>CM068838.1:97812796-100225296 GCA_028554795.2 Sinohyriopsis cumingii
TGCAGGTATCGGAATGCTGGCAAAGTCCGGTCAATGGCTTTCACGAAGTTCTTCATCAAACCTAGTTTGATGTGAAGGGGTGGTAGCAAGATTTTCTGAGCCTCAACCAGAGCTGGGTGTTGGATATTCTTCTCTCCAATGGCTACATTCTGCCTGTGAGTCCATTCCTTCCTCATGTAGTGCATTTCCCTTGCTCGGCTATCCCACTCGCATAAGAAACACATGTATTTTGTATATCCTTGCTGCAGTCCCATTAAAAGGGCAACTACCTTCAAATCACCACAGAGGTGTCAGCTGTACTTGTTATACTCAATGGAATTCAGTAGCTGCCTTAAGTTATCGTATGTCTCTTTCATGTGGACAGCATACGCTACTGGAATAGATGGAAGAATGTTTCCATTGTGCAAAAGCACAGCCTTGAGACTCAGTTTTGAAGAGTCCACAAATAGTCTCCATTCTTGTGGGTCATGAGTGATTTTTAAAGCATTCATGAGGCCCTCAATATCGGAACAGAATATCAGATTACTTTCCTTTCTGAAGAAAGGCTCCAATTGCTGGTGGCGCTTTCGATATGCAGTAATTGTGACATCTTCTTCTAGAAGATTCCATTGTTGGAGTCTTGATCCTAGCAGTTCTGCCTTGTTCTTTGATAAGTCCAAATCACGAATCAGGTCATTTAGTTCTTCCTGTGTTATTCTGTGTGGGGTTGATGATGCACCACAGTGAAAATCTGGATCACTGCATGCTGATGGACCAGGAGAAGAACAGGTCGACTCACCTTTGTCTTGGTCAGATGAATCAAGAGAATATTCTGCTGGAGGTTCTGGAATAGGAAGTCCCTCACCATGTGGAACTGGTCTCAATGCAGACGGAATGTTTGGGTAGACTATTCTCGACTTCTTTCGCTTCGTTATTCCGCCGGAAAGAGGAGGAACCAAGCAGAAGTAACAGTCATTTAGGTGGTTGCTTGGCTCTCTCCACACCATTGGGACTGCAAACGGCATTGATGACCTTTTGCAATTCAACCACTGTGAAAGCTGTGTTGTACATGTAGCACAGCATATATGCGGAGCCCAAGGCTTGTCTTGGTCACCAACCTTGCATCCGAAGTAAAGATGATATGCCTTCTTCACTTGAGAATTGATACTTTTCTTCTGGTTGGCAAATGTCACTTCCCCACAAATATAGCAAAAATTGTCCGCGGTATTAACACACTTTCGAGGCATTACTGTTCTTTATTGTACGTAAATGGATAAAATAATAAGTTTTATGTAACAGTAGCTTGAACTGTCTCGCACAACGTCTAAAATATTTTAAATGCTGAACCTATCTGATTGGGCTTTATATAGTACACTGCTTACGTCAGCTTCAGCAGCCGCCTGGCATTAGTATAATAGGCCTACACATGTATAGTACACTGCTGACGTCAACTTACTTCAGCAGCCGCATGGCATTAGTATTGCATTGCATCAGAAAATGATGCAATCAACTGTGGATGATGTGAGCATGATGGTATTATGCAATGTTACATCATTATTCCGGATGTTGCTGCAGTCCTACTGGAGAAATTTACACAGTGAAACATAGAAAATGAGGTATATGAATATCTTCAAAACGAGAGCCAATACAAATTTTTCACGGTTATATTCGTGTTCGGCACACCAAAATACTACAGATTAGGGCCTTTTCAAGTCAGTAATGATTTCACTGTTGACCAGTGATATTGGACCCCTATCACGATAATCATTTCGCAATAGTGTTAATTTCACCTGTTAGTAGCCCCCGTAGGCAACCTAATATGTTAATCAACACGTAAATAGAGTTAAAAGCGAACAAAGTGGTTACTCACTGTCTTAGAGAATAAGGATTAGACCCAGTCACAATGAACTCATCGTCGCATCAAATCAAAGAGCCATTCGTATGTCAAACAAAACAACACATCCTTTCTTTGAATGTTGAACTTCTACTCAGATCACATATGTTAATTTAAATAATCATTTAAGCCCATGCTGTGGAATGTTCAGAACCTTAGCTTGCCTATCATTGGTATCATATTTTGTTTGATATTGACGTAAGTATTAAATGATATTGACGTAAGTATTAAGTTACAGGTGGAGAATCCACTGTCCTATAAACAGCTACATAACAAACGCATTAAGAAGAAAACATACGCCTACACAGACTCTAAAACTGACATGAAATACATTTTAAATGCAAAACAAAATCATAATAAAATTTAAATGTTTGCATTACTAATTGCTATTATGAGCGTTTAACGAGTTTTTCGTGGTATAAACTGTCAGTTACCGACTCGCTCAGCATACATAACGCTCTTTGGGCATTATTTGTTGTATGAGTCGGCAGCTGACAGTTTATACCGCGATAAACTAAAAAAGAATCAATATTCAACTCTTAATTAAACTCCGATGAAAGCTATTTTTTTTCGTTTTGTTTGTACAGAATTTTTAAAAAATGAAGAGTAGCGGCGTGACAAATGCATTGGTTCTCAGAGCTCTCTGGATATGGTTTTGTGGACGCAATACATGATCTACGTGTCCACTATAAGCTATTATGAACTGGTCTTCATGATATCACACAATGTCTTGATGATATCACAAAATGTGCTGATGATATCACACAATGAAATTTGACAGTCTTTTTTCGTATATAAATATTCAAGTGCTGACGGTGATGTTTACTCATTAAAAAGCATTGTTCCATAAATGTTCGATGGTATCTTCCTTGCCACAAGTCGTGGTATATTAACCTATTATTATGTATAATAATGTTGGTTTATATGTTAGCTTCTGTTAATGATTATGTTATGTTCAGTTGTTTTTTGTATATGACCTTGTCTATAATCAAGCTCATTGTGAACCTGACTAGGGTCATTGATTTTGTAAGCAACATATAATAGATTAAAGAGTATGATCATTTTCAATATCACCTAATGATTATCTTAATATGAGTTTAGGTCATTGGATTTTCCTCTTGGAAAACCTGTTGTACCGGATGTTTGCCATGTTCTTTATAATAGTGTAGACCTTGTCTTTTTGGCAAATTAGATTTTTATAGATATTAACGTTTGACTCTCATGCTGGCTCTAGTTTTAAGTCTTATCTTTTCCTAAAATGGTGTTTACTCATTCGTACCTTATCATCTTGTATCTTGTTGTTTTCAGATTTTGATTTTGGTGTAAATGTTTGTTCAAATTATTATTCACTGGAAATGCAAAGTGCTGGTCAGTAATGTTCTTAGAGAGACAAATTAATTTAGAATTATAGTGAATTCATACAAACATTTTGGATGGTAATACTGTGGAATATCAACAACATCTGGCACATCACTACTTCCGAAACTCTGGGCACATCAGCACATTCAATATCGGAACCTAATTTGAATACGTCTGGAATTCAGTAAGAACTTCATGGATTTGGACTTCACAATACTTTAACTTCATATTCTACAAAATTAAATTATTTATTGAATTTTACAAAAGTTGTTGGTTGCCATCTTTCATGTTACTTAGTTTAGGATCATAGAGTCGTAATACATAGGAAACATATTATACCGTCATCAATATGGTTAATATTTGAATCTTGCATCTATTAACAATATTTTTAATAAATGTTACATTTAATTATGGAATGCTTATATATATATATATATATATATATATATATATATATATATATATATATATATATATATATATATATTAACCTCCAGGAAAATGTCTTGATAAAGGTAGTAATGGACTCATAACATTTATAAACATCGTAGCAATACATTCAACTATTTTAAAAGTTCTTTATCCGCGTGCAGTTGAAACTTAAATGCCATTTTTATACGCTGTTTCATTATAAATTGCACATTATATTTAATTACTTTGTGATTGATTTATATATTATGCAGTGACCTGTTAAATTATATGTGAAAGGATACTCTCGAACAAAAGATGTTATTGACCTCAGAATTTAAATGCTTCATCCACCTTTGTTTTGTCATTAACTCTATGAACTAGATGCATATAAAGTATATCCATCTACAGCTGGTGATAAAACAAAGATGATAATTTTAATTTGTCTTATTATCGACGCCAAAACTTGCACTTATGCAAAGCACACGAATG
Organism: Sinohyriopsis cumingii; assembly: GCA_028554795.2. Classification (NCBI taxonomy): domain Eukaryota; kingdom Metazoa; phylum Mollusca; class Bivalvia; order Unionida; family Unionidae; genus Sinohyriopsis; species Sinohyriopsis cumingii. Next base: position 97,816,929 of record CM068838.1, read on the forward strand.
ATCTCCTTAATACGTATCATGGAACATCCGCACCAAATATTACTTTAGGGGTACCACTCTCAGATTCTGAAAAGCTATGATGGATCATCTCTTTGGGTATAATGAATTTTCTACATTTTGTATTTCTTTTAGTTTGTGTTTAGTTTTCGTTGATGTTAACTGTAAGCAAAATCCAATGACATTGACCATTATCATTGGATAAGCAATGTAAATGTTTTAAATTCCAAATTGTTTTCTTTATGTTTTTATCTTTAATAAAGCACGCTGAGCGCAACGGGATGTAGGCCGCTATCCAAACTATATGTTTTTAGATTTATCCAAATGAAAATCTGTCGCAAGTAGTAAATGGGGGCACCCTAGCGACAATGGGAATTAGCATTACAAGACCCCTTGGGCAACTCTAATGACAATGGAAATTTAACATGGAGAAAAATCGTGGGTCAGATTAGCGTCAAGGGAAATTGAACATGGAGAAAAATCGTGGGACTGTCTAGCGTCAAGGGGAATTTAACATGGGAATAAATCGTGGGACTGTCTAGCGTCAAGGGGAATTGAACATGGAGAAAAATCGTGGGACTGTCTAGCGTCAAGGGGAATTTAACATATGGAAATTGAACATGGTGGGTCTGTATAGCGTCAAGGGGAATTGAACATGGTGGGATTGTCTAGGGACAATGATGGTAGAGGGTCAAACACAACAGAGACAGAAACATACACTAGTACAAGCGTGAGATTTATATATAAAGCATTACCAAGACCTAAAATCTTGCTGGGGTGTTCAAAAATTTGCATAATTGTAATGATGCCATAAATAGCTATAATCAAGGAAATGCTCAACGACAAAATGGATGTGACTAAAAGTAACGCTAAAATGACGAAATTGTCCCAGAATTTAAAGGAAAATAAACATATCCCCGAAAATTAAGTTACAATGGTTTAGACTAAAATGGATAAAATTAGTAACTACTTACAATATCAACTTCTGTGACGATCGTGGATAAATACGTATGTATCTATAATCAGCTGAAATTCCTATGAAATCCCACTATCTATTTATAGCTCCAACTTGTGGGTTTTCCCTTTGGAAAATCCCACTATTTTTTTATAGCCTCAGCTTGAGTGATGTTCCTGTTTATGAATTCTAGTAGATATGTATAGCTACAAAATGTGGAAATCCCCAAGTCGATATTTATAGTCTCAAAATTTCCAGCGTCAGTGACGTCACTGTACTGAACACTAGGCGATAAATGGCAACAGTGTTGCAAGTGGCTGACCTGAATACGCGCTACTGTAGGTAGGTAGGTAGAGTGTATCTGATAGGGATAAAGTGAGTTTTATAGGGACAAACAGAGACCAATACACACACACACACACACACACACACACACACACACACACACACACAACATACGCGCGCAGACTCACACACACACACACACACACACACACACACACACACACACACACACACACACACACACAGAGGGAAGAGGAAAAAACAAACCCCAAAATATACTATCCACACTCGGGAGGAAGAAAAAAAAAACAACCAAATATACGATCTACACAACGTACGCGAACAAACACACACACACACACACACAACATACGCGCGCAGACTCACACACACACACACACACACACACAGAGGGAAGAGGAAAAAACAAACCCCAAATATACTATCCACACTCGGGAGGAAGCAAAAAAACCAACCAAATATACGATCTACACAACGTACGCGAACACACACACATACACAAACACACACACACATACACAGGGAAGAGGAAAAAACAAACCCCAAATATACTATCAACACAGAAGGGAGATAATACAAACCCCAAATAAACTATCCACACAAACGTACGCGAACGCATACAAACCCAAAATATACTATCAACACAGAAGGAGATAATACAAACCCCAAATAAACTATCCACACAAACGTACGCGAACGCATGCAAACCCAAAATATACTATCCACACAACGTCGCTAACGCATACAAACCGCAAATATACTATCCACACTCGGGAGGAAGAAGAAGAAAAACAACCAAATATGCGATCTACACAACGTACGCAAACACACACACACACACACACACACACACACGCACACCACAGAGGGAAGAAGAAAAAAACCATTATACACTATCCACACGCAGTGAAGAAATAACCCTTTATATATACTATCAACAGAGAGTGAAGAAAATAACCCATTATATTCCACAAACACAGAGTGAAGAAGAAAAAGTTTTTTGAAAGCACCTAAGCCCTCACCTGCAATGACCAACTCTGCCAAACACCTACACCCCACCCACCCCCACTCCCAACACTACAAAACCCATTTAACCCGTTATTTTATGGCATCAGTGTGTGATTTAGGAAACATCAAGACACAAAATGATGGACGAATAGACTGACTATTGTTTACGGACTTGCATGCCTAAAGAGCGTGCGTGAAGGAAAACATCCTTCCATTTCAATTCTAACTAAAACATGATCCAGAGGGATAGAGAGAGGTGAAAGAGCACAATTTCATAAAGTGTGAGTAAAAACAAAACACGCCATCCTTATTATACAATGTCAAGACCAAGAGACACTTACGTTTTCTTTCTGGTCGATTCTCTTTTAGAAGGTAGTATGAAATTTCACATCAGGGCCAACGCATCGGCTCACATTGTCAATTTTTCCATTTCCATGTTTCTACTGGCACAAGTTCTTCATCATCTTCAATTTCTTCTTCTTCTGAATCCCTCTTCTCTGTTTCGTCTTGTTTTTGTTTCTTCTCTTTTCTCGTAGGACACTCTGAATTCCAGTGTCCTTTCTCCTGACAACGATATTAGGTATCTTGACTTTTGTCTCTCTTTCTTAGACGAAGCAGGTATTCTGGAGACAAATACCCATTTACCTTTGCAGATATAGCAAACTTCATTAGCACTTACACACTTTCGTATGACTCTCATCAAATCAACGACCAAAAGAGTAAGTTTTGTTGCCACTTTCGCATGTGAATTATGCTTTCGTATGACTTTTAGCAAATATTTGACCAGCAGGTCGATCTGTGCTGACTCTTCCATCTTCTTGATCGTTTGAGAGCGGAATGAATACTCTGACGCTAAGACACTCTCCTTATATACATGGACCTGCTGCGTATGAAACCTAGTCAAATGTAATTTTGCAATAAGATGAAACGATTTCATTGAGGAAGTAAAAAGCAATGATGTACCGTATCGCCTCACACAAAACCTGAAGTTTTAGTTCAAATCCGTGTCAGCGATTTCGAAGACGACATAACTGAGCTTTAATTAATGCTCTCCAATTATGACACAAAACCACGAGTCCTGATTCACGCCAAAAGAAATTTCGTTCGGTCCATAAAAAATAGTATCACATCTGAGAAACGCAAAAACGAACTTCCAGAAAACTGAGAACGACGGCTTACACCTACAACGTAAATGTGTGAGTTCAAGTAGTGCGTAAAACTTAGTCAAGTTAGATTTTTATAGTCAAGACGAAACGATCTCTTTTCGAACAAGAAAGCAGACACCAAGCGACAATGGCGATCCGTGTCACACAACACTTTTCAAAATGTATATTATCAGAGGTTTGTTCTAGCGATCTGCACGGTTAAATTAAATGTTGATGTATTTTGCAATAAGACGGACACAATTTCCATGGGATCGCCCATGGTACGATTGTTCGTGCATTAGTTTAATTTTTTAAAATATTTTTTTATATAAATCGCCTATAGGATAGACCCAGTAAAGCATGGCCATTCTCGTCACTGTCTGAATAGCTACTTAAGTCAATTCGAAGCGAACGCGGTAAGAAAATAAGTATAGCCAATGAAATGGCTTACAACGGGTGATGCATTGTTTTGTTCTAGGGCTGTGTGGCATAATAATCCCTATGTTCTTGCGTTGTTACCATTACAGTGCAGACAGACTGAAATGTGAACTTACAAGCCCTCTTTGTGTGTGTTGTACCATTTCCTCTTACCACATCAAAATACTGAGCGTCACAGTATTGGTTCGCGTTTTCAAGCTGACCATTTTTTTATATCTCACTTAAACATTTCGACATAAACACTCACATCGGTAGAGTCAGAACAGACGTGTTACAGTATTGAGGGGCATGTTATCTTTTCTTTTTCAAACTAATAAATTTGGGGTTTGTATGAAGTAAAGAACCGAAAGTACAGTGAAACTCAAGGATGATGACCCAATCTGTCTGTCTATTGATGCGTGTATTTACTTAAGAAGAAATATGACCTCTAAAACACAAAGAGATACGGCAAGCATGATTAGATTAAACACAACGATGTTTTCCTTCACGCCCGTGTAATTTAGAGTTTCAATCGTCTTTGAAGACAAACTTGGTCTCCTTTTGTAGGGCTTGAAATAATAAAAAAACTGAAAAATCTTAAGCACTTTGCTATAGATAATTTCATCAACAGACCAAACAACATAAATACCGTTACAACAATAGAAAGCCTTAAATCTTCTATCAAAAAGAAATGCATGAAAAAATTAAAGATTAACGATAACTAACGAATGAAACCGAATTTAACAAAGGCAATAACATGTGAAGAAATGCCTCTCACTTTGGAAAGGTAGGTGAATGTACTCTGTCATGCACCGTCAACTTGAAAAAAATTATAAACAGAGAGAAACCTGAATTCAAAATTCAGTTGTTTCTTTTTCTTCAAAATTATTTCGTTTCTTTTTTCTTTTTTTTTCTTTTTTGGAACAAATCTAAGCACTAATATAGAGTGGAAAAGGGAAAATGCACATACAAGCTTTGATATTTCTGAAAAAAGGAGGGGATATTCCTAACGTTCATAACCACCTATATATGCTTGGACTTGTCTGTGACTTATCCAAAAAACAAGATATACATATTTCTGGTCAAGCTGCAAGTGTGTGCGTGTTTTTGAAAATGGTAAAAATTGGATATACAATTTTCTCGTGACACTTATAAAGTGAAGAGTCTGTGCAAGTGTCAAAAGCCCAAGTCATATAAGTTTTGTATTTTGTACGGCTTGTAAAGATTTCTACTTTAGAAAATGTGAAGTATCACAAGTTATTATCACAAACAGAAGTGGAACATAGGGGCTTGCAAGAAAGAAAATAACCCAGACAGTTGGTGTCATCAAGAGTGCTAGAGACGGTACCCGAACTTGCTTGCCTGCTTACTTGAATTAAAGTGATTTTCGCTCTAATGGAGCATGTATCACTGGTTTAATAACGCGCCGCGTGATTTTTAATTACTCCTGGGGAAGGAAAGAGAGCCTCATCCCCCAGGCTTTTATGTACTCACAGACTATTTTTAAATTTAGCCACTCAGGTGTAGGACTAACTAGTCCTTAACAACCTGACTGAAAGACTTTAAACATGAGTGGGAATTGTCTCACCACACACTCATTTTTCTGTCCGAGCGTGGTAAAGGAAGAAAAAGGTACTCAGCAAGACAGCCATGGATGTTAAGTACTCACCAAAACGCTAGCCCGTACTTATTTCAAATCAAGTCCCGTTTTTGCTAACGGACAATAAAAGGTACCAATAATGTGTTAACCACCTGTGCAATTAGTTCAAATCTAACGAGTCTGTTAAATTTCCTACTTCCTAACATATCGGTCTAATATTAGTACTTAGTGTACATAAAAATAGCCATACTGATCTTATTTTAAATTATTATGTCTAAGCGACATATACCAGTTTGGTCAGTGTTAGGTTTAAAAAATTAAGTTTGTTGTGGTGTTCCAATGGGTCAAGTTTGTTTCGAGAATAGTTTAGTCAAGGAGGGATACCAAGCCAAATATGGTTCCCTATTTAATAAAAAGCAATCTTTTGGAGCCCTAAAAAAAGTCTGTTTTTTCTGTTAGAAGGTAACACGTCTCTCTTTTGCTTTCACGTTCTTTCCCGCACTCCTAGTCTCATGATTCTTGATATCAGGAAATGCGTAGCCATGATGGGCGGTAATGTAAGCAGCGGTTTCTACCAGTTGACTGAGGGGGTATCCAGTGTAGGCTTGTCTGTAGAATTGGGGAAGAACTCTGACCCCTAATCCCCATTGAGAAGGTCTTGGTTTAAAGGTGTCTAGAGATTTGTAGGCAACGTATTGTATGGCTGTAATAAACTGCCCTGCTATGTTGACGTCATACAATGCTTGATCTAGCCCCATTTCGGTGTACTTCTCAACGAGGGTCAGCGTCCCCCTCCTCCTCAACCGCCTCAATTTCCTCTTCTGGTTCTGATACTAATTCTTCAGTTGAGGTAGATAGTTTCAAATCCGCTGCTATGGTGTCTGTCGCTGTTATTGTTGTTGTGGTTGTTCTTTCAGCTGAGATTGCCTGTAGTATCGGAGTGAGAAAAGAACGTAGTGCCTCCGATAATTACATTTGAGTTTGCCATACCGTTTGTGTAACATAATTGGACCTTTGTTTTGCCACCACTCTTTCCGGGACGGGTTGTTTGTTAGGTATAGTCGGCTGTTGACTAGCTGTTATTTGTGTTCTCGAGGTGGGTGGAGTGCTAACTGGCTAGGTCTGCATTTCTTGCTCCCGCTGCTGTTGCGTATATTTCTTCCCTCCACACCGAGTTCTGGACCTAATTCTTTAAATTTCGTTGTACCCGAACTTACAGTATCCATAGTATCTCCAACAAAAGAAAACAAAACGCACAGACCTAAAAGAAACACTCATTCACTTTTTACAGAACATTACTATTTTTAAAATTTTGATAAGCGACGGAAACGAACAACTTAGAGTCACACTTTCTAACCAAGATAAAGAAATCATGTGCTGATAGACTCACTTCTGTATTTTTTCTTCTAACTGACTAACGTATCATAGGCAATGGAATGTGATTTCTTTTCGAGAGTATGGGGTAGCCCTGAAATTTTTTTGGGAAGTTGAAGCTATGGCGATCGCTTAGGTTATAAGATGACGGCCTCCTGTGACGACAGGCTTTCTCACAGGATAAGGTCTGCTTCTTCGGAAAGAGAAGAAGAGCTCTTTGGTGTCGATAAAACTGTTAACAAAGCCTCTGCCAGGTTCATGCTGCTGCTGCTGTTGCTGCTCTCTCTGCTGTTTATGAAGTCTATACTTCTCCGTCCTTTCTTCTTTCTCCTTCTTGAATTCCTCCTTGAAGAGCTCTTCTTTCAGGTCTTCAGTGACTTTCAACATTATGATATTGTCTATCTCTTCAGGTCTCGGTATCAGACTTGTCATGACCCTATGCAAATTCACATAGGCTTCGTTCAACTTGGCTTATCTTGAGCACATCTTCGTAGGAAGATGAGTCGACAATGGATGGACAGACTGGAGACACAACACAACACAACATTTTTGAATTCAGTCTGTCCATCCATTGTCGACTCATCTTCCTACGAAGATGTGCTCAAGATAAGCCAAGTTGAACGAAGCCTATGTGAATTTGCATAGGGTCATGACAAGTCTGATACCGAGACCTGAAGAGATAGACAATATCATAATGTTGAAAGTCACTGAAGACCTGAAAGAAGAGCTCTTCAAGGAGGAATTCAAGAAGGAGAAAGAAGAATGGACGGAGAAGTACAGACTTCATAAACAGCAGAGAGAGCAGCAACAGCAGCAGCAGCATGAACCTGGCAGAGGCTTTGTTAACAGTTTTATCGACACCAAAGAGCTCTTCTTCTCTTTCCGAAGAAGCAGACCTTATCCTGTGAGAAAGCCTGTCGTCACAGGAGGCCGTCATCTTATAACCTAAGCGATCGCCACAGCTTCAACTTCCCCAAAAAAAATTTCAGGGCTACCCCATACTCTCGAAAAGAAATCACATTCCATTGCCTATGATACGTTAGTCAGTTAGAAGAAAAAATACAGAAGTGAGTCTATCAGCACATGATTTCTTTATCTTGGTTAGAAAGTGTGACTCTAAGTTGTTCGTTTCCGTCGCTTATCAAAATTTTAAAAATAGTAATGTTCTGTAAAAAGTGAATGAGTGTTTCTTTTAGGTCTGTGCGTTTTGTTTTCTTTTGTTGGAGATACTATGGATACTGTAAGTTCGGGTACAACGAAATTTAAAGAATTAGGTCCAGAACTCGGTGTGGAGGGAAGAAATATACGCAACAGCAGCGGGAGCAAGAAATGCAGACCTAGCCAGTTAGCACTCCACCCACCTCGAGAACACAAATAACAGCTAGTCAACAGCCGACTATACCTAACAAACAACCCGTCCCGGAAAGAGTGGTGGCAAAACAAAGGTCCAATTATGTTACACAAACGGTATGGCAAACTCAAATGTAATTATCGGAGGCACTACGTTCTTTTCTCACTCCGATACTACAGGCAATCTCAGCTGAAAGAACAACCACAACAACAATAACAGCGACAGACACCATAGCAGCGGATTTGAAACTATCTACCTCAACTGAAGAATTAGTATCAGAACCAGAAGAGGAAATTGAGGCGGTTGAGGAGGAGGGGGACGCTGACCCTCGTTGAGAAGTACACCGAAATGGGGCTAGATCAAGCATTGTATGACGTCAACATAGCAGGGCAGTTTATTACAGCCATACAATACGTTGCCTACAAATCTCTAGACACCTTTAAACCAAGACCTTCTCAATGGGGATTAGGGGTCAGAGTTCTTCCCCAATTCTACAGACAAGCCTACACTGGATACCCCCTCAGTCAACTGGTAGAAACCGCTGCTTACATTACCGCCCATCATGGCTACGCATTTCCTGATATCAAGAATCATGAGACTAGGAGTGCGGGAAAGAACGTGAAAGCAAAAGAGAGACGTGTTACCTTCTAACAGAAAAAACAGACTTTTTTTAGGGCTCCAAAAGATTGCTTTTTATTAAATAGGGAACCATATTTGGCTTGGTATCCCTCCTTGACTAAACTATTCTCGAAACAAACTTGACCCATTGGAACACCACAACAAACTTAATTTTTTAAACCTAACACTGACCAAACTGGTATATGTCGCTTAGACATAATAATTTAAAATAAGATCAGTATGGCTATTTTTATGTACACTAAGTACTAATATTAGACCGATATGTTAGGAAGTAGGAAATTTAACAGACTCGTTAGATTTGAACTAATTGCACAGGTGGTTAACACATTATTGGTACCTTTTATTGTCCGTTAGCAAAAACGGGACTTGATTTGAAATAAGTACGGGCTAGCGTTTTGGTGAGTACTTAACATCCATGGCTGTCTTGCTGAGTACCTTTTTCTTCCTTTACCACGCTCGGACAGAAAAATGAGTGTGTGGTGAGACAATTCCCACTCATGTTTAAAGTCTTTCAGTCAGGTTGTTAAGGACTAGTTAGTCCTACACCTGAGTGGCTAAATTTAAAAATAGTCTGTGAGTACATAAAAGCCTGGGGGATGAGGCTCTCTTTCCTTCCCCAGGAGTAATTAAAAATCACGCGGCGCGTTATTAAACCAGTGATACATGCTCCATTAGAGCGAAAATCACTTTAATTCAAGTAAGCAGGCAAGCAAGTTCGGGTACCGTCTCTAGCACTCTTGATGACACCAACTGTCTGGGTTATTTTCTTTCTTGCAAGCCCCTATGTTCCACTTCTGTTTGTGATAATAACTTGTGATACTTCACATTTTCTAAAGTAGAAATCTTTACAAGCCGTACAAAATACAAAACTTATATGACTTGGGCTTTTGACACTTGCACAGACTCTTCACTTTATAAGTGTCACGAGAAAATTGTATATCCAATTTTTACCATTTTCAAAAACACGCACACACTTGCAGCTTGACCAGAAATATGTATATCTTGTTTTTTGGATAAGTCACAGACAAGTCCAAGCATATATAGGTGGTTATGAACGTTAGGAATATCCCCTCCTTTTTTCAGAAATATCAAAGCTTGTATGTGCATTTTCCCTTTTCCACTCTATATTAGTGCTTAGATTTGTTCCAAAAAAGAAAAAAAAAGAAAAAAGAAACGAAATAATTTTGAAGAAAAAGAAACAACTGAATTTTGAATTCAGGTTTCTCTCTGTTTATAATTTTTTTCAAGTTGACGGTGCATGACAGAGTACATTCGCCTACCTTTCCAAAGTGAGAGGCATTTCTTCACATGTTATTGCCTTTGTTAAATTCGGTTTCATTGGTTAGCTATCGTTAATCTTTAATTTTTTCATGCATTTCTTTTTGATAGAAGATTTAAGGCTTTCTATTGTTGTAACGGTATTTATGTTGTTTGGTCTGTTGATGAAATTATCTATAGCAAAGTGCTTAAGATTTTTCAGTTTTTTTATTATTTCAAGCCCTACAAAAGGAGACCAAGTTTGTCTTCAAAGACGATTGAAACTCTAAATTACACGGGCGTGAAGGAAAACATCGTTGTGTTTAATCTAATCATGCTTGCCGTATCTCTTTGTGTTTTAGAGGTCATATTTCTTCTTAAGTAAATACACGCATCAATAGACAGACAGATTGGGTCATCATCCTTGAGTTTCACTGTACTTTCGGTTCTTTACTTCATACAAACCCCAAATTTATTAGTTTGAAAAAGAAAAGATAACATGCCCCTCAATACTGTAACACGTCTGTTCTGACTCTACCGATGTGAGTGTTTATGTCGAAATGTTTAAGTGAGATATAAAAAAATGGTCAGCTTGAAAACGCGAACCAATACTGTGACGCTCAGTATTTTGATGTGGTAAGAGGAAATGGTACAACACACACAAAGAGGGCTTTTAAGTTCACATTTCAGTCTGTCTGCACTGTAATGGTAACAACGCAAGAACATAGGGATTATTATGCCACACAGCCCTAGAACAAAACAATGCATCACCCGTTGTAAGCCATTTCATTGGCTATACTTATTTTCTTACCGCGTTCGCTTCGAATTGACTTAAGTAGCTATTCAGACAGTGACGAGAATGGCCATGCTTTACTGGGTCTATCCTATAGGCGATTTATATAAAAAAATATTTTTAAAAATTAAACTAATGCACGAACAATCGTACCATGGGCGATCCCATGGAAATTGTGTCCGTCTTATTGCAAAATACATCAACATTTAATTTAACCGTGCAGATCGCTAGAACAAACCTCTGATAATATACATTTTGAAAAGTGTTGTGTGACACGGATCGCCATTGTCGCTTGGTGTCTGCTTTCTTGTTCGAAAAGAGATCGTTTCGTCTTGACTATAAAAATCTAATTTGACTAAGTTTTACGCACTACTTGAACTCACACATTTACGTTGTAGGTGTAAGCCGTCGTTCTCAGTTTTCTGGAAGTTCGTTTTTGCGTTTCTCAGATGTGATACTATTTTTTATGGACCGAACGAAATTTCTTTTGGCGTGAATCAGGACTCGTGGTTTTGTGTCATAATTGGAGAGCATTGATTAAAGCTCAGTTATGTCGTCTTCGAAATCGCTGACACGGATTTGAACTAAAACTTCAGGTTTTGTGTGAGGCGATACGGTACATCATTGCTTTTTACTTCCTCAATGAAATCGTTTCATCTTATTGCAAAATTACATTTGACTAGGTTTCATACGCAGCAGGTCCATGTATATAAGGAGAGTGTCTTAGCGTCAGAGTATTCATTCCGCTCTCAAACGATCAAGAAGATGGAAGAGTCAGCACAGATCGACCTGCTGGTCAAATATTTGCTAAAAGTCATACGAAAGCATAATTCACATGCGAAAGTGGCAACAAAACTTACTCTTTTGGTCGTTGATTTGATGAGAGTCATACGAAAGTGTGTAAGTGCTAATGAAGTTTGCTATATCTGCAAAGGTAAATGGGTATTTGTCTCCAGAATACCTGCTTCGTCTAAGAAAGAGAGACAAAAGTCAAGATACCTAATATCGTTGTCAGGAGAAAGGACACTGGAATTCAGAGTGTCCTACGAGAAAAGAGAAGAAACAAAAACAAGACGAAACAGAGAAGAGGGATTCAGAAGAAGAAGAAATTGAAGATGATGAAGAACTTGTGCCAGTAGAAACATGGAAATGGAAAAATTGACAATGTGAGCCGATGCGTTGGCCCTGATGTGAAATTTCATACTACCTTCTAAAAGAGAATCGACCAGAAAGAAAACGTAAGTGTCTCTTGGTCTTGACATTGTATAATAAGGATGGCGTGTTTTGTTTTTACTCACACTTTATGAAATTGTGCTCTTTCACCTCTCTCTATCCCTCTGGATCATGTTTTAGTTAGAATTGAAATGGAAGGATGTTTTCCTTCACGCACGCTCTTTAGGCATGCAAGTCCGTAAACAATAGTCAGTCTATTCGTCCATCATTTTGTGTCTTGATGTTTCCTAAATCACACACTGATGCCATAAAATAACGGGTTAAATGGGTTTTGTAGTGTTGGGAGTGGGGGTGGGTGGGGTGTAGGTGTTTGGCAGAGTTGGTCATTGCAGGTGAGGGCTTAGGTGCTTTCAAAAACCTTTTTCTTCTTCACTCTGTGTTTGTGGAATACAATGGGTTATTTTCTTCACTCTCTGTTGATAGTATATATAAAGGGTTATTTCTTCACTGCGTGTGGATAGTGTATAATGGTTTTCTTCTTCTTCCCTCTGTGGTGTGCGTGTGTGTGTGTGTGTGTGTGTGTGTTTGCGTACGTTGTGTAGATCGCATATTTGGTTGTTTTTCTTCTTCTTCCTCCCGAGTGTGGATAGTATATTTGCGGTTTGTATGCGTTAGCGACGTTGTGTGGATAGTATATTTGGGGTTTGTATGCGTTCGCGTACGTTTGTGTGGATAGTTTATTTGGGGTTTGTATTATCCCCGTTCTGTGTTGATTGTGTATTTGGGGTTTGTATGCGTTCGCGTACGTTTGTGTGGATAGTTTATTTGGGGATTGTATTATCTCCCTTCTGTGTTGATAGTGTATTTGGGGTTTGTATGCGTTCGCGTACGTTTGTGTGGATAGTTTATTTGGGGTTTGTATTATCTCCCTTCTGTGGTGATAGTATATTTGGGGTTTGTATGCGTTCGCGTACGTTTGTGTGGATAGTTTATTTGGGGCTTGTATTATCTCCCTTCTGTGTTGATAGTATATTTGGGGTTTGTATGCGTTCGCGTACGTTTGTGTGGATAGTTTATTTGGGGTTTGTATTATCTCCCTTCTGTGTTGATAGTATATTTGGGGTTTGTTTTTTCCTCTTCCCTCTGTGTGTGTGTGTGTGTGTGTGTGTATATGTGTGTGTGTTCGCGTACGTTGTGTGGATCGTATATTTGGTTGTTTTTTTTTCTTCCTCCCGAGTGTGGATAGTATATTTGGGGTTTGTTTTTTCCTCTTCCCTCTGTGTGTGTGTGTGTGTGTGTGTGTGTGTGTGTGTGTGAGTCTGCGCGCGTATGTTGTGTGTGTGTGTGTGTGTGTTTGTTCGCGTACGTTGTGTAGATCGTATATTTGGTTGTTTTTTTTTTCTTCCTCCCGAGTGTGGATAGTATATTTGGGGTTTGTTTTTTCCTCTTCCCTCTCTGTGTGTGTGTGTGAGTCTGCGCGCGTATGTTGTGTGTGTGTGTGTGTGTGTGTGTGTGTGTGTGTGTGTGTGTGTGTATTGGTCTCTGTTTGTCCCTATAAAACTCACTTTATCCCTATCAGATACACTCTACCTACCTACCTACAGTAGCGCGTATTCAGGTCAGCCACTTGCAACACTGTTGCCATTTATCGCCTAGTGTTCAGTACAGTGACGTCACTGACGCTGGAAATTTTGAGACTATAAATATCGACTTGGGGATTTCCACATTTTGTAGCTATACATATATACTAGAATTCATAAACAGGAACGTCACTCAAGCTGAGGCTATAAAAAGATAGTGGGATTTTCCAAAGGAAAAACCCACAAGTTGGAGCTATAAATAGATAGTGGGATTTCATAGGAATTTCAGCTGATTATAGATACATACGTATTTATCCACGATCGTCACAGAAGTTGATATTGTAAGTAGTTACTAATTTTATCCATTTTAGTCTAAACCATTGTAACTTAATTTTCGGAGATATGTTTATTTTCCTTTAAATTCTGGGACAATTTCGTCATTTTAGCGTTACTTTTAGTCACATCCATTTTGTCGTTGAGCATTTCCTTGATTATAGCTATTTATGGCATCATTACAATTATGCAAATTTTTGAACACCCCAGCAAGATTTTAGGTCTTGGTAATGCTTTATATATAAATCTCACGCTTGTACTAGTGTATGTATGTTTCTGTCTCTGTTGTGTTTGACCCTCTACCATCATTGTCCCTAGACAATCCCACCATGTTCTATTCCCCTTGACGCTATACAGACCCACCATGTTTAATTTCCATATGTTAAATTCCCCTTGACGCTAGACAGTCCCACGATTTTTCTCCATGTTCAATTCCCCTTGACGCTAGACAGTCCCACGATTTATTCCCATGTTAAATTCCCCTTGACGCTAGATTGTCCCACGATTTTTCTCCATGTTAATTTCCCTTGACGCTAATCTGACCCACGATTTTTCTCCATGTTAAATTTCCATTGTCGCTAGAGTTGCCCAAGGGGTCTTGTAATGCTAATTCCCATTGTCGCTAGGCTGCCCCCATTTACTACTGTCGCAGTATTATGTAAACCATTTCGGCAACATATGTATTGAAACAATCGTTTTTGTTGTAGGATTTAAAATGTAACGCTTACAATCCTCATGGCGTTTTCTTAGTATGTTATGTAAATGAACAAACATCTGTATTTGAACTGAATCCAGTGCATTTCATCTTCACAGAATGTTTAATTCTTATCATTGTTATTACATCAATAGCTATGATGAATAATAGTAATTTCAAGCGACATATGCCACTCTAGATATATGTAGGATTAATAAATCAAGATATCGGACTTTAAAAGATGGAGCGATTTTCCTTTAAGTGATTCCGTAAGACAAAGAGCTTTCTTTGAAGGCCAGTCATGTATTTGAATATTGTGATATATACAATTAAAGGCAGTGCAAAGTTTTAACCACATTAATGAGCATTATCACGATTTGAAGTTCTGATTTATGTCCAACCATGGAGTAAAAGACCTCTGTCTTTGACAAGCTTACTTACCTCAGGCTTGAGAAACTCTTTATTGTTTACATAGTTTAAAATATAATACCAGACACAAATATCACATTTACTTAACAAATATAATGTCAAACAGCGACACAAAGAAGCGACAGTATGCAAATAGTTTTTAAATGAATATATGTCTGTTTTACATAAGGTATTGTATTATATTGGTTTGTTTTTGCATTTGTGCGATTAAGTTAGTTTTAAATATTGATACGGTAAATCACATTACAAAAGGAACACTTTAATCATGGGGCGAACCAACATAAGAGGCACTATATTAATTCGTATGACATTTGCCTCCTTTCGTTTGGAAATAGACTCATTACTTTTACCTGAAATATATGCCTTCCTTTGTTTGGAAATAGACCCGTTACTTTCCCCTTGATACCTGTGCCTTCATTTGTTTTCAAATAGACCGATTACTGTCCCCTTGACACGTATGCCTTCATTTGTTTGGAAATATACCCATTACTTTCCCTTGACACATATGCCTTCATTTGTATGGAATTAGATCAATTACTTTCCCCATGACACATATGCCTTCATTTGTTTGAAAATAGACCCATTACTTTCCCTTGACACATATGCCTTCATTTGATTGGAAATATAACCATATCTTTCCCTTGACACACATGCCTTCATTTGTTTGCAAATATAACCATATCTTTCCCTTGACACATATGCCTTCATTTGTTTGGAAATAGACCCATTACTTTCCCTTGACACATATGCCTTCATTTGATTGGAAATATAACCATATCTTTCCCTTGACACACATGCCTTCATTTGTTTGCAAATATAACCATATCTTTCCCTTGACACATATGCCTTCATTTGTTTGGAAATAGACTCATTACTTTCCCTTGACACATATGCCTTCATTTGTTTGGAAATAGACTCATTACTTTCTCTTGACACATGTGTCTTCATTTGTTTGGAAATATACCCATTACTTTCCCTTGACACATATGCCTTCATTTGTTTGGAAATATACCCATTACTTTCCCTTGACACATATGCCTTCATTTGTTTGGAAAGATACCCATTACTTTCCCGTGACACATATGCCTTCATTTGTTTGGAATTAGATCAATTACTTTCCCCATGACACATATGCCTTCATTTGTTTGGAAATAGACCCATTACTTTTCCCTTGACACATATGCCTTCATTTGTTTGGAAATATACCCATTAATTTCCCTTGACACATATGCCTTATTTGTTTGAAGTATATAAATTACTTTCCCCTGACGCATATGCCTTCATTTGTTTGAAGTATATATATTACTTTCCCCTGACGCATATGCCTTCATTTGTTTGAAGTATATCCATTACTTTCCCCTGACACATATGCCTTAATTTGTTTGAAAATAGACCCATTACGTTCCCTTGACACATATGCATTCATTTGTTTGGAAATATAACCATATCTTTCCCTTGATACATATGCCTTCATTTGTTTGGAATTAGATCCATTACATTCCCTTGACACATATGCCTTCATTTGTTTGGCAATAGACTCATTACTGTCCCGTTGACACATATGCCTTCATTTGTTTGGAATAGACCCATTACTTTCCTTTGACATATATGCCTTCATTTGTTTGGAAATAGACTCATTACTTTCCCTTGACACATATGCCTTCATTTGTTTGGAATAGACCCATTGCTTTCCCTTGACACATATGCCTTCATTTGTTTGGAAATAGACTCATTACTGTCCCCTTCACACATATGCCTTCATTTATTTGGAAATATACCCATTACTGTCCCCTTGACAAATATGCTTTCATTTGGTTGGAATATACCCATTACTTTCCCTTGACACATATGCCTTCATTTGTTTGGAAATAGACCCATTACTTTCCCTTGACACATATGCCTTCATTTGTTTGGAAATATAACCATATCTTTCCCTTGACACATATGCATTCATTTGTTTGCAATATAACCATATCTTTCCCATGACACATATGCCTTCATTTGTTTGGAAATATACCCATTACTTTCCCTTGACACATATGCCTTCATTTGTTTGGAAATAGACTCATTACTTTCCCTTGACACATATGCCTTCATTTGTTTGGAAATATACCCATTACTTTCCCTTGACACATATGCCTTCATTTGTTTCGAAATATACCCATTACCTTCCCTTGACACATATGCCTTCATTTGTTTGGAAATATACGCATTACTTTCCCTTGACACATATGCCTTCATTTGTTTGGAAATATACCCATTACTTTCTTCTGACCGTTCGATAATACACTTGACTGACATAAAAATGTTGTTATCCCCATTGTTTGATATCTGTATACGTTTTATGTTAATTTGATTATTGGTTTCCTATCGTGAGCCAAGTTTATCATCTCTCTCTCTCTCTCTCTCTCTCCATATTCTGACCCCTAATGCATGGCACCTTCCAATATTCCACTGCATGTCCGATCTCCAAAATCCATACCAGAATCCAATCATCATCCGATCCCAACATCCATTCGAGTTTCCGATATAAGTGTTAGTTCTTTGACAGTGGAACATAGGGAATTTAACAACATTGAAAAAGTGAAAATGTGTGTTTATACTGCTGGGATGCTACTGCCTATAATACTTTCTTATGATACAATTAAAGGCTAATTTCTGGGGCACAAAACATAGGTTTTAATTTCATAAATGTTTGGTGATAAACATTAAAATATAAAACAATTAATTGACCATGGTGTTTTAGTATACAATCCAATATCATGCTTGGCTTCACTCAATGTCTTGCCAACGCTACTGAGTAGGCGTTGAGTACACTATCCAAAGCGTTTACAACCAGTTCGATCCCTTAGCGAAGAAGTGAGCATTTATAAACATATTAAAAAGGTGTAAACTGTGCTTGTGTTACATTGCAAAGTCTACCATCTACCAGTTTACAGTTGTTATAAAATATATGTGGTATTTTTACATATTGATATGAACGTCATATATTCTACTAGTGTAGAGCATAAGATTCGTCTTTTAAAAAGTATTATCGAATATTTTGCACCCTTTTTTTCTTAGGGACGCTAGACACAAATTCTGATATACTTTAATTAATCACGGATTTGTGTTTAGAACATTTATTATACTTTTTCTATTATACGAATATAATGTTGAATTGTAGACCGTTAGTATCGCATATGTCAATCACATGTTTTGAATATATAGCTTCTTATTTATTCATTATTTTCACTGTATTATTATAAATGTCTCACCAATCAAGTGACGTGATTTTTCCCATTGACAAAGGTGTTCACTGACGTGCATTTAAAGTTATTAGACCAGTGTATCTCTAAGTACGGCTATGCGAATTGATATGTTGACCATCGATGCTGCAGCCGTCGATTGGTGACACACGTTTGCTATTTATTTTTCATTTAGCAAAAATGATCGGGCATTCCTCAGACCATTATCTCAGTACTATATGTTAAATACACAGACCATGATCTCAGTACTATACATTAAATATGCTGACAATTATCTCAGTATTATATATTAAATACGCAGACCATAATATCAATACTATATATTAAATACAGAAACCATTATATCAGTACTACTTATTAAATACACAGACCATTATCTCAGTATTATATATTAAATACGCAGACCATTATCTGATTACTATATATTAAATACGCAATTATCTGAGTACTATATATTAAGTACGCAGACCATTATCGCAGTACTATATATTAAATACACAGACCAATATCTCAGTACTATATATTAAATACGCAGACCATTATCTCGGTAATATATATTAAATACGCAGACCATTATCTCAGTACTATATATTAAATAAACAGACCAATATATCAGTACTATATATTAAATACGCAGACCATTATCTCGGTAATATATATTAAATATACAGACCAATATATCAGTACTATATATTAAATAAACAGACCAATATATCAGTACGATATATTAAATACACATACCATTATCTCAGTACTATATATTAAATAAACAGACCAATATATCAGTACTATACATTAAATACGCAGACCATTATCTCGGTAATATAAATTGTACACAGACAGCGCTAATTGAATTGAATACAGTACATTTCATCTCCACAAAATGTATGATTTAAAACACGTACATCATATCATTAAATTGCGACAAACAGTCCCCACAAATGTATTGAGTCATTATATCATCGGGCTTTAAAGTGAATAGGCGCGACATTGAACATTTTCAAGCAATATTTTCATTAGACATGGTCTTGTAAAAATTGTGATGTCTTTATTGTATTATTGGAACTTTGCAGCACGAGTTACTTGCTTATCCCGCTGTCATAATAGCAGATTGACATGTTATTAAAGCTGTGAGATGTTTTAGTATTACGTCAAAATCTATAAGTATTGTTCGATCAATCATTCAAAATGTCACAGAAAGATTGGCCCAGCTTATCAATTTGTCTGTAGATTTTGTCCAAATTAATCACTGTCGAAAAATTAGACTGACCCTCTGAGCTATTGATGTCAAGAGTATAGATGTAATTTCGTTTCGAAACCTTGGCTGAGTAATCCTTAGAAAATTATGTCATCAAATACATAGATTGCTTAAATGAAGGGAATATAGTACTTAGCGATCGTAGGGATTAAAGAATAGTTTTAACATTTTTTCTATTAATGTTATTATTATTATTAGTAGTAGCAGTAGTAGTAGTAGTAGTTGCTGTAGTAGTAGTAGTAATAGTAGTAGTAGTAACTGTAGTAGTATAGCCTGTTATCTGCATTTAACTCCAAAAATTCGCAACTTACCTGTCACCTTGTAAAGACTCGGAGCTGCAATTCACAAAGTAATGACACACCTCCTACTTGCTATAATTAGTTATCAGATTTTTTAAAATGTCCGTTTCTGTTGACTTGTTACAGGAAAATGAAAATATGCAAGAGTGCATGATACTCTATATATAACAATCAATGCAGAAGATGAATTCCTATCACTGTGGAAATTGAAGCATGACAAAGCGGAGGGTATAGATGCCATTTCCAGCGATTTCTTGACATGTACTGTGAAATTGAATGCATACATAATAGGAATATAATTAATTACTTCGAGAAGAATAAACCCATTTTAGAGCTGATTAGTCTTAAGTAGATCATATATTTATATTGTATTTATTAATCAATAAATATTTAAGGAAATATAGGAGTAGAAATGATGCACCTTTTCTTGAGTACGATAAACCTTTGAAAGGATATAGAGTAATTTAATGCAAGAAAGCATTTTAATGAACGTTTAAGTGTGGAAAATGCTCGTACCTAGTAATATAATGTAATCTATAATGAATGTACCAGAACAAAGGATTAACTTAACATTGGCGAAATGAAATAATATCAATAACAGGCACAAAGTTATGAAAATTCCCAAAAAGATATGGGTTATTTGAACGTTTTGTTAACCATGGCTACGACAAAACCTAACAGCAGAGGTAACCGAAAGGGCTAAAATCGAACCGTAATTAGATACTATAATATAGAGAGCATGAAACGTTTGACAGGATACCGTTTATGCTGACCAACCATCCAGACAACTCCAAAATTGGCACAATCATCCAGAAGCACTGGCACATCATTGAATCATATGACATACTTCCTGACAAACCCGTAGTAGCCTGCAGGAGACCAACAAAACTCAAAGACATTATAATCAGAGCGAAGATAAAGCAAATCACTAACAAAGACCATATAGTAAATCTGGGGACTGTGGCGATCATAGGTGCAACAGCTCTGAGCATATGATAGAGACCATCACATTTTCGAGCATAGCGACTAGCGAAAGACTGAACATTCATGGTGCAAACAGAACGTGCAATCTAAGAATGCAATTTGTTACATCACATGTAAGATCTGCAACTTCAGGATGTGGGAGAAAACTGTAAAGTTGCACAAAAGGATCGATCTTCACAGATCTGATTGGATGCCAAAGAAGTTGTAGAACATTTCTCTCACATAGCCACGCATTCAGTGATTTAAAACTTATTGCAACTACTCATAGCCCCAAATAGAGTTCCGAAACCAGGACAGAAACTAAATCTTACTGGATTCGTCGCCTAAGAACAATGAAAATAAGCGGCTTAAACCAACTAGACTAGAAAAAGGCCCCCCTCCACACACACACAAACAAAATCGTCTTTTTGAAATCTGGACATTTTTATATACATAATTCTTTCCATTTGCATATAGGTCACCTGATAGCCTACAATTACCTCTAAGACAATGAAATATACATACATAATTTGCGGTTACGCAAAGTTACATTATAAAACAGATGGCGGCATGGCTCAACGATTTATAGGTCAATATAAAGTACATTTCAGCATCAGCATCAAGATAAAGCCAAATAGTTAAAACATCATAATGGTCAAGCTTTAATTCCTGTAGAAATAGTCGTGCACATTTGCGTCATCTCAACGCTTTTCTGTATTTTCTGTTTGTCTTAAATGTGTTGTGTATTTGCTATTGAAACAGGCTCCTTTAGACTCGAAAGTTTTAGGCTACTTAGAATCTAGTTTTCCAATGTTCGTTGCTAGTGTATTGCATATATATATACACAGTATCATTCATATAACACGAGATGTAAAAGTTTCCATTTAATGTAAATGACACATTTGCCAAGTTTCCTTTTAATGATACGATTCATTTACAAAACGAGTTACATATCAAAGATATAGCATATATAATGTACATATATTTTATGCATATTACATACAAATTAACATACGTGCATTTCCAAGGGATTTAAGATTGATAAAATGCAATGTACATTGACGGATTTGGTAAATTTTCCTCATTTCCAGTGTTTCAGCTGAAAAAGGTAGTTATGCTATTTACATCAATTAATTTATATTTCCATTCATATTAATTAAAAAAATATGTGACACACCTAGTTGGCCTAATTGAAGAAATTAGAGCACTATCAAAAGAGCAACCTTACTTCCTTGAGAATCGAATGCGCAACCGTTAGTAAGTAAGAAATGCTAAGCGAAATGAAGAACTAACACAGATTGATTTAACCATTTAGATATATTTACATTCGGCCTAAATTACTAATATGCTTATATTAACAATGCTACTGACCATAATAGTGTAGGTACAATATATCTCTCCCTTTTCGTTTGTCGGTAATTCTATATTTTTTCTTATCATCGTTCTTAGGTCAGACACATCATCGCACGATATGGCAGGGGAACCCTTTATGCTAGTAAAGATTAGCACCTGTGATTGTTTGTGCCGTGTAGAGGTATAATTAAATTTAGTGTCCAGTTTAATCCGTCCTTACAATTGTTTGCTGTCTGTGCAGGCAACGTTAACCACTTGATCACAGCAAAGATGTCTCAAATATAGTTTCTTATCGGCCTTTTAAAATAGTATAACTGTATCTAGAAAATGCTTTTATCTTGTGAAATTACTTTTGGACGTTATTAACTAGCCAATAGCATCAACAACTGGAACTTTACTTGCAGAAGTGTGGAATAATTTCTCAATACTTTCAAAGGTATGAAAAGGTTTAAAATTCATTTCAAATTCTGACATTTCTGTTTCTTTCAAAAACAGCTTCTTTAAGACATTCACACTATTGCAACTGTTTTAAATCTTACTGTTTTACATATATCCTTTCTATAAAAAATGCTCAATCGTGCAGATCTATGTTATAAACTTAACAAGGTGTTCGATTGGTAATTTAAATTTATTTGAATCCAAATCGGTATATCTATGCACATCAAAATGTAATTTATTTTTCCTCGTATTCAGATAATCTTGTTATCAAGAATCGATGTTGCTATATGGATGAATCAACCGTTAAATGCAATCAATAACTGTACATTTGTTTCTCATCATCCCTGAGTTTTGAAAGTAACAACCCAATTGGGTTTACCGTGAAATCTATTATGTAACACAATCAGCTATTTTGAGCATAATAATATTAAATCAACATTTATAATCAAATACGCGTAATAATCTGGAATGGAGATTATTTCCATTGCGCTCCCTTCATGAAATATTTATATCACATCTCGACAAATGTTGAGTCTTTGACAAAACAAAAATATCTTTTTGCTATTATCTACATTGTGCGTGTGAATTTAATATTGTTTTAAGGTGTAGTCTATTTGCATAAGGTGGTATACTGATCACAATTTGGACGAACCCTTTTAAAATTAGTTTTAAATTCATCAGAGTAAAGACCTCTAACATATTTTTGTATGTATAATTACCCTTTATATATTTGGCCCATTGACATAATCTTGATTTCTTTCTATTCTTCTGTATAGTTGTTAGCATCCTGCTTTGAATGTTAGCTTCTCCATTTTCCTATTGACATTTTGTTTTTGATTATGTTTTATGTGCCCCTAATATATATATATATATATATATATATATATATATATATATATATATATATATATATATATATATATATATATATATATATATATATATATAGAGAGAGAGAGAGAGAGAGAGAGAGAGAGAGAGAGAGAGAGCTGTATATCAGAATCAAACAGCGTCATAGATAAGCAATATCTACATCAAAGTCATCTAAAATCTCGTTGCGCCACTTCCTTTGGTGACTTTTCAGTAAAAAATGTTACTTCCTAAAGTTCTGAGTCTATCATTTCTTTTTAGGAATGTTTCATGTGCCAAACGGTCCTTACCATTTGAGATGCAATTATTTCTCAGGTGTCTCTTTTTCTCTGGTTTGGTGAGTTATAGTGCTACGAGGTTTATTGGATATTTAGGATAAAAGATGGAAATGAGACTCATTTTGCAATCAATAAAAAACATTTAAACTTATAATACGCTTTTATTAATCACAACAACATTTCTGGCAAATAAAACAATAAGGTCATCTATAGGTATATAAAATAATCTTTGGAAATATTAACTTGTTTACATTTTTAATTACGTTTTCTGTACAGGCACTCTATAGTTGAAAATTGACACATCACAGCTTATATGTCATACTGAAAGCAACACACTGGCATACAATTTTCTGTGTGAAATTGATATAATAAGTTCATAATCTTAAAAATTTGCAAATTGTCTGAATATTGCAAATATTTATCAGATATTATATTAGCCATTATGTTACAATGCGGGCAATAAAATGCACATCATCAGCCTATAATAGTTTTACCGATTTTTACAGACTGAGTGCATCGAATTACACAAATAGTAAGGGATTCAAAACTGTAGTACATTAACCCTCTTTCACACGCATAATTTTACAGTGACAGAAAGATATCTCGCTAAGTACTTAAAACATTTCCTGCTCTAATAATGACTAATTTCTGCTTCGGCAATAAATGTGTCATTGCTTGCCATTTGGGAGGATAACATTTGATGGAATGTAGCTGTATCCCAAACAAATTTCATGCTGCAGGATCCCTAATGAATTACTGTCACTTGACAGTCTTTCATTAGCTTCGGGACTTAAACACATCTTATATCTCAAGCCTAATATAAAATTAGAACGAAATAGTGTTCTAATTGCTAATTATCAGGC
This sequence comes from Sinohyriopsis cumingii, assembly GCA_028554795.2. NCBI lineage: Eukaryota > Metazoa > Mollusca > Bivalvia > Unionida > Unionidae > Sinohyriopsis > Sinohyriopsis cumingii. Next base: position 97,841,550 of record CM068838.1, read on the forward strand.
ATCGTGTCTTCAACTGAAAATCTGGTTCCTGTCTGATATTTGGAATCCAAGTTATTCTGGTTGATGTTATTGTCATTTGGCAGAAATAATGAAAGACCGTCGCTTTATAAGGAAATTCAATTTCGTTCGTAAAATCATTACAAATTCTTTCAAGGCCTCTTTAGCTAATATCAAACTTGGATTGAAAAAAGTCTTTTTAAAAAACCAAATCCCATTTCTAAACGGTTTTCTCTTACTTGAATTTCAATTTGTAGATCGTTACATGACCTACGCAGCGAAAAGAAATCGTAGAAAACAGATGCAGGCGAAGTAGAATGTCCAAGATAAAGTTTATAGGAAAATCAAACATGAAGAAAATATAGGTTATACTTTTCTAACTTTCTTTCAGAATAAATGCTACTTTCAAATGGATAAGCTTAATAACCTGTTAAAGTCAATCTGTTGTCGACTGTTAAAATTGCATGAATCCTTTCCTTGTAATTATTAGATGTTCAAACAAAAAGCAAGGCGTATGTCCGTCTACTATTCTCTTTCACTCATGGGAAAATACTGCATGAAAGCTATCTCTTGACCTTTGTCCGCATATTTATGATATTGTCGACTAAATATGCTTTGCTTATATTATTTTTTATTCATTTGTCATGTATCTGGTTATTCTCAGTCAGATCCATTGCATTTGTGCCACAAATTCTTCCTCACTTTTGATATATTGTAAAACGCTATTTCTCCCAGGAAACTTGACTTCCCCTGAGTATAGCTATCGGTGATATTGATACCTGGTGTTCCCTTAGATTTAGATACATCAATAACTTTAACACTCGTTTCAATCCCGTGTAAAAATCCGTTTTTATTAAACATTGTTCACTTTGATGAATCATTTAGCAATCTATGTAACATTATATTATTTAAAATAAACAGAAAGACTAAATAAATAACTTTAACACGCCTTGCGGGATATTATTAACATTCGAAGTGAAATTCTGCGTCATGCTTGGACCGTAATTATGACTGAAACTTAATACCTTACAAACAAAGGTATTCGTCGCTTGAAGAAAGGCAATTTCGATTTCTGATTGGTTAATATCATGGATAACACATTTATCAATTTCTTTGTTCAAACTAACAATGTCATATTATTGAATAAGTGATTGAGTTGCTTTGTTTATTTTTCAGTTGATATCATCACTATAGTTGGAACAGAACTGGAAGCGGCAAGCATCACATTTATCAAATTCAGGTCAATAAAATCTATTCCTTTATTTATTTAAACTAAGGATGAACAATATGGTACAAGCTAATATCCTGCTTCTAATGGTCGATGGAATAATTCAACCTTGATTCCTCTATTTAGAAATCAATATATTAATTTCTTATTTATAGTGTTATGATTCTACCAAACAATCGCAGTTAACACTGTATATCTTCAGTAGACTCTCGACGTTGAATATCATCAAAGATTCGATGTACATGTAAGGCGTTATGGCAACGTACTCTATTTCACAACGTTGTATTAATTTCAAATCAATGGGAGAATGTGTTTGTGACAAACGAAGTAAGATATTACGATAGAAGTAAATCTGTGCGTAACTGACTATGGGTGTAAGAGCAAGGCAGCGATGTAATGTGTGTAAGGTCTGTTTAAATGTCAATCGATATTCTGTTTACTAATATTAAGTAGTAAAGTAACCTCAAAATAAAAAGCTTTATGAAAACACGAGTCAGTGAAAGAACACACACACACATTTGCGGTATTTGCGAATTCAACAGTATGTAAGTTAATGTCAGCAAAGTAGTATGAACATATGTAGCCAACGCATATTCTGCTTTAGTTTGCTCTTATATGTATTGATCGACGGATTTATGTATGTTTTCGTTTGTTTCACTGTGACACATGACCATTAGCCTAACGAATATTACAAATTAGTACCATTAATGAATATGATCATTTAAGAAATCTGGAAATAAGTGCTCATATTCAAGCAATAACTGTTTATGTCTATTGTAGTTTTGTCGAACCATGATTTCACTTTTGACTTGAATTGCTGATTGTTTATTATACCTAAAAAATGTATTGCTTTCAATACATGACCCTGAACTTGACCTCTTAGATATAAGAGCCTTTGAATAGGTCTGATCAATTTTATAAAAAACGTGATTTTTAAAAGTTGCGCCAGATTGAAATTTGGAAGGGTTCATATTAGGTTGATATACTTTTTTTACCAGAAGACTGCTGAGTGGAAGACTTATTTACAAAATAAACTTTATGAGCAAAGGAGTACTCATCAGCAGCACGAGTAGCATTTTCCAAGGTTTTGACCTTATGCTCATCAAGATAAGTCTTAACGTCACTAAGGATGCAATTCTTGAACTTTTGAAGTAATAAGAGTAGTCTTAGATTTTCGTAAAAATCTGTATTCACTTTCATGGCTACGTATCACCTGTCAAATTGTCATACTTTTTACCATCAAAATTCGACATATATGGTCAGTTGGTTTCTAGAATTCCTAAAACCATGCTAATATGCATCGGGAACCAACTCATAACCCTTTAAGATACATCCTTAACCACATCACAATCATAACCAGCATTCTCCTGCAGTGACTTTGAAATGTAAATATCACTAGCTTTGCCAATAAGCAATAATAGAGTCCAGTACTCTTTTGGCCACTTCAAAATTTCAGTAATTTCTCAAAATCAACAACATATTGATCTACTTTTTTCCAGAAAAGGGTGTATTAACTTGATACTTCTTAAAACATCAAAAGTGGGGGAGTGTTTTACCCTTGCTTACTCGTTTATTCTAAATTGATAATCTCTTTCTTCCTTCTCTCCTTTTCTCTGGAATTCTCTGTCTTCCTTTTCTTTTCTTTCTGCATTTGCATTTGTCTCTCTTTCCTCTTTGTCCAATTGCATTTCGTTTTTGTTCTTCTTTCTGTAACTGCATTTGTTTCTCTCTCCTCTTTCTCTTATAGTATTTTTCTTCTCTCTCTTTCCACATTATCTAATTGCATTTGCATTTATTTTTCATCTTTTTCTTTCTGAAGTTCAAGCTTTCTTAACTCTAATTCCATCTCTTATATAAATTTTAAATTCTTAATTTTTGTGATAGGGTCTGATAAGTATTATCAATAAAATCAAAGCAATTGTATTCAAACCGTTCTCTTCCACCATATATTGGTCCAAAATTTATATTATTTCTTCCTTCCTTAAAGAAGCTTTTGCTTCAGAAAGGTCATATTTTCTGGATAGCTGAACCAGTTCATCATTTTTTTCGGGGAATCTAACTATTGATGACATTGTAAAAAGCTTGCTGATTTCAATAACGTTTTCTAAAATGTGAAATTATACTTGTGATGTAAATTATTCCGAAAGTAGGGGTATTTAAATTTCAAAAACAATGTTTTCTGAAATATTTTACCAAAATTAGTATCCCAAGGACGAGCTCCCAATTTTCTGTTATGAGCCTATCCTCTTAAAATAAGTAACAGAAAAGTGTGGAGACAGCAAGGTTTGTAAAATTTAACAAATAACGTATTTCCGTAGAATACAAAGTGGAGAATGAGAGAATGAGAAAAATAACTTACGGGATTGCGAATTGATTCCAAACATAATCCACGAATTAAAGAAACAAGTCCCAGTAATTTAAAGTCCTAAATAAAACTCAGTTCAAGCCCCGAAGAAATCCAATATTAAAGGCGATGACGTGTCTGTTATGGCCTGCGAAGTGCGGATGTGTCAACAGTCTATTTATATTAACTATTATTCCAGGTTTGATTTCAATATAAATTCCAGTGAATGTCTTTATCCAAGAATGTTGTCAGGGCACTTTTATATATCCAGAGAAAATAATCACTTGAATTCAATAATTTGAAGAAAACAAAGATTCAGGGAAATCTGACGATAGTACCCTGATCAACACATTGACTCTTTTGTGTTTACCTTAATAAGACTCCTGATAATAAGCTCATACATGTAGTGAATAATGAAGTTAATATTACTTGCTTACACGAATGAAATTTACAAAAATCAGGTCAAGCGGAAACGAATTCAAATTTGGACAAGGTAAAGTCCAGCATACAAAGTTACATTACAATAACATGTAATGAAATAAAAAATTAAAACTAATAAACGAAAAATTACGTTAAATATACATAACAAATTAAGCTCACGCGAACGACGATCTGAGAGGCAGACATGCTGATTTGCCTAGTTCGTTCATCATTCTGGTACCTCCCACATGTACATTGAATGATCGACTACCAATTACTAGTTGTAACAAACTCTTGTTCGTAGAAAAAATTTATATATTCAGATACATTGCGTATTGATTTTAAGATATCAATCAAATTAGTGGTCCATTCATAGGCGTTGTGCAATCTTGGGCCTAAAAAATAATTTAAAGAGAGACTCCTTTGATCGTCGCATAGTTAATTCCAGAAGATAAGTAGGGGTTCTTATACATCCAGTGTTGGGAACTATGATGCACCGACAGATAATTCAAAGTTAACAAATCAGTTAACTAAGCAAGAGTGATAACAATGAATGGAGGCAAAGTAAAAAAATTAAGTGCGAAACTTGAGCATTGATAGAAGAATAAATCCTATTCGGCAGTATGCTAGAGAATTGAGAGAGAGATACACTTTTGACAAACATGTTCTAGGTACAATGAACCGGGGTGTGTGGAAGTGAATTTAAAGGGAAAATTCCTCCGAGTAATCTGTTAGATCGGATTGACTTGGTAATGACCATGGGATTTGTAATTCCAGAACCGCATAGAACACAAAGTAGAGTCGAAAGGGCAAGGACTTCCAGAACAGTGTCTCTCTATGCAATACGATTCACCATTTACCAGGTTTTAACATCTGATTAACATATACATAGTTTCACGAATACAATCATCACAATTGGACACTGTGCAAATGTAGTTTAAAGTAAGAATAACTTTATCGGCTGGAATGCTATTATTTAATGTTGATGAAAACAAAGGAGCTGAAACACTAAACCCTTAAATGCGTCTTATCATGGATCTAATTAATTATCCTATTATGTTGGGAATACCAAACACATGACTGAAAAAGGGGGATATTTTGATGTTAAATATTTTAGGATCTATCTCAGATGGCCTTACAAACTTTATGCTACGGACAGCAAGTACGGTCAAGAGGTCAAGATCACCATAATGGTTTATTGCTTTCATATCTAGGCATAACAAATGTCCCAAGTCAAATACATGTAGACAATATTTGTCAGAATACAATCGAACGGAAATTTGCACGTATTTTTAAATTGATGAAATCAATTTATTTTCAAGTCCTATACAGAATATATTGCAAAGGACCAGAACATATATATCCCTTTAACATTGAAAACACACCTAGTTGACCAATCCATGACTCCGATGATTCCGTGGACGCATGTACACGACAAGCTACAAAATGCCTGAAAATGTATTCGTAACCTAGTATTCTTTCCCACTTGTTTCAACTTTTTTTTAATTATGTCAGACTCGTTTGACTGAGGATGGCACATTTTTTACAATTTTATTATATCCCTAATACGAGGCTGAATACATTTAACACAATTCATCATTTATGTATTTTTGGTCCTATTTCTCAAGCTTTTCCATCCAATTTAGTCTTTTTGTGACTACATCTGAGATAATATGATACTAGTGCCTATATTAAATTAAACTACATATATACATGTTTGGCCCACTTACTGATGGGAGTACTAAAGGCAACGTATGTGACGATGGTCGTTTAGACAAGATATTGTTGCTAATTACCTTGTTAAAGGTATATGGAATGATATAATTTCTAAATGATATCACTGATCATTAAACAGTCTATCGCGCTCTCTTGCCATGACAAGCACTATAGTCTGATAATACAAACCCCTTTGTTTGTACTTACCTGCCAATTTAAATAATGAAAACCTTTAATGTGATAAAAAGTGCAAGGAACTTAGTCAATTCATTCATTGATTTATAGTTTCTTACCTGACTCTGATTAGAGTGGCCCTAACACCGTCATCTTATGCGCGTTTCATGCTTAACGGAAGTTTTCATTGTAATAGACGGACATGCTCGGATCCATTTCCAGTTTCTGGACAAGTCCATTTTCAGCAAAGTGGTGTTTCACTTCTGCAGGTTTACATACATAAGTCGTCTGCTTCCGATATTTACAATGTTGAATCAATCAAAGGAAAATGACAACTACGCTTTTGATGTGGATTTAACAAGCGCTTAAATTTCTATGTTCATGTATGCAGAGGGATATAATTCCAAATTCTCAACGTTATGTAATTTACGCAATTATTCAGCAGTTACCGAACAGGATGAACTACATCATTATGTTGTCTGATGGAAATAAACTAGCCTATAGTGTACGCAATATGGCTCCGTGTTAGTATGGAAAGTCCGTTAAACATCAAATGGTGCAGGGGATGCTATCATTAGTGCCATTCTGGTCACAGTCAGGTTAGAAATTATAAATCAATGATTCAATTGACTTAGTTCTGTGCACTTTTTATTGCATTAAACGTTCTCGTTTTTGAAATCGGTAGGGGGTACAAACAAACGCGGATGTAGAGGCAGACTATAGGTGGCATTCTGCTGGTCATCATATCTATTATTGTAACACTGACATTTAAACCTGTGGGTCCATTGATGTCTGAATGGTACAATCTACAACAGGCAGTTATATTTAGATATAGGATGGTTCTTTAATTAAACCCATAATGATATACGTTGACTGGGTGAATGGTTTTGCTTTTATTTCTCATAGAATGGTGTGGTCATGTCAGCAGGGTCTACTTAATTAGTCAAGTGTTTAGTTAAACAAAATATTTTGCTAAAATTGTATGTGTTATTGAAAGTAAGATTTTCATTTAAAGGAACCAAATCATTTCAGTTCCATAAAAGTGTGCACAATTACATCTTTTAAAATTAATCTAATTTCAACAAGATGAGCAAGAAGTGCCGAGAGAGTGTCAAATATCGGAAGGCAGTCATCAATGATGGATGTTGTTCGAGACCTTCCTGCATTCTTGCTAAAATGGTCTTGTAACTTTTAACCTTATCTCGACTTCATCCCGTTCTTAATTTCGAGGACTGTAATTGTGATCATTCTGATGAAAAGCTATTTATTACAAGAACTAAAAGATCATCCTTTAGAAGTTGAAACATTATTAGTGCACCAAACTTATTGATAACGCAATATTTCGATAACATGTATCACCTCCTGACTGACATAGCATATTGAGGGGAAACATATTGTGACACGATATCTCTGCGCTAACGATACATTTGTATACATCCTAGAAGTTTGCGATCTCAATTGCTATGAAAATATTCTACTCACATCTTAGAGTCATGGAGAATTTATCCACGTACTTAAATACACATAACACCTCCCCTAATAAATAAAAAAGAGTTATATAAAAAGCAGAGTCATGGAAAATTTAATTAAATATACAGAACACCTTGACTCATAAAGAAAACGATGTAAAAAATACGCTTACTTTTACACATTAGTCAAATAAGTATATCATATCATAATACTTAAACTTACATGGGTATGTGTCTTACAAATGACAGACAGCTTAACAGCATAAGAAAGTCACAAAACACAGCAACATATTTATCCGATGCACTTAAAAGTGCATTTGCAATCACAGTATATTTTCCCTTAAAGTGTTTAATGTCAATGTCGTATTATTGCATCATTAAAATTGACCTCAACCAATCTACCTTTTCTTTATTAAAGCAAGGGGATTGTTTTTGCTGAATACAATAGATCAGGAAGGATCTGAACCAATATACACTTAAATGTTGCCAAACCAGTTTCAAGGCCTTACATTCCTTCTCAATTTTGTAATGTGTTGGGTAATTGTTTTGATTTTTGGAGAAAATCGCGAGTTGGGTGCTCCAAACCATTTTATAATCTTCAATTAATACTCCACCAACCCACCAGCCCTTATATCACTGTCGTGAAGACCATTTAACTAAATAATTGATATTTGTTTCTGAAACAATATTTGTTCTATAAAAGTGGCCCTTGATTTGTCACACAATTCCAATAAAAGTTATCCTACGAATCATAAAAATGTAACACTTCTGAGTGATCTTCTTCTTGTATCGTTGTAATGGATGACGTTGATTATTTATGCGTCACAATTATGAGCACGCGTAATTAACATACTCATTACGCTTTGAAATGATGCCTAAAAATTCCTCATTTCAAAGGGCATCACTTTGTACTGATAAAGCAAACGAGAAGGTAAAAGTGCTGAAATTTCTTGTTATGTTTTGTTAGTGGAATTTTCCAGAAGCCTTTTAAAATATCAAACTTGATGAGATATTTCGAGATTTTCAATTGTATCGAGGCATTATTAAAACTGGAAATGAATTCATGTTTACTGACACTTCTGCCCTTTCCATAGTCAGTATGCATGTAGAATGAATAAACTAGCTTAGGAAATATAATGCGTGATGACTAGTTGCTTTTAATTGGATCAATGAGATCATGTTCCATTAAATACTGCTTTTTTCTCAAATAGTCCTGCTTCAGACCCATGTGTAGAATCTACAATCTCAACGATTTTGTGAACTCTTTTTTGCTTGTGTTGTAACATTAGGAAACAAGTGATCATATTGATATCAAAACCAATTTAGTTACATCCTTTCTTGTTGTTGTAGATGCGAAAATGTATTGTCCAGATTGATTAATACTGCTGAATTCCGAAATTTGCCTAAATCAGTGTCACTAATCACTGCATTTCATCGCTTGCGTCGGTGCTATGTGGGATATGTGCATCTAAATCGTTTGGTTAAATAACTGTGCTATCTGTATGAAAATACTCCTTTTAAATATTTATACGACAAGTTTGACCTGTTTCCACCTACAAGAAGTGTCAATGGCATTATTTAAGTCATTATCTTTCTTTTCAATTGTACAAGGACCATAAGATTTCGCCGGAAGAGGATTATGATGTATAGGCAAGAGAATCAGATGTATATCACCAGGTTGAAAACTCCTGTCCAGTATTTACGTCATACCTTGGCCTTATTTTAAACAGAGTAGAGTGAAGGTGTTTCTTGCAACTACACAAGCCACTGAAATGTGTATTGAAAATCAGAAACGTAGTCAAGACAATTAATCTTGAAATTTTAATTTTGAATACAATTTGTCTTTTAATATAGTCAATGGTCCACGAACATGATGTCCACGAATCAGTTCAAAATGACTAAAACCCGTTGATCTTGAACTTATTCCCAAACAAAATCACAAGAATACACTAATACTAATACTTTCCTTTATCTAAAGAATATCACTGAAATATATTTGTGAAAGTCTGATGAAACAGTTTCAAGGCCGCTTGACTTTCAGTGTGATAGGCAGAAGAGTTAATCTGATGGACGCCTATTTCATGCTTAATGTGCTGGAAATTTGCAGACCTAAACTTCGACTGGGTAGATTTGGGAAGGAAAACAAGTGTAAAAATGACTTCACGAAAGCTTTTCCAAATTTTAAAGTCATACTACTTCTCATAGGATTTGCCTCTGGAGATATTGGATATGCACACAATATGCTTAACAAGTAGTTGTTGTCTGACTCGGTATTAGGAGGGGACAAATGAGATATATCATAATTATGCTAAGCGGTTCGTCAAAAGCCTTAATATGTTCTAGATTAGTCCTAGGATTCCTTTAATTTAATTTTCCTACTGTTTCACAAGTACAAAATATACACTATTTAGAAAAGTCAGGTGTACGTTTCCGCTTTTAAAAATGGATTAGGGTCTTGCGGCAAGTTCTAATGACTCCTAAAAGACCAGCCAATGGGCTGGAGTAATAATTTAATGTTGATATGGCCAGGGTACAACAGCACTCATCATCAGCGGGTACCTCAGATGGTTTCTATTTTATCATAAGGTCCACTTGTTCGTAAATTGACTAATTAGCTCTTATGTGACTTCAGTTTCGCTAAAATATATCATGATACATTCCCTGTTCAGCATTAAATTTTGTCATCCTGATGAGAAGAGAGAGAATAAGTCAGCTAAAAGAATAATTTCCTGATCGGCATTGCTCTCACGAGCTCTCTGAGCCATAGCTATTTCAACAATACAAGCAAAATATAAAGTAAAGATTTCAATCTCAGCAGGATTAAATGTTTAGATCCTATCAAAGTTTGTCATTTACAATTGGATTGACCACGACATTAGCGCCTTACAAGAAATGAACACCTTCAAGAGGTGAAGATGGCTCTGTTCCGATAGTCGTGGGACTAAGTCAGATTGACACAATGAAGAGGAAAGCAAACAAAGCCCCACTTTACTCCCTGAATAAGAACGCTTTCATTAGGATATTTCTCAGACAAATGCAAAGTATCTGATAAAACAGACTTGCCTGTCTCTTAACATTTTCATACGGATAGACTTTGCAGATCACCAGTGCATGATAAGTGATATAGAACCTTTCTACATGAATGGTTCATATTTGGCCGTAATAGAAGCAGAATGTTATTTGCTCAACCCTTCACATATTTTGCTTTCGATACACAACCGTGAGCTTGGCCTCTTTAGAAAGGAGAGCGTTTGGAACAGCTCTGTCTTTATTCGTTTCTTTTTCTTTCTAGTTCCATCTGTATCAATCATAAATGACGATCTCTTTGTTAACAAACTTCTGTTGAGATGATGACGTATTGACAAATGACACATTTTAAGTCAAGAAATAATCAACTCCTTGATCAGCATTTTCCAAAATGACTACCTTTTGAAAACCATCATAGGTCTTTACATCACGATGAATAATGAATGCATTTTATGGACTCTTCCATTAAGATGCTCCGTCTAAGGTTATCTTAAGATTTTTCAACCTTTATCAACTTTTGTGGCTCAGCCCCACCTATTAACTATACCATAATTTTCCTTTTGAAATTCGACATGGGTTTGTCCGGTTTCGTTTCTACAATTTCTAAACCTTTATTGATTTGTCTGACGTACCAACTCATAACTCTTCAAGACATATTCCTTAACTAAATCATACTGTGCAACTTTGAAGTGTAAGATTCACGAGCTTTGTTATTAGGTACACATTCGAATAATAAAGTGAAATGTTATCTTAGCCATTTCTAGGTGTCAGCAGTTTTATCAGTTTTAAGGTATGTATCCTCTTCTTCCCTTTAAAAGGGGATACTAATCTAATATTTATGATAACATTAGCAGTCATAGAATTTTGTCCTCGTTCTGAATTTACAATTTCATCATTTCGTTCTGAAACCGACTTTGTTAATTCCAGTTTCATCTAACTGTGATTCGCTTAATGTTGTATGAAAATCATAGACAGACTTACCAATTTAGCCTAAAGCACTATCATCCAAAATTTAATTTTTCACCATATACCGAAACAATTTTTTCCTTTCTAGCTTTGTTAAATACGCTTTTGCCTCAGAAATATTATAATGTCTGGTAAGCTTTTTCATCCTTTTTATGGACTCTTACCCCTAAGTGGTAGGAATTGAACTAAATTTCCCTAATTGGATGTCAGAGTCTATTCTCGTTGCTTTCGCTAAAACATTTTAAACATTTGAAGGTTAAATCTTTACTAGCGACAATGAGACTTCGAAAACAACGTCAATTCAAATTTTTAAGAGAGATTTTTGAGATAATTAAAAGGTTTTAAGACATTACAGCACGGGAAAGACCCGAAGTTTTGTTTCGACAGTATGGTCTTAAACAATGCAAGAATCAAACCCAGCAAGTTGTATTCAGATATACATTGACAGGATTGATTTATTCATTGGAATTACAGTGTGCTCATTAACTCGTTTTGATTTAAGCACTACCTTGGGGTTATTGAAAACACACTCAATGACATATTATGAATTGTATCATTGTGGTACTTTATCACACTCAAGATTATAGGAATTCATTGAAAACCTTATATATTTTTAGACTTGATACATAATACAACATTATAGATTTAGTTCAAAATGCTGTCATTATTCCTCAAATTTTCAGTTTGTGACTTTGAAGAATATATTATGCGCTGACTTTACCAAACATGTTGGTATCGCGTATATCCGTTACATTGCCTAAGACGTAGAGCATTAAAATTACATGGATTGGTATACATTTTTCGTTACGTTTAAGCAATGCTTGCTTCCCTTTAGTGAAACATTTGCACAACTTGTGGTATATCAAAGATGAAGCGCATCTGATACACATATATTTTAGTTATACCACATGCAAATCAACATAATTATATTGCTACGCCACATGCAAATCAACATAATTATATTGCTACGCCACATGCAAATCAACATAATTATATTGCTACGGAATTTAACATTGACTAGAGTAAACTGTATTACCGAAAGGAATCAACTCTTCACACACTTTTCCAATGATAACAACACGGGATATATCAGCCTTCTCTCATTATTTTCTTATGCTCTTCACAATTGGTCAGTGATATATCATCCCTAGTTTCGAAAGAACAGTATAAATAGTATACTCTAGCAATCATACTTATATCTTATAAGTGTATTTAAACCAAACGTATATACATACTTTTTCAGCTGAGAGGAATCACAGTTTTATACACCAAGATTACCCGTATATCAAAACCCTTTATACCAACACTTGAAAATGCATGTAATATATAGTCAATCATGTGCTGCAAAAGGTCGTTAGACGAAGGAAACGTTGATCATTGTAACACTGATTGCTAGAAATTGTGACCTTTCTAGAGTACATATTCCTATTGTTGCCGCCTATGTATCTATTCAAATGACCTGAAATACGGTTATATTTTTCATACAAAATAATTAAAACTTTGTACTGTAAGAACCTCAAACTAAAGTAATCATTTCTAACCTAAAGTACTGGCTTACAATGACCACGATGTTATAACAATGATTTGTTTTATCAATACTTTAATAAATTAAATCAATTATATATATTCAACATGAGACTAAGTACTTTTTAATACAATACTTGCTAGCCTTGGACACTTGTTCGGAATTTGGTTGCAGATAAACACTTACAGTCAGAGAAATAATATATTGTTTGCATTTGATGCAATGTTTCCATCATTTATGATCTTATCATACGCTTTAATGTTAAACACATGTGCATTGATGTGTTGTAAATAATAGTCTTTATTGAACTTCTGATTCATTCTTTGTTGCAATTAAGTTAGTGAGACACTACGAAAGCAAACTTTAGAGACACCAATTTTAAATAAAAAAAATAAAAAAACAACAACAACAAAATGAAAACGAAAACATGGCAAAAGTAAAGTAAAATATTGTAGAAACTTTCTGATAAGACAAACAAAGGAATATTTATTGCAACGGTTGTTGTTTTCGCTGGCATTTGCAGACAGCACAATATAAAGGTATCAGCATGGGTTTAATATATACCCAAGAACCAGTTCAAAACGACTAAAACCCAGTGACTTTTTAAATGAACTTATTCATCCGATGTAAGCTAGGCAAATAAACACAGTTATTCTAATCCTTGCCTTAACGAGGACATACATATATCATGGAGTACAGTAATTCACTCCATACAATATCACTATATCATTTACATACCGATGAACATTAAGCCTTAGAAAACATTACATATAAGGATTCAAAGGCTAAACCTAAATATGATGATTTTTCCTGTAGTTTCGCAGTATCAGTGACGGAATATACTAAAAATGCAATGGAAACCACTTTGCTAAAATGCTTGTGAAGTACTTATAAGTTGCTGCATTTGTATGGAAAAATATTAACGAGTTTTTCTGATGGAAATGCTGCAAGACCTTGGGAGTGCAGTATATCCATCCAACAAAACGAGTTCATATTTTCCCATAAAAATGCTGTAACCTTTGTATTATATGCTCATCATTTATTCTACCTAAGGCTTAATTTTTTAAATACAAATACACTACACGACACAAAGTAACTGAATGTATGCCGTATTCTAAACTAAATACACAAGCGCAGATTCATCTTTACACAACAAGAAAGTTTAATGCGCACATAACTCCGCCAAGATAAATTGAAATTGGTCGCGCGCTAAACATAACCTTCAAACAAATTTGATATGGAATGAATATATTTTGGCATTGTCATTTCTACGAAATTGCGTAATTATGGGCTCATGTAATTCTGATTTACAGAACTAAGAAGGTACATGTTCAGAAAATTCAGGATGTAAAACTAAGTATATGCTTGCCATTCGAATTACCAGCAAAAGAAGACAGTTTATGCCTTGTCACTTGGATGCTATTTTTAAGGACCCTGTATGGCGTCTATAGCTTACCTAAATCAGAAATATCGTATCAAAGACGTTAATGCGGACGGTGCCAAAGCAGCTGGTATGTGGCAGTCCACGAAACATCTACTTTAGTTCATTCAGTTGGTTTACTTCATCCACAGACAAATACAAAATACCAAAAGTGCTTGCATCTTCTTCCATTGTTTGTTTACAATAGAAATTAGTTTTATAATTCACGTGAGTTCAATATCAGTTGCACGCGAGTTCAATACCGTAAAATACTGAAAGATTCTGACAATGCAAAGTTAACGAAGAAAAAATGAGCATTTAATAAATGATAATATCATATGAAAAAGACAGTCCATTCCAGATTCTTGACTAGAACAGGTTAATACATACCTACATGATTTAATAAGTCATTATGATACATTTGGAAAAAGTACCATCAGGAACTGATAGTTTGCAAATATAATGTCATTCCAGGTGCAAAGATTTTGCCCTTGAATAGACATTTAGAATACCTTTCCACTTCCAGATTCTAAGGTCATGTTCCACTGCACCCGTTTCGTCTTCGTGGGAATTTAAGATTCTATCAGACCATTCTCCACTCTACCTGTGCGCTTTGCTTTGAAATTTTAGATTTACCATAATATTCGCAAAAACGTCTGAATTTGCAGAAGGTGGTAACCAAGACTACAAATGGTAAATACAGCTGTTTGCAGTACGACACGATTACTTGAGACTTTTTGGCAAAATCAGTACAGCAAAGAAATTGCTTTTACGACAACATGTTGACATATATATATCGATATAGAGAAAGATAGTGAGATAGATAGAGAGATTAATAGAGAGATAGATAAATAGATTACCTCCTTTATGCTGACAAAACACCCAATGCATGGTGGAAGCCTCCGTTAGGTTTAGGGTCCATTTATTGAGATCTTCTCCATAAAGACTTGTTACGATTGCCCACATAATGGGTAGAGCAAGATGCGTTTTTCATAACGTTTAGTTACCTGAGATAATGACTAACAAGGTTAGTTTTACAGTCTATTTTTAGCAGTCAAAATTCGCATTGCACATTGACAAATTTCGATACTAGCAGAGATAGTGAACACTCTTACGAGAAGAATAGCCGTAAATAAATATTTTCAATCAATGTTCCTTATATGATGACTGTGGGCCTTTCAGTAGCTATGCATACTATACATTTGCTGATGACGTATCCGCTCTATGGTCATACATCATTTGTACCATCTTAATTAACTCCTACTAGTTCTTCAAACTAAGGCAATAATCTATGTCTAACTGTTATGAGAAATGTCTAAACACTTTCATCAGCTTGAGTTTAGATCGTTGATAGTATACGGAAAATGTTAGAGAAATATAACTGTGCAGGATTTGCAACATGAGAACATAAATAAATACACTCTGCATGCTTTTAACATGGAAACATAATCAAGTCTTTATTTCCAACTTTCTGATCACTTATGAAGAATTTCACAAGTATGATTTTTAAGCCAATACTTCCTTATGTAGCATAATGGACTAAATCTCCGTCACTGTAAGAACTAATGGTAACCTGCATTCCATATAAATCCCCTTTCCTTTCACAACCTCTGCAATAACCACAACAGGCACTGAACCGAGACAAATCGTTTGCAAAATGAGTTGACTAGAACAAAACTTATATTGATTATATTTCTGCTGAGTTTCATGTAAATGTATGCCATAATTGTCCCTGTGGTAAGGGACAACATTTCATGATTCTCTTTAAGTACGCATCCAGGGAATCCATGCAGGGTGTTAAACATAGTTCTTGCTATCAAGTCGCCAGAAAATTGGAGGTGCATCCTGGTCCAGTAAAGGAAAAGATAATTTAAGGTCATTTTACACTTTTATTGTAGATCAATTTAGTGTTTACCGAACAGGTATCTATAACATAAATTGTCATCTTTTGATTCCGTTAGGTATTATCTAACATTTCAAGCTGGTAGACACAAAACTTCTGTAGATACAATTCTTTCATTGGAAAGAAACTTTGTAAGCATTTGTATTACAAATAGTTTAAACTTTCAGTACCATGAAATATTGAGAACAAGTTTAGCTAATTATACATTCCTTGCAGAACACAGAAAGAAACATTTAAGTTCTAATTAGATAAGTACATTAGATTACAGAGCCCTAAAATGAGCGTTCAAATTCATTATGAGCATCCATAGTCTACCATTAGAAGACAATATATGTTCAGAATTAGGTCATAGCTATATAATTATTTGTCAATAATTACAAATTCAAAGCCTAATGAAAGCACAAGAGAGTGGTCATGATAGGAAATACTGTAAAGACGGGCAGATTAGGTTATAATTATTAAGAGAGTAATATAAAATTACTCTAAGCACGGGCCTAAGGAGACTTACTCAAGATACTACTACGGCTATCGAGACATCACCAAAACATGATGTTCTTTAACCGCTCATATATACTCAAGAACATACAGACACTCTATAAAACTTATACATATTTGTCATGAAACCTTGGCCCTGGCCAGGTTAGGTTATAATTATTAAGAGAGTAATATATAATTACTCTAGGCACGGGCCTAAGGAGACTTACTCAATACATTATATTACGAGGTTTATTTTATCTTGATTTTATTAATTAAATCAATATTTGTTCCATGTCGGGATTCGAACCTTGGTCCTCTGCTGCGAGATATGGCAACTATCACCTGTAATGACGGGCAGATTTGGGTGATGCCGACATGGCCAATGAAAAACAAATAATATTTTGATGCTCTGCGGAAAGACGATTTAACTGATATATGTTTGAAGATAAACAGTTATTCCGTTTTGCAAGATTAAATAGCTTTATTACATTATTTTTCAGGCATGTTTTGTTTTTGCCAATAAAATGTCATTTTCCGTGGATTCAAATTTGACTGGATATGGTCATTTACAATAATAAATAAAACACTCTGTTACGAACACTATCAAAATTCTCTAAGACGTCATGCTTACTGCTGGAAAGTCAGTCGACGAACATATTAAATTCTTATCAGCTAAAGGTTGTTGTTGTTGTAGGGTTTAACGCCATTTTTCAGCACACAATAGGCTATACATGGCGATCAGTATTAAAGGTAGAGGAAGAACCCGGGAAAACCCCAGAAAGAACCACCGACCCACGAGAAGCTACTGGCAAACTTTCTCACATACCCACGTTGGCCGAATGGTGGAAATTAACATAAGGCAACAACAGTCTTTGACGTTTCATTTATTTACTTACTTATCTATTTTTGTATTTACACTTTCAGCAACAAGACGAGAATTGAACGTGTACCGTCTGACTTAGAATACATTTATATTTCAACACTTTATAAGTAAAATTTAGCTATTCCTGCTACCTTATTCGTGAGTCTACGAAAAGGGAATGTATATGTTACATAAATTGTTATTTATGTTTTATTTGCATTGTTTGTTACAGGTATTTTATTTATTTTATGCTTTGATTTATATACAGTTGTATCTTGTACATGACGTTTTCCAACATCTAGTTTATTGTCTACCTGACCAGAGTCATCAGCTTGTTTTGATTTATGTTATCAATTATTCCATAGTTTATATTCTCTTTAATAGTGTGGGTTTATCAGTAGAAGTCAACACGTTTATCTAGGTCTGAGTCCAGAACATTCTGCATGCCATTTTGTTTTATTACAAATTTATTACATAATCGACTAGCATATACATTTCCATTAGGTAATTTTGTTGTAGAAAATGCTAGTCGTAAGTCAAGTATTTTGCTCGGAAAATGATTTAGAAAAAGATCTTGAGGCAGAATCAGTTGTTGTGCTGAGTGCTTTACTCGGCTGAACTTATTTGATTCCAATAATCCGTCATTTCAAATATACAGTTCTGCTCATTATTATTGGAAAGAGACATTAATTGGGAATAACAGTGAATTCCAACATGGAAATCTCGGATTATAAAACTGATACAACAAAACGACTGCTGGCACACCATTACACTTTAGGCCACTGGGATATTAATGCATTAGAGAAAACTGGCTACTACAGGCACATCACCACGATCATTCTTAGAAATTATTTGGAATACCAGTATAGTTTATTCGAAATTTTATTTATTAGTATTTGTTTTAGCAATTCTAAAAATATTTCTGATTTAATTCTGACTACCTTAACTTATGTTTACATTTTCACTTGTATTCAGTGCAAGAAATTAAGTTTTGAATTTTACAAATCATGATGCGTCGCGTTCTTTTACTTTCTTTTAAACCAAAGAGTCGAAATAAAATAAAGATGGCGTGGTATATAGAACAGTGTCGTCAAGGATAGGTCAATTAAGTATTTATCATTAATACCAGTAAAGTTTAAAACCTGCATGTAACACCAATATAAATATTTAAACTGCACTGAAAACTGAATGTTAGAAGCGAAAGTAGAAATATTTTTGGAACATCGAATTAAATTACAATCTATTAAACATCTGTACAAGGAATATAAACTTAATTCGCATCAAATATGAACAATTACTGCATACATCGTTATCAATGATATAATGTATTAGTTTGAATATAGAGAATAGCATTACGCCGCTCTCAGCCTCTCTCTTTGCTTTTTTCTACATAACATGAAGTGCACATAAAATATAAACTTTCACTTCCCTTTATTTTAATTATGATGTTAAATAATACCTAGTTCAGTCAACGCTAGACATGTACGAATATTGCCATTCTTGTATATCAGTATTATCGTGAACAAATAGAAACGAAACATTTCGGTTTGTACGCATATATTCTATCAGAACAGGATGCACATAAACGTAAATGCCTTGTAATAGTTTCATGCTCAGTGAGAGTAAGGCATTTTGAAGTTGCAATCTGATTTGTGATGGTTCTTGACGCCAGTTTACATGAGGCACTCAATTAATGATTGAACTATTGGAATCCATATAACAACTATGCCTTAGTAATTAAATCCCTTGAAGAAAACTGCTGGTCCATATCAAAATCATAATGTCATGATATAGCTTTCCATGGCTTGATTTAGAGGACAAAATATTCCCCGTCTGGACATATGTCCACATTACCACTATAACAGAGTCTTATATAATCTTTTCACTTCAAAAAGCAACAACACCACGCATGCCATTTGTTCAGATTCCATGGTTCCCATGTCAGTCAGAGTTATTATACTGAAAATTTAGAGCGCTACGGAATCATTCTTTTGTAGGCTTCTGCCATTTGAACTTATGTTTACAAGTTATGACACACATTAACATTTATCTGCAACCGTCACTGTCTCACCGACTAAATTTATATTGTTCAGTTTGATATGGTAGTATTCATTAGTTGTCTTTCTAAATAGCAGGTGTTTAGTCTATATTTAGAACTCTGAGAGAACTATTCATTTTGCTATTTCTTGCATTCTGATAATTTGCCACAATCATGTGTAGTAAGCAGTAGGATCTCACTTTGTTGGCAAGTACTACTGAGGCATTCAATCATTAGAACTTGGAAAGTGCACAACCATTATCGCTAATGTTTGCTCTTAATGCAGCCGTGGTGATAGAGGCTTAGGACGGCTGTCATTAACTAAACCACCAACTGACAATCATTGATAGCTTTTTCGTCCATGAAAGACCTTTATCGCGGAAGACCTAAAAGAAGGTTACCCAAAGTTGTGACC
Organism: Sinohyriopsis cumingii; assembly: GCA_028554795.2. Classification (NCBI taxonomy): domain Eukaryota; kingdom Metazoa; phylum Mollusca; class Bivalvia; order Unionida; family Unionidae; genus Sinohyriopsis; species Sinohyriopsis cumingii. Next base: position 97,861,531 of record CM068838.1, read on the forward strand.
TTTGTCGTAATAAAGCTATCGCACTTTCTTGCAAGGAATGAGAAATGGCAGAGACATCCTTCTTTAATTGAAAGGTCGTGTTCATACGTACAAAGAGAATTGATTAAAATTCTCATGAATTTGGAAAATGTATTACTTAGAATAAATCTAATCTCAGATTTATTATCGAATATGTGGAGAATTGAACTCGGATTCTGCCAAACTTAAAATTTTATGGTAAAATGAAAGAGATGTCGTTCGTTATTGTCTTTAATTTGATGGCAATACTTTCTCTATACGAACAGAGTGCGCCATATTTAATTTATTCAAACCCATGTCAGTATTTTGTCATACAGCTGAGTTTCTATTTTAAATAAAATGTGTAAATATAATTATATCTATTTTCTGATAAACCCTTGTATTTCATTTAACTTAACTTGCTTTGGGTCCATATAATTAATTTACTAACACCAAGACAATAATTTCATCGCAAGAAGACCATATAGTCATAATTTGTCATAATTACTGTCATGTAAAGCTCACGTCTAACTACATGATAAGCCTAGATGAACAGGAACTTAAGCACCGTCCTCTTACGCCATGACGAACATGCTTAATGTACGTGCACTATTACGCCTTAATTGTCCATAAGTCATTATAGAACTAACAATGGCTATTTCAGTCACAATCGTCAAAATAATGTGACACTGTTATACAGATTTCTATTGGGAGCCGTTCATCGATGGTGCATTGCAGACAAACATTTCTAAAATATTAGCTCATTCGAAGTATACACTTGTCATCAGAGAATCAATATTGTGGGTAAATGAAAATCCGATCCGTTATCAAAATATGCGTGTTATATCAGTGTTAAGCAGGTTAGTTCATGTTAATATTATGATTAATGGTGGCACATCCTTGAAGGTTACAGAGCCAGTCTGTTGAATTTTTTTTTTTATTGCGTGTACAAAGGTTTTCTAGAATTTAAATGCTATCCCTGGTAATATGTGTTAATACGCATCACATTATTTTTAATACATTGGAGCTAATATATCGGAAAAGGAAAATATATACATTTATCTTCAAGTTCGTCAATATTTACAGATGTTGATAGACGATGGTATTGTTCATGTCGATAGCATAGCTTCGCCACAAACATGTCCAGCAAACGACAAACCAATTTCCTAATAGCTGAAGATCACATTAAAAATTGTATCACCGTAAAATGCATCTTTCTCTCTCCCCTACCAATAGACATTTATGACAGTATTCAAAAAAGATTGGAACGAACCATATAATTCTGTTTAAGAAATAAACATCACGTTAAGTTATATTTCAGTCCAAATTTCTTTTCTTCTTGAGGTAAGTTCCATTTTACACATCAAAAGATAATATTTTATATCATTGAATATTCATGCAGCTTCACATGAAATTTATATTTCACCACAATATGGGTATCTCGATAGAATTGATGTAAACTGACAGTTACACTCAATAACGAGCCTAATATGGCCGCGAAGGACAAAAATAATGATGTAGACATAAGTGTATAACTAACATAGTTTATAATTGTTTTCTGCAGACATAATTGTTACTCAAAACGAAAGTAAAAAGACGTTATGGCGATAAGCGATCCAATTCTCATAGAAACATGTCATAGTTAAAATGAAAACTTAACGTGATGTTTGTAAATTATACCATTTTACTAAATTATTCAGATACTAATGTTTGTATGTATGAATGTAAATATATATATATATATATATATATATATATATATATATATATATATATATATATATATATATATATATATATATATATATATATATATATATATATTAAGGTATTTATGAGCACTGTATACCAGCAACATTGATACCATACCAGTCTTTACCCGTTCTTAATGTGTCAGCAATGTACCGCTCGGACAAAAAGAAGAATACCAAACAACTTGCATAAGGATACTAGGTAATGACTGTCACATACTTACATAAGGAACGAGGTAATGACTCTCAGCTATTTACGTAAGAATGTGGTAATGACTGTCACATATTTACGTAAGGAATGTGGTAATGACTGTCAGCTATTTACGTAAGGAATGTGGTAATGACTGTCACATATTTACGTAAGGAATGTGGTAATGACTGTCACATATTTACGTAATGAATGTGGTAATGACTGTCACATATTTACGTAATGAATGTGGTAATGACTGTCAGCTATTTACGTAAGGAATGTGGTAATGACTGTCACATATTTACGTAAGGAATGTGGTAATGACTGTCAGCTATTTACGTAAGGAATGTGGTAATGACTGTCACATATTTACGTGCTGAATGTGGTAATAACTGTAACATATTTACGTAATGACTGTTAAGAATCTAAAAAAATTATCCTTCGAATGGTCTTCAAAAATTGTAGTACACGAGATAGAGCGTCGTGTTTCACGGCACGTCGTTTGATTCCTATATCAGCATTATGCCAATCTATACTAAAAGCTATGAGAGATATATTTTACCTTGATTATTGCTATGACATCACTGAATACTGTGATAGAAGGTAATAGTTATGTTCAATCTATTCTGATTCTTATTCAATGCAATTAAAGATTATATTTACCAAAAGATTAATATTTAGACAGGACAAGGCAGAACTGATGGATGCTTTTTTTTGTTTAATTATTTCCAGTTATCAGTCCAAAGTTGTCTTCTCTAAAAATTACTGAAACAATTCTGATTAAACATAATCACGCTCAAGTTACGTAGAAACATGCATAAAAAGACATTATGTTTACAGGTTACATTTCTTGAGAGCTCAGCACCGAAGAAATGATATAATATCGAATAAACTGGAAAGTTAGTCAGAAAACACACATGCACGTATTGTATACAGAAGCGTTGTAGGAAACACACACACACACACATATATATATATATATATATATATATATATATATATATATATATATATATATATATATATATATATATATATATATATATATATAATTTATATCAGTATTAATAATGGTTTTATATGGTCATTTACTTAATGACACTTTTAAAGCTAATAACCAATGGTCAGTTATTTACCAACAGCTCGATCCATTCATGATGTTCCAAGGTTATGATGGCCGATGTAAAGAGATACACCTAAAACATTGATTTTTGAACAACTGCAATGCGCCGGATATCATTGTCATTATTATTATTATTATTAGTAGTAGTAGTAGTAGTAGTAGTAGTAGTAGCAGTAGTAATATTACAAAATCAATATTGTTTTGTACGCATTTTACACAACAATGATAATTACTAATATATATAATGATCTCACTCAATCTTTTTTCTTCTCACATTTATTTAGTGTATCATGCGCACTTTATTTTTTCAAACTAAAACACTTGTGTGTTCATTAGTACTTTCAAGGCTATTGAAACACAATTCTGTCTGGTTCATCTCAATATCTACTCCAAAAAGTTCAAACCACAGCTGCTCGGATCATACTTAGGGTACCACAATCAGAGCACACCTCCCCGCTGCTCTGTACCCTACACTCGCTATCAATTCGATCCAGAATCAAACACAAAATTTGTTCTCTGTGCTACGTTTCACTGATGGACTCTTGTCCAACATACCGTACCCACATTACCCATGTGTATACACCAGCAAGATACTTACGCTCCTCTTCTGACACTGGTATACTCATTAATCCCACTATCAAAACAAAGTCATATGGGGAGCGTTCTTTTGCATACCAGGGCCCAGCATCGTGGAATGAATTGCCCACTGAACGTAGACACAAAGACACAGTGATACACATTAAAAAGTGCTCTCAAAACTCACTTATTTCGACTGCAACAACAAACTTAAAGACCTAATAATGTTTCCTAGCTTAAATATTCTCAGCATGTTTTTACTATGTTTTCTAATATCATGGTACTTGTGTTTGTAATCATATCATTATATATGTTGCTTTTTATCTTATAGTTATTGTCTAATGTTGTAAAGCGCCTAGAGCTTCTAAAGATTAGGCGCTATGCAAAGTCATTAGTATTATTATTATGATTATTATTATTCCATCTTAGGAATGAAATTATCACTATTTTATTATTATGCACCTTTCATAGTTTGTTCACATTATAAACCAATAACTAAATTAGTCAAATGCTCATCTCGCTATGATCAAGACACATTCGTCTTGTGAGAAACACTTATTGTAGATTCATTGTGACACATGAATTAAAATTTCACCTGAGACACGTTTGAAATATTGCGTGACACCTGGTCATGATACTAAGGACATAGCTGGTATTTCTTCTCACATTGAATATTTCCTTTCTTCAGAGATAGTGTTAATTGACAGGCAAATATGTAAAAATATAGATCTATTCCTGTCACACTAATCCATACAATACTCACATGCTTATATATATATATATATATATATATATATATATATATATATATATATATATATATATATATATATATGACTGTGTCTGTGTGTGTGTGTGTGTATTATGTATGCTGGATCGTTGACACAAACGGTACACATTTTTATATAAAAGGAAACGATGCTTTCAGAGTGGAATAACACAGATATAATTACACGTACTAGCAATTAGCAATTCCAGCGGATTTAGGATTGACTACAAACAACAGTTTATTACAGTTGAAAATGAACTCTTTACATCCATGATCGGTGTGTTAGCTTCAAGGTGTATTTCTTTATCTTCTCGCCTGTTCACAATTATCTGTGCAAAGTAAGGAGTTGCTTCGTTTCGATTTTTATATCCCGAGGATCGAAAAAAGTGAGTAAGATAGAGAGGCAGAGCGCACTTATGACCTTTTAATATTTAAAAAGAATATGTTTTAAAAACCTTATTATACGTTTTTACAGTAAGCTTGTGCAGACTAGGTAGGCTCTTGCAGCTTTGTATCATTGGCATTGTGAAAACTTTATAAATACCATGGAAAGTGTTCATATACGTTACAAACACTTCAGTTCCGTTTGGCTTTCTTGGTGTATGTTCACTTTCAGAATCTACAAAGAGCCCAAACACTTCTACTCTCTCACTCAAACAATATGCACGTATTTTATCCCTTACAAACGAGAAAGAAAGAAAAAAAGAAAGAAAGAAGGAAAAAAAGAAAGAAAAAAAGAAAAAAGGTAATAAAGAACGAAAGAAAATTAAGAAAGAAAGAAAGAAAGACAGAGAGAAAGAAAGAAAGAATACAACGGAAATGCTTTCACGTTTTCAATGAAATTGTGTATCATGTATAAAGCAGGAATTATTAATATGTATCGTTCTTTTCATGTATCTAATGATTAATGAGTAAAACTTCATAACTGATGTAGAGAGTATAGAAGCGATAGTGTATAGACAGACAGAGACACACCAGGACAGCGACAAAAGAGACAGACAGACATAAGGCACACATACAGACACACTTGTGTTTATGTGAAAGGATTTACAAGGTTGACCTTTTAAAATTTAGGCAAATACACTAGTTTATTTTTTAATCGTTTTCCTGCGATGCACGCCGATTGTGGCAACCTCAAAGATGCTAACTTGAAAGTTCTTCTTTTCGGACAACTACATAAACATTTCTTGTATTTACTACATCTCAGAAATAACACAAGAAACATCTAGGTAGTGGGGAAGAATGAGATTCGTGATATAGGATATATATATATATATATATATATATATATATATATATATATATATATATATATATATATATATATGCCCTCATTATTACAAATTCCAGATACCTGCTTGATATTAGAAATAAAATGTTTCCAAAAATGGCATCAGGTTAAAGTATGTTTTTTCTACAATTCCTAACTTTTGTCCACGAAATCCATCATAGGGCTTGAATCCACAGAGGCTGCCTTCTTAATTAGGCTTGCATTTATCTACTTTGCATAGATTCAGATACTGGATTGAGACTGAGTCTAACTGACTGGCGTGCTCTACGATTGAGATTCCGATGCCTGAACATTAAAACCTTCATTGCTTAATAAATCTGGGTTTTACCGCATTTGAACAAAGAGGAGAAAGCAGATGAAATTAGGTATATCTATTGTTGTGGGGAAATTCAATAACGCTTAGTCTGTAACATGTCATTATTTAAATATAAAAAAAACAAACAAAACATCAGTTTACTAACGATGGATTCCAGAATTAACGCAAAAATAAAACCCAGTTTCAATTGTCTTATTTCCCGTGCGGTTGTACATAACATTATGCCGATTCTAACAAACAACCTCAGTGACGAAGAGGAATGAATCGTTAAAGGCTGGTTTCAGTTATCTTATTTCCAGAACTGTCTTAACAAGGCAGAGTGTGGCATAAAAAACGTACACTTTATTGTCAAATGAACGGTTGATTACATGGAAGTATATAAAGCATTTTGTAATGGCGTAAAGTGCCGTGATTCTGGCACAATTCGCAAATATACTGTAACATTTATGTCACACAGTATTATGTTTATTGCTTTTGACTGATTTTCGTTAATCAAAACCCTTTTATCGACAATTAAGACGACCGAATAAAATGATTTTCATTATAAATTCACACCTACTTCCAATTCTCAATTAATATATTATTATCCAGAGCAAGTAAGGTGCACCACATTGTTATGTTTCTTTGACTAAATATCAAAAGGTATGTTTTCGTCAAAACAATAATGCAAACACTATCCATTAAAGTGATCTTGTGTAAATTGGATTATTTTATTTTAGATGTTAATTGGTTGCCAAAAAATTCCACAAACTTATTATTCAGTCCCTATGTTCACGAGTACAAAATATGTTTAGCATATCTGTCGGAACAACTTTCCAATATACATACATATATATATATATATATATATATATATATATATATATATATATATATATATATATATATATATATATATATATATATATATTGTTGCCGTGTGGATAAAGCGTAAGTACTACAATGATTTCGATGCCAGTGTGCACCATATTGATCTCGATTGCATATGATACAATGTATTCTTCTCGAGTGCTCAGATGGTCAGAGTGCAATGCATTGCTCTCGAGTAGACATAGTGTATTTTATAGTTTTTGAGTTAATAGAGTGCAATGTATTGTTATCGAGTGGATGGAATTCAATGTATTGTACTCTACAGGACAGAGTGCAATGTATTGTTCTCGAGTGGAAAAGTACAATATATTGTGCTCAAGTGGATATAGGGTAATGTTTTGTTCTCGGGTGGATAGAGGGCAATGTTTTGCTCTCGAGTGGATAGAATGCAATGTATTGTTCTCTATTGACGGAGTTTAGTATTGTGTGTGATTTGGATGTTTAAAGTCTCTTTAACACTGTTTTATTCAATTCGCTACGATACATAAAGTTTGACAGTTTATAATGATGTCTACCAGACACGTAGCACCATGTACCTACAAGCCAAATTCCCTGACACCACGCCGACCAGTATTTACACGAGCCTGTTAATGTTGAGAGCCTAGCTAGGCTGATGCTATTACAGTTGTATAAGTCTTTGATATGACTCGGCCGGGGTTCGAATCCGCAAACTCCCGCATCCGATGAAGACGCTCTAACCACATAAGAGCAATGTAGTATCCTCGAGTGGATAGAGTGCTACGCATTGTTCTCGAGTGGAATGAGTTCACTGTATTGTTCTCGAGTGGATATAGTGTTATGCATTGTTTTCTTGTGGACAGAGTGTAATATATTCTTCGTTGACAGTTTAGGGTATTGTTTATTATCCTGTCGCCTATAAAGAACACTAAATACCCAAATTAAATCAATCCTGAACGCGCACACTCTCCTCAGCGACCAGTTCAGTCGGGAACGTTTACCATATCCTATCTTATTAAATAAGGCGTGCTTTTATGTGGTTGCACATTTTTGAGTAACAGCTATCGGCTTTATTAATGTATGGTTTGAGTATAAAGGAGTGTAAAACATAGCAAAACCCTACTTAAACATTGATCACTCCCCACTTTTCTATGGCCATGGAAATACTAATCATGCGTTGGCGTAAATTTTTGTTTATTTCAGAAACGACTGCTTATGTTGACAAATTTTAATCATGTGTTTAATAAAGACATGAAACTTAGTCTTAATTACAGCACATTCTTTTCTGACGTGGGCGTCTGACAACTCCTAAAGATCTTCGAGGAAAGGGAGCCAGTATAATTTGTACTTTGAAACGTTGTATTTTTGTCAATTCTAAATGTTATATACGACATCTAGACACATTCTTGTGCCTAAAATATAGTGCAGAAAGAATGTGGTGAAAAATGGAAATTTATTGGGATCAACTCAAGGTAATACATGCCAAAATTTACAACACATGACCGAGGATGTTTTAATGGGATAAAACAGAGCTATCGTTTTCTTTGCGATGTCTGACCCCATTTAATGACTTTGCTTAACATACTGTAATATACTGTTATCTTAACCAGTGCAAGTTATGTTGCATTGTGGTGCATGATTGAGAGATGGAGAGTGTGAGATACTATGAATCAATATATCAATATATTAAGTTGGTTTTATTGCAGTGCGAGTTGCTCAGATCGCGACACTTTTTTCACGGAGGCCATTTTTTGTCCCGCAGACTGACATATCTCCCACATTAATGAAGGTTTTTCACACACTATGTCTTGCAACAGATAGGAAAGTATGTCTGTTCTATTAGCATCGTATGTTCTTCTTTTAAATTCCTCACAGGAAGCTAGTATCTCAAATTGCACAGCAACTTTGACATTAACGGAATTGTAATATATTCCAGGATTAGTTTTGGTTTCTTTTTAATTTGACTGAGATAATATACCACTTCCATTTGAAATACAAATGATGGATATAATTTGCCGATTTATTATGAATTGAATATTCAAAATCGATACCCGATACATCTGACAAGGTTACACATGTATCACAATTTGCATGTTATGTTCGTATTATTGTGCGCGCAAAAATACTTTCAAACTTTTATTGGGAACATTTCACACTGATTGGTCAATTTGATATCATAGTCAGTTTGATATCATAGTAAATTTCATATCATAGTCGATTGGATATCATAGCATCCATCGAGAAATTAGCAGTACCAAACGTACATGGGAAAATATGATTTGTTCATAACATAAAGCCACTTGTTTTCGCAAAATATAGATCATGCTTCATAATTGATGGACTAAACGAATTGAAAAACAGAGTTCTTCATAATTTCACAGCGTGGAAACAGTTGCATAATTTGCAAAAACTACGGTTATCAGTTTAGACATTGTCGTGGCAATTGAGAATCTTATCTGAAAAGTTATCGCAATGTGCATATTGGAACAATCAAAACATGACGTTCATTCGTTGCTATCAAGTCTTTAACCTTGATGCATTCCGACATCCAGAAAAAGTTAGGAATCTGTAGCATTTTAAAATATTAATTAAGTTAATTATTTTAATTAAAGTATACTAATTAAATAAGACAACAAATGAAAGCAATGTGCCAAAGTATTGGCATAATTACATCTTTGGTTTCTACTAAAATCACAATTTAATTTTGAAGATTCATTTCTTTGTCAAGGAAACAGATCATCCGTGCCTCGCAACAGTAAGGTATTTTTTATTTCATTTAAACATGGAATGTAAAAACCTATTTACAAAACTACTCATTTTTCTCGATCTGAAAGTGCGCAATATATACTTAACTTGCTGCAAAGTTTGCCCATTGAGATGTGGATTACAGCAACGTGTGCCCATCGAGATGTGGAATGCATAACACTTTGGGGTTTACTTAAGAAAATATGTTGTTCTTTACAGAAGTAACCTACTGTAAATATAAACTGTTACGAAAGCAAATGAAGGATCACAAATAATCTTCGAAATAATTGATTACTATGATTGAGATACTTTGATCACGTATATCTCGTAATATATCATTTATCAATGCCACAAAGTGCCCTCGATAGGTCATTCATCAATTTTTGCGTTCATGACTTCGTCCTATCGAAAAGTAATAACGTTAACTAAATGTATTTCGTACTGTTATGGCCTAGAGCACTTCATCCTGTGAAATGTATTCACTTGATTTGACTTGGATAAATCATTTGTGTATTACATGTTATTTCTCAGGTTCATGCATTTTTGTTGCCAAAAAAAGACAATAAGATTACTTCAAGTTTGAAATAAAGGGAAATGAGTTATGTATCTTCCAGTTACTCGCGCTCAGCAGACGCAGACGTACATGGAATAAAACACAAAGCTCGAGAAAGAGGATACATACCCAACGAAAGTACCAAACTAGAAATGTTACAGGATACGAAATACGTATGCTATCTTAGAGCTGTACTTTCAAATAGTGACTCTAGTAAATATACATAACTGGAAATGACATGTTTTATCAACTTGCAACATAGCTTTGAGGATGTCTTATATTACACCATTGGTAAAAAAAATTATGTCTAGTCCATGAAAGATTGCAGAGTATTTATAATGATTTTAGTTTACAATGGGCGTTTTGGCCATTAAGCTCTTTTAGATAAATGCTATGAACTTTAATGTGGTCATGGCCATTAACGTGAAATTTATTGGCATTCCCACCTTTCCTGTTCAAATCATTATGCAGTTCGTGGAGTCCTTTTAAACTTATTTCTCGATGTCATGAAATATAATCCTTTTCAATTAGTCCCAGTGCGTCAATGACAAGGAATAACATTACGTTATACCAAGTGGTCCCATGAGAAATTTGCCTAAGCTGATGTAGAGTGCCGTAGAGTAGACTTTTAACCAACAAGTCGTCTGGAGCCATTTATCATTCCTTCTTCAAAGAAACATCATTGTATATTTTCATAGTGCCACAGCTGCCTGCTATGTATGTGTGTGTGTGTGTCTGTGTGTGTGTGTGCGTACTGAATAAAACAAATAATCTAGCTTCAACTAAAGCAATTATAAGTCATTTTCTAACATAACTTCCGTGACATGCAGGTGTATGACGTTTTTCACCATGCTTAATGTGTGACAGTGCGTGAGATGAGCCTATTGCTAAACTGTCCATCTATGATACTTTAAGTCTGTTATGGTAATTAGTATTAGTAGTAGCAGTGTTTAATACAATTTTGTAGAAAACCACTCATTTTGAATGGTACGCCAAGAAATGTTTAAAACACAATTCATTAAGAATGTACCAATAAAAGATGACAGACACATGCAACTCTGACGTAGGACAAAAGAGATCAGAATATCTAGAAAACTTTCAAGGAATTATTTCCATCAATGTTTGAAAACCTTCGTGAAATGTATGTATGCAGTGCAAGATGTAAATGACAATCATTGGTCAAAGGCGTCCGTTAAATTTTACGTGTACACTTGTGTCGTGCATAGAATGAGACTTATTCAACTGTGGACATGTTGGAACATTTATTAAGACTATACAACAAAAGATGACCAATATGACGAGGTAGTGGAGGAGGCAATGCAAACTAAGGACACTACTATACTGCTCAACGCTGAAGATCTTTGATACGAAAAGAAAGTTTTATGATAGGTTTTCTCTAGGATATTCCACCGTTTACAACGATTAAAACGATCTAACAATTGTTAGTCACCACATTGTGATCATACAACTTGGCGTCAAATTACACAGATATAACAGAAGACAATGTCACCGTAATATTACAAATTGACACAGATGCCATTAATAAAATTAGCTAAGCCCGTAAGCAATAATACAAAATCGGTACATGTGACTTTGTGGAAAAAGATGAAGTTGTTTCGCCATGGTACCGTATAAATTGTGCTCAAGTAAGAAGCAATACCGCTACATATGTGCCAAGTAAATAATTAGGACTTACTATTCTTGAAACAAGATAAGCTAATGAGGACTTTACTAGTGTATCCGTCTATATGTCGAATATAACTACAAATTGCACATACTCAGTTTGCCTTCGCAAGATGCGCCGGTAGACCTTGGTCTGCGCAATCAGTAGAAAAAAACAATATAGACCCAGATCTGCAGGCTCACTATGCCACATCAGATCAGAATATTTGTCGTTTGCAGAAAGTCGACACATAAGCTAGTATTTTTGGGTATTCTGATTCTTTCTAGATAAAATCCATTAGACATTTAAACGTCGAAAACGAAGAATCTAATTGACATTTATTGACGTATAATGATATTTTTAGATGTTCCCAGGACAATATGTTAGAGTTCTTAGAGCTAAAAACTGAACAGAATTGAAATGCTGCATAAAGTTTGTTAAATTTTCCCCGGTGTTCTTAGTAGCGTACTAATGAAGGAGGTAAGGGGTTACGGACGGGGTGGTTTCCCCGGGTGCCAGAGATCTCTGGGCTCCAAAACAACTCTAAATGATAGGCTTTATATGCCATGAAAAATCACAAAAATTTCATTAAAATGCAGAAAAATAGATGCTTGTCCGGGCTGCGTCCATTGCACCGCTTGGGGAACTCACAGCGTTCGCCAAACCCCCTTGCTGGTGGGAGAGGACGCCATTTAACGAACCTGGCGCCATTTGCCCTTAGTAAGTCAATGTGTGTTCCAAATATAGTACCTGGAGTTACTTGTTATGCAATAGTTTATTTGATTCAATAGACAATAATTATTAAATTGAATGAAATAAAATGTTCTGAAGGTTCATAACTGAAGCCTCCGAGATTTCTTACATACATATGTGATGTATGAATACCTGGTACGTTCCTTTCCCAAAAGCCGTACCTTACTTCAGACATGAGTCGTGTATATATGACTTCTCAGTCGAAAGGATGTTGGTATATTCTGTTAGGTTTATTATGTTTTAAGAAGTGAAGTATGGTCAAGCAATGCAAAATCTTTGAAGTGATACACGTGTTGATTTGGTTGCAACGCATTTGTTACTTTATTTTTGATGCCTGTCTCATGGTAACTTCTAGAGATTTGATACAAATGCATAATACACAAGTGAACTTGACATATTAATAAGATACTAATTACTCAGCCAATGCAGTATAATTAAGGAATTAAGGAATACATTATTAGCATTGAATTTGTCAAACAGGTCATACATCAATCACAACCTGAAGGATATATGAAAGTAGACCTTTGACTTTAGGAATAAATAATGTCTTAGTGTAGGTTTCTTCCAGGAAATAGGACAATTCATTGACGAAAATAAATGTGTGATGGATTGGTAAACATCTATAGAAAAAGCTTTTGCTATATTTGAGGAAATATAAAAGAACATAAATTATGACCAGCGTTTATTTGGTGTTAGACCAGCTAATATTTTTCGTCACACAAAGTTACTGAATTGAAATGAAATTTATGATGAACGAGACATACTTCCTTATGTCTGAGACAAACTATGCCCTTCCATGTCTTTATTTCCTCTCTTATATATATTGTAAATGAAATATTGCTAATTCTCAACTGTCAAAGTGCCTACAATCAAGCCTCTACAAGCTTTCACTGCATTAAGTGATTAACGGCAAGTGTTTGTATCGGAGATACCTTGAATCATCTACAATATTATTAAAAGCTGAGCCGGTATGCAAGATCATATATCAGTTGATTAGTTTTGACATAGAGGCAGACAGAGCTAGATGGGAAAAAAGACGTTTCGAAAGTGATGTTGCCACGGTGGCGATATCAGTTTCCTCACCACTTTGCTGATATATATTTTTCACTCCGTTCTACACCCCAGTGTCTCATTATGATGTATCTAATAACATGCACTCTTCCTGTTAAATAAACAACGAACAGGGTAACTGGCTGAGTGAATTGTGTAGTACCACATACTTCGTGACATCACATAAGTTTTCCTGAACAACGAATCTGTGATGCCTTTTTACTGGATATAGTCGTACATAAATGGCTGAGTGTGCCTGCGAGTGTGCCTGCGATTATTACAATTTGTAAGTGATATATATATATATATATATATATATATATATATATATATATATATATATATATATATATAAACTTATGGTGCATGATTATAAATTGCAATGAGCTATACATCTTATTATTGAAATTGGGGGTGGGCGGATTTCAATTCAGATTATTAATCCAGGAGGATTCTGTTGCCACGTGGAAATTATTATGGCATAGATCGAGTAGGAAAACATTGCGACGTCGAGCTGTAGTTGACTTGTAATTAATTCAAAATTTCTGTTGTCTAGTATTACTCTTGTTTGGTATCAGTTTGCGGAAGCATTTAATGTCCCGTAAGGATTTTATTTGAGAGGAAATATTTATTTAAATAATTTATTGGAATTATAAGCTGCTCATTGACTCTGGACAAAAGCAATATTTCGGGTTTATTGTGAATTCATTCACAAGAATTTTGGACCATACTTTTTGCGATAAACGTTGGCACTGCAGCATCTTTAAGGATAATGGTGCATCAACACATTCAGGATGTGGAATTTAGTGAGAAGATAATATTGTTTTTAACATGTGATATATACTTTTAGGATCGCTTTTTGTACGTTCATTCATAATTCTTTAAGTTCCTCATAGAATTTCACAATTATTTAAGTTCCTCATTGAATTTCACTTTATAACTCATATAATAAAAATATTTCTGACAAAACGTTTAAGTTTTTCCTATTTTTATTTGACTATATTTAATTTACTTTACTTTACGTTCTTTATTTTGCTTAGTTTAAGAACTTAGAATCATAGCAGTAAGAATTTTCTTAGTTAAATAGAAGAAAAGTTCTGAACTCCTTTAATTTGTGTCCAGTCCCTCTCAGAGTTTATAACCTTACGTAGGCTTCAAATTTCGTCATATTGAACACGTCGTAATGTAACGATTTCATCACTTTTATCTGTACATAAAGCATCAATTTTACAAAAGTGGAATACTTAAATGCGATAGCCTCTTTCAGTGTGATAAGTGAAGTAACAGTTACATGCAAATTATTAAAAGTATAGAAGCTATTGAAACTACTCTGTGCACATGCAATTTATTAGAGACATATCTGAACGCTGCCAATATGTTACGAGTCATTGAAGTTAGATCCCTTGTTATCCTGGTTCCCAAGGTAAACAATACAGCAAATAAAGGTTATTTTGGGTACAAAAGGGAAAATAGCTCGCATTCATTGCTCTCAACTTTGAATGTTAAAAACGTTATCAAGAACATTGTTTAGTCTTGTTACCAATTATACGTGTACGACTGTACCATAAAACAATACTCGCCATATTGACTGATATAGTGATTTGTGAAACAGAGCGTAGTGCCGCATCTAAGAGCATCCTCTTTAAGATATTTGACAATTTTAATGTTTGATTTTATCCTTACCATAATTGAATGCCAGTGGAATAGTGATGAGCTGGCAAGACCAAATGATATGGGTGTACTCCTTATTAATGTGTAAGCAAAACAATCTACAGACTTGTCATTCAACTAGTAAACCAAGACGAATGTACGCCTTCGTAAGGGGTTTATTTTATGCTTACGAAATCAGGAGAACCTGAATTTTGCTTCATTAAAGTAGTAGTTTGATAATAGAGGTTTTGAATTGTTGGTACCGAAGTAGCTCAAAGCCTTCTACCCTTTGTGAATTTGAGCTCACATCACATGCACATGCAAGAGAACCGATGGAAAAACCGGCGATTTTAACAAGCGTGCGTCTTTGACAGATACCCATGCAAGATAGTTGTAGTGGGTGGAAGAAGTATGCGACTTTGATCAATAACCGAGCAATAACGCTCTTATCATGCTATTATGGTGAATGACTCATTTGATAAATCATATGAGTGACGTATATATTTACAAATCCAGAAACCATACGTACATAGGTATACATGCAAACATGCATCATTCAGTCCATTTTAACTACTTGTAAATCCACGACTCCTGTGTTTATTATCTATGATGAGTGTCGCACATGGCTTTCTTTTACCGCACACACGATATCCAACTCACCATTGATATTCGTGGTATATTCGATTTCCATCAAACAAAGCTTCTTAATTGTACTGAGACTGTTTTGTGCCGCTACGAGAAGATACGAATTGTGCAAGTCCATGTTTCCTGTAACGTCGATATAACGCCGGGACGCGTCTTTCAAAGAAGTTTATCCGCCACTTTACCAAGCTTGTACTATCTTCTGACAATTGCCAGAATAACTTGTAAATCAGAGCGACGTGTACGTAACTTAATTTTAGGTACTTGCAGTTGTCTTACATATGCAGCATCACTAGCAATGGTATACGTCACATGGCAATGTGTAGAAATCATGAGACGATACCACGCCGACCTTTCGCGAAATACCTTCTCAATCAAAAGTGGATCCGTCTTAACATTACAAGTATGCCATCTTTACTTAAACTTACTGATATTTGAACAAAGCGCCCTTGCATGACTTTCCCATAGATGAATAGAAGATGGTATGCTTATTTATAAGGAAAAGCATTGTTTAACGGAGGCATTTGTGTATTCTTAATTTTTCCTTACCAGTGTTTGAAGCTGCAAGTGTTTCAGTCCTGGGTATTGCATTGAATTATGTATCGTTTTTAATGGCGTTGACTTTGACGTCGTCTTGCATTTCTAAAACCATAGGTATGGCGAGTATGTTCCTGCGTGCGTTAATGCTCGCGAACAGATCCGCATGGCCAGTAAAGTTGATTAATAAACTTTTATGAGGGTCTTGTAATAAAACAGACTCAAAATCTGAATAACCAAAAACAAATAAATCATCAAAGTCGTAAAATGTGCCTTTCCGATCTCGGTCCTAATGCGCTTACATAATCCATCAGTGAGTACTGCGCAAACCCGTATACTAGCGTTCGCCTCATGAAATCCAATCATCCTAAACGCTTTCTATTGTTGTATTTCTACTTCCATGGACATAGAAGGAGGTTCATAAAATCTATCCCAGTGGTTAGTAAGTTTCTTTTACGATTTCTTTATAATAATAATAAACACATCATTATAATTTCTCGATTCACTATCAGTAGATACGTATTATCTGTCTTCATTACTAAGCATGAAAAATATATAAAGATTCTTGCACAAAATCGATAATGATTTATCACGCTTTTGTTTTATTCTTTGCCAAGTCTGCATCTGTGCTGTTGGAAAATAACTCACATATCAATTACTGTATCAAACTGTTTCGATTATGTGTTTGAAAAACCATGCAACATCTTTGGAGAATCATTGACAAATTTGTTTGTTCAATTAAAAGAAACTACTATTTGATCTTTTCTGGGACGTTAGAAACACTTCATCATTAAGGTCATATTATGCCGGCATTATATATGCTCTTAAATATTTTCAAAATACTATAAAAGCATCAACATGTGACATTTACTCCAAATTTGTGTTTGCCACAAATGATTAATACAAAAATGAAACATCTCTGCTCCGTTTGTGCTTAGTTAACCGCTATTTGAGATTATAAGCTAGCTGCTGGTTTTAAGCTGTAACACATAAAGTTCTTAGCTCAAAAGTAGTTTGTAGCCAATGTCAATTACGGTGGTTTGAATTTACACTCCCACTAAAGACCCTCACGTGCCGTTAGAAAAACAGATTAGAGATACGTGGGGTTATTTCAAAGACTTAATGCGTGCATCGCTCTTGTAATTGACTTAGGTTATGTACTCTAAAATTGAGTTTTTTGTATGTACATCCAAACTAAGGTTCGACGTTTCCTATATTATTAAGAGAACTATTATTTCGCGAGTCTTGTTCGAACCTGCAATGTCCTTTTCATAACAACACGATAATTTACTAGCTCACAGTAGTCAGAGAATAATGGACGTGTCATCGGTCATGGATGTATATGTACTGCCCTATTTACCGTTATACACCCGCACCTTATCCATGCCTGTTGTTGTATTGTGTATTGAAATTATGTTTGTTCATTTTACTTGTAATAGCGGTTACTGATCCATATCAAATAATTTTAACCCCACGTGACATCTACTTGCATGAACATATACTGGAGGCGCACACCAGTTACACTCGCAGATTAACGCGTTAGTTTGCATTTGTGTGATGTGTCAAGGTAGTAGGCATGGATCTAGATCAGTCAGAGGCCACTATTATCATGCTACTTACATCTTTGTGAGATCACGACTTGAAATATGAATCATGACTAGTAGCTATAGAATCAATGCTGAGAAACATGATTACATGAACATCTGCGCTTATCTTTCGCTCTTTAATCATTGCCAAGAATTGAGATGTGAATGTGAAATATGTTCAACAGCTGCAGTTTTATTCTTAGTAACCTGAATGGCCGAGAAAGTAATGCGTTCCATTTGACAGTTATCGGTTAAAGGACATTCGTCGAAAATGCCATTACCAGAATTATTAACACAGTTTCAAAGCGGAAATCGACTAGACGATGAGGATTGAAATTATCATGGTCAATATGTCACTAAATATCTTTTTCTACTAGACATGGAAGGTTTTAGTTATGACAAATATTTTGTACGGCTACATACAAATACGTTAGTGCGCTGTCATTTATGTATTAATTTATGAACAAGTCAAAACATTTTCCGTCATTACCCAGTGATTGTTCATGTTCACTGAGTGTATTTGTGTTTATCTGCGTAAAACCAGTTTAGTGTGAAAATGTTTCTACCTTATAGTCTTCAAAAATACAAATATCGAATGGACATGTGCAGTCGTTATTATAAACGAGTTCTTTATGTTAGTGTAAGATGTGTGTCACCTTATGGAAGTGACCAAACATACGTTGAGATGTTGTTCAACCTTAACAACGTTAAGATAGATTTTCAGCGGCGTGTCCTCTTTTATAAATACACGTGTTGATAATAATGTTTGAAATAAAAAGAAACAAAAAACATGAAAACTAGTATGTGCAAAGAGCGTTCATATCATAATAGAAGATTTCTGAATTAATGATGTTAGGTATCCGTCAATGCACACAAAATAGGACTGATAGGAATTGTTGAGTATGGCAACAAGTGTCTTTATTTTCTGTCAAACTAATGATACAGAATATAAATTACTTCAAGTACGAAATATCCCTTTATGCATGTGCTATCATTTTGTTAATACTGTCTTGTCCAATCTAACATTGCACTTTTACCTTGTACACTTTTTGAACAGACAAATGTTCTCCTGGAAGCAAACTTAAGGACATCTATGTTTCGGCAGATAAGATCATGTTGGAAGATGTGAGGATTAATTTTATTTGTTTTTCTTGTGTTTTTTTCCCTTTTATCCCATGACCAATGAACAGTAAATTAGTAACAATATGTGAATTATTAACGAAAGGGATATTGTATTCGGTGAAGTAAATGCTCAGGTGGGGACAAATACAATAAAATATCATCATTGAGATGATATCTGAAGAAATTATAGTTTTCAAAGCTAGTGTACATAAACTCACGAATTCACATCCATACATTACACATTTACGTGGTTTTATATATATATATATATATATATATATATATATAGAGAGAGAGAGAGAGAGAGAGAGAGAGAGAGAGAGAGAGAGAGAGAGTGAGAGAGAGAGAGAGAGATACTATAACACTATAATCTTTGTTAGTTATCATTTCTTACCAAAATAATGTGTCTGCCAACTTTAAATGTATATGCTTAGACTTTTCGTTGAAGTGTGTAATGAAAGGATGTTCTCACACTTTTATGGTAAGATTAATTAATTATAAAATTATTAGGTATTTTTGTTTCTTTCAGAGTCTGTTTCGATGTTGTTTATTTATATTCAAACTTTCATAAAGGAAACATATCCAGAGCTGTAGATGCGATGAACTTAAAGCTGTTCCTGATCCTGACCATGTTAGTATGTTCAGCATGAAACCATTCGTTAAAATCATCACTTTTCAAAATGAAGCATGCAGTAATCTTATTGTTTCACCAGATATATATTGCTCAAAAGAATCTTTTCCATTAGGTTACATTTTAGGTAATTTCGGTGTAATAGTACAAACTCTGTTTTCATTAATAATAACAATTTTTATATAAGATGGACGGGTGTCATTGACAAAAACATTTCGACACAAAATTATAAGCTTTTGTGAGTAATGAAAGTGTCTTTACAACACTATATTTTCATTACGACGATATATTTGATACAACACTTGGTTTTCTTCTAATCAAAAACTGGATTCTATTTATGACAGTATTTGCTATAAACCATTACCAACTTTTATCACTTATAACAGTTTCTATACTGCCTTCACGTATTTAAACAGAGACTCGATTTTCAAAATAATGCTCTCGGTTTTCATCAGTGGCTACATTGTCTGGAAAACACTGTCGTCTTACATCAATGTCAACATTTCGATAAAAAATCACTAGCTTTCATCAATGACACATTTTGCATGTACAACTCTCTCGACTATCACCAATTACAAATCTGTTCATACAACCCTCTCGACTATCATAAATGACAAACTAATATATACAGTTCTCTCGTCTATCATCAATGATATATTTTTATATACAAGTCTCTCGACTATCATTAATGACAAATTTGTATATACAACTCTCGATTATCATCAACGTTTATATACAACTCGTCAAATTTTATAATAATTTTATATGCACATGCTTCAGCTATCTTGAATAAAAACGGTTTAAACTGCTCTCTTGGCTTTCAATAATGATGACGTCTTAATCATGGCTGTTATGGCTGCCACAAAGATAAAAACGTATATACAATGTTCTGGTTTCCAACAATGATACAGTCTTAAATACACCTCTCTTCGCTGGCATCAACGATAAAAATAGGCTTTCAACAATGATAGAATCATACATTAATCTCTATCGCCAGTCATGAATGATAAACGTGTATATACAACTGTCTCGGCTTTCAACAGTGATAAAATCTAATATAGAACTCTCTCGGATATCATCAGTGATACAAGTTAATTTATAACACTCCTGACTTCATCGATGATAAAGCTCTTTCTTGTGTATTCGCAGGACGTTCAAATGTTTGACATTATATAGCTAATTATACTTTTTGGGTGCATGGTGTTGTTATCTTTACTAAACTAAAAACGTTAATAGTTTGTCTACACGTGTTTGTTGTAGACATACCGCATGGTGTTGTTATCTTTACTAAACTAAAATGTTAATAATTTGTCTACACGTGTTTGTTGTAGACATAACGCATGGCGTTGTTATCTTTACTAAAATATAAACGTTAATAATTTGTCTACACGTGTTTGTTGTAGACATACCGCATGGTGTTGTTATCTTTACTAAAATATAAACGTTAATAGTTTGTCTACACGTGTTTGTTGTAGACATACCGCATGGCGTTGTTATCTTTACTAAAATATAAACGTTAATAATTTGTCTACACGTATTTGTTGTAGACATACCGCATGGTGTTGTTATCTTTGCTAAACTAAAATGTTAATAATTTGTCTACACGTGTTTGTTGTAGACATACCGCATGGCGTTGTTATCTTTACTAAAATATAAACGTTAATAATTTGTCTACACGTGTTTGTTGTAGACATACCGCATGGCGTTGTTATCTTTACTAAAATATAAACGTTAATAATTTGTCTACACGTGTTTGTTGTAGACATACCGCATGGCGTTGTTATCTTTACTAAAATATAAACGTTAATAATTTGTCTACACGTGTTTGTTGTAGACATACCGCATGGCGTTGTTATCTTTACTAAACTAAAACGTTAATAATTTGTCTACACGTGTTTGTTGTAGACATACCGCATGGCGTTGTAATCTTTACTAAACTAAAATGTTAATAATTTGTCTACACGTGTTTGTTGTAGACATACCGCATGGCGTTGTAATCTTTACTAAACTAAAATGTTAATAATTTGTCTACACGTGTTTGTTGTAGACATACCGCATGGCGTTGTAATCTTTACTAAACTAAAATGTTAATAATTTGTCTACACGTGTTTGTTGTAGACATACCGCATGGCGTTGTTATCTTTACTAAAATATAAACGTTAATAGTTTATTCTACATGTGTTTCTTGCCGCAGCAAGGATTCAGTGCAAACTAAAGAATAGATTTTACTACCATTATGGATTCAGTAGATCAATCTCTACTTGTACATATTTGATTGCCAAAAAATCATTATCAGTGAATTACAAGCTCAGAACCCTAATAAATTTACATCAGCAAAAGCGACGAGCCCATTTACAGGAAATGATAAAGCAGCTTCCAAAAGGAAAACAAACTTTATCTTCGGTTAGAATGGCAATTATAACTGACATCTTCTTAGTTTATACGGCTTTGCGTGGTATGTCTGGTATTTATGTTTGAGTTTATTCCTGTAATAACTATCACACAAAAGACTCAAACAGGATTCAGACACTATTCCGACACCCTAAATTGTTTATTTCCTGCTTCGAGCTGCAGCAAGACACGTTTGTAAAGATCAAGCCCTTTTAATCTGAATTGTTTTTCATTTTCTGCTGATTTGACAAATATATGAAAAATATCTTCCGTTACAATGCACTAGAGTCATGACAGATATGAATTGCTTCTCCAATAAATCATGCTGCTCAACTTGATTATTTTTCGGATCTTGCAATCACGTGGACAACATTATCATACTGGTCAGATGGTTTCAAATATATTCCCTTCGCAAATCGATAATGTTCTCGTCCACCTGCCACCAGATGTAAACTATGCTATTTGATTTCTGCGTACAGTATTTGATGATCGATACCAAACGACTTCTTTCTGAGTATTCTTATCCAGTATTAGTTTGACTAGTGTCGCAAATCTACTTATCTAATTAGAGTGTAGCATGTATTATATACACCTGGCAGTGGCAAATTAAAATATGATCACCTGCCCTTTAAAGCAAAGATACATATTCTTAATATTTTGGACATATTATGTAATCAAAATATGTTTTAGCACGTAGATAATTTAATGAAGTCATTCACATAGTCATTAATAAGTCTCCTCTCTCAAAAATAATCTCTTCTCCTTCTACAACATATGATTCGCATGACACATGGGGGTGAACATGGATCAGACTTAATTGGTAACTCATCATAAATGTAAATGAAAAATAAGTATGTTTGATATTAGATACGCTGTTTATAAAATACATTTAAATGCACGGACAATAAAATATTAAAACTCAAATTTGCATTCTTTATACTGGAGCATTATTTTAAAGGTATCACAGATTGTCAAAGTTTTTGTGTTCGTGTTAATTTTAGTAGTCGTATTCATCAGACGTTTACTGATGATAAACATAGTAAAGAGCAGAGTAATCTCATACGTAAAAGTGTAACTATCATAATTATTACTCATCGCTGTGGGTTGTTTAGAAATGTAGGAAAACTGGGAGTTAATAATTATAATGGCACAATGGGTATACAAAGGGCACCATGAGTGTATAAAGGGAGTTAAGGGTGTAAAAGCTTT
Organism: Sinohyriopsis cumingii; assembly: GCA_028554795.2. Lineage (NCBI taxonomy): Eukaryota > Metazoa > Mollusca > Bivalvia > Unionida > Unionidae > Sinohyriopsis > Sinohyriopsis cumingii. Next base: position 97,884,904 of record CM068838.1, read on the forward strand.
CTCACGTATCCACGTTAGCTGAGCCGTTGACTCGAGCCCATCCTAACAGAAGTGTGATGGCAGTGATCTGGAACGGTGAGTGCTTTAGATCATTCGGCCACCTGGGCCACACGTGTAAATAAAAAGATCTATTAATCAATGTGTCTAAATAATTATGATATATTTTGTTTCCGGCTTAAAGGTCACTGTGATTACGTCATATTTGCCCTATCCTGATGCATATGATACGTCCTAGAAAATATGTAATATCCAAAAATATATCCATCTCCCCGTACATGTATATCATACAGAGTTTGTACACAAGCTCGCAAGTGAAAGTCGGAGCGAAGTTAATAAGGTAAGAAACATCTGATTTGATTTCATTCGTTTAAAAAGGAAACAATTCCCTTGCATGTCAGATTTCTTTTAACGAAGAAGAACTCGTTACTGTGGCTTTTCTGATAGTATTTTCTATAGCCATATTATTTCTTTTAAGGAATAAAATCTATATCAGTTTATCGTGTAAAATAAATGACTATCAACAAGCTTTCCACCATGAAATCGAACACAAAATATGTCATGATAAGTAAATACAGATATACTTACGTATAACCTTTCAAGTTACCTCATACATATATACATACATTCATACATACATACATACATACATACATACATACATACGAACGTACGTACGTACGTACGTACGAGCGTGCATGCGTGCGTGCAGACAGACAGACAGACATATTATGTTAAGGACAAACTGAAGAATGCATGATCTTAAAATAGATACTTGTTCCAGAATGTGAAGATCTTAAAATCGAAAACACTAATACCCCTACCAACAACAGCTTGACTGCGGACAACAGCTGCATGCATTTAGTGTTCAGCGAAGTCGATTTGAACAACAAACTGATCAGCAGCATCCCGGGAACTTAACCTTATGGACCTTACCTCGCGGAAGAGAAGTCAAGAACACATATTGTTGCTCATGTGGTCAGGAAACATACCACGTTGGGCAAGTTGCAATGATCCAGGTTGACTGTAGACGATTATGCACACTACAATGTATGATTTAACGAGCACCCCATCCCAAACATGTCACACAAGAGTATATTTAGATATGATATAATGTTTACACGTACACGTATTTTCTGAATGGTCTAGATGTATGCCTGAATCGAAGTAATGGGCTCCTTTGATGGCACTTGCCAAAGAGTACAAAACTAGCATGGTGTGGAAGTCTTTACCTAAATTAATGGAAGTGGAAGTCAAAACCTTAAAAATGTCCTCTCGACATCGATTCAAGATCTAAAATCATTTATTCTAAGGTCAACTTTCATTCTTTCTCATCGTTGTCAGTGCTGCCCTCAACGCAACGTTTGATCTAAGTCCTCGTACCAACGTTTCAACGTGTCCAACACTGAGGTCACCCGAGAGGGCCAGAGGTAGTGTACAAGCCCTTCAAAGCTAACCTTGTATGAATATTTTGTTAATACCTTTGAAATAATGTGAGAGACGTGACCCTACTCTATTACAATGCATAGAGCACTAAGATCTGGACGTATGTGAGTAGGGTGTTTTCTATCAAGAGCGGAATCTATCACAGTCACGGACTCGAAGTGGAGAAGAAGAAGAGAAAGTCACAATCATGGCGTCACAATGGCTGACAAAATATCATACTGCTAACAAGATACAAGTAGAACGGTTATCAGAGTGATCGTCCCAGTCAAGTGCATGTGACCTAATGTGTGATGGTAATAAGAACAGATGGAATAGTATCTTGATGAGACAGTGACATTCGTCTCAGAAGAGACGGGCTTGAAAGAGTGGTATAATAATTCGAGTAACTATTCCATAGTTTCATTGAATTCCTTAGGGCGAGACGCTTCGAAGATCTCTTGCGACAGGGCACCATGACATCTCAGTCATCGAACATTTTTCTTGACAGGTTTTCGTTAAAAAGAAACATAAAGTGTGACATCATTACTTATTATGACATATGAGAACCAAAGCATTTACCTGGTAACTTCATTACTTTCTGGTCCCAGATCGTACACATCATTCTAGAATTCAGTCGTGTGTGCTAAAGCTGAACTTCCTCGTCGAAAAGCATGAAGACATTTGAGCATATGTTATCAACAGGAACTTCATTGTCCAGAAACCTACTGGTTATTTGTTTATGTTCTCAACAACTAAACATGGAGTATTTTTTAACAAAAGCATTAAAACTAAATCTCCTTTTTGAAACATTGAGAATTATAGCAGCGTAATGAGCCATAAATGTTTAATTAGATTCCTTTTTGTTAAGGACATATCCTACAATAGCGCTGTTTCTAAAAGCGTCAGATAAGATTTCCAATGATATTAAAAATACAAACGAAATAACGATCGACCTTTCATTATTCCGAATTCTAAGGGGAAACGTATTTTGTGAACTAACCGTCTTTTCTACAATAATGAAAAAAGATGTTGGTTGATATACAACTTTTGGCAACAGTTCAGAAAATCTACATCCTGATTAGGAGATCTGGGATAAAATTAATCAAATCGAATGTTTCATTAAGAAAGGTGGACAAAATAAGCAATTTTCTGCACGTTCTATAATATTCAATAAGAGAGTACTATTTTGGTTTGCTCTTTGCATGCATTAAAACCAGACCTGGCAGGCATTTTCTAAAATCCTTTTTGCATCGCTTTATTTAACAACTTTATATTCAAACTACTATGACATCGCAAGTTAGACATGTCTTTTTCACGTTTAGCAATGAAAATATTACTCCACGATTTTTTGTGCATCGGAAATAAATTATGATTACAGACAAAAATGTATCTCTTTATAAATAGATTTTAGTAAGGCTGTATTTTTTTTAAAAATTCAAAATATTAATTGGTACCATAATATATTCTCAATTGTTTTAATTTCCTAATTAATTTACTTTTACAATTTGTTCATCCTGGTTGGCAAAATATTTGCTTTATGTTCCTCGCCCATCCCATCCCATCCCATTGATCTCGCTTTTAGTTTAGTATGACATCCCTAATATTTTAATTACATGAAGTGTTTTAAGCCTCTAGCAACTTTGGCTAACGTTTTCTTTTGTATAACGTTTAAATTATCTTTCCAAATGTTTTTCCTTTTCCATAATTGTTTCCCATTTCCGCGATGTTAAATGTGCGATTCTATTCGAATAATTATTTATAGGAATTCCCGTTTCACATCCGGGTTACCTTTTCAGATTTTTATCAACATAATGACTCTTATTCGGTTTGAAACACCTTGAACCACACATATTCTAAGGGTAACTTCACTATTTCAAATATGATTGTTTAACCTGGGATTAATATACAGTCTAGCATGCAAATCACTGGCATGCTTTTGCTAGGATGATCTGTATATTTTAAACACCAGGACAAAGACTTCGAATGATATTAATGATATAATAATTCTCTTACATTTCCATACATTTATTCTGGCTTTTGGTTTTTCCATAATATTTCTCTTTCTGTATAAATTGTCCATTGCGGTAGTATGTGTGTGTGATTTGGATTTTTAACGTAACTTTTGACAAGTTGTCAGTCATATCGCTACGATGTTTGCAGTGTGGCAGTTTGTGGTGATTGACCATCATGCCGCAGACGTGCAGCATCAAGTCCCTCCATGTCCAAAAAAATATGAGTTTGATATGCTATGCTAAGGTTCTGATAACTAATCAAATAATTATTTAAATAATAGTACTATCTTTATAACGAACCCTAAGACAAAGCTTTGCAGATTGGTTGACTACATTACAGATAAATCTTGGGACATTTACAAACTAAGAATGCCCTATACAGCTAGGTAGTGCCATCAACCGTCATTTCATTTCTACGTTTGGTATTCTTCTATTACGTTGTGTCTTTATCGATTATTTTTTTGCCTGTAAATATACTAAATTCACTAGCTTGTTACGAGTGTGTGGAGAGAGAATGATTTGGTGAAATCCTCAAATTAATCATGATAGGACAAAGGGGTGGGGGTGGTATAACTCATGACAGAAAGGATCAACAATCCCATCCAAGAGGTGTTTTTATAGCAACCTGAATGCAAAAAGACTTCGAGAGGTTTTATAGTGACAGCTTAGATTGTCACATTCAACAATGTTAAGCCCCAATTTCCCCGAGAGAAACTGGTCACATTTATCACTCACTTATTTGATTATGTGTTTGCTCGAGTTGAAACGCAAGTGTCGTGGAGAGTTCAAGATCACTTCCAATGTTCTATTGTCCTTGGCAGTTTGATATGTCTCGAATAAATTGAATTTACAAGACCTGTGGATTTAACGTACATCATCGACAGAATATTTGTATAGCAAATACAATAGTAAAATGGTCCGTAGCAGAAAATTTGGTTGTAACGCGCGTGCACATAATTTATAGTTGTACAATTATTCAATAAAACATTTTTCGAGGTATTTACTTAATGCTAGAATAAAATAGCAAATGTATGCAAATTAAAAATAAAATAAAATAATTATCGCGAATTTTGTCAGGTTTGCAATATCCAAAACATAAAATAATTATAACAAATACATTTATTTAATGAGCTTATAGAATTTATTTTCGCCTTTAAAATATAGCGATATTCGTACATTTTGCAGGTTGTCTTTAATGTCCCACGGGTCGTCGCACTCCATATTACAAACGGGGCTTGTAAAATGTTTTTGAAATTTGCAGAAAATTATTTTTATGATTTTTAGTTTTAGGGTGAGTCATGTATCACGGACGACATAAAATGAATAATTTCGACATTAAAATATTGCTTGAGAGCTATTGGAAACCCTAAATGTGGACCAAATGTTCGTACCAATGCAAAAGATTCAACGATTTGTCAAGGCCAGAAACGATGTTTCATTTACATCAGTATATCTCTACTGTACATTTTTTTAATATTTCAACGAGAAAGTAAAATTATTGGATCACTTAAACTACAATAATAAGAACCTGACCATCGCGTGTGTTGTTTTCTTCTTAAGGTATTGTATTGTTTCAAAGAGAGAGGCAATGCTTTTCTTAAAGTATATAACTCATCGATCTTGCCTCTAATGAATTCAGAAACCCTGAATCCAATACACTTATTGCTTTCACTCATTGGATTATGTATCATGCCCAAGACTGGGACCGCGGAGTACAACGTGACGGTTGCTGTCATCTATAAGCAACAGTGACCTTTTCAAACTTTCCTGCTGTACGACAGTTTCTTTTGTACCCTTGAAAACGTTTTGACTTTCAAACCAGTTAATTAGTACAAGAAGAACAGGTAGCTATGTCAATAGGAAATATTATTCCACTATGTAAAACAGATAGGAATTGGTTTCTCACCATTTCACAAAAGTTCTTTAATTGATTCATTAGTTCGTCCGTCCGTGCGTTATACATTCTAACCATACTAGACCGATTGGTTTTCTTTTCAATTAAAATTAACTTTTAAAGAGAGAATGTAACAATGTGCTGCAAACTATTGCATAGCTTTAGTTGATCACATTTAGAGGATATTCACCCACCGAGGTTAGAAGTTCAAAATAGAAGGAACACATATGCCGCCACATTGAAAGGAACAGACTAATCATATAAAGAAAGAAAATAACACTTGGGACAATGTCACCCACTACCGCATAAAATGGACACCGTCCCATATTTTTTGATGACATCAAGTAGTCAAATCTCAGAACGGACTTCCATCCTCACATTGAACAAAACGTCGGAACAGAGTATACATAAAGAACTGTAGACTTTCGAGTTCTATTCAATAACAAAATTAAACAATGCTAAATCAAAGGAAATCACTGTTTTAGTATATGAAAGAGAAATAGAAACAAGAATGCAGTGTTCGAAAATACGCAAAAGAGTTGCAAGGAAACATATTAAAATGGGAATGTTGAAAGGAAAACTAGACAAAAATTAAACAAGAGCTGCACATATCAGAAGAAGGCTACAAAGTTAGATTCGTATCAGGAGTATCTGTTTCTTAACAAAACAACTGCATACCAAAGGAAACATAAAATGCTAATATTGAAGATTTACGAAAAATATATTTTTTTCGATTCATAAACAATCTAAACAAACGTCTCATTTGAAAATTGTACATTCATGTTCTTCGTCAGATTGTTCGAATGGAGACGAAACAACTTCTTGTGAGTCAAAACATTGGTTTGGTCAAAAAGCAAAAGAAATCCAAAAGTAAAACCTCTAGCTGAAAATAAAACTCGGTATAACAAACAAAGCTTTAGAGAAGGTTTTATATCCAAAATGTGACCGGAATATGTCTTTGAAGATTCTGTACTTAAACTTGCTTGTGACAGGAAAATTATAAATAGTTCTTATCTCAGAAAAAAGAAAACGATATCAAAGGAGAGGTATATTAAACGTTCGAACAATTGTCTACTATGTCTGTATTTATCAGTGGAAGACTTTAATGAAATTTATGCATGGCTAAGAAGAATTGAAATTGTCTCAATGCACTGGAAGCTGACCTCTCGGAAACACAAACTCTGATGATAGGTGGTCGTAAATTGGTCGAGAGTTGTTTAGAAAAGTAAAACCTGGGTATATGAAAAATGTGAGCAAGCATGTTGACATTCGGAATTTCAAAGAACCAAATGCAGTTTTAAAACATCAAGTCATCTGAAAACAGTACAAGATCACATGATAACAGAAAAACAAGTTTGTTCCAGTTTCAGTGAGGGTCCAACTCGACTGAGAAGAACAGTATTCTTCTTCCGCAAATCCACATCAAATAGCTTCTGACAATTATTGTCTAAAAATACAGAAATATATTTTTGTTGATAATTCTCAAGCATTGTCCTAGTATTATCCCGCACATTCAATTAACTGTCGGTATTTAAATTAAAGGTTTCCCATGCTGGAAATGCGGTCGATTCAATCACTGATTATCTCAAGCCTAAACACCACCAGCTAGGTAATTATATAATGTTAATTATTACCACTCTAATTCCAAAGAAATTGATTGCATTGTTTTGAAGGATTTGATGCCCAATCAGATTTATAATATTTTTGTATGATTCGAAATACCAGTTAAGACCCTCAATAATGTAGATGTTTTATTTCATGCTCTCTTATTATTTGAATAAAGAACGTTTTGGTATCTCAGTTATGAGTTCACGATTGGTTACAATATAGACGCAAAACAAAGATTCAGAAGCGATGGATTGAAAGGGATATGAACATATATTTCAGAACGGAACATGGCTATCAAGCAGTATTGGATACATTTAAAGGCAATCTGTTTGGTTACTGTTTAACCAATAAATCCAGTGTTCCTCAAGAAATAAAATGACACAAAGGTTTGTTTCTTGCTTATACTTCAATGGAATGTTTCTAGCAATAATGATATTAAACAAACATAAGTATCTGGTGTACATAGACAGCGGCAAAGGTAAAAATTGTCATTCTTGTACATGATATGTTCAACTACTTTACATACAAATTTCGATTGATCATGTGGATGTCTCTCTGGCTGGATTCTAATGCAACAACAATATATTGTTATGTATGTCTTTATTATGAATATTGTTATATGAGTTTCTGGCTCATTTAATTTCTAACTAGATAGCTGCTAAAGAAAGTTACCTTCTTGACAGGTTAGAATGATCAGAAAATAAATATTTGACTCTCATTCTGGTTCTGAAATTGCATCCTAGGTTTTCTTTTTTGTATAAAGTACGTTTAACTGAGAATTAGTTAATTCCGTCTTAATCTTTTGTCTTTTTAGAATCAGCTGAATGTGTGTCGAGAGAATTTTTAATTCAGTCATTCACTGTAATTTCACGGTGCATATAAACTTTATATTTTAATAGCTCTTAATGAAAGTACTGAGGATTTATTTAAAAACGTTTTGGATTACATCAGTGTGATACATCGAGACTATTAGCACCTCAAAATATTCCAGTGTATTGGGACATCATTACAATAAACAAAACTTCAATTGGAATACTACAGTAATTTATCTCGAATGCACTATATTCCGAACCTGTGAGAGAACATTTATGCCTAGTTAGAATTTAATTCACCATACTGAAACGTTATTCTAAAAAGTCTAATGTGTATTCTATGCAAATTAATTATTTATAGAACTCTACTAAATCTATTGTCTCACATTTCTTTCTGTTACTTATTATGAGATACTGGGTCGTAACAATACATATGTTGTATGTATTACCTACGCTCAGCCACTGACATTTCAGTAATGTACATGTGTAACTGGTTAGGTATTTCTGTTGGAGATTATTTAGATAATTTTGAAATTGCTGCTCTTACTTTTGTAGCTAATAAATAATTTCTGGAACTTGGTATTCTTTTAATAGGTCGTGTTATGAAATAATCTATGGAAAGTACGAACGTTCCTCGTACACAAATTTTATTTGCAGGTGTCGTATTCAGTAAAAACAATTGTGACAATAGATTTTACCTACGATCGTTTAAATTGTTGTTTGGCAATCTTTCAGAAATTGATCCGGTGTATTTTACACAAGAAGATAAAGATCAGTGAAAACGTGCACTCGCAGAAGGCAATTCAATGACTTTAAATTTTAGTTTAAATCGAATTTCATGTTTGTACATAATTTTCATCTAAAGCCGCTTGCTACCCAATTAAACAGTCTAAGCATTGGCGCTAAAGGATTTCAGTCGTCTGCTTCCATCATAAAGTGCATTGATACTAGACAAAGAAGTCCCTCAACCTGGAGCTTTCAAATTAAAATGTTTACTAAAGCAATTATTAGATCCAACCCACATTGCGCAAATAAAACCTTACCACTTACATCGGACATATTATTGGCAATGTTTAAAGTCAGGCAGTTCAACGAGAGTAGATATTTTGACATTTAATATTTGACTCGAGAGACAGTTACATAAACAGATTAGAATAATGTATTTATAATCTACCACTGAAGGTGAGATAGAGTATTTAATGATATCGTGTGCAGATTCAAGAGGAACACAAAAACAGGCTTTTCGGGCTTTGTTATCTGAATAATATAAGAGGAATGATTGTCACTAAATTCGATATATTGTCAGACGCTGAAGCATACAAAGCATATGAAACTAATTGGTCAGTTTGGTCCCAATGGTGTTGTAAAAGTCACGATGCCACGATTTCTGTACAAACGTTCACGAGACAAGGTCAATAAAACGACTAAAATCAGTTCAGTCAAACGATCTGCGTGTTTCCAGCATACATATATCTTTGCAATTAGGAGGTGGGGATTTACAGTAACTATCTCCGTCGAGGATGAAACAGCCTCTGTATTGATAACAGAAACTCCACGTCTTCATGATATGTTATTGGGCTGGTTTGTGGTTAGTTGTCATCTAAGATACAATGACTTCCATCTTCAATAAATTTAGTTTATATTAGTTCTACATTTCTGAATCAGCCAACCATTTCTAGAAATGCTAAGTTTTCTGAATGATATGTTATTCGATAGCAAAAGCCAATTAATACTGAAAAGCAGCCTTGCTATGCTTTCTGTTTGGATTTTTACACATTTCCTAAACATTTTCTTTTCTGCTGCATGAAACATTCAACAGAGGTGATTTATGTACCCTAGTATCTTCTGTCTTTACGTGACATTTGCTTCTTTTTTATAGCTATGGAATTGGATGGCCATTTCATTCAAAATTCCTAAAAATGTTTAAGAGAAATAATCTTCAGAGTGTTCTCTATTGATATTTTGTATGGCGGCTAAATTATTGTCAATACCATATGTCAGACTCGCAAGTCTTATGAGTGAGCTTAATTGTCTTAATGATAATAACAACCCTTGCTTTAAAGGTTGTGGTCAACAGCAAGGAGATAAATTCTGGATAAGAGAATAAACTGTCCTAATTTCTAGTCATCTAACTATAATACATAGAGTCCTTTGAGAGTTTCAACACGTTCTTAATGTACTCAACGCCGCCTTGAAGGATCTGGAAATTATTATTTGTGACATCTGTCTAATTGACTCAATTACAGAGTCGTGTCTTTGATCCACGCTGTCATACGATACGTATAATCTACCATACTCCTTCATGTATATGACTCGCCCCTGTACTATCCTTATATTGTATTAAGAAAGGTTTATTAACGTATCTAAGATCAATGATAATAAAAGGGAATGCTATACAATTATGGCCCATGTTTAATAATTCATGCATAGTCATTGGTTCCCTTCATTCCGCTAGAGTCTCTTCAGATGTTACACCGAACTATGTCTAAATTTGCTTTTGAAACTAACATATATGATGTAGTTCACAACCAAATTTATCTTCAAAATATTCAAAAACTTTTCATACAACGTGGAGTGTTGCGACTGCAATAACCAATTTCCTTCAAAGTGTAATAAACAATCCTATTATATTAAAGGCAGTACTAGATGTTGGGCAAAACAGGATGCACAAGAGCAAAGCTCTTGCGGCAATGTTTGGAGTCATTTGGTGTTTCTTCCTGAAGCTTTTACCCAAATCATGCGCATGACACTCACACTTCTAATATAATCCTAACGCTAGTCGTGATCTTATAAAGATCCATTCCTAAAGGAACCTACTTTAACGACAAAAAAATTCCATAATAAAAGAATACTCCTTCCAGCCGAATGATCCACTAATGTTTGAAAGCTTTTCATAAAACGCTTCTGTCGAAAGACATCTTTTATGAACCTCGTGGTGCGTGCTTAAACACTCTTAACGTCTTGGCCAGTTTCTCCTGCACTCGCGAGGTTTCTTTAATTAATGACCAAAGGTATCAGACGTTTCCACCAAAAACAGCTCTATTTAAAGACATAAAATCATGACTGCGTACTTTCACGCTCTCCCTTTTATGGAACAGTAAAACGCATAATGGATAATGCCATTTTTGGGATATAATGCAATTGTTCCACTTTTTGTGTATGTTAATATTGAACTGCCTGTATATGGAAGACTCCGTATAGCCACCAGAGCAATTTCTTTGTTAACTTATATTGACTTAGCCATAGAACGTCAGACAGTGCATAAATATATACATGGAAAACTGATTATTTCCTTGTGCGAATACATCTGCTAATGCTTCAAGGAAGAGAGGACGAATATAACGTATATCATTCTGCACACACACACACACACGCACAAAGATAGACGGATAGATAGACAGATAGACAGACAGACAAACAGATAGACAAATATATAGATAGGTAGATAGCCTTTTAAATTTTAATACGTGTAGCTATTAGTGCTTTGCGATATTACTACCGGGAACAAAACAGTTTTGCTGTGCATAGAATGAACATAGAGCTTCAAATCTGAACTCGTAAGAAAAGGATATGGGTTATTGAATTATCGACTTCAGCAGATGAATGCACTTTGCAGCAAAATAAGTATTTAACAGTGTGTTCAGAAATACAATTAAAACATTTTATAATAACTTCGCTTCTGATAAGTCAAGCACTTGTGACCTACCGCATTACGACAGTCATTGGACCAAGAAATGAATATTAAAGAATAAGTCTATTTAGTTGAGTTGTCTTCCATTATTGTGGAAGTAACCAACAATTAATTGAATACGGAACTTGTTAACCTTAAAAAAACTGTAACTACATTGTTATTTTTAAACATGCACGTACAACTAGTACTTTAATGTCAACGAACGCAAGATAGTCTCGCTTCGAGTGTGAGCCACGAAGGTATCTGATAACGGAAATCATTTCAGTTCCTTCTTTATAATGATTCCTTTTACACATCTTTGACAGACTGCAATTGGATGCGTTACCATCAAGTCATTGGTGTTTCTAAGGGATTAACTGTTACATCTCTAAGCGGAAATAAAGACAAATCGAGACGAAATATAAGGCATACTTGGTAAATGTGAGACAAATTAGTAATAATTTGATTCTTTCAAAGACAAGGATTTCAAATCAATGTTTGACAGCAGGCTATTTAATACAACCCCGTCACAGATGTACTCTGTTTTCTAGTCAAGAGGATTGATGATTTATAAGATGCATTCTATACAACTACTTTATTTTTCAAGCAAGTGTGAGTCCAATCAACATTATATTTTTTCTGTAAATTTGTGTCTTTCAATTTATTTTTCTAGCCATTCTGTCCATCCAGCAGCATTATTTGAGGACACTTTCCTTACAAATGTTAAAGCGTTCGACATGAGCGTTAGGTTAATATCTGAAAGATGAATGCAAAAAGAACACAAATTTCTCGGTACCTTATCTCCTTTACTAAAGCTGGCTAAGTGACATTTGACATATTTATCACTATTTATAATTACAAACCATAAAGAATTTAGACATTAATTTGTAGTCAATCCATCCGTGAAGCCTATTCAACAATATTCCTTTCAAATGAAACATGCTTGCGTTTATCTTAGTATAAAATTTACTCTTTGCTTGAAAGTGTTTCTTGGTAGTAGAAATTGTAATGCCTACTGTCATATTACTATACGACTGGCGTCAGTCGTGTCAATAGGAACTAGGTCGACTGTGTCAGTCTCTTTAGGAGTTTACAGGGTATACCATCCTCAAGCAAATAATAGTAAATGATTTTCACGATATGATCAAAGTGATTTACACGATAGGATCAAACAGATTTACACAATAGTATCAAGGTGATTTACACGATAAGACCAAAATGATTTACACGATACGATCAAATTTGTATTTCATACAGCTAATAAACCATAGCATGAAATGTAAATATAATTGGATGGTGGCACAGATTAATACAAACTGATTAAAATGCGTGAATATCATCAAAAATCCACATCTGTATTACTCAAAAGTGAAAAGTGTAACGGATTTAGTCAACATATTATTTTCTTTTCTTCTACATACTATAGTTCATTGTTAGTCACAACCGCTAGTCCATCAAACAACGTATAACCGCTAGTCCATTGAACAAGTTATAACCGCTAGTCCGTTGATCAAGTCATAGTCGCCAGTCCATTGACCAAGTCATAGTCGCTAGTCCATTGACCAAGTCATAGACACTAGTCCATATACTAAGTCACAGTCGCTAGTCTATAGAACAAGTCATAGTCCCTAGTACATTGACCATGTCATAGTTGCTAGTCCGCAGAACAAGAAAAAGTCCGTAGTCCATTCGCCAAGTCATAGTCGCTAATCCATTGACCGTGTCATAGTCCCTAGTCCGTTGACCATATCAGTGTCCCTAGTCCAGTGACCAGGTCATAGTCCCTATTCCATTGACCATGTCTTAGTCCCTTGTCCATTGAGAAAGTCATAGTCGCTAGTCCATTGACCAATCGAAAGTCCTTAGTCCATTGACCATGTCACAGTTCTCAGTCAATTGACTAAGTCATAGTCCCTAGTCCGTTGACCATGTCAGTGTCCCTAGTCCATTGACCAAGTCATAGTCCCTATTCTATTAACCATGTCATAGTCCCTAGTCCATTGAGAAAGTCATAGTCGCTAGTCCATTGACCAATCGAAAGTCCTTAGTCCATTGACCATGTCATAGTTCTTAGTCAATTGACCAAGTCATAGTCCCTAGTCCATGGACCAAGTCATAGTCACTATTCCATTGACCATGTCATAGTCCCTAGTCCAATGAGAAAGTCATAGTCGCTAATCCATTGGCCAAGTGATAGTCCTTAGTCCATTGATCATGTCACAGTTCTTAGTCCATTGACCATGTCATAATCCCTAGTCTAATTGATAGTGTCATAGTACCTAGTCCATGTACCGTGTCATACTTCCTATTCCACTGACTGTGTCACTGTTCCTAGTCTACAGCCCGTGTCATAGTTCTTAGTCCATTGCCCGTGTCATATTTGCTAGATCATTGCCCGTGTTAAAGTTGCGAGTCCATTGCCTGTGTCAGAGTTGCTAATCCATTGCCCGTGTCATAGTTGACAGTCCATTGACCGTGTCTGGGCTGCCAATCCATTGCCCGTTCCAGAGTTCCTAGTCCATTATCCATGTCAGAGTTGCTAGTCCATTGCCAGTGCCAGAGTTAATAGTCTATGGTCAGTGCCAGAATTGCTAGTCCATTGCCCCTGTCAGGATTGCTAGTCAATTATTTGTGTCAGAAATAATACGCCATTGCCCGTGCCACAGATGCATGTCAATTGCCCGTGCCATACGTGTTGGACAATAGACAATGCCAAAGTGGCAAGTCCATTGACCATGCTAAAGTTGTTAATTCTTTCACAATGCCAGAGTTGCTAGTCCTTTGACCATGCAAGAGTTGCTAGTCCATTGACCATGCTAGATTTGCTAGTCCATTGATTATGCCAGACTTCCTGTTCCATTGACCATGCAGAGTTGCAAATCCCTTGACCATTCCAGAGATGCTAGTCCATTGACCATGCCAGATTTGCTAGTCCATTTACAATGCGAGAGTTGCTAGTCCATTGATCATGTCAGAGTTGCTAGTCCATTGACCATGCCAGTGTTGCTAGTCCATTGACCATGCCATAATTGCTAGTCATTTGACCATGCCATAGTTGCTAGTCAACTGACCATAATGTAGTTGCTAGTACATTAACCATGTCATGGTGGCTAGTTATTTGACCATGCCAGAGTTATTATTACATTTACAATGCCAGAGTTGCTAGTCACATGACCATGCCAGAGTTGCTAGTCCATTGAACATACCTGTGTTGATATTAAATTCACGATGCCAGATTTCCTCGTCCATTGATCATGCCAGAATTGCTAGTCCTTTGACGATGTTTGAGTAGCTAGTCCATCGACCATGCCAGAGTTGCTAGTCCATTGACCATGCCAGAGATGCTTGTCCATTGACCATGAAATATTTTTTAGTCCTTGGACCATGAAATACATCCTAGCCAACTTACCATATCTTAGTTCCTAGTACATTAACCATGTCATGATGGCCAGTCCATTGACCATGCCAGAGTGGTTAGTTACTTTACCATGCCAGAGTTCCAAGTATATTGATCATACCTGATTTTCTAGTCCATTGACCATGACAGAGTTGCTAGTCAGTTGACGATGTTAGAGTTGCTAGTCCATTGACCATGGCTGAGTTGCTAGTTCTTTGACTTTGCCAGAGTGTCTAGTGCATTGAACATGCTAGAGTTACTAGTCCATTGACCATGCCACATCTGCTAATCCATTCACCATGCCAGAGTTGCTAGTTCATTGCCCATACCAGAGTTCATAGTGCATTGACTATGCAAGTTTTGCTCTTCCACTGACCATGCCAGAGTTACAAGTCCTTCAGCCATTCCAGAGTCGTATGGCCTTTGACCATTCCAGAGTTTCTAGTCCATTGATCAGCCAGATATGCTAGTCCTTTGGCCATGCCAGAGTTGCTAGTCATTTGACCATGCCAGAGTTGCTAGTCAATTGACCATGCCAGTGTTGCTAGTCTATTGAACATGTCATAGTTGCTAGTCTATTGATCATGCCACAGATGATAGACCATTGATCATGCCAGGGTTGCTTGTCCATTGATCATGTCATACTGGCTAGTCCTTCGACCATACCATAGTTGCTAGTCCACTTACCATATCATAGTTGCTAGTACGTTAACCATGTCATGGTGGCTAGTCCATTAACCATACCGGAATTGTTAATACGTTCACCATGCCAGAGTTGCTAGTCATTTGACCATGCCAGAGTTGCTAATCCATTGACCATGCCATAATTGCTAGTCAATTGACGATGCCAGAGTTGCTAGTCCGTTGACGATATTAAAGTTGCTAGTCCATTAACCATGCCAGAGTTGCAAGTCTATTGACCATACCATAACTGATAGCCCATCGACCATGGTTATTTTGAAATAATCACGTAAAACTAGTACCTTAATGTCAACGAACGTAAGATAGTCTTGCTTCGAGGGTTATCCACGAAGGTATCTGATAACGGAAATAATTTCAGTTCCTTCCTTATAATGATTCCTTTTATACATCTTTGACAGACTGCAATTGGATACGTTACCATCATGTCATTCGTGTTTCTAAGGGATTAACTGTTACATCTCTAAGCGGAAATAAAGACAAATCGAGACGAAATGTAAGGCATACTTGGCAAATGTGGGACAAATTAGTAACAATTTGATTCTAGGATTTCAAATCAATGTCTGACAGCTATTTAATAGAAGCCCGTCACAGATGTACTCTGTTTTCTAATCAAGTGAATTGAGGATTGATAAGCTGCATACTACACAATTACTTTATTTTTCAAGCAAGTGTGAGTCCAATCAACATTATATTTTTTTCTGTCAATTTGTGTCCTTCAGTTTACTTCGCTTGCCATTTTGTCCATCCGGCAGCATTATATGAGGACCCTTTTCATATAAATGTTAAAGTGATCGACATGAGCGTTAGCTGAATATATGAAAGATGTACACAAAAAGAAGATAATTTTCTCAGTACCTTATCTCCTTTACTAAACTGACACTAACTGGCATGCAACCTATTTAAATACTATTTATAAGTACAGACCATAACAAAGAAGACTTTACTTTGTAGTCAATCAATGCTTGAAGCCTAGTCAATAATATTCCTTTCAAATGAAACATGCTTGCGTTTATCTTAGTATAAAATTTACTATTTGCTTAAAAGTGTTTCTTGGTAGTAGAAATTGTAATGCCTACTGTCATATCACTAGATACGACTGGCGTCAGTCATGTCAATAGGAACTAGGTCTACGGTGTCAGTCTCTTTATGTGTTTACAGGGTATATCATCCTCAAACAAATAATCGTAAATGATTTACACGATAGTATCAAGGTGATGCATACGATAGGATCAAAATGATATACACGATAGGATCAAACAGATTTACACTATAGTATCAAGATGATTTACACGATAAGGTCAAAATGATTTACACGATAAGATCAAAATTATATTTCATACAGCTAATAAACCATGGAAAGAAATATACATATAATCGGATGGTGGTAGAGAATAATACAAACTGATTAAAATGCGTGAATATCTTCAAAAATCCACATCTGTATTACTCAAAAGGGAAAGGTGTAATGGATTTAGTCAACAGATTGATCTTTTATTACCGCTAGTCCATTGACCAAGTCATAGGCGCCAGTCCATTGACCAAGTCTTAGTCGCTAGTCCATTGACCAAGTCATAGTGGCTAGTCCATTGACCAAGTAATAGTCGCAAGTCCATAGAACAAGTCATAGTCATTAGTCCATTGACCATGTCATAGTTGCTAGTCCATTGAACAGTAAAAGTCCCTAGTCCATTCACTAAGTCATAATTCCTATTCCACTGACCATGTCATAGTCCATAGTCCATTACGAAAGTCATAGTCGCTAGTTTATTGACCAAGTGATAGTCCTTAGTCCATTCACCATGTCAAAGTTGCAAGTCCTTTGACCATTCCAGTGTTGCAAGTCCTATAACCATTCCAGAGTTTATACTCCATTGACCATGCCATAGTTGCTAGAACATTGAGCATACCAGTGTTGCTAGTCTATTGACCATGTCACAGTTGCTAATCAATTCACCATGCCAGTGTTGCGTGTCCATTGATCATGTCACATTTGCTAGTCATTTGATCCTGCCATATTTGCAAGACCACGTACCATATCATAGTTGCTTGTACATTAACCATGGCATGGTGGCTACTCCAATGATCATGTCGGAGTTGTCAGTATGTTTACCATGCGAAAGTTCTAGTCCATTGACCATGCCAGAGTTGCTAGTCCATTGACCATGCCAGAGTTGCTAGTCAATTGACGATGCCAGAGTTGCTACTCCATTGACAATGTCAGAGTTCCTAGTCCTTTGACAATGCCAGAGTTGCTAGTCCATTGATTATGCCAGAGTTGCTAGTCTATTGAACATAATAATAATAATAATAAAAATAATAATAATAATAATAATAATGAGGATTTTGTATAGCGCCTAATCTTTAGAAGCTCTAAGCGCTTTACAACATTAGATTACACCTATCAGATAAAAAAAGCATATAATGATATTATTACAAAAACAATCACCATGAAATTAGAACACATTAAAAAAAAACATGATGAAAATATTTAAGGTAGGAAACATTATTAGGTCTTTAAGTTTGTTCTTGCAGTCAAAATAAGTGAGTTTTAGAGCCGTCTTGAATGTGATCACTGTGTCTTTGTGTCTAAGTTCAGTGGACAATTCATTCCACGTTGTCCATATGACTTTGTTTTCATAGTGGGAATAATGAGTATACGATTGTCAGAAGAGAAATGTAAGTATCTGGCTGGTGTGTACACATGGGTGAGGTCGGATAGGTATGTTGGACTAGAGTCCGACAGTGAAATGTAGCACAGAGAACAAATTTTGTGTTTGATTCTGGATCGAATGGATAGCCAGTGTAGGGTACAGAGCAGCGGGGAGGTGTGTTCTGATCGTGGTACTCTAAGGATGATCCGAGCAGCTGTGTTTTGAACTTTTTGAAGTTTCTGGAGCAGATATTGAAATGAACCAGACAGAACTGAATTACAATATTCCAGTCTTGAAAGTACTAATGAACACACAGGTGTTTTAGTGGCATCAACTGAAAGATATTTGCGAATTGAGCTGATGCGTCTCAGCTCAAGATATGCAGACTTGCATATGTTCATGACATGTTGGTGCAATGTGAGAGTACTGTCCAGAGTGACACCTAGGTTTCGTACTGATTGTGTGAATTTAATGTTGGTGTTGCTGATATTTATTGTTTGAGGTAAAAGACGCGAATGAAAAAGTCTTTGTGTTGTGATCAGAATGGCCTCAGTTTTATCATCATTTATCTGCAGCTTGTTACATGTCATTCATGATTTCACATCAGAAATGCACCTCTCTACACCTTGGATGGTAGCATCAATGTCAGTTGGGTGGCTAGATTTGTATATTTGGGTGTCATCAGCGTACAGTTGGTGAGACACTGGATGATGATCTATGACACTTGAGCGCGACTGAGTGTACATAATGAAGAGAACTGGTCCAAGAACAGACCCTTGTGGAACACCACAACATAGATCAACTGGGCTGGAGTGTATTCCATTTGCAGATACAATTTGTGTTCTGTTGACCAAGTAGGACTTGAACCACAGTAAGGCTGTATCATGAACACCAAATACATGCTGGAGACGGTGAAGTAATATATCATGGTATATTGTGTCAAATGCTGCAGGCAAATCAAGGAGGGTGAGGACTGTAATCTTTCTGCTATCCAACGCAGAGAGAATGTCATTAACTACTTTTAGAAGAGTAGTTTCAGTACTGTGGCAAGGGCGATATGCAGACTGTACATTGCAAAAAGACTGTTTGAATTTAGATGAGATACAAGCTGGTATAGAACATCCTTTTCTAAGATTTTTTATATGAATGGGAGATTCGAAACTGGGCGGTAGTTCTTTAAATCGTTATGGTCTAGTGTTGATTTCTTCAGCAGAGGCTTTACAATGGCAGTTTTGAAAAATGATTGGAATTCCCCGGATGAGAGCGAGGTATTAATAACATCAGTTAATGAAGGCAATAATGGATCTAAGCACTCAAGCAGCAGTGATGTTGGAATTGGATCAAGTTCACATGACTTTGGTGCACTCTTCATCAGGATTGTACGTACCAAATCTATGGAGACAGGTTCAAATGCTGCTAATAATTGCCGCTCAAACTCTGTATCCCAACTGTATGGTGACGACGAGTCAACTGAAATTGTGGTGTCAAGCTTATCTCTAATGGTTTGTACTTTGTCACGGAAGAAATTTGCAAACATGTCCTGAAGATGGACTGGAGAGAAGGTAGTTGGAACTGTTGTAGATTTGTTCCTTGACATTAGCTTGTTAGTAATCTCGATTAGCTCTTTGCAGCTGGAACTTTCCATGATCTTAGTAGCGTAGTGGGCTGATTTCGCTGCATGGACTATATTTGTGACATTCTTCTTAGCGGCTTCATAGAGTTGCTTAAGAATAGCGAGTCTGGTGGAAAGCCAGAGCCTCTCAGCTTCACGGCGGTCTCTTTTAGCAGTTCAAAGCTGGTCCCTAACACTGCTATACCATGGAGAACACTTTTGAATTGATAATCTGCACTTGGTAGCTGGGGCATGTTTGTCAAGCAATGAACGGAGGCAGTTATCGAGTTGTTCTGCGGTAAGAGGTAAGCAAGTTGCTAGGTTAGCTTGGATGTCGTGCATTAGTTTGGTTCTATTTATCATACGTTGGTTTCTCTTAGTAGCAGATTAAGGTGGGCGGTTAGGGACTGATACGTGAAGATGGCATATAATGCAGAGGTGATCTGATGCAAGGTCATGGGATACCAGGGAGGACAGCAGAATGTTATCATCAAGTCTTTGAAGAATCCAGTCTAAAATGTGACCATGTTTATGGGTGGGTTGGTTAACTGACTGTTTGAGGTTGAAAACATTATTGGAATCTATGAGTTTTGATGTATTTGAGTTTCCGGGACAGTCAAAGTGAAAGTTGAAATCTCCAAGAATAATCAGGTTGCCACCTATCGAATTTCCATAGTCCAGGAGATTCGGAAACCTCTCCAAAAATAGAGATTCACCCAGCTTGTTTTTTCTACTAGGAGGAGGGCGGTATAGGCAGAAAAAATGGACTGACCTTTTCTCCAGTGTGAGTGTGGTTTGGACTAGTTCAAACGATATGTGGTAGAAATTGAATGTTGTGGTGTGGTTAAGACGTTTTATCGTGGAGTTCTTTGTGTTGATAGCAATTCCTCCTCCGCGAGAATTACAGGGGAACGACTTGATGGAGTAACCAGTGGGTGTTAGATCCGCACACTTGGGCTCATCGCCTGATGTTTTTAGCCATGTTTCTCTCATGAAAAATACGTCAATATTCTGGTCGTTGATAAAATTAACTATTTATGAGCGCTTTTCCGGTGGTCCTACTGACTGTACATTGAATAATGCAATGCGCAGAGGTATTTCTTGGATAGTTGACACAAAGGTTGACGAATTAATAGGGATTTGAATTAGGTTATCTAAATTAACGGTCGAATTTTTTTTAAATTGTTGAGTCGAAATAAGGGAGATAAGAATTCTTCTTCCTGTTCTACGCCGGCCAGCTTTGAAACAACGTTTCTTTTTTCGCTTCTGTTTACATTTAGGTAATGATGAATGTAGTCCCAGTTCGTTTAGTCTAGAGCACAATGTAGTGTGGAGAGCCAAGGAATGATCATTTAAAGCAATTAATG
Organism: Sinohyriopsis cumingii; assembly: GCA_028554795.2. Taxonomy (NCBI): domain Eukaryota; kingdom Metazoa; phylum Mollusca; class Bivalvia; order Unionida; family Unionidae; genus Sinohyriopsis; species Sinohyriopsis cumingii. Next base: position 97,906,051 of record CM068838.1, read on the forward strand.
AGGGTCCACCGTAGTTTCTAGTCCACTGACCATGAAAGTGTCGCTAGTCCGTTCACAATGTCAGATTTGCTTGTCCATTGACCATGCCAGATTAGCTAGTTTGTTGACCATGTCAGAGTTGCTCTTCCATTTACCATGTCATAGTTCCAATTCCATTGACCGTGTTTTTGTTTCTAGTTCATTGACCATGTCGTAGTTTCTGGTACATTTACCGTGTCATGTTTATTAGTACATTTACAATGTCATGTTTATTAGTACATTTAACATGACATGTTTAAATTAGTACATTTACCCTGACCGCTCCGGTGGCCTAGTGGTTAGAGTGTCCGCCTCGGATGCGGGAGGTCATGGGTTCGATCCCCGGCCGAGTCATACAAAAATGGTACTAACAGCTGCCTCGTTTGGCGCTCAGAATTAAGAGGTTAGTGTAAAGACTGGTCAGCCTGGTGTCAGGATAATGTGACTGGGTAGGACATCGTGCTACATGTCTGCGGCATGATGCCCCAGTGCTAGGCATCACTATAAACTGCCACACTGCAGACATGGTAGCGATATGACTGAAAAATTGTCAAAGCTACGTTAAAAATCGAAATCACACACACACATTTACCCTGTCATTTTTATTATTACATTTAACATTATTTTTATTAGTATGTTTACCTTATCATAGTTATTAGTACATTATCCATATCATAGCTATTAATACATTTGCCATCTCATGGTTAAGAAAACTGGTTTAAAATCACAGGAATTGAATTTTCTGTCTAACATTGTCTTTAGCCTTGAATCAAATATCATAACCTCTTGTTCATGATTATGCATAATAAATTTGGAAAGTCTTTTGTTGCATGATGATAATCGACAAAACGTACACATAAGTAAAACAGACAAAGTAAGGTGTACTGTTCTGGTATAATAAGACCAGGAAAACCAAGAAGATTATACATTGAAGACTTTTTATGAGAAGACAAGACATATGACTTACAAACATATTTGTGTGATTTGTTTGTGTGATTTTGATTTCTTTAAAGTAGCTTTAACAATTTGCAAGTCATATCGCTACGATGTCTTCAGGGTGGCATTTCAGAATGATATCGTGCACTGGTGCATCATGCTGCAGAAATGTAGTATGATGTCCTAACCAGTCACATTACCCTGACACAAGGCCGACCAGTCCTAAAACTAACCTCTTAATGCTGAGCGCCTAGCGAGGCAGCTGTTAGGACCATTTTTGAAGTCTTTGGTATTTCTCGATCGGAGATCTAACCCATGACTTCCCCATCCAGGACGGACGCTCTAACCACTAGACTACAAGAGCGGTCAAACATTTTTGGATTACTTGTCGCATTAAAGGCAACATGTCCGTGATAGAATGACCGAATTGAAGAATATAGATGTAATTCTTTGACTAACGTTCATCAATGGTGGGTAAAGAGCCCATTTCAAATATGGTAATTGCTGACTGATGCAATCTAGAACCTGCATGTGTTTTTAAAGTAGGAATATGGCCAATGCTACAGGACGATAAACTCAAAGCTATTAATTTTTTTTATTTGCCTGTTGTAGAATGTATTCCGTATAAATTAAAATTCGAATTAAAATATTTTGTCAATTATCAACTTTTTTTCTAATTTTGTTTGAATCATTAAAAAATCAGTTTAGTTTATTAGATGTAAACGTTTTAATAGTGTCTTTGTATACGTGCGTAAATCATGTAAAAAAAATTATATCATCCAAAGAACATACCGACTCATACTTACTTTTTTGCTTCAAAAATAATCGAAGTCTGGTATATTGTGTTAGAAGATATTAAGCTGGAAACGTAATTTTGGATTTGTTTACAAGAATTTTGAATAGTTGTCCGTTCCTTCAGAAGAGTGTGTGTTTGCAGTTACGGAAAATGAACTAACATAATTGAAGTTGATATACGCAATTTATAAAATCACAGCTGCTCTTTACCAATTATCCCTTTACAGGTACTGGGAGTAATAATATTAGTGTAGGTTGTGCTCTAGGTCTTCGTTAATAATTTAGGTTTGCAAAATATGTAAAGATAGATGGTCCTAGAAATGAAGATTAAAAAATACAAATCATTATGAAAAACAGCTTTTGAATGTAACACAACTGGGACAAGAAGCGTTAATGGTGCCAATGACATGCAAAAAGCATAGGGAGGTACAAAGGTGTCCACCAAATGTCAACTTGAACAGTCAATTATATTTTAAGCTATTTAATGTGTGTGTGCGAACCGTGAGCAGGTTTTAGACCTGGATATTCAACCACTTAATATACTTGTCCATCGATACTTCAATTTGTAAGTATTTAAGAGGTAAATGCCATGATGTTCAATACTTGCTTGAAGGGATTTTAACAGATTAAAAATAATCTTTCTACATAATAAATTATAAAAGATCACATCAGTATGAAGATGGGATAAATTGATCAAATATTTTACAATGATATATAGACAAGTGCAGTCAGATTACATCTATGAAATGTATCTGCCCAAGCGAATACCTAAACGGTGAGAGGTGTTGGTGTTACAATTTGCATTGCTTTAAATCGTACCGCAACATATCATGGTATATGAAGCTTGGGAAGTATCGCTTTGTTCAATGGAGGTATTTTATTACTGTATTCAGATGATTGCATACTTTTCTCTGGGCACGGAGTATCAACTTCACAAGTTTTAAAACAGCTTTGAAAGTTATTGCAGATTTGACGTTATCGCTTGGAAACGAGAACACATAATCATCTTATGTTCATCGAAAATTCTAATCATAACCATGGGAAATATTTGCATGGTTATATGAACGTCCTGTCTTAATCATATTATAAGCTTTTAGGTTGTGAATTTTATTTTAAAAGATCTTGTTCTACCTGCACAATCACAAACTATTAGCAATAATTTATATTTTTTGCTTGAGAAATACACTTCATGAAAAGATAATGTGTCCTTTAACGCCACTACCCCTCCCAGCAAATCTCTACTTGTGTACATTCATTTTAGAAGCTTTATTTCATCTTCATAGATCTAATATCCGATGGAAGCACAACTACAAGACATGAATGCGGGATGCGTCCTTGACATTGCGGAATGATTTTTTTCTCAACATAAAACTCAAAAGTAATATATTGCTCTTTGATTGAAAACATGTAACGCTAAACTATATAATTTCTTTTGTTGGTTTTCTCCACTATTGTGATGTTAAGGAAAAGTGTCAATGAAACAAAAATATATAACCTTTGATTTTCCAATTATGCAGGCTGGATTAGAATATCGTTTTAGCTGTAATAGTAAGTGTTAGACTCAAATGATCCAGTGAAGCAAAGCTTAAATATTGGCCCGTCACCTACTATATTGAAAAAGATTTGTATATACTTCTAATAACACGGATTCGTTTCGCTTTTTGAGACAAGAACGCACAAAATCATACATAAAAGTACTGATATTGTCACATTGTCACCTAAGGGTATTATTAAAATACTAATGTTAGTTATTTTCCTTCTACATTATTTTATGTGCATTGTAGAGCCATAATAACACCAAACAGCAACATATCAACCTTTACATGAGAAACGCACAATATATATAAATATTTAGAGAGAAGGCATATGGATAATTAAAAGGCATATGGAACAAATCGTTTAGTTGCAATCATGTATTATTGCAATGTTCTTACTGTAAAAAATGCTGTTTCTACATGTGGGCTCGACATGCAGATGGTGGTTTTTCTTGTCATACATTTGCTCAAGTCCTCACCATAAAGTAAAACTATGTTGAAGTTACATTTCAATAAATGACTTTCGTTTGCTTTAAATGAGCAAATCTAATTTGATTTTGCTAGATACTAACTGAAAATACTGATTTACTAGCTATATAGATTCCGTCTTACCTATTAAAGGTACATTAAAAATGCAAATCAAATTTCTGCGAGTTTCTTTTGGTGGTATATATAACGTTCTTGATATAACTTGGTTTATCGGAAAAGTTATTTTTAAATTATGTACCTGATAGTTGTATTTATAGAGTAAAACTGCTCACACTATTAAACGTATGTGAGAATCACCAGCTGTAAACTCTTCATTAATATTTTTCGTGGTTGAACAGGGCCTTATATCTCTAGTATTGTTATTAGAAGTCTCAAATTGTTTAAAGCATATACGTTCGTCTGTACTATTAAACTTGAGTTTACAAGCATCCGAGTCGCAGCACAAGTTTTACGTTCGCCGCACGTAATACCCCGTTAATGCACACATGCCGCACAGCGGTCTTTGTTCTCTTGGATCAGCACGGTTCTGTATATGGTATATCCTGCTAGTTATCTGAGTATTTGTGCAAACTTCAGCATCCTTGTCAACTAAGGAATAAATTCCAGCATGGAACTGAATTAACATATACTTTATAATCGATGAATCACACGCCTTTAATGTTTGAGCGGCCATCATGCATCAGCAACAAACGTAGACACCATTTTTAGGAAAGTCATCATGTAGCCAGTAAGAAGAACATCAAAAGATTTGCGCCTTCTTTACATTTCTTGACTGTTTTGTCTCTTATTGAAAGAAACATCATTGCTTCTTTAAAGGATAGGAACGTCATCTTTGTGTCAGTTAACTCGTCCATATCAAATTATTAAGTCAGTCTGTCTCTTTTATTGTTTAGTCCTTATTAAATGGAGAAGACGCAATACATTCCATGGTACGATATCTCACAATTTTAACAGTTTTAACATCTGTGCTTTTGCAAGAACAGTAATAAACGCACTAAAGGAAGAAAGCAAAACATAAAAGCCGGTGTTCTAATGTACATCTGATGTGCTGTTCTAATTCTGATATGTAATATTCATGTGAACCGTTAAGACTTCCTTTATGAACTGATGAATTTAAAATGGATTTATATACGACACACATGAAGCTTAGCACAATTTGTTCTATATTTTACCATGGTGTATGGATCCAAAAGCATGGTGTAGCAATGATACTTTTGCATGTGTTGTACGTCTACTTGATGCAAGTCAGTGTCTAAAAGAGTGCATTATCTGCCCTTTTATATGCAAAATTAAAGCAGACCAATGACCCTCACTGTCTCTTTGATTCCGAACGGTTTGTTTCGGTGATTAAAATATCCCATTCCACATATAAACGAGTGTGAATTCTCACAGAGTTTTATATTTACCCGCCATAAGTCTTGTTGGAGACTAACCTTTATAGGCTTTGTTTAAATTCATGATGACTATACATTGGCGTCCTTTGGCAATAATACGTAGCCTACTTTATTCCAAGACCTTAACTAAGCAGCATATATCCTCCATCTATTGTTTTAAATCGCAAAATGATATGCATCATAAGCGTTTGCACTCCTGTAGTAAGTTCAAAATATAAAGCCATATTGCAGATGTCCATCCAGAGGAGAGAGTGGTTTATGTAAAGGAAATGGTAACATATTACCCAAACTGCTAATTATCAGACCCAATTGCTACGCTCTGGTCTTCACACGGTATCTTCCAAATACGTGACCCAGTATAATAGTATGGTTGAATATGCACATCATTGACTTTTTGAACCTATGCAAAGAGTTATAAAACCGTAAAAATGCTCGCAAATTTACCTTAATAGATCGTGAATCTTTCTAATTGCAATCAATGACATGTACAGTAACGATGCATCATTGAGTTCTGTTTGCCGTCAGTGAAATGTACCGTAACAATGCATCATGGAGATATCTGATCATAGTGTTATGTTGTTTTTGCGATATTGTAGCCAGAGACTTTACACGTCCTCATCAAACCTAAAACCATATTGTGTTGTGCTTAATTTTTTCACACAACGTCTCGAATACTCAGAGAAATAACTTGAATGAAGTCATCAGCTAACTCACACGGAGACTTGCAATTGCTACTACGCAAATATTACGATTAAAAATGTATACTCAGGCACACACTTTTCATCTCTTGAAAGTAACATACATTTGGACCTTTATATCTACATTTGGGATTTACTTACCAAGTTTGTAATAAATGTTATTGTGGTTTCGATTGCATGACAAAAGGCTAACATCACTTTTTATGGGCACGGAAATGAACTTTTGGAAGCAAACGTTATATTTTTTAATTAATCTTTGAGATCTGAAACATTGCTTGCATGTTGATAAAAATGCAATATGTATGAGCAATAATAATTACAGGAATATAGTAGATTAGAAAAATAAGTAAATATTAAGTATACAATGCTTAAATTTATAACTTATATAGTCTAAGATAAATACAAAATTGCTGAAATATTACTAAGACGACATTTCAAATCACTGTTGTGGTCTTAACATTTAAATGACAACTAGAATATATGTAACTAAATGAATTACGTATTGATTCAACATTTGTCAGGTTTCAAAGAATTTATTATGACTTTATTATGCTAATACCGTTTTGTGGGCGGATAATTACTTTATCGTGCAGTGGTTACCGTTTTTTTTAGACCTTTCACTCTTTGTTCCAGTATTATTGAAACCACACACACAATGTCTAAATAATTTGCATCCCTATTTTACGACTGAAAAGGACAATTAGAGTATCATTTATACAGGATCTTGTCAGAGAATGTGTATTTTCCTGTCTTAATATCCTCCTTTTGACTCCACATTCCTGATTAGTCATTAAAAACTTCCAGACTGTAATGACCAAAGGTATTTATAATGTCCAATATTATAATGTCCAATATTTTTAGATTATATTTTCTTCAAAAGACCCTAAATTCGTCGGCAAGAATTCCGAGCAGCTTCGTGACGATATTGCGACTCAGATATTATTCTATAGAAAACAGTTCAAAATATCCCTTTTCTTGATCGCTACTAAAGAAGTCGACATCAGACGAAATACATGCAAACAACAAACATCTCGTTGCTCATACTTCTGACCACGTGGAGTAGTTTTAACACATGATGAGAAATGCAGGTTCATGGAAGCCATCGCTGGTATCTAGAGTTTGAAGTTAGCATCCAAGTTCTGCATTGTTTCTATGACGGTTCCGCAGATCGCAATGTATTAAAATCACGTGAGTCTGAGCCAGTGAAACAATGAACTTAGCAAGTTCCATGCGCGTCTCGAGATCAGTTTGGGGTATGTGTAACAAGATAACCGGGTGGGATATTTCGGATTAACAACAGAACACGTAATGACGACACATATATATGATTTAATGTGGCGATTTATATGAATAGTGGATTATGAAGATGTGTGCGTATTTATAATCCAAATATTGGATCTATTTAACATAAAAAACGCACAGTTTCAAAGATGGAAAAAATATACAAATAAATTTAGTTCAGTAACCCTAAAATACAGGATAAATGATTTCACAAATGATTTTGTAATGGAAAGATGAATATAGTTCACTCAGATAGTAACCAATGTAAGTCTTTACACATAGTAAAAAATGTATTCGCTCAGGTAGCGAAATTATGTCACTAAACAAGAACGGATATACAATCTATCCTTCCATTCCTGAATAATACACTGGGTCTTACTGACCCAAAATTAGCATACAGCTAAAAATATATGTGTGGAGATGCACTCCGTCACCCGTGCACCATATCCGCTCCACAGCTCCTCCGAATCAATTTCACAACCAATATAGACTCCGGACCCTCGGAATACTATGATCACTTGAAACATTAGACCCTCCGGATACTTGAAATATTAGACCCTCCGGACCCCCTGGTCCTTTGACGGCTCTACAGCTGGGTCACCGTAGTCCCTCTGGACACTCCGGACGCTAGACATTAGACGCTCCGGCACCTTAAACGCTCCGGACACACGGACGTTTCTACACTCTGACAACACCGGACACCCCGGATATTCCTACCATCAAAAACACAGCTGAAAATATACCCGATACAGTGTACTACACTTGATACAGACATAACGTAAGGACGTTATACATGGTAAGTTAAAAAGATTATATTATTATGGCAATTACAAAACAGAGGTTCAATAGTAAACCTAACCCTGCTTGATAAGACAATAGTAAACAATTCTTTTAAAAAATGTAGCTTTACATTACCAATATAAGTCCTGCACTACGTCGCAACAAGAATAAAAAATGCACGCATTATGGTATGTAAAGAAAACTATAACAAACATGCAAAGGCAAATATGGTAATACACTAGTTATCACTTAAAACCCAAAACATTACCTACCCCTACAGCTGGAGTTGTGCGAATCCTTTTAGCAGGCCGCTTGCTGACAAAACCATTAGTATTGTAAAGGTCCTTTACATGTAGTAACGTATTTATACCTTTAGAATTTTCGTTATTCTTTATCAAAGGCACCTTGCACGTGTGGCACAGGACGAATCGTACTCACGATTTCGAAATACAATAGACCCTGATATAATCACCCTCGGGCATCGTTGTACAGCGAAAGGAAACGAAACCCGAGTACACGTATTTAATTAACAACCTTTACACCATTCCGTGACAGTATGCAATGCGTATCGTTGATGGCTGCTATTGCATACTTTGCAAGCCTCATGTGTCATTTCTTGTAAAACCATCACCACATCATTACTGTCACGAATTTATATGCTTTTACAATTTTGCGGTTTAGGTCGTACAGTGATCAAAACTAATTGATCATCGGAAACGAAAAAACTCAAAAGAAAACGTTTGTATTACTCTATTATACCCATTAATGTATGTTGCAATGTTTTGCAACAGTATTATGGGCATAACAGCTACAAGGTGCCCAACTGCAATATTTTGTTATTAAAATAAGTGATATTCATTTAATATATTATATGGGATTAATTTTACCTACAATGTCATGTAGATAATTACTACATTACCTTGCGAAACTGGTATTCTTTTAACAATAATCTGTTCTAAAGCTATATGCTTCTCTTGTAATGTGATAGAGTACTTAAAATCAAAAGTATATATATATATATGCAGCCCTGGTTTGAACCCAACGTTTTATTTAATAAAGTGAATTTTGCTTACAAAGAGATTTCCATCCTAACGGCTATGATTTGACATGCATTCCTTCCTACGACGATTAATTTTATCTTTTCGTTCTGAATGCTTTAATAGTCAAGCGCCACTCATATCCTGCTTAGGGAGACAATAAAAATTTTCATTTAAATAATTGATGAAATATGAATAGTATTAATACAACTTCCCATTAGGATAATTGTTAGTTTATCATGCCAGTGCGTTAAAACTCTCTTTTATTGTATGCCCTTGAGATCCGTAATATATCCATTTGCTTATGAGATAAATGATGCGGAAGGGTCATTATGGGCACATTCAGCATTTACCAAAACAAAGCTATATTGCAATCAAGTCAGTTTGTTTACTCTGCTACAGAACCGTTATCTCGGGTCTGTCACTTCAAAGCTCCATATTCACTTCAAAGCTCCATACCTAATCCCATTGCTTATTGACAAAAATCTACCGTCCAGTGGGATATAATATAATACACACACTGCGTAAATATAGAAGAAGGGTGTACCAAACTAAGCCAATGGGCAATAAATACCGTAATGAATATGAAAACTGACCCATGCTGCGTTCATTAATGGCGTCTTTTATTAGTATGTCAACCTCATGTCACGCTTTTCCTCTGTTTTGTCATATACTTTTTCAGGTTAAGTCATTGCTGACATTTATTAGAGAGTTATGATGGAAGAGTCAATGATAATCAATGATATTGCTTTACAGTTTTTAAATTACAGAGCTTTATTTGGAGTGGGTTCGGAATGAAAAAAATCATTGATCGATAACATATCATTTTCGCCTGTTAAAATAATTAGGCAATAAAATGATGACATTGATAAGTTGCAGAAGTAGATCAAAACCCGTTTGGAGAGCTATCAATTTACGAAAACTGATATCTCAAAGACAGTTTGAAGTGCAGTTTTGCGATATTGTTTATCGTGACCCTGTTGGCATTATAATTTGAAACTTTGTATTCTGCTCTGAGCTACAAAGATTTCCACAAGGAAATTAGTGAAAACGTGGAAAGATGGAAGAAATCCTCCTGAGCGAAAAGTAAAATTACATCGCATATGAGCTTTCATTCGACCGCAAGGATTTTAAATCCGGAAATGGAGGTGAAACAGATATTAATTATGATCGGTGGAAATACACTTTCATTAGTGTTGGTTACTCTTATCAACTTTATATTAATCTGAGTGCATATTCCTGATCAAGTAAAACGTGCTCTGATATTAAATATTTTCTAACGGTGTGAATAAAACGAAAAGTGATTCAAATAATTATCGTCCAACATTGCTTCTACTAGCTACATATAAGATGCTTAAAAAGTTTTTATTATATATGATAAAAATGATCTTAAATTATTACGTCTTTAACTAATCCCATCCACGGGCTTTCATAATGACCTGGGTTGCAACATTACTTTCTACTTAGACCAAAAGCTAGTTTGTTGCGATAATAAAAACCAACACTTATATATGCAGCTTTCCTTGACACAGACAAAGCTTTTGATAACGTATGAAATGACACTTTATTTTATAAATTACATCATATTGGTGGTAATGTCAGAAAAATGAACGCGCCAAAGTGGGATTTTACCTCCCTTCTCTTTACACATTGTGCTTATAATTGAACTTCTCGATGTATTATCAACCTGTAAGCTTGGTTTAGTATTTTGAAAATCCTTGAACGTGCCCTACCGTAGTAGGTTATTTGTTTCTTTCAAGTCTTTCGGAGTTAGGCTTAGGTCAGTTGATGTTTAATTGTAACGAGTACTCAGTAATATAGGGATTTGGATATAATTCCAAGAAAAGTAACATTATACAATTCAACAAAAGCTCCTATATTTACAAAAGAAACAAAAGACAATGGTTCTTGGGTTTTGAGAGTATATAAAAAACTGAATCGTCCAGACATGTAGGTGTATGTTGCTAACTTCCCTACTATCAGTCTGATACTTGGGAATAGAAGATGGTGAATACTAATGACGGTCGACAACCACTCGAGACAAAAATAAGACGAACAGCGCAAACTACACAAATAATATAAGATTTATTGATATATAACACCAATATTACATATATTTACATATCCCAAACTGGCACTGCTTATCATATTGATAATGAAACGAGTAATGAAATAACAAGATTAGAAAAACTTAATTTCAGTCCCATTATTCAGCAATAGTATTTCAATGTAAATGGAGATCGTTACCGTTTAACTTTCCTAAGTGCATCGTCATCCGTATATCACACAACAGATTTGAAGTTTTCTATAGTTTATCATCCATAAGCCACGGTACTATATGCTTATTCAACTCATCTATACGTGGCCACAATTCATTACTATTTGCTTGTTCAGTAATTCAATTCAATACTTTTACTTTCCGTGCTCATATTTTAAACTTTCACCTACACCGTCCAGAACGCTCGGCTAGTCTCTCTTGCGGGTTCGTTGACATCCTGTCTCTGACTGGCCTTCTGTCTCTGACTGGCCTTCTATTTCTGACTGGCCTTCTGTCTCTGGCTGGAATTCTATTTCTGACTGGCCTTCTATCTCTGACTGGCCTTCTGTTTCTGACTGGCCTTCTATCTCTGACTGGCCTTCTATTTTTGACTGGCCTTCTGTCTCTGACTGGCCTTCTATCTCTGACTGGCCTTCTGTCTCTGACTGGCCTTCTGTTTCTGACTGGCCTTCTGTCTCTGACTGGCCTTCTATCTCTGACTGCCCTTCTATCTCTGACTGGCCTTCTATTTCTGACTGGCCTTCTGTCTCTGACCGGCCTTCTATTTCTGACTGGCCTTCTGTCTATGACTGGCCTTCTATTTCTGACTGGCCTTCTGTCTCTGACTGGCCTTCTATTTCTGACTGGCCTTCTGTCTCTGACTGGCCTTCTATTTCTGACTGGCCTTCTATTTCTGACTGCTTTGCTTCCCAAATTTACATCAATTTATATACAGCGACTTGCTTTTCTCCATCGTACTGGCATATCGTAGGAAAACATGCTTACCCTTAAACTTACATTGTCAGTATTACTCAGTGAACATATTTTTGTTCACTCTTGGTAACATGCTACAATAAAATGTAGATCTGACGGGGCTGGGTGACGTGTGAATTTGTCTAAGTACGGCAGAATTGATACCAATCTCAGTTTTATTGATATAGGAATTTAAAAAATATTAATTTAATTCCTCTCAAAGCTAAGATTTCGTATCAATTCAATGTTATATACTGATTAGATAAATATTCTCTTTGGAATTTTCACCCGTGATTTGATGTTTCTTTAAAGCAATGAGCAACTGTATTTCCATCTCATAAGTATTTTGTCTGTTACCTCCATGTGAAGTAATTACTCAACATACTTTTGACAGTATCTATGCTGATAAAGAACGTATTTCAAGTTGAATCTTTGTCAGAATATATAAGCTATGTTATTAGCATTATATATATATATATATATATATATATATATATATATATATATATATATATATATATATATATATATATATATATATATAATTTACATCTTAGTAATTTGACATAAAGGAAGCAATAACAGCATTTGACAAAGAATTCTGTAACAAGTTTTTTTGTTTACATCTAAAGTTATCTTGCAACCATGATAGACATGTTCACTTAGATGGCAATCCCAAAGTTAGAAAGTAAAACATGTTGAAAACGAAATATGGCCTGAATATATAACCAGCTAATTTTCTTTAGTTCTTATATTGAAGGCTTGTCTTATATGCATCTACGTCCTTATAATCATGTCTATATGTATGTTTTCTCACCCTTAATGTTACTATTCATGTTTCCAGTAGTGGTATAGTATTGTTTGTCATTTTCGTTAGATACGGAGAAAATACAGATATCAATCAATCAATATATGAATCTAGTGTATATGGACATAACGTTACCATCCAGTGGGATAGAGTGGAATAAACATACCGTGTAAGTAATACAGAAGGGTAAATGTATCAAAATGGTAGGCAAACTACATTAATTATATATATATATATATATATATATATATATATATATATATATATATATATATATATATATATAAGCAATGTTACCGCACATTTATAAGTTTCATTACATTAGTTCATATCTTAAATTTCATATGGCAGTTCCTGTTCAAAATAATAATAGACTCTGAATAATCTGACGTTTAATCAATATCTTCGATTAAAACTAATTTGATTTCCGTAAAGCAGAGGCCAACAATTTAACTTGCCATAACATCGGATACAAACCCAATCCCTACTGACTAGGTCTTAAATACTTAGTTGATTCCTGTATGCATTAGAAATCCCCGAAATATGACAACGATAGTGATGTAGGATAAACTCGTTCGATGTTCCTGTTTAACTGTTCTATATGAATACACTCCACAAGAATATCAGTAAAATATATTAGTTCCTATTTTCATTATTGATATATATTATACATAGGCTGGCTAAATTATACGGTAAGGACAAACACGTGCTTCAGTCCACAGTCTATCACGTTTTTTTTTAAAAAGGATTTTTTATTAATATGAAAATTATTCAAAAGGAATGTTCAATAGGATATATGACATCATGTTTCCAATTAAGATCATTAGCATATCAAAACAAATTTTGTGTTTTTATAATCACTAGACTACTTCAAAAATTATTTATTGCATTTTGTTTTTACAGTATCCACTCTTGTGCTGTTGTTGACAGTTTGAAAAATTCGAATTATTGTTTTACTTAAATAAAGAAGAAAATATATATATTTTTTTTGGTTAATTTAAATGAAATTTCAAAGTACTTCGAAACTTTCATGACCGCCTAGAAACAACAAATTTGTTATATTCAGACATAATATCAAACATCAGTCTCCTATTTGATGGAAAAGCGCATTGCATGATGGCACGAGGTGTCCTTGGTTTTATGACATATTACTTAAGTTAACTTAACCTTTTATAAGTACAATAACTCTTCTGGTTTAAAATGATATTAACTAGATAAACAATTACTGAAACCAATATGGGTGTTTGATGCATCGTAAACAATGATCGAATAATAATATCGGTGTTGCATGTATCATAAACAATTACCGAATGCGCATATGTGTTTGTTATGCACCACAAACAATTATCGAATAAAATACAGGTGTTGTGCGCATCATAAACAATCACCGAATAAAGATATGTGTCGTTTGTACACCATACACTATTATCTAAAGTTCCACTCTTTTTAATTGAATATTTTTCTCAAGGATGAATTAAAAATTGGCAACATTTATAACCTGCACTTGCGATGTACTTAGAGGTTTTCGTAGCAATCTTAGATATGTGCTTTATTAAAATACTGATTTTGTCTTTCCCAAAACTGATCTTCTTCGAGAATTGCTTACGTTTTGTATATACTGTTTCTTAGATCAAGTCCTTTAGCAATTCTAAGAAATATATTTTGAAGAAGACTGTATAACTTTATAAAGTATTTTACTTTACATTTGTGACCTTATGAAAACATGTTGACATGATGATTATTATTTTCACAAGAGTAAAAATATTTTTTTTAAAAATGAATTATTTTAATTCAACCATCTAGAGATGATTCCTCCAGCATTTAAATATCTTCAAGCAGAGACGACTCTTTTAAATGTTACTTTATTCTGACATACGCAATAATAGTTACCATTGCTGTTACATCACTTGAGCTGCAAAATGTGACAAAAATTTAATCCAGCATTATATTTTTAGGTTCTTGCGAAAATAGCCGATCTTTTGAAGTCTTTTTTTAAAACTAAAAGCATGATAATAGGAAATATTCGGAAAGAGTAGTATTCCTGAGATTAAACTACTAGGCTTCTAAGTGATTCGGAATCCAAATTAAAACTGTGATCCCTATTTTGTTTTACCTCGTATCACTTTGCAAGATTTCACTGGCTGACAGTTAACGACACAGACGTAGAACTTGCAATTCAAAATCAAAATAGATGGAGATCACAGTAAAGAAAAGATATATAAACCACACCAAAAAGTACGTATCCCGACGTACAATGTGAAAAGTAAACTATAGTAACAATGCGACGACCATAAGTTGCAATCCAGTTTTGAAATGATTAGCCTCATCCATGTATACTGAAAAGTTAAGCGGTTACACTGTATGACATGTTAATATGCGAGATCATGGTTCTTGATTTGTCATGCAGTGTTTTTTTATATTACTGTTAACGATTTGATTTGATATATTTTATAAAGCACCCTCCACGGGAAAACGCGTTTCAGTAAATATTGTTTATTTGGTGTGTTATGTTTTAGTCATTATTCTCCTGCTGCATAATCAAATTCTGAGACCTTCAAAAATCACTTAATAATAATCCAGTCTATGACACATAATGTATCACGATCTGCAGCACAACAGTCCGATCTATAATATTTAATTTACCGCTATTATACAGCGCAGTAGTCCGGTCTATCATATGTAATTAAGCCCTATTATGCAGCCCAATAGTCTCTTATATAGTACTTAATTCATCCTTCTTTACAGTCCACTAGATAAATCAATTACACTTATTCCCACATGATATAATTCAATATTCCAGTCTATAGCACCGATTTCATTCCTATTATGCAGCCTAAAATACAGTGGAGAGAGGTGTTTTCTTAGCGATGGCTTAGTAGTAATGGATGCGTTTCTGACATATCACTTTTTACTACTGACTTTTAGGAGCGAGGCAATATAACTTCAGTGTTAGGCCCAGAAACACACCTTCGCAAACTACCCTAGTTGTTCGGGCTCGTATTCTACCCTCCAACTATACATGTCGTCCTCCTGTTGGCTATGAATGTGATATTATGTTGGCAAGGATTTCGGTAGGCGACGATATATCATATACAAGCAAGTCTTCATTCATTTTCTCAATAACAAAAAATTAGGCAGAAAGAAACTAAAAGAAATAACGTTGTTTCTTTTTCATAAGACGATTTATCCGATTAGGTCTCATGCCGATTTCATAAGCTCTTATTGATGCCTTCAGAACTTACCTTACAACAAGATATGGGCCTCATACAGGTTTTAATGTTTTTAGCTTGATATTTCTTTTAGCAGCAGGGAAGTTTAACAGACCTTTTTTCCCAGACCAAATAAACGTTTCTACGAGAACTTTCTCCGTAGAAGCCTCAGAATTCAAAAATAAAGCCTTCCGCGAGGATCAATTTTCGTACATTTCAGACCCAATGCATCAGGGTACCCCAATTGTGTATCACAAAAATATAACAATCCAGGCAGAAAAATAAAATTTTCTCTCGGGGGTGATCGCAATTTAGGTCATTCGGGTGGGTCTCGCTAAGGTAGGGATATTTTTCTTGGTTATTGTTTTTTGTTGTTACTCGAGACTGCTTTGGTCCATTTTACGTCACATTAAACAATATATTTTAAAAATAATATGAGTTCGAGTACCGGTATAGTTGGAGAACCGCATTCTGCTAGATTAGCGCGAGAACAATTAGCGGCAATAAGGAAATTTATTCCCACAAAAGAATTATTTAAGAAAAATGTACGTGAATACGAGGACGCAGAGCAGGGATTTACTGAATTATCATCGAAGTTGTTGAAGCCAGTCACGGAAGTAACCGAGCGAGTCTTACTTGGTGACGTGAAAGATTCGGATATCAGAAAATGCGGAATTCTTCCCGTGTTGAGAGACATTGAGGAACATACTCGAATATTGCCGGATCGGCCAGTACAAGTGCCGCAAGAACCATCGCAAGCAGAAAGATTGAAAAAAGAGGAGGAAAAAGAAGAAGAAGAAGAAGAAGAAGAAGAAGGTCAAGAAAAAGATTCTCGCGAGAAATTAATAGAAAATTTTACCATTGGAGGTTGGAGTAGGATGATAGAGAAATTTAAAGAATTTGAAGATAATATTGAAGAATTTGGTGTATTCGCGGAGGATTCTTTCGGTAGGAGGCACGAATTTTTAACAAAGGATGGACAAAAAAAAATTAAAACACGAGATATTTGGTTTAATACGCTATACCGAGCTAGATTTAATTTATCCCAGGCGAGGAAAACGGATCCGACTTATCATCGTTTCTTAGGGGCCGCACACGCAAGGAATGAATATAACAGGGAAATATTACCGGCAAAATATTCGGAGAAACCAAGAGGGGGAATTCAACCGCGGGAATTAGGGGCAAGATCAAGAATAAAATCCATCGATACATCTCCGGTATTTTCTCCCACAAGGGAAAAAGCCGATATCGCAGGAACTATGCCTTACGCACATTTTACTATAGATGCCGTCAGGTATTTTGATGATGACGAGAATAATCTAATCAACGTTGCCAAATTTGGCTTCAGGGAAAGAGGTAAATATTTATCTCCCGGAAGTGTTGATAAATATACCGAAGATAGTTGGATTCCCGCGGTATATTTTGCTTCAAAGAGAAGACGCGTCGATTTTGATGATCCGAATTACAAAAATTTTCTGAAAAAAATAAAAGAATCGGAAGGGGGGAAGAGGAAGATATATTATCATTATTGCTCGGTGAATCGTCACCAGAATCTAAAACAGGAAGCGGATATACCATTTGCCCCGATAGCGTCATCAACGACGTATCTCGCCTTGAGGTATTAATCGGGGGAAAACGAGCCGGAAATAATTCCTCCGAAATAATCAACGAAGCCTCCGATATTTGCCAGCGATTATTCCGCGGTGGTATTATTAATTCCTACATTTACAAAGAGCTCGTCGATGAACTCATCGATTAAAACAATACACTTAGGATAACATGATCGTTCACAAGCATCAACGCAGGCCCAGACAGGTCCGCGTGGCTAACTCTCGATTGCCTGTATACAAATACATCCACGGCAATGGATTCGGCGACATCGTTGGAAGTCTTGTTACAAGAGTAGTCCCTAAAATCGGACCCATGGCTAAGCAAATTGCGTCAAAAGCAATAGGAAAGATCGGTGAGACTGTCGTCTCTGGCGTTGGTAATTTGGCCAGCAAAGGCTTCGATGTCGTCAAAAGCAAAATATCAAATTTAATGCGTAAAAAAACAACCTATCAAATTACCTAGCACCAGCGAAATGCCCACCGATGTTAGTAAAATAATAAACGACGCTGCAAATAAAAAAATAAACGATCTAGCAAAGGAAGTTGCAATCACAAGTTTCATATCGGGTAGCGGTCTTCGTTTTAGATGATAATTTTAATAATAAATGTTCGCACAAGTGTCAAACGAAGTATTCGACATGGACGAACCTGTAGGCAGGGACACCTCCGTGCGTGATTTTCAGTATTTCTCGTACGACACAGTGACGCCAAATGCGCCTAATCGCATTGAAATTCAAGTTCACGATACGACAAGATATTTTCTTCCATCTGAGGCATATATCGAATTTGCTGGCGAACTTTTGAAACATGATAATACCGCCTATGGAGCAGATTTTAAAGTTGGATTTGTCAACAACGGTATCATGGCGTTATTTAAGAGCACCACTTACATGATCGATGGAAGAGAAATTGAATCAATCACGGGTAACGTTGATATAGCAACAACGATTATAGGCCTAGCTAGATACTCGGATGATTTTACCAGATCAGCTGGTCCTAGCATGATGTTTGCCAAAGATAATTCCGATCACGCTGATCATGCCCAGTATTTGATCAGACAACCGAATAATCGCGCTGATCCTCCTGTTGCTGCTGCCATCGAAGATATGATTATTAAAACTAATGATAATTACAACCTTGGATTTGCCACGCGGAGAAACATGTTGACTGGCAATGAACGAAGATTCTCCTGTGCGATTCCGCTATCTCACATTTTTGGATTTTGCAGACATTTCAGGAAGGTTATTTACGGAGCGAAACACACAATTTCCTTTGTTCGAGACGACACAGGTAATAACCGAGCCATCTGGCGAGAAGCAGGTGATCAAGGTAAGATATTGCTAACTAAATTTACTTTGTGGATGCCAGCGATAGTCCCATCGATAATTGAGGAAGAAAAATTATTGTCATTCATGAACCAAGGTGGTAAATCTGTCATGTCCTGGCTAACAACGACCACCGACTCTATCGACGTTAATATCAACGGAATATTTACCTGGCGAATTGCGTCACAGCAAGGCGTCTCGGCGCCTAGACATATATTTGTGGCTCTTCAAGCCGCAGACAGATACCAACAAACTCGCAGTCACATGATATTCGACAATTTCAATGCAACAAATGTATCACTGAGGATAAACGGGCAACAAGAACCATCCGAGGAAATATCGATTAATTTTGCCAACAATTTTACCGCCCGCGCGTATCATCGCTTGTTGTGTTTTATGGGTCGCGATCAAAATATCGATACAGGATTGCAAATATCACAGCTGGATTTTAATGCTCGCTATCCTATCTATTACTTTTCCCTGGAGCATCTTGATTTGGTAAAACAATCCGTCGTTGATATCCATTTCAAAGCCAGAATTAACACAGGTGGACCAGCAAGAGCAATCGCGGTAATTCTCAGCGATAGAACAATGATCCTGGAAGGCATCAGCGGCAGAATGAGAGTCATCGACGCACCTGTCGAGAAAATGTAACGTCGAAGATTAAAAAATCTAGATTTTCCAAATTTAGATTAAAACGATATTAATATGCCATACGAACACATCAGCGTAACTCTGACCCCGGGTCAGATAAAAAAAACTTCAGTCAGCGACAACAAAACGATGCGGCGTGAAATTAACCCTGAAAAATGATCAAATTCAGGACGGGCCTAACAAACTATCGCTAACTAAATATCAACACGGACGTTTTATCAAAGCCAAATCAGCAAATTCCGGTGTTCATGTGAATCTTAGTCCAGGTGCCATCAAAGATATGGTAAAAACAGGCGGAATTTTCCCATTATTAGCCACTATTCCCGGATTATTAGCCGCGGCTGCTCCGGCGATAGCAACCGGTCTAGCATCAGGCGCGGCTGGATTTGTAGGTAAAAAATTAATGCAAAAAGCAACGGGAGGGCGATACGGTAAAAAAAAGGGAAGCGGCCTTTATCTAAGACGACCTCCCCCGTACGGATCCGGCCTAAGATTAGCACGCCCTATTCAAATTTAGATTTATCCAACGAAGCAAAAAATAAAAAAATAAAATTTTTCAGGGGCGTATTTATGCGGGATCAACTACCAGAAAAGCCAAATTCCACCGAGACAGGAATAATAAATCTCGATTCAAGTACTGGCCCTGGCACGCATTGGGTCGCCTACGCGATTAATCCTCGCGAAGTTGTTTATTTTGACTCGTACGGACTAGCTCCACCAAATGAATTCATCAATTACGTGTCAAAATTAAATATTCCAATTTGGTACTCAACGCTTCCAACGCAGACGTTAATGGATCCACCAATATGCGGTCCTGAATCAATTAATGTTCTTGATGCGATTTCAAAATCATCCGGTCCGTATCATAGAATCGTATTTGAATACGCCGTAGATAAGTATCATGGTTGATATTTACGGAAGATTCCTGTACAGGAAGAAGGAAGTAACCGACGCCGATTTGTCAAAGTACGCCACCAAGGAGGATATTAATAATCTTCTATCGCTGTCAGAGATAGACCCTGACGAGGTTGCTATTTTTCAGAGCAGGGAAGGAAGATTACAAACAAGTAACGTGAAAATAACCGATATAATCAAACGGGACGAATATAACGATCGCATTGATCATTTTACTCGCCTATCAGAATCGGTATTAAAATCCATCGCTGATATCACCGATCTTGTGGCGAAGTTACCCCTGAAGGCCGATATCGCGGATGTGGAAAAAAGAGATAACGAACTATCAGCAACGTTGCTTCTGAAGGCCGATAAAACATTACACGACGATCTTCAAGATAGAGTGACAAAAAGATTTAACAGACTAAATAACGACCTTAAAAAACTTGACGATGCCTTAGCTAAATTTAGTAAAAAATTTGAGGAAGATATAAAAATATCCGGCGATAATTCCTCCGCCGCACACGAGCTGGCAAAGAAAAAAGCCGATCAAGTATTACACGACGATCTCAGCGAAAAGGTAGGAACAATCAACAGGGATATTACTAACATCTTCGCCGATATTACCGAAATAAACACCGTAATGAGTCAGAAAAGCGATAAAACATCATATCATTATCTTGACGAGAAAACAAGAAAAATCAACGAGGATATTATTAAAATTAACGAGGAAATTTCCGCGACGCGTGATTTGGCGCGTCAAAAGGTCGATGTATCGCTGTACGACGGAGAAATTCGAGATCTAAACACGAAACTTAATGACGCAGTTACAAAAATTAACGATATTGACATAACGATGAATGTCGTAGGAGTCGAAAAATTAAGATATATTTCAATCCCAATTCCTATGATATCAAAAAAAATTCTTTGTCATGTATCATTTGTGACAAAAACAATATCAGTTACATGGACACCCGAAAGTAATACATTTAGCTTCATCGCGCCAGTTACCGGTGCGTATCGAATATATGTTTTTTCCAGGATAAAATTCAAGATAATACCAAGATTATACAAATGGCACCATACCTCCGATGAATTTTCCGGATTTTTAAATATTTTACTGGATGAAAATACCGAAGAAACATTCGAGTTAGAACCGCCAGATAGATCCATGACGGAACCAACCGGGTATTTTGCAATTTTCGAATTTATTACCAGGACATATTCATTTAGTTGGATAACCTAATTAATAAATGACCGCGTCGGATTATCGATACAATCAGGCACGTTCATGGCAGGATTCGTTAAAAAAGCTTCTCGACGAATATCAGACAAAAATAAAAAAATATCAGCGTAGATTAGTTACCATCGATGTTGCCGTATACGCGGCAAGCGCAATCATCGCCGGCGCAGGAATAATCTTATCCGCGGTGACAACAATCGCGCCGATCGCAGCAACGATAATAATTTCATCAACAACGACAATCGCGGGTGTTCTTAATATTATCGCAAAAAAAATATCCTCATGCACGAGTGAAAAATTATCCCTGTACACGAGCAAATTATCCCATGTCAACGAAGCGTATTCGAAATTATCATCGTTGCTTTCTGAGAGTCTCAACGACGGAGTTATATCCGATCTCGAATTCTCCATGATGATAAAAATCTATTCTGAGATTGAACAAATGAATATCAATAATGTCGGAACTAGCTCAAATCGTGACAAACACAACACCGCCGATAACAACTCTGATATCGGTAAGCTCAACCAAACCCGAATTCAGTATCGATTTTCCAATACCAATTAGCCTTAAGGAAATTGCGTTATCGCAGTTACGCGTCTATAACAGATGGCCCAATGTTAGATCGAAATCATTCGGTAGATTATTATCGAACAATTCGCTTGTTTTTGCCAATAAAAACCGTCCCGATGGAACTCCCGATTGGATTGTCGTTGGCATACCAACAGACAGTTACGAAATTGAGCAAATCGACAAGGAACTCACTGGTAGAATATCGAATATAACTGGCGATGCTAAACCGGGGATAAAAATATCCGCGCACGAACCAACGCTGTCGTCGATCATCGAAGTAAAATCGCCGTATATCGTCGATATTTACCAGTCATCGATTAGGACCGTGCTAGGTTGGCCCGAAACCGCACCTCCGGCAAAACCAGAAGAATCTGATTTTATTATTCCAGGTTGGTCCGAAGAAGCTCCTCCAGAGCCACCGGAACCAAAAAAATCCGATTTTATTACCGATGAAGGATGGTACGGAACTATCAGACATAAACCTCTAATTCACAATGCCATCAATCTCATGAACAACTACAAATTTAACCTGGTGCTGCTTGCTTTTACTTTTAAGAACGAAAAAATTCTCTCATAGTTGCCTCTTCCTAAAATCTCCCCAGGTGTCGAAATCTTCGACGCTTCCAAAATTAACAGGATAATAGCCCCTATAGATGGTATCTTGATAAAAAGAACCATCGACGAATTTAATCAAGAACATAAATTACAATTAAATTTACTACGAAAATTCTTTCAGGAATGTATTTTAAACGAATCAGGCTCATGCAGCGAAATTATCAGACACGTGAAGATTTTAAATCAACTCGCGTATGATATTGAATCTTATCACGGTATGTTCATTCAGGCGATAATTGATGATATATCAATTGCCGATTACGATCTTCCTATTAGCAGCTTCAAGTTGATCAAAAATTCAGGAGAAAAACAAAAATGTATGACCATATTCGGATTAACCGAGGAAACGCTACCAAATTTCAAATTTCCTGATTATGACGTTGATGAAATGAGAAAATCCGTCACCGACACCATCGATGAGTTATTTCCGAAATTACATGCCGCGTGGGCTAAAAAATTACAATCAGAATCGATTCTCAAACACAATAATGATCCAACCGGAGGGGGACGGCATATCTCGCCGGGTATCGTTAATATAACGGAGGTTATCGCGATTAATCTTCACGCGGATGTCGTCGAAGGTAGCTACAACGCAGATTCGTCTGTGTCAGAACAGGCACAGCAGGGATTTATTTTATATTCGTTTTCACCTAGCGCTTCCCCGGGATATTTAATAATAAAACAGCCAGTAAATCCGTTTTATCTGCGATGCCACAATCGATTATTATCGAAGATAAATTTCAAGTTGACGGATCAGAATGGGAATTTACTTGATATACGCGAAGAAACGCTTAGTATCAATTTGCTGGTGAGATCGTAAAAATAAAGAATCTTCGATTCTCAAGATTTTTTTAAGTTCTACCCCGTAAAAAAAATGGCAAAAAAATAAATAAAAATCGGGAAAATTAGTAAAAAAATTTTAATTTTTAATTTTTGTTTTTTCTTGTGATAGAAATTTGAAAATAAGAATTTTCGATTCTCAAGATTTTTAATTTTTGCTTTCTTCGACTAGCTTTTTTAGCTGCCTGACGCGCGAGCTAGTAATTTTTCTTGACTCGTACTCGTCGGATAAACTCGATCTCACTTTTTCTACCAGCATCGATAATTTAACAAAATCCTCGATTTGATCGTCACTGACAGACGCAAGTGATTGATACATCGCAGTTTGGATTTTCTTTATGAATTTGTATTCGGATGGTAGCGTATACCTGTATTCGAGTTTTCCTTGGACGATCGTTTCAAATTCGGACCGGATTTTATCTGAGTCCAAATCCGAAGATAAATTTATATTTTTATTTTTCAAATCCTCGATAGCTTTGATGATGTTATTTATATTCTCCTCGTTCATTTATATTATATTTTGTAATCTTCAAATAATTTTCCGAATCTGAAATTACCGGAATATAATAAAATTCGATCCACTCGCCAAATTTATGAGAAAATGCTGCGTTATATCTTTTTTCTGCAGCAAGTTGCACGGAATTCGGATGAATACCAAAATACCTTGCAGCGGCGCTCATCGACGTGAATACAATTTCCTCGCTTGTCTCTTTATTTATCGATTTGACTGCCTTGGCTGGTCGATATCCACCACCGTTAAATTTAGAATTTTCTTTCTGAGTTACCGCTCGGAGATTGGATAATTTATTGTTAAGTTTATTTCCATCGATATGGTCAATAACAAGACCGACTTTGATAGGTCCGTGAAAACATTCATAAATGAACCTGTGAAGAAAATAATTTATTCCACTAAAATTATGCGCTAGATAACCCGAATTACCAACGTTACCGACATATTTCTTCGTTCTGATATGTCTGACAACACCATCGGACGATGATTCGTATCCGCTAATTGTTGGATGAGATTTAAACTCGTATGTCATTGTTGATTCTGGAATCGCTGATTTTTGATCCATATAGGAATATCTATTTGTCTAAATCGTTATTAGCTCGAAATCGATTAATATAATCTTCTTCGCAGGTTATAACGGACGAAGATTTTTTTTCGTAATATCGCCTTAATTCCCGATAATTTTTTCCTCCACACCTCAGATATAATCGAGTTTTCCCTCGCGTGCCAACTTGGCAAAGTAGACATCGCTGTGGTCCTTTACTGCCATTTCGAATCGCATATATGTGAGCACCGCAATAATCATTTCTGCAGGATTTGTCACAGAAATTTACTGAGCCGATTAATAACCATTTGCATTGATTCATATTATTTAGATATTTGTCTAAAACATAATCATGGATGCATTTGATCTTGACGAAGCAGAATACATAATTCCTGAGGTTGATCGAGCTAAGAAAGAATTTTTCGACGATGGTGCGGTTCATACCTGGTCGACATGGAAAACAAATTCCATCGATGCTACGATGAACCTGGAGCGAGCTAAGAAAATAATCGAGCATATAAAAACCGAACATCCCGAGGAGCGATTTATTTTTGGAATAAAATTTATCGCACAAATGCCTGACGATACTTGGATTATTCGCGATAAGCGAGATCCTGTGCGTGGCGGCAAGAAAAATGTTATTTTTGATAAAAATTCTCGACCAGGATTGTTATTGGGAATCGATGGTCCTTATTATGCTAGATCGTATCCAGCTAGTGCTGTTGTTTATGGTATTTATCGGCTAAATAACAATCCGGATATAAAAAAAACTTGCCTGTGATGAAAAAATCATCGGTGATAAACTGCGTGGCTGAGCGTGTGATCGAACACATGAAAAACGCTCGACGTGGATCTGGTTTGACACAATCGAGGCTGGATAAAATTAATGCGTGGGCGAAGACCGTCGCTGATGGTGCATCGGTAGATGACGTGGCTGTGTTAAGTAAAAAATTAAAATTTCCAATCACGGTGAAAACATTATCGGGAGAAATATTATACTTGTCACCGTATAGATCCCGAGGAGCACCAATCGAGATTATCGATCATAACTCCCACGCGTGGTCGCATTCGGTAATGATATTTCCGCAAGATCGTGTGGTCAAATTTTATCCTGTAGATACCATGGAGAATAATTCCGATGACATGTTCAGATTTATCAAAAAATTAAGCGCATCGGATCCGATATCTATCTGGTTGTTTTCGAGCGAGGAAAGGTACGATCAATTTATTCTGCCATGTGGCGATATTTACAGGAACGAAATATTACATGAATCGATGAGAAAACTCGCGGTGAGATATTCGTCGAATCCCGATCAGTTACTGACAAATTGTTTTACAATTTCGTCCGTTGCTGCTCATGCCGCCAGAGAAAGAAACTCGTGGAGACCGACAAGAAACGAATTTCTCGCTGATATTCAACGTAGCTGTATCGAATACGGCCATGGTGGATTGTGGAATACCAGGTACGAGTTCGAGGACATGATTTCCGTTGACATGAGCGCGTGTTATCCTGGAAGTTTCCTTGGATATGGCGATTGTGCCGAATATTTTGCTAAATTCGGTCATCCTACCAACGAGATGACAAGAGTGGCAATTAACGGACCGTTACCTGATTTTGTCATGACCGGATTTGCTTATGTTACGTCGTTCGAATTTGCTGACAATTTACATAAAATCTGCTATATTTGGTTCGGTAGGCATTTCTCTCAACGTCGTTGGGTTCCTACGGTGTTATTGAGATATATGCTAGATTCATCGATGTTAGTGTCATTGACGGTGAGTGAGGCGATTATATCATACAGGAAACAAACAGATGTGTGGTTGCCGACGGATTGCGATAACGCGAAAGATATCGGAAGAAAGATAATCGGTAAATTTACTCAGGGTGGATCCGTTGATCACAAGCACAGGCACGCTAGATTATTCATAAATGACGCTGAAATGGATTTTATAATCGCCGATACAGCGTCACGAGGAATATTTTGTAAAAGGGAGAATATTATTGTTGATGGAACAAAATTAGGTACTGTTATTAGCTATCTTGATGGAGAATCGACGCAA
Organism: Sinohyriopsis cumingii; assembly: GCA_028554795.2. NCBI lineage: Eukaryota > Metazoa > Mollusca > Bivalvia > Unionida > Unionidae > Sinohyriopsis > Sinohyriopsis cumingii. The sequence continues at coordinate 97,932,909 of CM068838.1, forward strand.
TATACTCATCTACGATCATCGATGCTCGCTTACGTGAGTATAAATTTGCTCTCGATGATAAACAAATTTTCCGATATCGCAGTAAGAGTCGCGACGGATTCGTTCTATATCGATAAAAAATACCAGGATAGGTTGGAAAATTTAATTACCGACGGTGGCTCATGGGGAACTTGGAGAATAAAAAACGAGGATATTCTAGGATATTGTGAAGACGCTGATGTTGAAGATTGCGATGAATTTCACCGAGGTAGATTTGAAGAATCTTCGGTGGCCGCATCTGCGTTCGACCCAATTTCACGCAGTAAATTCGTTTACCTGAATGGACCTGGCGGTAGCGGTAAAACAACGCGAGTAATAAATTTATTTGCAAATTCTGATATGATCGTGTTGACTCTGACACACAGATTAGCGCGAGAAATAAGGCAACGCGGCGTTAATTCTTGCACGTACCATAGCTATTTCAAGTACAGCGGTGGATCATGGGACTCGGTGCGCATGGGCGATAAATATATCAACAAGATTATAATATTCGATGAGATTTGCACGGTGAATTTAGATATATTAAAATCGTTCCTGGCTTGGCGGGGGGGGGGGGGGGAAATACAGCCGTGATAATGTGTGGAGATCATGGCCAACCTAATCCTATCGATGGTGAATCGCCTCATGAGTGGCTTAGAAGCTTCGTTGATTATTATGAGGAAATCGACGCTGATCATAGATCGACAGATACTTTGTTGACCGAATTTAAAAAATTAATTCCATTGCAACCGAATAAGATTCAGTGTGACGTCATGAGGAAAATAATCGATGAGACTCCGATGAGCGATTTCCTAAATTTGTGGCGTCCTGATCATTTGATCGTCGCTAGGAGGAAAATTATTCGCGATATTATCCAGGAAATGTCATTCAAGCTGCATTGTTAGAAATTTCCAACGTTGCAGGTACCGTTGTGCTATAGGCCCGCTAATACTCGGCGACAAAATATCAAAGTTACTTTGCCGTGCGGAGAGGAAAAAAACTTGGTCTTGAATGATATTATCCTCGTTGATATTAATCTTGTTAATGATGCGTTGAGTGCAGAAAAATCACCGTGGAAATTAGGTTACGCAACAACGATACACTCATCGCAGGGATTAACCGTAGATGGTCAAGTTTGGATCGTCGATGATAGAATTTCTTGGTCAAATCTGGTATATTTGGCCGTGTCGAGAGTAAGAAAATTATCTCAGCTAGGACGAATTCGAGTAAATTATCTTAGTGACGCTGGTGGTAGTTGAGTATCTTCGGGAACTATTTGTAATTCCTCTTTGGTAAATCCGCGTTGTGGCGCTAATGAATCTAGAATATAAATTGCCGGTCTTCCTGACGATCTTGTTACGGCGGATATTTTGTGCGCTGTGACGCTCCAGATTGGGTCGGTTGCTCTTTTTCTTCCTCCTTCAGCTTCGCCCTCTTTGTACAAATATCTGACTGTGACGCTACCTAGCACTGGCTGAATTGTAGAATCTCGCTTTAGGGGTATATTTGATTTTGTAATAGCAATTGCAGGTTTCATTGATATTGTTCGAGTCGTCTCGTTATTTAGCGCGTTAATTACGTGAGGCAATCTTGATACCCAATCGTGAGATCGATTATCCTGAATAAATTCACGCGGGTATTGGTATCCGAATAGTCGTTCTGCGAGCGTTTTGTTGAATCTTTCGACGATAGCTTGATTGCGATGAACACCTACGAGACCGCGACGAATTTTCACATTATTCTTTTTCATCAATGAGGTAACCGCGCCGGGGAATTCTCGACCTGGATCAATCTGGAGAAGATTCGGCCATGTTAATGGCGATCGGGTATAAACTTCGTTAAATGCTTTAGCAATTTCCGTTGATGTTTTATTCGATAATGGCTCTGCTTCCTTGTACCTGCTAGCTATATCAACGATGGTCAGGACATATTTGTATGTGACTCCGTTGACGGTATCGTGAGGAAGAAACATCAAGTCCGCTTGATGGACCTCATTGGGGACACTGACGGTGAAACTCGCGTATGGTATTTTTTTAGGCGGAGGGAGGTATATTTGCCAAATTGCCTGTTTTGATAGCCACGATTCAGCGACGGATTTTTTTACCGATGCAGCTTTGGCGAGTTTGGCGATTGCTGATTTTCCTCGCCAGAATCCTCGCGGAGAATAATATATCTGTTCCATATTATTTACCAGCACCGAACACTAATTTGCCTTTCATCGCGCCTTTGATCAGCCAGGATGCTAATTGTTCCTTGAAATTTTTGTTGGGAATTGCGTTTAATGCGTGAATTAGCTTGATATCAGCGAGATGCCTTTGCTGTAAATCTCCGCTGTAATATGCGAGGTCGTGGTCGTAGCAAGCTCCATCGATGGTGTTTATCGGATTTTCGCCTTGCTTTGGTCGTTTATTCTTATCGAGTCTGATATCGAGTCTCGTTCCAGGTCCGCAGTAATTGTATCCAGGTAGATGCTTTTCTCCGGGATATTTTGCCCAGGGTAACCCAGGTAGATTTTTTAAGGAGGCTGCGATGTCTCCTCCGGTTCTAGTTTTTTTTTGTAAATCTAAATTTGCGTGTCTTACAAGCTTCGCAGTCTCCCGCGATTGCGTTTCTGTTATTGCGTGTGACGATTTCGGTCGATTTATCGTAGCTGTGTGCGTGCGACACTTAACACAGTATAGATCCATGTATTTTATTAACATGAATGTAATTGATTTTTCAGCCACGAAACGACGCGAGCAAGTGAAACATCATGCGGCATTACCAAATTCGATCAGAATGATAATCATCGGCCCGTCAGGATCGGGTAAGACACAATTATTGCTGAATCTGATCATGAGATGGCTAAAATGGGACAAGTTGTATTTGGTTGCACCATCCGTGGACGATCAGCGTTGTTATCAAGTGCTAAAGGAATTTAGTGACAATACCGATGAAGGCACGATCGAATTCATCACGGATATCAACGAAGCTCCTTCCGTGGAAAACTTGGACGGTGATACTAATAATCTTGTTGTTTACGACGATGTTATGCTAGATTAACAAACTAACCCGGCTAGAATATTCTCGCGTGGCAGACACAAGAACACCGATGTGATTTACGTGACACAGAGATACACGCAGATTCCGAAGGTGATCAGGGATAATTGTAATATTTTATCTGTGTTCAACGGCGTGGATACGCACACGCTGAGAAATATCCATCAGACCTGGTGCAACGGTGACATGGATATAAATAAATTTAGAAATTTGTTTAGCCACGCTCAGATGACGCCGCATGGTTTCATCACGATAAATCTGCATGATCCACGTAGTCGATATCGTATCGGTCTTGATCAAATTTATTCATGAAAATGCAGCCCCGGGCAACAACAAAAAACAATAACCAAGAAAAATATCCCCACCTTAGCGAGACTTACCCGAATGACCTAGATTGCAAACATTTCCGAGAGAAAATTTTATTTTTCTGCCTGGATTGTTATATTTTTGTGATACACAATTGGGGTACCCTGATGCATTGGGTCTGAAATGTACGAAAATTGATCCTCGTGGAAGGCTTTATTTTTGAATTCTGAGGCTTCTACGGAGAAAGTTCTCGTAGAAACGTTTATTTGGTCTGGGAAAAAAGGTCTGATAAACTTCCCTGCTGCTTTCTTTTTAACCAAATGATATTTCTTTTTAACCAAATGCCAGAAGCTTTTCTTTACAAAGATATGTTACGACGTAAACGAGAATGCGTACCGCTTTCAACACTGTCTACATGCACGCATTTTGTTGTTGCCTCTGATCGTATGTGGTACAAGACAAAATAGGTACAGATGCACAAAAGATAGCTGAAAACACTACCAATGGCAGTTCAAAGGAACCTTTGAATTACGTCACACGATGCAAATGCATTTTGTCAAATGTTTGTGTAACGTAAAAAGCATAAACCTCACAGGGGAGTCATGACATCTTCAAGGTATTATAACTACATAATAATATGCTTCAGACGTATGTAGGTACAGTAATGTGTATAACCTTTCACATCTTGTTCACCGGAAATTTCTTCAATAGGTAAAGAACGCAAAGTATTTTAAACCCCTAGTCTGTTTATTGACTGTAGGACCGAGAACTAGCGAATGAAAAATTATTTCGATGCATTCGCAACTTCTAGGAAATATACTGCTGTCTGAAGAAGCTGAGGTGTTCCAAGTGGCAGCAATCAGCATACATTTAAGGCAGGATCAGCAGGATTGAATTCAAAGTTGCGGATGTTCTTCACAACAGTCGAACAGTTAAATGAAACTGGTACATAAAATCTTCATCTTGCCGGATTTCAATGCGTAAAACAGTAATCCCAATCAAATGCATACCTACAGAAACTACGATACAATTACACCATTATATTCTCTATTTAATAGCAAACCTAGTCTGTCGCCCTTCATATTCAAATGTGGGAATAAATAATCCCAAATCTTATGAAAGAAAGCTACGAAGCAGTTAAATTTAACTCATCGTTATTCAATGTAACTGTGGCCTACAATGAGTCGTCTGGAAGATCTAAATGCAACACATGAAATATCCATTACCACGAAGCCAATAATCTCATAAGATAGGGATGAATTTACAGATTGAAACGGGCATATCCTAGAACGCGAACACCGTTGACCTACTAAGTGTGACGTTATATGAATGCCTGAGGACATATGCACATTATTTAAACGTACACGATCCAAACTATATTGATTGTATTGGATACGTACTAGGTATAACTAAATAAGAAAATTTCTTTTCTTTTTTCTCGTTTGTTTTTCTGTTGTTTTTTTTTTTTTTTGAAGGGGTGGGGGTATTTTGGGGGAGGATTTTTTTGTATCAGAAATATTCATCAGTTAATTCCTTAACGTAAGAACGGTTTAAAACAAGTATAAACCAGTTCATCATTGAAGAGCAACGATCGATGAGAGTCTAATTGAATCGAGAAAGTTCGGCTGTCATAAGAAGATCAGTCTATTCAGTCTCTTATATTTGTTCTTTATTTTCCTTTCGCTTTCATCACTCACCTCCGTTTCAAGTTTTTCTGTATGCAAACATCTGCTTGACGGAATGTTTCAACGCCAGAATTAATATTATGAGACGGTCACTAGCGGACGATGGGCAACCTGGCAATTTCTCCGACCACAACAATGTCTCTTTTGAACAAGGCACACTGAAGCGAAATCATCTTATAAGTTATACATATAGGTACTAACAGAAAGCTTGATTTTTATGAATACTGTAACATTCTTGAGACTGAGTGAATTTATTTCAACATCGAAACACAATACAACTCAACGGTAAATCTACCAACATGCCACAAATATGGCTGCTAATGACTTCAGTCAGGAACTATCCCTTGCTCATTCAGGAGCAGTGCGTGTGTGTGTGTGCGTGTGTGTGTGTGTGTGTGTGTGTGTGTGTGTGTGTGATTAGGATTTTTAACGTAGCTTTAACAATTTTTCAGTCATATCGCTACGATGTCTACAGTGTGGCAGTTTATAGTAACGTCTTGCACTGGGGCATGATGCCCCAGACATGTAACATGATGTCCCACCCAGTCACATTATCCTGACACCAGGCCGACCAGTCCTAACACTAATCTCTTAATGCTGAGGGGCAAGCGAGGCAGCTGTTAGTACCATTTTTGTAAGTCTTTGGTATGACTCGGGCGGGGATCGAACCCACGACCTCCCACATTCGAGGCGGACGCTCCTACCACTAGGCCACTGGAACGGTCATTCATTCAAAATCAGTTATTTTCTTTAGAGTCTTCATTCTGTTCTGGTTCTGTTTCGTATCATCACCTTTGTCGTCAAAAGTATCTGAAATAGTATCACTACTTCAAACATGTTCGTATTAATGACGCGAAAAATTATTTTGAACTTAGACTTCGAAACTTCTCTGCGTTTAAAGTACTCGAAATGCTGATTTGCACGGTACCAGTATTCACGTTCAAATTAAAAAATGGCAGATAATTTAGCTTAATTCTGTTTTAGCACCAAAACATGTTATATAAATTGATTCCTGTATTGTCTTAAATGCAGATTTAAGATCAGGGCTTAATGGGTTTGCAAGAATTAAACTGTGTTTTTCGGCATCCATTTATTTTATGTAGTTTGATTAAAGTGAAAATTAGAGACATTTGTCTAGTAGCTAATGAAACATTTGCATGAAGAAGTGAGATGCAGAAAGAACAAAATGTTGACTGCATAAAAAGCACATTATTCAGAAGAAAATGTGTCACTAATCGTTTTAAATTTGCAATATACTCCTTTTTAAGCATCTCAATACTTTTATTAGGATTTTAGCCAATAAATTTGTTCCAAGCACATGGGTTAAACTGATTCTAAGATCAAGGAAAGGTTAAAACCGAATTATGAACTAACAAAAATCTTGAATTATTTATATTTTTTTTCGCAAAATATCAATAATAAATTCCAAAATAAAGATAAGACATATGGATCACATCATTTCATATTCTAGCTGATGCCGTTTCAAATATAACCGATTCATTGTAGTTTTTGTATTAGGCTTAAACATTAGGTCTTTAATTTGTGATGTTAATGCATGTCATTATGCTAAGGGTACGCCAACTAAGCAATCACAGCATGGCCAATATAGCTATATTCTTAAGTTTTGTTATAGTATACCTATCCAAAATATGGACCTTTTTTTTACATCAATTGTGAATTTTGTTAAATTAATTTGTATATTAAGACGTTGGATGAGGCATTGAATGTATACATGTATACATAAAAACTGTCCCTTTTACCCTAACGTGGACTGAAAACAAACAGCCGACATGGTTTATGCATCTCAGTATGTCTGCTGCAGCGCTAAGTATCTGAAAATCGAATTATTTAAGGTGTGATTAGAAGCATAAACTGTTGTTTTGTTATTTGTTTTTTTCTTTTTTGTTGTTTTTTTTCTGAATACCAGTGAATTCCAAACATGCATGGGAAGATAAGGTATACTTCCTTTTCAGTTGCCTAAAAATGGATTAACATAGAAAAGATTAATAGCCGGGTTCATCCTTTTGACAATTTAAGATAAATATTCCGTATCATTAAGCACATTTTATCATCATGGTCGGACATAAAATGAAAACTATAGTTGAAATTGGCAAGATATGTTTCAGCAGTCTAAGCAAGGTATTTTCTTTTTCATGATAGGTCGGCTGGTTCTTTGTCGATACCCATATAAGCAAATCTCATACCTACCCATGCATATTGTACCTCAGAAGTGTCCGTTTATGTTTGGCCATGCATTCAGATCTCATATACCTACCAATGCGTATTATATCTTGGAAGTATCCGTATATGGTTGTATATGCATTCAGGTTTCACAACCTGCCAATGCGTATTATATCTCGGACTAGTCCGTATATCGTTACCCATGCGTTCAAATCTCATATACCTAACAATACGTAGTATATCTCAGAAGTTTCATTATGTCGGTGCTGATAAGTCAAAGTATCGTATTCTTAACAATATTTAATGTCTTATAGCAGAAAATGTAACTTTACGAACATACTTTGTACATTTTCATTGCCAAAAATAAATATAGGAGAATAAACTTAAAATATATTCATGAAATTGTTGTCTGTCTTTGCTCGTCCAAAAGGATTGCATACAAATGGCAGAAAGTCATTCTCGTCTACGAAGCGTCCTAACCTAATGGCAGCCAGATGCGAATTTTTGGAATCTGTATTAAATGCATGTCTGTTAATCTGAGGGAGAATCGACCAACACTGCGGTTACCGATAATACGTTCTATGAGGAAGTAGTTTCAACGTGGTTTCTTTTTCTCCCGCCGCAATCAAAGTTGCATGCTCCAAATGCAGACATATTGATTTATTCAAAATCTGGATCACAGATTATCAATGGCATATATATATATATATATATATATATATATATATATATATATATATATATATATATATATATATATATATATATATATATATATATATATATAATATGTACGCTATATTTATGATATACCATGAGATGTATAGATTGTCTCAAATAAAACGCAACCTTACGCAGCGAGTAAATGCATACAAATATTTTATTTATACCACACACAAATTCACATGTTCACCTTGACTGCATAAATCTGTATTGAGATTGTTGGTTAACTTTTCATATCCTGCAGAATATAATCTGTTCAAAACTGTATTTTCGCTTGTTTTCCATTCTTCTATTTTCCTTTTTCGTTTAGATTTATTAAAATAAACTAACAGAGACGCTTGAAATTTGGAAGGAGAAAGAGATTGATATTAATTTATTCCTCCATTTTCTTAAGATTTAAAGAAATACACTACAGTATTAAAAGCAATTATATTTGCAACTCATAACTAACGAATCTCTATGAATTAATTATAAATCACGATTTAGCAGGAAATCTATTTAAAAAATGAATATGACAGAATTATAATTATCTTTGGTGCCAACAATTAAATTGCAAACAATGCAGAACAAAATCGTAATGGCAGTTAAGGTTATCAATGTTTTACACATACGACCTAAAATATACGTTTTTTCTTATCAATGCTTTCATTAAAGTTATTCACTGGCATGATGCAGCAGGTCCTATCAGCAGTCGCTGAGGGAAACGTTTTACTCTCTTGGGAAAGTGTCCTTGCATTTTATCCACTGTTTAAATTCTCTGATATGTCGTACTGAACCAGAGATTTGAGCCGAACAAGCAAATTGTAATGTAACTCTTTTCCAGACTTTCACAGAAAGCAAAGAATTAATTCCATTTGTATTTAATCCGACTGAATATAGCTACTTTATTACACGTTTAGCTATATCGTACATGTAGTCTGCGTGATCATTAATTTTCAGTTGACTGGGAAAAAGTAACTCTTGCATGCTTCACCTTTCTTTTATAGGAATATCCTGTAATCTCGAAGTAATTCCCATTTGATGAATACGCATTCTTATTTCTACCCATCATCATTAAATTACTCTTGCTGGGATTTTATTTCAATTTCGACTTATGTGCGTACGAATTAGCTGTATTTACTAATATATGTAACTGATTCATCGTAAAAGAGCAGTATACCGTGCTAAAAGCACGCCCGGTATGTTCATCAGACCCATTATTAAACCCTTATTAGTCATTATTAATCCATTTAGGTTCAGGAAAAGAAGAAAACCACCTTTACGCGCTCTTTCCAAATTCATGTTTCGTTACGGGATGAGTTCGATATAGGTTGTGTACACGGCATACAGTCACCTGACTGTACGTAGATTATGACACTATTCCCCGGATGTTTGCCTTTATTTACCACATATTTAATTTTGTTCAATAGTCCACAATGTCAGTCTATTTGCATTATTTTCTAAATATGTTTTTTCTCCAATAGTCCACAATGCCAGTATTTCTGCATCATTTTCCAAATATATAAATTTTTTAATAGTCCACAATGCTAATATATTTGCATTAATTCCCAAATATTTTAATTGTATCAATAGTCCACTATGTCAAAGTCTATTTTCATTATTTTCCAAATATTTTAATTTTATCAATTGTCCACTATGTCATAGTCTATTTTCATTATTTACCAAATATTTTAATTTTAACACAGTCCACTTTGCCAGTCTACTTGCACTATTTTCTAAATATTTTAATTTTATCAATAGTTCCCTATGCCACATTCTATTTGCATTATTTCTCAAATATTTATATAAAAAATCGCAATAGTCCACAATGCCACCGTCTTTTGTTTGCATTATCTGTAATATATTTTTTTAATAGTCCACAATGCCACGGTCTATTAACATTTTACCCAAATATTTTAATTTATTCAATAGTTCATAATGTCGCAGTCTACCGAAGTCGTTTTCGTTATCGATAAAACAGCATATACAACAGATATGTATACAGTACGTCAGATATTTTTGAAGGGTCTCTGCCTCCTTTTGAACTCCAAACTGATACGGATGTGGAAAGTTTTCATGTCTAAAAAATTTGATTTCTGGTCATGAATATTTTTCAAACAATTTTCTCAGATAAATTATCATTGTAATACCACAAATATTCATAGGATAAAATGTCAATGTTATAACACGACAACTTAGCGGGAATAAAACGTCAAAGTTATACCACGATAATTCATCGGATACATTCTGTCTTTACCATTATGTTTGTAAAACGGTAGAATCGCCATCCTCACAGAGAGAGAGAGAGAGAGAGGGGGGGGAGTGCATTCGGATAATTAAATATAGTTATATAATCGGTTTAATAATTTTTTATCTATATTTTTTTTAAACAAAATCAAGTAGATTACATCATGGCATTGTCGTAGCCCTGGAATGCACGTGCGGAGACTCATTTCACATGAATATGCATACACTTGCTTAACCACAAAATATAAGCCCAAGTAAAAGCTTTCCGCTATTGTGGCATGTCATCTTCTTCAATCTGCTTGAATGGGCTGATCAAAGTTCTTTCTTTCAAACAGGGTCGATAAAGCAGGCGCTTCTATTTAAGCCTTGCAGATTGTTACATTACGTTGTTCATGATCCATTTTGTTCATTTGAACTCATGCAAATCCAGTATGTTTGCACAAAGGCAGCACCTAGCCATGTAATTGGCCATATGACCCTACGTTTATGCAGCTTTATAGGATTGCTGTCTTGCAGAGCTGCAGAAACATTTCATGGAAAATGTACTCGTTCCATTTTAACAACTCATGTAAAATTACTTTTGCCGCTACCGAAACTTCTACCCATATTCATGAACGAGGGGTTAATATTTTTTAATACTCAGTCAATAACCATTTATTAAATACTTAATAACAAGCATATTAATCGTTCTACCATATTAATGGAATAAATAATGCAATTGAAACAATACAATTATTTTGTTGTTTTGTATTTTACATGATGTTCAATTTATGAATGAAACATGAGCTCCGCGCATTAATATGAAATGTTTTAATACATTGAACGCGCGCGTTAACAAAACTTAGGTTGCAAAAGAGAATAGAATGTTATGTAGCCAAAACAAAACAAAACAAAAAAAACGAAATATTGATACGAGAAACTATTGTTTATACGAGGAAACTACGACTCAATATATAATGGAAACTAAAGGTACAATTATCAAAAGATGCGCCATAAGAAACAAATTCCTTCAATGTGTCGGTATTCTTTAGATGATGCTATCACAGCCGAAGATGTATGTGTGGGGTGGGTATGTAGATTTGGGACAGTAGTGTGCATCAGGATTGAAAAATGATTATTCTGCTCACTTACACGTAGTTTATGGTCATAAGTCGTGATCGAAGAATTATTTGTTATGTCCATTGGGCTGCATGAGTTTATTTGGTGACATTCCGACGTTTGAGAGTGTGTAAGAGATATCTTTTGTTTTCCTGACGCAAAGATTCTTCAGTTTAAACTGAAGTCAATTATTTTCAGCAGCAATGCTCATCAACATTCCGATTTTATTGTGCGTGGTCGCGCTAGGGTATTACCTCAAAACAAGGATTTTTATTCATTTTGAAGTCGCTCTGTTTCACGAGCTCCCATGTATACGATAGAACAATGTCATTCTAGTTCAATAAAAGTGTAGCTTTTACGTGAAACAGAACTTGCTCACGAAGCTGCTGATTGATACACTATATTAACGGTTAGTGTGACGATCTCTCTTTCTCTCTCTCCATTTTTCCTTGTAATTTTAAGTCTTTGGATTTTGGTGTTGGCTACAATAGGTATTTTTGAAAACGTCGTTTGAATGAAAACTATATTCAGCCCTCACGCATGGACATAGAGACAAAATGGTCACTAACATAGCCATTTAATAGGTGTGGATGGGTATTTTATATTCTCATAGGCTCTCTCTCTCTCTCTCTCTCTCTCTCTCTCTCTCTTCCATCGTGACGGCTCCGATGGCCTAGTGGTTAGAGCGTCCACCTCGGATGCGGGAGGTCGTGGGTTCGATCCCTGGTCGAGTCATACCAAAGACTTACTAACAGATGCCTCGCTTGGCGCTCAGCATTAAGAAGTTAGTTTCAGGACTGGTCAGCCTGGCGTAAGGATAATATGTCTGGGTGGGACTTCATGCTACATGTCTGCGGCATGATGCACCAAGTGCTAGACATCACTATTAACTGACACACTGCAGACAGCGATATGACTGAGAAATTGTTAAAGCTATGTTAAAAATCAAAATCACACACACTCACCTCCCATACCCATCGCTGAACAGTTTTTATATCTCGTTGCGTCTCCGCTTTTGGTATTGGCCTTTTCTGATTTTGACTAAAATTTTCCACGTCACCTGGATTTATATCTCTTTCCTCCCCCCTCTTTTTCTTCCTCAAACGGTTGAAGAAACAATACGTTGGAAAAGTCAAAATGTTGGACGCGGTCAGCTACTTATTCATTTGAACAATACGTTCCACCAGCTCTTATTAAAGGTCCGAGTCATATGACGAGTAGGGGATCGCACTCAAAATGGACAGGAGTTGGCTATTGAAAGTCGAAAGCGTAGAAAGCCAGAACAACAAATGTTTAAATGGCACGTGCCATATGCAGGAGTAATTTTGAAGAATTGAATGGCCTGGTTTAAATACAACAGTCCATTTTTAAAACAAAAATGACAGCATAAAGTTCCTTTGATCACTGGCATGACCCGCTCTAACAATGTGCTGTGCAAGAGGCGATGAATCTTGATTGGAGTAGATTTAGTATGTACTCAACCTCATTGTAGAAAGAAAACCATGATCTTTCTAAAAGTGAATGCTTTTATTGTTGTTGTTTACTGATGTGGTCACACAAAGGAAGAAAATTGGAATTATAATGATTAAATAATCACTGGTATTTACCAAAGTGTAAATTGCTTCTTAATCGCTCACAACGTTAGCATAGGTTCGAAGGACTCTATTTAGGTAAAATATACACTCCTATGTATACCCAACATGACCATTTAATCATATACATCTCGTGGTATTGCAATGTATTTTATACATCTCGTGGTATTGCAATGATAGAATGTACATATATATATATATATATATATATATATATATATATATATATATATATATATATATATATAGTATATATATAGTATGTACATTCTATCATTGCAGTACCACGAGATGTATAAAATTTCATTAACAGGACACAAGGCTTGTCGAGTTTCGTCTTACTGAAACATTTATATAAAGAGTGGCGTGTCTATGATACGGCGTTCTGAATTTTTACAGATATTCACAATCCTCTTCGCAAGTTGATCAATAGCTTAATTTCTCTTTTCTCGAGTTCTCATTAATATTGATTAAGTAGTTATATAAATGACACACTTATAATTTAAATGTGAAGTATGGTTTAAATGAAGAAAGAAAAGCACGGTATGGGTAACTTATGCATGCATGCATGTATGTATGTATGTATGTATGTATGTATGTATGTATGTATGTATGTACGTACCTTGGAGAGTAGTTATCAAACGGTTATATAACTAACACTGTAAGGAAAGAGATTCTGAGTTTAAAATTTACTAGTCCCACTCAAAGAAAATTCCATACAGTTTCACGCACTTCTCATATCATGTGTTCTGAATGCAGTCCATCACATGGTATCGTGTTCTGAATACAGTCCATCACATGGTATCGTGTTCTGAATACAGTCCATCACATGGTATCATTTATAGCGATTGCATCCCGTCCATATTCTCAGCTTCATAATGGTTTTCTTGAAACTAATCTCTCAATTGTGGAGAAATACATGAGTCACCAGGGGATAATTCTGAGTCGTACGGTGGGTGATTTAGTTTTATATCGACAAGCTTTTGAAATGTCTGCATGCCAAACTTTTCTGTAAGAGGTGGAGGTGTAGGGCACACGGCGTTATCTTCGTGCAGAACGAAGCAACCCATTCATAGATCTGAAGCTTGTGAAAATAGCCTCGTGTAAATTATATCTGATTAGTGTGGTTGAAAATTATTCTTTGTTTATTGAAGGACATAATCTACATAAGCTTTGTAGCAGATTTGCAAAGACTTGTTCCTTGTCTTGTTTTCTTCTTCTTGGTTTTGTTTGTTCGCAGGGGACAGGTCGTGATAACAATGATAGCAAAAATGTATGACAAGGACAACGCTTTCAAACAGTGAACTATATATTTGTAACTTAATTAAGAGCCATGACACAAGATAGTAATCTTCCATGTGTTTACTAAAATAGCAAAAGTTCTTACGTATTTCCTTTATTTTTCAAACGTTTTGACGAGAGAATTAATGCATAAGTTCAGAGGCAACAAGCTGGTCTTAATATGTTAGGCCAGGATAACAAGTCTGTATTTCATATTTTAGGCCTAGACAACAAGTCTGTATTACATATGTTAGGCCTGGACAACAAGTCTGTATTATATATGTTAGGCCTGGACAACAAGTCTGTATTATATATGTTAGGCCTGGACAACAAGTCTGTATTATATATGTTAGGCCTGGACAACAAGTCTGTATTACACATGTTAGGTCTGGACAACAAGACTGTATTATATATGTAACACCAGGACAACAAGACTGTATTACATATTTACATGTTAGGCCTGGACAACAAGTCGGTAATATATATATATATATATATATATATATATATATATATATATATATATATATATATATATATATATATATATATATTAGTGCTGGACACGACATATGAAAACAAAAGTATAGATTATAATTGCATTTTCTAAATCTAGTTACGTCTACATGAATGTGAGAGGCCGTCCTGTAACGGTCCGAGTTAAACCTGTTTGCTTGCTTTACATCTTAAACCATAGCTAAGAGGTTGGACTAAACAAAGCACCGATATAAGACTTTAACGAAGCTATTTGTTTAATACAAGTCACGTTCTTCACTGGTTACCAAATCTCCATAAAAACTCAGGGGAGAAATATGTATGGCTTTCTTAGGGACTATATTGGTGCACAGATAGTTTGCATGAGAGCGCAGTGAGTAGCCGAATATCATCGTGGCCTCATTGGCTATTCAGTAATGCAAGTTGGAGTGATATAAGATCAATTCAGCTATGTGCAATTCAGATTCCCGGATTGTCATTATTATCAAATTATCTTCTCTCCTTCACCTCACATATTTCGAAGTATTTTGCTTTGTTTATGTCAGATAATACTGCATTTTATTATTATTATTATTATTATTATTATTGATTAATGAATTTTAGCTTACGTCGTTTCTTGAGAAGTAATAATATTGTTACTTAAATTTTAAAACAAACCAGAGTGCGCTCCACTGATACCTCATACATACTGAAGTACTGTGTAGGAAATGCAAATTATAAATCCAAATCTTAATTCTTTAACATCAAGGCGATATGGGAATATAACAGCGCGTTATGTCCTATGCTTATTCAAGGGACTAATTGGTATATATATATATATATATATATATATATATATATATATATATATATATATATATATATATATATATATATATATATGAATACTTTACATGGTGCTTGGCTAGTATGGCTGAATATTTGAATTGTTTAATATGGTAAGAGTTACTATAGCTACCTTTTAATTGTTTTAATATGGTGATCAGATACTACGGCTGTATATTGAAATTTGCTTCAGCATGATGATGGGCTGCTATGGTTGTCTTATGGATTTGTATTATCATGGTGAGGGCTATTATGAGTGTCTATTAGGATTTGTGTTTAACATGGTCATAGGATACTTGGCTGTCTATTGGAAATTGTTTTAATATGGTGATGAAATACTATGGATGTCAACAGGGACTTGTTTCAACATGTTGATGGGCTGCAATCGTTGTCTATTGGAATCGTTTTAACATAGTGATTGGCGAAAATTGATGCCTATTTTGATTATTTTGACATGGTGATGGGCTGAAATGTTTATGTCTTGGTATTGGTTTAACATGGTGATGGGCGACTATGGCTGTCTATTGTAATCGTTTGAATATGGCGAGGGCTACTATGGGTGTTTATTGGAATGGTTTTAACATATTAAGGGCTACTATGGCTGTCAAATGCAATTTTTGTAATATGGCAATGGAATAATATGACTGCCTTTTGGGATTGTTTTAACGTTATCTTTGGGACAGTGTAGCTATCAAAATAAAGTTTGAACTATGTTTTGGTTCCTATCACCATCTATCGTAACATAAGTTGTTTCGGACACTATAGCCGTCTATGTGAATTAAACATTATGTTTGGGTCATTATGGCCTTCGACAGAAATTAATATTACTAGGGGAAATGTGGATTACTAATAGCAATTTACATTACCAGTTTTGGGCGGGGGGGGGGGAGGGGCATCGGAACCTTGACATTAACGTGCATTTTGTTATTGCTTTGTTTAAGGCAGTATGGAACCTTATATGAATGGGACGCTACGGATCCCTAAGGGAATTCAGCATGACTGTGATGGTATGTCGCTGTTAGAAATTTAACATAATTTAAGCATGACATGCCACTACGGAACCTTTTGGAAATTTAGCATTGCGGCTGGTACTATGGGACCCTATGGACATTTAGCATTTTGGCTGGTACTATGGACCCTATGGAAATTTAGAAAAGAGAGCCATAGTGAGGCCCAACGGATATTTAACATTACCTATGGTATGGAAGGACTGATGTATATTTAACATGATGAAGCCTGGTATAGACCTTTATGGAACCTTACTCTTATGGGAAAAAATAATCCTCTAATAACGTTAACATTAGCCCTATATGTACACTTAAATACGGGTGTCTTATAATGATTGAGAGAGGGACAAAAGCACATATAATTACAAACAATGACATGTTTTTACAATCCAACACACACCTTTACCAGCAAAAGGAACAATATAAATCGGGAGTTATGGAATGGTCACTAACATGCATGATTAAATAAAATACAAAGCACATATTTACTACACAACACCCACCCTTACAAATAAAATGAACTAAAAGAAAACAAGAGGTGTGTGATGGTCACTAACATATATCATATATTGGCACACATACAAGCATACTGTGATGAAAAAGGGGACGTGTTTGGAGATACGCAATAACGTTCATAGAAGACAATACCAATACAATAACAAAGAAACGGAAAAAGGGAAAGAGGTATTTAGATTTAGTTTTGTGTGCATCGGTTCTGTTTTTTTGTTTTGTTTTGTTTTCTTTTTTTTTTTTGTTTTTTTTGTCGTTGTTCTTGTTTTCAACAGTTACAAATTACCAAGAGATGATAGAGGTTTTAAGCTGATTTGTAAATAGAAACAAAGGCAGACACACAATTAGCATCAGGGAGGGTGAACAGACCAATTTTGGAGCAAGTTTTCTTTGAAAATAAACCTTCATACGAAAAAGTGAAAATACAAAGTCAAGAACGTCAAACCGAAGCCTCTAGCTGACCGAGATTCTCTCTAATTGGGTGAGCTCATTTTGTTACTTTATCATCTGCCGCTCGTGTTTTTAAATTTGTATGTGTGTTTGTTTGCCACACCCGGAAACTCAGTTTTCGTTGCACCCTCCTTGTTGCTGTCCCTCAACCAAAATGTTTTCAAGATCTACACAAAATATTGCAGTTATCTCTGATCACTTCAGGTATTTGTGTATATCTCTGAGTAACATACTTAGCATCTGTGTTTTTCCTCCTGCTTCTGGAAAATGTTCTAGCTGGATTTTATTGCTTGTCCAGCATCACGTCATTGTATACTACGAAATTGTTAATAAATACATTGAGGTCATCTACATATGGAGCTTCATCAATATCGGTGATAACAAATCAATAATATCAAAACATCCTCGTCCAACAAATTTGCATTTTCATTAAAAGCTTTACGTACATCATAGCAACTCTGATCATCTACATATAGTGCCACTAAATATAACTTATCCCACTTGAGCCATCTCATTATCAGATTAAGTGACCATTGCGTCTTATCAGACCCAGATGGACCAATGATAATTGTTCTGATAGAATGTGGCAGCGCTGGATGATGCTTGACTGGCTCTTGCTTTCCTGATGCTGAGAAACCAGTGATATCCACATTATACAAATATAATAAATACTATGGATTTGTTTTGTGCTCGATGCAGAGCATCCAACTCCACCAGTGGATTAACAACAACAATAACAAAGAATAAATTATGTACTTAGAGACAAGTGTGTGAAACGTGGTACAAAAAATAAAATTTATTTCGTCTAGTATTATGAAGACAGATGGTGATATCGCTGCTTCATTAGGAAAATTACACGGAGTTCCATGGGCTAAATACCCAGAAGAAAACCATCTTCCTGGATAGAATTATTGTAGCCCTGGAACCGGACTTGATATCCGACTTGACGAGCGAGATCGACCAAGACCTGAAGAGCATCCATTAAATGCGATTGATCCAACATGTCACGTTCATTATGTAAGGAGTTACAGCAACAACATATTGCAGATGTTAAGTTGGTTCACTTGTTAATTTCAATAAAAAATAATCTATCAGAGAAAACTTGCCAGCTTCCTAATAAAATCCGCGATGAAAGGTAAAGTAGATGTAGGGGCTGGTAATTATTTAACCGATTATTTTTATGATGGCATCGATTTAGTATAGCCCAAAAGAATATCGGAGGGATAGGACAGCGGTTAGTAACCTTACCGCAATCCATCGTCATTAGGCAATTCTCGAACGATTTAATCATACTCTTGCTTAGGGATTGTTTGGATACCTGCATTCGAGGGAAATAATTCAGAAAGACAAGATATCTCGTGAATGGGTTGTAAGACTACCATGTCTAATAGTTGCGTTAAATAATGAAATTACTCGTGCAATTTATGTGAAACACATCAATGCAATCTCAAAAAATACACCAATACAACGACATGACTCATTAAAAAGCAACCAGACCTAGATAATGTGACTGTAAGATATTTATCTGAACCTGGTGAACTTCAAGGTGGTAAACAAAGAGCAACTGATCCTATTTGGAGTGTGACGACACATACAATTTTCAGCGTGGAAAGATCCACGTGTCGACATGCAATCTATGGACTAGATTCAACTGCTCTTCAGCGTGGATTTGTACTCGAACAATTTCAAGTACTTCATGAGGATACACAATTATCACCGCGTTAACTTTTGTGAACTAGCTCCTCGACGTTGATTACATTCAAGACAGGTCAGCATCACATTTTCGGTTGTGTGTGACCAAGGCTTCTACTAATTCTATCTACGGTAAACTGTCTTGGATAATGCTTTGAATACTGCCACAATATTACTGTGTTACAGCTCGCACAATGATTATTGTGTCGTTGTTTCATCGTAAAGATATATTCAGCATCGAGATCAAAGTCGCATTTATTTTTGTTTTGGTCACATTGTTTATAACGAGTTAATTATTTTCTTACTATATCATCTTAATTGCTAGCAGAGTGATTATTATTTTCTGCGAAGTGTCTGTTAACCCGACTCGAGACACTTCGCGATAAACTAAATTTGACTACTAAATACGATCATCGACAATCCAAATATTAGTATCCGATATAGTTAATCCTTGTGAAGAATGAATTGTTAAAGCGTATCCTAGCGTCCATGGAAATGTGTCCATTGTTTACGCGCTCTCAACAACACTAACAGGAACTAAACAATATCATTTAACGCAAGTTTCGTTTACTACCACAACCTGGAATTTCGACGTCGATATTTTGCTGTCGAGTAACTGCTGGTCGATAACACAATTGTACGGGTAGATTTGAACACTTTACTTTATTTAATAGAAATAATTGTTGTTGAAATGTATCAAGAGCTATCTTTCTACTTCCAACTATCAAATTAGCTGGTCTCCATAAATTCCAAATATTATTAATAGGGCTTTCTGAAATTATATCACACATTATATCACACTGAAGTTTATTTGGTTGTTGTCCAATTAATTTCTTAAGCTCTCTTAATATGGATCAAGCGGTCTATGATCATCAGTTATTTCCTTTATATAACAGAAGGTGGCGGTCCACAATGATCACCATACATTATCACATCAGTATTTTTTGTCAACAACAATATTGTTAATGTCTCCAGAGACACTGTTCATATTTCATCCCAGATAATAATCTTTGGAATATATTTTGTATCCATTCGTTCAGCAGTACATGTCTCTCCCTTCCATCGGAGGAAGCTGTGATGAGCATGATATTTCATTCCTAGTTCATTTCTCTGGCAAGCCTGTGTGTAGGGCTAACACAGTTATATCAAGTCTACGAAATAATTCCATCACACGTGTTGTTCTACCAGAACCTCGCGGTCCATTGAGATGAACAGGCTTTTGTCTGGTCACAGGATCATATACCGATGGTGAAGATGACAATTTTGATATTTGATTATTTTTGTAATACATATCCTTGATTTCAACGTCGGCAGATTCAGAATAACTAATTATCTTTTCTTGTTTTATTCTACATTCGCCACATGATGCATCAGCTCTAATATGTAATTGTTCTAGCAATCCTGTACTTTTTATTGATATAAAATAATATGTGACGACTCTAACTGCGGTATCAGGAACACTGTTTATCATCGATAATGAATTTATCGAAACGTACGCGAGCACTGCAGATCTCTTAAATGAGTAATGAGTAAACTGCGGTGATTCACTAGCTATCAGTGTAACTCACAATTGTAACTAATTTAATTCAGACCGATAAATTAACATTGTTTCAACATGGGGAAGTGTTTCTCTTCATTGTATCGGTATTAATAAAATCAAGTTCAGCATCATCTATAATTAATCTTGTACAAAATCGTTTACGATCATATAATCCTCCTTGGGTGCATTTGCCAATTGTTTTTCTGCTAACATATTTTGCTATTTAATTAGCAAAGTCAGTTATATCATGATTTTCATCATCACAATGTTTCTTTTGTTGCGGTAACCCAATTTGTTTCTGAGGAAGATATGATATTGTTGATTCACTTACTATTAACAATAATAGTATTTTACATCAATTCTACATCGCAATAAAACTATTGGTGCCCACATTTTCTCTGTAAAGTGTTTGCCGAACCAGACATGTCAAATCGCATGGAGATCTTTAGAAAACTTAAATGACTCGATACAAGGGAATCCAGTCAGGTCAAAATCTGGTAAAGGTGCGTTTATCGCAACTCTGGTCATCTCGTGTGTTGGATGCCAAAATATCTTTAGATATACAGACCACTCTCCCATTCTAACAAATACTTCCGGGATAACATGCAACCATATCTACCGAAATAATATCCTTATAATCGTATCTAGGATTCCACATTCCACCGTGCCCGTATTCCTCACACTTGCGTTGTATTTCTTCAAGAAATTCCAAACGTGTTGGTTTCCATGAAATTTCCTTCTGAGCAAAATGAGCAACAACTGACGGAGCGGTAAAGCATTTGCTCAAATAATTGTTCAGTATCTGCACGGGTATATTTTAACGCAAGATTTTTCATTTCTTTGTGCAGATATTCTATACGAGAAATATCGCCATTTCGCCGTGCAAACTGATCATAGTTTCCATGAACAAGCAACACGGATACATAATCGTTTTTACTAATATGTTTGATAAAATCAAAATATAACGCCATTAACGAACTTAACGGTTCGATTTCGTAGAAATATTCTTATAGCCGAAATCCACGCATGCACTTTATGATCAATGACATTTATCGGAACTCCTTTCGATTTATATTTCGATTCGTAACATATCTCTCCTTTTAGTGTTTATGTCGATATTGAAAATTTTAATTTATTTTCCTAGTTCCGCAACATCTTTGACAGTCGCTTCGGTATCTTTAACTGTTTCTGCCCATTCATTTTTTACGTCTTACATCTGTTAAACAGTTTCCACGTGTCACGTTTGCGAAATGTTCTGTAATTTGCGCGGCTACACAATTTACTTTCGACAATTTCATTGGTTTGAGATCATCATCGCTAGGTTTATCATTTATCGGATATATTGCATAAATAACTGGAGTCACATGATACGCTCGTTCGTAATACGGTTTAATAATACCAGCCGAATTTTTATTTAACGTAACAATATTTCCAGTGCGAAGACGGACAGAGCCATGTTTGTCAAGGAAAATCCAAGTGTCGTCTAGCTCCACAATACATGTTACTCTAAAAATATATCTGACTGTCGAGATAATTAATAATCGTCGCGGCTCTTTGATCATTCATTGTAGCATCAACATCACCATCGGTATTTCGCATAATTCTGAATGTTGACCACACATGATATGCACTATCGTCACGAAATTCTTTCTTGGCGTAATGAATACTTTAATCAGAGTTTTCGTCAGATCAACCAGAGCTCTCCTCGGCAAATTAGGGTTTCTTCTGCCAAGATCGAATCTAGCTTTAGAAGGTTCGATTGTAGGTAGTCTCTCAAACTCTTCCATATTATAATTAAGTCAAATATATAATCATTCGAACAAAGAACAACTGTAAATGGCTAAAGAGATGTTCTACAACTCCCCGAAACAAACCTTGGGTAAACGAATTATGTGGACTTCGCCTACAAAGCGTGCGAAGAGTGAGTTTGGGACCAAAGCCGTGTTTGAAGTGTGGTGATTGGGTTCGAGGACGCCTAAGACTATCTCGCTAGATTTTCAAAATAATTATTTAAACAAATAATATTATTAGACAAAGGGAGCAAAATGAATTTGTATAACATCGAATCATCAAGAATAATGAAGTATCTCGTAATGGTATCATCATGAACTGTGGACTAAAAACCAGTCGGTTTTGTCACTAATACTGGTTATTTCAGATTTACTATTTGGGGAAGAAACATTAGTAATAAATTCCTACACGAGTGTCTTCACAAATTAATTAAACAAGGTCTTGTGATCGATCACATTAATTCAGATCCGAAATATAATTCATTTAGTAATTTACGAGCCATTACACTAAGTCCAAAAAATTGCAAATTTGATGAAACTGGTATGCACAAAATAATTGCAATGAGGGTGATTAAATCTGTGAATGTGGAGATTGGTGAAAAAATAATATTTCGATCAATGAATACAACTGGCCAATATTATGATATTTGCATACTTCGGTTCAGCGCGTCGTATATCATATTACCAGGTCAGCAGTTTCCAAGAAATATTAACAAAAATAATATTTAAGTATCTCCCATTGTTCGATATAAACACTCTGGGTGAAGGGAGATAACTATGTCGGGTAAAAGATAGAGCAATTAAAACGTTTTCTCAATACAATAGTATTTGTCTGTAAATAAATTATTTTTTGGTTAATACTTTCCCCATCGTTTTGCAAATAATATAACAAAATCGGTATTTTAAAAAAATACAAACAAACGTATCTTACTTCAGATTACAACTCTGTTGTAAGAGAAATTCAATGTCAATGACCTTGTCAGTGGACTAAGTCAAGGAATATACCTTTGTCACATAAAGGTAGAGACTGTATCTTATAATTTGTATTTAATAATGAATATTTTTTTCGGTTTATTTATTTTAGAAACATTATCCATATTTATCCGAGTTTGTCTTGCAAAAAGCCACGCCCATTGCTTGAGCTACTTTTGGATTTCTAAGTATTGGTTATTTTATATAGCATAGGACCCGTGTTATTATTTGGGTTCGCTCCAAGTTCGAAATTCACCGGGGTTGATTACGGGGAGGGTGTGCAAAAATATGTTGAACGTAGAGAAGGCCCCGTATGTATGGTGCCGTCCTTAGAATTCAATTATAGAGTAAGTTAGTGATATGCCGTCCTTAGAATTAAGATTATATTTGTATCCTCTGAACCTGCTAGAATGTCGTTTGGCAAAGTATGTGTTAACACGGGGGTAGTGCCGTCCATAGATATAAAATTATATATACTATAAATATGCTACTCTGTGTACTGTACCGTCCTTAGAGCTACGATTTTATATACTTTAAATATTTCGTATCTGAACTTTGCTAGAATATTGTTTGGCAATCTAGTAGTTCAAGAAGGGGTTGTGCAGTCCTTAGATCGAAGATTGTAAATATATCGCCCTCTGAATTTGCTAGAATGTCGTTTTGCATTCTATGAGTTCACATGGGGCTTGTGTTGTGTATATAATCAAGTTAGTGTTGTGTAAATATTTTTGTTATTTTAAACATATATGTATTATATAATGAATTTTGAAACTATTAATGCTATTATTTATAAAACTAAAAAAATTCACAATAATGGTATACAAAATTGCTGATCCTGAGAAATTTATTTGTGATTTTGAATCATTACGAAAACGAAAACTTGAAGATAGATATACACTTCCAGCAGAAGACAGATTAATTAAGCTGATTCAACAATCTATGTTACATTCCTTGGCGACGGTAAAACATATATAAATTGAATAATTCGTATCTCTCGCACGCGCAATTGAAAGTACTAAATCAGAATTATCTCGCAAATACGAAACAAAAAATGATTCTGCACACGTGTAAGACGATTGAAAAGGATTATGTCTGCAAATAACTCTGTGTTACTGGTGAAAGTGAAAACGATAGCGCTGTCACCAGTGACCGGAATGATCGTGAAAGCACTGCAAGTAACCGCTAAACAAAGTGAAGGTAGTAACGGATTGTGAAAATGAAAGTAATTGTAACAGATAAACAAACGTGAATACCGTTGACAGATGAATTGACATCTGCGCTCCCACCTGCATGTGATCCCCTACAAATAATCTCACAACTGCATTGGGATTCGAGCTCCCACCTGCATGTGATCCCCTACAAATAATCTCACAACTGCATTGAGATCTGAGCTCCCACCTGCATGTGGTCCTCTAAAAATAATCCCCACCACTGTATTGGGATCTGGGACTAATGCCAAGCTTGTAGATCGTAACGGGTCTAAATCATCCGAATAGCGTGCGGATCGTAAATGGTTAAATAAACAAGTAATGAGAAAGTCGTATAGCCAACTAATACTGAGATGTTCTGGAAATAAAACAAGCAACTCTAATAATACTGACTATAATAATAGATGACTATGATGATCGTGAGGACATTAACTACGGTAGACTGAATGAGCCACTATATTCACACAAGAGTTGTTCATATCGGGCAATTTGGAAGAGAGCTTTGGTTTTGTTTCTGCGTTAGTCTCCTCTCAGCACATATTAATAATATTTGTACTTGACTATAACAAAATATATGCCTTGTTCATTTTAAGGCAGTAACTGTTAAAATATATTACAAAACGTGTCGATCTTGATCAACGTTCACTGGAATTTCATCTAAGGAAAAGACGTGCGTTGAAAGAGCTTCCAGCTATTAAATGAAAATAGGTTAACGTTGTCATTTTGTGGAAGATAAAAATAAATGTGACAGGTAGGAACACTACGTTCAATCTAATTCAATTGTTTTGTACTGAAAATGCATATAACGTCAACCTTTAAAGGGACACAAGCAATAAATATTACAAAGTGGGCTTAGCGAAATCCAAACCAGTATCAATTACACAGCCTTTCTGAGACAAGGTAATTATATTTTGAAATATGTCGCAGAGGCCAATGCACAGCAATCAAGTTGTTAAAGCAGAACACCGCAAAGCAACAAACAAAGCAGTTGCACGGATTTCTCCGAATTTAAACTTATGAGGCACCGAGAAAACAGAAAATCCACAATAAACGGAAGTTAAGATTGTTGTACTAGAAAGTCACTAAAACAAACATCAACCTTTCTTGTTGCAGACAAATTATTGATATAAACAGAAACTGTTAATAGCAAGGACACCTTAGATTTGGAAGACTTGAAATTAATTTAACTCCGGGATATTTTGAAAAGCAACAAGGAAAAAATAAAATATTTTTTTAGACTTCAACATTACAAAGAATTTTGCTGAATTTTTGCACAAATTAGAGATGGAAAATTACCATACCAGGAAGGAAAATATTTGATTCAACGAAGACATTAAGCATATTAAATTCAGAACTATACTACTGTTGGATTTGATATCAATCATATTTAATTCACAACTATAATTATGTGGGATTTGATATCAAGGATATTTAATTCACCATTATAATGCTGTTGGATTTAATCTCAAGCATATTTAATTCACCACTATAATACTGTGGGATTTGATATCAAGCATATTTAATTCACCACTATAATACTGTTGGATTTAATATCAAGCATATTTAATTTACCACTATAATGATGTGGGATTTAATATCAAGCATGTTTAATTCACCACTATAATTATGTGGGATATGATATAAAGCATGTTTAATTCACAACTATAATTATGTGGGATTTGATATCAAGGATATTTAGTTTACCAGTATAATGCTGTGGGATTTAATATCAAGAATATTTAATTCACCACTATAATACTGTTGGATTTAATATTAAGTATATTTAATTCACCACTATAATTATGTGGGATTTGATATCAAGCATATTTAATTCACCTCTATAATTATGTGGGATTTGATATCAAGCATATTTAATTCACCTCTATAACTACGTGGGATTTAATATCAAGCATATTTAATTCACCACTATAATTATGTGGGATTTGATATCAAGAATATTTAATTCACCACTATAATTACGTGGGATTTAATATCAAGCATATTTAATTCACCACTATAATACTGTTGGATTTAATCTCAAGCATATTTAATTCACCACTATAATACTGTTGGATTTAATATCAAACAAATTTAGTTCACCACTATAACGATGTGGGATTTAATATCAAGCATATTTAATTTACCACTATAATGATGTGGGATTTAATATCAAGCATGTTTAATTCACAACAATAATCATGTGGGATATGATATAAAGCATGTTTAATTCACAACTATAATTATGTGGGATTTGATATCAAGGATATTTAATTCACCATTATAATGCTGTGGGATTTAATATCAAGAATATTTAGTTCACCACTATAATACTGTTGGATTTAATATTAAGCATATTTAATTCACCACTATAATTATGTGGGATTTAATATCAAGCATATTTAATTCACCACTATAATTATGTGGGATTTGATATCAAGCATATTTAATTCACCTCTATAATTATGTGGGATTTGATATCAAGCATATTTAATTCACCTCTATAATTACGTGGGATTTAATATCAAGCATATTTAATTCACCACTATAATCATGTGGGATTTGATATCAAGCATATTTAATTCACCACTATAATTATGTGGGATTTGATATCAAGCATATTTAATTCACCTCTATAATTACGTGGGATTTAATATCAAGCATATTTAATTCACCACTATAAGTATGTGGGATTTGATATCAAGCATATTTAATTCACCACTATAATTATGTGGGATTTAATATCAAGCATATTTAATTCACCACTATAATTATGTGGGATTCGATATCAAGCATATTTAATTCACCACTATAATTATGTGGGATATGATGTCGATTCTGGTGGACAACAAGCCGTTGTTAACGCGGACTTCCCCCGGCATTAATATATAAATTTAGTCCCATATTTTGTGCTTATTGGATAGACAGAAAATTTACATCTACTTTATTAAATCAAAGAGACAGATAATACTATATTAGAAGAGTGGAAGTAACACATACGAATTGCAAACAAGACATTTCATTTTTAAACTTGGTCAGAAACTATCCAAGACAGCAAATTTATAGAGCATTCTTCCAAGACGACATTTTATAGGGCATTCTTCCAAGAGGGCACATTTATAGGGCATTATTCCAAGACGGTATCTGTTAAGGGTATTCTTCCAAGACAGCATATTTATTGGACATTCTTCAAAGACGGCATATTTAAAGGGCATTCTTAAAAGACAGCATATTTATAGGGCATCTTTCAAGACAGCATAGTAATATGCCATTATTCCAAGACGGCATATTTATAGAGCAGTCTTCTAAGACGGCACATTTAAAGGGTATTCTTCCAAGATGGCATATTTATAGGGCATTCTTGAAAGACGACATATTTATAGGGCATCTTTCAAGACAGCATAGGAATATGGCATTATTCCAAGACGGCATATTTATAGGGCATTCTTGAAAGACGACATATTTATAGGGCATTCTTGAAAGACGACATATTTATAGGGCATTCTTGAAAGACGGCATATCTATAGGACATTCTTCAAAGACGGTATACCTATAGGACATTCTTGAAAGACAGCATATTTATAGGGCATTCTTGAAAGACGACATATTTATAGGGCATTCTTAAAAGACGACATATTTATAGGGCATTCTTGAAAGACGACATATTTATAGGGCATTCTTGAAAGACGACATATTTATAGGGCATTCTTGAAAGACGGCATATCTATAGGACCTTCTTGAAATGCGACATATTTATAGGGCATTCTTGAAAGATGGCATATTTATAGGGCATTCTTGAAAGACGGCATATCTATAGGACATTCTTCAAAGACGGCATATCTATAGGACATTCTTCAAAGACAGCATATTGATAGGGCATTCTTGAAAGACGGCATATTTATAGGGCATTCTTGAAAGACGACATATTTATAGGGCATTCTTGAAAGACGGCATATCTATAGGACATTCTTCAAAGACGGCATATTTATAGGACATTCTTGAAAGACGACATATTTATAGGGCATTCTTGAAAGACGACATATTTATAGGGCATTCTTGAAATGCGACATATTTATAGGGCATTCTTGAAAGATGGCATATTTATAGGGCATTCTTGAAAGACGGCATATCTATAGGACATTCTTCAAAGACGGCATATCTATAGGACATTCTTCAAAGACAGCATATTGATAGGGCATTCTTGAAAGACGGCATATTTATAGGGCATTCTTGAAAGACGACATATTTATAGGGCATTCTTGAAAGACGGCATATCTATAGGACATTCTTCAAAGACGGCATATTTATAGGACATTCTTGAAAGACGACATATTTATAGGGCATTCTTGAAAGACGGCATATCTATAGGACATTCTTGAAAGACGGCATATCTATAGGACATTCTTCAAAGACGGCATATTTATTGGTTCATTCTTCAAAGACAGCATAGTAATATGGCATTATTCCAAGACGGCATATTTATAGGGCATTCTTGAAAGACGGCATGTCTATAGGACATTTTTGAAAGACGGCATATCTATAGGACATTTTTGAAAGACGGCATATCTATAGGACATTCTTAAGAGACCGCATATGTATAGGGCAGTCTTCCAAGTGCAACGACTTTGACTAACGAACTGAATTTCAGAATCTTGTACGGTCTACAATCGGACCAAAAAAGCTAATGCAGTTTGCTTACTAGACTAATACACAGACAGAGAAAATTGGCGGAAAAGGGTATAAAATGTCAGCACGCTGTAACAAAGGACGAGTAATAACGCAGAGTCTTTATGCGTTGTCTTTTAATGCGCTGAGAGAAATAAACTATTTTATTATGGGCTGAGAGGAATAAAGTGTAGTGGTAGACTAATGAGCTTTTACACAGTTAGGCAACACCTACATTAGCATAAATGGAATAGAATGTTCTGTTGGTAGAGAACCGCTCCGGTGGCCTAGTGGTTAGAGCGTCCGCCTCTGATACGGGAGGTAATGAGTTCGATCCCCAACCGAGTCATACCAAAGACTTAAAAAAGTGGTACTAACAGCTGCCTCGCTTGGCGCTCAACATTAAGAGGTTAGTGTTAGGACTGGTCGGCCTGGTGTCAGGATAATGTGATTGGGTGGGACATCATGCTGCATGTCTGCGGCATGATACCCCAGTGCTAGACATCACTATAAACTGCCACACTGTAGACATCGTAGCGATATGACTGAAAACTTTTTAAAGCTACGTTACAAATCCAAATCACACACACACACACACACACACTGTTGGTAGAGTGGTTTAACTCTAGGAGTAGGGATTAGCTCATACGGATTTAATAAACGTAGTAAAATTTCGCACAGAAGAAATCAAAGCTTCTATTAAAATCTACAAGCTAGAAGAAAGCCTGTCATCAACTATAATGTTTCTTTTCTTCAAATTTTTAAGCAGAAATAAGTGACAGCTGGAAGCTATACAACCGGAATCGGAATATGGAGACATTTGGGGTCGGACAATGTTTGAAAGAAATTATTAAACTTGAGACACAATTTATGCCGAGATAAAACTGGTGATACGCTGGATAAAAGAGCATCAACAAGATAATAACGAGGTGGTTGGTAAAAAAAGCTGTTGAAGCTGGAATTAAAAATAAATATACCACTTTATCATTTTGTGTCAGGATATAGAAACTTAGAGAATTGTTTGGAATGCTAGAAGGCAACAATTTCGTTTATTTCAGACCGGCACAATAAAACATTATTGTTGCAAATTAAAGACACCCAAGTACGATAATGTCTGGAAAAAGTGCAAAAGGGAATACGGTATAGAATATGGCAGAAGAATAAAAAAAACTACAAGATCAGGACCAATTCAACCTGCATTGTAGATAATATGTTAATGAGAATGGCCTATTACAGAAATTACTACACTATAAACCTAACAAATGCATATCACAAGGGAATATCTCTAACTTACAAAAGAAAAAGAAAAAAGAATTTGTTTCTGCTGTGGAAAAAATCACACTGAATAAAATGTAATCACAAAGAAAGTAACTCAAACAGTTGAAAAAAAAAACCACATTGTGATAAAATGGAAGAACGACAGGTAATGAACACAGAGTAAAGCTCTGAAAACGTATACTTCGATGCAAATAGACATATCATGAAATTGAATGATCTAGAATGTTAAGATATGTCTAACTATTTACAAACATTTAAAACTCAGACTAAGTTAAACATGTTTCATTCAGGGCGATATACTTGACTTCTTCCCAGCAAAACACACGTATGCAAAGGTCTCCATCCGCAAGCATGAAATTACCAACAAAATTAGCAGAATAAAAATTTACACAAAATAAACAAATAAAAAGGAAAAAGGCATGAAAGATTCGAAACTATACAAATGTAGTTTCGAAGAGTTTTACAAAAATTCTTACAGGATTTGGTTAAGAAACGCATCCCTGTTAAATGACCATCCATTTAAGTAAAATGAACAAGCAATTTGATCTCTAATTTACAAAGCTAACATGTAAGAAACGTTTAATATTGTGAATTAAATTCAAAATACTCGAACATGTCCTATCAAAATACCAAAATACGTAGAATGTTCAGACTTAATTCCAACTGTGAATGTCCTGATGTGCAACACTGATGCAATCCAGAATGCCTATGAATGAGTTTGCAATAGTCCCAAGGTAGTGTATAATCAGTCAATGTGCAGTAGTAATTGTAATAAATAATTGAAATAAAATTTCTCAAAATTATGTCTGAATTCTATTACGAGTCTAGGCTCTTACAAAATGTATCAGAAGAAAGTGAAGACAACAATTTAACTAATAATTTATTTTCCTACAATATAAGGTGAAACATGAGAAAAAAGAACTTACGATGATTTTACGAATCAAAGCCAACAATAACCAAGAATTCTTAGTAATAAAAGGTCCTGAGGGAAACAGACTTCGAATCCCGATGAAATCCATAATGTTGTGACCTGCGAGGTGTTTTTGTGCCAACCGTCTCTTGTTGAATTACATAAAATATTATTCTAGTTCTGAATTCAGTGTAACCTCCTGTGAATGTTTATATGCAGGACTTTTCCAAGGGAAAAAAATCACTTGAAATGAAATAAAATAAAATTTCAACTCAAACTGGTCACAACATATGTTTGAAGACCGGCTGAAAACCCTTTATTATGAGATGGGTTAAAAGACTTACTAAATAAACGCAAAAGAGATTCCCGCTGTGGGGGAAGGGGGGTAAGAGTTCATCTTTCCAGAAGAAATATAAGTTTTTACATGATGATTATCACGTCGTCCAGGTATGGCATTGTCTTTGCTATATATTTCTTACTCTGAGAAAGATTTTTTTTTATAAAAAAAAATGAAAAAGTTGTTTACCAATACCACCACTGGTTCTAAATCAATGTCAAAAACTAGATACAGTGTTTCTATTATTAGGTTTATCGAAGACAAAAACAGTAAGTTGACCTTACTGTTTTTGTCTTCGATAAACCTAATAATAGAAACACTGTATCTAGTTTTGGACATTGATTTCTGAATTTCTGGACAATATCAAATCCAGTAAATAAAGTTACGTTACAATAAAACCATTTGAAACTAACAAACAAATAATTGATTTAAATATACATAACACTTCCGTCCATAAGAGAAAAAGAAAGATTTATATAATAAAGAGTTATTTTTACCATAGGTCAGTTATACATGAGATTTATAGAAATATAACATAAGAAGTCTCATGAATGATACAGAATATACATGAACTAATATATTTGTATACATGTGAAAGTGAATCAGCTATTAAATTATGTTTTCTCTTGATGTGACTGATGTCAATATTATATTCCTGTAACAACAAACTCTATCTTATTAATCTATGCTTGTTATTTTTCATCTTCTCACTGAAAGTAAGGGGGATGTGAGCACTAAACACAATAATCGGAGAAGGTGCTGAACTAAAATAAACTTCAAAATGTTATAATGTCAATATCAAAGCCAAGCAATCCTTCTTGATTGTTGAATAATTTCGTTTGTGCTTATTTAATTTTCATAGAAAACTAACACACTAGATGATCAACGCCATTTTTAATCAATACTGCTCCGACCTTAACTCCACATACATTAACAGACAGTTTAAATAATTGGCTGAAAGTTGGAGCTGTAAGAACTGGTGCACACTTAGGTATGGTTTTTAACTTATCGAAAGCTTTACGGCCCAAAGAAACATGGTTTTCTCGTCAATACATTTGTCAGTGGCTCCGCAATTATTGCAAAATTGGAAACAATTTTCCAATAGTATCCAGCCATACTTAAAAATCGCATTAGTTGATTTCTGCTGATAATCACTGGGAATTCAACGATGGCCTTGACCTTAGCATCTAAAGTGTTTAACTTGTCCATGTCCCTCGATGTGTCCTAGAAATGGTACACAAGCACATCAGGAATCACATTTGGATAAATTAATTATCAAACTTGCATCAGTGAGTCTGTCAAAGAATTTCTGAATTGTTGCTAAATATTATATCCAGGTGTCATTGTAGATTATGACATCATCAATGTAAGCATCAAAAGTATGTAGACCATCACAAGTATTCATTAGACGTTGACAAGTAATGGCGAACCTTTCATCCGAAACGACATCACTTTATATTGATAAAGTCCATCTGGGGTCACGAATGCCGAAATTTTCTTTGCTCTTTCCGTAAGTGGAATTTGCCAGTCATTTCAGAATGTGCAATTAGGTGACATACATGTCATTTCTGATATTATCAATGCAGTCATCGATTCATGGTAATACAATGAATCTGTTTGAGTCACATTGTTCACTTTCCTATAATCAGTGCACATACGGAAAGTTTTATCTGATTTCGGAACAAGTATAAATTATGAATTCCATTCACTTTTACTGGGCTCTATGAAATCATTCTCCAGAAAAACTGAACTTTGTTTTTCAAGTATTCCTGTTTGAGAGGGTTCATCCTGTATGGGTTTTGGTTCACAGGTTTGAAATTTACAATTTCAAAGTCATGAAAATTGTTGTTTTTTCTTACGTGTGGAATTTACAAATTCAACGTCATGGTGTATTTTGTTAGTTATTGTAGGAACATCTGGGAATAAGTGCTCACATTCAAGTAATAACTGTTTAAATTCATTTCTTTCTTGCTGTCGCAAATGTGACATTTTCTGGTCCAGATTATTCATAATTTATTTTAATTCGATGACTTGTCGCTTAAATCCTCACTGAGTGTGACAGGTAAAACGAAAGTAATTGCATGACTAACCTGACTATCTATCACAACATCCTCGTACTCCTTTAATTTATTTACATCCCAGGAGTACTAATATTATAAACTAACTCATTCATTTTCTTCCTTAACTTTGTAAGGACCGTAATACCTAATCTGAAGAAAAGTTTGAAGAATGAACAAGAGAGACAGAACTCTATTAAAAGACTCAAACGTTCTCACCATTGTAGTTCTGTCAAACCATCATTTCGCTTTTGACTTGCATTGCTTGATACCAAATGAATCGCCTCTGGGAACCTTGTTGACGCAAACATTACGTTCAACAAGTACTAGTAACCTGATTTGGTCTTAGGTAAGGGACCAACACAATCTACCATTTTTCTGCTAAATGGTTGGTAAGATTCATGAATAGGTTGCAGATTATCCTTACGTATCTTCTGATTGTGTTTTCCTACCATTTGACAAGTATGACAAGATCTACAGTCTTTACAAACATCACTTTTAATTTTTGGCCAATAGAAATGATTCAAGATCTTGTGATACGTCGCATTAATCCCTAAAAACCAGCCAGAGGAGTTTCATGGGCCAGACTATTTCCTGTCTGTATGATTTTGGAACTACAATTTGATAGTTCACTGACCACTCATCACTAGCAGGTACCGCGGGAGGTCTCCATTTTCTCATACGAATCCCATTTTAAATACATAACAGACAGGTACTCGAGTGGCTTAAATTTCACTAATGGACCTTTGAAACAAACAAGAGATCTGTAGATCATTTTCCAGTTTGACGACAACTTATTGTCGTTTGTCACCCTGATTAGAACAAAGAAAATGAGTAAACTAATCAAAAGAGGATCACTGTGATTAATACCTAATGATTGAACCAAACAATAGCATGACCAATACATGTTTCAGCTAAAGGAATAATTTCTTTATCAAGATCATTCTCAAGAGCTTCCTTCGCCATGCCTCTAGTAACTGCACAAGCTGGGTATAAATAAAGGAATTCTTTTTCAATTGGATCGAATTTTTGATCCAAACAAGGCTTGTCAGTTACAAGTGGATTAACCACAACCTTATCTCCAGCTAGGTCATTGCCTAATAATAAATGAACGCTCTCAACAGGTTAAAAGGACACTGTTCCTACTGTCAAGGGTACTGAAACTAAGTCTGATGACAAATGTACACAATGGAGAAGACCGTTAATAAAGCCGCACTATACTCCCTGAGTAAGAACAGTCTCATTACATGACTTCTCAGAAAAAGGCAAAGTACCTGATATTAAAAGACTCTCTTAAAATTAGACCCAACATATGTATTGCTTTTAGTACTTTACCGTGACCTTGACCTCTTAGAAATAAGAGCATTGGGAATAGGTCTGTTTTGATTCTGATGCTATTTTTCAATTTGTATCAATCAGAAATAACGTGTCGTCTCTTCTTGCAATAGGTACACGTAGGAAGAGATAATGATTTGTTTTATCAAACATATCATAAGCTTGATTTCTAAACGTTGTGTCATATTGAAATTTAGAAGGGCTCGTTTTGGACTGAAATACATGTTTTAGCAGACGAATCTGATTAGAAGACTTGCTGACAAAATAAACTTTATGAGCAAAAAAATACTCGTTTGCGGCACTTTTCTAATGTTTCTACCTTATGCGCGTTAAGATAAGTAATAATCTCACTTTGAACATAGTTCTTGAAGTCTTCAAGTAATACAAGTTGTCTGAAATTTTCCTAATCTTGATGAACTTTCATGACTAATCACCATCAATCAAATACCTCCACTTTTTTGTTCTTGCACCTTCGACATGATCTTGTTCATCTTCCTGTTTATAGTTGCCGATAAGCGTCAGGGACTACCTCATAACGATTTAAGATGCATTCCTTAACCAGATCATAGTCAGCAATGTGCTGTAGTGACAGCGATTTTTAAACATCACTAGCTTTGCCAGTAAGTACACTGTGCTGTAGTGACAGCGATTTTTAAACATCACTAGATTTACCAGTAAGTACACTGTGCTGTAGTGACAGCGATTTTTAAACATCACTAGCTTTACCAGTAAGTACACTGTGCTGTAGTGACAGCGATTTTTAAACATCACTAGCTTTACCAGTAAGTACACTGTGCTGTAGTGACAGCGATTTTTAAACATCACTAGCTTTACCAGTAAGTACACTGTGCTGTAGTGACAGCGATTTTTAAACATCACTAGCTTTACCAGTAAGTACACTGTGCTGTAGTGACAGCGATTTTTAAACATCACTAGCTTTACCAGTAAGTACACTGTGCTGTAGTGACAGCGATTTTTAAACATCACTAGCTTTACCAGTAAGTACACTGTGCTGTAGTGACAGCGATTTTTAAACATCACTAGCTTTACCAGTAAGTACACTGTGCTGTAGTGACAGCGATTTTTAAACATCACTAGCTTTACCAGTAAGTACACTGTGCTGTAGTGACAGTGATTTTTAAATATCACTAGCTTTACCAGTAAGTACACTGTGCTGTAGTGACAGCGATTTTTAAACATCACTAGCCTTACCAGTAAATACACTGTGCTGTAGTGACAGCGATATTTAAACATCACTAACTTTACAAGTAAGTACACTGTGCTGTAGTGACAGTGATTTTTAAATATCACTAGCTTTACCAGTAAGTACACATTGTAATAAATGAGTGCATTGCTCTCTTGGCCATTTCACATTTACGACATTTTTTTCAAACTGAGGAAAATATTTGTCTACTTCTTTCCCTCTAAAAAAGGAGCACTAACGTAATATTCTTAGTAAATTAAACCTTGAATTTTTATGTCAAGTGGGAACGTGCATTTCACTTGCCAGTTTGATTTCTCTTTTTCTAAATTATCTCTTCCATCTCTCTTTGCCTTTGTATCTCCCTCTCTCCTATTTTTCCGATTGTAACTGCATTTGTTTATCTCTCTCCTCTTTCTCATATTGCAACTCTATTTCTTTCTCTTTTTTCTGTAACTGCGTTTGCTCTTTCTTTACCCGAATTTGTGTGTGTGTCTCTCTCCTCTTTCGGCGTTTGTAACTTCAATTGTTTCTCTTCATTCTGTAATACCGTTTCTTCATTCTCTTTCTCCAATTGCAACTGTTTTTGTTTTTCTTCTTTATCTTTCTGAAGTTACAGCTTTCTTAACTCTAATTCCATCTTTGCATTTTAATTGTAAGTCCTTAACTTTAATGTCAGAGTCTGAAACAAACTTACTGATCGAAACCAAAACAATTTTATTCAAAACACTATTTTCCATCAATTACTGGACCAAACTGTTTGTGATTTAATGTTTGTTAAAGAAGCGTTTCCCTCATAATGATTATATTTTCTAGCAAGCTGAAGCAAATCATCTTTTTTCAAAAGGTTTAACAAAATACATGGAATTAAAAAAAATTCAAAAACATGGATAATTCAAATTTAAAAAAACTTCAACGTTTTAGCCGAAATTCGTATCTCGAACTAGCCCCCATTTTTTATGTTGCGAGTCTAGGCTTTTACAAAAAGTGAAGAAAAAAGGGTTGGTAAAATTTAACAAGTAATGTTTTTCCCTAGAACATCAAATGAAACATGAGAAAAATAACTTTCGGTTTTACGAATCAAATCCAAATATGATCCACGAATTAAAAATTAGAGGTCCTAGTAATGAAAAGTCCTGAATAAAACTGGCTTTGAATCTCGATAAAGTCCAAAATGGAAGACGATTGTGTCTCTTGTAACCTGCGAAAAGATGTGTCAAAGGTTTCTTGTTGAATCACTGAAAATATTATTCCATTTTTGAATTCACTATAACTTCCATTGAATGTTTTTTCCCAGAATTTTGTAAGAACAATTATGTATTTTCAGAGAAACAAAATCACTGGTCACAACTTATGTTTGGAGCCCTTCATCAGACTATCTACAACGCAAAACAGATTCCCGGATGTAGGCCAAGAGTTCATCTTTCCAGAAGAAGTGAAAATTTTTTAAATTATAATTATCACGTCGTCACAATATGGCCTTGACTTAACATAATAATTATTACTCTGAAAAAGATTTTTTTTTAAATTTTAAAAGTTGTTTATCAACATTTCACTGGTTCTGAATCAAGGTCAGAAACTAGAAACGGTGTTTCTATTATTAGATTTATTCATGGAAATAACAAACAAGTCAAACAGAACCGAACTGAATTTATGGACAATGTCAAATCCAGCAAAAAAAGTTACGTTACAATACAAATTAACACTAACAAACCAATACTTAATTTCAACATATATAACAATAAAAATATACATTCTGATAAAAAAAAAATGTATCATATAGATTAGTCGCAGTGAGGAACGAATTTTTTGTTTTTGAAATCCCTGTTAATACTCATTTTCACTTCATTAAGATCTGAGTCATTCCTAAAGAAAATTGAATCAAACTGTAAACAAGTCCATTTCTAGAATATTATAAGCTCACATGTTATGTCCACGTGCTCTTTACAATGTACAGTCATGGACAAATGACAATAAAGTACAATCGATAATCATGGACAAACATTAAAAACACACATGCGCTATGTTTGTCTGTCTGTCTGTCTGTCTGTCTCTGTATACATACATACATATTTACATACATACATACATACATACATACATACATACATACATACATACATACATGCATGCATGCATGCATACATACATACATACATACATACATACATACATACATACATACATACATACATACATCAAAAGCAATAGCAACGGTTGCTAAAATATGATTTGTCGGAGAGCCAAAAACAAAAGCTTCTGCCCACATGCCGTATACACGGTGATGGTATATTACGGTTGTTAGAGATAATTCTTAACTGTTGTAAGGTTTATGTCATTACTCCTAGAGTAAATTGATGGATCATCTGGTAACTGATTCGAACATCCTGACGGAAGTTTTCTGATTTTATGGCAAATATAAAATCCATGAACGTAATTTTACAAATGTTGGGATGCTTAAATCGAACCAATGCCAAAACTGATATTACATCTTGATGTTGCAAATGACACAGACCGACGTAATTCTGCCAGACTGACCTAACTCGCTGCGCTCTGTGACAATTCACTGGATCATCTCTGTCAAACCCAAGGGAGCATTCGTTGTAATGTGTCATGTTCTGTATGTGAAGACATTTTTATTGCATGTAGTATATATTTGTGTTTCTGAGAATATTGGAAATAACACGATTAATACGAACATAAAAATGTGTTGTAGGACATACATAAGGAATTGTATTGGATGGTTATTTAAATTTAGTGATAATTTAAATTTAGTTATTTTCAAATTCAACATCTTCAAATACTTTCTATATATAATATATCCCATGGCCACGTCTCTATTTCTAATTCGAGAACTTACTTAGTTCCTCACGTGGTAGAGAAATAAAACTGTAACAGCTAAGAATACTATCACTTAACATCTGGTAAATCAAGGATTCGGCCAATGTGGGTATGTGAGAAAGCTTGCCAGTAGCTTCTCGTGGGTCAGTGGTTCTTCCCGGAGTTTTCTAGGGTTCTTCCTCCACCATTAATACCGGCCGCCATGCATAGCCTATCGCGTGCTGAAATATGGCGTTAAATCCAACAACAGCAACATCTGGTAAATCAATTATAATTATGCATTATCCATATACTGCATCACCCCGCATGGTTTCGTGTTATAGTTTCATCTGACGCGAATACTGTAATACATTTGCAGTCAAAACCATTAAAATTTACACTTTGATCATTATGATAAGTTGCAAGGAACTGTGATAAGTTACTACTTCTGATATATCCTTAGACCCATATTTGCCCTTTGCGTGGTATGGTCAGTTTCTTGCAGCAATGGTAGCTATGTGTATGCCCTAGTCTTCATTGACAGCTGCAGCGGTTGGTGCTGAGCCAGCCTTCTGACTATATATAGTAGCTTCTTTAGACTACCAGACCTGTATCATCATAATTGTCTGATTTAATGTCGTGACAGTCATCATCGACTGAGTCATGATTAGTATAGATGTTAAACTTACTGCCAACTTTACATGTCTTCTTGTGACTGTAATATTGGCTGCCAAGGCTTCATTCTCACAATGAACCTACTTATTTCGCTGATACGTCACAGGTAATTCAGATAATTATGTAACTTAACATTTAAAAGCTTGGCCAACGGTTAGCTAGGAATGAAAACTAAGACAAAGCTTCTCACCACAAAATTAGGCAGTCTATGGACCAATATTTCTACCATCTTTTCAGCCTTTATATTAATCACTTTATGGGCCAATACTTTCAGCCACTAGATTAGTTAGTTTATTGGCCAATAATTCGGCCATCTTTTCAGAAGACAGTTCACTCCCCTTCTTTTTTATGTTCTTAGATATTCTATCGATTTATATGCAGCACATTATTTTCAATGGATACTTCCATGGATACAGCCGTTCATAACGCCATACTTCCATGACGTTCTCAGATGTCTGAAAATTGCGTATAGATGAACAGTTAATTTGAATTTACAGTAATAAATGAAAGAGATGTACCAATTTATCAATACGTTAGTATATCTACTATGTAGGTTTACTGTATCATTCATTATGCCAGAGAGCACGATAGTAGTTGCAACTGATTTTTTGGATAGATAAATTGATTGATTGATTTGTTGATTGATTATTGATTGATTGATTGATTGATTGATTGATTGATTGATTGATTGATTGATTGATTGATTGATTGATTTGCATTACTCGATCAAATAAAGTTTTGCAATTGAGCTAAATAAAATTTCTATTTTTGATAAAACTTCCGATACATTACTATCCAGTAGACAGCTCAGTTGGAGTTAGTGGTTAAAGAGTCCGCCGCGGATGCGGGAGGTCGCGGGTTTGAACCTCGAACAAGTCATATCGAAGACCTATAAAAATGGTACTATTAGCTGCCTCGCTTGGCGCTCAGCACCAATAGGTTAGTGCTAGGACTGGTCGGTCTGGTGTCAGGAAAATATGACTGGGTAGTGAAATATGCTACATGTATGAGGCATGATGCTCCAGTGCTACAAATCTCTATAAACTGCCACACTGCAGACATTCTTAGGGATATGATTGGTAAATTGCTAAAGCTACGTTAAAAATCCTAATCACACACACACACACACACACACACACACACTATCCAATAATGTTTCTAAAATTCATAAAGGGCAGTCATGTCCAAAACCATTACACATGCACTGTGCAAGAGTGTCACGAGATTGTGATTTTCTTTGATCTGGATAAAAACGTGAAAACCTACCTGGTTTAATGATAAATAAAGAAGTACTTTACGGCTTAGAACTTTCAGCCCAATTGTTCCTGTAATTTTTATGAACTATATTTCATCCGTACACATGTGACTTCATAAAGGTTCAAGCAATAAGTCTTTAAGTATGCTAAAATTCTTAGAAGTGTTACTCTGGAGGTATTTTCCAAAGCACGAGTCGATGATAAACTTTTTCCTATACATGGGAAACAAAAGTTTTTGGATATTCGATAAAAACAAACGCTTCCTGTGTAATGGGAGGAAAACAGGAAATGGTGATACTTTAATCTAACATGAATTGTCTCCCCATAAAGGTACATTCCAGGACCTTTCCACTATCCAAGTGTGAAAATCTTTTATAAATATCAAAATAATATCTTTTGATTATTGCGACTGGAAATAACTATATTTTTCCTATTTTTAGTTCAATGTTTGGAACCATTCCCACTTTTTTTTCCACATTATGTAGCAGTATATAAATACAACAGGCTTCAGTTGATATGTGACACTACACTAACTGAAACAATCATTTGTTACAAGTCATTGTGGTTGCTAAGACAATGGAAAATATTTTTCTTTAAGTTTTCCTTATTACATTAAATATACAGCAAAATTAAAATACTAACCGAATTTAGAAATATGTTTCTTATGCTTGCTGTTTAAGTTTACCCTTTTGTTTACTGATCAGGATGACAAAGCAAAACATATGAGATGTGATATGTGCATGCCATGTCATCTGCATACAAATTTCCAGCAATTTCATCCAAATGTAGCTATAATTAAACAAAGAAAATCCCCCAAAATAACATATAAAATGTTTGTATGTGCCGTGTTCAGGTTAGTATCTAACATAAGTTACATGTCTTAGTGCATTTAAAATTATTACTAATCCACTACTGCCGAATGTGTTTTGAGTGTTATAAGTGAAGGAAATATCCAAGGAACATAATCAGTGTGGTAATATCATCATGGTAATCTAATCAGTGTGGTAATATCATCATGTTAATCTGATCAGTATGGTAATATGATCATGGTAATCTAATCAGTGTGGTAATATCATCATGGTAATCTAATCAGTGTGATAATATCATCATGTTAATCTAATCAGTGTGGTAATATGATCATGGTAATCTAATCAGTGTGGCAATATCATCATGGTAATCTAATCAGTGTGGTAATATCATCATGGTAATCTAATCAGTGTGGCAATATCATCATGGTAATCTAATCAGTGTGGTAATATCATCATGGTAATCTAATCAGTGTGGCAATATCATCATGGTAATCTAATCAGTGTGGTAATATCATCATGGTAATCTAATCAGTGTGGTAATATCATCATGGTAATCTAATCAATATGCAATTATACGAAATGAGGAGCTGCTCAATAAATATGTGTTTAGCATACGATTGTGTAGGAAATAATGGGTGGATATGGGTGGGAAATGGTTAGCTATACATTATGCAGCTCAAATTGCAAACTAAAATCTTTAAACTGAATTGGATGCACTTGCAACGAACAGCCAATCGTTATTGACCGTTCTAATGTATTTTGATTTAATGTATGCTTGAAATGAAAGGGGATATCTTAACTGAAATATGTGCCTTTTCTACCAATGTATGAACAACTATATCAGATTTCAAAGTCTAGAAATGGAACAATATGCATTAGGTTTAGAAATGAAAAAACTGAAGAACAGTGGCAATACATTTCAAGTCTAGAAATGGAAAAATAGACGTTAATGTTCGAAATATAATAACTGCATCAGATTGTCAATATATGCGAGGTTTACGACTCGTACTTTTATAAATGTATCACCGAAATAGAAATAGTAAAGTGGTGTACGACATGTCACAACCAGTACATCCTTACG
Organism: Sinohyriopsis cumingii; assembly: GCA_028554795.2. Lineage (NCBI taxonomy): Eukaryota > Metazoa > Mollusca > Bivalvia > Unionida > Unionidae > Sinohyriopsis > Sinohyriopsis cumingii. Next base: position 97,975,968 of record CM068838.1, read on the forward strand.
ACATGTCACAGCCAGTACATCCTTGCTGACTCTTAGCGAATTAAGTACATACTTTTACAAGTCTGAATGGCATTGATCATAGGACAAATGAAACGAAATAGTGCTATCAAGGATTATCATGATTAAATGTGAATAATATAGTTAATTTATAAAAAAAAAAAATACCTGAAACTAAATGGCTTAGAAGAATTTCGTCTGATGAGTTAAATAAAAACGTGTGTATGAGTGTGAGTACACCCACACAATAACACACAAACACACACACATACATACATACATTCATTCATTTATATATATATATATATATATATATATATATATATATATATATATATATATATATATATATATATATATATATATATCGTCACGTTCCTCCTACGGTACTATTTATAACACCGGATAACACATACATACATACATTCATTCATTTATATATATATATATATATATATATATATATATATATATATATATATATATATATATCGTCACGTTCCTCCTACGGTACTATTTATAACACCGGAGAAGGTTGACAATGAATGTTTAAATAGCTCCGAACCCCAGTCAGAAATGCCGATGGTCGAGATGTATTAAAACTTCAAGGCGTAAGGTATAACAATTTAATAAAATATATCAAACGTATTCAACTATTTCATTGACCAATTTCTCGATCGCAATTTATTTCAAACAAAAACAAACAATAACCTATTCACAGTTGTCGATTACTATCATCATCTGAAATTAAAGTCTTAAGTTAGAATGTTTCCTTTCGGTGTTGATTTTGTTACTGATCTGTCCGTCTCTTGTTTCTCTTAGGTACCTCTGGTACCCTTGACCACGTGGTGACTTCGCACTTCCGGATCCGTCCTTCCGACGCTTCCTATACTCTCTTCCACGTGTTAATTCCTGTAATGCGCCTCACCACAAACTACTTGCGTCGTAATATACCGCCCACGTGCTCTCAGTGTGTCGTCCCTTTCTCCGATCATCGGGTGCCAAAGGACTTTATGTTAATTTTGTGAGTGATTAGGTACAATTTACACATCGATAAATACCCAACCATGATCAGTTAATCATCATAATTCCAAGTTCGTCCTTTCTATCGTCAGTTCAACTTATTCCATCAATAATACATTCGAATTGAAGTAGCGAGTAATTTCCTTTCATAGCCGCTTTATATTGCCCCATAATACATAACCTGTACAGAATCACAAGAACATATTGACTACTCTCACAGATGTGTTTATTCAGAACCATCATACTTTACATCTTAAGCAATGGCTACCAGTGGTTTCAACATATTTCGTTTATTTACAACATTCTTGTTATATTTCAGTCAGTCCCATCTGCTATGTCAGATGACCATAACCTTACGTAATAACAACTGATAGCGATAGAACACGTGTACTAAATGAAATTTCCAAGGAAACCTTAAATCATTATGGATTTTATCAATGAACAACATGGAACAAGATGATGTTATCCCATACCAAATTAAAGGTAATACTTAAATGCATGTTTTACAGGAATAACATTTTATATCATTTGTAACAGCGTTAATACTTGACAAGACCCTTTCATTTATATGATGTGAAATTAAATATGCAGGTGTTAAATGTAGAGTTGCTCACAAAACCAGCCAACTGTTTTGTTTGGTTGCATAGTTGGGTGTTGAAGTGCTGGAAGGGCTGAGCGATTAGAATGTTCGAACTTTGGATTGGAGAGTTTATCAATGGTTGATGACTTTGATCTGAAGTGAAAGAGGGTTGGTGTTAGGGTTTGATACAGACAGAGCTTGACCACCATTAGCCATATTTTCCAAAACTGAACTAATTAGTTGTTTTTGTTCAGTGATAGGTCTTCGACTGTAAGACTTTAGAGACTCCTCACGTTTGTGGTCTGTCATAAACAAAAAAAAAACCTTGTTGCAAACCCAGCATCACTCATAGCCTGAATTGCTGTTGCAAGGAGTGAGTGACCGGTATAGCCTTGTACTCCTGCATTCTTGCAGATGTCTGGCACGAATGAGGAGAATTGCTTTGGCTTAATCGTTTCACAAGAATACCATTTGTCAGCAAATTCAGGAGATCTTAGTGATACATTACTGCATTGCGTAAATAAGGACTTTGCTGCTTTGTCACATTTTTGAAGGAAAAGTTTACAGATTTCACTGGACAAGGGTTTGTGCCAGTTGCATACATTCTTTTGTCTGACGTTTACTTAAGCTTTGCATCAACATCACCTTGTTGGTATTTTTCAAGTGTTTCATGATTTAGAGTCATGTACTCCATTCCAGATTCATCCTTTTCAAATTTTAAGGAAGTTGGGGTCAGTTGATGGTGAAAATCAATACATCTGGTCACAAAATAAATAGCCAGCAGATACCATATTCTGAATCGAAGGGCAACAGGATCAAAATATTTTAGATACGCATTGATTTTTCCTAATTCTTCCAGTGAAATTACTTGGTAGTGCTGGTTTGGCCTTTAAATACCAGATTTTAAATTCAATTTCATTTTTGCATTTAACATTAAATTAGCATTTTTTAATTCTTTGTCTCCTTGACAATGTTAGTATCTTTTCCATAGTCCTTCAAGAGTCTGTTTATGGCTGCACGAAAAAATTTCAAGGAATTCTTGTTTATATTCTTGCGTCAGATCGGTTGGCATTTTTTGTGACCCTGGATGATAAAAATTTTGGTTAGGCCTCAGCGTAGAACCTTCTTAAGTGGCCGCTAAGATCGTCTGGTCTGATTGTGTTGAAGTAAAGTTTGCATTTAATAATTTCAATACACCAAGCTGTAAGTAGATAGAAAAATATTCATAGTAATTCAATTCTTACACTTGGTAAGGTCAGTTTGAAATACACGTAAATATAGCATGTCCTGCAATTTGGACATATATACTTATGGTTGTGATATATGTATGTAATATGGTGACATTAGTAATTATATCCTTCAACATTTAAAGTCTTTCAAATTTATACAGAAGATTTATTTCTAGAGAAAAAGAATAGCAACGCAAAAAGTTATGTAATTTCTTTTTCATTGAAATTAATGACTACACATACAATATAATTTAACCAATCACCTTTATGGATTATTATATACTTTTCGCAATGGCATTTAGTCACATTGTTGGAGATATGATAACATTGTTATGTCAACAAACTATGCGCTATGTTATTATATATGTTCAAGCTCTATCCATCAAAGATATTTCATGCGAATAATGTGATTATCTTCTCTTAGTTTTATCATTATAAACTGTATTCAGTCTTTGAATAATGGTGTCATAAATATATGTTTTTATTTTTTTTGTAAGTGGTCTTATTCACACCATGACAGCAACACCCAAACAGGTTTGAAAATAAGCAAAAAAATAGTTTTAAAAAAATTACCATTAAAAACGCCAATGCCACATTTTGAGTTTCGTTTAGTAGCCACTGAGTATTGACTTATGTCAATAGCTTTTAAGTCCTCCTCAGGTAATTTCTTTAATCTTGGTTTGTATCCCTCAACGGCCTCAAAATCGACTTTCCCAGTTCCCACGCTATTATTGTTGTTGTTGTGTATGGCTAGGGTGACGGAGGTCATGGGGTGCTCTGTGAGGGAATTTATCAATCTGTTGTTCTGTTTCATTTTCAGCGCTTGTAATATCCATCGGAATATCATCAAATCCATCTTCATCTGCTTTAATCGATACTATTTTCTCTTTTAACTTCTTGTCAATTAATTGTTAAAAAAAACCTCCGCAAAACATTGCAGTGAAAAATCACCGTAATCGGCCATTTTGCTCAACTATGTAGCAGACGAACGCTAAATTGTGTAGTAAACTTTGCATTTCAATCAAATATTATTAGAAAAAGTACTAAAAAAGTGTATAAGTTATATTTATTTGCTGAATTCAAAATTTAAAAGATGAAATAATCGTTTCACAATGACGTGTCTGCAATGTGTATTTATATTGCAATCCGAAAGTAGTCCCAGAATGTATTGCTGTCTAAAGAATTCTAATCAGTATCACGTGACCATGTACATCCAATCATATTGCAGAAAATCCGTTTCATTCATAAAATTGGAATTATTAGTATACGAACATACAGATTGTGAATTATGCAGGGTTAGTCATTGTTAAACTTGTGAAAGTATAATTAGGTATTTTGTATATTTATATGTGTCTTTTATAATTAGTAGGGTAGGAAATGAGTATGATTGTTTTGGATTATGATAGTTTACTATAGCGACAAGTTAGCAAATATATGCATGTATCAGAAGTTGTTGATAATATTGTTATAGCACAATTATTGTAGAACCAAGTGTGTATGGAATATTTTAATGTGATTGTGTGAGTTGACTTGACAATTGTTTCGCCATAGTTCTGATAAAAGGTTTGTTGAGAATGTAGTTGTTGTTGTTGTTGTTGTTGTTGTTCTAGGGTTTAACGCCATTTTTCAGCACTAGATAGGCTATACATGGCGGCCAGTATAACTGGTGGAGGAAGAACCCTGGAAAACCCAGGGAAGAACCATCGACCCACGAGAAGCTACTGGCAGGCTTTCCCACGTACCCACGCTAGCCGAGCCTTGGACTCAAACCCACGCAGACAGAGGTGAGATGGCAGTAATCCGGAACGGTGAGCGCTTTAGACCACTCGGCCACTCGGGGCCCCTGAGAATGTAGTTAATTTTCTATGTCTGTCTGTCTCTCTCTCTCTCTCTCTCATATATTTTCTTAATTCAAATATCAAAGGATAAAAGGATTCTCAGTTATTTTGGATGTAAGTTTGTGAAACAATTTTAGTGCCAACTAATTCATTCAACCAGCTGAGAGTCTGACTTTTTTTTAGAACCATGGATATAGTTTAATCTTTAATTTTACGATAGATGGGTCAAGTGTGTATTACGAGACATGGTTTCCAAACAGCATACGGTCTGTGAATGATGTATATTTCAAGACATGTCCTCAGAAAATATACGACCTGTGAATGATTTATATTACAAAACATGGTTTCAGAAGGCATGCGATCTGTGAATGATTTTCTTAATGTGAATAGTTCTTGAATAATTTATGCTGTTTTGAAAATAGATTTTCTATTGACATTAATTTCCTATCATTTTAAATGATACATACAGCTACAACATCATACTAAAACAAATTATTTATATAAGTCATGACTCACGGACTTTGTAAATACATAAGAGACCGATCATGTCATCAACGGGAGCGGGGATTTACTTTCCGACCAAAATAGTGTTATCCTTTTATTTGAAGGGAATTCCAGTTACAATTGCTGAATCTAAACGCGGTTGTTAAATAGTCATTTTATGAGTCACGTTCTAAAATTCATGCAGGTTGAATTGCATGTGATATTGGAACTTTGAGCCAAGACATTAAAATTTCAACTGGAACTTTCTCACTGGCTCCGAATCAAGGTTAGTCTATCTGAAATTAATTAAACTTTCTGTCGCCATCAAGAGCGGGTCCATAAATATCGTTATGTGGAGATTGTAAACAATTAGGCAAGGTGTCTGTGAGACGGAACCCGTGGTTGAGTCCCAGAGAGGCGAAGAGTTTCAACGGAATCATGTTCGTCATTTACATGCAAAGAAAACTTGAGAAAATTTGCTATAGGAAAGATACCGTTGAGGGATATGCGGGCGAATGTTCCCCATCTCCCAACCAAATCAAGATCCGCTCATTAGTACTGATCAACATATTTTGCAGTCGAACAGTTTATGCACCGCCATTATAATAGAATGCTTATTGTGACTTAGTAGTTAGCGTGCGGACTCGCGAGAAGACGTTGCGGGTACGAATCCCACCACTTGATCAGCCTGAGTTTGTTTATCATGGTGCGTTTTGATCTAGCAATTTATCCGAATCTCGGAACCTTTAAATGCTCAGGTAAACATCAACCCGACATGACATTATTATTGTCCGCGCACATCAGACTGTGAATGCGCTTTCTGATATTTGACCCCAACGCAAAGTCCTAACGAGTAGGGTAATCCAAATTATGATATTCTTTAGGGATTATTCCATGTGTTTAACTTTGTTGTCACGATTCAATATCCAGAGATATTGACCGTAGTTAAGTAAAATTAATCATCAATTGTTAATATAGTAAACACGTGCAATTCAATCAACTACTTCCGGCTACTGCTAAACAGAAATGTCGCATGCTGACCACCGAACCGCTCCGTTGACTTAAGTGGTTTGAGCATCAACCGCGGATGCGGGAGGTAACGGCTTCGAACCCCGATCATGTCATACCAATGAGTTTTACAAATGGTCATAGCAGCATGGCGCTCAGGCTTAAGAAGTTAGTGTTAGGAGTGGTCGGCCAGGTGTCAGGATAATCCTGACTGGGTGGGACATTATGCTACTTGTCTGCAACATGACACGCCAGTGCTAGACATCAACATACATTGCCATACCGCAGACATCGTAGCGATATGATTAAAAAATTTTTAAAGTTATGAGGAAATACCCAACACACACACACACACACACACACACACACACACACACACACACACACACACACACACACACAGACCACGGCAGAAACTGACGCCTAACAGAAGCTAACAAACCCAATAAGCAACCCTTTCTTTTCGGCGGAGAATTATTCTTGATGTTGTTGTTGCTGCTGTAACGCCATATTTCAGCAGATAATAGACATAGCGGCAAGTGTAACTGGTTGTGGATGAAGCCTGGAAAACCGTAGTAATTACCACCCACCCACGGGAAGTTACTGCCATGTTTAATCGCATATCTACATTGGCCGAATACAAGACTCGAACCCAAGTGGACAGAAGTGAGATAGCAATGACTGGTAAAGTGCAAGCTCTTTAGATCACTCGGTCACCCTAGAAGAAAATTGAATGTGTGAGGGTGATCATGCTTAGTAGTGTTCTTTAGTTACAATATATCATGAAAATGCAGTTCATCCTAATTAAATAAAGACAATCTACATACATCCAAAGACATAAATTACGGGGAGAGAGAGAGAGAGAGAATGATGCTTGATACAGTACATTAATGAAAAATTGTTATTTTACGTAAATAGTGCGCTTTGATCCACTCTGAATACTATTGTTGTATCATGTGCTAGGAATTTATTGAAGCCCATGCCACTAAAAACTGAAAATATCTCCTTTTTTTTCTTTCGGGTATTATGTAAGACCGATTGGCCACAACACCTTCGCAATAATTATGACATAAATTTCCCCGTCACCGTGATAACAACATCGACTATGGATAATTACAACGAACAAATTTACAACGACCAAACTTGGACGGAATCCTTGGGGCTCATCTTTCATAACTGTATCATCAATTTTTCTTCCTGTATCGCGTGCTTTTTTCATAATACCAATATTTAGTTGTTTTGTTTGGCTGCATGACATTTCATTTTCTTTAACCATCAAAGCTTCGTTCCCGCTAAATGAGAAAATAATTCATGTCCACGCAAGCGGGGCCATCAAGTCAGCAACATATGTGTTTGTGTATTGTTGTGTATACCTATAGTAACACGATTATATGGTCTTAAAATAAGTAATCTAAAATAATTAATAGAAAAGAGTGAGAAGTAACAGGCTGTGTGAAATTCAATAAATAATCAATATGCTTAGAAAACAAAGTGAAAAGATAGAAATAACTAACGGTATTGCAAAATAAGTCATAGCATTTCTAACACAAGTGTTTAATATCAAAATACAAATAATTCAGCGCTTGAAGTGTTGATGTGCATGTAGTGGCCTGAATCGTAGTGATGTGGCAACAGCCCTATGCTGAATCACAATAACACAATCCAAGAATATATCTTTATTTGATTTTTACTATATACTCTAAGTCTCTATTTCCCCAAAATGTTATTTTGATCACTGTTTATTTCCGGAGAAGAATAACTACATTTCCAAAGGAAATCATATGCTCCTTACTGCACTTAATGAACACAATAAATCCAGTCCATCATAAGCAGAAAAGCAGATCTGAACTGGATCAACAGAACATCAAAATTAATCATTCCAAACCAACTGCAAAGGTTATTTCTTTCAATTTGATTCACTCAAAATATGACTATAAATTTCATGTTTAAGAAGACCAAAATGAAATATTTTTCATACTAATGTTGAGCGCGCGACGTAGTCACTGGGCCGTGCTAAATGCACATTAATATTGTTAGTTTGTATTGATGAATCTATGGTTGTGTATTTATTTTGAAATACAGAATAAATTCAGTTACTTCGTTGTAGTGTGACCTATTCCTGTATTATTACGCCTCGGATAGGAAAACGAAATGAGTATATAATAAAAAGGTTACTTCCTTTTATGGGAAAATATGAACTCGAGTGTTCAAACTAATCCATCACTCCCAAAGTGCATGCAGTATTACTCAGAGAGAAACAAAAATACCACCCACCCCTAAAAAATAAAAAATAAAATTGTAAATCGTTCATATTTTCCAATACAATAGCAGTAACCTATAAATACTTAACAACTAATAAGCTTAGGGGCAGTTTGGCCAATTGCCACCAATTTTTTTTTTACAGATTTGCGCAACAGACTATGACAAAGCAGGAACCTCGTAAATTTTATTGAGGGATTAAACTTAACTTTTACAGATCTGCTTGGATAAATGGAACTGTTTGATTCTTCTCCTAGAAGCCTGATCACCACTGTGGACAAACCAAATAAATGTGAAATCTGTCACAAAACGTTCAGTCGAATCCAGAATCTGAATGCGCATAGAAGAATACACACTGGTGAAACACCGTTCAAATGTGAAGTCTGTGCTAAACTGTTCAACAGAACTGATCAACTTTAGAAACATACTAGTACGCACACTGGAGAAAAACCGTACAAATGTGAAATATGTGGTAAACGCTTTAGAAAAAACGGACACAAAAAAATCATCGGCGAGTACACACTGGGGAAAAAACGTACAAATGTGAAATATATGATACAAATTTTAAACAAAGTGGGCACTTAAAGAAACACTTGAGCGCGCACACAGGTGAAAAACCCTTTACATGCGACGTTTGTGGTAAAGCTTTCAAAGTGAGTGAACATGTAAAGAACCATATGAAAGTAAACACCGATGAAAAACCGTACAACTGTGAGGTGTGTTATAAACACTTTAAGGAGAAAGGAGATATTGTTGTTGTTCTTGTAGGGTTTAACGCCATTTTTCAGCACACGATAGGCTATACATGGCGGCCAGTATTAATGGTGGAGGAAGAACCCGGGAAAACTCTGGAAAGAACCACAGACCCACGAGAAGCTACTGGCAAGCTTTCTCACATACCCACATTGGCTGAATCCGAGACTCGAACCCACGCAGACAGAATTGAGATGGCAGTGATCCGTAACGGAGAGCGCGTTAGACCACTCGGCCACTCGGGGTCCCCAGAAAGGAGATATAAGAATTCATATGAGAGTACACACTGGAGACAAACTTTACAAATGTAAAAACTGTGAGAATATATTTGGAGATATAAAATATTTGGAAATGCACAAGAGGAAGCATAACCGAGAAAAACCATTTAAATGTGATTTATGTAATAATTTGTTCAACAGAAGTGATTCCATAAAGAGGCATATGAGAATACACAGAGGAGAGAAGTTTTACAAGTGTACGGTGTGTGGAAGACATTTCAATGAAAGTGGAAATTTGAAGAAGCATGAAAAAGTACACAATACAGAAAGAGAAAAAATAAAACAACCATCAAATGTGATCTCAGGCGAAAAGGTTTTAAAGAAAGTGAACCACAGGTGGAAAAGGTGCTGCCTAGAATCATACATATTGAGGATGCACATGGAATACTACGATTTTGATTTATTACTGTGACCATTTTCAATTTTCATATCTAAAATAACACTGGCACGTTTAAGTTCACACGGCCTGTTTTACAGTCCTATCTTTTGCAGCAGTCAAGTTTATGTACCAGAAAGACGCGACACCAAGAAAATTAAAGGGTAACTTAAAGTATTTTCAATAAAATCCCAAAAAATCGTAAATGTTCTATATCAAGTCCAAACGTATGGAGTGTTCCAAATGAATTTCAGTATTGAATGTGCAAATGAACAATAGTCTTGAATGTGTTGATGAACCAAAAGTAATGAGGTATCACATATATGATCCAGAATGCCTTTGACTGAATTCACAATAATCTCATGATGGTGTTTTTATCCAAAATGTCAACGAGCATTTTGTAATTCCACTGAATAATTTTTAAATAAATACAATTTATCTCAAATTATATCTGAACACAAGAGTAAATGATTACAAAGACTGAACTTAATCGAAGAATGAAAACTTTGTTAAACATAACCTTTTATAAAAATCTAAGACACAAAATAAATAAACAGGACGTGAGTAGGTAATTTGCTTCCAAAACATTCTTCGTTTGTAGAAAAAGCTAAACTTGGAACAAAATATCATTAAACAACCTATTTATAACCTACAAATATGTCAAAAAGCATAATAATATGTAGGTTAGGTGAAACCTCTACACTCAATGACAGAAAAACGTCAAGCACATAATATAAAGTAAATATGCATAACATGAAAAACAGGGCAGGGATAACCCATTTAAATCTTATACTAGAAGAACAGGGCAGGGATAGCCCATTCAAAGCTAATGCTGGAAGAACAGGGCAGGGATAGCCCATTCAAAGCTAATGCTGGAAGAACAGGGCAGGGATAACCCATTCAAATCTAATACTGGAAGAACGGGGCAGGGATAGCCCATTCAAAGCTAATACTGGAAGAACGGGGCAGGGATAGCCCATTCAAAGCTAATACTGGAAAAACAGGGCAGGGATAGCCAATTCAAAGCTAATACTGGAAGAACAGGGCAGGGATAGCCCATTCAAAGCTAATACTGGAAGAACAGGGCAGGGATAGCCCATTCAAAGCTAATCCTGGAAGAACAGGGCAGGGATAGCCCATTCAAAGCTAATACTGGAAGAACAGACAGGGATAGCCCATTCAAAGTTAATGCTGGAAGAACGGGTTCAGGGATAGCCCATTCAAAGCTAATACTGGAAGAACAGGGCAGGGATAGCCCATTCAAAGTTAATACTGGAAGAACAGGGCAGGGATAGCCCATTCAAAGCTAATGCTGGTCAAAGCTAATACTGGAAGAACAAGGCAGGGATAGCCCATTCAAAGCTAATGCTGGTCAAAGCTAATACTGGAATAACAGGGCAGGGATAGCCCATTCAAAGCTAATACTGGAAGAACAGGGCACGGATAGCCCATTCAAAGTTAATACTGGAAGAACAGGGCAGGGATAGCCCATTCAAAGTTAATACTGGAAGAACAGTGCAGGGATAGCCCATTCAAAGCTAATACTGGAAGAACAGACAGGGATAGACCATTCAAAGTTAATACAGGAAGAACAGGGCAGGGATGGTCCATTCAAAGTTAATACAGGAAGAACAGGGTAGGGATAGCCCATTCAAAGTTAATACAGGAAGAACAGGGTAGGGATAGCCCATTCAAAGCTAATACTGGAAGAACAGGGCAGAGATAGCCCATTCAAAGTTAATACTGGAAGAACAGGACAGGTATAGCCGATTCAAAGCTAATACTGGAAGAACGGGGCAGGGATAGCCCATTCAAAGTTAATACAGGAAGAACAGGGCAGGTATAGCCCATTCAAAGTTAATACTGGAAGAACAGGACAGGTATAGCCCATTCAAAGCTAATACTGGAAGAACAGGGCAGGGATAGCCCATTCAAAGCTAATGCTGGAAGAACGGGGCAGGGATAGCCCATTCAAAGCTAATGCTGGAAGAACAGGGCAGGGATAACCCATTCAAATCTAATACTGGAAGAACGGGACAGGGATAGCCCATTCAAAGCTAATGCTGGAAGAACAGGGCAGGGATGGCCCATTCAAAGTTAATACTGGAAGAACAGGGTCGGGATAGCCCATTCAAAGCTAATGCTGAAAGAACATGGTCAACGTACCTTTATTTATATCTTCTTTGAGTACTGAGTGCCAAAGATGTGAATTCTTGAAAGATTACATTAAAATATTAAGTGCTCTATGCAAATTTTCTTTTAGAAAATGTTTTTATAAACCATTACATATACCCAAAGATCAATGTCTAAGTGAGCTGAAAAAGTATTGTATTTGCCTCAAACGATTTAAATTGTTACTTTGTTTTGAGCCCAGTAGCATCTGTGACAGACACAATCTCATTATTTTATTTTTGCCACTTTTACTAAAATGCAGATGGACTAACCAAATTATGTTGTATGCTCCTGAATGATGTATCTTGACTGCACAAAGAAATCTATAATGGTCTTTTTCAATTGTGAAGCATTCCTAAATGAATTGTTTCAAATTGTGTGTATTATTTTCTGTATTATATAATTTTGTGTATATTGTGTGTTCAGTAGTTTGTAAATCTAAATCCAGACATATTTTAAACCAGAATCAATAAATCGTGCAACTGAAACATGAATTATAGCATGTCGTATAATCCTCAGATATTTGTTATATCCATGTACTATGATCATTGACGTTGCTGAGTAAGTTATTCAGAGACCAATATGAAATTAATGTATCTCATCTGTGCATCCCTTATTAATCAAATATGATGTAGCTCAGTATTACCTTGCTGTGTATTTTCTAGGACGAAAGGTGTTGCTCAATTTTCATAATCGAAAACTCACCATCTTACCCTATCATCATCAATGCAGATGCAACTTGAAAAGTATTCTTGAGATCCGTAATTAAATTGCTGCTGATTACAAACAAAGTATTTAGCAGCTCTTTGGCCCCCTCCCTCCGTGGGTTGGGGAGGTAGGATAGTGGCAATAAATCTTGAAATCAGGATTGATGTACAGTACTTAGTATATTTAATGATTTTATTGGTTTTCGAAATGGGAAGTGCTTGATTCACTCATTCAGGTATTCGCTATTTTGCATCCACTTTATTGTGAACTTAAACAAATTATGATGAATAATGATTAAAAAACTGTATGTGACATTAAATAAAGATTTAAAATTAATGAAACACGTTTCACTCAGGACAGATCTTAAATATTTAGGCCACAAATATAAGTTAGGTTGACGAAATTGAGTAGAGTTTGTCGTGCCATTAACTAATGGTCTTTCTAACTATTCGAGTACTTCATCTATATCTTTTTCGTGATATTATTATTACAATTGGCGAATTTTTTGGAAATATCGAAAGTCGATATTTTTAAGAAATTGGCTATTTTTGGTCATATAATTTTGCTGAAATGACCGATGTTAATTTAGAAGTGAACACAGATCAATAAGTTGTTATTAGCGTATATCCTTGTTCCAAAATTTTGAAGATTGCTCTAATTTACATTTTATGTGGGTATTTTTGTGTGGTGAAACCTTGATATCAATGGACTAGTTCAGATAATGACATATTCCCGTGTATATTTTCGAAGTCTTTCAATTGTGCTATTCAAAATTCTAGAAGGCAAGCCTCAACCTCGGGGTGCAGAACACGTCTACACCTAGCGGAAAAACACTTAAAAGCAACGGATGAGTGTCGATTGAACTGCGAAATTGTTTTAATCTAGGGAATAAACTAATGCTTTTGTCATATTTGGTTCCTAGATTCATTCCCTGAGCCATATAAGAAACAGTTATGCGTACAAAGACTTAATGTTGGTACGTACTAATGGGTATCTGAATCGGGTTGGTCATTAAAGCGTAATTACGCAGTAACATGTATTTCCGGTTTTCGAAACTTTACGGTCTTTTATTATCATCTTGTTTTGTTTTTTAAATGTGTGCGTAAATTCACATATTCTTTAATTATCATATTTTCAAACTTATCATCTTTCATTTATTGCTTGCCACAACATCTATATGGTATTAAGAGAACAGGTAATTACTGAATTTTGAAAAATATATTTCCATGGCATTACCGTTTTACAGTCCAGTTGACATTTTCAATATTTAGTTATAAACCTAATATGAAGTCTGGTAGATAACAATGCTCTAGAAAATGTTTAGAACTCCAGCGCCAAAACTAATTTACTGTTAGTTTTTACGAGTATCGTGTATTATGTGTTTTGTAAACTTTACCAAAATATTTGAGAAATATATTATGGTAAATATTTTGCGCCAGCACATCTTCAGAATTTTTTAAAAGTTTGATATGTCCTCAAGCCCAAAGTTTATACCATTTATTAGCTGGACTTTTATTTATATTTAATTTTGTTCGTGTGCTTGTTCCTGGTTGAAGGTATAGCTTGGGCCTAAATGACTACTGTCTTGCCTGAATGGTGTGTCTACCTGTTTTCTGTCAATTTTGAGATGTTTATTAGAATTTAATTTCAAGGTTTGACCTTGGTTACAAATTACTGAAATTCTTTCCATGTAAAATGACTCCCATCATGGACATTCTATTATGCCTTAGGTCAAGTGAAATTATCAAATATAAAAGGAGATAAACTATTATTAATTCCTGTTGTCAAGTTTAGTCTGTGGAAAAGTTTACTATGGTGCTCAGATATAATTATCGAGGATTCGTTTATTTAAATTATTCACTAGAACTCCAACGTGCTCATATACCTTTTGGACTAAACCTACATTTTTGTATAAATTAATTCAAAGTCATTATGGATTATATCATTGTGATACATAAAGACTAATGACGCTTGGTACATTAGCATATTCAGTACTGGGATTCATTTGAAACATTCTACAATTTTGGACTTTTGACATAACAATTATCATTATATGGGGTTTAATTCACAATAATGTAAGTTCCTCTTTCGTTTTGAGTTTGTGACAGCTCTACTGTTACGAAGTGTGTTTTTGTCCAATAGATCGATCTTTTTGGTATGTAATATAGTACTGTAGCCTAAGTTATGTAGGGATATGACATTGTACAAGTCTTTTCATTTTTACAACAGACTATTTATCGGGCTCAATTTGTAATTAGTTCCCAGAACAATATCATTATTCAGCTATATTTTCCACTTTTAGTAAAGGAAAGAAAATTATTTTAAAAAAATACATAATTGATGTGTTGGATGCCTTGCACAATGAGCGTCTCGAGCCACCTGATACTGTTTAACCAAATAATGCTAATTAAGACAAATGTGTAAATGAGGACAGTGTGATGACTTGTTGACCTTAAGTTCACAAGTTCTACACATGAGAAAATAGATACATTAAATAATTTGATATTATTGCTGTATTATCACATTTGATCGATGGATGTCATGAACCTGACAATAAATAATTGATATTTTTATATGGTTAAGTTTTATCTTTCGTCAGTTCTAATTTGGAAAATGTTCTATGGTCGGCAACAGTACGATACTGTACAGTACATTATGCCTTATGCAAATACATGTAATGTAAAAACGAGTTCCATACACATCTGCTTTTTTCATTCAATAACCCTATAGGTTCTTCAGGTGGAATAGTTTGCCAGGAGATGTGCTGGATCAGTGGTTGATGTGTAGTATGCACGATCACGAGGGCGAATTTTTTAATTCTACCCCAACCAGGCAACATAGTAATAATGTGTACCTGAGCAATGCACTTCAATTTACATCAAGGCATTATAACATATGACGACAGTTTCACCTTGGCTGAGCTGGCAGTTCATTTTATGTAACCTCTGTCCTCTACAATAACCAAAATGATCAGTTTTAGAGACTGTTCCTTGCAGTCATGCGAATAAATATGTGCATGTATTCTGAAGATAAGTACAACACAATTACCTAAAGGATGTCACTGTGCCATGCTTTTCATATTCTTGGGATCATCTATAATTTCAATATTAAGGTGGGATCCTTGGATACAAGTTGACTGTACCATGATGATATTTACATGCATAAGGTATCCAAAGGATATAAAAAGGTCACGATGAGCAATTTGTAATACATCATTCAGAATGTAAACCTTCGACACAGGGATGGGTTGGGGTATAAACTTGTAACACGTACCCAATCCTATGAAATATTTAGTGAAAATATTACTCAATATTATTAAAAAAAAGGTCACCTGTAGTTAGAGATGAATCTGGACAAATTACGGTCTCCCAACTGACAGAAAGTTAGCCAACAATGGCATTGTCCGTAAATCAAATGAGGGAACTACCTGGTCACAAATACATTAAATCTATAATTACTATACTCAGCAGCATTTTATTCTACATTGTTACAATTTCAACATCAAATTATCATCCATTCCAATTAATATCCAACAACTGGAAGACCCCTTTCTCTGCCGTATACAAGAATGCGTCCATATTAGTGGAATTGATGTACTAGAGGTAGAAACACTATAAATATTCTCATCGAGATCGATTTAAATGGCTCAATTAACGTAACCCGGGTCAACTATGGGACATTACAAAATTCCATTGGAGATCCAGATATTGTATGTGTCAAATTATAACTGATTTCGAAGGATAGTTGCACTTTGAATTATAATTTGTAAACAAATCTAGTTTTATACGTTCCTGGTTGTAGAACTGCCAATTATTAATTCATCTCTAATTTGTTACCTTTTTACACACCACAATTGAAAGGTGCGACATTTGAGCCGGAATAAACACAATTATATTTTTCTTCTCTCTTCTCTATTTCCGTTAAAATAAAATTGTGATAAACGTAATCCTAAAAGGGTCATAATTTAATATAAAATGTATGAAGCTGGCTGAATAAATCAATCTTTTCCTCACAAAAGCAGTCAATTAATCAACTCGTTTTATAAATTCTATATTAAGTTCTTACCCAATGAAAGACTCTCAAAAGCTCGAAATTAATCAACTCGTAAGAACATCAGCTGAAAATTATTCAACGAGTTTTAAAATTTAATATCAATCATTAGCCATTTGAGATTCTCTATATCTTTGGTGAAAACCATTGTATCAGCTAAGCGGGCGCTCCACAGAACTTCCAAGACAGTGGCAGGTGCAAGGTGAAATTGTTTTCAGTTGCAACATGAACATAGGAGAAAATGTTGGCATACCTCAAAGTTACTTTCATGTACTGTGGCTGAAATTTCTTTTGGATACTGTACTTAGGGAAACTGCAAATGATCCAATCATACAGCTGACCAAAATGACTGGTCCCATGTACTGAGAAAATCAGCCCGAATTAGTCTAAAGTACTCTTCAACAGTTATTAAAATATAGATGAATTCGGCCAGACTAGCAATACCAGTAACTGAAATTGCAATTAATTAATCAACAAATATACGAAACGTAAAAAACGTTTTCGTCTCGTTTTTGTAACAATTTACTTGTGACTTGGTGTGTGCGATTTGGATTTTTAACATAGGTTTAACAATTTTTCTGTCATATCCCTACGATGTCTGCTGTGTGGCAGTTCATAGTGATGTCTAGCAATGGGGCATCACCCTGACACCAGGCTGACCAATCCTAACACTGACCATTTAATGATGAGCGCCCAGTGAGGCAGCTATCAGTAACACCTTTTTAAGTCTTTGGTATGACTGGGTACGGGTTCGACCCGGCGAGCACCCGCATCCGAGGCAGACGCACTAACCACTAGGCTACCGGAGCGGTCAAGAAACCTATGAAGTGAAAATAACACTGGTCAACAGTGAAATCATTACTGACTTGAAAAGGCCCTAATCTGTAGTATTTTGGTGTGCCGAACACGAATATAACCGTGAAAAATTTGTATTGGCTCTCGTTTTGAAGATATTCATATACCTCATTTTCTATGTTTCACTGTGTAAATTTCTCCAGTAGGACTGCAGCAACATCCGGAATAATGATGTAACATTGCATAATACCATCATGCTCACATCATCCACAGTTGATGCATCATTTTCTGATGCAATGCAATACTAATGCCATGCGGCTGCTGAAGTAAGTTGACGTCAGCAGTGTACTATACATGTGTAGGCCTATTATACTAATGCCAGGCGGCTGCTGAAGCTGACGTAAGCAGTGTACTATATAAAGCCCAATCAGATAGGTTCAGCATTTAAAATATTTTAGACGTTGTGCGAGACAGTTCAAGCTACTGTTACATAAAACTTATTATTTTATCCATTTACGTACAATAAAGAACAGTAATGCCTCGAAAGTGTGTTAATACCGCGGACAATTTTTGCTATATTTGTGGGGAAGTGACATTTGCCAACCAGAAGAAAAGTATCAATTCTCAAGTGAAGAAGGCATATCATCTTTACTTCGGATGCAAGGTTGGTGACCAAGACAAGCCTTGGGCTCCGCATATATGCTGTGCTACATGTACAACACAGCTTTCACAGTGGTTGAATTGCAAAAGGTCATCAATGCCGTTTGCAGTCCCAATGGTGTGGAGAGAGCCAAGCAACCACCTAAATGACTGTTACTTCTGCTTGGTTCCTCCTCTTTCCGGCGGAATAACGAAGCGAAAGAAGTCGAGAATAGTCTACCCAAACATTCCGTCTGCATTGAGACCAGTTCCACATGGTGAGGGACTTCCTATTCCAGAACCTCCAGCAGAATATTCTCTTGATTCATCTGACGAAGACAAAGGTGAGTCGACCTGTTCTTCTCCTGGTCCATCAGCATGCAGTGATCCAGATTTTCACTGTGGTGCATCATCAACCCCACACAGAATAACACAGGAAGAACTAAATGACCTGATTCGTGATTTGGACTTATCAAAGAACAAGGCAGAATTGCTAGGATCAAGACTCCAACAATGGAATCTTCTAGAAGAAGATGTCACAATTACTGCATATCGAAAGCGCCACCAGCAATTGGAGCCTTTCTTCAGAAAGGAAAGTAATCTGATATTCTGTTCCGATATTGAGGGCCTCATGAATGCTTTAAAAATCACTCATGACCCACAAGAATGGAGACTATTTGTGGACTCTTCGAAACTGAGTCTCAAGGCTGTGCTTTTGCACAATGGAAACATTCTTCCATCTATTCCAGTAGCGTATGCTGTCCACATGAAAGAGACATACGATAACTTAAGGCAGCTACTGAATTCCATTGAGTATAACAAGTACAGCTGGCACCTCTGTGGTGATTTGAAGGTAGTTGCCCTTTTAATGGGACTGCAGCAAGGATATACAAAATACATGTGTTTCTTATGCGAGTGGGATAGCCGAGCAAGGGAAATGCACTACATGAGGAAGGAATGGACTCACAGGCAGAATGTAGCCATTGGAGAGAAAAATATCCAACACCCAGCTCTGGTTGAGGCTCAGAAAATCTTGCTACCACCCCTTCACATCAAACTAGGTTTGATGAAGAACTTCGTGAAAGCCATTGACCGGACTTTGCCAGCATTCCGATACCTGCATGAAAAATTCCCTCGACTCAGCGAAGCAAAGATTAAAGAGGGAGTTTTTGTGGGTCCTCAGATTCGAGAGCTTTTCAAAGATGACCGGTTCAACAACTTGCTGGAAGGTGACGCGAAACAAGCATGGAATGCTTTTCGCCTAGTTTCTACAAACTTCCTCGGAAATGTTAGGGCAGAAAACTATAAGGAACTAGTAGAAGACATGTTGATGAAGTATAAGAAACTTGGCTGCAATATGTCTCTAAAGATTCACTTCCTTCATTCCCATTTGGATTTCTTTCCTAGCAACTGTGGTATTGTTAGTGATGAACACGGCGAACGTTTTCATCAAGATATCGCAACAATGGAACAAAGATACCAGGGAAAATGGTCCACTACAATGCTGGCTGACTACTGCTGGACACTCCTCAGAGATGCTCCCGAACAGCTGTACAAGAGACAGGCGAAGAAATCTAAGATGTAGTCAATGACTTGATTTTTTATAGGTAGGCTATTACAGTTGACCTTTTACTATTGGAATGCATTTCGTTATGTAAACATTAATTTCTTGCAGATTACAAAAAAACTAGAGCCAATTTTGCAATTTGACTGTCATATTCGTGTTCAGCACATAAAAATTGATAAGAATTGACTAATTTTATTTCAGTAACATGACTTTTGTAAAAATTTGTTGTCCAGTGTAACCAAGTACAGCTAGCAGTGTTTTCAATTGGTGCACATCTCAGGCTGGAAACTCTGTAATCCAAAATACACCCATCAATCAAACAGCAAAAATAAGCATGGGATGACTGGCATGAAGCACAATAACAAGGAAGCATGGGATGAATGCCACGAAGCACAACGGCAAGGAAGCATAGGAAGGTCCGCATGAAGCACAATAGCAAGGAAGCATGGGATGACTGGCATGAAGCACAATGGCAAGGAAGCATTGGATCATTGGAATGAAGCACAATATCATGGAATCATGGGATGACTGGCATGAAGCACAATGGCAAGGAAGCATGTGATGACTTTCATGAAGCACGATAACAAGGAATCATGGGATGACTTGCATGAAGCACAACAGCAAGGAAGCATGGGATGACTGGCATGCAGAACAATGGCAAGGAATCACTGGATCATTGGAATGAAGCACAATAGCATGGAATCATGGGATGACTGGCATGAAGCACAATGGCAAGGAAGCATGGGATGACATGCATGAAGCATGAAAGCAATGAATCATGGGATGACTGGCATGAAGCACAATGGCAAGGAAGCACTGGATCATTGGAATGAAGCACAATAGCATGGAATCATGGGATGACTGGCAAGAAACACAATGACAAGGAAGCATGTAAAGGTCCACATTAGTCTTCCTCTCCTGCTTAATAAACTTGAAACCCATGTTCTTAAGGTTAATCACTGTGTGTTCAACAATCTTCTCACAAATACCTAAATGGGAACATCGGCACTGAAATAGCTCTTTCATATGCCAATATTTTCTTGTTCAGATTTTAATAAAACTCCTCAATGTGGTATTCAACAGTTTTACGTTAGTACTAATTCATTTATGACATATAAACAATGGATATGAAAACAGGTCATGATTTCAACATTTTTTTAAATTGCCCATTACTTTCATCTGACAACTCCATTTATATTAATTCAACAGGTCAAGTATCTTTTTAGATATCCACTTGGAAGGCAACACATAAATTCATATCTGCTGCAAACTAACACCTAACACATTCTCTCCCAAGTAGCTGTCACCCCAAGGCAGTTAATTACTAATTTTATAAAAGTCAGCTTGCCCTGGGCAAACTGACTATAAAAATTTAACTTACCCTTGGAATATCTGGGCTTGCCCCAATCGTAATATCCGAAAATGAATAAAACAATAAGAACAAATATGGTATTCTATGGAAATCACATTATATTTGTACATAGTTTTGTTTCTTTTGTATCTCTGTTAGCACCTGTACAGCATATGCCGATAGTTAATGTTATCTAAAAGTATGTAGATAATACATGTACAGTATACAGACATGGAGAATAAGAAAAGTTCAAATGCAGACATAGTTGGAAGAACAATAGCAGACATACACATGTATACAGACTGATAAAGGGATTGGTAGAAACAATCTTGGAAATAGCTATATTTATTTCAGAGAGAAAGAGAGAGAAAGTGATAGAGTTAAAGCAAGACTGTTTGCAATGACTTATTTATACTCACAACTCAAGGATTTGTGAACACTAATAGCTACTGTATCCATTAATTTTACAATCATTATGTTAGTCACATTTAAACCAGTGACATACATCAAACTATTTGAGAATGCGACTTTTGAGAATGATTTGTGAATACTTTTTTTGTCCAACTGGTTACCAAGCAGTATGCATCGAGTCACCTTTAATTAAGTAAACAACACATCATATACCCTGCCTATGGGTGCTATATTACCATAATAATAAATTGATACCAATCTAAACAAAATTTTCCTGGTAGTTGCTGGTGAGCTTTCAGACATATCCACATATATTTTATACATTAATCTCATATCTTCCTTTCATGTATTCTAGCATGTACTTTCAACTTGGAATTTGTGATAAACAGCTTACCACACATTTCACATTTATATGGTTTATTACCTGTGTGTATCATCACATGTCTTCTCAAGCCAGTGTTCCGGCTAAACAATTTCCCACATATTTTACATTTAAATGGTTGATCACCTGTATGTATCATAGCGTGCATTTTTAAATGAATCGTCTTGCTAAAGAACTTGCCACATACTTCACATGTATATGGTTTCTCACCCGTGTGTATCCTTATGTGGATTTTCAACTCAGATCCTCTGATGAACGACTTATCACATATTTCACATTTGTGTGGTTTGTTGCCAGTGTGTATCATAGTGTGTCTTCGGAAAAAAGATCGCTCTCGTAAGGATGCTGCACATATTTCACATTTGTATGGTTTGTCACCAGTGTGTATAAGCATGTGTTTTCTCCTAGTCTGTTCTGAAGCGAATGGTCTATTACACGTTTCACATACGTATGGTATCTTACCAGTGTGCATCATTTCACTGTCATGGACGTTTTCATTATGGAATAGTCACCATACCAATTTTTTTCTTTGTTCTCAATAAACCTCAATGCTAACATTTAGTGAAATACATATACTTTCTGTACTATCTCTGCATGCGCTTAACACACACTGTCATAGAGAACAACGTTAGAGGACTCACGGTACTAATTCCACTCCAATGGTAAACATATGGAAACACTGTCATATTCAAAATTCAATAACTTAAAATTTATGGGTGCTGATAATGACACCTATAATTTTTCATGCACATCTAACCTTGGTGCAAGCTTATGTGTGGAGAACACCATATGACCCGCGGCAATTTGTTTACATACATGTGCATGAAACACGTGTTATTGATTCTGCATCAAATGAATCAGGTGCTACTTTCAGTATTGAGTACTCCTGAGCCAAGCCTGTAAAAATGCTAAAATTGCATCAGTAGAAATTTGTCAATATTTTTTTAACATTACATATAGGATAAGCTCTCAAAAGATATTTTTCCTAAAATTTTAATTTTCATTATTAACCAATTATGGACCACCAAACCTGTAAATACTCTATTATTTCTTCACCCATTTCTAGACTGGTTCACAGTTCTTCCGTATAATTAGTACCGTGTGTCCTATAACCAGATTTAATTTTTTTTGAAAAAGTTGTATTTTACTCCTTGATATTAGAGCATAATTGTAAGAAAGAATTGGCCATGCTTGTGCATGGATAATAGTGCAATAGCATTTTATGTGATACCAATATCTATAGTTAAATTGCATCCGCATTACATGTTGCTGTGTTGTATTGTACTTATTAATGGCTTATTCTTGTTATTAAAATAATTGTTTTCTGCCTTTGTATCTTCATGTTATCTTTCTATGGCATGCATGCTACACAAAAGAAACACATGCTGACATCAGCAAGTATGACATCACAGGGTATCAAATTACATGACGCATTGTATTTTCATCTCTCACTGGCTATAAGACAAGTTTTAAATGTTTTAAATTTCAAAATTGCATTTCTTTTCTTGCTGACTCTCACAGAAATAAGATACAGTGCATCCCTATTTACATCAATCAAACAAAACAAATAAGTGTGCCACATGACAGGTCAAAATGATAAGAGGCCATTGCCCTTTTGTGACTAAAACAAATACACACACCCATGAAGCATCAAGAGATGCTGATATTCCAAACTTATTTAAACTATCATCACATGTGATTCATGACCCCCAAATGTTAATAAAAAGGTATAAAAGCCAAGGAAGAGTTCCATAAGCTTTATTATACTGAATAATTAAATAACATGGTGCTACTTTTGTGTATAAAACTATGGGGAAGGGTGAATAAGCAAAGAATAGACAGAGTAATTTCTTCAAGCCTGGTAATGTTCCCCACAACAAGAGGGGGGGGGGGGGGAAATGTGTATCAACCCAAATAACACATCAACATGAGGTATGTTACATAAGGACATCAAGAGACAAATTTGAAAAAGCTATCCAAAGTTCCTATAATGCTGACATTGATGTTGGAGATAGAAAGTGTATGCACAAACTGTTATGACTCAAGCTATTAAGTATGCTGGAGGTGGAGAAATGTGTGAAAAACTTTGCTATGCCAAGACAAGTTCATGTCTCTATGCAATATGCAGACACTAATAAAAATTGTCACTGAATACACTACTTGTTAAATTTAAGTAATAGAACTGAATTGCATATTGAAGTTGTCTAATACATAAATATATACCTACATTTACCCAAAGCTCATAAAAAGTTAAGAAAAAGTCTAAAAATCATTACTGTGGCTGCTTTCCACTATAAGCAGTGTTAAATTACTTACTTTTTAATATAAAGCTGAAAAAATGCATACATTATTGAACAAAAGAGAAACAAAGCAAACATTGCAATCACTCAATTACAGTCAAAGGGGAGGTAATACACCTTGATTTGGCAAACCAAATAGCAAGCTCTAATTTACAGCTAAATGATTCCTTGCTATTACTTGATGGTAAGAACAGAGCAATGTAGGTTTTATAATAGCTTTTGTTTCAAATATGAAACCATATTTCTGACATGAAGCTTGTTTTCATTTATTCACAACAAGATATATGGTGAACAAAACACATATCGCTTAGTGCACGCAGTAATCAAATGCTGAGATTTGGAATAATGTGTTCTGAGACCACAAGTTGCAACACCCTGAGTATAAAGGTTTTCTATCATGGGACTTGGTACATGAAGAAAAAAGAGATCTGGTTTGGTGGGAGAGAGCAGTATGTTCACCATGCAGTTATACATCAAGAATGTTTCAACTGTATGAAGAGAGGTTGGGGAAGAAAAACTGCCTGTGTAAAGAATGCAATACAGATAGGACTTTTGCAGACTTATATTGGGAATGAAGGGTTGAAAACTATTATTTTAAGTGAAAATATCCCTCCCTGCTCCCTCAACAAAAGGAATGCAGAAAAGTTCCAATACTGAAATTCTGCCATCAGGCCATACTATGCTCTTTTCCCTATGGCCTGAGCAATCTACTTCCACTCTCCAGTGTATAAAACCATCCCCATCTGTCTTTTGTATAGAATTTTTCTCCAAAATTACATGCAAACCATGATAAAAAGACTCCATTATGATTGTCATATGTAAAAACCACCAAATTGATACCCTGTATGCACGTGGTAACCATGGAAACAACAAACTCCTATTATGGTATAGGTCGCGTATAGGACTCACGGTACTAATTCCACTCCAATGGTAAACATATGGAAACACTGTCATATTCAAAATTCAATAACTTAAAATTTATGGGTGCTGATAATGACACCTATAATTTTTCATGCACATCTAACCTTGGTGCAAGCTTATGTGTGGAGAACACCATATGACCCGCGGCAATTTGTTTACATACATGTGCATGAAACACGTGTTATTGATTCTGCACCAAATGAATCAGGTGCTACTTTCAGTATTGAGTACTCCTGAGTCAAGCCTGTAAAAATGCTAAAATTGCATCAGTAGAAATTTGTCAATATTTTTTTTACATTACATATAGGATAAGCTCTCAAAAGATACTTTTCCTAAAATTTTAATTTTCATTATTAACCAATTATGGACCACCAAACCTGTAAATACTCTATTATTTCTTCACCCATTTCTAGACTGGTTCACAGTTCTTCCGTATAATTAGTACTGTGTGTCCTAGATTTTCTATTTGACAAAAACTGTACCGGATTCTCCGTTGCATTTAAGAAAGATAACTCTGCTGGAACTAAACAGGTGTAAGAGTTATCCAAGTCAAAACATGTGCCTGTACAATATTAAAATTCATATTAAAAAATATTCATAAAAATGCATATCCACCCACACAAACAAATACAACAAAACCATCATAAAAATACGATATATATGCTAGATGTGAACTAATACAATCTCACGTTTCCAAGAGACTCAACTTTTGTTAATCCTGACACAAACGACAAAATTTTCATACTGCATTAATCAGTCAAAAATCACATACACCTGCAATTTTTCTTACAGTTCTTCCCCCTTACAAAGAAACGGGGAGGTATATTCAAAGTATAGTTTGAGTATTTCTGAA
The DNA here is from genome assembly GCA_028554795.2 of Sinohyriopsis cumingii. Lineage (NCBI taxonomy): Eukaryota > Metazoa > Mollusca > Bivalvia > Unionida > Unionidae > Sinohyriopsis > Sinohyriopsis cumingii. Next base: position 98,001,941 of record CM068838.1, read on the forward strand.
TAGAATGCACTATAGATAAGCTCACGCCCGAGTTTGTATCGTTATAGTGAGACATTACGCTTTACATTCAACCAGACCTCTAGCGTGGCTCTGAGATTTGTTCAACTGAATGTGTTTTGGCAAAACACACGGCATAACTGGAATATTAGGGCCCCTATGCAAAGCTTACCTATGGGTCCTTGCTTAGTCTAAAGTGTTACAAAAAATAATTCGTGGGACCGTATGTTTTGCATACTCTTTTTATTTGGAAGCCATATGGCTGATCACCAGAATGTTTAACCTAAATGGTTCATACTTCTTAAGATTTGCAACATTTTATGTACCTACAATTCTTCGCCCGCAGTTTTGTGTGTGCGTGTGTGTTTGTAGTATAAGATTACATCCCACTGCGGTTTTGTTAAGAAAATAACTTATTGTATTCAATATACATGCCAAAAACAAAAGAAATACAAATACATTATGGTTCTAAAGCCAATGAAATTCTTGCGCAACATTCTCTTTACTGATTGAATGCGACCTTGAGAATTTTCCTTACCCCGCCTTCTGGAAATATTTTACTATGAATATCAACATTTTGGTAGACATTTTCCGAATCAACTGCCCAATGGGTATTGGGAAAAGGTTTGCGTCTGTCCGAATGTGGCCAATTTATCCCAAAAGGGCTCGTTACAAATAAAATTAAGTTTTCTGGTCAATGGCTGGAGGGCTGTGGAGAGGTATCTACCTGAAACATGCACCCCATCTTACAAAAAGCGTAGTTTAAATGTTAATCAATAGGAGTAAATCAACTCATCTCTGTTAGAAATGAATGTGAATAAATGCGTGTCTCTCAACTGACAGAAAGTTAGCCAACAATGGCATTGTTCCTAAATCAAATAACGCAAATATCTAGTTACGATTAAACGAAATCTAGAACTACCATATTTGGTACCATTTGAGTCTAGATTTAGTAAAATTTCTATATCCAGTAATCATCCCTTCATATAAATATCCAACAAATGGAAGACTCCTCTTTCTGCCGCATGCAATACTGCATCCAATTTACGCATTTTAGGTGGAAACATTATAAGCCTTCTCATCAAGATCGACCAATATATCCCGTCTAGCCTAGCCTAAGCTAATAATGTGACATCACACAGGAATTTCCATCGGAGATACAGTGTTTAAAATGATATTGTCTGTGTCAAATGTTCAACTGATTTGGATGGACAGGTGTCTTAACGAAAATATTTATTTTTTCTGTACAATATTTGCATTCAAATAAAAAAATGTGACGAACAGAATCCCAAATGAGTAATGATTTAACATTAAACTTATGAAACTCGCTGAGTAATTTCAATCTTGTGCTCAACAGGGATCGCAAAGGCAGAAATTATTAAACTCGTTTTACAAATTAAATATTATATCATTTCCCATTTGAAAGGCTCGCAAAAAATGGAAATTATTAGAATTTTCGCAATGAGTTTTATAAATTTAATATTAAATCATTACACATGATATTCTATATATCCTCGATGAAACATATATATGATCGAGAGATAAAAAACACGTCCTGACTGAAATGTCACCGCACTCTTTCTGTTTGTGGAAAAAAGTGAACCATAGGAATGACTACACATACTACAACCACAAATATACTAATGTCTTATCATACAAGATGGTAAAGTTGTTTAAGTTTTAATTTTTGTGGAAGACATAGACATCAAGAACACTTTCTAAGTCCACCCAGATTTCTTGGTATGAAAGAAAAAGCAAAAACATATTTGTTCTTTAAACTGTAAATTTGTACCATGAAAGAAAAAAGATGATGGTTGTTGCAATGTTTGTTTTCCTTCTTAAAAACATTGAATAAAAAAAGACCAATAAAACAAAAATGAAAATTTGGCATGGAAAATTAAAACACTGAAGAAAAAAAAATGACCAATAAAACAAAAATGACAATTTGGCACGGAAACTTAAAAACGAAAATTGAAGAAGAAAAAAAAACTGAAAATGAATATTGGAAATTAAAAAAATTGTAGCAGTGTGAACTGAATTGAAATTAATATTATTTAAAATTGAAAATTAAATTCAAAACCATGTTTAACATTAAACAGTAAAAAGGAAAGACTAATATTTAAAATTAAAAAGAAAAATGAAAATTGTCAAATTGTATTTTGAAAAATAAATTTGACATGAATATTAACATTTTATGAAATGGAAAATATAAAAAGCAACTTGGAAAAAACAAGTAAATCTGAAAATGAACATTTGAGCAAAAAGGAAATTATACAATCTTTTTGAAAATTGCAGATTAGGAAATCAAAGATTTTGCAAAAATTCAGAATTTGAATTAAATCATAAAAATTGAGAGACAAAATTTGAAAATGAAAATACTGAACATACATTAATAATTCAAAATATAAATTATGAAATAAAACAATCAAAATATAAAATTAGATGAAATCTTCATTTGAGTTCAAAGTTGAGTACAAGAAAATTAGTACAGTAATTAATGAAGGTAAAACAAAACAAACAAATTTGTGGACATGATAAAAACTACATATGTTTTGGAACACAAAATTGTCTCTACAATAAATAATCATCAATTAGAGAATTTCAAACATGTTTGTCTGTAGAATAATAGATTATATATATTGTATTGAGATCCTTGCTCTGCTGCCATCTCTCCCTGTTCTGCTATTACTTTCTCCCTATTCTGTCTAAAACGCTGAAGATACTTTTCCATACAACATGAGTCTACCTTAACCAATGATGATTGATTAAAAAAAATGCTTCCAGGTACTCCACAAGATTTTGAAAGATGCAGCCCTGGAATGCTTCAATGAAAATAGTTGCGGTCCAAATATTTAAACTTGCAGTCCCAAGTCCCAATATTTAAACTTGCAGTCCCAATACTTAAACTTCCATTCCCAATACTTAAACTTGCAGCCAGAATAATGTTACATTTTCCCTCTGCAGTAATGTAGAACATTGTGTGTTTATTGATGTTTCAGCAATATACATTTTTAATATGTCACCAGATTTGCTTATATTTAATATTTTAATAAGCAAATGTAAAATTAAGCTATTTGATAATGATGGTAGATGTTATTGTATGATTAAAGCCATGTTTCAAAACAAGAAAGGCTGTACATGGCAACCAGTGTAACTGGTGGAGGGAAAACAAGGAGGAAAAACTCCAGGAAGAGTCACCAACCCCTGGGAAGCTAATGGCAAGTTTTCTTGCATACCACATAGGATGAGCCTGAAAACTGAACACAGAGGTGAGATGGTATTGATCAGTAAAGTGAGAGCTATAAACCACTGTGCCACCTGAGGCCCATGGTGACAATTATGACTGTTACAACTATAAAACTTCTCAATGCCTTTACTTTGATACTATGTGCAGTAAGAAGGAATCAAGGAATCGGTTACATATTCTTATTTATATTAATTTATTTAATTACCTTAATTCCATTTCAGTCAATCAATTTTCCAAGACACTGGAGGAAGAAAAATGTGACCATACTCCATTTACATTTTTGAAAATTTCATCTTTAAGCATCATATCATACTACATTCAGTATTGTATTATACAATTTTTTTACACAGTAATGTTCTTTGTTTTATGCCTATTTTCAGCTTATATAATGACTTATTCCATGAAACTGTCCCTTTCCTGTTCAGTATTCTAAATAAAAAATAGAAGCATCTATTCATTCCTGACATGCGAGAACCATGCTCATCTACAGCCTCTTGCTTTGTGCCAAAGAAATATGCAAAGTTGCCATTGGAATAGTACACATATGATAAAATCTTGAAAATGATGGTATACAATGACACAAAAAAATACAGCTTATTTTATGATGATTTTTCGTGATTAACATGAGAGTTTGTATTCCCCTGACAAAAAAGTCCCAGAACCTTTGCCATTTTGCTAAATACAGTTCTGTACATGCAAGTATTCCAAACACTGCATATGATGGATTAAAACTACCCTTAAGATATCGGCTATTTTTAATGTCCACTTGTAGTTGAGTCTCCTTTGTAGTTTCATTGGGTAAGCATATGAGTTATGTTGTTGTTGTTGTTTTGGGGTTTAACCCCATTTTTCAGCACATGATAGGCTATACATAGTGGCCAGTATTAATGGTGGAGGAAGAATCCGTGAAAACCCCGGAAAGAACCAACGACCCATAAGAAACTACTGGCAAGCTTTCTCACATACCCACATTGGCCGAATCCGAGACTCGAACCCACGCAGACAGAGAAGATGGCAGTGATCCATAATGGAGAGCACTTTAGACCACTCGGCCACTCGGGGCCCCAGCATAGGAGTTAGAAAAGGGGACTAAATTGTTTGAGATACTGCCGTAATGTGTTTGTATTGGTAGTTCTCTCAATAGCTTGATAATATTAATTTTTCTTAGCTTGATGTATTTTGCTGCTGGCTGTGTTTTGCCATTTTACTTTGGTCATCCATTTTGTTTGAAGCTCATGGTTAATGCAATTGGCTTACAAGGAGAATGACTGTCTAATAAGTTGTCAAAAAGTCTGTACCATCTAAAACAGTACTGACATGAGGAACATTTAATGGGTCATCCATTAATTATGTCAACAAAATGGGGGGAGGGGGTTTGAAGAAGTTTGAATTTGTTGATACGGGGGAGGGGGGAGTTCAAGATAAATTGACGCCAACAATGTTATTATTTTTACAATAAATTTAATAAATCAAAAAATAGGAAATTAGTGCATTGGTATGGCACACACTCGCTCACCCGTCAACAGCCCACCAGTTTAATCCTAAACCGGTCGAGCTCTTGCCAAGGAAGTCATAGTCTTGCATCATCATATTTTGTTTTTATTCAATGTAGATTGTAGACTGTAGACAGATTTTTAAGGGAAGCTGTTACTAAATTCAAAGACTGCACTGAGCCATAGACATCTAAATAGTATAGCTATCCATGGACTTCTATTAAATAGCATCTATGTTATATGTATAGATGCTTTATATATTGAAGTCCATGAGCTATCACTCCAAGGATGGATAACTGAGCCTAGGAAACTTGAGAGCTTGACTATTATACAGTCATCTTTAACATAATACATAAAATAAATTGTGTAGCCTACACAAGAATACAACTTCTTCAACCAGATGCAGTAACCTTAATGCCTTACCAATATTGTACACTTCGATAACAGACTCTTGTTCATTTCAGGCAAATGCCCCCCCCCCCATTTGCATGTGCTGTAAAATAGCTGTAGGGGGGTCACTGAAAGTTTGACAGTTGTTGACAAGGGGGGGGGGGGTAAAAATTTGCCTAAAAATTGTTGACATAATTAATGGACATCCCCTAATATATTGTTAGAAGGCATCAAATATAAACCATGATGGAAATGTTCATCAAGAAAATTGAGAAATCTCTGTATTTTATTTCACGATGTTCGTTACTAGTTTGTAAACAGGCCAGCAACATTTGAGGAGGCTTTTTTCAGAACTCTCATTAAAATATTGTTTACAGCATATGTTATGAAAACAACTATTTCAAGATGTATCTGCTGTTTTGTATCTTCATCAATATTTTATGTTATATTAGCATCATGTGTCTATTACTAAATGGCTAGAAAGCTTTCTGCTAAAGTCGTTCTAATATTGAACTGGCATTTATGCTAGGAAGCTTATGAGTGTGATATTACAAGGCAGGAAGCTTTCTGTGAAAGCCTAGTACTGAATGGTATTAATACTGGGAAGCTTTCTGTGAAAGCCTAGTACTGAATGGTATTAATACTGGGAAGCTTTCTGTGAAAGCCTAGTACTGAATGGCATTAATACTGGGAAGCTTTCTGTGAAAGCCTAGTACTGAATGGCATTAATACTGGGAAGCTTTCTGTGAAAGCCTAGTACTGAATGGCATTAATACTGGGAAGCTTTCTGTGAAAGCCTAGTACTGAAAGGGATTAATACTGGGAAGCTTTCTGTGAAAGCCTAGTACTGAAAGGGATTAATACTGGGAAGCTTTCTGTGAAAGCCTAGTACTGAAAGGTATTAATACTGGGAAGCTTTCTGTGAAAGCCTAGTACTGAAAGGTATTAATACTGGGAAGCTTTCTGTGAAAGCCTAGTACTGAATGGTATTAATACTGGGAAGCTTTCTGTGAAAGCCTAGTACTGAAAGGTATCAATACTAGGAAGCTTTCTGTGAAAGCCTAGTACTGAAAGGTATCAATACTAGGAAGCTTTCTGTGAAAGCCTAGTACTGAAAGGTATCAATACTAGGAAGCTTTCTGTGAAAGCCTAGTACTGAAAGGTATCAATACTAGGAAGCTTTCTGTGAAAGCCTAGTACTGAAAGGTATCAATACTAGGAAGCTTTCTGTGAAAGCCTAGTACTGAAAGGTATCAATACTAGGAAGCTTTCTGTGAAAGCCTAGTACTGAAAGGTATCAATACTAGGAAGCTTTCTGTGAAAGCCTAGTACTGAAAGGTATCAATACTAGGAAGCTTTCTGTGAAAGCCTAGTACTGAAAGGTATCAATACTAGGAAGCTTTCTGTGAAAGCCTAGTACTGAAAGGTATCAATACTAGGAAGCTTTCTGTGAAAGCCTAGTACTGAAAGGTATCAATACTAGGAAGCTTTCTGTGAAAGCCTAGTACTGAAAGGTATCAATACTAGGAAGCTTTCTGTGAAAGCCTAGTACTGAAAGGTATCAATACTAGGAAGCTTTCTGTGAAAGCCTAGTACTGAAAGGTATCAATACTAGGAAGCTTTCTGTGAAAGCCTAGTACTGAAAGGTATCAATACTAGGAAGCTTTCTGTGAAAGCCTAGTACTGAAAGGTATCAATACTAGGAAGCTTTCTGTGAAAGCATAGCACTGAAAGGTATCAATACTAGGAAGCTTTCTGTGAAAGCATAGCACTGAAAGGTATTAATACTAGGAAGCTTTCTGTGAAAGCATAGCACTGAATGGTATTAATACTAGGAAGCTTTCTGTGAAAGCCTAGTACTGAAAGGTATTAATACTAGGAAGCTTTCTGTGAATGCCTAGTACTGAAAGGTATTAATACTAGGAAGCTTTCTGTGAAAGCATAGTACTGAAAGGTATTAATACTAGGAAGCTTTCTGTGAAAGCCTAGTACTGAAAGGTATTAATACTAGGAAGCTTTCTGTGAAAGCCTAGTAATGAATGGCATTATATACTAGGAAGCTTTCTGTGAAAGCCTAGTACTGAATGGCATTATATACTAGGAAGCTTTCTGTGAAAGCCTAGTAATGAATGGCATTATATACAAGGAAGCTTTCTGTGAAAGCCTAGTAATGAATGGTATTAATACTAGGAAGCTTTCTGTGAAAGCCTAGTACTGAAAGGTATTAATACTAGGAAGCTTTCTGTGAAAGCCTAGTACTGAAAGGCATTAATACTAGGAAGCTTTCTGCGAAAGCCTAGTACTGAAAGGTATTAATACTAGGAAGCTTTCTGTGAAAGCCTAGTACTGAAAGGTATTAATACTAGGAAGCTTTCTGTGAAAGCCTAGTACTGAAAGGTATTAATACTAGGAAGCTTTCTGTGAAAGCCTAGTACTGAAAGGTATTAATACTAGGAAGCTTTCTGTGAAAGCCTAGTAATGAATGGCATTATATACTAGGAAGCTTTCTGTGAAAGCCTAGTACTGAATGGCATTATATACTAGGAAGCTTTCTGTGAAAGCCTAGTAATGAATGGTATTATATACTAGGAAGCTTTCTGTGAAAGCCTAGTAATGAATGGTATTAATACTAGGAAGCTTTCTGTGAAAGCCTAGTACTGAAAGGTATTAATACTAGGAAGCTTTCTGTGAAAGCCTAGTACTGAAAGGTATTAATACTAGGAAGCTTTCTGTGAAAGCCTAGTACTGAAAGGTATTAATACTAGGAAGCTTTCTGTGAAAGCCTAGTACTGAAAGGTATTAATACTAGGAAGCTTTCTGTGAAAGCCTAGTACAAAAAAGGTATTAATACTAGGAAGCTTTCTGTGAAAGCCTAGTACAAAAAAGGTATTAATACTAGGAAGCTTTCTGTGAAAGCCTAGTACTGAATGGTATTAATACTAGGAAGCTTTCTGTGAAAGCCTAGTACTGAAAGGTATTAATACTAGGAAGCTTTCTGTGAAAGCCTAGTACAAAAAAGGTATTAATACTAGGAAGCTTTCTGTGAAAGCCTAGTACTGAAAGGTATTAATGCTAGGAAGCTTTCTGTGAAAGCCTAGTACTGAAAGGTATTAATACTAGGAAGCTTTCTGTGAAAGCATAGTACTGAATGGTATTAATACTAGGAAGCTTTCTGTGAAAGCCTAGTACTGAAAGGTATTAAAACTAGGAAGCTTTCTGTGAAAGCCTAGTACTGAATGGTATTAATACTAGGAAGCTTTCTGTGAAAGCCTAGTACTGAAAGGTATTAATACTAGGAAGCTTTCTGTGAAAGCCTAGTACTAAAAGGTATTAATACAAGGAAGCTTTCTGTGAAAGCCTAGTACTGAAAGGTATTAATGCTAGGAAGCTTTCTGTAAAAGCCTAGTACTGAATGGTATTACTACTAGGAAGCTTTCTGTGAAAGCCTAATACTGAATGGCATTAATACTAGGAAGCTTTCTGTGAAAGCATAGTACTGAAAGGTATTAATACTAGGAAGCTTTCTGTGAAAGCCTAATACTGAATGGCATTAATACTAGGAAGCTTTCTGTGAAAGCATAGTACTGAAAGGCATTAATACTAGGAAGCTTTCTGTGAAAGCCTAGTACTGAATGGTATTACTACTAGGAAGCTTTCTGTGAAAGCCTAGTACTGAAAGGTATTAATACTAGGAAGCTTTCTATGAAAGCATAGTACTGAAAGGCATTAATACTAGGAAGCTTTCTGTGAAAGCCTAGTACTGAATGGTATTAATACTAGGAAGCTTTCTGTGAAAGCATAGTACTAAAAGGCATTAATACTAGGAAGCTTTCTGTGAAAGCATAGTACTGAAAGGCATTAATACTAGGAAGCTTTCTGTGAAAGCATAGTACTGAAAGGCTTTAATATTAGGAAGCTTTCTGTGAAAGCATAGTACTGAATGGTATTAATACTAGGAAGCTTTCTGTGAAAGCATAGTACTGAAAGGCATTAATACTAGGAAGCTTTCTGTGAAAGCCTAGTACTGAAAGGCATTAATACTAGGAAGCTTTCTGTGAAAGCCTAGTACTGAAAGGTATTAATACTAGGAAGCTTTCTGTGAAAGCCTAGTACTGAATGGTATTAATCCAGGAAGCTTTCTTTGAAAGTCTGCCAAATACATGTAATCGGATAATACTGAGCTTCTTTCTTAGACGAAGCTGATTATATGGCTTTCTATTTTTAGTGCTATTGACAATATTTGATTGCTGGATTATTGGTAATTATTCAGTTTAAAGCTTTTTTATTGGAGAATGCTTTCTGCTGAATTTGTTCAAATTATTTAGAATGTATAGTATGTCATTTGGAGCTTATATATATATATATATATATATATATATATATGATTAAATGATCATGGTTGGGTATTTATCAAAGTGATTACGTAAAATTTACACATTGATGATCGATAAATACCCAATCATGATCATTTAATTCTATAATATATTTTTTTAAATTAAAAGTGGCTATATTTGACTGAAGATTGGCATAATTTGTTTAAATGTCCAAGTCCTTCATCTAAGTATAATATCATTCAAATTTTGTTACAAATCTGTAAAGTGACTTTTAGAAATCAGTTGAAGTTTTTCTATTTTTAGCAATGGTAACAATACCTGACAGTGGATTTGCATGATAAATATTATTCTGATCTAATTCAACAAAGCAACTTAGAAAATGTGCTAAAATGTGTTTATTTTTAGAAACCATAACCATATTTGGTTGTAGATTGACATCTTCTGTATAAATATGAAAGACCGCCAAGCTTAGGTATATTCTATATTCATTTACGCATGACAATTATAATGTAAAGAAACCACTGTCTTCTATAAGCATTTTTGGAATGGATGATCTAGTTATTAGATGATCTGCCTCGGATGCAGGTTTTAACCCCACCCAAGTCATACCATAGATTTATATAAATGGTTCTAACAATTACCTCACTTGGCACTCAGTATTAATAGGTTAGTGTTAGGACTGGTCAGCCTGGTGTAAGGATAATGTAACTTGGTGGGATATCATACTACATGTCTGCGGCATAATGCCCCAATGCTAGACATCACTATAAACTGCAACATTGCAGACATTGTAGCAATATGACTGAAAAATTATTAAAGATATGTTACAAATTTAAACGAACACACACAAAAAATGATACTTACTAGTGTAACTTTCACTTGTATTCACCAGTCATGATTGATTATTAGCTCTTTGCTTTTTAATTCATTTAAAAGAGTTGCTATAGGCATATGCACTCACTTCTGACAGATTAACACAAGAACTATTGACAACACCTACTTGCCATCTACAAATGAACAAAATGTTGTTTGAACTCACATGGTTTAAAATCTCCTCCTCTCCCGCCATTTCATGCTAATTATTGCAGTCTGTCAGAATGTTCAGTCACTGATAACATACATCAATGTAAAGGAAACATTCCAGACTAGTTTTTCATCATCTTGTAAAAATTAAATATCTTAATGATCATTTTATAGCCGCTCTATTGCTTCTTGTCTACATGGAATAAATTTGAAGGTTATGCTACCAGTGTGTCATGCAGTGAAATATGTTTCATTCAATTCTGACTGGCTGAAACCCAGGGTAAAACAATAACCACAATCAAAACTGTATTTCATTTACTGTGTGGCACACAGTAATCATTGCACACAAACTCAGTCAAAATAAATTCTCTCACAAAAGTGGCTATTAAATGATATGTTAAGTTATGCATAAAAATCATACATACATACATACATACATACATACATACATACATATTGTGATATTTCTTGTTTCTTGTTTCTACAAGGAACTGCTGACTTCAACACTACAGGTTACAGCATACATCATCATCTGCCATCTTGGATTCTTCTTCGGGACTTGGAACTTGAAATCAGTAAAACATATGAGTCACTATGGCTGTGATGGTTGTTTTGTATTTAATGCAGTTAGTACAATATGATGGACATGGCGGTGAGCCATCTCTGGTTGCATAATGAAACAAGTTCCAGATAAGATTTTCCTTGCAAGAGTGTTGCATAATGAAACATGTTCCAGATAAGATTTTCCTTGCAAGAGTGTTGGGTACACACACATGTTCCAGATAAGATTTTCCTTGCAAGAGTGTTGCATACTCAAACATGTTCCAGATAAGAATTTCCTTGCAAGAGTGTTGCACAATCAAACATGTTCCAGATAAGATTTACCTTGCAAGAGTGTTGCATACTCAAACATGTTCCAGATAAGAATTTCCTTGCAAGAGTGTTGGGTACACACACATGTTCCAGATAAGATTTTCCTTGCAAGAGTGTTACATACTCAAACATGTTCCAGATAAGAATTTCCTTGCAAGAGTGTTGCACAATCAAACATGTTCCAGATAAGATTTACCTTGCAAGAGTGTTGCTTACTCAAACAAGTTCCAGATAAGAATTTCCTTGCAATAATGTTGCATACTGAAACATGTTCCAGATAAGATTTTCCTTGCAAGAATGTTGCATACTCAAACATGTTCCAGATAAGATTTTCCTTGCAAGAATGTTGCATACTCAAACATGTTCCAGATAAGATTTACCTTGCAAGAGTTGCATACTGAAACATGTTCCAGATAAGATTTTCCTTGCAAGAGTGTTGCACACTCAAACATGTTGCAGATAAGATTTTCCTTGCAAGAATGTTGCATACTCAAACATGTTCCAGATAAGATTTTCCTTGCAAGAGTGTTGCATAATGAAACATGTTCCAGATAAGATTTTCCTTGCAGGAGTGTTGCGTACTCAAACATGTTCCAGATAATATTTTCCTTGCAAGAGTTAGCTGCACTATTTCTTCAGATCTGAAGTTAAGATTTTGATGCCTTCCAAGTTTAAGAGAAGATATGTAAGGTGGCGCTCTACAGTTTCGTATTTTGTATAGGGTTAGGATTTTAAAGAAAAAGAATTTCCCAGGCTTTCCTCACTGGCTATACTGGCTATTTAAAAAAGACCTTGTATATCTTAGGTATAATTCAAAGAACCTTTAATTCCCTTTATTCTGGTGTATGATTGATAGGTGTACTATGGGTTACAGAATATACAGCTTGGCCTTACTTCAGATCTGCACCTTTCAAAAAAGTGCTAGCTCTACTTGGTCATTTTCACCTCCTAAACTTAAGAGATAAATTGTATAAAAAAGAGCCAATAACTTTATTTTACATTTCATATATTTGGTAATTCATTCATTGCACTTTCAGAAGCTGGTATTGTCTAGTCTGGCAAAATTCATTTTCCCTATTTTAATAGCTGCCATGTATAGTGTACTTTAGACTAATTCAGGCTGACTTTTTAACACAAGGGAGCAGTCATTTTAGTTAGCAGTGTGCTTAAGTCATGTCAAATTTCCAATAGTACAATATCCAAAGAAATATCATCCACATTACATTAATGTAGCATAGAGGTATGCCAACATTTTCTCCACTGTGCATGTTTTAAATGCGAACTACTTCACCTTACATATGTCACTCTCTCAAAAGTACATATTAACTGGTGAGCGCCCCCTAATTAAAAATTGTGAAAGCGTTCATACAATGCAAAACAATGTGAGTGGTGATCAAGATGAATCCAGCATCTGATCAAAAGGAGCTGCCTGAAAAGTATCAAAAGGCCAAACTAAGACCACTTACAATTTATAGGTAGTCTATTTGGAAGTATTTATTTAAATCTTGTCAAGGAAGTGATTGGCATACATACAGATGATAAGTCTATGTCTGTCTGTAATCTGCCAATTGGAAATACAGCCAAGTCAACACATATCAAACAGCAACACCATACTACTGACAGACCTTCAAGGGATGAAAAGACCAACAAGTTGATTATTTATATCAATAATGCATCACATCATAGGTTCTTTATCATAAACACTATAGATAGGCATCACACGCGTATTGATTCATCCCTAACAATGATTCTAGATTCCTTACTATGTAATCCAACTTTTCATTTAAAACATTACTTATGCAAATGTATACCTTGATTAAAAATTACAGAATCATACAATGTGTCCTTATTCACCTGTATATTTTTGTCCAGCAGTAAACCATTTCATCACAAGCTTCACATTCAAGCACTTTCACCTGTACATTTTTTCTTATGTCCACCTTAATTAAATATACTTCACACTAAATAGTTTTTCTCCATATAATGTTTCTCCACGTGCTTCTTTAAGCCCTAATGTGACTAAACCCTGATCATGTATTTGTACAAATTTTTTTTACTCAAGTATGTTTTCTCATATGTACTCTTAGATTTCCACCCCGATTAAACAATTTATCACATATTTCACACTTATATTCACACTTATATGGTTTGTCTCCAGTATGTATTCTCATGTGCTTCTTTAGATTTCCATTATCACTAAACATTGTGTCACAAATTTCACACTTAAATGGTTTTTCTCCTGTATGTTTTCGCATATGCTTATTTAGATTTTCCCTCTGGCTAAACATTCTGTCACATACTTCACACCTAAATGGTTGTTCTCCAGTATGTACCCTCATGTGCTTCTTCAGATGTCCATTATCACTAAACAGGAAGTTGCATATTTCACACCGAAATGGTTTCTCTCCTGTATGTTGTCTCATGTGGACCTTCAGGTTTCCACTCTGACTAAACATTTTATGACATACTTCACACCTAAATGGTTGCTCCCCAGTATGTTTCCGCATGTGAGACTTCAAATTCCCACTGTGACTAAACCTCCCATTACATATTTCACATTTAAAAGGAAGTTCTCTAGTATGTGTCCTCGTGTGTACTATTAGATTAAACCTCTGATAAAACTTTTCGCCACACGTTTCACAATTAAATGGTTTTTCTCGTGTTTGTTTTCCCGTGTCTATCCATTGATTAAACATTTTATTACACACGTCACACTTGAATGATTTTTCTTTAGTTTGTATTCTTGTGTGCTTGTTCGGATTTCATTAGGCCTATCACTAAATAATGCGCAACAATTTCCATTTTTTTTTTATCGAGTGAGTTTTCTCATGTTTACCTTAAACTATCCACTGACCAGATATTGTATGACATACTTCACGTTTTTTTTGTTTCTAGCATGAAGAGCCAATCGCTATGTGCACCGTCACATTTCACACTTGTAATTTTGTATAGTTTAACTCCATTATGTATCCTCATGGGCACGTTCATCTGTCTAGTTTGACGAATTATTTCGTCACATATTTCACACTTTTTCCTTCTCCAGTATTTATCCCCATGTTTTTGTCTTCTTCAGGTTTTCACTCTCACTTAACATTAAACCAAATGCTTCACATTTATATGGTATGTATCCATCATGTATTCTCACGGGGTACATGGGTTTATCCGGAACAAACCAAAACAAAGAGAATTACCGGAACAAAAATCAAATTACTGGAACAAAGAAATCTTTTTAATTTTCCCACACAAATGCCATATCTCATAAATGCCATATCACATAAATGTCATATCAAATAAATGCCATATTAAATAAATGCTATATCACATAAATGCCATATCACATAAATGTCATATCTCATAAATGTCATAACACATCAATGCCATATCACATCAATGCCATATCTCCTAAATATACGTATTGTTGACGGTTATACATTGAAAGAGCACATTATAGCTTACAAAAAAAGACATGGTTTATGCAACGTGGACTTGATCCATGCATATAATCACTGAAAAGTAATCTGAAACCGAATTGTAGAATTGTTACCCATGCAGAAGAAATTAAGTTAATCGATGTCATTAAAAATATTTAAAATGTATACCGTTGTTGTTGTTGAGTTTAATTATTGTGGCGTGCGCACAATTGTGCATGTGCCACTTTTTTTCTGACTGCACCACAGCCTGCTAGTTGTTCCTGGGGAAGGGAATGGTGCCACCTCCCCCAGGTGTTTATGGGTCCAAGGAATCCTGATAGTTTGGCCTCAGTCTGTGGGTCCATAAAGGTCCCTTACAGTTGAATGGTTGGCTGTCATTAGTGGGAAGGAGAGATCGGGAACAGTCCTGGTTGCTTCACATCGCTGGTTTCTTGTTGCATTTGCCTGGTGCGTTTTTTTGTTTTTTTTTTCCTTAAAATGTTTTAAAAAGGGTGTGTGTTCTATGCTGTTTATAGAGGTTGTTAGTAGAGATCATGTATGAAGAGAGATTTTCAAGGTTATTATGGTATGGTCGAGGTGTTATGCTATTTATAAGTTTTTAGATATTGCCTCTTTAAGTTATTTATGTATTAATGTTTTTAGAGATTGAATGTTATTTATACTTTATTTAGCAAGAGACCAGAGTCCCAGCCGATTACACGGTCCGTAAAGGACATCTAGGACCTAAGTCCTAGCTGATTACTCGGTTCGTTAAGGACATCTAGGACATCCGATTTTGCGGTTTCCTTAGTTATTGATAGGTGCTTCGTAAGTGAATTATTTATTAATATTTTTATAAAACTGAATGATATGTTATGGGTTTTTATGTGGGGGCTTCTAAATATACCGTTATAAGTATACCGTTATATTACATTTGTTAATATAATTATGAAACAATACATCACTGTAGCTGACATAGCATTATGATAATACATGATTACACCTACGATATTGTAGATCCATATTGTACAATAATATACTCCTATATAAACCAAGAGACAAACGCTGAGTTATACATTGTAATGCACCAGTCAAAAATATAATTACATACAATAGTGGATCGCGACATTTCAATGAAAAGTAGTACCATACATCTGAGGTTAACGGGGTCATCCATATATGACGGCACGCTATTTTGGCGGAGTTTTTACGCCTCTCCCACCTCTCCACATTTAGTCACGAAACGTCACGCATCTCAAATCTGACGTCACACGGCTTTTCCATTTGCCAACATCAATTTTCAAAAATAAAATGGAATATTCTTGGGTTCAAAAATAAAAAATGTGCTTACTTTTGAGCAGGTTTTAGCATCCCAGAACCCTGGATTATGTATTGTTGACATGTCCTGTGTAATATATATGATACTTGCAATAAAATATCCATTACATTTGTAGTGATTATGTTGCTTACAAATGTATATATTTGCATGAAGGAAAGCTATAATGCAGCTGGTGATGTTGCCTGAACATGTACATAGGGTGCTTCTGTAGAATCTATTTTTATCAGGATTATCAGTCAGCCATTCTAGTGTCTTATATTGTCTGATGTTTACTAAAAGCAGCTTTTGCTGACATCTGGATTTTCCTGGCAATTCCACATTTGATGTGAAAATTACAGTAACCGAATAAATAGGCTTAATAGGTAGTCAAGGTTTTTATGCTTGGTACTTTAATTGCTTGGGTCTGTTCCAAAACAAAAGTAGGAAGAAGGGTTTGGTTTGACTTTCTGAGAGCATTGTAGCCATGATTAAATCAGAATCATAAATGATTTGTTGTTGTCTACTTAAAGGTTAGTTTGATATTTATTTTACTTATAAGTTTAGAGAACCGTTGTAACTGTAAATTATTTCACATTTTTGTGATGATTATGTTTGATAGAATTTTCTTATATATTTGCAAGTAACAGTTAATTGCAGTTACTATGAATGTTATGATAATTCATAAGTATCAACATATTTGTGATCGTTTCTGATTTGACAAACAAATAAATAATTACATCCTTTATTACAAATGTCGAAGCTCAATTTTCATAGAGAATGCTTACCTATATTTGTAAATAATAGCTTGAATGTCAGTTTTCTATTTGCAACATGTTTTTTTCTTTATTATAGGTGTTTTTAATCTGCTCTTTGATTTCCTTCATTGCTATTTTAATTACTAATTTTTGATATTTATTTTACAAGTTGTACTATTGCAGAAATGAAGTGATATAATCAGTTCTGATATATATTAAGGTTTTATTTAGTCTGTATGATCATAGCCAGTACTGGTGATTTCAACCTGTATCTGGATAAAATGAGGATCACCGTGTATCTGGATAAAATGAGTATCACCATGTATCTGGACAATATGAATGTCATTATGTATATGTGGCTAATATGAGTATCATACTGTATCTGGATAATGTGAGTGTAACTCTGTGTATATGGATAATATGAGTTTCACAATGTATCTTGAGGTGACCGTTCCGGTGGTCTAGTGGTTAGAACGTCCGTCTCAGATGCGGTAGGTCGTGGCTTAAATCCCCAGCCGAGTCATACCAAAGACTTGCAAAATGGGTACTAACAACTGCCTCGCTTGGCTCTCAGCATTAAGAGCTTAGTGTTAGGAGTGGTCAGCCTGGTGTCAGGATAAGGTTACTGGGTGGGACATCATGCTACATGTCTGTGCTAGACATCAGTATAAACTGTCACACTGCAGACATCGTAGCGATATGACTGAATAATGGTTAAAGCTACGTTAAAAAAATTCAAAATCACCCACATCTGGATATGAGTGTCACTCTGTGTATATGGATAATATGAGTATCGCAATGTGTCTGGATAATATGAGTGTCACTATGTGTATATGGATAATACGAGTATAAACCAGTATCTGGATAATATGAGTGGCACTCTGTGTATCTGGATAATATGAGTATCATACTGTATCTGGATAATATGAGTATTACTATGCATCTGAATAATTTGAGTTGTGTTATACCCTGTATCTGGATAATAAATTGTGTTGCACCCTGTATCTGGATACAATGAGTTGTGTTGCACCCTGTAACTCGATAATATGGGTAATATTTATACCAGGTATTTAATTGCTTTAATATTATTCAGACATTGGTTTTATATGTGTAGTTAAAAGTGCAACAAAGCCTTATCCTCAGGAATATCTTGTGGTTATGGGGATTAGTTAATAATTATAATGGTTCATTTATTCGTGGCACTAGAGAGCATCAGTGTTGAATATGTAATGCAAAAGAAGTTAGGAATTAGTTTTATATTCTCACTGTTAGATAGCAATGACTGTGATGATGATGTTGATTGTAGTAATGATTACACTAGTATTTCATTATCAATATCATTGTTATTCTTTCTTCTTCTTCTTCTTCTTCTTATTATTATTATTATTATTATTATTATTAGTATAGCAAAAAGAAAAAAGAAAAATTTTCTCTTACCGACTAGCCTCTACAGCAAAATAATAATAATATTAATAATAATGAGGATTTTGTATAGCGCCTAATCTTTAGAAGCTCTAAGCGCTTTACAAGATTAGACAACACCTATAAGATAAAAAAAAGCATATAATGGTATGATTACAAACACAAACACCATGAAATTAGAAAACATAGAAAAAACATGCTGAGAATATTTAAGGTAGGAAACATTATTAGGCCTTTAAATTTGTTCTTGCAGTTGAAATAAGTGAGTTTTGAGAGCACTCTTGAATGTGATCACTGTGTCTTTCTGTCTAAGTTCAGCGGGCAATTCATTCCACGTTGCTGGGCCCTGGTATGCAAATGAACGCTGTCCATATGACTTTGTTTTCATAGTGGGAATAATGAGTAAACGATTGTCAGAAGAGGAGCGTAAGTATCTTGCTGGTGTGTACACATGGGTGAGGTCGGATAGGTATGCTGGACTAGTGTACGTCAGTGAAACGTAGCACAGAGAACAAATTTTGTGTTTGATTCTGGATCGATAGGATAGCCAGTGTAGGGTACATAGCAGCTGGGAGGTGTGCTCTGATCGTGGTACACTAAGTATGATCCGAGCAGCTGTGTTTTGAAGTTTCTGAAGTTTTTGGAGTAGATATTGAGATTAACCAGACATAATTGAGTTACAATAGTCCAGTCTTGAAAGTACTAATGAACACACAAGTGTTTTAGTGTCATCAGCTGAAAAAATATTTGCGAATGTCAATAAAATATTTAAATCCTGCCAAAACATTTGTTTCCCCTTCACAACAATAGTATGGTTACCTGTAACATATACTATTGGTTCCTTCACTGCTGCAGTAAGGTAACCTATAGCAGAGACTATTTATGTGTGGGGGATTATCCACAAATAGTCTTTCACTCTCTACTATATGTATAATTTATGCATTTGCTTACCATGGAATAGAGATTTGTTTCTTTGCGACTCATACTTGCTTTGTTTTTCAGCAGTTTGTAATTAATGTGTCTGTCCAAAACGCTAGTGTACTTTTATGTTGGTAGTTATGTTCATCTACAACATTCTGTTGCAGTGTACTTTTATGTTGGTAGTTATATGTTTATATCTAATACTCTAATGTAGTGGATGTATATACATTGTTAATTATATGCTTCTGTTCAACACTTATGTAGTGTATGTAAACAATAGTACTTATATGCTTATGTTCATCACTCTAGTGTAGTGTATGTATACATTAGTAATTACATGCTTCTGTTCAACACGCTAGTGTTGTGTATCTATATATTGGTAATTATATGCTTCTGTTCAACACGCTGTGTTGTGTATATATACATGCTAAGTATATGCTTCTGTTCAACACTCTAGTGTAATGTATATACATTGGTAATTATATGCTTCTGTTCAACACTTATGTAGTGTATGTAAACAATAGTACTTATATGCTTATGTTCATCACTCTAGTGTAGTGTATGTATACATTGGTAATTATATGCTTCTGTTCAACACGCTAGTGTTGTGTATATATATATACATTGGTAATTATATGCTTCTCTTCAACACTCTAATGTAGTGTATGTATACATTAGTAAGTATCTGATTATGTTCAACACGCTAGTGTAGTGTATGTATACATTGGTAATTATATGCTTATGTTCAACACGCTAGTTTTGTGTATATATACACTGGTAATTATATGCTTCTGTTCAACACGCTAGTGTTGTGTATGTATACACTGGTAACCATATGCTACTGTTCAACACTCTAATTTAGTGTAAATATACATTTTAATTATATGCTTCTATTCACCACTCTAATGTGGCAGTTGCAGTTGTTAGTTTTTATGCCTCATCTTTATCATTTGCAGTGACTGGAATGTAGTTTAGGACATGGAACCTGACATATACTATTACTTATGATTGGAAATTCCACAGCTTCAAAATTACCCCAGAACATCACTACTGAACTTGATTTATTAGATTCATGGAATATAAACAATCCAGATGCAAGATTGTTTACTTGGGCACAGGCCGTTACTATAAAATAAAGAGATTAGATCATATCCTGATTTCTGAGAATATATTTTCATATTTAAACCATCTGTCTATTGTAGTATTATGACCATCTCATCACCTGAAGATTGATGGTTTGATATGACAGTCACATCCACATCTCAGGAGCCAGGTCCATGTAAAGGTTAATAGTTGCTAATGTTTTGTTTCCTTATTTTGGCTGACACTGGTGTATATTATCTGAATTTGTATCGCATACCATATTCATTTTCATTGCTCCAGATTATCAATAGAGGAAAATGATATTAGTCTTAAAATAATTGACATTCATGAATATTGTTTCATGTTAGATCACTGCAGGAAATCTAGACAAAGTTGACAGTGATTTAATCCCCAGTGTAAGATAACATCAATTTTGCCTCCTGTTTTTAGTAAAATAACATTTTAGACAGTTTTATTAAAGTCCCACGCGACCAAGAAGTCAACTATAGGCAAAGAAGGAGGCGGATAATACTTATTTTGCCAGATTGGAGGGCCATTGAAACAAGTAATTCAACTCCGTACACTGTAGTAGCTGTTTTGGTTTTGTCTACAGGGCCGGCCTCAGGCCGTTTGGACCGATTGGGATCCCGCGCTCACATGGCGATTTTTAAAGTATATATATAGGGAGATCGCAATTATAAAGCGATGAAAGAAAATTGTAAGTTTAAAAATCATACAAAACTTGTTTAAAAGTTTATTTCCAAATGCATTGCTCAGTTTTTGTTACCGATTTGTCAATAACTTATGAACAATTGATCCATGATAATTGCTAATGCTACTTCAGATTTATAAACACAATATTCCGCGTTAAACATAAGCTCATATGCGCGAGGAATACCGCACTCGTTGTCTGTATCAAGTTGATTTCTGAAATCCCTTGTCTCGATGAATGTTTTTTTTTTTTGTTTCACAAATGTTACAAATTGCTCTACGATCGAGTAATAAGATCGTCTCCTCCTCATTCGGATCCCTCAGTCCCATATGTAGCACGAGATAAAGTAAAGTTCCTAAGGTCGCATACACAGACAGACGGATGATCATGGGTATGTCTTTTCTTGGAAACGTCCACAGCGGAAACGCATATATGATTAAATTCAATTTTGTAAGAATCTTTCATGTGAAATTTAAGTGCAGTTTTGTAATCGATATTTAGACGGATTTATTCGTGGGAAGTGTTAGTCTTCCCGTTATTTGCCCCGTGTTGCTGACGGAAGTGAAGATTGCTGTGAGATTCAAGATTCATATGCAGCCTTTCCATGATGATTGGATCTGAGACTGGAGCGATGTGGAAATCCTTTTAGGCCAATCCATAAGCTTTCTTCCAATACTACTACTACTACTATTACTACTATTATTATTAATAAAAATAATAATAGTTTTCTTCGTCATCATAATCTCTAATAGGAGTCAATTATTAACCCTCTAGCAGAATACTTTGACAAATGAAAGTATCACACAATGACACTATTCATAGCGAATGGAACTTAAACTATTTATAGCTCCAGAATAAGAAAGGCTTTGTTGTCCATGTCGTGGTTGGATTTGCTTTCCTTTTGGAGACGTTATGTCAAGTTTTAAATACTTTGTATTTATTGTGAGTCTTTCAAACGTTACCTTAAATGGACCAACTAAGTATTCTGATGGCCAGACGTTTTTTTTCATTAAGATCAGGAGTCGAATAAAGTTGTCATTTTTGAGGGGCCTTGTCAATGATGCCTGTCGGCACATATATATTATTAATATGTGTCATTTGTTCGCACCATTTTTACGACGAAAACGGCTTCTAAATAATGGTCATGTTTAAAAATGCATTACTCTAGGTTACAAATTGCTCGTGTATCTTGCTGTCCGTAACAATCATGTAGAAAATATATTGATAATTGGCAATATTAATGTGCACATTTTATCATACAACCATATTTTAAGATGTTAAGGTAAATAAAAAATGAGGAAATGCTAAGAAAGATTGATTAATGACAGTCCAATTGTCACATAAATGTTATTAGCTTACAGTTTTCCTTGTCAACGTTTCTTTCAGGGCTCTTTTGGTTCAGTCAGAGATTGGGCAACATACAAATCGATACCTGCACGTATGTACATATTTATTTTCTTTCTGAGGCGAAGGTAGATCGGTTGATGTCCTCTCTTCAGTTGAATCCTTAATTCCTGTGCAAGACTATGGTCTAGGTGACGCTTCAGATCTCTTCAGATCTCTCAGCCAAACAAACTTAGGGATACCAAGAAAACAAACAAACAAATATCAAAATAAACAAATTAATAAGCAAAGTAAATAAATACTACTGGACCTATCAGCCAGTCACTGTATAGTGCATATATTTTGGTTGAGACTTAGTTTCCTTTCGTTGCAAAAAAATGCAAAATGTTAAAGTTATTTGCCACGGCAAAAACACATAAACCTTCCTACTTGAAAACGCTAATGTTATCCCACGCAAATATTTTAATTAGAGACAACAACATAAAACCGGCAGACACGCGGATAAAAGAATGCTATATGGAATTTCCAATACATCAGTTAATAAATAAATCAAACGAACGAACGACCAAACAAAGTATTGAAATTACCTAAATAATAAACAGCCAATTTTCAATTGGAGAAGTGTTTAGATTATACATCAAACACACGAAAACAGTTCTTTATCCTTAAGCATCACGTACTATTTTCATAGGAAAGAAACTGATATATATATATATATATATATATATATATATATATATATATATATATATATATATATATATTTGCATCAATATCAGAGGTAAACATCGTTCAAATACCTAATTAATCTGTAGTACTAGGGTTACCTGAATTCATGGTATACCCATTTCAATAGAAGCCATAAGGTGCTGTTGTTCAGGCTGAATGGGCTTTCATCAGGTTCGGTAAAATATAATTATCAAATATCGGACTTGATGTGCTAAAGTAAATTTAATATAGTCTACACAACACGAATGAAAGCAATTTAAAGTAACAGATTGAAACAAAAAGTGAAACAACAAAAATGTAAGATAAAATATGTAAGCCATGGCATGCTAGAGAAAAAGGGATCATTTACCTGTGTCCAATACGGCGACAATACCAAGCAGCAAGAAGACACGAATTGTTTTTTTGTGTCACAGCTGCTTTGAACTTTACATTCCTGTATATCTGTAATGACAATCTATGTATAAACATCCCTAATTATGATTCGTCTCTTTAATTAGAGAATCTATAATCTCTTAAACTTTGTAAATCTCGTTTGCTAGATCATACGATTATCTCACAATATGATATTAAGTACTGTACTGGGATGTTTATCTAAATTCCATACCAATGGTTTCAAATAAGATTATACCTACCTACTACTTAGTTTGTGTAGTATGCAGTACGATTCAAGTGTAAATAATTATATTCAAATATTTAAATGAAACATGATCAATTTGCTGTTGTACTTTTTCTTGGTGCTTATGAATGGGAATTCTTGGAGTAACGTACAAGTCACCATGGTAGTATTTGCGCCAGATTATTATCAGGCCCAACCTCTGTCTAGACAGTACATCGTGTAAATGTGGAAAACAATGATCGATTATCATTGATCCATCAATCCATAAATACCTACATACATACACTAAATGAAGATAAATACATGAATACTATACAGAGTGTAGGGTAGATATAAATAAACTTAGATCTGTGATGAATAAATTATAAAGCTCCGAAAAATAGCAGTATCTCCATAAGGACAAAAATAAGTTTAATTATACAACATTTAATCAATCATTAAAGTTGTTCTTCCTCGAAGGAAATAGTTCTTCTTTTTTATGGTACTTGAAGATTTCGATTTGCGAATTTGGGATTAGTTTCTGGGTGTTTTCTGTAAAAAAAATATATAATAATATAAATGTTCTGTTGTTTATATGTATTTAGTTTTCTGTGGTACACAAACATACAAAATACTTGTTTGTCATTGCTCCTACAGGCTTTATCTTGAAACAAGCGCGTGTTACAGGGAAATATTGAGTTGCTTGTGTAGAGGCGTAGAGAAATATACCCAAATCAGCTCTTTATATGAGGCGACATAAGATTTAAGGCCCTTTTCAGTAATTGTAGAAAAGTGATGCATTGCACTTAAATCAGATGGGTCCAGGATATTACAAATGTACAAAATATAAACTAATTTGTCTTATTTGTAAGATGCTTGTAAAGTTTGGTTCAATCAAATAAAATGATCAGCTTAAATATTGACAAATTTGAACTTTGCAAATAAGAGGCATGGAACATATGGTTGCCTTTATTTTGTTTCAGATGTAATTTGTAGGCTAATGTTCAAGTCACTGGCTATTTGCAATCTTATAAGGACACGTTATGATTGCAGAGGATAAATGGGGATTATGTTGGGTTAGCGTAGTTTATCGCAGTCACGTTTCAGATCAATCTGTGTGGGGAGATTAAAGCAAGTTGGCAAGCCGTTAATACTGCTTTAGCTTTTATTCATGCATTCATGTATTTTAGCACGTGGTTACCTTTTAATAAAGTTGCGACAATTTAGTTATCTGTGGATGTAAGGCACTGAGTCATGACTTGGTGCAGTTATGGTATGTAAAATTTCAAATGAATAAATTTTGATCTTTAATTTGGAAACGTCTCGATACTTGCAAAGTATTATTAAAATGAAGATTGTGTCAGTCTGATATATATATATATATATATATATATATATATATATATATATATATATATATATATATATATATATATATATATATATATATCCTGACATGCAACAGTGCTATTCTTGTACGAAATCAGCCCAAGCGCATTCAGATTCTACCGATTCCTTGTCAGGGAACAAAGTCGCAAAGGACGATTCAAACAAACGAACACAGAAAAGACTCACGAAAATTCGAGCACTTTAAAAGGCTACATTGTATTTGATATAAATAAGTAGTAAATGGGGATACCCTAGCGACAATAGGAATTAGCATTACAAACACCCCTGGGACAAACTGGCGACAAGGGAAAATTAACATGGAGAAAAATCGTGGGACAATCTGGCGACAAGGGAACATTAACATGGAGAAAAAATCGTGGGTCACTCTAGCGACAAGGGGAATTTAACATGGAACTATAGTGTGGGTCTGTCTAGCGACAAGGGGAAATTAACATGGGAATAGAGTTTGGGTTTGTCTAGGGACAAGGGGAATTGAATATGGGATTTTTTTTTTAAAATTTAAATTTAAATTTAAATTTAAAAAAAGGGTAGGCAATGGAAAGGCTATCTCTTTTCGAGAAATATGGCTGGCCCTAAAAAGGGCCTTTGGGTTTTCTTCTTCTTCTGCTTCTAATTTCTTCTTTTTCTCCACCAAGTTCTTATTTTATCTCCAACACTCTTTCTCTTCTTCTCTTTCTTTTTCTCCTGCTCTTCTTTCTTCTTCTTCTCTTCCTCCTCTTCTTTCTTCCTCTTCTCATTTTCTTCTTCTTTTTCAATCTTTTCGTTCCATTTGCTTATTCTTATTCTTTCCTCTTCATCCTCCTTCTCCTCCTTTATCTCTTTCATGACACCACTAATCTTGTCCTTTACCTTTTTTAAGTTATTAATTTCCATCTTTACACGATGGGGACTATAGGAATAATGGTCTTCAACCAGTCTTATTAACATCTGCTCCATCATTCCTAAGTTGTCTAAAACGTCTTGTAATGTTTGTATTTTGTCCATTTGGTTAGAAGCCATCTTCTTTTTTTATTCTTTGCAGAATGGTTTGAACGACGAATACTGTGGGTTCTTATACTTAAAGCGCGTACGTGAAGGAAAACATCCCCTTAAAACGTAAAATTGATCTTACCTAGATCATGACCAAACAACGCGCGAACGTGAAGGAAAACATCCCCCTACTTTTTCATTTCATATAATAAAACCCAAACTATACTTTCTCATTTCATATAATAAAAACCCAAACTATACTCTCCACATACGCTAAGAAACAATAAACAAAATCCATAATCTACTATCCACACAATCTTACGTGAGCGCTTACAAAACCCAAACTATACTCTTCACATACGCTAAGAACAATAAACAAATCCATAATCTACTATTCACACAATCGTACGTGAGCGGGTACAAACACAAACACAAACACACAAACACAAACACACAAACACATACGCTAAGAAACAATAAACAAATCCATAATCTACTATCCACACAATCGTACGTGAGCGGTTACAAAACCCAAACTATACTCTCCACATACGCTAAGAACAATAAACTAATCCATAATCTACTATCCACACAATCGTACGTGAGCGCTTACAGAACCCTAACTATACTCTTCACCTACGCTAAGAAACAATAAAGAAACCCATAATCTACTATTCCCACAAACATACCTTAGCTCTTACAAGCACCAACACACAAACACATACCCTCACACTATCTTAAAAAAGAGTTAGTGTTTATAATCACACTACTCTACCTACACACATTGGCAAATCGATCGTTATTTCTTTTCTAGAGTATTGGGTAGCCCTGAAAAGGGCTGTTTTTTTTTAACTTCATGGACACCTGGTTAATGGTGGCACCTTCCAGGCCTGGCGCCACATACACATCTTGTCCCCCAGTTACTTTTTACCTTTTTGGGGGAGAGAGCAGAGACAGGATATGTCGCTTCAGAATCCCAATTTTCGCTCTCTGGGATTCTGAAATTTCTTCTTCTTCTCTCCTTTTCCTCCTCCTCCTCTTCTTTGTATCTTCTCTCCTCCTCTTTGTATCTTCTTTCCTCTTCTTCTTTATATCTTCTCTCCTCCTCTTCTTTGTTTCTTCTTTCCTCCTCCTCTCTTATCCTTCCCTCCTCCACAATGGCTTCCGCGGCCAGTTCATTTAATATGCGCCTGGCATATTCCAGATGCACATGAAGTTCCAACAGTTTCTCCAGTCTCGTGTTCATTTTTGGTGTTGATCAATCAACAAGGGTAGCTGGACTGCCGAACGAGTTTCAATTTATAGTGAAAGCGCGGACGTGAAGGAAAACATCCCCTAAAAACATAAAATTGATCTTACCTACATCATGACCAAAAAACAACAACGCGCGGACCTAAAAGAAACACTCACTCACTTTTTATGCTACCCATCACTATTTTAAAATTTTTTTATAAATCACTTCAATAGACTATCCACATACGCAAAGCAATCCAATCTAACCCCAAATTTACACCTCAAACACCAAAAAAAAGACATCATTTTAATCTACTATCCATACCAACTTACTTAACCACTTACAAACACAAACACACAAACACATACACTCTCACTATCAATAAAGAGTTAGTGTTTATTTTCACACTACTCTACCTACACACATTGGCAAATCGATTGTTATTTCTTTTCTAGAGTATTGGGTAGCCCTGAAAAGGGCTGTTTTTTTGTTTGCTATGGCATTCTTTTTAGTTTCTAAGAATGCGATGTCCTCTGAGGATAGACTTTCTGGCGATAGGTCTGCTTCTTCGGAAAGAGAAGAAGAACTCTTTGGTGTCGATACGACAATCGACAAAGCCTCTGTCAGCTTCAGGTTGCTGCTGCTGCTCTTGTTGTTGTTGTTGCTGCTGTCTCTGAAGTCTGTACTTCTCTGTCCATTCTTCTTTTTCCCTGTTCATTTCTTCTCTGAAGAGCTCTTCTATCAGGTCTTCAGTGATTTTTAACATTCTCACATTCTCTATTTCTTCTGGCTTCGGTATCAGACTGTGTCTGACCCTATGCAAATTCACGTAGGCTTCGTTGAGTTTAGCTATTTTGGAGCACATCTTCTTAGGAGGATGAGTCGACAATGGATGGTTAGACTGGAAACAACCCGGTTCTTAAAGTCAAAGCGCGGACGTGAAGGAAAACATCCCCCACACGGTTTTTGAGTCGCAACGTTTAGTGAGTGTCATGAGAGGGATAGTAAGAAATGAAAGAGCATCAATCCAACATTCTTATAGCTAAACAAAAGACAAAGGCATTTTTTTCAAAACACAACATTTTTTATTCAAAAATCACTTAACACTAAACAACAACTCTAACATTTTTAACAATAATCCAACAATATAACATCAAACAATTTTTTCAAAACACAACATTTTTTATTCAAAAATCACTTAACACTAAACAACAACAACTCTAACATTTTTTAACAACAATGCAACACTAAAAGTTTCTCCACTAGGTAAAGAGGGATAACAGTCTTTCATGGTTTCTAGTAATCTAGGATGACTTCTCTCAAACTGTTGATTTCTATGGTATTATCGAATTCTGCATACAGGATGACGTTCACCGTTTCATCAGGGTCTCGGTCTTTAAACTGAATTTCCACACGAATCTGGCCGGATTTTATAGGGTGGAAATGTCCCTCGTCGCTGCCTTGGTCTGGAGTGAAATCGAAAGCCCACAAAGCGTAGCCTCCTGCATAATCCTCGTACGTAATACCGTGACTGGTATTGGTTCCTAACTGTCCGGTGGCTTCGTACAAGGACAAGTACGATCTCAAGTAATTCTTCTTTTTAAAGTCAGGTTCGAAAGGTCGGGTACACAAGGTCTTGCCATCGAGACTGACTTCGATTTTGGACACGCCAAAGTGTTGAAAGTAGAAAGGATTTTTTTCGGCAGCTCCGTTGAAGGCTGTATTCTCGACGATACCAACGATCAAACGTTTGGGTAACTGTCCTTGGAATAGATGATCTTCGATCATGGATCGCTGTCCCTTGGGAATGGTGAAGGTTTTCACTTCCACGCGTCGTATGGGATACTTGGCGGTCGTTCTGCTCAACGTCTGACTGATGTCGTTTCCCACTTTAGGTAACACTTCCACACGGCGTACGTAGAGTCTGGCTTCTAGGATTTTGGTTTTGTAACCGTCACTATCAGCCATCAAATGGAAAGCGGCACTGCTACGATTCAGTCTCAGGCGGACATCCACCCCGTTCAGCAAATACTTTTCTTGCAACCACATGTCCAAATGCAAACGATCCATCAGTTCTAAACTTGTGTCGGCTCCCGTGATTCTCTTTCTTCGTTCTACAAATCCATCATTGTTGTCTTTCTTTTCATCAGTTTCCAATATTTCAAACTTGGTAGGTTCGTCAGCTTCCCATACCACACAGGCATTGAGATGAGTGTTCTTGGCATCTATTCCGTACGTCAAGAGATTTTCCAGGTAGGCACGATAAGGGTAAGTATCCATGCTGCTACTGACCAGTTTGTTATTCAAATACAAGTCCACTCCACTGAATAAGGAATGCATGAAATTGTTGACGGGAGCTACTGCTTCATCGTCTATAGCACCTCCAGTCTTATCTAGAATTTTGACTTTCAGGTACAAGTAACTGCTATTCAGATCGATGTAATCTTCGGGCTGTCCTTTGATTTCAAACTCGATGGGAGCGGAATCGGTCAGTGAGGAGACGGGGTGAAATTCCACCCACTGGGATTCTTGCATCGTCATCATCGTGGGGGGCATGGCAAATAGATCCAGTTCCGTCTTGGAACAAGCGCAAGATTCTCGGTGCATCATTTTTTTGTCTCTTTTCTCAATAATCGAAAACGTCTAAGTCTCGAACGGTTCTTCTTTTCTTGGCCTTTCTCGCTTGAAGTCTGGTGAAAGGGTGTTTTCTTCGTCGTCTCTTTCTGCCTTGTCCTTGCTGAATGTCTGACTCGGTAGCGTGCAGGGCATTTATAGCTGTTTCTCGTTGGCCTAAAATGTCTTTGCCCGTTTGCAGCAAGACATTTTTGCCTGCCCTCATGAAGGCTTCTTTAGGGTTTTGTTTGTCGATGATGACATTTTGGAGAAATTCTTTGCCTTGCGTCAGTGCCGCATCTTTCAAGGCGTGCAATCCGTGTGTCACCATCGGTTTCAACGCCGGGGCCACCGAACGAAAGGCCGATTTTAACATATCTCCTAAGCAGTGTCCTCGCTGTCGAGCAACCCCTCGGTACACTGGATACATGACTTAAGAGTCGTGAGAGAACCGTTTTCGAAAATGGAGTTTCACCGTGACTTTTCCTTTGGTGAATGGAATATTTTGTCCCAGATCTCCTTTTATAGCAATGTTGACCGTGTCCAAATACGACTTACTGACAGGCAAATAGTGAGGATGGACAAATTCGCGGTGGACGTGGTAAGTGTTTCCACATTCCTCGTCAGTGTTCGTGGCAGAATCCACTTTGAAAGGAATGACACGCAGTAACGGTACGGAGGTGTGTCCCACCACGTTGTATTCCACCACATCGGAATACACGAACATCAAATTCAGTCCTTGGTTCAGTTCTACCGGGGCACGAAATAACTTGCTAAAAGACTCGTTGTCGTAAACGATGGGTAATTCGTTTTTCTTGATCATGGTCTTTCTCATGTCCATGTCTCCCCCCAACATGTCAAACAATTCAGGACAAAATAAAATGGACAGGATTTTACTCCGTTCAAATTTCATCAAGAAGCGACGAGCTGCTTTGTGGTACTCCATGGTGACATTTTTGTTGACATGCTCCAAAGCTTTCAGAAACACGACATTAAACCTGGAGGTTATGGTGCTGACCAAATGTTGACCACTAAAATAATAGCCTGGGGGAATGAACAAGTGATAGGTGGTGTACTTTTGTGTACGGGTTTTCTTGTCATATTTGACATTGCTATCCATCCACTGTTGCATTTGCTTGTCATGAACTTCCACATCAAAAAAATTTTGATTGGGAAGGACATTGAGGACTTGGGTCGGGTGAATCATTTCTAGTAAAGCCACTTCCCAATGGGCTTCGTGATCTAACTGGATGGCTTGAGGTAATTTGGCCGTGTAACAGCACAACGTGTTCTTGGGAAACACCTCCATGGAACTGTCACTGGGTAAGGTTAAGTAAAATCGGTTTTGGTGACTCATAATTCCAGAGTTCTGTGGCTGTCCGAGGGGTTACTGGACGTCAGAGGCGTGTCTCCGTCTAAAATGGGGTTCTGGTTGTGATTGAAGTGGTGACTGGCACTGGCACTGGACACAAGGTTCCCGGGGTTCCCGTTCGAGGTGAATTTCAGGGAGGGATTAGGAAGCAGGTAACCGATGCAACTGCTCAATAAAATGGTCCACAATTATTTGTCTCCTTGTTGCAAACTCAAATTGGCGATGGCTGCCCCGATGACACAATACACCACGAAGATTTGGCAGAAAAAGACGATTTGCGTTTTAGGCACACGTTCTCCACACCACACCCACAAGGGTTGTTTTTGTAAATCTTGCACAGAAGAACTAGGTGAAGGAGGAGTGGTCGACGTAGCTGCGCCTGCTGTGTGAAAGGGCAGGATGGTCACTTCTTTTTATAGTCGATGACTTGTGAAGCGTCGATCCAAGAATCAAAACTGGGTGGATATCCTTTCCAATGTACTTTGACTTCTTTGACACGTCGTTTGCCCACTTTACGGGTTCTGCGTTCGAGAATGCTTTCGATGTCGTACACGTCGTCTTCTGTTTTGGTGACACGTTGTAACTCGGGCAAATAAAACGTTCCTTTGAGCACTTCTCCGTTCATGTCTTCCAATTTTTAGACGGCAGGATGACGGCCATGCACTCGTCCAGTGACGCGAAACAATTCGGTCGTCCAGTTAGGTAAGTAACCTTTGTCGAAAGTGCGTTTGGTTTTGCCAATGCGCACCCAATCTCCTACGGCCAACTCTCCACTTTTCTTGGGGACAGCCCTCGTCGGGGACGTACCAAACAGGCGCTCAAACACCAACACTTCGTTCTCGGGAGTCACGTCTTGCGGGGCACGTCCGATGCTTCGATGGTAAGATTGGTTGTACGCTTGCACCAGGTGCGGTAAGATGTCGATGTACTTCAGAGTGTGGTGATGCGTAAAATATTTCCACATGCGTTCTTTCAAAGTGCGTTGAAAACGTTCCACGATGCTGGCTTTGGTTTCGGGATTCTCGGTGGTAAAAAAATGAATGTCACGTTTCTTTAATTCTTTTTGGAAAGCTTGGTTCAGAAATTCGGTGCCTTTGTCCGTTTGCCATCGAAGAGGGTGACGACCGCTTTGTTTCAACACCCGTTGCAGGGCTCGCACTAACTCGCTGCTCGATTTGGAAGTCAAGGGTACGAACCAAGCAAATTTGGAAAAGACGTCGATGACACAAAACAAATATTTGTAGCCACGATTGTAGCTGGCCAAATGAGAGACATCGGCTAAATCGGCTTGCCATTGATGATCGATGCCTTCCACTCGGGTGCGACTTCTGGCAAACTTGCGTCGAATGGGTTTGTGTAAAGTGTAGGTAGCTTGTTCTTGTAACCATCGTTGCACTTGAGGTAAACGGAGACTTTTCAGTCGCGTTTTGGCAGCACGATACAATTTTTGAACTCCTGCGTAACCTGCAGGATGGGAGGGATCGTAGTAAATGCTGGCTAAGACTTTTTCCATTTTTTTGTGTTGGTTGGTGTGTTAATAAGGCACCCACTCTTGGAGGAGGCTACTCTTTTTCTCTTGGGATATTTTCTTGGATTGCAATGCTTTGCGTGTGCGACTGGCAATAGGTGTCGAAGAGGAGGAGGATGTCTGAGCGGGGGATATCGGTTCTTGTTTCACTTCTGTCTTCACTTCTGTCTTCACTTTCTTTTTCTCTTGTGATGAAGAAGGGGTGGCCATCATCTTTTTAATCCATCCAATTCTGGAGGTAGGTGGTGTTGTTAACTTGCGTACTTTTTCTGGTGGAGTTTGAAACCCTTCCTCTTCTTCTTCTCCTTTTTCTGTCTTGGTCACTGGTACTGGTGGTACTGGTACTGGTACTGGTACTGGTGATGGTGCTGGACTTTTCATCAAGGTCTTAAAATCTTTCAGAGTGGGTAGAGCTGTTTCGTCTAAAGCTTTCTGGTGAAAGAGTTGCAGTCGTTGCAAGAGTTGACCGTACTTTTGCGATTTTTCTGTTTCGGACAAATCTTGGCGATCCATCAAGGACTGCAATTCGTGTTGTAACTGGGACATCTCGCTCAAATGGGGATTGGGAGGTAAATGCGGGGTGCGTTGTTCTTGCCACCGATGGTATTCCATCCATCGTTTGTAAGGCAATAAAGCTAGTTTTCGTCCTTCCATGGGGTTGTCAGGGGTCGATTCTGAGATCTTGGGACTTCCGAGGGCCTTTTTATCTTGCTCCCACCAGTCCTCCCAACATGGTTCCCAAGACTCCTTTCAGTATGAGTGAGACAGACAAAAAAGGGTCTGAGGTTTTTATAGATTTTTTTTATGGGGAGTGAAATGAAGTCGAGGACGGAGACGTGTACAGGGCAGGCCCTCCGTCTTGGCACCAGTGGTGAAACAAGTGCGTACGAAATCGCAAATCCTCGGGAGTCGTAGGTTTCAAATCGACGAGTAAATAGGCGTGAGGAGTTTGAGTGGCATCGTCGTACGCCTGAGTCAACCAAGGCGTTCCTAACTGTTTGGCTAAGACTTGCACATGCGATTTATCTCGAGGGCTTTTAAACAAGACCACGTAATGCGCATTGAGACTGATGGTGCGATGGGCTTTACTTTGTTGAAACAAATTTTGGGTGATGTAAACGACACTGGCATTACGGTGATGCCCTTTGCGCGTGAACCACAGTTTAATTTCTTCTTCGTCTTCTCCAAACATGTCGTCGAAAATGACCAAATGGGTTAGACGGGAGTCAGAGACGATGCCATCGTCTTCTTTAGGAATGCCTTCCACAAACACGATGGAATCGCCTTGACTTTCTCGCAAGAGGCTGTACGCCGATTGCCACTCTTTGTAACACCACACGATTCGTTGAGGGGGTCGATCGATCAAATGATGTTTATGTTCGATCAATCGTTTGACGAATTCGGTTTTGCCTGAACCGCTAGGTCCAGCAATGAGCATGTTAAAGGGATGGCGAAGATACAAAGCCTCCCAACTGGCACGATCTAAGTGTTCGTCGATGACTTTGACAGTAGAGGAAGAGGGAGCAGAGACAGCAGAGGTAGCCATGGTGTGAGAAATGTCACTTGTGACACGAAAAACAAACAAGACAAGAGTTTATATACTTTTTCAGAACACGTTTATTGAATGTTTTTTTTCAAACATGAATACGAAAGACAAAAATACATAAAAGCCAAAGGCTTAAGTACAAGAATAAAAGGCACATGATAACCATGAACGTGGAATAAACACAAGTGTCTGTACAACATGTTTTGGGTAAAGTTCTAACCAGTTCTATAATAGGGGTAAGGTCACACAAGTGTCCTCCCGAAAGGGTCTTTCAGGCCTGTCCACGACAGTCCTGTCCTGGGTGACGGGTTCTTCTGGCACCGTCACTAACACAGGTTGAAAAGTAACTTTTTTCCTTGAATAACTCTCGTGCATACTGGGCCACCTCTTGTGTCCAAGCCTCAAAACCCTGGTCTCGGTGATGTCCAACATTTGACTCCTAACCAATCTGGTTTCTTCTTCGTCAACGACATGGTAAGTTACTTCAATGAACAATGAACTATCGATCTTGCCTAGGGTTCCTTTTTATATACAGACCAATACCGACGTGACCGTACGGTAAGGTGAAGTGATTGGGAAGTCGCACTCGCTTCTGGTATACAATTTGATAGACTTTTTCCAAGGGTCGACTGACGATGTGGTGAGTGGCTAAACGTACAATCTTGTTCGGTTGATAGGTGGTCACTTTAAAGTTTCCATCCTCTCTCGATTGCAAGGCTTCTTTCAATACCCCAAAGTTGACCACTCGACTGGTACGATGATTCAGAGTCAGTCCTTTCACTTTGCACGTCGTGTGCACTTCTCCTTGTTTGTCACGGTATTCGTAGCCGTAATTTTTGGGACCACCACTGACGAAACTTAGAATCTTGTCGTCGGGATGCTCGTCTGTCCAGGCTCCTAAACGGTCTCCTTCGATGTCAGGGTGCTGTTGAATCGGGTGATGGACGTAAATGCAACTGTCCGTGTCAAAGTACAGGACGCGTTCTTCTAACAGTTCTAAAGCTTCGTACAATTTTAAGCGAGCATGAGCTGTCACGTAAGCCGCAATGATGACATTTCCAAAAGGGTCGTCTTGTACAAAGTCCAGATCTTCTTCGTAATTGACCAAGATCAAATCCTCTCGAACGACGTCAACGTGTTTCATGTATTTGGTTTTGTCGTGAATCATCTGGAAGTAGCGGGAAGGTTCTGTCAAATATTCCGTCTTGGGTAAACACGGTCGTTGTGCCATTTTACCCCACAAGCAATTTAACATCACTTTGGCAAACGATCGCCTGCCTTCGTTTTTCTCGATGTGGTCTAAAGAGATGCCTTCTTGTGCGTAGTATTTCTCTTTGAATTGTATTTGGTCTTCGGGAGTGTGACACCAGGAAGGATAGCCGCTGGCTTCTTGTTTCAGTTTCAAAAAGGCATCCACGTAGTCGGCGAAAATGCCTTTCTGAGTAGGGTCACCCTTGTGGTACTGTTGTGTCTTGGGAAAGTGGCAAATTTCGTACACTTCTAACAGTTGGTATCCCATGTCCAGAGCTTTGAACAATTCCACGCTGACCCAGGTTCCCGTCAAGGCACGTTCTTCCTGGCTGTGATGGCAAGGTTGGTCCTGGTTGCACGTTTCGGCACAAGTACGGCACAATGGAAACATCAGTTTGCCTTGACAGTGGCGAGGTAAGACGGGATGGTATAGGTTCGTGGGAGGCAAAACTTTACACTTGATCAAGCCTTCGTATTGTCGAATGTTTTTCAGGTCGATGTGTTCCGTGAACAATTGCGGGTGCCCTACAGGAAAGCGACAATATTTGCACACGTAGGGATACAGCGAACACACGTCCAAGTATTTGATTTCTTCGCCTTTCTCTTCGTCGGCTTGGTACAGCAAACAGGTGGCATTGGTCCTTCCTCCGTACAAACTATCCCTCGGGTTCAGTGCTTCCATGAACTGGTAACTTTCCACGAGGCGT
Source organism: Sinohyriopsis cumingii (assembly GCA_028554795.2). Lineage (NCBI taxonomy): Eukaryota > Metazoa > Mollusca > Bivalvia > Unionida > Unionidae > Sinohyriopsis > Sinohyriopsis cumingii. Next base: position 98,038,217 of record CM068838.1, read on the forward strand.
TTAAACTCGGGATCGGTTTTCAAACGGTGATCGTACTCGTGTTCCCACATTTCCACCACTTGGTATCCTTGCTGTTCTAACTTTAGGCGTCGCTGACAAGTGTCCTGGTACAAGTCTTCCATGGTTCGTTGCAAAAACTGATTTTTAGTGTCACGGTCAGGGTAACACATGGGACATCCGTGAAATAAGCAACCGTTAAACTCGTACACGATCTTGGGGTTTTCTAAGTCCCAGCCATCGACCGAATACGTTCCGATGGTCTTTTCGCCTCCTCCGTTGCGGGCATGCTGAATCCATTTGTCTTCCTTGTCGCACAAGTAATGTAACCAACGTAGGGCTTTGACCGAGTATTGACGCTTGACATAGTGGGTCGTTTGAGGACTGATGACAGCCACGGTGTTTTCAGGCATGAATCGTTGGCGGTACACTAAGGAACACGCTTTGGCAATGGTGCAAGCTTCTTTCAAAGGATCGACCCCTCCGTGTTCCATGAACAGTTCTCGAAATTTTCCACAGCAACGTCGTAAAATGTCCACGTCGGAACGACAATACTTTAACATTTCTTCCTGAAAGTCGAAGGGGTCAGAGGCATGAGCCTGGTACCAAGCGTAGAAAGCTTCTCGTTGTTCGGTACGCATGTTGTCGGGGTCGTAATAGTGAGCCTCAGGTAAATGGGGTAGAACGGCATGTTGATTGGCTTCCGTATTGAAAAAGTGTGGAAAGTACCCTTTAGCCATTTCTGTCATTCCAAACGTTTTAGGCATTCGACTCAAAGGCATGGCCAAGTAACTCATCGAATCTTTAAACTGTACTTGTCCCACTTGCATGAAAATGATTTTGGCTCCGTTCAAAGTGACTTTAGGACGTTCGGTGCCTTGTTCCGTATAGTATCTGAGAAGAAACTGTCCATCGTATCCAGAGAAATTGTGAGCCATCACCGTGGCATGACGATGACAATCTCCGTAACGTTCGATGTCCTCTTGGCTCCACGTCTTGTCGATGGGGTCTAAGACCCATTGGGCAAAATCGGCTAACGTGTTTGGTCCTCGAAAGATTTTTTCACGTACTCCAGGAATCTTGCTGCAGTGAGGGCAATGACTGAAGATAGGTTCTTGAATGCACTTCTCGCACGCTCGATGAGCCACGCAGAAATTAGGAATGTGAATGCCGGTCTCTTGCATGCATTCGAAATCGAAAAAGATGAAATTGCCTTTCTTCTTGTGACCGTCCTCTTCCTCTGGTGGGGGTTGGTATTTTTGCACGTAACATTCGTGTTCCAAGTCCACGATGTGGTGACAAATGTGACATTGTTTTTTCCTCGACATACGTGTGCCTTGGTATGCCACAGGGTGTGTCTTTGGACAGTCCGGCTTGTTGCAACAGGAGTTCTGCTTTATTTCGTTGTTTGGCTCGATCGGATCGTTGAATAGTTTTCCAGGTTCTTTTCCATTCTACCGCGTCGTTCTTGTTGGCATAGGTTCGTCCCACCACGATGGCACGGGCTAAACACATCTGGTCTTGAGGGTTGTGAATTCGGACGAGACTTGTTTTGGTGTTGCGAAGGTTGTCCACCAATAACATCTTTTTGCGTCCTGTCCCTTGAGGAAGAGAGACGTGGGCCATTTTCAGTGTGGCTTTACCATCGGTGATGTCAAACTGGTCATTAGATTGTTGTACGTGTTGAATCTTGTCCATGATTTTGGAAGGGGTTAGTTCTGCGGGTCTGCTAAACTCGATCCAAACAGGGGATTTCAAACCGTCGTGATCTATGGATAGTGTCAAGCGATCGTCTTCTTTGGGTTGACATTGTCGCTTGAGTGCGGTGAGCAAAGAATCCCACATCTCGGTGATAAACCCTTCTGCTTTCTCCAAGGGTACGTCGGCCTTGAAATCTTTAAACTTCACCGTGTAGGTGTAAGCCGTGGTTCTAAATTTTCTAGAGGAGCGCTTTTCCGTCTCTCGAATGGAATAGTACTTTTCAGGGTTGACTAAGGGTGGTGAACTTGGTTTAGAGGGTTCGGATTCTGGTTCACTCATGTCCTCTTCAAAATCACTGGCATGAATTTGTGCCAAGATTTCAGCCCTGGTACGAGGCGATAGATCACGTTTCTGCCTCTTACTTTCTTCTTCTCCTTTCTTCTCGAATGAATAGGATCGTTTCATCTTGAGTGCAAAACGTCAAATGACTCAAGTTCAAACACCATAGACTAATTTATAGTCATGGCAAACCAGCGTATATAAAAAGGGTGTGTCTTGTCCTTTCACTATTCATTTCACTCTCAAACCGAGGAGAACGATGGAAGAGACTAGCCAAATCGAACGTTTCGTCAGAGCTATGCGAGGGGTCATTAGAAAATTCTCTTCAGACCAGCCGACAGACTACTCTCCTTCCTTTCGAGATAAGAGTCAGGATACTTGCTATATCTGTCAGAAGAAAGGGCATTGGTCTTCAGAGTGTCCAGACCGTCAAAAAAGAAAAAAAAAACAGGGGCTAAAAAAGACAAAAGTCAAGATACCTGTTATTATTGTAAAGAAAAAGGACATTGGTCTCCAGATTGCCCAAAAAAGAAACAAGAGGAGTCAGAAGAAAAGAAGGATTCTTCAGAAGAAGAGAGGGATTCTTCGGAAGAAGAGAGGGATTCTTCGAAAGAAGAGAGGGATTCTTCAGAGGAAGAAAGAAGACAATTCTATTTAAAAGAAGCAAAGAAACAGGAGAAGAAAAGAAGAAGGGAAGAAAATGAGGAAAAAACGGTGAAGAAATTCAAAAAACAGAGAGACTAAACAAGGAGAAAGAAGAAGTCAATGAACTTTTAATTAAAGTGTTGTGAATTGTGAATTGGATTGTAAAAAATGGATAAAAGAATACATGAATGATATAAGGTAAGTGTCTGAGTTTTGATTTTAAAATAAGAAGCTACACTCACGCACTCATACACAGACACGTACTATAAGGGTAAAATGGGTGGGGTTTATTTTTGAGTTATTGGTAAATTGAAATTGTATTTCTTTTCGAGAAATGTGGGTGGCCCTGAAAAGGGCCTTTTTATTTTGGTGTAGGGGTGAGTTTAACCAATCAACTTTAACTGCCTTAAGCCTTTGCCACGGCCAAGGCCTACTTCTGATGATTGGGTTGAAATCACTAAGGGTGGTACGACAGGCTTAGTCACAGGGTTGGCGTGTTTAGCTCGGGAAGGTCGTATTCTCTTCGGTCGTGATAAAGAAGTTTGATACATTTGTTTCAGACTTCTTAACTCCGCTAAAATGTCCAACAGTACCGTAGCCGTTTGATTTTCACCCTCTTGTTTCTTTGCTGCTACTTCTTCTTGCTGTTGTTGCTGTTGTTTTTTTCTTACCTCTTCTTCTTGCTGTTGCTGTTGCTGTTGCTGTAGGAGAAAAGCTTGTTCCCCTTTCTTTTGTCGTTGCATAAATTTCTCCAATTCTTCTTTCTGTCTCTGTCTAAAATTCTCCACTTGCGGTAATGAAGAAGGTAACGAAGGTTCCGGAACAAATTCTTGCGAGGTAAGAAAATCCACAAAATCCCAATGTACCTCTTCTGAAAGTAAGTCCGGGTTCCCTTGGGCAGTCTCCCCTGCTGGTGCACCCCAATGGATCGTTTTCTGAGTTTCCGTCATGTTGAATCACTGTCGCATAGATTGACTGCACACAAGTGCTAACGAATCTATATTGACCACGTGACGTCACAGACTGCTCTCTTCGGATTGGATGCGAGCTGACTGAATTTTGTAACGCGTGTTCGGATTGGTGAATGAATTCAATCCGTTTCAATCCTTCCTGTACCTATAAATAAGCGCAGTTCACTGCATTGATTCACCTATTCTCGTCGCTTCAAGATGTGGACCACAGTTGAGTCATCCACCCTTGTGTCTTCCATGATGTTTAGGACGGACATGCTCATGTATGTCAGGTCCAAGTGGACTGTTGTTGATAGGACAGATACTAGTCAACGGATGAGGAGAGTTTACATAGAAAGACAAGGATGTCTCAAGAGGGTACTTGTGTATGGACCGGCAGTTAGAAGGAGTTTAAGAAGAAGAAGAAGAAGATGTGACAGATGCCATCTATGTTAATATTAATATTAACATAAACCCAAAGGCCCTTTTCAGGGCCAGCCATATTTCTCGAAAAGAGATAGCCTTTCAATTGCCTACCCCTTTTTTTAAATTTAAATTTAAATTTAAATTTAAAAAAATAAAAAAATAAAAAATAATCCCATGTTCAATTTCCCTTGAGGCTAGAGTGACCCAAGACTTTTTCTCCATGTTCAATTCCCCTTATCGCCAGATTGTCCCACGATTTTTTCTCCATGTTAATTTTCCCTTGTCGCCAGATTGTCCCACGATTTTTCTCCATGTTAATTTTCCCTTGTCGCCAGATTGTCCCAGGGGTGTTTGTAATGCTAATTCCCACTGTCGCTAGGGTATCCCCATTTACTACTTAAATATGTAAAATTAGTATCACGACAATACGAATACTGTACAAAGTCTACGTTGTATTTGATGTAAATAAGGCAAATAATTATAAGACCAAGTTTGAAAGATGATACCTTTTAGTGGTAGCAAGTCAAGAGAGGCTAGAAAAAGTTACCCCAGGTTAGCAAATAAATTTTTGCGTCATGCATAGCATTTTATATTCTGGATGTAATATTTCCATTCTAGAATTTCGCGGTGCCCCGTGTGGCCGAGTGGTCCTATGCGCTCTGCGTTACTGATCAATGCCGTCTCACCTCTGTCTGCGTGGGTTCGAGTCTCGGTCTCGGCCAATGTGGGTACGTGAGAAAGCTTGCCAGCATCTTCTAATGGTTAGGTGTTCTTCTCGGGACTTTTTCGGGTTCTTCAGCCATTGATAGTGGCCGCCAGGTATAGTTTTTATTGTGCTGAAAAATCGCGTTAAACCCTTCGAAAACAACAACAACTATAACTACAACAACTAGAATTTCGCTGAGATGGCTGTATGTGAAAAATTGCATGAATTGCATGAATTTATGTTCTAGAGCAACACTTCTTCATTTAGTGTCTAATATTTCATCGCTTAATACACTCTTTATAATAAATTTATAAAAGTGTTTTGTGACATTTTTACATAACAATGATAGTAAACACCACGTTTTTAGAAATGAATAAATGGTTGGACAATGCAATTGTACGTTCCTTGTTACATATGCATTACAACTGCGTGTTTGGATTATTCCTGACTTAAGATGCGGGGTCCGAGTGTACGCAGCCGGCGAATCCAATAGGATTCTTTGGATTTCGTAATTTTGTGTGCTCGAGTTTGCGTTATGGGCTATTACATCATTGAAAACATGGGCTAGATAAGAGAAAATTGTCCACCATTGGGCTCCTCTCCACTTCATTGGTTTGCCAGTCTGATTTGCAGAGATTCGCGCTAATATTTAATTTATTTCTATGGTTGTCCAACGTATTGAGAGCTGCATACCTTGCATATGATGAAGTAGACTTTATGTGTTGCATGTTATACTTTGGTTTTGAATATTTAGCTTTTCGCTTATGTGCTGGAAAATGCGTTTGTTTATTTCATGTGTTGGTACGTCCTGTATCGTTTCTTACCACAAAGCTTTGATTTCCTATTTAATCTTTGTTTTGAGTGTGGCTTTAACTTTGCCCTGACTTGCATGTCTCTCAACTTGTTAGGTCTCAGAAATGCTACTAATTGAACTACGTGTGGATTATATGGCGAGAATACGAGGAAGAAGGGTGCTCGTTTTAAGTTTTTCTTTCCATTGTACTTTAGGAGGTCATTACGATTTATTTGTTTGGCTTCATGTACCACTTCCATTATTATGTTTGTTTTAGCCTCGCTTTGTCAGATGTTGGGATAGTTCTCTGCACCTCTTATCGAAAGATGTCTCTTCAAAGCACATTCTCCTGATACTAAGTGCAGGGCTGTAAGTGGTGTTACGAGTACAATGACTTGAGTGGCAGCTAGATAGAATGTACAAATTATATGATGGATATACTATCATTTGTTTTTAAAGAGAATTAATAATTAAGTAGAATGCAATGGTTCGTTAAGAAGTGGGATTAAGATAAGACGTAATAGTTTTGCTTACAGCACATCAATACGTATAGGCACCATTTACATCAATAGTTTGTTGACCTTGAAAAAAACATCTTCTTTTATAATAAATATATTCCGTTTTCAATTTGGAACAACTTTACGAATTTCTTTTACTTGGTATGTACAAAAATGGTTGTAGCATTCAAAGATAAAATCGGAAGAATACTCCTGGTAATTTTATAGACCATCATGCGATTTCTTAAATTTATATATTTTAATATAAATCAATCGTATTTCAAAACAGCCGATGATCAAGATGCTTTCTGATCCTTGAGTTCGAAGTAGCTGCAGAAAGGTTAATGATACATTGTCGAAAATTAAACGCACTTATATTATAGTTTATATTTTTTGTGATATAATACTCTAAACAAGTGAAATTTCAGTTGGCCAAAAAGAATTAATAAATTGTGTTAGAATGGGGATAGGTGTTGTGTTTACTAATTTTAGGGCGTCGTTGGGGGTTATACCTGTTCCAAATAGGTGTGATATCAGCCCATTAAATGCATCGCTCATAATACTCAACTTGGATTTGGGTTTCTTAATGTACCATATACTTCATCAAATATTCTGGTTACATTTGTTTCAAATTTCAGCCTTAAACTAAGTAATAGAAAATCGTGAAAACCAAAACATTTTCTTAAATTCTACAAAGACTTTACTTTCGTAAAATAAAAAGTGAAAAATGTAAAAAGAAACTTACGGTATTGCGAATTAAATCCCAAATAATCATAGGATTGCTAACAGGTCATAATTTTCAATGTTATGAATGACCGTTAGTGACATTCCCAAATAAATATATGGCTGGAAGTGTTTACTGCCTATGGTGACCTGTGTCGTAGTGATGTGCCAACTATCATTTGTTGAATAACAATAATACAATCCAAAAATATATCCTTGCTTGAATATCACTATGAATTCAAGCATCTTTTTTCAAGAATTTTATTTTGAGCACTTTGTAATTCCAGAGAAGAATTACTTTAATTAAATAATTTGAATAAATTCCAGCAAAACGTAATACCGGACACAAAAATAATACAACTAATTCTGCTAAACTCTTAAAGCAGAGATGAATTATGTCTAGTAAAACAGAATTATATAGACCTAAGGCCACAATTAACATTTCCCAAATAAAATATTACTTATGGGAGAATTTCTTTCTTGAAGAATACAAATGTTTTGAAGATGCAATTTTAGTTATAATCAGTAGGTTTATTTCCAGCATTGTAACATAAAATGTGCTAAACAACATGTAGATCGGCCGTTGCGTGGGGAATTTCCAATATTCTGAACTCTGTGATAAACAGGTTAGCAAAACCAAAATCAATGATACGATACAAGTAGAGAATGAACTTGATTTTGGACACGGTCAAGTCGAAAACATAATTATTCATGGCATATAGTGTTTTAATTAAAACTAACAAACAATACAAATTAAATATACATGACTCATTAAAATATGTCAAGATGATTTATATATGCATACAAGGATCAATATCACTCGTCATTGTCAAGCAGATTTTGCACAAATGTAATGATAAGATTTTACTCAAAGAAGCCAAAGACTATAAAGTTAAAAACATAGTGTTGACAAGCAGCTGAAACTGGCTTGTCTTTTTAAGTCTGTTTCAATAATTGAAGCATTTATATTGCTATATATACGTGCACGCTGAATCTAAATTCACATCTGACGTGGTTTGGGTAATGAACAGTTTATAAGTGTACGCCGAATCTAAATTCGCGTCTAAAGTAGTGAATTATCAGCTTACACTTAGGCACCTTTCTTAGAGTCGAAAGTTTTGGACAATACTTAACATACTTTAGAACGGAATGTTGGTTTCCAGACTCCATACATTATGATGAAGGGTAATTTTATTTTGGCATGGTGTTTCACTAGAACGAATATATACAAGAATTTCATCTTCGATATAACTTCAGGGATATAAAGGATGGCCGTCAAAAGTCGCAGTTTCATACAAAAATATGAACACGTCGTTGCAACTTGAATTCTATTAAGACCCAATCGAGACGAGGGATATCATATTTAATGGGTTTCATGATGATGGGTAGATGACAATGAAGCTCTAAAATCTTAAAAGCTATCTTGCAACAGGGCGGAGAGCGAGTGGGACGAATGCGGTAAAAACAAGAGTATGTTTGCACTGCTTTCCATTTCTAGGAATAAAGATTCCAATGATAGAACGATAGTTAGAATCTTTACTTTATTGTTCCCAAAAGATGTACTTTAGGATTTATAAACAGGCTTGAAGTATATGAGCATGCAGACTGTAAAATACGGTTTGGCTTTCTAGTAAATTGAGGAATTGTAGAGATCACTTCAATCGCAAATTATGAGCAATAAAGAGTGACATGAATAATAATAATAATGATAATAATAATAATAATTAATAATAATAATAATGATGTCGATGATAAAGATGTTGATCTTTATGAATCCGCCATAAATACCTTGGTCACAAACACAGGCTAAATTCAATTGTATCGTCACACACATTCCTAATCAAAGTAAATGTGTTCATGCTAATGGCTATTAAATAAAAGATTTGTATCATATTTGCAATAGTCACAGAGTGAATGTTCCGAAGATTACCATCATTCGCAGTAACATTATTCTCGTTTTTGAAAGGATGTGGTTCTGAAATTAAACTGATGTAAAGAAGATTCACAAGGCTTGTACGCTGATTCAAGTGTGTGTGTGTGTGTTTTGGATTTTTAATTTTGCTTTGTAACTATTTCAGTCATATCGCTAACAGTGTGGCAGTTTATAGTCATTACGCAGACATATAGCAATGCAGCACTATGTCCCCACCCGGTCACATTATCGTGACACCAGGCCGACCAGTTCTAAAACTAAGGTATTAATGCTTAGCGCCAAGCTACTAGTCTAATAACTATATTGACTTATTCTAGTTTCATTTAAATGTGTTATTATATCTTGGTTTAGGTCCATTATGCTAAGTAATACACATACTAAAATGTAAGTTTAATCTACTTTATAAAAGGCTATATAATCCAGCGTTATTGAATTCACATTAACAGCTTAGTGCAGTACCGTTTATTAGTAAACAAGACTTTAGATACTCGTATAACAAAGAAGCTTAATAAAGATTAAGCGATGATAGATTGTCATATCACCAGAAGAATTACGATCAGGACGGTATATAATCTGTTATGAAAGGCAGTCTTCAAGGATTAGATAATAATATAACCTAACATAGAAGATTAATACAGTTTAAGTTTGCTACAGGCAGACGGCAATCCATCGTCTTACCCTACCTAAGTTTCATCTATATTTATCTGCATTTCTATCCAAACAATGTTCTTCATTACGGATTAAAACGGATCTATTTTAGGCAGATTAACAAACACAATAGGTTTGTTGAAGCATATACCTTCATTTGTATTATCATCATATGTTATTAAATAGCTTTCTGTTGATTCTATATCTATATAAACTAATTATTTGAAGGAAGAAAACTATTCGCTTTCTTGGTAGAAGCCAGCGTAGCTGCAAAGTACTAACATGAAAGGCTATCATTTCATCTTAATGTTTTCTACTTTAGCCGTATTGGACGCAGGTAAGGTATCCCCTTTTCTATACGATGCAGTATTTTCCCTCAGTCATCTTTTGCTACTTGTTGTTTAATTTGTAATTTCATTTTATCGCTATCTATTGATTTCATTCATTTTGTGTTGTTGGATTCTCCTCACGTTAGAGCGTAAAGTTCCTTATTTGAGAGTTACTTTTGATGTAAACTGGCGGACAATCATTCGATCTGGTAGACAGCAAAATAAAACAACTATGTCGAAATGGGTAATTTTTAATTTTGCTTAACACGGTATTCTCAAAGCAATTAGGTTTTGGGATGACGTTTACCTTTCTACCCACCTCCAGTACTCTCAGTGATAGATTTAAATTTGTGCAATGCTAGTGATTTATCATTATTATCAATAAATGTCATTTTTATATCCATGGACATCGAAGATATATCGACGTTTTTGTGTTTTTAACGTTTTCTCCGGGAGGTATGCTTTTGAATGTTAGCTTTCGTACAATTGTTTGACAGAGTATCATCATTTGTAACGCAGATTGCTGAAGATAGAGCAACATAAAACTGGCCATTTTCTATACGAAATACACACACACACACAGATATATATATATATATATATATATATATATATATATATATATATATATATATATATATATATTCTATTTAAATATGAACTCTCTTTTAAATAAGAAAGACAGAGGCGTGGTATTTCCATGGAGTTCCAAAACTAGGTAATGAAAAAATAAATTTTATCCATCAAAAGGTTTCCAAAATTCTATAAATCTTTCTTAGTTCGCAAACCTGGTCTGATTTTCCTATCGGGGACCATACGTTTGTTCACCTTGTATTCAATGACATACATTGAATCGTTATCACAACACAGATTCTATCTTATTATTTGTTTGTCCGACTGTCTTGTGTAATGAATAAACCATGTGTGCTAGTCAAGATTCGTCCTTAGTTCTATTTTGTTCCATCTTTTCTTTGTTTTCTTGGGAATAATTTAGGCGCTTTTAGGTTGAAAAGGCTTTGTTTTGTTGGCTTAAAGCACTACGGTGACTAATAACTTTTGCAGTTTTCTCCAATATAAGAAAAAAATAATCCCCAGGGAAATATACGTACTATGCACTAAATAACTAAGCGATCTACCACTATTTATTGATTTATTTTATTTACTCATTTAAGTATGTTTCTGTTTATGTACTGGCTATAGGTACTCCTGAGTATGTTTGGGTGCGTTATCTTTACAATTATAATGACAAGCGGCAACTAGATGTTGGTCTTTCAGAGGAGTTACATTTCCAATTCTATAATGGAAGGAAATGGATATGCCTTCACCTTAAGGAAAATCCTCATATTCGTGCTGACACCGACATTTACGTTGTCCAGTCTATGTCTGACGGTTCCAGGAATGTCGTAAAGGCAACATTGACAGAGAAAACAGTAAGCTGAATGTTTCTTTCCGTTGTCAAGCGTCCATATACCATCCCAGATCTTGATTGCAATAAGCTTTTTAATAAAGCCCATGCCATCGTAGGTTATTGGATTTTGAATAATACATTATTTTAATATATCCTCATCGTTGTACTATGAAAAAAATATTTGCTGAATTATTCTTCAGATTTCCCCAGTCGCATAAGTATCCCATGTTACAACTATATCTTCATATATTATTCAGTTGACATATATATTTCCCATCATGAATACATTTTGCTACAAGATTCTGAAAAACATTTTGTAACTTCCAGGAATGCGTTTTAAAACTACTTTAATGTGTAAGCATGGGCATATTTATCGAAGAGATAATTATCGTAGACATGACTGTAGCATTATTCTTGATATCCAAATGTCGATAGGTATCCATTTCACAGTTCGATAAATCATACAACTTCAGTCGACTCCAGCTGTTAATCGAAAATAGTATTCTTAAACAAAAAACTGCAGCTGTCGACATAGAGTAAATTCTCCAAGTTTCTAGTAACATTCCTTACTTTAAATGTTGAGTAACAGTTTATGACAAAAGTCCACGAGTTCAGAACTTAGAGTTTAAAAAGGATAGTGAATGAACGATATGTGAATATATTACGAATGTGTGTCTGTCGGACTTTTGCTAACTTAACCGAGTCCATTGACCGTTTTTAGCATTTTTTCTTTGGCTATATTTAAAATAGCAGCCTTCTAATCCCTGGAGAATTGCTGCGGTGCAAACTTACCATACATCATCCAAAACAAAGAAAAACATACAAACAAAAAATATATTTATTCAACTATTCATTCATTTCATAGAACAAAAGCAAAATGTATTTTGAATCTCTTCAAGCCATATTTAGTTTGCGAAAATAATAAAAATATATAAATTTATTTCACTTCTCAGTTTTATTTTATTTTTTAACATTAGGACTTAATCCACGGCAAATATGCATTAGATCTATGGCAGTTGGTATTCCGAACTAATACATAGTCAATACAATAATTTGTAACTCTGGCCTTTTGAATACTTGAGATGATCTTATTAGACTTACTGAACAGAACGTGATAATGTATGTTTAATTAGAAGGCTCATAATGAGTAAACATAACTAAAATAACTGACACAGGCTCTATTGTTTATATATATATATATATATATATATATATATATATATATATATATATATATATATATATATATATATATATATATATATATATATATATATATATATATATATATAAGCAGCAGAGGGGGCGAATCGGACATTTTGTCCAATCGTTATTTTGCTTAATTATTACTTTCTGCACTCAACGATCTAGTGTCGTCAGCGCCTGGTAAAAAAAAAACGACGTCGTCGTTGGGGGATCGTCCAAACGTCATTTGGTTTAATTAACACCTTCTGCGCGCCGATCCCCAGCGTCGTCAGCGTCCGGTAAGCACATCGACGACCGCGTCGATGTCATCGCCCCCTCTGCTGCTAAGTGGTTATTTACAATGAAAATTATTTACAACTAACCGAATATTTGGTCAAGTCCGATACGATATCGTGTCCGAGGATCATGTAAATTTATCGTTACAAATCCATGTGGGGTCGACTGAGCATGACTAAAAAAGTTTCTAAAAACATTAAAGTCCATGTCACCGCCGCACCATGTCTGCCAAATATTTCGTAGCGTGTGTGTATCAACGCCGTTGAACACAGCAAGAATATTACAGTTGTCTCTAATTACTTTTGGAATCTGAGTGTATCGTTGAGTGACATATATCACGTCAGTGTTTTTATGCCTGCCTCTGGAAAATATCCTAGCTGGGTTTTTTTGATTGTCTAACATAACATCATCGTACACGACTAGATTGTTAACGTCGCCATCAATATCATCAATACCCGGTGCATCATTGATATCTGTAATAAACTCGATGACATTTTTTTTAGCGATCGCTGATGCATTCTCGTTGAAATCTTTCAACACCTCGTAGCATCGTTGATCATCTACGCTAGGAGCAACCAAATACAACTTATCCCACTTCATCCATCTCATTATTAAATTGAGTAACAATTGCGTCTTGCCGGATCCAGATGGTCCGATGATAATCATCCGGATCGAGTTTGGTAACGCTGCAACATGCTTAACTGGTTCTCTTGTTTTAGTCGCCGAAAAATCAATTATATTCATATCTCTATACATAAATTATGGATCTATATTGTGTGAAGTGTAGAGTACGTACTGGCACAAATGATATGACAACCGCTACAACAAGAAATAACAGATCGGCCCTTACTGGCAAGTGTGTACAATGCGGTACAAAGAAATTTAGATTTATTTCTATTAGACCCGGAGATGTTTTAAAAAAAAGCGAGGTGGTGACATCGCAGCCAAGTTATCAAAACTCCCCGGAACCCCGTGGGCAAAGTATCCAGGAGAAAAACACCTCCCAGGATATAACTACTGTGGCCCCGGAACACGATTAGATATTAGACTCGATGATCAAAATCAGCCCAAACCCGGTGAGTATCCAATAAACGCTATCGATAATGCGTGTCATGCTCATGATGTTGCTTACAAAAGTAGCGATCTGCAACAGCGTCATATCGCGGACGTAAAATTAATTCACGCGTTAAATGCTATTCCTGATAAATCCGTCAAAGAAAAATTGGCTTCATGGTTGGTAAAATCGGCTATGAAAGGTAAATTAATGATTGGAAGCGGAGCTTCTCGCGCTGGTAATTGAAAACGCTAGCGTTTATAATAACAACATGGAATCCATCTATTATTCCCCGAGAGGATACTGGAAGGGGAAGGCCGCAATTGGTAAACTCGCAAGCGCTGCAAAGGTAACAAAGGCCACTGCGGTTAATTGGTTATCCAAACAGGCTATATGGCAAATTTATCTACCACCGCCTAAACAAATCAACTTCTCGCGCTTTGATGTCAGCGTACCCAATGAAGTTCATCAGGCTGATATACTATTTTTGCCGCATGACAACGGTTACAAATACGCGCTAACCGTAGTTGATGTTGCGAGTCGATACAAACAAGCGGAGCCGTTAAAAACAAAGTCAGCAACTGAAGTAGCCGCTGCGTTTGAAAGAATTTATCGAAGAGGCCCTCTGCGCTGGCCAAATCTATTACAAGTTGATCCCGGTAGTGAATTTCGCGGCGCTGTTTTATCAACCCTGAAACATCATAGCGTCGCGATACGACGAGGTCATACTGCGCTACATCGTGATCAGGCAATTGTTGAACGATTCAATCGGACTCTCGCTGAACGGTTATTTGGATATCAATACGCGAAGGAATTCATCCAAGAAAAACGATCTCGTGAATGGGTTAAAAGGTTGCCAGGTGTAATTGCAGCGTTAAATAACGAGATTACCCGAGCAATCAACATGAAACCCAGCGACGCGATTAAATACGAGTATATACCCGGAAAATCAAAAATAAATAGCGTTTCCAAGCCGATTCTCGGCGATGTTACTGTTAGATATCTATATGAACCAGGAGAGCTTGAAGGCGGTAAAAAAAGGGCTACCGATCCTATTTGGAGTGTTACCACACATAACATATCAACGATAACACGATCAACTGGTAGACCACCGATCTACAGACTGGATTCAACTGCTCCTCAGCGCGGATTTACACGCGAGCAACTACAAGTGATACCTAACGATACTCAATTGCCCCCACGTGGTCTTAACTAGCGCCGTTGCGTCTATTGCACTCAAGACAGGTCAACCTCACATTGTTTTTGACATGACCGAGACTGTTATCGATCCTATCCACGGTAAATTGGCGAGTGTCTTTATCCGAATAACGCCAACTCATTATACAATTGCAACTCGCGCAGTGATTATTCTGTTGTTGTCGTAGCGAGATTATTAATTCGGCATCAATATCAAAACGCCGCTGTTTTTTTTTATCCTGTTGGCGGTAACCCGAGAGTTTTCTATCAATGACGCTTGCATCGATGGTGACTTTGTCGCCGGCTTCGTCAGTGACTCCGTCACCGGCTCCGTCAACAACAATTCTTCGAAGCTGATTTATCCTTCGTACTCGGGACACTGCAAGATAGACTAGATTCGACCATTCGATGCGATTATCAACCATCCAAACAATTGTGTCCGTGATGGTCAGTCCCTGCGAGGAATGTATTGTTGTTGCGTATCCTAGCGTCCACGGGGATTTATCAGCACGTAGCGCGTCCTCGACGACACCGATATCAACGAGCACGATATCATTCAGCACGAGAATTTGTTTTTTTGTCCCTGACGCTGTCGGGCCCGGGATTTCAACTTCAATGTTCTGCCGCCGTGTGTCAGCGGGTCTATAACATAACGGCACTGGACGCGTTGGAAACTTTTCCTTATGCAACGCAAACAACCTCCGCTGAAGTGTGTCTCTGACTATCTTTCTGCTCGCTACAATTAAATCGTTTGGTCTCCATGTTTCCCAGAATTCATTTAACGGCGTTTCCGGAATCACCTCGCGGATTATTTCACATTGAATTCTATCCGGCTGTAATCTGATTAATTTTTTAACCTCGCGCAGTTGTTCATCAAGTGCTCGGTAATCAGTATCGGTTTCTTCATAATAGTCCACAAAACCCTTTAACCAATCATGTGGACCCTCGCCGACAAATGGTGGTGGTTGGCCATGGTCCCCACACATGATTACTGCTGTATTCGCGCGCAGCAACCACTCAAGAAACATTTGTAAAGTATCTAACGAAACAGTACATATCTCATCCCAGATGATAATGTCGGGAATAAATTTTTCCCCCATTCGATCAGGAGTCCACTCACCGCCGCTGTATCGAAAAAAGCTGTGATAAGTAACGGCGTCAACATTTCGTTGTTTTATCTCTCGCGCTAGTCTATGGGTCGGTGTAAGCACGATTATACTTGCCCGCGTTCGAAATAATTCAATTGCCCGAGTCGTCTTTCCTGACCCGCCACAGCCGCTTAAATAAACTGTTTTGTGTCTACAAATTGGATCAGAACACGATGGTGCATTAGACCATTCTGATAAATTATTACCGCGTAGGTAATTGTTCTCAACGATGACATTTGCTGACGGGGAATAATCGCGTCGTATTTCTTCTTTAATTCTCCATGTACCCCAACTCTCGTCCGGACTAGTAAACTCGGTTACGTTTTTCTTATACTTTACGTCAATATAAAACGAATCAACGGCTACTCTAACCGCGGTATCGGGGAATCTATTTATCATCGAGAATAAATTGATAGCGGCATAACCCAGCATAGACGCCCTCAAATGTGGATACGCCGGGCTGTCTCCATCGCTGTAGGTAACAACTGTACCCAACCTCGTTCCATTGGACAAGAAAGCTGTTTTGCAGTTCACGTATCTATTTTTTGCCACTGCGTCCTTGATTACGAAATCATATTCTGCGTCATCTATAATCAGCCGTGAGCAATATCGTTTGTAGTCGTGGTTTTTTCCACCTTGTGTGAACTTACCGATTATTCTTCTACCGAGATCTTTTGCCTCGCGGTTTCGTTGGTTAAATATCCTCCTGGACCATTCGATGATATATTCCTCGTCGGCATCAATGTTTTTTCTGGACTCGTCAATTATACTATCTAGACGCTCCGGTTCTGGTAACCAGACTTCAGTCTGCGCCCGGTATGATATAATTGCGTCACTGACAATCAGCGAAATTAGCATTTTACAATCAATCATATACCGTAGCAGCGCTATTGGCAACCACTTCTTTTCAGACATGTGTCTACCGATCCAAATATAACAACAGCGATGGAGTCCTGCCGCGAATTCAAATGATACTATGCGAGCGAATCCGGTTAAATCAAAATCAGGCAGTGGTCCATTAATAGCAACACGAGTCATTTCATGTCTGGGGTGTCCAAATCGTTTGAAATACTCAACGGCGGATCCATACCCGAGAAAACTCGCTGGATAACAGGCAACCATATCAACGGAAATCATAGCGTCGCGGTTGTATTCAGTGTTCCATAGTCCACCGTGATAGTATTCCAAACAACTGGATTGTACATCTGGTAAAAATTCCTTGCGCGTTGGTCTCCACGCATTTTTCCTTGCTGCAACATGAGCTACAACCGATGGAATCGTAAAACAATTTGTTAGCAGTTGTTCATCATGCTCTTCAAATTCTATGGCGGTTTTTTTCATCCTGTTGTGAAATGCTTCAGTGCGATATAATTCGCCGTTTGGTCTTACAAACTGATCAAAGGTATCCGCATCGTTTTCAGCGCTGCGAAGTAACCACACTGATACAGGGTCGTTTTTACACAAGTAGGCAATAGCATCAAATAGTTTCCTCTCCGCGAGAAAACCGTCCTTGGAGAATTCTTCTCCCAGGAATTCTTCGGGTATATACTTTACTGTTCTATCCCGTGGAAATATTGTGATCGCGGGCGTCCATGCGTGTTCGTTATGATCAATAATTTTGATTGGGGCTCCCTTCGATTTATACTTTGATTCGTATAATACTTCACCGGTTATCGTTGTAACGGTTATTGGAAATCTCAGCGATGTTTCTAATCTCGCTATGTCGCTGATGGTCGCTCCACGCTCTTTTACGGTTAGTTCCCACTGGTTGATTTTGCTACGTCGTAAATCAGTCAATTTGTTTCCTCGACACGCATTTGTAAAATGCTCTATTATTCGTTCTGCTACACAATTTATCCCCGTTGACTGTTTCATCGGTTTCAGTTTTCCGATATCAGGTTTCTTATTTAACGGGTATATTCCATAAACAACTGCTGTTTCAGGATACGCTCGTTCATAGTATGGTCTGTCAATTCCGGTTAACAACCCCGGCTTGGAGTCGCGGCTGACAATGACTGTTTTCTTGTCGCTGAGAACCGGTTCAAATTTATCACGTATGATCCAATCGCCTGATTTCACCCGGACAATGAATTTTACTCTGAAGAAATATCTTTTACCGTCAAGTTGTGATATTATCGTTGCTGCGCGGTTGTCGTTCATGGTAGCATCAACAATGCCATCAATTCGAAATGTTGACCAACTGTGAGATGCGCCATCACGCTTGAATTCATTGATACAATCGCGTATTTTATTCAACAGGGTTTTATCGTTTATTAACGCTTTTGGTGTGTCCTTGAGGACTCTATCGAGATTGAATTTAATATTTTTCCGGGGCTTAATTGCTGCCAATCTCTCAAACTCATCCATATAATTAAAACAAGTATTTAAATGAAAGAATATAGTATAATGAATCACTGCAAATGGTTGATGATTGGGTCGACAACCCCGTGCAATAAATCATGTAGAGGTGAATTCTGCGGATACCATTTACAAAGCGTTCGTAATGGTTCTCTTGGCCCTCTCCCGTGCTTGGTTTGCCACGTCGGTGTAAGAGGAAAATCGCAGTTGTGTATCAATTGTGGCGGAAAGCGATACAGGGAACTAAAACGCTATTATGACAAGCGAATTAAAAACGCCGTCATTGACCCCACCGCCGACTTCGTCATCAAAACCCCCCAAGACTACGTTGAAAGATTCATAATTAAACCAAATAATAAATTAGACAAGTAGTATTATTATACAAATGGACCAAGAATTTCAGCCGCATCCTGTGCTCGTCAGTTACGAGGCATCTCGCGACGGCATTGTTAGAAACCGCAAACTGAAGAAGCCGGTTGGTACCGTGAATAATCGGGGGTATTTGCAATTTAGTGCTGGAAAGAAGACGTATTTTGTTCACAGGGTGGTATATGAAGCGTTTAACGGATTGATCAAAGATGGCCTCGTTATTGATCACATTAATTCTAATTGTCAAGATAACAGACTGTGTAATCTGCAAGCTATCTCTCAGAGCGAAAATATTAAAAAAGGCCAAACTGGTAAGTGTTCAAATCAAGCAAGAGGTGTCAAATCGTTTAATACATCAACGCACGAGGAAAAAACATTTCACTCCATGCATGCGGCAGGAAAATATTTCGACATTTGTAGGGCCTCAGTACGATTTGTTGCAGAACGAGTATATCAAACAGCGATCTCAAAAAGGACCGGACACAGAATTCGATTTTCATATGTAAATATCAGCGAGTGACGAAGTCACCGGCGCCTATGGCGCTGACAAGGCCACCGGCGCTGACAATAAATTGTCCGTTCCGGAAGAAAACAAAGTATGAACACCTCGGAATTGATACACGGGGTTTTCATTTTTTTTTATTTAAAAACAAGATGTTTTATAAGAATAATGAATATCGAAGACATCAATAATATATTAACTGAGATTTCAAAATTAAAAAATCAAGGAATTGAATTATCTGATGGTCTCGACAGTGAAAAAATATTATCCGATTATGAGATTATTAACGAACAGTCGAAACGGGGGCGTTTTACCCTGGCCCGCGAGTACTTTTTTATAAAACGATTACAACATACGATTAATGAAAACTTGTACCACAATGACGCAAATGCATTCATTGGACTATTTACTGCCGTTGAAATAATACGAAAAAAACTCGGACGTGTTTATGAACGACGCCGGGAGATTTCTAGTAAGATCAAAAACATTAGAAGGATTATAGACGAAAACTCCGGCGAGAAATTAGAAATTGCTTCGCAATTGCAATAATGGTAGGCGAATCACTTACTACTCGGCTAGCCAGAGAGCGGCTAGCAGCGCTTAAAAAGTTTATACCGTTACGAGACAGGGTCCGAGAACAACTTCAAACGCGGCAGCAACTACAAACCGATTTTACTGTTGGAAGCGAACAACTCTTTGCCCCGGTAACTAAAGCGACCAAAGATGTTACGGCGGCAACTGTACCCGTTCTTGGTGCGCTTGAAAAGATAGCGGCTCAGACCGAACAAACAAAAAGGTCTTTAGAAACACTTCCTGCAAAAATAGCGGCTGCTACAACACGGAGGCCGCCACCACTCGCTATAACCGAACCACAAGAACCCTATGTTACAATGGCCGATGAAGAAGAACTAGGTGCTACTGCGAAAGAACCGGAAGAAGAAATACCAGAAGAGGAAATACCAGAAGAAGAAATACCGGAAGAAAAAGAGGGGAATATACCCCGTATTGTACTCAAGAAGAGCACAATAGATCAAATTAGAGGCTTCAGCAGCAGGGAAGAATTAATTAATTTTGCTGCCAACAATTTTGCTAAGAGCATACGAGATAAGAAGCATATCAATAGCGGTTACGAGAAAAATATAAAGTCGTTAAAGGACTGGGCAAGAATAGTGTATTTAGCGAGTAAACATAAAGAAGCATTACCACATCGTGGTGATCCCGATTACGATGAATTCCACAAGGAAGTTAAGAGTATAACACCAAAAAAAGGAAAAGGATACCCTGTTGGTAAAGAATCCTACGGCGTTACCTGTCCTGGTAGTGTTCTCAGTGATATATCACGGCTAGAGGTACTAATTGGAGGAAAACGAGCCGGAAATAACTCTCCGGAAATAATCAATGAAGCCGCTGATATTTGCAAGCGGTTATTTGCAGGCGGTATTATGGACATTAATGCATATCGAACGCTCATAGACGAACTCGTGGATGATTAATTGGAAAACTGGTGTTTTTAATAAGGATGATCATACACTACAACCATGATAAACCAGTACTCGTCTACGTGGTAAACTCGCGATTGCCTGTTTACCGCGCGTACTATGGAGATGGTCTCGGTAGCACCATTGCGGGGTTATTTACAAGAATGGCTCCAAAAGTAGCGCCGTTAGCCAAACAATTAGGGATGAAGGCTATTGATGTTATTCGTGATAAGGGAATTAGTGCTATTGGAGATGTTGCCGGAAAGGCGCTTTCAGCCGCGCGAGACAAACTAATGTCGTTGGTGAAATCCAGGAGAAAAAAACAGAAACCACCGGTAATGCCATCAACGACAGTGATGCCTGCAAATGTCAGTAAAGTAATAAATAACGCCGTGGAAGAAAAACTAGAGTCGTTGGCGGCGACTCAGTCGTTGGCGACGACTCCGTCGTTGGCGACTTCGCCATCCGCCGATGCGGCAACCAACGCACTCATGAACGCGATAGCGGGGAGTGGTTTAAATTCAAAGAATTTACGACGAAAAAATCGCAATTGAAAACATCAACATGATAAATAATAAAATGTTTGCGCGAACCGCTGATCCCGCGTTTGATATGGACGCCCCAGTGCACAGGGATGATTCTGTCCGCGATTATCAATATTATTCTTATTATGCAGCGCAACCTGACCTACGATCTCGAATTGAACTTCAAGTCCAAGATACCAGTAAATATTTTTTGCCGTGTGAAGCGTTTATCGAAATCGAGGGAGAACTCGTGACAAATGCCGCCGATAATGCACCATACGCAGATGACCATCGTGTTCGAGTTGGCTTCGTCAACAACGGTATCATGGCGTTATTTGAGAGCGCCAGATATCTTATTGACGGGCGAGAAATTGAATCAATAGAACGCGAGGTTGATGTTGCAACAACGATAATTGGGTTGGCGAGATACTCGGATGATTATACAAGATCGGCGGGCCCATCTATGATGTTTTCGAAGGACACCACCAATAACGCTGACCATCTTCAGTACGTTAACGTGCTGGCGGAAAGAGATACCGCAACTGACCCACAGGCTGAAGCAGCCAATCCAGACCGCAGAGCAAGACCAGGCGCTAATTTCAATATTATAAAAAGCACCAACAATGATTACAATCTAGGATTCGCAGCACGAGTAGGAATGTTGCAAGGACCACGCCGACAGTTTTCATGCGCGATTCCACTCCATCACATATTTGGATTCTGCAGAAATGTCAGAAAAGTTGTCTATGGGGCTAAGCATACAATCGCGCTGACGCGAAGGGGCGATGATAACAATGCAATATGGCATGCTGCTGGCGTCGCTGCCGGTAAAGTCATTTTAACTAAAATGGCATTGTGGATGCCGGTGCTGACTCCATCAGTTACCACGGAAGCACGATTGTTAGCATTTATGGAACAGGGAGGGAAATCGTTGTTGAGTTGGCTAGCGGTAACAACTGATGCTAAAGAAGATAACGTCGCCGATACGTTTACATGGCACCTAGCATCAAAACAGGGTGTTTCAGCCCCGCGTCATATATTCATAGCGCTGCAGAATAGGGAACGATTGGGTAATCAAGAACGCAGCCATATGATATTTGATCAATTAGGAGTCAGGGATGTTTCGCTGAGAATAAACGGACAACAGGAACCATCCGAGGATATACAGCTTAATTACGACAACAACCATATCGCACGTGTGTATCATCGATTGCTGTCATATATGGGTCGTGATCAAAACGTCGACACTGGTTTGCAAATATCACAACTTGATTTTAAAAACCTGTATCCGATTTATTACTTTTCGTTGGAACATCTTGATTTAACGAGACAATCCGTCGTTGATATACACTTCAGAGCTCGTATAGCCCCTGGTGGTGTTAATTATAGAGCGGTTGCTGTCATTCTCAGCGATAAATCAATGCTGCTAGAAGGCGTTGGTGGACGAATGAGAATCGTTGATGCGCCAGTGGAAAACATGTAATTGAAAGCACAAAACGCGTTTACAATAAAATGTCGTATAGTGTCGTCAGTGTAGAGTTGACTGATGGTCAAGTCAAGAAATTACGATCAAAGTCGGCTAAACAATGCGGGACCACAATAACGCTGAAGCCGTCACAGATGGCAGGTGGTAATCATAAGATATCGTTGACGGCGCGTCAAATAAAACATTTCAATGATGCGATGAAGAATAAAAAGGGTGTTCAAATAGATTTTTCAGCCGCAGCAATTAAAAACATGGAAAAGACCGGTGGGATATTTCCGCTGTTAGCTGCGATTCCGGCATTGATTGCCGCGGCCGCACCAGCAGTGGCTAAGGCGGCGGCGTTAGGAGCCGTTGGTACCGCGGCGGGGATGGCATTGAAGAAGGCAACCGGGAAAGGCTACAAAAAAAAACGACCCGTGGCCGGAAAGGGTCTAAGACTACCGGGAACCCCGTATTCATGGTACTCGGGAAAGGGTCTAAGACTACCGGGAACCGTTTATTAACGCAAGAGTCTATGACTCCTGAGTCAATGACTCCTGAGTCTATGACTCCTGAGTCTATGACTCCAATGTCTAATTTTGATTTAATAGACGCCGCAAACGCGCTAGCGATAAAAAACTTCAGAGGTGTTTTTATGAGGGATCAATTACCGGCGGCACCAAGGAATATTGAAACCGGCATAATTAACCTCGATGGGTCCTCCGGAGCGGGAACTCATTGGGTTGCATACGCGATTGATCCGCGTGCGATCGTCTATTTTGATTCATACGGGTTAGCCCCGCCGAAAGAGTTCATGCGGTATATCCGGGCGTGTTCAGCCCGGGCGTGTTCGGCCCGGGTTTTTTATTCCACGCTGCCAACACAGCGATTAAGTGACCCACCGATATGCGGCCGTGAGGTATTGAACGTACTAGCGGCGATTTCATCATCGCGGAAACCACCTCATGTGGTTGTAAACGAATACACTAGTGGGGTCGTAGAAGCTCAACGGATTTTAGAGAATAACATTTACAATAATAATGATTGATATCTGGGGGCGACCGGTTTCGGCGCTGAAAGAATCCACGGAAACGGCCGCCGCCGACATAAAAAAACTAATTGAGGATGAAATCGCTGATATGTTGAATCTAACAAGTGTTGACCCGGGCGAAATAGTTGTATTTCAAGACCGCCAGGGTAAATTGAAATCCGGTAATGTGTCACTGAATGACGTTTTAATACGACAGCGTGATGCCGCCGAGGACACTATCGCGCTGTATAACAGCGACGGACGACTCAAACCGGGTGAATCCATCTTGACGATAAATGGAAAAATAAGTACACTTGGCGACAATTATATAACCATGTCAAATTCGTTAAAAGGTTTACGTAGTGAAATTAAATCGTATGAAGAACGGATCGTGTTGACGCTAACGCATTTCGACGATGTGCGACACATTGTCGATAGTTTTTTTCGGGGGCCCCCGACGGCAACCGAACCGAATTTTATAATAATAACAAATGCTATTTCGGATCTTATGACGCTGCCGGGCCAATTTACCTCGTTACGAAAAAATGTTAACAGGATCGATGACAACTTTGATAAATTCTTTGGTAAAAAAAATACCAAGCCGGATGAGATCACAATAACTATAAATGATATCACTGCGTATAGACAGGAAATAGAAACAATCAAAACTAATGTTGCAACGAACAAAAAGAGTGTAGACTCGCATGAACGGGAAATAGAAACAATCGGCGCTAATGTTGCAACGATCATAAATAATGTAGACTCGCATGGACGGAAAATAGAAACAATCAAAACTGATGTTACAACGATCATAAATAATATGGACGCACATACACAGGAAATAGGAACAATCAAAACTGATATTGAAGCGAACAAAAAGAGTGTGGACGCGCATACACAGGAAATAGGAACAATCAAAACTGATGTTGAAGCGAACAAAAAAAATGTAGACGCGTATTGGCGGGGAATAGGAATAATCAAAACTGATGTTGCAGCGAACAAAAAAAGCATAGACGTGCATACATATGAAATAGGAACAATCAAACTTGATGTTGCAGCGAACAAAAAAAGTATGACCGAGAATACACGGGAAATAGAAACAATCAAAACTAATGTTGTAACGATCATAAATAATGTAGACGCGCATGGACAGAGAATAGAAACAATTAACACTAATGCTATAGCGAGCAAAAAAAGTATAGACGTGCATGAAGGGGAAATAGAAGTACTCAAAATTAATGTTATAGCGAACAAAAAAAGTATAGACACGCATATACAGGAAATAAATACACTCATTACTAGGGTTGCAGCGAACAAAAAAGATGTGGACACGCATATACAGGAAATAGGAACGATTAAAACTGATGTTGAAGCGATTAAAGACGGACTACCGAGAGTAGCAGAGCAATTCGAAAAAATAAAAATCCCTCATGAGAACATCATCAACACAGTATACACAATTCGGCATGGATCATTCGATTGGACTCCTACACAGAATACAGTAAATATCACCGCAACTGTTAAGGGCATTTATCGATTGACACTGGTTTCAATGATGCAGTTTAATATATTATCGTCGAGTTCATCCGGGTTTAACAATACAATATCAACAATTATAGACAAGAACGCAACTGAACAGTTTACAATTTATGCCGTTGATAGAAATCTAGCCCGGGCAAACATTACATGGTATGTGGAATTTGCAGCGAATCTAAGTAATTAAAAACACTAGCTCTTTTAAAATAAAAATGACCACCAAGGAAGTTGAATCAGAGGTATCACCGACGTCACATCAATATCGATTCGATACCGCAAAAGAATTTTCCGCGAACTTGAAAACGCTTTCCGAACAATACCGTGTAAAAATAAAAAAATACCGCAGAAAAATAACCGCCATCGACGCGGTCGTGTACTCGGTGTCGGGTATAGTAGCTGGCGCCGGTGTTATTTTATCCACGGTGACCACGATAACCCCGATCGCTGTTCCAATCGCTGTCTCCGCAATGACAACAGTTGCTGGAGTTGCCAACGCAATCACTAGGAAGATATCATCGTGTTTTCAGAAAAAACTCAACGAGTATACAGTAAAACATCAAATAGTATCCGACGCATACTCGAAATTATCCGGGTTGATCTCGTTATCGATTGATAATTTGTTCGTATCCGATGTTGAATTCTCCACGATGGTCCAGTTATATAGCTCCGCGATGTCAAAAATCGAGGATTTTCAACTGGAAGCCGAAACCACCTGGTTGTTAAAATTAGACACTAAAAACAACGAATAATAATAATGTCGCTGAACCCCGAAGGGTCTCAATTACTTCAGCGGATCGCGGAGAACACCACTCCGGTACAAACAAGTATGATGTCGATAACATCAACGAAACCCGAATTCAGTGTGAACTTCCCATCACCGGTTCCAGTAAAGGAAATAGCGCTGGCAAAATTGCGAGTATATCACAGTTGGCCTAATATCCGAGCGGACGCATTTAACGGACAACAACCTAATAACTCGCTGGTTTTTGCACGGACAAATAAACCCGATGGGACCCCAAACTGGGAGGAGGTTACAATACCAACTGGGTCATACCAAATAGAGCAAATCAATAAAGAATTTCAACGCAGAATAAAATCGATCACAGGAAAGGAATCAAAAATCGCTATTACGGTTCATGAACCGACGTTATCGTCGACGATTGAAATAAGCACACCGGGGTATATGGTTGATATTTATAACAGTTCAATAAGAACCATACTAGGATGGCCTGAGAATCCACCCGCGGACACCCCCCCATCAACTATCCTCAGACACGATAACGGAGATGGTGGTAGGCATATTGCTCCATACAACGTAAATATTGCATCGGTGATAGCGATTAATCTAGTGTGCGATGTTATCGAAGGGAGTTACCAGGTGGATACCAAGCAATCAAATCAGGCTCAACAGGGATATATCCTTTATTCGTTTTCACCAACAGCCCCTCCGGGATTTTTAATCGTTGAGAGTCCGATTAATCCGGTCTATATGCGATGCCATGATCGGTTTTTAACGAGAATTAATTTTAGAATTACCGATCAGTCAAATAACCTAATTGATCTGCAAGAGGAGGAGTTAGTGATCACTCTGTTTGTAAGATCATAAAGATTTTCATTGTAAATAACCACTTAGCAGCAGAGGGGGCGATGACATCGACGCGGTCGTCGATGTGCTTACCGGACGCTGACGACGCTGGGGATCGACGCGCAGAAGGTGTTAATTAAACCAAATGACGTTTGGACGATCCCCCAACGACGACGTCGTTTTTTTTTTACCAGGCGCTGACGACACTAGATCGTTGAGTGCAGAAAGTAATAATTAAGCAAAATAACGATTGGACAAAATGTCCGATTCGCCCCCTCTGCTGCTATATATATATATATATATATATATATATATATATATATATATATATATATATATATATATACACAGAAAATCAAGTACTACCACGACCCCGAGAATAGAGCTTATTTTACCGTCCGCTGTGTCAAGACAGTGCAACACCCTTGTGTCAAAACATTGGTAAGTTCGACCAGGGCTATCTGCAACTATTCTAGTACTAAGTATTTGTTTTGGAGTGAAAGATAATTTAGTTTTCTTTGGTTAAAAGCTGTAAATGGATAAGGTTACAGCATGGAGTTTTATTTGACAACATATTTCGAAAATCTGCTGAGACTTTGCTATCTGCTAGAGATGATTCTTTTTCTTCTTCTGTCTTTTTATTATTATTATTATTATTATTATTATTATTATTAGTGTTATTATTATTATTATATTATTACAGGAAGGAATATTAAGGATCGGAGATAAGGATATAAAAATCACACCAGTTTCCGATCAAGAACATCAACTCAGAATCCATAATAATCTCGATACATGTGATACACTTCACTTCATTCAGGAATACAGGGCATATGGCGGGAGAAAAACCAGTTCCGATGAAGACGTTGATCTAAATAACGATTATAAGATTGCACGTAAGATTCACTTAAACGATGTTACTTAATACGCATTGATGGTATTGGACTGTATTCTCTGAGCTATTCCAAGATAAGGCTAAGGCATTATGATCTATTTTACTCACTCATGCGACGGACAAATCTAACATATTTTCTAACCTTACTTTTCTTATCCCAGTCTCGTTGTATCAGTCATATAGTCCGCATGATAGGAGCCAGCTTGTTGTCGTTTTCTGTGCTTGATTGATATGTTTTAAAAACAAACAATACCAAGAGACAATAACAATAAGAACTTCATCAAAAGGCTGACGTAATGACTCTAAAAGTTTGATAACGTCATCATAAAAAACAAGTTTAACATTATCTTGCACTTTTGGGGGACATGGAGGGGGTGAAGAACACAAACACATCATATAATATTAGATCTCCTTACAGCATGATTGCGAACTATGTTTAGAATATTTGGAGTTTAATGGGAGACAGAACAATCGAAGGACAGGAAAGAATGCACGAAAACTAATGTAAATGTAAAATCAAGAATATGCGCGAACTCCATGCTTCCATTCAAGTATTAGTTATTTACAAATGGTATAAAAACAAACGTCCCAGTGATTTATGTGACATGATAATCGATTCTACCTTTCCCATGTAATCCAAGTGGATGCACCCGGTCCAAACTAACAATTAACTTTTTCGCTCACCAGATGGGTAAGAACGCTCAGTACCTTAAATTTAAAGGCTGTGAAAACAAACTTGCCGAAGTTGATTGCTAAACATGTTACAAGAATTCCAGCGTAAGAAAATAAGTATGTCATAGACTAACATTAAACATAAACAGAATATACACATTACTGTACACAAAACTCCAAATTTTATCAGCAACTACAGCAAATGTGACAACAAGCAGACGTGTTGAGTCATACCTGCTTTCTTCAAACTTTGCCAAACACCACCTATCCGCCTTAGTATCAAACACCCTTTCAACGGCATATGAAAACGTATTAACTTACCATTCAGACTGGGTTTTTTTTCATCAGTCCACACGTTATTATATAGGAAGACTTCCATGTAGGATATTATTGTTCTAGTAATAGCAACATTTGCCATATTTCCAGAACTGAAGACATACGTTTCCAAGACAACTATGAAGCAGAATTCTCCTCACTATGTTATCAGCTGGCTATTGTGTTTGACTGGTCTTTATTACATAGTGGTAATAATAAAACCAATATCAGTTAAAACATTGGTATGTCGCACACATATTCGCATCTTCAAAAGAAAAGGTAAGCTGTATATGATAGCAACACAGAGGCCTAAAATATGTCAACACGTATAAATCGTACTCAAATCATTATACACATAGTTCGATATGTTTACCCTGCGTCGTATCATTGGCTATCACATAACATTTCCAAAATAGAACTGATGAAGGTTAGACATTATCCGTATAAACGATTTAGTTATTGTTATTTTAATATGACATATATCGATTAAATGTGATAATACAGTAATATTAAATGTTTTTTAAGTTTATATATTCTCGTGGTAGAACTCGCGTATTTGTGGTCGGCAGGTCACACCGCTTCTCCAGTTAACACATTCGTATCAATGCCTGTCTTTTATACAAATAATAGCACGTTGCTGGAGACGTTCATGGTACAAGAACAACATCACATAACAGTTAAAACTAGTCTTTGTTCTTGTCTTTTTGATTCTAAATTATACTTCGATACGTTTCCAGATCTACAGAATAAGAACCGATAAGCAATATGCAAATTGAGAAACAAACCCATCATAGATTATATTCGTCCGTGTGTCTGATTTAAAGGACTTAAGATAATCGCCTCCCACGCATACGGCTGAGTTAAAAACGGACGAGGTAATGATGGTGAAATTCACCCGAGGTCTCACAAATTGTTTCGCAGGAATATTTTTCATAAATCTGGAGGGCTAAAGCGGGCTTAATGAACGTAGATCAAACGGTAGAACGTAGTATTAATAGCATTGACACTATGAAGTACCAAAATGTATCTGTTCGTCAGATATATCATCATATATACACAAGACCATCGTACCAACTTTGACTGGATTCCAGTAGGTGGTTCACGAGCCATTTCTTTCACACATAGACACTAAAAAGAGAGATTGCATAAACCTTCTGCGACAACAGCTATAAAATAGAGTACGGATTCTGATATTTCGAAGAGATGAAATGCGTTTTCAGAACAGCAGAATGAAAGATGGATTAGATCGTGCGTGGAGAAAAATACATCTCTATTAGTATCATGTTCGTAATGAT
The DNA here is from genome assembly GCA_028554795.2 of Sinohyriopsis cumingii. Taxonomy (NCBI): domain Eukaryota; kingdom Metazoa; phylum Mollusca; class Bivalvia; order Unionida; family Unionidae; genus Sinohyriopsis; species Sinohyriopsis cumingii. Next base: position 98,068,217 of record CM068838.1, read on the forward strand.
GACTTTACTACTAAAATCACGACAACTACTGCTACTACTATTACTACTACTACTATTTATTATTATAAATATTGTTATTATTATTATTATTGTTATTAGCCAAAGATGCTGAAGAGGAAGATATAAAGGAGAGTCTCTTTGTGAAGATGCTTAAGTCATTAGATATCCTATATGCTGAAGAAAAGGCATCAGCCAAAAACAGGAAAGCATCTACCGTGTACGGACTCGAAGTACTTGTTGTTGTGGACCCTCCGATCTGGACCAAGTAAGGAACTTCTGCCTCTTTCTTTACACTTCGTTGATTTCTCGTATAGCTATTGACTATATCATAAGCAGTGAACCAAAAATAACTTTAAAGATGTCTTCAATAAAAATCATTGAGCTGTACCATAGTGCTTTACTTGTTGAAATTATACAGAAAATGGTGTGTGTGTGTGTGTGTGTGTGTGTGTGTGTGTGTGTGTGTGATTTGGATTTTTAACGTAGCTTTAACAATTTTCAGCCATATCGCTGTAATGTCTGCAGTGTGGCAGTTTATAGTGATTTGTAGCACTGTGGCGTGATACCGCAGACATGTAGCCTGATGTCTCACCCAGTCACATTATCCTAACACCAGGCCAACCAGTCTCAACAATAACCCCTAGAAAATGATCTGATTGTTCCCCCCAAAATGTGTCTTTTATGAAGATATAATATGCGAACATCTAACTATTGTATTACGGGAGACACTGCATTTCATGTTAACTAGCTATCATGGTTATAAGAAATGCCAAAAGATAAGTGGATATATGAATTTAGCCTGACATGTTAAGAGAAAATGTTACAAATCTTATTTGGAAACCTTTCTTGAAATGTTAGACGGTGCAGAAAATTGCACCCACATATGCTATGATGTAATACATTTATGCGCCATAGCGTTTCGTTGCTTTAAATAATGAAACTTGTGCAATTGCAATATAGAATAGCGAATATTTTATCCACGCACAGTGGTTTAAGCTGAGTACATTGTTACATCACATTGTATGGTATCTGATATAAAAATAAGTGCATATGTGTCATACTATGAGTCTCTATATTTCAATGTCGTGTACATTATGGGGATTCCTGATAAAGAGATAATGACGTCATTACGCAGGAAATTAAGAACATGCTGCAACTAGTGTGATAACATGCATAGATAAATGTTACGTACATAAATACAGTGACAAAATTCGTTGATTAATTAACTAACCGAAAAACGTGTCGTTTGCTACGCCAGCGTATACAATAATAGTTTAGAGCCAAGACAATGGAATCAAAATGCCTTGCTCATAGACAAATAGCTGCAGTCGATTTCAGCTTGTGTTCTAAAATTCGAACCTGCAATTCACACTTCCCATACGCGTTCTTCTGTATGTCAGATTTGGCGACTAGTGAATTAATGGAGACATTCGTATTGATCTGGGCATCATTCGGAGATGAAGTTCTACTTAAGAAGGTCTTAAACTTTTGAAAAATTGTAATAAGACCTTGAAAAATATACTATATTCGTTTTCATTTGCGGGAGGTCGTGGGTTCGATCCCCGAATGAGTGATACCTAAGACTTACAAAAATGGTACTAACAGCTCCCTCGCTTGGCGCTCAGCATTAGGAGGTTAGTGTTGACTGGTCGGCCCGATGTCAGGATAATGTGACTGGGTTGGACATCGTGCTACATGTCTGCGGCATGATGCCCAGTGCTAGACATCACTATAAAGTGCCATACTGCATACATCGTAGCAATATGACTGAACTATTGTTAAAGCTACGTTAAAAATCTTAATCAAACACACACACACGCACACGCACACACACACTCTCTCTCTCTCTATCTTTCTCTCTCTCCATCTCTCTCTCTCTCTCTCTCTCTCTCTCTCTCTCTCACACACACACACACACACACACACACATTCATTATCCTTATTTTGGATTTAGTTGTGTTTTCCTGACGCCTACACTTATTCGACACTGTGTAGCCAAGGTTGTGTCGAACATGTAGATTTTAGTCCCATGTTGTCAGCTTCAGTCTGATATAAGTTATACGAATAAACTGTAAATGTTTTCGAAGATGGGATAAGTTAGCGACCGAGAAAAAGTATCCAAAAACATTCTTTTCTGCAGGTTTTATGATCTTGCCAAGGGTAATACGCAACATGCCATGAACCGAGTGAGAGAATACATCTCACAAGTTATGAATGGGGTAGGTATACTTTGCTCTAAATTATTTTTTAAAATCTGTAATCTAACCCATACATGCACATGACAACGTTCTTTTATATATCGAGTCCTGTTTTCTAAAGTACTGCAAGCATATAATACTGGAGATCATTCCCTATTTCGAAACATAGTACGCCATATCTTTCTGCCATTATATATATATATATATATATATATATATATATATATATATATATATATATATATATATATATATATATATATAGTGATTTATGTTGACCGTACAATGTATATTCCCTTTAGGTTGACCTCCGGTACAAAACTAGTACAGACCGATCCTTTTCAATATATCTCACACTCAAGGCGATTGTCGTCGTCAAGGTAAGTCACATATAAATTCGATATATTTCGTCGCCTGTTTAAAATTTGAGGGAAAAAAATCGAGAGAATGAAATTGTAATATATCGTAATTTGGCTTCATTTTTATGTGATATAATCACAAATTACCGTTCAGTATAATTATATGCAACGCATAAGAAAACTTTATTCAATATTTAACTTGGTCGGGCGACGAATTAATTTAAATTTTAACACAATAACGGAATGCATTATATATTATATTATGCAGACAGAAGGCGACGCACAGTTCATTCGTGCGAAACCATTGACAAATAATGGAGTGTCATACATCAATGGAAGCTACCTTGGCGATTTGACTAATTGGGTGTTGAATAGTCCTGGAATGCCATCGAAGTCCGACTTTGGTCATGCCATGCTAAGCACAGGGTAATTGCATTGTACTCCTTTGAAGAAATAAATATTAAACAATTTCATATAGAAAGTTTTATCAATAAGGTCTTTTCATTTTTGCCTTCATATTTAATCCGATTCAGTTCAAGAGCAACTTCGTTTTGCATAAACTAAGACGATATTAATTTCTCCTCAGGGAAGCAATGAATTTGACAAGTATCTTCCAAAGGCAGCATTAATGCGCTATTCTCAATCTATTTTTACTGAAATATAAATTTCCATACCCGACCGAATCACACCTGCAATCTTTGTTATTCAGGAAAATTAACTTCATTAGGATGCATTTTAACTTTCCTATTACGAGTTAATGCTCCACTCAAATGGTATAGTGACGTCACATGTACCGACCAATACTAATCTTCATTATATTTTAATGCTGCACATGAAGAGTATAATAGCCTCAAATGTACCTATCAGCAGGGACGTCATTTCAACTTTTTTCGGAATGTGGGGAACTTGAGGGGGAGGGCATAACGTGACGAGCTTGTTAATTTTCGTATATAGGCAACAATAATTTTACTTTTTACAGCACATGCAAAGTCTGGGGTGGGCAAATGCCCACCTGCCCCTCTCCCCTCCCCCCCCCCCCCCCAATGACGTCCCTGTCCATCAGCGCTGCCAATCTTTACTCTGAATTGCTACTTATGCAGGCTATAATTACCTCCCCTTACCAAGACTTGCCATAACTTTCGCAATTTCCAGTCGCAGTTAATTTGCTGACTGAGAGAGGTTTCGTGTTGTTGAATATATCCTATATCTGAATTCAAAAACCATGTAATTGTGCATTTTCTTTTTTTACATAAACAAATCATAGTTTTGTTTAATTTTAATATCTTTTTCTTATCAGATACACCTTAAACGACAGGACACCTGGTAATGTATATGCGTGTTCGTGTGTATATATATATATATATATATATATATATATATATATATATATATATATATATATATATATATATATAAGTGTGTGAGAGAGAGAGAGAGAATACAAGACTGGCATAGCAGAAATGCTTTTTGTGGAAAGTCAGTGATATCCAAACGCCAGTACTGAGTAGAGCAAGAATAACAAAAATATTTACTAAATTATGCTTGGAAGATCCATTGTAGCTAAGAGTCCAATCCAGTAACACGTGATGAAAATAATACAGGATGACATGCAGTGAACCGTCATCCGTGAAACTTTTTTTTTTTCTTCATAATATTCTTAAGTGGCGTATAAAGTTTATTTGCTTGGTCATTATGCAGTATGAAGTGAAATAAAGTTAAACAGAAGTTTTTGTTTTTGTTGGACCAGTATTCAGTAGGGAGTGAAATAATGTTAAAAAGCCATTCTAGTTCTTATTACCTATTTGTTTAGCTCTTTAAATTATTGGGACCTTTGCACGTTCGTTGAGGATACTTATACTTCTTAGCCCTTGTAAACATGCACATCTCTTTTATAAAATGTATTATAGGTCATTGTTCCATACCTTTTATATCTTTGTGAACATTAAGAATGCTTGAAACATTCACTAAACAAGGTGTGTTTGTTTATATTTCAAACAGTCATTTGGGCTATCATAACTTCGCTTATGTTTCGAAATGTGAGGGATGTTCCTTACATTGGATCTAAGCCTTACTGTAAAATAGATCCATATCTTACTCGGGACTATTTACGTTGTTTTTATTCAGGTATAACCTTCCTCAAAGATATATGTACTGGAACTGGGATTTCCATTCTTGAAGGTTACTTTATGAGAATGCTTCTAGCCATTCATGAGCTGGCTCATCAGTAAGTCACACTTTGCGTACGGTTTATGTAAGTCACACGAATACTTTGCGTACGGTTTATGTAAGTCACACGAAATACTTTGCGTACAGTTTATTCTCCTTTATTTAGTAAGTTTGCAAAGCGATATCATTATCCCCATATATCTTAGGTGGAATTATTTGCAAATGTAACTTATGTCGATTTTATATTAGAACGTGCAATTCCATAATTTGTGCAAATGATAAAGTATTACCTACAAAACTGCAAAAGTTACCCGCAAAGCTGAGTAAAAAGCATTCTTTGTCCTGAATAAATCACTAGGGCATTAGTTTTAAGCCGTATTTTGAAAAACAAAGCATAAACTGATTATGTATCAACTTTTTGTTGGATTCCTGTTACCATTTATTTCGAATGATAATTGCGAAATTTAAATTGCAGGTGAACCCTAATTCCAAAATATTTTTGTTTCTCCATTTCTAAAAGTAATAGATAATTGCGATGATTCGTGAATCATTCTAAATTGTCATAATTCTATGTGGACGTTTATTACACCATTGTCATAATGTAACGTACATTAGGTCGATATGTATGTAATTATGCAAATTAATATTTAGTCCTGATACTGCTCATAATGGAAACGTAGCGGCTGACGATTGCGACATTGGCTTCATTATGCACGCCATTACTAATAAGAACCACAAGCCATGGGAATTGTCTACGTGTTCAATTGACAGCTTTGAAAACAATCTCGCAACTAAGTAAGTATTATTGCCTATTATATTTGTAATTTAAAATATTATGAAGTTTTAAAATATTTGAAAGTCAAGACCCTGATAATCATTTAAGATGGATTTCTTATGGGTAATTTCTTTTAGTGGAAGGTCGCTATATTAAAGCGGTGAAAATTATATCCGTTTTGTTCTACCTGCATTTTCCCCCTATTTATCCAGATTGGTAGATTATTGCATTCAGTAACTCTTAAAGTGTTATATAAATGTAACTTATCACAGGAAAATGTATAAGCTTATAAAGTCGTATTCTTCTCAAGTCGCTAATTTTCTTTGGAGGAAAATAAATATTAAGAAAACAAACCAATTCACACAAACATTTGACCACAATAGAACAATGAAGTGATTGGAGAGATGATCAGCAATACAAACACTGTTCCTACAAGCAATTGATGCTAGCTTACAAGCGACGAAATCTCTCGTTTACATAAAATACAAATTAAATAAGCATGAAATCATTTGAAAAAGTGTCAACAGGAAGTTTCCATGAAAGTGAAACTGAAAACGTCTCTGTCAGAAGAAAGCATGATCTTGAATGTAGTTTGTTTGCAAGGTACTTTATCAATTCACTCAAACTTGCCCGAGTCCACATTTGCAAACAGTGGTTATATACGTAACTCTCCAAAAAATCAGTCCATGCAACAACATAGTACAGGATGACTAAGTTTTACATTTGATATTTCTTGCGACCTAAATTTTGCTGCCCCACGTCTAGTGCGTAACCTAGGTGTAATTGGTAGCTCACAAGATCGGTGTAGCAAAGACAGATACCGATTAGTGATGGCTCACAATATTTAGATTAAAGTATGAGAGAGAGAGAGAGAGAGAGAGAGAGAGAGAGAGAGAGAGAGAGATTAAAACAAAAAGGCAGATGTTGCAAAATTATTCATTATATCATGCCATTTTTTTAAAAAATAATTGATGACAACATCAAATTGAGGAAATACCAAATAAATCAAAAGTGACCGCACTCCTGTATTTGTCAGCTGATGAAATCAATAAATCGCTAATACAGTCGAAGGTGTTGAGCTTGACTTGATGTGCTAATGTATTCAATTAATTGTTCAAAGTCATGATATTAAACATATTATTATATTAGTGGTTGTTTAGTTGGTAACGCATCTGATTAGTAATCACTGTTGTTGGAAAAAAACACTGAGCTCCCATGTCAACGGGATGATATAATCAATAACGCGTCGAAAGAGCTGTTAAAACTAACAACATACAAATATAATAATATTTCAGCTGGCGAAATCAGGATAGTTATCAAATAAGACCTGAAAATTAAAAAGGTACTTTTACACGTCAGAAAGATTAAAAGCTTAATTAGAGACAACATTCGTTTCGATAATATTCCCATGGAGTTTGTTTAACGCGCTACGTAACAGTAGGCAATGTCTCCTCCAAAGATTCCTTTATAATGGTCCAAAGCGTGCAAGAAAAAACTACAGCTTTATGTTCTATTACAACGGATGTTGTTGATGGCTGTACGAAATATGTGAGAGTGATCAACGGAGTTGTCGAAACAAGTTGGGTCCTTTACAGCTGTATAGATCAATGATACAAGAAGTAAAAGAAGAAGAATTCAGGAGTGAAAAATAAATACTCAGCAGGGAAATATTTTATACAGTGGAAGAAAACGAGTAGTGGGTTCTGAAAAGAGGACAGTGGTGATCCCCAAAATCAGCTCATCTATATTCTCACGTATAATATCTGGTAGGAATGTACATTGAAGTAAAATTTCATAGGTAACACCCTATAGTTGATATAACCTTCCACTATAGTCTTTTCGTCTCCACAACCTATATTTGTCATGGTCTTCCACTCGAGTCGTTTTGCCTGCACACCCTACAGCAGGGGTCTCAAACACGCCGCCCAAATATCCGCATGTGGCCCACTAAGCCGTATCATGTGGCCCACATAATGATTAGCGTCACAATATGTCATGAGGAATAACAAAGGTGGTGCGGCCGTTGGGCCGTCGAAAATGCCCTCATGCGGCCTTCGGGGTGGTTTGAGTTTGAAACCTCTGCGCTACAGTTTACATAGTCTCCCACTTTTCACCTGCACGCCCTACAATTTACACAGCCTTCCACAAAAGCCTTTTCGCCTCCACGACCTAAAGTTTTGCACGGCCTTCCACTCGAGTCTTTTCGCCTCCACGCCCTACAGTTTACACGGCCTTCCACTCGAGCCTTTTCGCCTCCACGCCAACAGTTTATACGGCCTTCCACTCAAGCATGTCATCTAACTAATATGTAATCCGTGAATATTCATCAGTAATAGAAACACAATGAAATATACTGTGTGACACAACATGATATCATTCTATAAGCGTGAACTCAATGTGTCTTGGAGAGATAAATTTCTATGATAAAACGCAGTGTCGGTCAACATATATATAAAGGCGATGCCAGTCAGTTGCCCATATGATTTGACATTATTGTTGTATATTGATGTATCAACGAGGGGCGCATTCGTTCAGAGGTCGTCTATCAGCAATCGCAAACAAACTCGGCATTATGAGCTGCCTGTAATAGTAAATATGCTATATTCTACTGTATTCCAATTGTATTGACACCAAAATAGATAATGTCTTGATCTGTCGAGAAACACCAATACCAAATCAAAAGAAAACATTATATATATATATATATATATATATATATATATATATATATATATATATATATATATATATATATATATATTGTTTGATTTCAGATCTTCTGTTCGAAAGGAAACTACCTTTATTGACAAGCAGAAAAATGATTATATCAACAGACTTTACCCAGGTCAAATGTACAGTCCAGAGAAACAATGCAAGGCTGCTTTCGGTGAACAGTCATTTAAGTGCACTGCAAGTATAACCATTCCATAACTTATTATTTCGAGCTGAGGCAAGCATATGGTTCTTAAGGCTTAGGTCTTCTCCGCTCATCGTATGTCCTATAGTAAAATTCTGAATAATGTTAACAGTACTAATTAATAGTAGTAGTAGTAGTAGTAGTAGCAGTTGAATCATTAGTAGTATCCATGTGTTAGTGAGAATTATTAATGTAATCCTTCGTCTGTTCGTTTGTTCGTACGTCTGTTTACTGCTCGTAATTCCATAATCTGCTAATCAGGTGGATGGTGTTTCACAAAACAATGTATTCAGGTTGCTCAGCCACTCCTCATCACGTAAAAAGTGCAAGCGAAATATTCATAAGTTGTAGTATTACTTTTATGGATACCTTTTGGACCAGGCAACAGAACATAATGGAAAGTGTATTCAGTACTTTAGGCCCCCGGCCCATAATACATAACACAATAAAGAGTATAATAGACAGTACAGTAAAACACAGTACAGTAAAATGCATTACAGTAAAATACCATCCAGTAAAACACAACGTTCTGATACTGATGCTGCTCATCTCTTAGTTTCAAAGCAAAATACAAAAGTTTTTAAACACTTGTAATAAGGATTATGTTTTGCGGCATGGACATTACATTTGTAAATTTATAAACTCAGGGGTTGATATAATAAACTGCGTCGATGTCGTTCCATCTTAAATTGGTATAACACGTACATATACTTACACATTGATAGTCATTTTCTACATACTTCATATGTTTTTAAAGACATAGACAGTAAACTCCTTGATCTCTTTTAACTGTATTGTGTCTTCTTCGTTAAATCATAAAATCATGTTTAGAAGATCGAAAAGATGCAAATGCTTTTCTGAAAATGAAAGGGAGATCTAATGTGAAATATTTATCTGTATCCTATATTGAACTTTTCTGAGTATAATAAACATAATAGGAACGCATTTTGTAGGAACGCCTATATCGCGTGACCAGGTCTGTAACGGGAATTAAATACACGTTGTCTGAACATAATCAGAAAAATGTTTATGTCACCCATTTACTGCGCTAGCCATACATGATCAAAACCCATGAGAGGATTAAACATTTTTAAAAATACTGGCCCATGTGCTTTTTCCAGCATCATCCAGGCCTTTGAAACATAATATAACATCAGAAAGAATATCTGCTTGTTGGCATATGAATAATTCTAGTCCAGTACTTAACACATCTGTGATTATAGCATTTGGTATGTTACGATATCTTTTACAAGATCTGTTGAATTGCTTCTATTTCTCGTGAGAACGCCCCGGTGGCCTAATGGTTAGAGCGTCTGCCTCGGATATGAGAGGTCGCGGGTTTGAACCTAGGCCGAGTCATACCAAAGACTTAAAGCAATGGTACTAGCAGGTGATTCGCTTGGCGCTCAACATCAACAGGCTCGCGTTAGGGTTGGTAAGAGCGACCGCCTCGGACGTGGAAGGTCGCGGATTAGAACCACAACTGAGTCATACCATATACGTATAAAAATAGTACGTCTATCTGCCTCACTTGGCGCTCAGCATCAAGAGGTTACTATTAAAAGAGGTCGGTCTGGTGTCAGGATAGTGTAATTGGGTGGGACATGATACCACATGTATGTGGCATGATGCATTAGTGCTAGATATGACTATAAACTGCCACACTGCTGCAGTAGCGACATGACTCAAATTGTTGAAGTTAAGTTAAAACTCAAAACACACATTTACTAAAACATTGCTCACCATTATCGTCGTTATCGTCCTCGATCTTATCTCTAACGCCACCTTCATTCATATATTCATTATATACATAATCACTTGTAATCTTATCAATTTTACTAAATGCATATTTTATCAACACTATTCATGCTATAATTGCTTGGAAAATCGGAGTCTCGGTCATCGGTATCAATGCGTGATGTATTTGTAAAACCTCCATGGAGTCTCGGTCATCGGTATCAATGCGTGATGTATTTGTAAAACCTCCATGGAGTCTCGGTCATCGGTATCAATGCGTGATGTATTTGTAAAACCTCCATGGAGTCTCGGTCATCGGTATCAATGCGTGATGTATTTGTAAAACCTACACGGAGTCTCGGTCATCGGTATCAATGCGTGATGTATTTGTAAAACCTACACGGAGTCTCGGTCATCGCTATCAATGCGTGATGTATTTGTAAAACCTCCATGGAGGCAACAACATAATTCACTAATCTGCTGCCAATATTTGCAATGCATGTTACGTTCCCATTCTTATCGTTGAAAACCTAACCAATACGGTCTTGAATATTAAAATGTTAGCACATTTCTACATAAGCCGAAATTTTTTTTTGATGTGTTTCACTGTCAGTGTATTTTGTATTATTTGGCAGAGAAATTATCGCCATCATACAAGTCATATGCAGTTAAAATATTTTCCATTGTAGATATAAATTTGCATTTCTCAATCTTCATCAATTGGCTATCTCTATGGTGAAATGAATACACATATAGGAACTATATCTTTGATCTTATTTAATAAATTAGAACAAAATGCGACACAACTAAATCTTGCACATCATTGCATATGCTTGACACTATACATTCATCTACTAGATGTGTTTTAACTAACACACTTACGTGCCCTGAGTTCCTACCAAGATTTTGCTTTGACGCACAAGGTCACAATCTTTGTATTTATAAAAATGATGAAACTCATCGCTCGACTTACCACATGTTTCGAAAACGACTACTGGGTCACAAGGCATACAATAAGAGGCAAATTCAAAGCTTTATTTACATTTTTAAGCCTTCTGATAATCCAATATACGTACGAAATGCTTGCACTAAAGAAATCATTGAAATTATTTACCTTATTGTGAGGTTGCCCCTCACCGGTTACGTTAGCTCCGTCCATGTCACGTCTGGTGTGTTGATTCACTGTAGTACAGTGTTCTGTGGTAAGTGTCTCCGTTCCGATGTTCGCGCCGTGCCAACCGAACAGATCCCTTCTTTCATCCAGTGATACACGTAAAACTCCGTCTGAGAATTAGTTCATTATATCTGATCGCCACGAATTCATCCCTCTTAGTTTAATTTATCACAAACTCATAGAGCAATTTCCTTTCATCTCTTATACACACGGTCTTCAAAATGTTCATTGATTGATGGCAGGTTACGGTCTTTGTATAATGTAAACTTGGCTACGAGCGGTGAATAGTCCGTGCTCTGAGTGCCTTGGGATCGTTTGAGCGTCGTCTATATAACTCGTGTCCTGTAGGAAAGTTATGATTTTCTTCTCACATATATCACATTCATCGTTTGTTGTGCCAGATAAACCATGAACAATACAATTATTGTTTTTCTTGTAGATTGTGCCTCAGTTTTATTCATCTGTTTTGTTCCATTTGTTTTACCCGATTACCCAATTTCAATTTCTTTATAGGAAGGTCATTAACTTTCTGGTTGATCTCAGTGTCATTTTTCTATATAGCTTTAAAGTTTGCTAAAACACTTGTAAGAACCGTGTTAGTATCGATGGACGAAGTTGACTGATGTACAGCTATAGGGGGACATGACCCTGATTGTTTCAGAATCTGATGTCCATAACTGTCTCGTCCCAGTCCTCCCCCGGGCCCCGGGCCAGGGTTTGCTTTGTCGAACGGCTCATTACTGTTAACAAGCCAATTGCAAACTAAAGCTTCAGAGTAAAACAAATACCAGATATCCCTTCCTTTAACAGCTACATCGCAATTTTCACCTTTACATTCTGCTTAAATGTACAAATTCTAGCTCGCCACAGTTCAATATTTACGCCCATTTTTACGACGTTTTGAGAGAGCTCACTATCAGGTATTTATCTCGACGTATACATCCAACTATAGCCGAAGGTCGCATACTATGTAATGTAATAAAACGGGATCAGACTAAGTGAAATTAGAAGTTAGTTGCTAGTAGCTTGTAATTTTCTTGTAGTAATGCCCAAAAATATATATATTTACTTATTAATCTATTTTTGTTTTTATATATAAATATTTTTAAAACTGAAACAATGCGTGTCATCTGTCTTGCAAGGAGGCATTTAGCCAACAGTGTACGTTCGATTTTAGTTCCTTTTTTCTGTTTGTTTATATACTTTCAATTCTGTTTAACGTCACTATGATAGTGTCTGATACATGGTTAAGTTACAAAATTAGTTGCGTACCAATGTATTTATGTTCATAATGTAGTCAGTTTTAGTTCAATTCAATTAAATTATTGGATTAACGAGGTGTGAACACATTAAGTGCATGTACCTCAGATTTATGACCGCACTGCTGCCTGTTAATTGTTCCTAGGGGAAGGTATCAGTTCATCATCCCCCAGGCATTTATGTGCCCAAGGGGCACTCTTAATGTAGCATCAGGTCGTGGGTCCATATAGGTCCCTAACGGCCTGAACGAAGGGCTGACATGAGTGGGAATGGACCCAACAAACTCTCAAGTTTTGAAAATAAAAATCTGTTTCACTTGATGGGATGAGTGGGAATTGTGCTGAATCACGTGATTATTAGGAAACATTTATGCGCCCGTTGCGCGCTGATAATTGATGTCTGTTTTTGTCAAGGGATTAAAAGTGCGGGAAGGCAGGCGACCGTCCGTTGTTTCCAGGTTGTTAGTCTAAGGTACCGCTTTGCAGGAATTTTGAAACTTTTATTCTGAAGTTTGGAATTTGTTAAAAATATTCTGTGCTGTTTAAAGGTTAATAGAGCATGCAAGTATTTGTAAAAAAAATATATTTTTTCTATCATTTTTTAAAATAAATTTAATTGTAAATTTTAATTGAAGTTATTCTAAATAAATAAAAAAAATTAAGAGTATTGCAGTTTATTTTTCCTTTATGTGTGTAGGTTTAGGTTTGTTTGGCTTATTTTTAATAGTTTTATTGATAAAGCTATTAGTAAAATTGAATTGTAAATTTTAATTGAATTTATTTTAAATAAATAAAAAAAAATTAAGAGTTATTGCAATTTATTTTTCCTTTATGTGTGTAGGTTTAGGTTTGTTTGGCTTATTTTTAATAGTTTTATTGATAAAGCTATTAGTAAAATTGAATTGTAAATTTTAATTGAATTTATTTTAAATAAATAAAAAAAAATTAAGAGTTATTACAGTTTATTTTTCCTTTATGTGTGTAGGTTTAGGTTTGTTTGGCTTATTTTTAATAGTTTTATTGATAATGCTATTAGTATGTTGTTATTTTATTTTCAGGCTATGTCTATTTTATTAAGATATATATCTTTGCCGAATGATCGGGTCGCGATAACACGTCAAGTAAATCTGATCTTATTCATTCCGTAGTTTTTAAGTTTATTAGCCTGTTTGCTAGTTATGATAGTTGTTTTTATTTTCTTTTATTTATGTGTTGTTATTTATTTCAGGCTAACTCTACTTTAATAAGACTGATATCTGTGCCGATTACTCAGGTCGCTTAGACATGTCAAGGACATCTGAACTTATTTTTTTCCCCTAATTTTAGGTTTGTTAGCCTGACTTCTAGTTATGGTTCTTTTGGGGTTTTTAATTAAAGAAATCGGTTTTGGTATGGAAGGTAAGTTTAGTGGAAGAGGGGATTATTTAGTATTTGTTAATGGAAGACGGGTTTCCTTGCTGATTACTCAGGTCTCGATAGGCATATCAAAGTCGCCCGCCTTTTGTTTCCTGCCTGACATGGTTGTTTGGGGCTAGTTATATCCCATGTTTTTTTAGTTCAGTTGTTTCTAAGAATTGTTATATATTACAGGATGTTAATCGTATGTTAGGGTTTTTAAGTCTAGGATTTCTGGAAAGGTACAAGGCGTTCCAATTGCTTTTTGTGCCTTTTGGAAGTTGGTTCTTGTTAGTTGGAATTTAGTGCAATTATTGAATACATGTTGCAGGTCTTCTACAGTGTGACAATGGTAGAAATTTATATTTACAGGTTTGGGGCCTATGTATTTACCAAAACTGCCTGCTAATTTGGTTTTACCTGTCATTATTCGGTTATTTATTTTTTGGTAAACTCTGTTAATTTTGGGTGGTTTAATAGACTTGTTAACTGTTGTTAGGATGGCGTGTAGGTTCCTACCTTTAGGGGTGGAATTCCAGTGTTCTTGCCATGTTTGATTGATATTGGTTTTCACGAAGCATTGAGCTTCTGTGAGGCTATATCTAAGCGTGGCTGGGTTGGGGTCTCCTAACTTACTTTGTTCGACTTTATCAGCCTGTTCATTGCCAGGGATTCCTATATATGATGGCACCCAGATGAACTCGACTATTTGACCTCTTGTGGACAATTCTTTAAGCATATGGAAGGTTCCGGCAAGGTACAGATGTCTTGATTTAGTGTTTCAGGTTTTAATGGAGTTTATTACACTAAGGGAGTCGCTAATAATGACTGCTTTTTGGATGTTATTGTTTTTGATCGGATGAAGTGATTCAATAATTGCCCAGAAATCAGTAGTGTATATAGAGCAATGGTCCGGTAGCCTGGTTCCTATTTGTATGTTATGTTCAGGGATTACTACTGCAGCTGCCGTTCTGGATGGCTCAGCTGTTTTAGTTTCGTCTGTATATATTTTAATACAACCAGGGTAGGTGTCCTGTATGTCATTTGCGATTATGGATTTTATTTTTTTTCTTGTTCCAGTTCGTTTCATTGTTCTGTGGCCATGGTGTTTATCCTTGTTTGGTTTGTGTCCAAGGGGTTTGGTCAGTTGGTTTGGTATATTCTTCTTCTTGTTCAAGTATTGGAAGTTGTTCCCAAAGTTCTAGGATTAGTTTGCCACCTGGTATGTTTGGAACTAGTTTTTGGCTAAAAGTAATATTACATCTGCAAATGGCAATTTTAGTGGGATGCGTGTTTGGGTGGTTAGTTAATCGAATGCAGTATCTGAGTAACATTTCGTGTCGTCTCAGTTTTAGTGGTAGTTCCCCAGTGAGGACTTGAAGCTCGTCCGATGAGGGAGTGTGCTTGTGCAAGCGATTAAAGGGCAGGGAACTATTAATGACTGTGATAGTTTTAAAGCTAAATATGATCTCAACAGGATCTTCCTTATTTTTAAAAGTATAATTCAATGTGTCATTTTCCTATGTGAAAGTTGTAGTTAGATATAATGAGATCAGTTGGATTATATATCCCTTTCCATTTGGAAGTTGTCTAATAAAGTCTTTAAACCACTCTGAAATCGAATGTTAAACCAACCAGTGGAAGGACACAGAACGAAACTATTATGCTGAACATGGACGTGTAGCCTAACACATATACTAAAGTTTTCAAAATAACAAGTAAATTAAATTATAATGGTTTCGTTTTCGCGTATTCATTTTTCTATAAAATAAAATCTTCTGACACCGATAAAAGTCCTATTTTTAAAAGTGTGTCTGAAACAGTATTGCTGTGTTTTGGAGATGTGGCGTGATAAAGAGGCTGTCGAATGATGTGTACGACTGGATTCGGAATAAAATGAACATATATATCATGCCAAGTGCAAAGACTATAATATTCAGAGATAGAAGCGCAGATGGAATATTTGAGTCACTTTTTTTATTTTTTTTCTGTCCAAAGTTTACATCTATTTAGTTGTAATGGAAAAGGATATATCTGGATTAGAGGGGTTGAACGGTTTTCTTAAAATCCACTATAATTTGGAAAAATATATTGAAGTCAAATCTGAAAGGAAAGGAAAATTTAAGTTGATATGGAAACAGTGGGAGCCATTATTCAACTAGTAGCTGAGAAAACATAAGTGTTATTATTCAAATGCACGTTTTATAGCTTGATATCCTTTATGATGTATAATGCTATTACATAATGTGAAACCATACCTGAATCAATGGTATAATCTGAAACTTCTCTAATTTTGTGCACTTTTTTAACTTGCATCTTACAGTAATGAAATATCATTGTTTAGAACTATTGTAGCTATATATATATATATATATATATATATATATATATATATATATATATATATATATATATATATATATTACATGTATAATCTGTCTTTGTTTGTAAAATATCAAGCTACACTAACTTATTAATACCTCTTCAAAATAATGACAAAAATGTAGTTTAGTGAACGCATATGATACAATGCAAGACTGTACAGACACTCGACTAGGGTCCACAGGACTGATTACCTGTTCATGGAGGACATGTGTGAAATCAGTGTAATGTACTTTTGCAGACTAGGATTATCTATCTATCTATCTATCTATCTATCTATCTATCTATCCAGTGGCGTCACTCGGGTTGGTGTCACCCAGTGCGGTAGCTCATGGTGTCACCCCATGGTCCTCCTTCCGTAACAGACCATATAGAATCCTTAGTAATGTCATTTTGGTGTCACCCCCTCTGATGGTGTCACCCGGTGCAGTCCGCACCCTCCGCATCCCCCTAGCGACGCCACTGCTGTGCCTGCTAGTCATGTATTTAACTATGATCGGTTATCCGCTTATGAAATCTGACTAGACCGAGCAGTGTGTGCTCTGTAAAATTTGCAATTTTTCATTTTGGTGTCACCCCTCTGAGATGGTGTCACCCGGTGCGGTCCGCAACCCCCGCACTCCCCTAGTGACGCAACTGTATCTATCTATCTATCTATCTATCTATCTATCTATCTATCTATCTATCTACGTACGTACATGCCTACCTACCTATCTATCTATTTATCTATTTATCTATCTATCTATCTATCTATCTATCTATCTATCTATCTGTGTGTATAGCGAGAGAAACAAAGACAGAAAGAACTGTATATGCGTACTGTCAAAAAATTTATCAAACTTTACGATATATTAGAATTTATGTCCGTTATGGTGGTAGTTACACACACACACACACACACACACACACATATATATATATATATATATATATATATATATATATATATATATATATATATATATATATATATATTCTGTGTTAATTTCAACTATAATTATTCTGGGCTTGAATATTTCAAAATTTACTTCATTTAAGAGTACAAAGCCAGGAGATGTATGTCGATACGTAGTGTGCTACAATCCAAAACAGGGATATTGCGAACGTCTGGTGTCTGCCGACGGTACGCCATGTGGAACAGGAAATATGGTATTTATTTTTGCTGATAAACTTTTAATTTATTCATAGGTTGAAATGAGGTAACTAACTGCCTTTGAAAAGTACTGTATTATTCTTAAATTAAATTCAAACCTCAACAATCCTTTCTTCCAACAAATCAATTGTCAAAGCCCATTCATATCGATTATGTTGCAATGACCTACTAAAGTAAGTAGCAGCATCCACAGAAACAAAAACACCAAGCAGCACATATTTACTGCAGAACACACTTTAAGGGCATGCAGTAAGTTACTATACATATAAATAATTAATAATGAAAATCAAAATCAAAAGTACAACCATTTTTACGTATCACTTCTAAGGTGATAATAGTTCATATAACACTGGACAACAAATTTTTACAAAAGTCATGTTACTGAAATAAAATTAGTCAATTCTTATCAATTTTTATGTGCTGAACACGAATATGACAGTCAAATTGCAAAATTGGCTCTAGTTTTTTGTAATCTGCAAGAAATTAATGTTTACATAACGAAATGCATTCCAATAGTAAAAGGTCAACTGTAATAGCCTACCTATAAAAAATCAAGTCATTGACTGCATCTTAGATTTCTTCGCCTGTCTCTTGTACAGCTGTTCGGGAGCATCTCTGAGGAGTGTCCAGCAGTAGTCAGCCAGCATTGTAGTGGACCATTTTCCCTGGTATCTTTGTTCCATTGTTGCGATATCTTGATGAAAACGTTCGCCGTGTTCATCACTAACAATACCACAGTTGCTAGGAAAGAAATCCAAATTGGAATGAAGGAAGTGAATCTTTAGAGACATATTGCAGCCAAGTTTCTTATACTTCATCAACATGTCTTCTACTAGTTCCTTATAGTTTTCTGCCCTAACATTTCCGAGGAAGTTTGTAGAAACTAGGCGAAAAGCATTCCATGCTTGTTTCGCGTCACCTTCCAGCAAGTTGTTGAACCGGTCATCTTTGAAAAGCTCTCGAACCTGAGGACCCACAAAAACTCCCTCTTTAATCTTTGCTTCGCTGAGTCGAGGGAATTTTTCATGCAGGTATCGGAATGCTGGCAAAGTCCGGTCAATGGCTTTCACGAAGTTCTTCATCAAACCTAGTTTGATGTGAAGGGGTGGTAGCAAGATTTTCTGAGGCTCAACCAGAGCTGGGTGTTGGATATTCTTCTCTCCAATGGCTACATTCTGCCTGTGAGTCCATTCCTTCCTCATGTAGTGCATTTCCCTTGCTCGGCTATCCCACTCGCATAAGAAACACATGTATTTTGTATATCCTTGCTGCAGTCCCATTAAAAGGGCAACTACCTTCAAATCACCACAGAGGTGCCAGCTGTACTTGTTATACTCAATGGAATTCAGTAGCTGCCTTAAGTTATCGTATGTCTCTTTCATGTGGACAGCATACGCTACTGGAATAGATGGAAGAATGTTTCCATTGTGCAAAAGCACAGCCTTGAGACTCAGTTTCGAAGAGTCCACAAATAGTCTCCATTCTTGTGGGTCATGAGTGATTTTTAAAGCATTCATGAGGCCCTCAATATCGGAACAGAATATCAGATTACTTTCCTTTCTGAAGAAAGGCTCCAATTGCTGGTGGCGCTTTCGATATGCAGTAATTGTGACATCTTCTTCTAGAAGATTCCATTGTTGGAGTCTTGATCCTAGCAATTCTGCCTTGTTCTTTGATAAGTCCAAATCACGAATCAGGTCATTTAGTTCTTCCTGTGTTATTCTGTGTGGGGTTGATGATGCACCACAGTGAAAATCTGGATCACTGCATGCTGATGGACCAGGAGAAGAACAGGTCGACTCACCTTTGTCTTCGTCAGATGAATCAAGAGAATATTCTGCTGGAGGTTCTGGAATAGGAAGTCCCTCACCATGTGGAACTGGTCTCAATGCAGACGGAATGTTTGGGTAGACTATTCTCGACTTCTTTCGCTTCGTTATTCCGCCGGAAAGAGGAGGAACCAAGCAGAAGTAACAGTCATTTAGGTGGTTGCTTGGCTCTCTCCACACCATTGGGACTGCAAACGGCATTGATGACCTTTTGCAATTCAACCACTGTGAAAGCTGTGTTGTACATGTAGCACAGCATATATGCGGAGCCCAAGGCTTGTCTTGGTCACCAACCTTGCATCCGAAGTAAAGATGATATGCCTTCTTCACTTGAGAATTGATACTTTTCTTCTGGTTGGCAAATGTCACTTCCCCACAAATATAGCAAAAATTGTCCGCGGTATTAACACACTTTCGAGGCATTACTGTTCTTTATTGTACGTAAATGGATAAAATAATAAGTTTTATGTAACAGTAGCTTGAACTGTCTCGCACAACGTCTAAAATATTTTAAATGCTGAACCTATCTGATTGGGCTTTATATAGTACACTGCTTACGTCAGCTTCAGCAGCCGCCTGGCATTAGTATAATAGGCCTACACATGTATAGTACACTGCTGACGTCAACTTACTTCAGCAGCCGCATGACATTAGTATTGCATTGCATCAGAAAATGATGCAATCAACTGTGGATGATGTGAGCATGATGGTATTATGCAATGTTACATCATTATTCCGGATGTTGCTGCAGTCCTACTGGAGAAATTTACACAGTGAAACATAGAAAATGAGGTATATGAATATCTTCTAAACGAGAGCCAATACAAATTTTTCACGGTTATATTCGTGTTCGGCACACCAAAATACTACAGATTAGGGCATTTTCAAGTCAGTAATGATTTCACTGTTGACCAGTGTAATTTTACTGTACTGAATCTAACCAATAAATGTGTGTAGGACTTGCAAAACCTTAATTGGATGCAATTCGATATAAATTTGATTGAGATAAGATGATTATTACAAATGATAGCTTTGATTATATGTTATCATGCATGACATCTTGAATTAATTCCTCGCGGAGGATATACCAATGTTAGTATGTTTTCAAACTTCAATCCAGTTTATTTATGTTTTTTATTTCTCATTTAACAGTGGTGTATTAACGGCCGATGCGTTTCAAACCGTAAGCATGCATTCTTTCATGACATCATGCATAATATTTTGTTGCTAATTTGAATATATATATATATATATATATATATATATATATATATATATATATATATATATATATATATATATATATATATATATTCAAAGCTAAATACAAATCATAGACAAGACAAACAAATAAAACACAAAACCATTGTGAGTATAACCTGTTGCGGATGCTGGAAGATATTTTATATTGACCTAGAAATCGATGGGCCATAGCGACATCTACTATTACTGATATATATATATATATATATATATATATATATATATATATATATATATATATATATATATATATATATATATAGTTTGGGGGACTAATAAGCGAATCTAGATAATTATTTAAAAGAAAATGTGTCGGCTGCAAAAAAGTTAATTTTACTTGTGATATGCAGTCTTCTAGTCTTCGTGGTTTAAACCGCTAGGTTTCAATGTTCTAAGGCTGCGTACCCAGCAAGATTCCTTTCCTTTCAACGTTTCGGAACTCCAGTTGGGGTTGTGAGCAATTGCAATAAGTGTTATATCGCTGGAAGTGTGGCCACGGGAAGAGAAGTGTTCTGCGACTAGGCTTTGTATAGCTTCTTCGTCATCCAATCAGATCTTTGAAGGTTGATCCTTTTGTGCAGCTTTCAGTTTATCCGACATACTGCATGCTACAGATCTTACATGTGATGAGATAAATTACATTCTTTGTTTTTCACGTTTTATTTGACCATGTACATTCAGTTTGTCTTTAGTCACTGTGCTAAATAATGTCCTGGTCTCTATACTATGTTGGCAGGTTTTGCACCTTTTATCGCCACAGGGGCCAGATTGACTAGGGTGGTCTTGGTTAGTGATTGGGGTTCGCTTTGCCCTGACTAGAATGTCCTTGAGGTATTTTGGTCTCCGGTAGGCTACTACGGGTTTATTCAGGAGGATTAACTTTAGTTTTATGGTAAGGTTAACTTACCTTACATGCATTGTCATCTCCAGAATCCATATAAAAAGTGGCAAAACATTCTCATGAAATAAATATAAGACACTTGAGTGAACTACCATATATATATATATATATATATATATATATATATATATATATATATATATATATATATATATATATATATATATATATATATATATAGTTTACGGGAAAAACAGCCTCCTTACATACATTGCTTTTTTGAATTTTCTAATTATGTTTTTAAACCATAATGAGATAATCTTTATTTCTATAGCCTTTTCATCTGCATTCTTTTAGATGCACAACACCAACCATTTCGATTCCGGGAAATCTAGTGTGTAAACAGGTTTATTGATCCTATGTCCGTGACACATAGGAACCATTTGTCACCTTATGTTGAAATCAATTTTTAAAGCGTGTCTTTCAGTGTCGAACTCAAAATCCCTCTTCTTTCTGTGAATTTTTTCCCCGTCGAACTTGTTTAGAAATGTTATCCGTTTTCGTTTGTGGGTATTTTACTCATCTTTGACATCAGACTATGTATGTTTAGGATGTGTTAATGAAGTGATTTAGAATTCGGACTGGTATTATAACGTTCTAGGCAAAGCAATCCTTTATGATAACATCATCCACTGTCTTAAGAGACTTCTGTTCTAATTTGTTGCTCAGTGATTACATCTTCAGAATCATTTTTAACAGTGTCCTTTTGACTGTTGTAATAATCATCCCCAGGATCAAGATTATTGACGTAAATAAGAAAAGCTCTTCCTCTTTCCTCTAGGTCTATCGTACTATATTTGACAGCACCGAACCTACAGTGCTGAGTGTGATCATTTTTGCGATATATAAATCTTCAACAGTCTTTATACTATCTCACAGAAATATACTTAATGTCTGGTTGTTTCTTGCAAAGGTCACACAAAATAAAAGCTATAGTAAACGTATAAAATAGCGATTACATATTGTATTTTACGATATTTATATTTAGATTTTGTCGTCGAGCGAATCTGCAAAGAATCATTGAATTCATCAGATGCGATAAATATGTTACTATTACATTAATTCATTTTGCCATTGCTTGAATTTATTTATTTTAAGGTAAGGTTAACTTACTTTACATGCATTGTCATCTCCAGAATCCACAGAAAAAAGTGGTAAAACGTTCTCATGAAATAAGTATAGGACACTTGAAAATGACAATTCATTTCCGTGTAATCGTGACATACGAACGTTTGGCGTTATACCTAGAATGGGGTGTTCCAATGTTTCTCTCTTGGACAGGTGCAGATATATATGTCATAATGACCCCCATCTGTCACAAATTAAGTGATTACAGATTTAGGTCAGTGATGTTTTCAGATGGGCGACACTTATCTATGGATTTTAGATGTGATGCACGATCGTCATTTAATTCAAGTCCATAGTATTTGATTAACTGTTGTTCATATTCAAATAATATAAATATATAATGACGTAATCTTCGATGGAACTTAAGAGTTTGTAAATGAACAAATACAACAATAAGAAACAAAACAAAAAGATTTATGTCGATATGAAAGATACAAACTTGGCTTGATTGTTCATTTCTAAATCTACGATTTTATGCATGGTAGATTTAGAATACATTATGACTTCGACAACGTTCAGTTATTAATTTAATGCATTATACGCTTATATTCTCCGCACACATAATCTGGAAAAAAGGAAAAAGGGAATATTCCATTGATACATCTAATCATTATGAAGAACCAGGAAAACAGATAATCGGATGTGATGATCTAACATATAAGACATATTAATATTTTCATTGTGAAACTCGGCATAAAAAGCGAACCAGAATGATTTCATTTTGATGCTCTTTTTATATTTGGATGGTTCCATACCTTTATTATGAATTATTATGCAGTCTTATACGCAGCATCTGGAGCGACTAATTCTAACACAGCTTCATCCACTTATGTTACTACTACCAAGTCCATGAATCAAGCAGTCTCCTGCAGAGACGTTGTTTCTTCTATGTGTAAAGCTGGTTACAAGTTTTCCAACGATCAAGTGAAATTCTGTTCTGACATGGGCAAATATTGTTGTGCAACATGCAACGGTAAGCAATTTGTTTGGTAGCTGCTTACCTACCTAGTTATCTACCTCCCTATCTATCTATCTATCTATCTATCTATCTCTACGTAAACACATGCCTGCCTACTTACATACCTACATACATACGCACATACAGACATACATACATCGACACATACCTACACATAAAAAGCTACTGTATTGGTTAATCTTTTCAAAATTAATCTTCTTTAATGAATAGTACGACAAATATAATTTGCTACTGATGATGTAATAAACCCTGATAAACACGGAAAGAACAATACGCGGGATGACAAAATACCTTGTTGTATACCTGTCATGACATGTTGGGATTATACGGACTGAATTAGGATTATCCGCCTTAATCCGATTTTCCATAGACCCTTAACCTTGTAAAGCTTCTCAGTTAGATGATACAATTGTCTGAGTTTGTATAATTTATTTGGATGGCTATCTGTATTGTATAACAATGGCTTATACATGTTGTCCTTTTTAAACTTGTTTATACTTACAACTTACATTATGTACTATGCAGCAGAATACAGGTAGAAATAAATATACTAGAACATTTGAACGACATCATGATTTTAGTTTTTCGGCTTGAGAGGTTGTTCTGGGATCTTTTCGACTAATATACATCCCATGTTGAAAGTATTTACATTAATTTAATATCAAACCGAACTGTCAAAATTGCGAAAGGTAGTGAATGTTATAATTTATCCTTCCATACATATCTTAATTCATCCACTCATCCATTCATCCATTCATATAGGCCTATACATCCACCCATCCATTCATCCATTCACCTTTCAACCCATCCATCCATTCATACATACATATGTACCTATCTTCATACATAGCTGCCTAAACACACACACATACATACATACATACATACATACATACATACGTACGTACGTGTATACATAAATACACACACACGCATGTACGCGTACATACATACATACACACACGCATGTATACGTACATACATACATACATACATACATACATACATACATACATACGTTGGTACGTGAGAAAGCCTGCCAGTAGCTTCTCGTGGGTCGGTGGTTTTTCCAGGGGTTTTCCAGGGCTCATCCTCCACCAATTATACTGGGCCCCATGTTTAGCATATCCTGTGCTGAACAATGGCGTTAATCCCTACAACAACAACAACAACAACAACATACATACATACATACATACATACACGCATGCACGCACGCACGCACACACACAAACATACACACACACATCCATGCATACATGTATACATACACACATCCATGCATACATGTATACATACACACATACATACATACATACATATATACATAGATGCATACTATGTACATTTAATATCTTATCTGTTACCTTTTTGTAATAATTGTTATATGTACATCTACATTTTGTACTTTACCTTGTCAAAGATCAAGTTGGAGGTGTACCTAAGCAGTAACGTTCATGTTGTAAACAGCATACTACATTACTAACAATTCTTCCATAGTGTGGACTGCATACTTAGATCATTATTTATTGAGGTAAATAAGTCTATTTGAAACTGAGTCTAACAAAGTAGTTTTCTTCTGTAAAATTCCTAAACTTTTTGACAATCTTCAATGTTTTAGGTAGGAAACATACCTATATGTTGGACCTGTTATTGTGTCTTTTTATATAGTGTCGTTTAGATTAAGAATTGTTCTTTCTTGCCTCAACATATGAAACTGGATAATTTTTATCGTTATGTTCAGTTTGTCATTGGGTGGATTTTTTTATTCACATTATTATTCACTGAATTACAAACTGCTCAATAATTTTGCTGGACTAAAACTTTAATTTGGGGAAATAGTGAATTCAGGCAAGCACAGTTTGGATTATATTATTGTGACTATTTACATATCATCACACTCCAGGCCTTTAACAGTTTAGAACGTTCGAGACAACATGCGCATTAACATATTTTGTATTATTTGGAATACCACTGGAATTTAATTAGAGCCTCATACATTTGGACTTGTTTGAGAACGTTAAGAACTATTTGGGATTAATAGCACATATACTTGCTGTTTAAATCTTCATTTTTGTTTCAAGGAAATACATTATTTGTAGAATTTTCTTAGTTTAAAACTAATCAATAGCAACAAAAAGTTGTGGAGTTGTCCAGGATAGGAATCCTCAAAACTATTTGAGAAAACTTTGTATTTTAAGTTTAAATTCACTTTGCTTCAAATTTGTCTGTGTACCAGATATTTTAATGTCGCCTATGTGAGAAATCTATAGTTAAACCGACAAGCTTTCAAAATGTCATCTAAAGTGGAGAGCTTTACTTTAAATCTTACACAGGAAGGGTTATGACCCTTCGAAAAGGATGAAGTATTCCAACTTGCCAGACAATATGATCTCTCTGAGAGGAAGACTTATTTATCGAAGCAAGAAATACAAATATATTATAGTTCAATGTTTGGTGGAAAAGAACCTTTTTGATAAAAGTGCTTTAGGCTTGGTTAGTAAGTCTCAGGTTCTGAAATGAAAGCAGTGAAAGCAATGAAAGTAAATGACATTAAAAAAGAAGATGAAACTGAGTTAAGGGAGATGCAGCTTCAGAAAGATGGAAAGGAAATAAAGCTTTAGAAACATGCAAAGGAAATAAGCTTCAGAAAGTTGAAAAGGAAGAAAATCTTCAGAAAGATGAAAAGGAAACAAAGCTTCAGAAAATGGAAAGATAAATGTAGCTTAGTGAGAGTAGAGAAGGACAAAATTAGTGAAAGAGGAAAGGGTAGAGGAAGAGAAAAAGAAGATAGGCAAATGCAAATGCAAAGAGAAATAGAAGAGTGGGAAATACCTAAGAAGACATAAAGAGAAACAGAAACAATGGTATTTGAAATTAGATCGAAAGAATAAGAACTGGCAAGTTGACCCCATTCACATAACAAGTTACGTTTTTGATGCTAGTTTAGTACTCCATTTTAATGAAAAATGGATATTGTTTTCCTCAGTTTGAATAAAATTGCCGAAGATATGATATAGCACAGCGAGTGTCATAACAAGGTATGCTATTCGGCAAAGCTCAAGAAGAATACATCTCACTGTAAATACAAAACGGTGTGATGCGGTTAAGAACTGTACTTTGAAAGATTACAAGTTGGTGCATGAAACATATCGACAAATGTTTGGGAACATTAACAAAGAAACTAGACAGACCTTTGTGAAAGTTGCAAGAGAAAAACCACAATTATTTTATATGTGGTGCTCAGCCAAAAATACACGCCAAGACTATGTCAACTCAGACAACTAATATTAGTGGAAGAATTGCGTCCACAGTGACGTCTACAACTAATTTGAGGTGCAAACAGTGGTAAATACAGAACAAGCTGCTTGGTTCTGCGGATGATTATTCGTTGACTCACAAAGTCTCATTTGTTAATACAACTTTCACCCAGCAGTTGTTTCTTAAAAAATCCCAAACATTTCTGTCTAATACAAAAACTAATTCTCAATCTGGCAAAACTTTCTGGAATTAATAAGACTTATCAGAAATCCTTTGAAACATAAGCAACAGAAGAATCGGGACATAACTATTCCAAATGCTCTTGTTTCTACAAGGTAAATATCGAGGTCAAGTACTGAAGAAAAAAACATTTTGTTGGGTCGAACAATCTCCAGTTTGATTGTATTTTGGAAAATTATGAACCATCCATGTCGAAAGATTTTATAGCACTTTGGCGATTTTGCCAAGCCTATGTCTATTAAAATTTTAAGGGAGCCAAAGTTTCCGAGACTCTTGTATTATTATCAGGTACAATGCCTTTATCTAAGAAATCTGTAGTAACTGTTGCGTGATTAATCATCCGAATTCAGAATTGTTGAATAATCTGGACTAGAGACTTTCACATTTTCAACTACAAGAAAAAAGTGTACTAAAACAGCTTTATTTGAACACGCGCACTTGTTTCCTGATGTTCAAACTGGAACAAATAAAATCTAACATGACGCTGAAATTGTATATTCCATATTTGTGAAACAGGAGCAATACAGAACGAACCTTTTTAACAAGAATATCTGAAGAATATCTGGGAAGAAAAATCCGGTATTTGCTAGAGAATAATTGCATATAACCAAGTAAAAATGATTGGATTTCACCATACATTATTGTGCCGAAACCAGATAATATTTCTGCATGAAAACAGACGATTATGTGAAATGTGAATAGCAATCACTATGACCATAATTTAATCAGTTCCATTGGCAAGAATATATGACTTCAAAAGCACCATATACCACCCACCATGTTTTACCTTTTGAAAGGATTCTGGCAAGTTTTTCTCCGGGAAAGTTCAAACGAAGTTTTGGTACTCGTAACTCCAGATGGACTTTAATTTTATAATCTAATTCATTTGGGATGAAATTATCTCCTTATACTTTATACAACTGTGATGTTAACATCGATGCTTCCATCATCTACAAGAGCACCTAGAAAGATCATTTGGAAACGATCCGGAAATCCTTGTATTACTCACTGAGGCAAATTTGACAAATAATTTAGGCAACAACTGGTTTTTGCCGTGAGTGTATTAAATTGGTTATGAGATGTTGTGGGACGTGGTCTAGGTAACCAATATAAGTTAAAGTCAATGCTCTCAGAATTCCCCGTACTAATCACTAGAAAACAGTTGATTATATCTTTGGGTATGGCTGGATATTATCACAAATTTTGATTAAATTCTTACATAATTGCTGAACCTCTGAAAAAGAGTTGAGTAAAGAAACCGAGTTTCATCGATGTGAAAATGTCAGGAGGGTTTAGATAATTTAAAGACAGTACTTAATAGGGTCCTTTAGTTGCAACTTCCAGTCCTCATTTTAAAATGTATATTGATGCAAGCACTGTACGGGTTACTGGAGTATTTATTCGAGAAGACAAAATGTTGCCGATCATCCAGTGTACCATGTTTATAAACAATAATGAAGGAGGCAATAAATTATTCCACAATGGAGTACAACTGTTTAACTCTGATATTGAATTTGCAACACTTTGAAGTATAAATTCGTTCTGCCCTTTCACAATTATTGTTTCGTATTCAGTGATCATATTCCCCTTACGTTCTTTGCAAGAATAAGAAACAAAAATAAGAGATTATTAAGATCGCGTTTGCTATTGCAGGAATGCAATATTGAGATCAGGTTCATCAAACATACAAACATTCATGCATAAATGTACGCAAATATGTACGCACGCATACACACATACACACATGCACACACATATACATGCACCAAAATTACTTAGGTAAAAAGCGAACTAGAAAGGTTTCATTTTGAACTCTTATATTATATTTGGATGGTTTCATACCTTTTTTATGAATTATTATGTAATCTTATATGCAGCATCTGGAATGACCAATCCTAACACAACTTCAGTTACTTATGTTACTACTACCAAGCCCATGAATCAATCAGCCTCCTGCAGAGACATTGTTTCCTCTATATGCAAAGCCGGTTACAAGATTTCCAATGATCAAGTGAAATTCTGTTCTGACATGGGCAAATATTGTTGTGCAACATGCAACGGTAAGCAATTTGTTAGGTAGCGGCCTACCTACATTCCTACCCACCTATTGTCCTACCCACATATCTACCTACCTACCTACATGTATAAATACAAAGCTTTTTATCTACCTACCTTCTCACCTACGTACCTAACTACTTACATACTTTCATACACAACATGCATACATACATACATACATACATACATACAATTCTTGTAAATACTTGTTTATATATGCGTGTATATATAATGATAACTTGCCAGTATGTTTTCTGTTACCAAATGAATACATATCAAACTATGAAAGCTTACCCTGTCATCGGTAACAGATGAAAAAACTACCACTTCTGCTATTACTATTTGTTCGATGGTGCCAGTTACACAGCCTAGCACTCAGTCACCCTCCTGCACATATATCTCTTGCAAATTAACGACAACGCCAGTGACGGAAAGGATTTATAATATGACATGAGAGAGATACATGTAATTTTACATTGATACAAATTTTTAAAAAAACACACACATGTATAACAAACAATCATTCAGCATTTTTTTTTGTAAAGAGAATATTTCGCAAAGTAACAAAACGTTTGCTCAAACTACATACGGCAGGTACTGATATTATCACCCAAAATATATCCAAAATTTTGTAAACGAATATATATTTGGGTAATATACCTGTTTTGAATAATCCGACCCTCGCTTTACCCCCACCTCTCTTACTTATGTAATAATAATAATAATAATAATAATAATGATAGTAACATCAACAATAAAGTACTCATGAGGGATATTGGGTACCATGACAAAAGAAAAATGAAAAGCGTCAACACTTGACATAATATTTATGTTATTATTATTACACCTGTCATGCTTCATTCTGCCTTATTGTTGTAAACTGTATTTCATTTATTTGTTTTCTATATAATTGGCTCAGATCTCTTTACTTTCTCAGAAAAACCCAAATGCAAGGATACCGGGTATTATGAATGGACATGTGCTCGCATTCGAACGTTCTACTCCTCGCAGTCACGGTTCTGTTCCAAATGGTCTTCGTACTGTTGTGGGTCCTGTTCTTCAACCGTTATTAGTCATCAGGTTCAGGGATTAATGAGGTATTACCTGTTTTGTTTTCCGTGTGTATTGCATATAAAAATCTATTTCGATTCCTTTTTCACCTCGTTATTAAACAGTTGTTCAAACAAACCAAGAGAACTATTTATACTCATGTTTACAACAGTTTATATACAGATGGCCATTTCAACAATTAACTTGTCGAGTCTATTATTTTGCATAGAGCTGAGACGTTAATTCGTTTATCCTTGACTTCATGCACGAAACGCATCGTCAAATACAGCAATAACGTCTCCATGTATCAATATCATGGTTTTTGATGAAAGAAAATATAGAATCCACAAATAGGACAAATACTACAATCTACTTTAGTCTATGATAGGGACTTTTTTTTACCTGGTCCAAGTTTTGTTGTAAGAAAGGTATCCACGCAAAGATTGTTCGCTGTTGAGTTAGATGCACGAATCTTACGTTTACTTCCAAATCTAATCTGGTCTGCAAACTCTCTCATTTTGTTAGAACAAGAACGTGCGTTTGACAATACTTTTAGACAAATTCGACTCTGAAATTTAAAATTGGACTGTTCTTTAATGAATTCCCTCCAAGAGGTGTAACATTCAATCTCACTTTGCTTCCGGCGAGAGTCTGCTTAAACAAGACTCGCTGAAAGTTTGCACACGCACAGATAAATATGAAGTTTATTTAGCTAGAGTGGTAGTCGACATGAAACATTTGAAACATACCCCATGCACATAAATGTTTAAATTTTCCCATTTTAATATGGTACTATACACAATACAATGTTGTTCTCTCTAAAGTCATGTCATTGAGTATGAATCGATCGGAATGACTTGTTGCGTTAAATATGAATTATGCATTTAATTTTATACTCAAAATACGTGCATTGATTTGAGTTTATTTTGTGTATGTGGCATGAAAGAGTTACCTCCCTCATACAATGTTAGCACAATTCGTCGACGCCATTGTATTTACCATTCACCTATTGGTCTATAGTCAGTGTTTTGTACCTGTGGTCTTTAGCATTTGGTAACTCTGGGCTCGTTTGCTGAAACAAATGAACCAATTACTTAGAATTAATTGTTCATATAATTAGGACAAAACTTTCCATATCTCGGCAGTATATGCTTCTAAGAGTATTTTGACATAAAGGCTGTAGTTAATACCAATGTATGGTTTTGTATTTTTAGGTTCGTTTTTTGAAGATCTATGGACCAAGATGATGGTTTGGATGTATCCGAGTGCTATGTTAAACAAAATGGATGGAAACCTTCTTAAACAAAATGGATGGAAACCTTCTTAAACGTAAACTTAATTTACCGGAGAGCATGCTCCACATATTAATGGATTGTGTTGACAATAAATATTTCCTTTCTTTGAAGGCAGTCTTACGTACCTGATCTAATTTTCTGTCTCAATTTAGTTTTCCGTTTGTCGATATCTATCTATCTATCTACCTACCTACCTACCTACCTACCTACCTACCTATCTACCTACCTACCTATCTATCTATCTACCTATCTACCTACCTACCTACATATCTATCTATCTATCTATCTATCTATCTATCTATATATGTATCTATATATGTATCTATCTATCTATCTATCTATCTATCTATCTATCTATGTGTATGTCTGTCTTTCTCCCTGTCTCCATGCCTGTCTCTGTCTCTCTGTCTCTCTGTCTCTTTCTCTCTCGCTCTCACTCATAGAAATAAGTATCTCAGTGTCGAACACATCTGAGCTGCAATGAAACAAACACAACAAAGAAAACCAGAGTTTATCTGAAACTTTTCCTAGGCATGCTATCAAGGCATAAAGATTAGGTTGAGGCAGCCAATAACAATATATTTGGATAACTATTCATTTGTTTGCGGACGTACTTTCCGCGATGAAAAGCTACGATTGCACATTACGGCAGAATATTTCCATTGGTCATAACTATTCCTGCGTTGTTGGTTGCTGAGGCTCCCACGTTTGCAAAACCAGTTGCTCTAATGGTCTTTGTAACGGATTTCAGAATGGTTTTGAAAAGAGCGAGTTTTGGACACATACAAAATGGAAATGGTCTTCGAATATCCAGGAGTAGGAATCCAGCAGTCCAGTGCTGAAGTGGTCTTCGAGTGTGGCCTCACCAATTATGTTTCCTTTGACCAAGTTTGGATTATTTGCTATGTCAAAATCAGCCAACCGTTTCAGAGGAGAATAAAAGCAGAATGAATTTGCATCAATCATCCAACTCACAAGGGAAACCGGCATCGCTCAACTGGATTCGTCCACATAACCTCTGACGTATACGTGGTGACACATCGACAACTTTTGTATTTTCACTAGTACGGGCAGGCAAAACCACGAGAATGTGTCGACGATTTATTTAGACATTTTTTCAATGTCGCAAACTCGATTGGATGGTGCCATACGTTGACATCTATTTGAAGACATGAGTGCACTTTAACGTTCAATAACCCCACATCCGCTTATTGATTTTAATGTGTCACGTAGAAAGTACCATTAATAGTATATGTAATGCCTTTACGATTTACTGATTCTCAAATTGCGCAAACGTGGGTCTGACAATGTTAACAACCACAGATGATTTTGAAGAATGTTTTAGATGGATTGTTGTTGACGTTGATCCCGGTGAGGTTATGATTTTTGAATATCAAACTGGAAAGCTGTGAAACTCAAATATTTAATATATTGCTTTGAATGTGCGAGGCGATGTTACATAGAACCTATCCAAAATCTACGTAAGCGGTGGAATTAGAGACACTGGTATGCGACTGCTTTTATACAATATTGATGGATGCAGCAGAGGGTGGGTGAAACAATATAAGAAGGATTGCAGAACTACTGTCATAACCACGCGCAATAATTGTTATGGGTTGTAATGATTGGAATAACAGACAGGGAAGGAACACCAATCTGGATTGTTGTTGGAGCCCTATTATTCCTAACCGGTGTAACTGCTGGCGTGGATAGAATATCTAGTTAGGCTGCATTCACAAATATGTGTCTGTTCACAACTTCTCGCGGCAGCATAAAACACTCTCAAAAAGATTACGAGCGTTCCCGCTGTCTGTAGGGGACCAAACTATTAACATGGCTGAGTCTGACACTGTGTTTGCAGAATTGAAAAATGGCCGCCAAATAGTAGCACATATACGGAACAGGACGGAAGTGGATTTACACGCAGTGAACGTGAAACACATTGCTTTTCAAACATACAAAGTATTTAAATGAAGAGAAAACAACTAGTTCCAGACTTCCTAAAGTGCACTAATGGCAAAATACAACGTCTGCATGGTCCCATTACTGCAATAGAAGTCCAAGAAATAGTGAATCTTTTAAATCATATTATAATATGCATGAAGCGCTTTAAAATATTACCCAGCTGAAAAATATATGTTATCAACCTACAGCATATCATTGATAGTTTCAGATCCATAAAAGTATATGATATGAACCCACATTCTATAAATTGGTAAGTAATAATTCCGTAATTAATCAGAAAGATCTACATAAGACATCCCGAAAAGATCTACAGCCCAAAACATCCGACCTTGCTACAACATCAGAAAGCGACGACCATAGTGTGATACCATTATAAAAGCTGATAACATGTACCATATTTTCAGTATCAATCAGTGTCTACCATCGCTAATCGTGTCTGCCGAAATGAAAAACCATTAGCAACTTTAAGCACTATACGCGACCGGTTCTGCAGGCAGTGAAAATTGAGGAACATATAGCATATGAATACCAAGAGAAAAGAGACATTCTACCGCATACTTTTACGACATACAACATCAGCACGATTTCATGTCTGTAAAGCAAATTCAAGAAACTTATCTAATCAACTCATCCACTTTATATCAGATTATATCATATACGGAACGCTCTCAATATTGGCTAGCTGTAAAAGAGCCTATTATGGATAAAATAAGGCCATACCAATTTGGTATAAAAAAGAAAGATGTGTTACCTATAATGGATAGAAATAAGTGCGCAAAAAGGGAAAAGAAATATAAATTGTCAAAACAGGATCTACTGCTCGAATAGATATTTATAATTCAATAGAAACGGCTTACATTGGCAAGAGAGATCTTAAGCCCATTATGTCCAAATGGGTGTAGTCAAATTTCTGAACGACAATATTAAAACTTTATAGACACTATACGCAACCGACGAAAATGTTGTGAAACCATTGTAATGGCTAGTAACACTTGTCCATTTTTCAGCTTACGACAAAAGCTGATTGCATTTTATGGAACAAGAATTGTCAAATGGAAGCACACGTTTTGACAACAATATTATTACATGTCGTTAAAAATAGTTGAGAAATAACTGATGCAGTAAACTGTGCATTATATAGGTGATTATGCTTGTCATATTGACAGTCGTGTAAGTAGTTGTCTGATAATACAAGTGTTGTGACTACTGGGTACTTTTCAGGCAAGGGAATATACGAGTGATATGTGGACAATATCATAGTGGAAGAAGGCTTAGACTTACATCAGTAACAAAATACAAAATTTGAGCTTAGGGGACGTCCATTAATTATGTCAACAATTTTTAGGCAATTTTTTACCCCCCTCCCCCATCCTTGTCAACAACTGTCAAACTTTCAGTGACCCCCCTAATAAAATTTTACCACCCCCACCCCCCACAAACTAACAATATTTTATACGGCTGGCTTTTATGCTAAAAATAGAATTGTGGCAATTAAAAGGTCTACAAATAAATTTTAATACATTTTTTTGACTTGTTTCACAGATTTCAAATTGACTATAACACTTTGAATTAATGAAAGAATCGAGAGTTTATGTTCTAACTTCTATGATCTTCCCACGGGGAAGCCAAATGTTCCTCAATTGTTATAATGGGCATAGTGGCTGATTCATTAATTTCTTGTGGAAACCAATACACCCGACAAGTCAACATCATCCTCATCTAACCATTCTGCGCTTAACATCTCTCCATGAGCAATAATTGCCATCAGCTCTCTCTGGCAGCCACTCGTATTAGTCGAATTCGTTGGGGTTGAGGAGCATGTGGTAATTGCCTAGGCCCAAGATTGCGTTGTCGGTGCTGTTGAACATGGTGGGCGAGCGAGTGTGTGCCATACCAACGCACCGACTAATTTCCTATTTTTTGATTTATTAAATTTAGTGCAAAAAATAAAATTGTTGACGTAAATTTATCTTGAACTCCCCCACCCCCATGTCAACAATTGTCAAACTTCTTCAAACCCCCTCCCCCTATTTTGTTGACATAATTAATGGACGACCCCTTATCATACTACTGTCTGAATAACTGTCATTCTCATTTGGAATCTTTCTCCCAATTTAAATTGAAAGCCTTAAGAGAGTATATTGAAATGAAGGTTCCATGGGTATATCCCATTATCTTTTATTCGAAGGCTTTGCAAATACAGCTTGTAAATATTATGAAATGATATTTTGGAAGGGTCGATATGGTCCTCACCAAATTTAGATTACTGTTGTTTCTCGCCATTGTGGTATTCAGTATCATTACCTTTTTAAAAATAATTACTTGTTATACCTCGTAAAGTCTTATAGAACAGATCGAGCTCTTTTAATAAATGACATCCTTTAGTCGACATTTTAAACACTACCTAATACTATAAAATTGTATTGATCACTTTTCGAAAAGCACATTCTTTTCTATCTGTATTTAACAGGATTAATTCATCCTAGAGTTTGCTGTAAAGTTTCCAAATGTAACATAATTTAATATTTTAATTTTATCACTCAAGTATGGTGCCGATACGTAATAATTCGTAACGTTTATCCTCTCATTAAAATCTTAGGCGATGGTGCCGTTATGATGCCATCTTTGAAACAAAATTATATGGTAATTAACATACTCACGCGATTACAACATTTTTATTACTCTTTTTTTGTTACAAATTTATACAAAAGCAGCATGATCGTTTCGTTATTTGATATTGTAATTTTGTAAACTTATTTTTGCATTTAGAATTGACTTAACGTATCAATTCCTGGACGTGAACCCGATAATGAATTAAAATCGATTATGTTCTTTATTATGTCTGTGTCCACCTGGCCAGTAATATCATTCTTCATCTCCATTTGAAGGCGGATTATTGAAGTTGCTTTAGCTTCTACACCATGATATTGTCGCATGAATCACGTCTTGTGCACACTGCTTAGAACGAAACGCTGCACTGTAAATAGTGGACACGTTTCCTAACTTTTGTGGTTAAATGGTCGATACGAACATTTATGATTTGTGATGATCTTCATCAATGTTAGTTCTTCTCATTTTTTGGTCCTTTCTATCCTACGCATTTTATTTGGTACAATGATACAAAGACGTTAAGTGTCTTTTTATGCTACTTTGAAGTGGCTATATGAATAGAGATGTCCTAGTGGATTTACATTTATTGAGTTCACATCGTTTGTTTTCAGTATTTCGGCATAAGTCAGAAAGAGCAACTAGCTTACAGGTGTTGTGCATCTAAAGCGATTGACAAAGATTATTGTAGACTAAGACAACGCATGCTACTGAAAATGTTCGAGAACTGCGTTTACAGTGACCTTAATCACTCTTTGATAAACGATATATAGACGCTCGTGAAAAATTCGTTCGTACAGTTGAAGAATATTCCTTGACTCAAAATGTTTATTTTTGGCAATATAGTTTCCTGTCAACAGCATTTTAGTATGAAAGTAATTCAGTCAGTATATTTATTGGATCGAACAAGCCCAAGCCTGATTTTGTTATGAGGTATTATCGACCATTCGTGTCGAAAAGTTCTTTTTCACTTATTTGTAATTCTTCCATTAATATCTTTATTTAACTCTTAAGTGACACACGAGGTTTTATTGTCAGGTACTTTTTCTTTATCTGAGAAGTCTTCTTCTACTAAGCGTGTTTGTTTTCAGGGAACAGAATTAGTTTCGGCAGCAGTGACTATAGGAGCCGTAACCTCTTTGCCCATGATAGGCAGTGACTTAGCTAAAGGGTAAGGATATGGACAATCCGTCTATAAGTGACAAGCCTTGTCCGGATCAAACATTTGATTCTACTGAGAACGACATCACTGATTTATACCCTGATTGTGCAATTACTAGAGCTATGTCAAAAGGGTCTTTTGAGAATTAGGTTTATGAGGAAATTGTTCCTTTGGTTACTATACAATCGGACCTCTCCTGTGGCCTAGTGGTTTGAGCGTCCGCCTCGATGCGGGAGGTCGTGGGTTCGATACCAAAGAATTACAAAATTGTACTAATAGCTGCCTCGCTTGACGCTCAGCATTAAGAGGGTAATTGACAAAGGAGGTCTGGACAATGTTTTTTTAAACGTCTCTACTGTTGGCAGACCAGCACATTCTTTGATCAGGCCAATAAATGCTTTGATCAGGACTTTAATGGAATATTTCATTCTTTTGGATTTTTATCTAACGTTTTCAGGATTATTTGGGATTCAGCTCATAATATATAACCCTTTCTCTTGCTTAGTTTGTGATCATAGAGTTGTAACATACTACTGTGTACAAATGATTGACGCTTTTCGAACTAATGACTGTTTTTCACACTTAAATATGAATTTCGTCAATTTTCCTGCTTCATATCTACTGAGATAATTTACTACCCCATTTTGTTTTCAAATGCAGAAAAATATCAATAAAGAAAACTAATACTCTAATTTTCTTTTAAGTTATACCGTCGACAGGCTATTGCATCTATGTACCATGAACACTGTATATAGATCGCAAGGAAAGTGGAGACATACATTTACGATGAACCATATTCTTTTAGGATGCTTGGTGCAAGTTCAGTTTTATGGTTTTCATCCAACCCATATAGTTTTTCTCTCTCACTACATACTTCTTCGTATGATGCCCCTTGTATATTATAGTGGAGACTTCAACGGAAAAAAAGAAAGGATCGCGATAAATGTACAATGTAAATTTAACTTATAAAACAGGTAACTATTAACACTTTTTATCATCATTTTCATATATATATATATATATATATATATATATATATATATATATATATATATATATATATATTCTCCAGCAGAATGAATTCAAAATAGAAATCCTTCTCTAGAAGATGTGGCTTGAAACTAAACAAAGTGAGTCTTGTACGTCACAATCAAAGGAATAATTAATAAAAGAAGGTACAGTAGAGTTATGATGGCTATTTTGAACTATTGAATGTTTTCATAATAGGGAAATGTTAGAATAGGAAATGTTACGAAGTGTTATTATAATAGACAAATGTTAGAATAGGAAATGTTACGGAATGTTTTCATAATAGGGAAATGTTAGAATAGGAAATGTTACGGAGTGTTATTATACTAGGCAAATGTTAGATTGGGAATTGTTACGGAGTGTTATTATAATAGGCAAATATTAGAATATGAAATGTTACGTTAAAGGGTAATGCCTATGAAAAGACATAAAGTTTAACGACAAAACATACCTAAATGAACACTTTCGAAGCGTTCTGAATCGCCCTTCACCCATCAAAGATGAAGCCCACAGTCGTCTCCACAGATTATACATAAACGAAGCACTGGATGTGCCCCAACATTGCTGCAGACACATAAATCGACACGTCTGCTCTCCAGTGGCAATGCCCCCGGTTCAGTCTCCATCCCATCTGAATGCTACAAGGAAGAGGTCATAGCCCTGACATAAAGGCTACTTAAACTGTTTTTACTGATGCGGCAGCAAGAGACAATCCCCAGGAATTCAAAGAAGCGTCCATAATCTTCGCATATAGGTGCAAGGGGAACCGCCAAGACAGCGACAAACACTGTTCGGTCTATTGTTCACCGCCCTGTTCACTAATGAGATGGAGATGTTGGAGTCGGATTAAGGTATCCTATAGATGGAGAACTGTTCGTCCCCACAAGGCGTCAAGCAACAACCAAGGTTATAACCAACACCATCATGGAATTCTTATTTTCTGACAACTGCGCCCTCAACGCTGGCTCAGAAGCCGACCTGCAACTCAGCGTTGAGAAGTTCACCAGCTCCTGCACAAGCTTTGGTCTCACCAAAAGTACCAAGAAGACTGAAGTCTTGCATTAGCCGGCCTCTGGACAGCCCTAGGTTGGTTCCAACATCACGGCCAAAAACTCATCGTAGTGAACAGCTTCACCCACCATGGCATAAAATAGTTACAGAGCGTCACTATTGACGACGAAGTGAACCTCCACATTGAAAGTGTCAGCTCAACATTCGGCATATTGTATGGCAACGTCTGGAAAAGAAGAGGCATCAACATCTAAACCAAACGAAAGGTCTACAAAGCAACTGTACTCCCCACACTACTTTGCGCAGGCGAAACGTGGACGGTAAACCAACAGGAAGCTGAACCACCTTCACATCACAATTCTCAGAAAAATTCCCAACATCAAGTGGCAGGACAAGGTTCCAGACACTGAGGTAATCGCCCGAGCATCCACACCATCCTGATGCAGTCCCATCTACGCTGTGTGGGACGTGTTGAACGCATGTCAGACCTAAGAGACTCTTCTATGGCGTGGTACAGAAAGGACATCGATTCCACGGATGTCAGAAAAAATGCTTCAAAGAAAATCTGAAAGCTGCATTGAAATCATTCAACATAAACCCTGATTCCTGGGAGCAAACAGCAAGCGATCGAGTCACCTGCAGTCCCTGCGTGAACAAAGGCTCCAAACTGTTCGAATCTTGCTAGAGATAGCAGCTGTAGAGCTGAAGAGGCATGCCAGGATGCACGTGCCATCAACCCTCCTGGAGATGTCCGACTCATCCTTTGTCTCTTATGCAAACGAACATTCCGTGCAAGGATAGGACTCATCAGCCACCTGAGCACGCACGGAACAGAACCTGCCCCTCCAACACTTGGATAACTAGCGTGGTCCTCGTCGACTCGACGAACGAACAACACACACACATATACATTAAAAATAAATCCGTTTTCAAAACGGAATTATGCTCTACCACCACTCTGAAAAACAGTTTGATAGATTGTATCGAAGGTGAGCTGTGTTCCCAGATTGGATGATTTCGCAATTGCTCTGTAGGAGCTAACTCAAAACTTGGTTCTATATCGAGTCCTTTTGGAATCGTAATGCAGGATACACACTCACAGACAGGCATACCTGCAGATACAAACATTACGAGAAATGCACAACCTGTCATGTACGCTCAAAAATAAGAAGTAAATGGAACCTTTATAATCCATAAAACAGCTTAAAATTAACTATATCCACATATCAGAGGATATGATAATCGATGTGTAGGAGGTAAGAGAAAATGGCGTTTTCAAAACCTAATACTTATAAAGAGAGATGAGCTAATTTGGTTATTTAGCTGCCTGTTCTGTCATCATTGTCAGTACAACAGAAAGCTCCCTATCGGATCATTTTGTGCTGCAAACACGAAAGAGGATGGAAAAGTGTTTAGGCGGAAACATTTCGCGAGTAGATATATTGTGGAAAATCAATAATTCTTCTTTGATCCAAAATGCTGTACAAAAAGATGACGTTTGTTAATAAATACACCTGTTTAATGAAATCGGATAAATGTGTTCGTCTGCGAGGTACGACAGACATTCATAGAATGACTTTAAACGCATTTCTTCATATGTTTTAAAATTTAGCGTGTATAGTAGAACAAGTTTGGTGATCTAGGAAATATAAAACATTTTGAGTGTTTGATTATCCGTCTTTATTCACATTGCTCAGTCGTACATTTTGATTTTTATTAAAATCGAGGTCTCCGACATCCCTGTTTAAATTGTTGCCTCCCTTGTCCAATATCAAGATCAGGTTTTGTCTGATCAATGATACGTATTCTGAAAACAATATAATACATATCTAACATTACTATGTGAGTGGGGATTAAATATTCAGATCATTATTAATGTAGATCAACATGCTTTTTTTTAAAAATCTTTTTCGAGGAAATCTTTTTCTTCTTGGAAATTCCTGAACGTCTTGACAACTTTGAATATTTTTAGGGAGATTTGTATTGCATCCTGGCTATATTATTGTGTTTTAGATGTTTAATGATGTTGATTAATCCAAAACGTAGTCGCAGAGAAATCAGTCTTAGTGTTTGTTCGGGTTTTCTTTTGTGTTTATTTATTTAGTCAAATTACGATGCAATGGACGGAAACACTTCTTTGGAATTACTGTGAATTCAGACAATGAAATTGTTGGATTATGATGATGTGATAGATCCACATACTGTTAGAACATCATCGCAATCGATGTCAAGGGCAAATGTATACATTCAAGACTGGATGCACACTAAAACATTCAATATCGGAATTTATCTGGAAAACCGCTAGAATTCAAAATGATCTTTCTTACATACGGACTTGTGATGTAACGTTTAGAAATGTTAGGTATTTAATTCACGAATACTGTAAGTTCTTTTCTAAAAGTTCACTTGATATTCTAAGGAAATAAACTATTTGTTGAAGTCTTTAAGAAATTCTGGCTATAGCATTTGTCTGTCATCCAGTGTAAACCGTTCGTAACAAGACATATACATACATATATGAGGCTATGAGCAACCTTTCTAATTACGAACTAGCGTTCATCATTCGCAGTAATCACAACGAAACACGTGTATCAGCGTGGTTTCTAACAAGCATTATCGTTAATAAGTAACGCAAGACATTATTGGATAATTTGGCTAATTTTATTCACGTTTAATCAATAATTGACACGAGTGTTAACGCTTTGTATCAAATCTAAGTAGGTCATTGCCATTGACACAAGATTATGTAAACATTACAAAAAATACATCACAGTTGCAAAAACACATGCACCCTACAATAAAAACTATCAAGGTTACTAAAATCTTATATTCATCTTGTGTGTGGTTTACAACGCTTCTACCACTCTTAACTGGCGGTTGTTACCATTAATTTTGGAATATTTATCTTGACCTAGTCAGCTGGATTAGGTGGAAGAGATTAGCACTGGGAACACAGCAATGTAGTATCACACCTAAACCAGAAACATGATGAATAATGAAGCATTAAGAGCAAGACACACAGCAAAAAGCAGAAAATTGGCGACAGAAACGTTC
The DNA here is from genome assembly GCA_028554795.2 of Sinohyriopsis cumingii. NCBI lineage: Eukaryota > Metazoa > Mollusca > Bivalvia > Unionida > Unionidae > Sinohyriopsis > Sinohyriopsis cumingii. The sequence goes on from CM068838.1 coordinate 98,110,564, forward strand.
CCGCGAGGAATAGGCCGCGCGAATAACAGAACACGGAAAACCGGTGAGGCCCTTATCCACACAGTTTGGCGGGTCTGAAGAACAGAAAGGAGATGGAAATATGCTAACAGAAATATAAAAGCAACTTTGAACTGAGGTACAAATGCACATGTAATATAAATAATAATAATAATACAATTAAGGAAACAATGTTGCGTACTAGAAAATAGAATACCATATAGCAATAATACCAAGATTGTGTACAATGTTTTCGATTTCTAAGTGGCAACCATCATTGCAATTTAAGTGCTTGTATTAGTATTGTTATTATTATTATTATTATTATTATTCAGTTTGAAGATAAAAATAATGCAGAAAGAGGAAATGATATTAAGTTATGTGTATATATTTTCATTAACTCAAAGATTTATATATAACGAAACTGTGGCTCTATTTCAATCACAGGCAAAACAACGGTACATATGCTATACAATTTGATCGGCTTTTCTCTTAGTTTACAAGCCATGTGCATTATAAAATCTCACTAAATGACTGTAAAACTGTACATTTGTTGGCTGTATATATATATATATATATATATATATATATATATATATATATATATATAACGCACAAACGTACATATCCTCAAAGATTACTTACATTTATACGTACTCGACTGGCTCGTTGTCGTATTCGTTAGAATTGTGGAGGCATCTCCTGCTTTTGTTGTAGTTCCTATATTGGCTGCGTAAAGGATTACACAATGTTTAACAATGTCAAATGGCTTTGTGATTTGCTAACGTTGCTACCACAATGTGTTATTTCTAAAAATAGTATTTGCTTTAAGTGAATAAGAACATAACGGGGAACATGACCGGGAACATAACAGGAACATGACGGGAACATAACAGGGAACATAACGAGGAACATAAGGGGGAACATAACGGGAAACATAACGGGGAATAGGGCGAGAAAAACAGTGAAACATAATGAATGATATTCAGAAAATTGTTGCATTTACATTTTATCAAATATTCATTTGTAACAAACTCGTGACTCTGTTTCAATAGATAACAATCGCTCTAATGATCTATGATTTGTTCGACATTTCTCCTTTATTACAAAGCATGTTCTTTAATAACAGTTTATTAAATGATTGTTTTGTATAACTGCTATATATATATATATATATATATATATATATATATATATATATATATATATATATATATATATATATATATATATATCCTAACACATTACCTACCTTTGCATGTCTCACAACAAATTTGAGCATTGTTAGAACAGAACGTCAGAGTGTTGCTGGACTGCCTATAAGCCTCTTTACATAGAAGAGAAGATCTGTCTATACAGGAGGATAGCGTTGTGGTCGACTGGGTGGTAGTTTCATTCGTCATAATTGTGGTGTCGTTTATTGCTTGTGTCGTAGTTCCTTCAAGGGTTTCATATAAGAGTACACACTGTTTAAGAATTTAAAGTGGCCATTTCATTGCCTAAATGTTCTACTACAAGGAAACTGAAATGTTCATTTTTATCCATAATTCATCTGGATAAAATATATATAAATGTGTTTCTTTACAAATATCATTTCTCAAATAAATATTTGCTTTCTGTGAATAATAACATAATATGGAAGAGAGAGAGAGAGAGAGAGAGAGAGAGAGAGATTTGTAGCACTTCCAGATATCCTGCATGTTCATGGAACACGATAGATCAATCATGTGACTTATTCGCAGTGCACAAATTTATCGTTATCAGCCAGCGTATTTGTTGTCTTCAACATCAAGGTGAGACTCGTTCCATTTCCGGATTCATCAGGAGTATCATACTTCTTACAATATTGGAATACCGATTTTAATAGCGATTATATTGTGTTTTTATTCACACTCAAAGCTCTTTCCTAATGTCGTTACTAATAAACTCTCAAACATCGGAATGATTGACTAATCTAAGTTGACTCTAGCCAACATAAAATGAACGAAAGGAATTAAAAATAAGAGACTGAATGAAAATGAACAACAAAAATTTAAAACAGAAAAACATGACATTTGAAAGAACAATTGATAATTTACCTGCGTCCAGTACTGGGAATGTACAAAGTAGCAAGATGAAAAGATATTTCGTCATTTTTGTACTGGGTCGCAAATACACCTGCGCCTGTCTCGAAAGCGAATCGTTAATATACTATGAAAATATATAGCTTATATAGATGTCAGTGGCAACCAAAATATGGCGTAAAAGTCATATCAAATAAGCATCGGCTCCAAGAAGAGAAAGTATTGGTAAACCTACTTAAAAATAAGGGATAATCTTAAAATTTATCTTCTATAATTAGTACTGACGACATATAGTATTGATATGGATGATGTAATAAGAGCAGATAAACACGAACGAACACTAAATAGGATAAAATTATACTTTGCGGTATATCTGTCATGCTATGTTGGGTTTCTACGGACCGAATTATGATTAATCTCCTTAATCCGATTCTCCATGATCTCTTAATCCTTGTAAAGATTACCATTTAGATTATTCCATTACCTCAGTTTGAATAATATTAAGCAACACTATATTTGTACGATTATATTCATTGAATAAAAATGGCTTAAACATGTTGTCTTTTAAAGACTAAAATATATTATTAATTTGCCTTGTGTATTATAGAGCAAAATTTACGTATCAATAGGCATATTCATCCATTTAAATATTAACATGGACAGTTAGCTTTAGTGCGTCAGCTTGACAGGTTTTTCTATGATCTCTTGGATTGATATACATGCCATGTTGATAACATAAGTTTAATAACTCTGTTAATTAAGGCACATACGGTAAATGTGAAAAGTAAAGAGTGTTATCTTTATACTTCCATAGGTCTATTCATTCACCCGTGCATGTATCAATGCATCTATTCACCATCCATCTACCCGTATATATACCCATCTTCTTACCTACCTACCTACATTCATACATACTTATACATACATTGGTAGATAGATAGGTCAAAGACGTGATAGACGACAACCTTAGTTACCTAAAATATACGAGTGCTTTTATTCGTCATAATTAATATTGTCTCATGAAAGTGCAATTTTATAATTTTCGTTGTAAATTATGAATTAACTGTTTAAATTGCTTGATTTAATATATATGTTTGAACAAAGTTCTTTCACCGTTCCTGTCCTCATCCCTCTTTGTCTCCGTCACAGATCCAATTGAAAAATAGTTTTCAATTAATATCTTCCCCGCATGTATTATTGAATGAGTATTTTTGTCGAGTTGGAATGCTTCCCGTACACACGGCATAGTTTTTAAAAAACGTCACGCTATTGCGTAACATGTTTTGGAAGAGGTAGATATATATCCAAGATGTATACTGAGACTCAGTTGCAATTCCGGAGACACATACTCTGTTGCATTAGAAGTCAGATATGTATTGATCGTATACCCATTCCTTTAACAGAAACGGCCAAATATGGTAGTCGGTGTGTGTGAAAAACTACAATGTTTTCCTAGTTGAATGGTCATAATTATGCCCTGGGAACGTGTCATATCCATGAGCTATTGGGAACGTTCCCCACCCTAGATCCTATATTATCTCCAGCAATCCCATATAAAGTCCGCTTGCTTACTTTAATCCCTCCTTCAGCAATATTTCAGAATCAACCCTTGTCTATGTTATTATGATTGCAAGTATGTTCTGTATAATATCGTTAGACGTTTTGAATACAACATGGCTGATAAACTGGATTATAATGATTGCAAAACGTGGAACAGAACATAATGTTTATTTAGGAAAATCTAGCATGCATCCAGTTCAAAAAGCATTTATTGCTAGAAAGGCGAGGATTAAAAGTCATGTTGTAGGAAAGATGAAAAGTTGTTGTTGCTAAGATCGACCGGAAGGTATTGTAAAATTTACTAAAATAAGAACATTAGCCGAACCAGATAATAGAACCGACGCTTAATGGGTAACATGGAAGTTCTAGGTACAAGCGAGTGGTTTAGGTCATTCGCTCATGTAATATGCAAACTGCATCCCACTGTAACATTTCCAGTTGCTTAGTTCGGCTGTTAGCGAAATAAAAATAACAGATAAGTTGTTGAGGCTATTCCGATCGTTTTCGACATTACGAATTATATTCGGAACTACTCTTGTTCAGCTGGCATGATAAGACGGTAGAAGGAGTTACTGGATCAATGTTGGCCGTCTGAAAAGTAATATGTGGTTTACCAAGAGACGTCTCATCAAGCCAGTCAAATTGATTTGTATTATTATAACGATTTGACGGTAACGGCAATACTATTCAACCAACACAATATTATTCAAACGATAACAAAACTGAAAAAGTATAATGTAATATACAGCCACAATTTAACTTATATTCTCCATACTGAAAAGGGCATATTTGATTCCAACCATACATAAATTACTATCATTTGTCATGGAGAGCTTATCTCTATAGTACAGGCGTAATTCTGTATAACTCTTCTTTCATTGCGTGATGTCCGATATTTACTAGGTGAAAAGAAAGACAAAAATTTATAATTGTTTACGCTTATATAAAACGCAGGTGCACTATTCGTTGCAAAGATAAAATCTCCTTTACGCCTAGTGGAACATACCCTTTGGAATAATTTTAGACCTTCCTGGAATCTTTTTTCAAACATAACATCTGTTACAGTTCCGCTAAAAAAAAAAAATTTAATGAGATCTTCAATCCGCAAATATTTCGCATGCTTATAAGAAAGGTAAGCGGTAATTCATTATGTCTAATTATTTGTGACATAAACTAAGCTCGTGAAATACGTAATTGTTAAAATGGACCTACAGTGATTACTTTTGATTAGTCGTCCATAATGTATTGTAGGAACATATCTATAAATGTCTATTCAGGATTTTGGACCTCCTTAAGTCATTCATTCATGATTTTTGTTTTTCATTTATTGGTGTGGTAGTAATACTTTCCGAATGTCGATGCCTCCTTAAATTTGTCCAATTATTCAATTAATTGTTTGAAGTTTTGTCAGGTAAGCAAACATTTCGCATCGTTAATGATTTACAGGGAAAGGTAAGATGGTGGCTAACAACATATATTTTAATTTCCAAAGGTATGGATTAAAACAGATTTTGCGGTTTGAAAAGCGACATGTATTATTAATGGCAGAAATAAAGGTGTTATTGTGCTCATGGTCAAAGGAGATATGTAAGACTTGATATTTTGGATATACCAATAAAACGTAGCTCCGTAAAACATCCACAATCGTATAAATATCCTAATAATCATTTTATTCCATAGCGATGCCGGTTGTAATAATAATAATAATAATGAGGACATTGTATAGCGCCTAATCTTTAGAAGCTCTAAGCGCTTTACAACATTAGACAACACCTATAAGATAAAAAACATATAGTAATATTATTACAAAAACAAACACCAAGCAATTAGAAAAAAGCATTAAAAAATGAAAAAAGACATGCTGAGAATATTTCAGGTAGGAAACATTATTATATCTTTAAGTTTGTTCTTGCAGTCGAAATAAGTGAGTTTTGAGAGCCCTCTTGAATGTGATCACTGTGTCTTTGTGTCTAAGTTCAGTGGGCAATTCATTCATGCAAAAGAACGTTGTCCATATGACTTTGTTTTCATAGTGGGAATAATGAGTATACGATTGTATACATGGGTGAGATCGGATAGGTATGTTGGACTAGAGTCCGTCAGTGAAACATAGCACAGAGAACAAATATTGTGTTTGATTCTGGATCGAATGGATAGCCAGTATAGGGTACAGAGCAGCGGGGAGGTGTGCTCTGATCGTGGTACTCTAAGTATGATCCGAGCAGCTGTGTTTTGAACTTTTTGAAGTTTCTGGAGTAGATATTGAGATGAAACAGACAGGATTGAGTTACAATAGTCCAGTCTTGAAAGTACTAATGAACACACAGGTGTTTTAGTGGCATCAACTGAAAGATATTTGCGAATTGAGCTGATGCGTCTCAGCTCAAGATATGCAGCCTTGCATATGTTCATGACATGTTGGTGCAGTGTGAGAGCACTGTCCAGAGTAACACCTAGTTTTCGTACTGACTGTGTGAATTTAATGTTGGTGTTGCTGATATTTATTGTTTGAGGTAAAGGATGTGAATGAGAAAGTCTTTGTTTTGTGATCAGAATGGCCTCAGTTTTATCATCATTCATCTGCAGCTTGTTACATGTCCATGATTTCACATCAGAAATGCACCTCTCTACATCTTGGATGGTAGCATCAACATCAGTTGGGTGGCTAGATTTGTACAGTGTACAATTGGTGAGACACTAGATGATGATCTATGACACTTGAGAGTGGCTGAGTGTACAGAATGAAGAGAACAGGTCCAAGAACAGACCCCTGTGGAACACCACAACATAGATCAACTGGGCCGGAGTGTATTCCATTTGCAGATACAACTTGTGTCCTGTTGACCAAGTAGGACTTGAACCACAGTAAGGCTGTATTATGAATGCTAAATACATGCTGGAGACGGTGAAGTAATCTATCATGGTCGATTATGGTCTATTTAGAAGAGTAGTTCCAGTACTGTGGTAAGGGCGATATGCAGATTGTACATTGCTAAAAAGACTGTTTGAATTTAGATGAGATACAAACTGGGATAGAACAACCTTTTCTAAGATTTTTTATATGAATGGGAGATTCGAAACTGGGCGGTAGTTCTTTAAATCGTTATGGTCTAGTGTTGATTTCTTCAGCAGAGGCTTTACAATGGCAGTTTTGAAAAATGATGGGAATTCCCCGGATGAGAGTGAGGTATTAATAACATCAGTTAGTGAAGGTAATACTGGATCTAAGCACTCAAACAGCAGTGATGTTGGAATTGGATCAAATTCACATGACTTTGGTGCACTCTTCATCAGGATTGTACGTACAAAATCCATAGAGACAGGTTCAAATGCTGCTAATGGTTGCCGCTCAAATTCTGTATCCCAAATGTATGGTGACGACGAGTCAATTGAAATTGTGGTGTCAAGCTTATCTCTTTGTGCTTTGTCACGGAAGAAATTTGCAAACATGTCCGGAAGGTCGACTGGAGAGAAGGGAGTTGGAAGTGGTGTTGATTTGTTCCTTGACATTAGCTTGTTAGTAATCTCGAAAAGCTCTTTGCAGCTGGAACTTTCCATGATCTTAGTAGTGTAGTGGACTGATTTCGCTGCATCGACTATATTTGTGACATTCTTCTTAGCGCCTTCATAGATTTGCTTATGAATAGTGAGTCTGGTGGAAAGCCAGAGCCTCTCAGCTTTACGGCGGTCTCTTTTAACAGTGCGAAGCTGGTCCCTAACACTTCTATACCATGGAGAACACTTTTGAATTGATACTCTCCACTTGGTAGCTGGGACATGTTTGTCAAGCAATGAACGCAGGCAGTTATCGAGTTGTTCTGCGTTAGGAGGTAAGCGAGTTGTTAGGTTAGCTTGGATGTCGTGCACTAGTAGCAGATAAAGGTAGAGGGTTAGGGACTGATACGTCAAGATGGCATATAATGCAGGGGTGATCTGATGCAAGGTCATGGGATATCAGGGAGGACCGTAGACTGTTATCAACAGGTCTATGAAGAATCCAGTCTAAAATGTGACCATGTTTTATGGGTGGGTTGGTTAACTGACTGTTTGAGGTTGAAAACATTAATGGAATCTATGAGTTTTGATGTGTTTGAGTTTCCGGGACAGGCAAAGTGAAAGTTGAAATCTCCAAGAATAATCAGGTTGCCACCTATCGAATTTCCATTGTCTAGAAGATTCGGAAACTGATCCAAAAAGAGAGACTCAGCCAGCCTGTTTTTTCTTCTAGGAGGAGGGCGGTATAGGTAGAAAATTGGACTGACCTTTGCTCCAGTATGAGTGTAGTTTGGACTTGTTCAAACGATTCGTGGTCGAAATTGAATGTTGTGATGTAGTTAAGACGTTTTATCATGGAGTTCTTTGTGATGACAGCAATTCCACCTCCACGAGAATTACATTGGCCGAACCTGAGACTCGATCCTACGTAGGCAGAGGTAAGATGGCAGTGATCCGTAACGGTGAGCGCTCTTGATCATTCGGCCACTCAAGGCCCCAGTACGAATATACATTAGTGCCTTAACACTTGAAACGTTAAAGTGTTTTACGTTGTGGCCAGTTTTGGGGCTAAATATTTTATGATATCTGAACGAAAAGTGATCATATTCAGTGGAAATAATAGTGCTCTAAATTAGTTCTTGAACAAGGAAACTTATTGCAATTTATACAGAAATCAAATTGGAATATTATTGTCTGTGATTCAAGAAAGAGGGAGAAACAAATGCAGTTACATTCGGAGAAATAGGAGAGAAAAAGATGCAAATGCAAATGCAAAGAGATAATGAAGAGAGGGAATATCAATTTAGAATAAAAGAAATAGAACTGGCACGTGAAATGCAAGTCCCCACTTCACAAACAAATTCAAGTTTTGATTTCAGTAAAAATATTAGGTTAGTGCCCCCTTTCAGAGAAAAAAAGATGTAGGCAAAGAGTTTCCTTATTTTGAAAACGTTGCTGACAATTTGAACATTGGACTCAATTATTACAGTGTGCACGTTTTGTCAAAGCCCGAGGTATCAATGCATCCCTGCCAGTACAGCAGAGTTCTGACTATTAGTTAGTGTGTGAATGCATTTTAAAGGATCATGTGTCAGTCACTGGGGTTTATCTACCTAAATTACGGAACTATAGAAAGCTTGACAAGCTCTAGTGGAATTTGCTAGAGAAGAGTAGTTATTTCATAGATGGTGCTTAGCCAGGAAAGATTATGAAAGTGTCAGACAAATTGTTTTACTTGAAGAATGTTAGAACTGTGTCCAGAGTGACATTAAGACTTATCGTGATGAGCATAAGGTCGAAACCTTGGAAAATGATGTTCGTGCCGCTGACGAGTATTCCTTAGCTCATACAGTTCCTTTTGCAGGCAAATCTTCCACTAAACAGTCTTTTAGTTGAAAGGTATTTCAGCCTAATCCAAACCCTTCTAAATTTCAAACTGGCACAACTTCTAGAAATCAAGCTTCTGATAAGCTTGATCAAATATGCTTGTCCTTTCCTACGTGTACCTATTGCAAGAAGAAAGGACACGTTATTCCTGATTGCTACAAATTGAAAAATAAGCACCAGAGGTAAAACAGACTTATTCCAAATGCTTTTATTTCTAAGAGGTCAAGGTCGCAGTCATGTATTGAAAGCAACACATTTGTTGGGGCTAATAAACCCCGGTCTGATTTTATTATGGAGATTTATAAGCCTTTCATGTCGAAGGGTTCTATATCACGTCTCGGTGATTTTGCCAATCCCATCTATATTAAAATTGTAAGGGACACAGGAGACTGTCAGAGTCTTTTCTTATCATGTACTTTGTCTTTTTCTTAGAAGTCTTCTTCGAATGAGAGTGTTCTTATTCAGGGAGTAGAGTGCGGCTTTGATAATGTTCCTCTCCATTGTGTATATTTGTAATCATACTTAGTCTCAGAACCAGTGACAGTCGGAACAGTCTCTGTTTTACCCGTTGATGGCATTCATTTATTAGTAGGCAACACCCTGGCTGGAGATAAGGTTGTGGTTAATCCATTTGTAATTGACAAGCCTTCTTTGGATACGAAGGTAGATCCATTTGAAAAAGAATCACTTGATTTATACCCAGGTTGTGCAGTTACTAGAGCTATGGCAAAGAAAGCTCATGGGAATGATAATGATCAGGAAAGTATTCCTGTAGCTGACACATGTACTGGTGGTCAGGCATTTGATGAAGTCACTTTCATTCCTTGTTAGACCAGTCAAAGAGTATTGATCGCAGTGATCCTCTTTTAACTACTAATTATCTTTATTCTAATCCGTTCGACAAACGACACTCACTTGAGATATCCTGTTTGTTTCAAAGGGTCTTTGTGAAACTGAATCGACTGAGGTACCTGTCAATTATTTCATTAAAAGTGGAATTCTTACGAGAAAATGGAGACCTCTTGAGGTACCTGCTGGTGACGAGTGGTCAGTAAGTTATGAAATTGTAGTTCCAAAATTGTACAGAGAGGAAATTCTTAATCTGGCTCATGAAACTCCTTTGGCTGGTCATTTAGGGACCTGCTGATCACATATCTTGAGTAAGATCATGTATTGGTCAAATTGATGTTTGTACTGCAGATCTTGTCATACTTGTCAAGTGATAGGACATCCCAATCAGAAGATACATAAGACCCATCTGCAACCTATTCTTCATTTGACGCTCCATTTAGCATACTAATGGTACATTGTGTTCGTCCCTTACCTAAGACCAAGTCAGGTAAGCATTAGTTCTTCACCTTCTGCTTCTATAAGAGTTTCTTTCTACTGGTAGCTATCAACAAAGATAGTACAGTTTCCAACATCCTGGCCACATTATTGTGTCTTTGTTTTTAATGAAGTTGATTACTTGAAAACTTACTCCTTTTTGGAGCACAGCCTTAGTGGTGTACCCAGGATTGCATTTGAGTAGCTTTACCTAGACATATTATGAATTACTGAAGATAAACACAAATTTGGAATTATAACAAATTCAGATAATGAACAGTTTGGATTATACTGTTAGCATATGGCTATTAAACACTTTAGGCACATCAACACATTCAATATCAGAATTTATTTTCAACGCCGCTAGAATTCAGTTATATTTCTTTCATTTGCACCTGTGATTTAACGTTTAGGCCTATTACGTATTTATATCAAATACGAAAGTTCTTTTCTAAATGTTCACTTGATATTCTAGAGAAATAAATTATGTTTTGAAGTTTTCAAAACATGCTGGCTATGAAATCTTTATGTCACTGAGTTAAAGAACATAACTTCGTGACAAGATGGATACATATGTAAGATCATGTTTCAACCTTTCTAATTACAAACTAACGTACAGATTCGTAGTGATCACAATGAGAAAGGTGTATCGGAGCCTAGTTTCCAACAATCGTTATCTTTAAAAATATAAGGCAATACTTTATTTGACAGGTTGGGTAATTTTATTCAAGTTGGATCAATAATTAACACGAGTGATTACATCTATAGCAAATTAAAATAGGTCGCATATCGTTGACATAGGATATACGTAACAAATAAAACAGTCGTAATAGAATATAGACCATTAGCTATGAACTATCAAGGTTAATAATATCTTATAATCTTCTTGTGTGCGGTTCAAACGTTTGATTTAACACACTGACCTGGCGTTTTTTTACCATTAATTTGGAAACATTATTTTGACCTAATCAGCTGGGTTGAGTAGAATACATCTGCGGGTGCAACACTCGGAACGTAGTAAAAAAAAATATCTCACTTCAACCTGAAACTTGATGAAGAGAACGACAAATAGCTAAAAGTGCAAAAAGTGTGACAGAATTGTTCACGTCAGGAACAGGACGTGCGAATCGTAGAACATGAATAAACTTTGATGCCCTTTGTCCACTCATTTCAGCGGTTCTGAAGAAGAAAACGAAATGGAAATAAGTTATAGGAAATATAGCAACATCATTATTCTGAGGTACATTTAAACCGGGAATATCAATAATGCAATTAATGAAATAATGTTGCGTGCAATAAGACTACCATATAACTAGACCATTATATAATGATAATACCAAGATTCTGTACAACATTTTCGAATTCTAAGTGGCAACTACCTTTGTAACTTAAGAGCTATTATTATTGTTGTTATTATTATTTTTATTATTATTATTAGTATTATTGAAAAGCGACATAACAAGGAAGAGAGATTGAGACAGGGAATTGGATTCAGATAATTGCAGCATTTACATTGACTCAAATATTTATTTGTAGCCAAATCATGGCTCTGATTCAGTAGAGAGGAATACATTGGTACTTATGATTGTCATTGCTCTTATTTTGCAAAGCCTGTGCGCTATTAAATCTTACTAAATGACTATTTTGTAACACTCTCTGTCTGTGCATTACTTACGTTGGCAGGTTTCACAACAATATTGACCATATAGAGAACAGAACGTCAGCTTGTTGTTAGCAAGCGTATAAGCCTCTTTACATCGAAACGAAGGGCTGTCACTGCAGGAGGATACCTGTTTGGTCGACTTTGATGGAGTCGTAGTCGTCAGAATTGTGGTGTCTTTTCCTATTTTTTTAGGCATTCCATCCAGGTCTGCACATAAGATTATATAATGTTGAAGAATTTCAATTGGCTTTTTCATTATCGAAACGTTTCATCTACAAGGAAATTGATTTTTTTAAATATTTTGTGTCATTTAGTCAAAGTATAACTGTCGTGAAAAAATAATATTGGTCCACAAATCTGTTCTTTATGTTGCAAATGCTATTTCTCGAAGGAATATATGCCTTCGGTGAATACCAACATGAGAGAGAGAGAGAGAGAGAGACAGAGAGACAGAGAGATAGAGAATGATATTCGGATAATTGTATCGTAATTGTCGTTTAGAGCAGTTTACTAAATGGCTGTTATGTTTAACTGCTTATAAGTGTATTATAATATATATATATATATATATATATATATATATATATATATATATATATATATATATATATATATATATATATATATATATAAACTAATGCATTACATACATACCTTTGCATGTTCTGCAACAATATGGTCCATTTTCAGAGCAGAATGCCTTTAGATCGTTATAATTCTTATAAGCATCTTTACATCGAAAAGGAGATACATCTATGCAGGGCAATTGCTTATAGGTCCACTTGGTCCACTTGGTTGTTGTCTTTTCCGACATAGTTGTGGTGATGTTTCCTGCATTTATGGTAGTTCTTTCAGGAGCTACGTATAAGATTACATACTGTTTAAGAATCTCAAATGGCTTTGTGATTGTTTAACTTCGTTACGTCAGGAAACATGACAGGTTCTGTCTCTGTTATTCAAAGTTTATCTGATACGAAAAAATAATATTTGTCTTCAGATATGTTTCTTTACAAATATAGTTTCTCAAAGGAATATTTGCTCTGAATGTGACAAAATTTCTGCCTTTGTTCAACATAAATTTTGAACATGAAAACATGGACGACGTTTTCATTTTTTGCTGCAAATAGTGAGGGATTTAACTTACACGCGGATAGAAAAAAGATACCATTTCATCATACATGTTTGTGAAATGTATTCTCTGAAAAGAGATGATACTCCGTCTGACTACTGGTTGAAAGAAAACATGCACTTACATGAGAAACCTTTATTGCACTATATCTCACATTAGCCAGCATGATGATTTAACACGACAGAGAACTCATTTAAGTTATTAGAAGTTTTCAAATGGAACGTTATCAGCCATAACAATTTTGCCTTAATTGCAAGGGTAAGAATGTTTCCAATAGCTAATTAATCTGGATTATTATATTACGTCCAGTTTTGGAATTTCCATTTCAATAGCGACTGATTGCGCTTTTGTTGAGATTCAACGCTCTGTCGTTAGTTACGTTACTAAGAAACTCTCAAATATCGGACTTTTGCGGACTAATCTAAACTGAGTCTACCCAACCCAAAATGAATATAAGCAATTTATAATAGTTGAATGAAATAAAATGAACAACGAAAATGTGAGAAAAAGAAAAACATGACGTTTTAGAGAAAAATATTTAATTTACCTGCGTCTAGTATGACGAACGTACAGAGTAGCACGATAAAAAGATATTTCTTCATTTTGGTACTGGGTCGCAGCTACTTTTGCGTCTATCACGAAAGCGAATAGTTGTCTAGTATGGACGTATACAGCTTATATAGATGCCAGGAGAAACGCAATGCTTTACAACTATGCAAGAAGTATAGGTTTCAACAAAGCTGCGGCAACGGATAATCATATAATTAATCTTTTCTAATCAGTATTGACGGCATATATTGTTGATATGGATGACGTAATAAGAACAGATAAAATACTAACAAACACTAAGAGGGATCAAAATATACATTCTTGTATACATGTCATGACTTGTTGGGTTTATACGGACCGAATTATGATTAATCTCCTTAATACGATTCTCTCTAATCTCTTTAACTTTCATCGGTTCTCTTTTAGATTATAAAATTTTCTTAGTTTTAATGATATTAAATAATACTATATTTGAATGGATATAAGAATAGTGTGACAATGACTTATAAATGTTGTCCTTTTCAAACTAAATTATACTTACAACTTACCTTGTGCACTGAGGCAAAATGTAGGACTAAATAAGTATATTCACACATTTAAATGTTAACATCAAAATGCAGCCTTAGTGCGTCGGCGTGACAGGTTTCTCTGGGATCTCATGGATTGATAAAGATTCCATGTTGATAGAACTAACATTAATTTAATATCAAACCAAACTCTATCAAAAAAAGCACATATGATAACTGAAAATTAGTGTGTGGTATCATTATCCTTCCATACGTCCATTCATAGTTCCAATAATATATTCAACCACTATACATCCATCCAGACTTTTTTCAATAGATACATAGGTTTAAACCTATCTACCAACCTATTTACTTGCCTACCTATCTGCATACCTACATATGTACATACTTATACATAGATTGGTATATAGATACGTCCAATGTTGTTGTTGTTGTAGGGTTTAACGCCATTTTTCAGCACACGATAGGCTATACATGGCGGCCAGTATTAATGGTGGAGGAAGAACCCGGGAAAACCCCCGGAAAGAACCACCTACCCACGAGCAGCTACTGGCAAGCTTTCTTACATACCCAAGTTGGTTGAATCCGAGACTCGAATCCACGCAGACAGAGGTGAGATGGCAGTGATTCGTAACGGAGAGCGCTTTAGACCACTCGGCCACTCGGGGCCCTAGATACGTCCAAGATGAATCGATTGTGATGGATGACAAACTTAGTTACCTGAGTGATTGTATCCGTCATAATTAATATTGTCTTATGAATGTTAAATTACAGTTTTCGTTATTGATTTATGCATTAACTGTTCCAATTGTTTGCTTTTGCATACGTTTCAGCTAGGTTCTCTTACAGTACTTCTTCCTCCGTCCCTGTCTCTGTCATTCAATTTCTCAGATAGAATTGCAATAGTTTTTAATTAATTTCGGTAGTGTTGTTGGATAAGCGTTTTTGTCGGAGTTTGCATTCGGGATAAGTCTCTACATGACGTCATGTTAGTGCATATTCTGTTTTGGAACAGGGAAATATATATCAAAAAGGTATATTGAGATTCAATTTGCGATTTCTGAGACGCAGAATTTGTTGCTTTAGAAGTCATGTATATATTGATCCTA
This sequence comes from Sinohyriopsis cumingii, assembly GCA_028554795.2. Taxonomy (NCBI): domain Eukaryota; kingdom Metazoa; phylum Mollusca; class Bivalvia; order Unionida; family Unionidae; genus Sinohyriopsis; species Sinohyriopsis cumingii. Next base: position 98,125,869 of record CM068838.1, read on the forward strand.
TACAAATTGCTTTAACAGAAAAGGTTCAGAAGTGATGGTAGAGATGACAACTTTTTTTAAATGCTCGAAATGCCGGGAAGGCTTAAGATACGAGAGCTTCTGGAACGATTCATCATCCCCCATGACTATGTCACCACCAGTGATTCCATATACATGCATTCTTCAACCATATTTCAGAATCAACCCCTGTGTAGAATATCATCATTACAAAGTATCTTAGGTATAATAACTTTCGACTTTATATAATACAGCAAGGCTGATAAATTGAGTAACATTGCTTCCTACAAGTGCGACAGAACATAACATTTGTTTAGAAAACCTATTAAGTTGCAAAGGTTATTAATAGCTACAAATATCAGGTTTTAATCTCGTCTCGTAGTAGAGATTACGAGGTCTTAGTGCTAGCTTTGTGAGAGAATGGCTATACATGGAGGCCTGAATAAATGGGATAATCCTTGAAAAACCTAAATATTCTCCACGGAAAGCTACTGGAAAACAGGGGTGACATGGCAGTTGTCGATACCAGCCAACTCGTTACGTCATTCGGGCATGTGTGGTACCAGACAATAAATAACATACTATATATGCATAGGACGTACGAATCAAGTTACACACACACAACACACATACACACAATTTTAGGAAGACAGAGATTATTAAAATAAGATAACATGTAATTTGCAGACATATTGTAAGATTTCCAGTTCAATCCTACGACTATTTACTACTAACAAATATGATAGCAAATGAGATGTTAATCCACTGAACTAGCTTTTCATTTGATTTCCATGACCATTCAAATCACTGAAATAGTCTATTTAGTATCAGTATAATAAGGGTTTGATTTTGGGAAGACACGTAAGTCAGAAAGTTGTATCTTCTGTACATGAATCATCTGGCATATATATATCGTGGCATACTTTTATATCGTTGAAACTGTAGAGGCCATTCCGATTATCAGCTGATTACCAATTATATATGGAACTACTCTTGCTCTGTTTGCAATTTATAAAGGCAGAAGTAGTCACATTCACAAATGGAGCATAGCGGCCATCTGTATGGTAATATATGTGGCTTACCAGAGACGAATCATCAAACCAGTCAAAATGACGTGTATTCCTACAAATTAATTTGACGGCAGTGGCGGTACCATTTAACCAGCACAATATATTCAAATAATGTCATCCTAGAAATGTTACGCGATGAAAAAGAGATACAATTTAACTGAGAGTTTCCATACTGGAAAGGGAATATTTAATTCCAACCATACAGCAATTACTCTAATTTGTCATATGCTATTTTCTCTCTACTACGACATGATTTTTAAATATGACGTTTGTAAACATAAATAGTGTTTTTGCAACTTAATGCCTAGCAGCTTTTTGTCTAATGTTCTGCTAGACGCGTTGCAAGCAATACAACTCAGTTGATCAGCCTTGCTGTATTATAAAAATCGAAAGTTTTTATACATACTTTGTAATGATGTAGTCTGCACAGAGTTGGAGATTCTGAAACATCGTTGAAGAAGGGATTAAAGAATGCAAGCAGAATGTATATTGAATCGCTGGTGGTGAAATAAGTGCGCGGATGGTTAATGCTCAAAGAAGCTCCGTATATGAAGTGCTCCCAGAGCATCCAGGACAAAGATGTCCTTTAGCACCCCCACTTCTGGGATGGGTAGGTAGGTAGGGAGTGAGTTACGTAGGTAGGTACGTAGATAGGCATATATCTAAAGATGTATGTATGGGTGTATGGATGGATGGATGGATGGTGGGTTTATGTATTAATAGATGCATGGATAATGAATAAATAAGTTAAAGTATAATGCAAATTCTCACTACATTTTAGAGCTGTCTTTGTGACAGAGTTTCTTGATATTACATAAGTGTTCGGACTATCAACATGGCATGTATATTAGTCCAAAAGATCTCAGAAAAAGGTGTCACGTCGACGCACTAAAGTTACATTTTGATGTTGTCATTTAAATCTTTGAATATACTTATTGATACATTTATTCTGCTGCATATGAAACGAGGTAAATGGCAGATATAATATAGTTTAGAAAGGATAACATGTACAAGCGATTGTTACACAATACAGACAGCGATCTACGTATAGTATTGTTTAATATGATATAAACTGAGACAATTGTAAAAGAAAAGCTTTACAAGCTGTAAGATATTACTGATAATCGGATTAAGGAGATTAATCGATTCGGTTCTGATTACACCTACCATATGACAGATATACACTGTCTTTGTATGCCGCTAAAATTATCCTTACTAACCAATATTCTCCTCAAATATACTGAACTGAGTACCACCCAAAATATAGTATACTGTTGGGTACCCAGCCATATTGGTATTGAAAATAATGAAAAGGCCGATTGAGCTGCTAAAATGGTCATTTCTCTCGAACCATCTGATTATAAAATACCGTATACTGATTTTAAACCTAGTATCAAAGAGGGTTTGCGTCAAGAAGTTGCAGGCATCACGGAATGATGCATTGACTAACAAACTGCACGAAATGAAGCCAACCCTAGGAAAATGGACTCCTTCATACAGAACAATCCGTATGGAGGATGATTTCATTGCAAGAATTATACTTGGTCATACATATATAACCCATTCCCACATACTAAAAGGCAAGGACCCAAGAAAGTGCGTTTATTGGAATGAACCATTTATTGTTAAATATTTTGTGATATAATGTTTCTACCTCCAACCTAAGCACAATCAGTACTACAATGTGCATGACATGAAGGAACCTTTTGATACAATAAACGTATATTGTATTATACAATTCCTGAAAGAAGTAAACATTGATTCTAAATTATAATTTTTACCAAATTCCCTGCTGATTGAGAAGTTTTATTTATTAATTTTACCATCTTATCGATTTGCTTTTATGTATTTTGTTTTATGTAGCTGGTCGATAACAAAAATGTTCTCAGTTTTAATCAATCATACAATAACCTTTGTATAGCGCTAAATAGCCTAATGGTGCGGATGCACTAGAACAAAAACAATCAGTCAATCACGTTATGTCACAATGTACATTATCATCCTGTATAGTGTTCTTTTGTGGTTATCCGCGCTTATTAAGTCATCAATATCAATAATTCATGTCGCCAGTACTGATTAAATAAGATTTATTTTAAGATTACCGTTATCGCAGCTTTGTTGGAACCGATGGTTCTCTTTTATGACGTTTACTCCATAATTGTACATACATGTGTTGATCATTGCATCTTTATAAGGCATATATTTTCACAGAAGAAAAATATTCGCTTTCACGATAGACACATAAGTTTCCCCGACACTGTACCAAAATGAAAAAATATCTTTTCATATTGCTACACTGTACATTCCCCATACTGGACTCAGGTCAATTATCCAATTTGCTCTTAACTATCATGTTTTTCTTGTATTTGGTTTATCATTTTATTTCAGTCTACTGCTTGAAATTGCTTTTATTTGTATTGGGTAGACTCAGTTTAGATTCGTTCGTAGAATCTGACATATGAGAGTTTATGGAAGTTTATTCGTAAGGCACGACAATAAAGAGCGTTCAGAGTGAACAAAAGCACATTATAATCGCTACTGAATTGATTATACCAATAGTGTACGTAATACGATACTCCAGGTGAAATAGGTAATGGAATGGTTCTCAACGTTATAGTTAACACAAAACTAATTGGGTTGATAACGTTAAATTTTGTGCACTGACGATAATTTGAATGAATTTTTTATCATGTTACAGGCCAATTTGAGATTTAGTGCTATTAATTTTTTTATGGAGAAATGTAAGTGAATGTTCTATTTTTATTTTATAAAGCAACAGTCTGATGGAGCAGCATCTATTTTCATAGCAGACTTTTCACAAACATATACGATGAAAATTTTCATTTTCCGTCTATCCGCGTCCAAGTTAAATCCTTCACTATTTTCGTCAAAAATGAAAACATCCGTCCATGTTTTCATGCTGAAAATATATGTTGAACAAATTTAGAAATTTTCATCACAGTGTACGGAAATATTCCTTTGAAAAAACAATATTTGAAAATAAACACGTTTGTAGAGAAGTATTATATATCCATACCAGTCAAATCTTGAACAAAAGTGACAGACTCTATCAATTTCCCTGTAGTACCAAATGCAGACAATGCCAGAGCCAATTGAAATTCTTAACCAAATGCAGACAATGCCAAAGCCAATTGAAATTCTTAACCAAATGCAGACAATGCCAAAACCAATTGAAATTCTTAACCATTGTGTTGTCTTATACTTAGCCCCTAAGAAACTACTCCAAAAACAAGAAACATCACCACAACTTTGACGCAAACGACCTCGACAAAGTGGCCCTGTAGAGACATCCCTTCAGTTTGAAATAAAGAGGTTTATAATCCTTTTAACAACACGCTGACGATCTGTTGTGGAAATGGTCCATATTAATGCGAAGCATGTAGAGGTAGGTAATGTGTTATATATATATATATATATATATATATATATATATATATATATATATATATATATATATATATATATGTGTGTATATATATGTGTATATATAACTATATATATATATATATAACTATATATATATAACTATATATATATATATATATATATATATATATATATATAGAAAGAGAGAGAGAGAGATAAAGATGTATAAACTTATAAACAGTTATACAAAACAGTCATTTAGTATACTGCTATAAAGGACATGGTTTGTAAAGTAAGAGAAATTGCGATGAAATCAATCATGAATCATACGTACCGATATATTGTTATCTATTGGAACAGACCATTGATTTTGTTACATATAAATATTTGAGACAACTTAAATGGTACAATTATCTGAAGATTTTCCTTGTTTTTGTCTCTCTTTCTGTCTTCCGTGTTATCTTGTCATTAACTGAAGGCAAATGATCTTTTGAGAAATAACATTTGTAACGAAACACATTTCTGGACAAATATTATTTTTCTATATCAGTTAAACCTTGAATAAAGAAAAGAACAGTTCAATTTCGTTGTTGTAACAAGGTAAAACAATGACTAATCCAATTGAAATTCCTAAATGTTGTGTAATCATATATGAAGCCCATGAAAGAAATAGTCCTACAGCAATAAACCTCACCCCAATTCGCAAAATGTAAGACATGAGTTCCCTCGACCACACCGGTATCCTCCCGTAGAGGGATATCTTCTACTCCATGTAAAGAGGCGTATAAGATATAGCGGTACCAATTGTACAAGCCCAGGTGGGCGGAGCTTAAGGTGTAGAAACATTGTATTCCGAAATAAACAACAGCACTAGCTGTGATTGGTGCATTATGTAAGAATTATACTTTCTGTAGGCTTTAAAAAACTTAAATCTCTTGGCAACATGTGAGAATATGTTAATTCATATCTAGATCATATTTTGTATTGTTTATGATTCTTTTTGAATGTGGTACACATGGCTGAAAATGTCTGTTGTGACTAGATAACTCTTACCCCTGTCTAGTTCCAGCAGAGTTATCTCTCTTAAATTCAATGGAGTACCTCGTTGAATTGACAATCTAAAGTTGTTCTCTATGACAGTTTGTGACATTCATGCTTATGTAGGATATAAAATATATTTATTTCACAAAACATTAGCATTTAATTATATGGAAAAACAATTGGTACCGTGATACCATAGTCTTTTTAGCAACACGCTTGTGTTCTGTTCCGATTTTTTTTTAAAATTTGCTGTGAAACATACAAACGTACGTAATACAGACAGAAAGTTTTACAAAACAGTCATTTAGTCAGATTTTATAAAGCACGTGCTTTATAAAGTAAGAGAAATTGCGTTCAAATCATAGATCATACGTACCGAAGTATTCCTCTGTATTTAATCAGAGTAATGAGTTTGTTACAAATAAATATACGAGTCAATGTAAATGCTACAATTATCGGAATACAATTCCCTGTCTCAATCGCTCTTCCTTGTTATGTTGTATTTCGAAACTAATAATACAGTACTAATGATAACAATGCCGGCACTTAAATACAAATAATAATTACCACTTAGAAATAGAAAACGTCGTGCAAAATCTTGATATATGATTATATAATTTTGTATCTATATTGTATTTTATTTTATTGTACGCAAAGCTATTTCATTAATTGTATTAATGACAAGAGTTTCACGATATTTGGGTGGAGCTTGAATGCCTACTGTTTTCAAAACAACCAGACACCACGTAAATATAAAGCAAACAGCAGGGAGGGTAAACGGACCATTTTATAGAAGAGTCCATTCGCAAAAATAAAGCTTCCTACCAAAATGAAAATACAAAGTCAATAACGTCAAACCGAAACCTCGCACAGACTGAGAATTTTCTCTAATTTGGTTATCTCACTTTGTTACTTTATTTTTGTCGCTGGTGTTTTCAAATTTGTATGTGTGTTTGCTTACCCGTCGGACACTCATTTTTGGTCGTCACCCTCCCTGCTGCTGTAGTGTGGTATACGTAAAGCATTATTATATCAATAATGGAATCTTACACAGCTAAATTAGCTCGAGAGAAACTAGAAGCAATTAAGAAATATCATCCTATCCGTGATTCTTTCAAACAAAATTTACAAGCGCGTCAGGCGTCTCAGGTGAAATTTACATAAGGTACAGAACAGCTGTTTAAACCAATTGTCGAATTAACAAAGAAAAGTGTTACAGCAACTAAGGATGCTCAAAAATCTCTTGAGACATTACTTGATGACATAGTTGGTCGCGTTCAAGCTGCCTCAACCTGAAGTTCACCTCTGCCAAAAGTAAGAATAAACTCATATATACATTCAGGCCAGAAGGTATTATCATGATAGAAATAGGTATCTGAATCACGAAAATGTAATACTCTAAAAGCTGCTGATTGGGTCAGGAATATATATTGCATCGCGACTGATACTCCGCAAATAAGACCTGAGTAAGATATTACTCGTTTTGACGTCTTCAACAATACAGTATAAGAGTATATTGAACAAGTAAAGAAAGAATGGAGACTAAAAGAGGAGAAAGTGAAAATGCAACTTGAAAAAAGCAAAAGCAAACAGGAAATCAGCCTCAAGATCATGGAAGAAAAAAGAAGGTAAAACAACAAATGACGAAGAAGGAGCAACTGGAAGTAGTCTTGTTACTCCATGACCCTTTCTCTTTAATATTTGTAAGTTCTTCAACAACACCTTCTCTAAACTTTTTAAACAATTTAATATTTTCTTTATTTTACTTTAGGTTTAGGTGCAAGATCTTTTTTATTTCACTAATACCTTCAAGTATTTTCTCATCTGCAGGAGGAGGCTGAGCAGCAGCTATTTCAACTGGAAGATCTAGTACAATCTTTTTCGTTTGTTTAGTTTTTCTCTCTATCTTTTCAATTTGTTCAGCAGTTTGTTTTAATGTTGGAAGAAGACCTCTAGTAGCCTCTACAATTCTTTCAGTAACCTTCGTAACAGGTTTAAATAATTTTTCTGTACCATCTACATATTCAACTTGAGATTCTTGACGTTCTTGTAATTTTTGTCTAACAGAATCACGAACAGGAAGAATTATTTTTATTGCTTCTAATCTTTCTGATCTAATCTAACTGTATAAGATTCCGTACCTGGTGCCATTATTGATATATAATAATTTAAGTACAGCAGCAGAGAGGACCCGACCTCAATGAAACGTCACTAGGTAAAACAACACACACAAATTCGGAAAAGCAAACGACCGATGATGTAGCCCAAAATATCTAACCCCGAGAGAATAACAAAGACCCTTAAATGGAAACTCTCTGTTAATTAGAAGCTTCGGATTAACGTTGTCGACTTTATTTTATTTTATTTCATTTTACGAATGTTTCAGTTTTCAAAATGGGATGTTCCATAATGAGGTGGATTCGACCTCTCTGCTGCTTTAAGACAACACTTAAGTGTAATAATATGCGTATACAGAAATCTTAACAATCTGGAATTCCCCCTTCGCTATAGTACATCAGATTTGCATTATTTGTAATTAATAAGACTGAAAAATGAATACAAGATATTCCATATCAGTACCAGCATAGTATACAATTCCAGTAACATAAAATTATTTTAATATTCTTGACAATTAAGGTTTATTCGAAACGAGTTAATATAATGTCATGCAATTACATTTCAGTGGAATATTTACCAGCCATTGTAATAACGCCATGCAATTACATTTCAGTGGCATATTTACCGGCCATTGTAATAACGTCATGCTATTACATTTCAGTGGAATATTTACTGGCTATTGTAATTGATCTGTTTCTTGCGGGAATGGAAACTACATCAACCACATTTACTTCAATTATTAGATCACAAATCAATTCGAATATCTTTAATACTAAACTTCAATCTGAACTGAAGGATCTTTAAAGTAAGCTAAACAAAATACTTCCTCCGCAAATCATGAATGTAACAACCCATATCAATTTCGAATAGGTCATTCAAACGTCTTCTGTTGTATATATATATATATATATATATATATATATATATATATATATATATATATATATATATACTGCTATTAATTATGACTGTACTAAACACGAGATAATCTGATCAACAAATGTACTTAATCCCCCGTCAAATTCCAGAGAAAAAGAAACTGTTTAGGTGAGTCCTTGGCAAGAATGGAGCTACTTCTTTTCATCATCGCTCCTGTCCAGAGGTTTGAGTTGATGCCTTCAGAAGGAGAGGTACTGGGCATTAAAGATGTGGATGGCATCTTCGGTCCCACTCATACACCTAAACCTTTCTACATTCGAGCTATCCCTAGACAAAATGAAGCGTGATGAATAAGTTATGTGGGCTAATTCTATGAGTATGTTTCTGGATTTGGTGTAGAATATTAGGTTTAGCGATTCACCGTACATTGAAGGATTTACTGTATTTCCTGATTCCATATTTATCACTTTACCTCGATTTTTCAGTCCCATAATCGTGGAACTGATATATATGTATGCACCACCAACTTATTTTTATTATCTTTTGGTTTTATTGTAGATGTTTATCTTGTCCTATAATAGTGATCTGATGACGGTGTACAAATTTGTCTCCTAGTGTTAGTAAAGAAACAAATTTCGTTTTAGCCATATACCCTTTCCTATTCTAAATGTTACAACCACTGAGGCAAAACTAGATTAAGCTTGAAACTGAAGATGTTATTTTACAATCTCGTGTCTGAGATGGCTGCTATATGATTTTATATCAGTATGGCAAAACATTATAATTCTAGGAAGTCGCTGACCAAACAAATTGACAGAAAATATTTAAAATATCATAGTCTGTGGATTAGGTTCAATTATTTACGTAATCTGTATGATGAGTACACACCACTCTATACTTCTTTATGTTCAAGCGATTGAGTATTCATTGTTAGTCCTTTTAACGCCACTTTAACACATTAAAGTAATAGTAGATCACCAAAAATTGAGTCGTTGATTATCTTAGTACATCTATGGAGAGATCGTGAAATTTGGTGTATAATATAGGTTCTCGGAACAATTTTATTGCATAATAAACAGTTACTGTTGCCATGAAAACTACTGTAACTAGAGTACTTAATGATCTCTTAACGTTGTGCCTTGCACAGTATTCAACAAGCATTTACCATTTGTCTTTCGATGGTTTGCGGAAATCTAACTATTTTAAATTTCCCAAACTTCCACTCCATGTAGAATGAGCAAAACACAAGTTAGATTAAAATAATCAAGAGTTTTATGTTCTTATGTGGATATCACGCAGTCATCCTTCAGTTCTATTTGTACATTTTAAAATGAATTATGTAAATTAATGGTGTTACAATGGACACACAACATCATACAATTATGTAAAAATCAAGAAACTCTGGTAGCTATTAAATAAGCGAAGTTACCGAGCTATATATTTTACTTACTCTCCTTTTTGCTTGTTACTATTGAATTAATCTAATGATGTATGATTGATCCATTAGCTAAGAGTAAACGTCATCCCAATTGTATGGCTACATTTTGAGCCAAATACCTCTACTTAGTAGCATGCGGGGTGCTTTTTAAATTTGTATAGCTGGATAAACCTTTTGTTTGAACATGCTAAAATGAACCAATTATTTTCCTTTTGCTACCAATCTATAACGTTCCTGTCTGTTGAAGAACTATTTTGCTGCATAGAACTATATCTTTCTTGGTGATATTTTCCTTGAGTATTTGCTTGAATTCATCGTGTATGTCATCTGTCCTTTTTGTTTCATATGACGCATAGTTTTGAAAAGACGTCTCCCACAATAAAAATTCGTTTGTAGTGTTCGTTGTATTATTTATATGCATGCATACCAGTACAGTACAGTTTGCTTGTGTCCTGTACGGCAGGTTGTGCTAATATCCATTCTTTATATTTAACAGAGCATTATTTTTATTGCCGTGAAATTTCCTCCAACGACTGGTCAGCATTTGCTTAAACCTGGCATACTGTTTTTGTTTTGAATTAGCCACTCAAATAGTATGAAACCATCCAAAGGCATCATTTCATTTGATAAATTAACTTTCAGTGCTTATCAACAGACCTTATATCCATGTATCAAAACTTCTTTATTTTCAGAAATATGCAACATTGTTTCAATCCTATAAATCACGTACGTGACTTCAGATAGATGTATAACGTTGTTATTTCTATTGTCAACTCAAAGACAGCATCCCCATATACAGTCTATGTTTACTATTGAGAAATTACTAAAATATTTAAAGATGTTATTTAAACGCATAAACATGTCCCTTGATTCAACGAAGACAGTTTGTCGAACCTTGGGTGGTTATGCGCATGACATTTCATCGATTGCGTACTGATCAGACTGAAACTGTATCTCTGCATACTATTTATAGCTGACATCATGGTCGTTCTAGTCGTACAGTTAAACGATTCCGAGCAGTACATTTACAGAATTACCGCACTACAAACAGAAACACTTGTGAAAACACATGAATTCAAATCACAATACATCTATTATTGCTTCTTATTTAGATATTTCAAATTATTCTGTTTTTAAGAAATAAATATGCATAATGCATAACAGAATGCAAAATAGTTATAGAATTATAAGTTTCTATATAAAACATAAAAGATATTTCATGTCCATTAGTGCAATAAATCAATACATTTCGTTTTAACGAGTAACTAAGATGATACATACTTATGTCGTAAATGAATAAAAATAATGATGATGATGATGACGAATATGATATATGTGTGTGTGTGGTGATACATTTCATCATATCCAGTACTAGTAAATGATACATGTCAGTTTATTGAATAACAGTAATATCAGCGTAGCGAGTAAGATTCGTGTCACCATAACGAGTAAGAGGAACAATGCATAATGTTATCATAATGAATAATATTACAATACATACATAACAACGACGAATACACACTAAATGCGTTACTATTGGTCTATATTCCAAGGGAGGTAAATCAAAAGTTCATGTTCATATTTGTGTGCAAAGTCTACTCATTTTTGTCATTATTTTTCTTATTTTTTTATTTTTTGCAACTTATTTTCCAATATTGCACAAAGTATTGATCTGTTGCACGAACTGAAAAAGTTTAAGGTTTCAAATGGGGTTAAATATTACTAGTTCAGTTTTAAAAGAACTGAAATATCTAGGAATGTTCAGGTGTAGTGAAGTGGGATCACGCGCGAACGACATTCGCTTACATTTTTGCGCATCCTTTACAGTTAATTTCTCTCTCCATTGTCCACGCCTGCCTGAGTAGAATGTGTTCCCTTATTTTTTTCTTGCGTTTCCCCACTTCTTTATTTATCAATACAATACTGTATGTATGTGTGTATGTATGCATATATGTATGTATGTTACTTTCGAATTTGTAAACTGCCTCCCTTTACCATTTACAGATATATTAACAGTGCTTATAATCAACGATATTTGAATATATTAAAGGAAATATCCCTGCTTAAAGAAACCCAATCATGCCGATCTGAATAGGGGACTTTTCTCATAGTACTAAATTTGGCGGACACCTTCAGAAACCATCTCATTTTTGGAGCATGTACACATATGGGTAAGGAATCAATACCATACGGGTGCGTCATTCATACTAACAGACCTTTACTGAATGGCGTTAATAAGCAAATAATAGCCACTGAAATAAATAACCAGTCAATCATTCTTTTTGTTTATGTTTGAATACAGTTAGATGCATCTAGTCAGGTGTTACACAGGCTATACATGTTTCTTCTTTTCTCTTCACACTCTTTGCTGCCTTGCATTGGCCAGCCTACTGTAGAAAATGTGGGTACTTATGGATGCTAGTCGCACTGTTGTTTGCTATAGAGGCAACAACTATTGTCATCGATGGAATGCCCAACCGCTCGTCGTAAATTATTCATCTAGCAACTCTCCAAAACATCCAGTAGATGACTGACTGTGCTGTCTTTATATGTTTATGTCCAAACAGATTCTTTATTAAATATACATTACATACAAGTGCTTGTTTTCTTTTGATATTTGCACCCCTACCCCTCTTCGTATCTCCTTCCCTGATTAGGAGTGAAAGAAATATCGTCATATGACTACAATCGTTTCATAAAGTAATACAGGGGCAAATATGCGATACAGATGTGTCCCATAAAATTGCCATTTATTATCACGTAATATTATTTTTCCAAGAAGAGCGGATGTACAATGTCAAGATGAAGTTTCCTCGAAAGTTGATGCCAGTGCAAGCTCATATCGCTGATGACACTGCCTTACCTTGTTATGATAAGCCTGTCTGATTATTTTATCGACAAAAGTCTGATTATTTTATCGACGAAAGTCTGATTGTTTTATCGACGAAAGTCTGATTATTTTATCGACGAAAGTCTGATTGTTTAGCTGGGTATTCTGTGGATTGCGATATTTGAAGAAGGTTGACCCTGACGGAAGCTACCGAAATAAAGTAAATTTAGGTAAATGGAGGGTACAAAATTATAGCATCTGAAGAGAAAATTAAGTGCCTGCAATATATATATATATATATATATATATATATATATATATATATATATATATATATATATATATATATATATATATATATATATATATATATATGGGGTGTGTGGATGTGTGGGTGTGTGCGTGTGTATGTGTGTGTCTGTGTGTGTGTGTGTGTGTATATGTGCGTGAGAGAGAGATACATATAGAGCGTAGAATAAGAATAACCATAGTTTAAAGCACATAATCAGAAGGGGTCATGTGCGTCATCACTCTGGTATAGACTGTCATTGTCTCTATATAATGTCGCTATATTTTTGCAAATTGACTAATAATAATAATAATAATAATAATATTTGCAACCCTACCCCTCTTCGTATCTCCTTCCCTGATTGGGAGTGAAAGAGATATCGTCATATGTGTACAAGCGTCACACACAGTAATACAGGGGCAAATATGCGATACAGATGTGTCCCATAAAATTGCCATTTATTATCACCTAATATTATTTTTCCAAGAAGAGCGGATGTACAATGTCAAGATGAAGTTTCCTCGAAAGTTGATGCCAGTGCAAGCTCATATCGCTGATGACACTGCCTTACCTTGTTATGATAAGCCTGTCTGATTATTTTATCGACGAAAGTCTGATTGTTTAGCTGGGTATTCTGTAGATTGCGATATTTGAAGAAGGTTGACCCTGACAGAAACTACCGAAATAAAGTAAATTCAGGTAAATGGAGGGTACAAAATTACAGCCTCTGAATAGGAAATTAAGTGCATGCAATATATATATATATATATATATATATATATATATATATATATATATATATATATATATATATATATATATATAATGTGTGTGTGTATGTGGGGGTGTGTGTGAGGGGGTGTGTGGGTGTATGTGGGTGGGTGTGTGCGTGTGTATGTGTGTGTCTGTGCGTGTGTGTATATGTGTGCGTGAGAGAGAGTTATATATATAGAGTAGAATAAGAATAACCATAGTTTAAAACACATAACCAGAAGGGGTCATGTGCGTCATCACTCTGGTATAGACTGTCATTGTCTCTATATTATGCCGCTATATTTTTGCAAATTGATGTTGTTGTTGTGGAGTTTAACGCCATTTTTCAGCACACGATAGGCTATACATGGCGGCCAGTATTAATGGTGGAGGAAGAACCCGGGAAAACCTCGGAAAGAACCACCGACCCACGAGAAGCTCCTGGCAAGCTTTCTCACATACCCACATTGGCTGAATCTGAGACTCGAACCTGCGCAGACAGAGGTGAGATGGCAGTGATCCGTAACGGAGAGCGCTTTAGACCACTCGGCCACATGCAAATTGACTAATAATAATAATAATAATAATGATAATAATAATAATAAATCGTTATTTATAGCATAGCCCACTGGCCAAAATTACATGAATGAATTAAAATATAGTATAAAGCAGAAAACACACGGAATCTATAACTGGTAAAGATTTTTCTAGAAAATATCAACCATATATAGTATAATATTATTTACCATTTCGATGAAGTTACAAAACATTACGTTATTTGCATTACAATGAAACTATGAAGGTACGGAGACCTTTCTCAAATTATCATATATGCCAGATTTAACAGTAAAATGAATCTCATCCTTTATATCTGCACAAAGAGAGAGCATTCTTTCAACATAATGGATATTTGTATAGCTACCCATATTTTCCATTATGGGAAAGATTCCATTTATAAATATGCTTGCCAAGCTAACACCGTATGAAGAGTTAAAATAGCCCATATAATAATGCCAACATGGATTGATCTGACCATATTATAAAATCGTAACTTATACATTACATTTAACTCTCCAATTTGTTCTTGTTGAACAATATTTTTGCCACGTTGTTAAAAATATTGAACATGAGTTTCTCATCACTCAGTCTCTGATTATCACGAACCTTTCCCATTCTCTCTGTCACCTAGTTCTACCCATGTCAATTGTACGGTTTAAGTCTTGTCTTGGGGAATCTATCATGAGTCACTTTTTACAATCTCAACCAGTACTTAAAATTTATTATTTGTTAATAAAGCGTTTGGTGTGTTTTAGCTGATATCAATAATATACTTGCAAAACGGCATATTTATAGTTTCAAAATCAATTACTTTGTAGAACCCTCAGACGTCCGACCCATAGTTCACATTTTACGCTAAATCAAGTATCAGATATTTGGAGTAGAGTTTCTATTGACAATTTACTTAACTGATTAAGTCTAATCTTCAAACTAGAAATGTTTATCTTTAATTTCCGGATGTCGCAACATTATATTAGTTTAGTTAGGATTCTTTGAATTTAGGTTACAGTTTTGGCAAATGCTGCTAATTCATTTTTGTATGCAATGATGTAAATAAATTAGACAATTCTGGGTCACTCCGTCATTGTGGGTCACACGAACTTTGACATTGACATATCTGGCTTTTAGTGTCTTAAGCGTTTTACTACTATTTATATTACTAATATATGATACAATACGCTCCTGCTGTCAATAATGTGAAAGGCTTTTTAATATCGAACAAAAGTAGTATACAACATACCATTGTGTTTCCTTGAATATTTATATAGTTATCTGCTAAAGGTAAATATATTATATACAGTGGAACATCCACTTTTAAAAGTACTTGTTCACCAACTTAAGATATCATTATTTTATCAAGTTATCTAGTCTCTCATATAAAATGTAGATAACTATTTTTCTGAGGATCAGTGAAAGGCGTATTCCTCTGTAATTTCAGGCACATGTATATACCATTTTGTTGTGAATCGGTGTGATAACTTTGGGAAGCATCCAAGACAAAGTGGGTTATTCAGCTTATATAATATGATCTCGATGGTTATGTGTGGCAAATTCTCATTCTGTGGGAAAGTGAACAGATTGTAAACTACCTGGTATGCTTACTAGAGTATGGTTAGTACCAATTTATCGGAATGTATGTGTTTTAACTTTTGAAAGGATTGTTATAACCTTGTACCTTAAATTTATAGAACTCGTTGAAAGCATGCATGAACATATATCCCGTACGGTCATTCAGTAGCACAGCGTGGACCATAAACTAAGGATTGGGGTGGACAATATAGGCTACTTTTCACAGACAGTGAACACATGCTCGGTAATTCCTGTGATTTGGGTTGGTAATAGATCTCTATCTATCTGTCATTTTGTTTTTGCTTTGCTGGATATTTTTTTCAGATAATTATTTATTCACGAAAACAATTATGTGCATGATCTGTAACAATATAATCTATATTAGAACTCGGCAGAAAGTTCGAAGGTTTTTGAAAATGTTTCTCCAATTACAGAGAAATCTTAACAATCAAGAATTGTCTACCGATTTAAAGTAGATAAATCATACATGAATATAAAAGGTATAATTGTCCTCTTTTAATATATGTAATTGTTTCAATTATCACTGAATGGAAAAACATGGAATACACTTGTGTGGTTGTGATAATTTTATGACTGCTTGCACTGCCGTAATATGCACGTATTAATTTCCTATAAAAGCATATACTTGCTGGATAACAAAGTCTTCATTATAAGTCGGACAGGTAATGTGGAGAGACAATCTCTCAGATTTGTATAAAGAGCACACTCTAGCAGGAACTTTTCAGTTGTTTCTAAAAGTTGGCATGGGCAATACCTATTGATAAAACATGATTTAGGAATACAACTTGCTGGCATGGGCAATGCCTATTGTCAAAACATGATTCAGGAATACAACTTGTTGGCATGGGCAATGCCTATTGTCAAAACATCATTCAGGAATACAACTTGTTGGCATGGGCAATACCTATTGATAAAACCTGATTTAGGAATACAACTTGTTGGCATGGGCAATACCTATTGATAAAACATGACTTAAGAATACAATTTGTTGGCATGGGAAATACCTATTGTTTAAATATAATTTAGGAATACAAATTGTTGGCATGGGCAATACCTATCGATAAAACATGATTCAGGAATACAAATTGCTGGCATGGGCAATACCTATTGATAAAACATGATTTAGGAATACAACTTCTTGGCATGGGCAACAATTATTTATAAAACATGATCCAGGAATACAAACTGTTGGCATGGGCAATACCTATTCATAAAACATGATTTAGGAATACAACTTGTTGGCATGGGCAATACCTATTTATAAAACATGATTCAGGAATACAAATTGTTGGCATGGGCAATACCTATTGATAAAACATGATTTAGTAATACAACTTGTTGGCATGGGCAATACCTATTGATAAAACCTGATTTAGGAATACAACTTGTTGGCATGGGAAATATCTATTGTTTAAACATAATTTAGGAGTAAAACTTGTTGGCATGGGCAATACCTATTTATAAAACATGATTCACGAATACAACTTGCTGGCATGGGCAATGCCTATTGTTAAAAAATGATTTAGGAATAGAACCTGTTGGCATGGGCAATACATATTCCTAAAACATGATTTAGGAATGCAACTTGTTGGCATGAGCAATACCTACAGATAAAACATGATTTAGGAATACAACTTGTTGTCATGGGCAATACCTATTGATAAAACATGATTCAAGAATACAACTTGTTGGCACGGGCAATGCCTATTGAGAAAACATGATTTAGGAATACAACTTGTTGGCATGGGCAATACATATTCCTAAAACATGATTTAGGAATGCAACTTGTTGGCATGAGCAATACCTACAGATAAAACATGATTTAGGAATACAACTTGTTGGCATGGGCAATACATATTGCTAAAACATGATTTAGGAATGCAACTTGTTGGCATGAGCAACAACTATTGTTAAAATATGATTCAGGAAAACAACTTGTTGGCATGGGCAATGCCTATTGTTAAAACATGATTCAGGAATACAAATTGTTGGCATGGGCAATACCTATTGATAAAACATGATTTAGGAATACAACTTGTTGGCATGGGCAATACCTATTGATAAAACCTGACTTAAGAATACAACTTGTTGGCATAGGAAATACCTATTGTTTAAATATAATTTAGGAATACAAATTGTTGGCATGGGCAATACCTATTGATAACACATGATTCAGGAATACAAATTGTTGGCATGGGCAATACCTATTGATAAAACATGATTTAGGAATATAACTTGTTGGCATGGGCAATACCTATTTATAAAACATGATTGAGGAATACAAATTGTTGGCATGGGCAATGCCTATTGATAAAACATGACTTAGGAATACAACTTGTTGGTTTGGGCAATACCTATTGATAAAACATGATTCAGGAATACAAATTGCTGGCATGGGCAATACCTATTGATAAAACCTGATTTAGGAATACAACTTGTTGGCATGGGCAATACCTATTGATAAAACATGATTTAGGAATACAACTTGTTGGCATGGGCAATACCTATTGATAAAACCTGATTTAGGAATACAACTTGTTGGCATGGGTAATACCTATTGTTAAAACATGATTCAGGAATACAAACTGTTGGCATGGGCAATACCTATTGATAAAACATGGTTTAGGAATACAACTTGTTGGCATGGGCAATACCCATTGTTAAAACATGATTCAGGAATACAAAATGTTGGCATGGGCAATACCTATTGATAAAACATGATTCAGGAATACAAATTGCTGGCATGGGCAATACCTATTGATAAAACATGATTTAGGAATACAACTTGTTGGCATGGGCAATACCTATTTATAAAACATGATTCAGGAATACAAAATGTTGGCATGGGCAATACCTATTGATAAAACATGATTTAGGAATACAACTTGTTGGCATGGGCAATAACTATTGATAAAACATGACTTAGGAATACAACTTGTTGGCATGGGCAATACCTATTGATAAAACACGATTTAGGAATACAACTTGTTGGCATGGGCAATACCTATTGATAAAACCTGATTTAGGAATACAACTTGTTGGCATGGGCAATACCTATTTATAAAACATGATTCAGGAATACAAAATGTTGGCATGGGCAATACCTATTGATAAAACATGATTTAGGAATACAACTTGTTGGCATGGGCAATACCTATTGATAAAACACGATTTAGGAATACAACTTGTTGGCATGGGCAATACCTATTGATAAAACCTGATTTAGGAATACAACATGTTGGCATGGGAAATATCTATTGTTTAAACATAATTTAAGAATAAAAGTTGTTGGCATGGGCAACACCTATTTATAAAACATGATTCACGAATACAACTTGCTGGCATGGGCAATGCCTATTGTTAAAACATGATTTAGGAATACAACCTGTTGGCATGGGCAATACCTATTGATAAAACATGATTCAGGAATACAACTTGTTGGCACGGGCAATGCCTATTGATAAAACATGATTTAGGAATACAACTTGTTGGCATGGGCAATAACTATTGATAAAACATGATACAGGAATACAAATTGTTGGCATGGGCAATACCTATTGACAAAATATGATTCAGGAATACAACTTGTTGGCATTTGCAATACCTACAGATAAAACATGATTTACGAATACAACTTGTTGGCATGGGCAGTACATATTGCTAAAACATGATTTAGGAATGCAACTTGTTGGCATGAGCAACAACTATTGTTAAAACATGATTCAGGAATACAACTTCTTGCCATGGGCAATGCCTATTGTTAAAACATGATTCAGGAATACAAATTGTTGGCATGGGCAATACCTATTGATAAAACCTGATTTAGGAATACAACTTGTTGGCATGGGCAATAACTATTGATAAAACATGATTTAGGAATACAACTTGTTGGCATGGGCAATACCTATTGATAAAACATGATTTAGGAATACAACTTGTTGGCATGGGCAATACCTATTGATAAAACCTGATTTAGGAATACAACTTGTTGGCATGGGAAATACCTATTGTTTAAACAAAATTTAGGAATAAAACGTGCTGGCATGGGCAATACCTATTTATAAAACATGATTCAGGAATACAACTTGTTGGCATTTGCAATACGTACAGATAAAACATGATTTAGGAATACAACCTGTTGGCATGGGCAATACATATTGCTAAAACATGATTTAGGAATGCAACTTGTTGGCATGAGCAACAACTATTGTTAAAACATGATTCAGGAATACAACTTGTTGGCATGGGCAAAGCCTATTGTTAAAACATGATTCAGGAATACAAATTGTTGGCATGGGCAATACCTATTGATAAAACCTGATTTAGGAATACAACTTGTTGGCATGGGCAATAACTATTGATAAAACATGATTCAGGAATACAACTTGTTGGCATGGGCAATGCCTATTGTTAAAACATGATTCAGGAATACAAATTGTTGGCATGGGCAATACCTATTGATAAAACCTGATTTAGGAATACAACTTGTTGGCATGGGCAATACCTATTGATGAAACATGATTTAGGAATACAACTTGTTGGCATGGGCAATACCTATTGATAAAACCTGATTTAGGAATACAACTTGTTGGCATGGGAAATACCTATTGTTTAAACATAATTTAGGAATAAAACTTGTTGGCATGGGCAATACCTATTTATAAAACATGATTCACGAATACAACTTAATGGCATGGGCAATGCCTATTGTTAAAACATGCTTTAGGAATACAACTTGTTGGCATGGGCAATACCTATTGACAAAACATGATTCAGGAATACAACTTGTTGGCACAGGCAATGCCTATTGATAAAACCTGATTTAGGAATACAACTTGTTGGCATGGGCAATAACTATTGATAAAACATGATTCAGGAATACAAATTGTTGGCATGGGCAATACCTATTGACAAAACATGATTCAGGAATACAACTTGTTGGCATTTGCAATACGTACAGATAAAACATGATTTATGAATACAACTTGTTGGCATGGGCAATACATATTGCTAAAACATGATTTAGGAATGCAACTTGTTGGCATGAGCAACAACTATTGTTAAAACATGATTCAGGAATACAACTTGTTGGCATGGGCAATACCTATTGTTAAAACATGATTTAGAAATACAACATCTTGGCATGGACAATACCTATTGTTAAAACATGATTTAGGGATATAACTTGTTGGCATGGGCAATACCTATTGTTAAAACATGATTTAGGAGTACAACTTGTTGACATGGACAATACCTATTGTTAAAACATGATTTGGGGATATAACTTGTTGGTATGGGTAATACCTATTGTTAAAACCTGATTTAGGAATACAACTTGTTGGTATGGGCAATACCTATTGATAAAACATGATTTAGGAATAGAACTTGTTGGCATGGACAATACATATTGTTAAAAAATGACTTAGGAATACAACTTGGTAAGCTTCTTATTTAGCACTCAATCGTGTGCTTTATGACCTTATCAACCGAACGTGCCCACCCTATGACCAGCAAAATTATACGAAGAAATATGATGTTTGTCGCGATTCAGGCACATCTTGAAATTTCGAATGGATGTGATAGTAAATATTTCAATCGGCAAAGTGTTCCATCGTTGATTTTTGGAGCACAAAAATCACCTTCGATAATCTGTCATTCGGCAAAATGGACGTCGAATAGTAGTCAATGATTGAATGGTGTCAGTATCATTGACAGATACGAGAGGCTAAATTTGATCTTGTAAGTAGTTGGGAGCAAACCCTGTGCATATTTTAAAAAATTGAATTAAATTGTGCTTATAGTGACGATGATATAGGCTATCCCGACCAGTTTCCGCATATAATAAGACCCGAGCCACACTCTTGTTAGCATCTGTTAATATGCTTATAGCCTTCAATTTTATGTTTCCTGTTATTCTTTTCTTGCGGGTAAGAAAATGAATGATATTCACAAATTTTAGTAAGTGAGTGTAGTTATTGTCATTGTGTTTATTGTTAACGGTCAATTATAGGGGGTATATTTCATTTAGAGGGCAAACATATTAACATTTTTCCAATCGGTCTAACTTAAAGTTTTACATCTCCCTCCAAAAATAGAACCAACAGTTTACAAACAGACTAGTGCTTCAGTAGTATGGTGAAATGTGGCCTCTAGATCAAACGTAGGAAATCCATTGCATGGTTGTTCTGGTCTTAATATACCATGGGGGTTATAGACCAAATGTAGGAAATCCATTTGGTGGTTGATCTGGTCTAAAAAAAGAACATGGCTGTTCGGGTCTGAATATGATATGTGGTTTCTGGACCAAATGTAGGAATTGTATGGTATTCTAATGACTAAACCCCATTGTGGTTCTGGACCAAACGCAGGAAAGCCATTAGAGGGGTGTTGACCACGTGGTTGTGATCATAGTGATGTTGGTTCTGTACAGTCATCTTCGTTTCCAATGGCGCCAGTCCTGCCGCCATGGTCATGGACAGCAGCGTGCAAGATGCCAGAGTTACCTGTGGTGATGGATGACTACAATGCTATTTTGAAACTATTTGATGCGACGGTGGCGATGGTCAATAAGGAACTGATTTATGCCCCAGAGATGATCTTTCTAGAGGGGAATCAAGACGTACAAGAAGAAGTAAAAGAAGATATTATAGTCATCATAGAACCACACAGAGAAACAAGAAGTAATATGATATCCAAAATAAACTCAAGCATGTTAACCTAACCGCGCCACAACGAGATAAATTTTGTCACTGGCTTAACCTGGTCACGCGTGGTCCATTTCCAGGCTGTATGACATTTTTTAAGTTCGATTACTTGTTCAGGCATATTGTTGAGCTGATTGAATAACCAGAGGAAACAACGGGATGTAAACCAGTCTCTGGTAAAAATGTATCAGGAGAGTACGATACAATTAATTCTTAGGCACTAGCACAAATGATGCGGGCGACAATGTCTTAGGCGTCAGAGTGAAATTTGTCAGGGTAACCGAACAATTGACGAGATACTTTTTACCTTCTTTGAAAGGACATTTTCGGTTCTGAACATGTCCAAGTTGTTTTCTGTAATTCCTGCTCGTAAAAAGAACATTCGATGATCTCGCCTGATGTATTCTAAAAATTGTAAATGACGGTCGTCGTTTACTTTACTGTATCCACAACAAACACGTCCTTAGTTCAGTTTGGTGTGCATACTTTCGCAAACATGCTTTTCTGTCAGTTTATTCTCAGTTGGTCACCTGCCTTAAATTTATGTATAATATATAAGGCATCAGTCCCTTCCTGTTTTCGGTCTTCCGTAGTTGCTTCAGTGGTTCGCCTGTTCATGATTCCGTGTTTTGTTTGATTTTACTGGTTCGCGATGTCTGGTGGGGG
Organism: Sinohyriopsis cumingii; assembly: GCA_028554795.2. Taxonomy (NCBI): domain Eukaryota; kingdom Metazoa; phylum Mollusca; class Bivalvia; order Unionida; family Unionidae; genus Sinohyriopsis; species Sinohyriopsis cumingii. Next base: position 98,149,189 of record CM068838.1, read on the forward strand.
TTATCACTGACAAATTCTCTTCCGTTTTATCTAGGACCTGCTAAACCGGTTCATAACAGAAGCGTTGACTTAATTTTGCGTGTTATATACTCCCACGATATTTTTTGCAGACAATCCGAAATGGTTGTTTTAAAATTTGATGCCATGATCCACTTAAACTTTTTTGTTGTCTGCGTGCACCCACAAAGCTTTACAGCGCATCATCGATAGAGTTTCTTTGTTTTGTTCTTCAGAGGAACCACCCAGGCGTATTTGCTAAGCACATCGATACCCGTCAACATATATCTGAAATGATCGTTATGCTAGCTGTAATCTCTCATGGCAACGAAATTCGATGACCAGATGTCGTCCATCATCACAGCAAAAACTTTATGATGTTGAAAACATTTACGCACAGGTTTGTCAGCTCATCATCTTCGACTTTTGTTGTGCACTTGGTGACAGTGTGCTTGGTATTATTCCTACCCAAATTCCCATCTTACGTTTAGTCCCTATGATGTACTTGTCATGAAAGAGATCTTGTGTACCACAACATTCTTCTCATTTCTTGCTATGAGAAGGAATTTGCCCATGGAGAGAGAGAGAGAGAGAGAGAGAGAGAGAGAGAGAGTTCAGGCTCTTTTAACAAAGGGTGTCACTCGTAACGGTATACATACGGCTAAATCTTGTGGCATATGTTAAGCGGAGGTAAGGAATCGCTATAAGGAAAGACAGCCTTCTGATTCTTGATGAACGCATTTTATTTAAATTATATATATATATATATATATATATATATATATATATATATATATATATATATATATATATATATATATAGAGAGAGAGAGAGAGAGAGAGAGAGAGAGAGAGAGAGAGAGAGATAATACATTCTAGTGATACATCTATAAAGCCTTTATATTTAAAATAAACGTAATACATATAAGATTATACTTTTCCTTCGAGCTTTCCAACTTCATACATTTGTATAATTTCTGCATTTTAGAATATAATACCGGTAGTTAATCTTGATAAACTTCATGACAGCCAATGAGTATAACATTTAATAGTTGCAATATAATTCAACAATCGTTTTGATGAAATGGATTTTACTACATTACAGCGGCAAGAATATATAAACCGACCAGTCCAGGGTAAGTATGGGCTAGAAGTGGATGGAAAAAACCTTAGGAAACCCGGAGTTATACCAGAAGAGGGCACAACATCTGTGAATAATTGTGTTAATGTTTATTCAGTGAATAAGAGGTAATCTGCGATATTGACAGCTTGAAATAAAGGATCATTATATAATGTCGTTTCGGTCGATAAAAGTAAATGTCTAGCTACAGTGATATCAGATTTGTCCATAGGAAGAAAAGATCCTCCCCCCCCACCTATGAAGCGCCTATAACACTGGTGAAAGGTTAACCACTTTTGCGAGTACAGGGGATCGCAGAACTATGGGATTGTTTAACTTAGTTATACTAATGAAAGCATACTCAATATAAAAAGTGTCTTTTTCTTGATTGAGGTCGTACATGACATTGTTGGTAATAAAATCAATTCATCAAATGTTATGGCTTCAATAGGGAAATGTTTCAATGAATGCACTGATTTGTCTATTCTGAAAAGAAAGTATAGTAGCAATTAAATATTTGTCGCGCTTAGATTCAAGTTAGCACGTGTACGATTTTTTATTTACGTCAATGGAACGGTCACATTTCGGTAAATGTGGCTAACTTTTTCTCGATTTGAGGTAAGACGTTTCTTTATAAATATTGACATATCTCTGACGCTGTTTATGTTCGTATAAACATAACAGATGTTTTTAAACTAAACCAAGATATTTTCAATATGGTTGACATGCATGATGCTTATACTGCTTTTGTGCTAATGTATTCCAAAGACTGAAACACCTTTAGTTCAGCTTTTGTAGGAACGTGCAAAATATTTTATAGACACGTATTAAATGGAATAAATTTCTACGTTATGGAAGGGACTGCAGCATGTACTTTTACAAATGACTGCAGTATAGTGGATATTATCATACTGCCGATCAATAAGGATAAATGCAAAATATTCACATCAGATTTGTTGAACAGAGGACTCAATGTCTTGCTCCGACAACACTACATTACCCTTAATAATGCATTCAGATTACAATCAATTGTCCATAAATATATAAGTAACTTTGGTGGTACGTTTTACTGCTGATTAGCTGATAATTATAAAAATTACGGTCACGTACAGCATAATAAGCCATGGTCACCTGTACAGGTGTATATATTTTACAGAACTTAAATACTGCGTATTCCTGCTTGTAGCACCATGTTCGAACAACAAAATGGACGAAATAGATAATTGCATTGCTGCAACGACGTGTTCGAGGCTCCATTTTTATGTCTTTCTTTCTCTCTCCAATAATGATTTAGTTCAAAGGTTACGAAGTAAGTGTGATTGAACAACTGTCATCATGGAACATGTACTTGAGATCTTGGTCTTAATGCATACGCATAATAAAGCTAACTATACTCCAAATGTAAGGGTAGAACAAGAACAAAGTATGAAAATTGAAAGGAAGCTGATCTACGAAAAGTAAAATTAATTTTCTTTCTTTCGGAAATGTATATTTTGTTTTATAAAGTATGTGCTTTTGTATAAAAGTAGTTTGTGTTCAATAGAAGATATTTTAAAACGTAATGCAACATAACGTTTTGCTTTGTGTTTGTATTCGCACCCATTTAACCCCAGAGAGAGAGAGAGAGAGAGGATAGGCTCATCGTCTTCAGAAATGAGATGGGAAATATGTCATCTGAATCACGAGTCTCATACGATTGCCATCTATCGTGGCCTATTAACTTATTTCCAAGAAGAGAAGCCGTACAATGAGAAGATACCATTTCGTTGAATTTAGATAGAGTACAAACTCAAATACTAATTAAACAATTCTTACATTCCTGAGACACGAGTTGTCTAGTCGTTTAATTTTTGCATGCAGACGCCCTTGTTTTGTCTGGTTGTCGGGCTATCGACTCTACATGGAGGTCAGTGTATTTATTGGAGAGAAAGAAAAAAAAAGGGAAAGACCCAGGGATTTCCGACTCATTGGAGGTAAATGGGGTTGGCGAATATATATATATATATATATATATATATATATAGCATCATAGACAAACATAAAAATACAAAACAGAAACGAACAAGAAAAACAATAAACATGAAAATGCTTAATTTCTACAACCATGTATGAGTATGGATCTAACATGTATAATTTTAAAACTGTAGATATCGTACCCTATTAGATTATGACTAATGCTACAATGGCAACCTAGCTGAATTCGACCCACAAAAGGATGAGCAAGAGTGCGATAAATTGGTCAATAAAGAGCGACGTAGCCATATATTATATCCCGGATAATTAATTGTATCTAGCCATATATTATATCCCGGATAATTAATTGTATCTTAATGAAAAATATCCGCAATAAAAATATTATCAATACATGCAAAACCTTTCAAAACAGACTGGGTAATTATTGGAAAGTACTTGACGAATGAACTAAAGGAATCTTTTATTTAAATATATATATACATATATATATATATATATATATATATATATATATATATATATATATATATATATATATATATATATATACTCAAAGCAGATACTAATTTATTTTATGTTCAGTGTAGGCCCGATTAGAACCTTCACAGTTTAAACCGAGTGGTTTCAATGTTGTTATGCGGCGTATCCAGTAGGGTTCCTTATCTTTCCTGAATTCGAAACTTCAGTCAAGGGTGGGGGCAATTTCAGTTAGCATAATGTCTCTGAAAGTATGGTCAAGGGAAGAGAGGTGCTCTGCTACTGTACTGTTCAGCTTTATGGTCATCAAATCAGATCTGGTAAGACTGATTGTTCTGTGTGCTTTTCACATTAATCCATCATTACCTTAGGAACTGACATCTAACGTACGGACTTCGGACATACATCAACAATCGACAAGCTGTTTTTATTTAGTAACCCAGTATAAAAATGAAACATACCATTATGGATATAAAAAGGAAAGAAAACAACTCGTAAAGAAAGATGAAAAATGACCTTCATTTTGAAACCTGCACATACGGGAGTAATGTTTCTTGGATCTAAATGAGATGTTCTTCCTATTTTTAGATCACTTATGGGATGCAGGAAGGATAATTACTGTGATATAGCCCTGGATACGATTGCATCATCGGTGAATATTGAGGTTACGTTCACAATGATGTAACTTGGCAGGAAACGTTAACTACGCTCACACAGATGCAACCTGGCAGTGACCTTTAACACTAGTTATGAAATGTTTTTAATCAGCAGTTTGATGTTTGCAGATCTTGTGTAAACCATATAAAAAATTATACAATAGATTTATTTCTTCAACTGAGATCATTTAAGGTCTCCCCATATACGATTGATGAATTCTCATACTTAGGTACCTAAACACATGACAGCAATATATATATATATATATATATATATATATATATATATATATATATATATATATATATATATATATATTGTATTTAATTTGCGTCCGTCTTTTCAGATTGTACTGTGAGATATTGGCTTCTTCTAACCAATTTATTTCCTAAATTAATTAAATGCGACCAATGTCAATGATTCTAAATTATAAAAGCTATTTATAAGAGCGCGTTGAGTTTAGGTATATTCTAGAAGTGGGCTTGTTTGATATAGGATTGGAATCTATGTCAGTCAAAAATGAGGCAAAAATATGGACTTTATATTTTATTATCTGGACTATGTTTGTTTGCAATTGTAAAACCGTGTTCCTCTTTAATTCGTGAGCAATCAATTGTTTAAATTATTAATTGTGATTACCAAGTTATAGTTGACTTTGGATTAACACTTTATTTTGGGATTCCATTCTGAGGGTCCGGGGTTGTAGGATTGGCTCGAGGTACCTCACTACGTGTCGTTAGAGGCGACTAAGTAGAGGCAATCTGTTTGCAGTGGGATGCGTCCCGTGTCGGGGAGGAAAGGATCCTGGTGTTTGACAGAGGCTTTCCGATGCAATACACTACTTTGGCCTCTACTTCTTCTAGACGGGTGGAAGGGATGGGCCCGGTCTCGACAAATCGGCTGGTCACGCCGAGCCTAAGGACGTCTTTATTTACTCTCTCTCTCTCTCTCTCTCTCTCTCTCTCTCTCGCCTTCTTTATCTTTCTTCTTCTATCTCTCTTGATACCATTGTTGACAATACAGTCTATTCCTTTATCTTTCCCTTTCCCAAGTCTTAGAAGACTTCTTAGAAGGCGGTGGCTTAACTGGACAATCAGTAGATACTTTTAATGACCTTAGAACGCCGTGGCTCATGGGTCAATCATAGATAATGTTATCAACTGAGTATAGCATATGTGTATCCCTTGCACTTGAAAAGTGTGCCCGAATGGGCATTATGGTGGGCGGGGAGCACGGGTGCTGAAATAAGTCCGAGACAAACCACTTCCATCTTCCACAACTCTTATCATGAACTCCTCACAGAATTTAAAAACTTCACAGGAATTTATACCGATGGATCAAAGGATGAGGAAAAGGCTCATGCAGCCTTCGTTAGTGGAAATCACACAACACAAGTTCGCTTACGAAATGGCACATCAATTTTTCAGCTGAAATCAGAGCAATAGACCTTGCTCTGCAATATATCGAAAATAAACATATTTTAAACAGCACCATCCTCATCGACTCCCTATCAGTACTTCAATCACTACACAATACAAAACTGGAAAACCCAATGTTGACCAATGTTCTTGTCAAAAATACTAAGCTGATTACCTCTCACAAAAACGTATACTGCTGGTTACCTAGTCATAATGGTATTAAAGGTAATGAAAAGCAGATTGGGCTGCTAAAATGGACCTATCTCAAGAACCATCTGATTTTAAAATACCATATCATGATTTTAAACCTATTATCAAAGAGACTTTACGTCAGAAGTGGCAGTATCATGGAATGATGTAATGAATAATAAACTTCACGCCATCAAGCAGGGGGCCCCGAGTGGCCGAGTGGTCTAAAGCGGTCTCCGTTACGGATCACTGCCATATCACTTTTGTCTGCGTGGGTTCGAGTCTAGGATCCGGCAATTTTGGGTATGTGAGAAAGCTTGCCAATAGCTTCTCGTGGGTCGGTGGTTCTTCCCGGGGTTTGCCCTGGTTCTTCCCCCACCATTAATACAGGCCGCCATGCATAAACTATCGTGTGCTGAAAAATGGCGTTAAAGCCAACAACAGCAACAACAAGAAAGCAGTCAAGCCAACCGTAAACGAATGGACTCCTTCCTACAAAACTATGAGTAGGGTGGAGGTAGTCATTGCAAGAATTCGAATTGGTCATACTTATATAACCCTTTCCCAAATACTAAAAGGTGAAGACCCACCAGAGTGCGTTTCTTGCAATGAACCATTCACTGTTAAGCACTGTATGATAGAGTGTTTCGACCTGCAACCTACGCGCTATCAGTATTACATTGTGCATGACATGAAGAAAATGTTTGATACAATAAACATCACTTGTATTATCGAATTCCTGAAAGCAGTGAATATTTACTCTAAAATCTAACTTTTATGCCATCACATAGAGCAGCGTTATGTAATATATATACCGTCCATTTCTTTTCAATACCTTTTCATCTGTATTCATCACAGGTGCTCGACGCGAGCTTGATGTTGAGAAAAAAAAAAACAATGATCTAAAGGAAAAATCATACAGAGTGAAAAAATATCTTAGATTACCCCCATGACCCGTTCCGACATAGGACCCTCTCTATCATAATATATAAGAGAGAGGGTACGAGTGGCCGAGTGGTCTAAAGCGCTCGCCGTTCCGGATCACTGCCATCTCACCTCTGTCTGCGTGGGTTCGAGTCCAAGGCTCGGCTAGCGTGGGTACGTGGGAAAGCCTACCAGTAGCTTCTCGTGGGTCGGTGGTTCTTCCCTGGGTTTTCCAGGGTTCTTCCTCCACCAGTTATACTGGCCACCATGTATAGCCTATCATGTGCTGAAAAATGGCGTTAAACCCTAGATCAACATCAACAACGGAACTTCTAAATACTTCATTCTACCCATGACCCTCGATTTCCTTCTGCTATTTCCGTTTTTTAAGGTACACGACCGTACTATATGGCTTGTTGTACTCCAGATTTTTTCTATCCACCAAGCCATCATTGATGTTTCTACGTTGTACCAAACTGAAGTTATGGGCTCCGAATAATCACTCTCTACTCGATTTTTATTTCATGCCAATAGATAGTGTGCATGGTGACATAAATAGACTCATAAAATAAACTTATTGGATTCATAAGTTAGACTCTTTGTATCTTAATGGCCTTAATGCCAATGCACTATATATGTGATTATTGGTGTTAAAGTGTGTTGAAATATAAGAGGAAAACTGATGATCTCTATGACGTTTTGTATGAAAGCGATGATTATTAACTTTTCCCCGTTTGTGTTGCTTTTTATACCAATTTTATATATATATATATATGAAATAATACTTCCTTACATATTTAATGTGTATCGTCAAAAGACAATTGGTTACGGGACATAAATTAGCCCTGACTGTTTGCTGAGAAAGTGATAATGGTTTCACTTAAACCCTTTGAGACAAAGTTAATAGGATAAGTATTATTTCATATTTATATTCTAAACTAAACAGCAAGGTAACAAAAAATATTCATATAATCAGTGCAAAATTTTCTTTATTTGCTCAGATTACAAGTTTGGAAATATACATTTGACTTTAACACCAATAATCACATATATAGTGCAATGATTATACATAAACCATGGAACTTATGACTCCTAGAATGATAAAGTATCTTGTACATTAGGTCAACTCATTCTTATTGTACTATATGTTTATACATGTTATGATAACTTTCACAATAAAACAAAACTAGCTTTAAAAATGGCATATGTCTCATATAAAACAGTAAGGTACAAGTATCTATATTATACATTGCATGATCTGAGAACCTTCGATTCAGTCTATCATAGATTCAGACACACTCCACACTGTTGGAAAAGTCTTGTTTACTCGTGCGTGACAAAATAAGGAGGTGTTACGTAATGATTGACACGCACTACACTGTCGGAAAACTTGTTTACTCATGCGTGACAAAACAAGGAGGGGCTACGTAATGACGATTGACACACATTGCACTCTATCAAAGCTCTTGTTTACACAATTGTGTTACAAAATAGGGAGGTGCTAAATGATGATGATTGACACATACTGCACTGTCGGAAGCTCTCGTTTACACACGCATGATAAAATAAGGCGGTGCTACATAATGATGATTGACACACTACACTGTTCAACAGCTCTCGTTTACACGTTAATGACTAAAACATGAGATGCTAATTAAATCTGAATAACACAACCTTTATATAACTGTATACAGTAAATCTGATTATCATATCCTTCATATAAATATATACATTAAATAATTTTCAGATACCATTATAATCTTTTGGCAAAAAATACAATCAAGAGCAACGTTGGCGGGAAGAGTCGAATGGAGCGAACGGGTATTAGAAAACTACTAGGTATCAATGGAATGGAACTCTGTTGAATGCCAAGACCAACCTAACCGGTATTAATAAATGATGTAATTTAAGACTGATCAATTTTTAAAATAAAATTCCGAAGTCTTTTAAAATAAAATTTCAAAGTTATTTTATTCGCCTCTACATTATATATATATATATATATATATATATATATATATATATATATATATATATATATATATATATATATATATATACATATATGTATGTATGTGTGTGTGTGTGTGTGTGTGTGTGTGTGTGTGTGTTTCGTACTGTTTGATATCAACCATAATGACAACAGTGGTATTTGCCGAATCCCATGAAAGAAAAGGTACCGCTTTGCACATGGCAAAAAGAAAATTGTAACCTATTTATTCATAATATTAGTGTATGTTATGTCTCTTAGTTAAATAAGCATCACATATTAGCTTTAGCTGTGTTGCAAGATATACACAATAGCTGATTCCTTCTTCATTTTACGTCACTTACTTATAAAACTTGTATTAACTTTAACGAAGGAGGACTGAAGTCAGCAAGGTTGTGCCTTCACCTTCTTGTTAACCTTAGCAGCAGAGAGGGTGAACAGACCATAGAATTCCGACAAAACAAATAAAACAAACAAATAAATCATCTCGTAGAAAGGTCCAGATTTTACAAATGAACTTTCCTTGAGATGTTTATTTTTGCAATGACCGATTGTACTAATAAAACCTCAGTTCGAAATAGTAGCTGAAAAAATAAAGTACTCTACGTGTTTATTTATTTCTTGTTTATTTTTTTGACGACCAACGTTGGTAGGTACCCTCTCTGCTGCTCCTCTTCTGCTGATATTAATTAAATTATTATGTTATAATAAAAATGGTACATCCAGAATCTCATACTGCAAGAACAGCACGAGAACGATTAGAAACAATTAAAAAATTTCTTCCTGTCAGAGACTCATTTAGAAAAAATCTGCAAGCGCAGCAAGAAGCAAAAGTTGAGTTTGAAGAAGACACTAAAAAACTGTTTAAGCCCGTCACTGCGGCTACTGAACAAGTTACAACTGTCATCAAAGAAGATCTTCTTCCGGTATCAAAAAAAATAGCAAGAAGAACTAAACAGGCAAAGGAGATTTTACGAGATCTTCCAATTGACATAGCCGCAGCTCAACCTCCACCTGTTGATGAGGAAATACTTGAAGGTATTGAAGAACTTCGTACCGAAGTCGCCGATGTGAGAAAAAAACTTGCATCTAAATCCAAACCAGCAGGAGAAAACGTAGACTTAATTGCAAAATTTAACGAAGGAGTTGTTGAGGAAATTAGAAAAACTGAAAGAGAGAGATTACCTGAAGCAATATTAAATAGTATATCTAATAAATCTAGTATTTTAAAACCCCGTTATGAAAAAACAAATGATGATAATTTCATTAAATGGATATATCGCGTATATTACAACAAAAAACAAGCTAGAGGTCTAGAATACGAAAGACTTAAAGAAGAAGTAAAAAGACTTTATAGAGAGAGACGGGAACAACTAGGACAAGGAGAGTCCTCCCAGTATCAGCTTCCTCCACCTCTGCAACAAATAGAACAACAACAATCTTCTTCGCCACAGCAAAGGTTGATGTCGGAAATTAAAAAGGCTAAAGAGTCACTTAAATCACCCTCCTCGAAGAAAATTCCTGCACCGAAAATGACATTTACACCGACAGGTTCACCACATGGATTTCGAGAAGGTTCACCCCCGGACACCACTGAAGTACCTACTCCGGTAATGCAACCACCACCTCAAGATGAACCTAAAACAGGATCTGGTTTATGTCCTGATAATATCATCAATGACGTATCACGGTTAGAAGTTCTCATAGGAGGAAAACGAGCTGGAAATAATTCACCAGAAATAACCAATGAAGCAGCTGATATTTGTCGGCGACTATTTCAAGGTGGTATCATGGATATTGGCGTTTACCGAGAACTTATTGATGAGCTCGTTGATGACTAGTTGTTAGATAAATGGTAAATAAAATAAGATGATTGTGCATGATAATCATCGTAAACCCACACAGGTTAGAGCGGTAAACTCACGATTACCAATCTATAGTGTTATTTACGGAAATGGACTTGGTGATGTCATTCGGGGATTATTTACAAGGATAGCTCCCAAAGTAGCACCTGTAGCAAAACAATTATCGATGAAGGCTATTGATATTGTTCGTGATAAAGCTCCTGGAGCAATTGTCAATGTTGCTGGTAAGGCGTTCTCGGCGATCAAGGAAAGACTAGCACGATTATTGCGACGAAAACAACAACCACCGGTGAAACTGGCAAGTACTGAGGTGATGCCCTCAGACGTAAGTAAAATAATAAATCAGGCTGCAAATCAAAAACTAGCGGCGATATCTGAAGAAGCAGAAAAAAATATAACAGCAAATTTAATAGCAGGAAGCGGTCTTCGTCGACGATGATCATCATTTGGAAAAATGGTAACTATAATAAAAATGTTCAGGCGCGAATCAGACCCAGCATTTGATATGGAGGCACCTGTCCTTAAGTACGAGTCAGTACGTGATTATCAGTTTTATTCTTATGACGCAAGACAACCAAATCATCAGGGGAGAATCGAATTACAGGTTCATGATACAAGTAGATATTTCTTGCCCGCTGAAGCGTTTATTGAAGTAGAAGGTAGACTTGTAACGAATGTTGTAGCTAATACGCCATATGCTGCTAATTTGCGTGTTGGTTTTGTCAACAACGGGATCATGGCATTATTTAGTGGCGCCACATATATGATTGATGGAAAAAATATTGAATCAGTTCAGAATGATGTCGACGTTGCTACAACAATAATTGGTCTGGCGAGATATTCTGACGACTTTACAAGATCAGCTGGTCCAACAATGATGTTTGCCAAGGATATTACTGACAACGCTGATCATGTTCAGTATACCAAAGTACTGGCAACACGAGCTACTTCAGTTGATCCACAACCGGTTGATTTTGAGCACGCAGACAGACCAGGTGCTGATTATGATATTATAAAAAGCGTTAATGCGACTTACAACCTGGGATTTGCAACACGCCGATCAGCGCTGTCGGGAGATGATAGAAATTTTTCGTGTGCAATTCCATTATCTCATATCTTTGGATTTTGCAGAAATGTTAGAAAAGTCATCTTTGGAGCTAAACACACAATTGTGCTCGTAAGAAAAGGTAATGATAATGATGCAATCTGGCGAGGTGCTGGTGTTGCCGAGGGTAAAGTAAATATATCAAAACTTTCACTATGGATGCCAGTAATGACTCCATCTATTACTGAGGAACAAAAATTACTATCTTTTATGGATCAAGGCGGTAAATCATTGCTATCATGGTTAACAGTAACCACAGATGCTGCTCAAAGCAATATTAATGGTTTATTTACATGGCATATAGCATCACAACAGGGTGTTTCTGCACCACGACATATTTTTATTGCACTACAAGATAATGCTCGGACGAATAATCAACAACGTTCACATATGATATTTGACAACCTTGGAGTTAATGAAGTTTCCTTACGGATAAATGGACATCAAGAACCAGCCGAGGATATACAACTAAATTTTGTTCAAAATCATGTAGCGCGCGCATATCATCGTTTAATGTCATTCATGGGACGTGATCAAAATATAGATACCGGGTTGCAAATATCACAACTAGATTTTACAGGTCTATATCCGATTTATTATTTTTCACTAGAACATCTTGATTTATCCAAACAATCTGTTGTTGATATACACTTTCGAGCTCATGTTACTAACCCTCCTCCTGATATACCCGGTCCACCAATTGTTCCCGGCTTCTACAGAGCGATCGCGGTCATACTTAGCGACAAGGCCATGTTACTTGAAGGTGGCAGTGGTCGAATGAGGATCGTTGATGCACCGGTGGAAAATCTTTAATCGTGTTATTTAGAAAAATATATTTTATATAAAAATGTCGTATAGTCATGTTAATGTTACTCTGACCCCGGGTCAGGTAAAAAAGCTTCAATCAAAAACCGCCAACAAATGCGGAACTAAAATATCACTAAAACGAGATCATATTAGTGGTGGTCCAAACAAATTATCGTTGACAAATAATCAGATTAAACATTTCAATAAAGCCCTAGAATCAAAAACTGGAGTTCAATTCCATCTCTCCCCGAGCGCCATCAAAGACATGGTTAAAACGGGTGGTATATTCCCACTACTTGCGGCCATTCCGGCATTAATAGCTGCAGCTGCTCCAGCCGTAGCAAAAGCGGCCGCGTTAGGTGCTGTTGGAACAGCCGCTGGAATGGCACTAAAGAAGGCAACAGGGCGAGGATACAAAAAAAAGGGACGCGGTCTAAGATTACCGGGATCTCGTTGGGGGAGAGGCCTAAGGCTTCCAGGGTCATTTCGTTAGACGTTCCAGCATCAAATTTTGATTTACTTGATGCTGCTAAAAAATTAAAAATATCTGCCTTTAGAGGTGTTTTTATGCGAGATCAATTACCGAAACAACCAAACAAACTAGAAACAGGTATGATTAATCTTGACAAACGTTCCGGACCCGGTACTCATTGGGTATCATACGCGGTTGATCCGCGTGGAATTGTTTATTTTGATTCGTACGGGTTAGCTCCACCTGTTGAATTTATCAAGTATGTCGCACCACTCCACGCAACAACCTCTGGTTACAAAGTTTGGTATTCAACGCTACCCACACAAACAATGACAGATCCGCCAATATGCGGCCGTGAAGTAATTAATGTACTCGACGCTATATCAAAATCATCCAGGCCGCCACATAAAGTCGTGCACGATTATACAAGCAACCGATTTGTTGCGCGTAAAGCATTTTAAACAACGGATCTTATTATAATGGTTGACATTTACGGAAGATCTTCTACTAGTAAGAAAATAAAATCCGACGTTGATCTGTCAAAGTATGCGACTAAAGATGACCTCGCTGATATTATGAACCTGGCTGGAGTTGACCCAGATGAAGTTGTTATTTTTCAAGATCGATATGGTAAACTAAAAACCAGCAATATCAAATGGAATGATATAGTCCGGCGAGTACTCGGTGCAGTTACGGATAATATTCCCGTGTTTACTGACGGTGGTAGAATCAGAGATTCAAGTATGTCACTTAAAACCATCAGAGATGAAATTGCAAAAAGTGTTGCTAATCGCGTGAGAAACACCGGTGACACGATGACAGGTGAACTTAGCATGAACGGGAACAAAATAGTAGCTGTAACAGCTCCAAAATCTGACAACGACGTCGCAAACAAACTATACGTCGACGACGTGGATGGAAAACTATTCACGCTGCGGGCCGAGTATGATGTTCACGTAACCGGTTTTACAAGGCTTCGAAGAAATTTTCAAAAAACCGATGATGCCATAAATAAGTTCTTTGGAACTCCTTCCGTCATTGACATGAAACTCGTTGATATCAAAAGTAACCTAGACACGATCAAACGAACACAACTAGACATCGTAGCGGGAATTCCTGAGATTATCAATAAAACCAATCTGATTAAAATTTCAGCTGAAATATCTCCCGGGCATATCACAAACATCGTATACACGGTATCATCGGGATTCGCAACATGGTCAAAACAGAATAATACTATCGAATATATCGCAACAACCACTGGCGTGTACAGGCTGTCTGTGTTTAGTGCTGCAAAATTTGAAATATTTACAACGTATCCATGGCGTCATTCCACCGACAGGTTTTCCGGGGTTGTATCTGTTATATTAAATATCGGATTCAAAGAAATATTTATCCTGGAAGCAGATGATAAGACATTAACCGCAACATCCTTCTGGTGGTGTTTGGAATTTGTAGCTGAAACACCTCAATTGGTTACTGCATAAAAATATATGGACGGTGCACAATACAGATACAATCAAGCGCGTGAATGGCAGGCGGCGCTAAAAGATCAAGTCGATCAATATACAGTAAAAGTAAAAAAATATCGACGACGATTGGTTATCGTTGATGTGATTGTTTATTCAGTATCCGCTGTTGTTGCTGGAACCGGTGTAATATTATCAGCGTTAACAACGATGGCACCAGTAGCTGTAACTATTTGTATTTCAGCAGCAACAACTATTGCAGGTGTGCTTGGTATCATCACAAAAAAAATATGTACTTGTACGAACGAAAAATTATCCGATTACAAAATAAAATTACATACAGCGACGGTAGCATACTCGAAATTATCCTCGTTGTTATCAGCGAGTCTCAGTGATGGAATTATATCTGATTTCGAATTTTCAATGATGACCAAAATATACGATGAAGGTATTAAAGATACAAGTATCAATAATGACAGAATTACTCCAGCAGATCGTGACCAACACAACTCCGCCAAAGATAACGATGATCTCGGTAAGTTCAATTAATCCTGAATTTAGTGTTAATTTTCCTACTGCAATTCCAGTAAAAGAAATAGCACTAGCACAATTACGAGTATATTACAGCTGGCCAAATATCAGATCAAAATCATTTAATGGTACACCAGCAAATAATTCGCTCGTATTTACTAACAAGAACAAACCCGATGGAACACCTGACTGGGTTGTTGTTGGAATACCAACCGGCAGTTATGAGATTGAAGAGATCAGTGAGGAATTTGCGCGTAGAATAAAATCAATAACAGGAAAAGAATCAAAAATATCAATTAATGTTCATGAGCCGACGTTGTCCTCGACGATTGAAATAAACTCGCCTGATTATGCCGTTGATATTTATCAATCTTCAATCGGATCAGTGTTAGGATGGCCTGAAATTCCCCCGGTGTATGAAGGACCACCAGAACCAACGAGGGGTGATTTTATCACAGATGAAAGGAAATTTATGACAGTTCCTGAATATAGAGGTAAATATCCATGGATCCAGACCGGTGGTCTTTCCGTGTTTACAATTACTCCTGATGGTGACGTTCCTAAAATAATAAATAATGTACGTAATATTCGTTCAGGTATTAGAGGAAATCCACTCGTAGATGAAGAATTTATTAAATCATATTCTGATCCTGTTAATTTTGAATTTAAACAATCAATCAACAAACTACGAAATTTCTTTACTGATAGCTACAGCGATGACGTAAAACAAAAAATCATTGAGACGATAAAACATCTAAATCAGGTCATATCAGATATTAGATACGCTAATAAAACTATCATTGTGAACATGGTTAGACACGGTGATGAAATTATTGATAATTATAAAGCTGGACCATGGTTTCTCAGTCATTACAAAATAACTAAACAACAATTACCAACATTTGTAATACCGGGGATTGATGCTAGAGAACTAGTAAAATTATTAAACGATCTTATCAACGAAAACTTTCCTAAAATACTCGATGCGTGGAAAAAACTAGCACCACCTCCAACTGTTCTCAGATATGATAATGATCCACACGGCGGCGGAAGACACGTATCCCCGCGGATCGTTAATATAACACCGACGGTCGCGGTCAATCTGGTTTGTGACGTAATCGATGGCAGCTATCAAATAGATCTCGGAAGATCAAATCAAGCTCAACAAGGATACATCCTGTACACGTTCACACCACAAGTTCCCCCTGGAAATTTAATCGTGCAAGAACCAACTAATCCTGTGTATTTGCGGTGTCACAATAATATGTTAACGCGAATCAATTTTAAACTCACAGACCACCTTAATCGCTTAATTGACATACGTGAAGAAGAGCTTGTAATAAATCTGTATGTAAAGTCGTAAGACTTTCGTCGTAAAGACTTCCGTCTTAAGGATTTCTGTCTAAGGACTTCCGTCGTAAGGATTTCTGTCTAAGGACTTTTGTCGTAGATCTTCAGAATCAAATTCGATCAACTTAAAAAAATATTTTATTATTACTGGCACAAATTTGTGTTTGGTACAAATTAATTGGCCCAGGCAACTAAAAAAGCTAGTCGATGAAAGTAAAATTAAAATTTCTATCAGAAAAAAAAATAATATTTATTAATTTTCCTGATTTTTACTGAAATTGTACAAATTACTTGATTTTGACTATCAACTACCCCGTCAGAAACATAAAAATGCACGAACTACTTGATTTTGACTACCAACTACCCCCTCAGAAACATAAAAATGCACGAACTACTTGATTTTGACTACCAACTACCCCGTCAGAAATAAGAAATTCTAACCTTGTCAAATTGTTCCTAACAAATTTTATTTATTATAAATTAATTTTATTTATTAATAATATTATTTTTACTGAGATTTTTATTTTTTTTTTTACTAAAATACAACGAAATTGCTCAATTTTCCTGATTTTGACTACCAACTACCCCGTCAGAAATCAAGTAGTTCGTGCATTTTTCTTTGATTTTGACTACCAACTACCCCGTCAGAATCAAGTAGTTCGTGCATTTTTCTTGATTTTAGTATAAAAAAAAAATTAATTCAGTAAATAAATAAATTAATTCAGAAATAAATAATTTGTAAAATTAAGAAATTTGTACAATTTTATGTTTTTGATGGGGTAAATGGTAGTCAAAATTAAGAAATTTGTACAATTTTATGTTTTTGATGGGGTAAATGGTACTCAAATTAAGAAATTTGTACAATTTTATGCTTTTGATGGGGTAAATGGTAGTCAAAATTAAGAAATTTGTACAAATTTGTTAAATTTCAGTAAAAAAAAACAAATTACTAACCCATCAAATTCAGAAATAATATTTCTGATCAAAGATCTCAGTCATCTTCAAAATTACTACTTTGGATCGTTTCACCAGTAACGAGGTTACTTTGGATCGTTTCACGATCTAACATTATTTTTCTTAATAGTCTTATGCGAGTACTAATCGTTTTCTTTGCCTCATACTCGTGGGATAATAACGATTTAATTCTTTCTACGGCTGTAGAAAGAGGAACGAACTCCTTCACATGATCATCTTCTACGGTAGCTAGCGACTGAAACATTGCCGATTGAATCCGTTTCATGAGCCTGTATTCAGATGATAGTGTGTGTGTCCCCATGGTTTTACGTTCTTGTAAAATCTCAAAGTCAGAAACTATATTTTCAGGATTAAGTTCATCAGATATATTAATTCCATCTTTTTTTAATTTTTTAATAGCGACAATTACATCATTGATATTTTCATGGTTCATTATATAATATATAAATCTTTAAAATAAAAAAAAAATATCCCTAGAACACCTATCGAGTGTATTAGCGAGTTCGTCGGGATGTTTCAGGGACAGCACAACCAAGAACTCGTAGCTTGCCACCGCAATCTACCAAGTTCATTAGGCAAATATTCCCTCTACGAGAGCCCCTAACCCGCCAAACAACGGTCTAGAGGCCCAAGAGGGAGGACAGCACAACCCTCATTAAACTCGTAGCTTGCCACCGCAATCTACCAAGTTTATAGGATATACATATAACATATAACTAACTAAGGACAGCACAGTCCTCATTAAACTCGTAGCTTGCCACCGCAATCTACCAAGTTTAGAGGATATACACATAACATATAACTAACTAAGGACAGCACAAGGACAGCACAGTCCTCGTTAAACTCGTAGCTTGCCACCGCAATCTACCAAGTTTACAGGATATACATATAACATATATACAATGAATGAAGAGCCCCTATCGAGTGTATTAGCGAGCTCAGATTATGAATGAAACGGCACTAACTAAGGACAGTACAAACATGTACGCTCAGCAAAATCACACCCACAATAATTAATCCAGTGGGTGATACGAAAATATGTATCAACCACAAGTCAATATTGTGGTTGGGAATTTGCTGAGCGGGGGTGGGTGGGTTTGCGGTTCCCCCCACTATTATAAAAATCGCAATTATGCGCACCACCGACAAATTGTCAGCCATGGGGATTCGATCCTGGACCGCGAGCGTCACAGTCCAATACCATACTGATCGAGCTATCAAACATTGTTACGAACATATGTTTCGGAAGTTAATATATAGCTAGCTATATAGCTAAGGAACCAATATTTACACTAAACAGCGGTTTCTGAATAATAACAGTTTCTGTATTTATAACAGTTTCTGAATAATAACAGTTTCTGTATTTGTAGCGGTTTCTGAATAATAGTTTCTGTATTTGTAGCGGGTTTCCCAAGTAGACTGAGAATCAATAATAATAGTTTCTGTATTTGTAGCGGTTTTCCTAAGTAGACTGAGAATCAATAATAACAGTGGCATTAATGCACCAGTCAAAGAACTTTCCAGAATGTAAGTTCAGTGAACACACAACTGCAGGTCAATTACAATGAGCAACGGTTTCTGTTTCACACACAGCTTCCTACGGATCAATAACATTATCATGTGTTGTATGATGGGGAAATATTTAAAAAACATAAATAATACTTCTACGAGTAATTAGTTACGATGTAATTAGTTACGATGTAATTAGTTAAACTGACTAATTACGATCATAAAAACCAACCATCTACGAAGAAAACTATATATTACAAAGTAATCTCCCCTTATGTAATCAAAAATTCAGTAGTGTATGGAGGACCTACTGTGACATAAATTAAAAAATTAATTCAATGTGGTGATGATAGTTAATAATGTGGTGATGATAGTTAATA
Source organism: Sinohyriopsis cumingii (assembly GCA_028554795.2). NCBI lineage: Eukaryota > Metazoa > Mollusca > Bivalvia > Unionida > Unionidae > Sinohyriopsis > Sinohyriopsis cumingii. The sequence continues at coordinate 98,168,398 of CM068838.1, forward strand.
ATGTGGTGATGATAGTTATTGATACTTAAAGATAATTTTCTGTTTATATTTTTTCGAGAAAGTAGATCTGGTTATATTATCTGCGACGTATTTTACCACACGCGAGTTAATATCAAAATATGTCGCAGCCGCGTTCATAGACTGAAACATAATTTCTTTGCCGGTTTCTATGTTTGTGGAAATTACCGCCCTCTTTCCGATTGTCTTATATCTTCCTGTATTTCCACGTGTATTATTCTCGCTGTATGTGACAACACGAAGGTTGGATAAATTATTGTTTTGAGTATCCCCGTCAATATGATCAATAACAAGACCGTCATTGATCAAACCCTTGTGACACTCGTATGTAAATCTATGACACAAATAATGTTTCTTCCCCCCCTCGCATGTGAACCTTAGATAGCCAGTATTAGAAACAACGCCAACTGGTTTTTTTAACTTGCAGTGTCTGATGATACCATTAATATTTGATTCATAGTTTGTTATGACAGGATGTGGGACAAATATATTTTGCTCCATTATAATAATATTATATGTTTAAATCATTGTTTGTCTGAAATCTTGATATATAATCCCTCACGGATTTTATAGCGTTTTCACCGCTATTATTTTTTTTGTCATAATATCTTTTAAGTTCTCTGAACCGTTTTCCGCCGCACTTCCCACATAATTCTGTCTTTCCTCGCACTCCAATACCACACCGTAGACATGGTATTGGTCCTAGACTTCCTCGTCGTATGTTTTGTGAGTGCATCCAACAAAATTCCTTTCTACAGGATTTGTTGCATCGATTTACCGAGCCGATCATCAACCATCTACATTGAGACATTGTATATATATATATATATAATTTTCTTTATTTAAATATTTGTTTTAATTATATGAACGAGTTTGAGAGATTATCCCAAACTAGGCCTGTTAAGTATAAATTCAACCTTGACAGATTATCTTCTGACTTGCCAGTGCGAGATCTGGTTGATCCGAAAAATAAAAGTTTGATCTCGAAAATTCACGACGCCAAGAAAGAATTTTACACGGATGGTGCATCTCATACATGGTCAACGTTCAAGATTATACGCAACACTGTCACGGACGCCACAATGAATGACAAGCGAGCGGCAACTATCATTAACTACATCGCTGAATACGAGGGCAATCAAAAATATTTCTTCAGAGTAAAATTTATTGTATTAACAGAAACAGATAGTTGGATTATCCGTGACAAATATGATCCTGTCCTTGGTAATAATAAAACTATCATATTAAGTAAAAATTCCAGACCGGGTCTACTGACAGGTATTGATAAACCGTATTATGAGCGAGCATATCCTGTAACGGCGGTTATTTATGGAATTTATGAGATAAATAAAAAACCCAACGTTGATAAACTAGCGCCGATGAAATTTTCAAGGTTAAATTGTGTGGCTGAACGAGTAATAGAACACTTTACAAACGCGATGCGTGGAAATGGATTAACTGATTTAAGGCGTGAAAAAATAAACTCGTGGGCTGATTCAGTTAAGGACACCGGTGCTACAATAAAAGATGTTGCTGAGTTAGGAAAAATATTAAAATTTCCAATAACTGTGGCGACAATAACGGGAGAAATTCTGTACCAGTCGAAATATAAATCGAAGGGAGCTCCAATAAATATTATCGATCATAACGCACACGCATGGACTAACGCAGTAACAATATTTCCACGTGATCGAACTGTTAGATTTTACCCCACAGATAATTCTGTGGCAGATAATTCTGGGGCAGATAATTCTGTGGCAGATAGTATGTTTGATTTTATCAACGAAATAAGTAAAACCGATCCTGTATCGGTATGGTTATTTAAAAGTAATGAGGAGGGTGAATTTGATCAGTTTGTCAAACCGAACGGTGAAATATATCGCACAGAATCCCTCCATGACGAGATGAAAAATCTTGCGACGTTTTTACAGTGCAAGCACGCGGAAAATACTGACAAATTACTAACTAATTGTTTTACCGTTCCATCTGTTGCGGCTCATTTCGCCAGAGAACGAAATTCATGGAAACCAACACGATTTGATTTACTCGAGGACGTACGCGCAAGTTGCGTCGAATATGGACATGGCGGATTATGGAATACCAAATATAATTACAATGATGTTATTTCGGTTGATATGGTTGCATGTTATCCAGGAAGTTTTCTGGGATACGGAGATTGTTCTGTGTACTTTGAAAGATTTGGTCACCCTACAAACGAGATGACGCGAGTGGCAATTAATGGACCATTACCTGATTTTGATCTGACTGGATTCGCCTGTATTGAGTCGTTCGAGTTTAACGAAAATCTTCACAAGATTTGTTATGTTTGGTTTGGCAGACATTTTTGTGAAAAACGTTGGGCACCTATGGTTTTGTTGCGATATATGCTAGATTGTATGATACTGATATCGTTGGTGGTCAGTGAGGCAATTATATCATATCATGCACAGACCAAAGTTTGGTTGCCCATGTCAGATTCTGAAGTTATTAGCGAGTTTAAGGACGATATTCCTAATAAACTCAAAACCGCAAAAGATCTCGGTAGAAAAATTATAGGAAAATTTACTCAAGGTGGTGCATATGATTATAAAAGACATCACGCACGATTAATTCTAGATGATGCCGAGTACGATTTTATAATCGCTGATACAACGGCGAAAAATACATTTGTAAATCGAGAGAGTGTTTATTTATCCGACGGAACAAAATTAGGTACGATCGTTAGTTATATAAATGACGTATCCCCGCAATATACTCATCTAAGATCTTCCATGTTGGCTTATGTTTCTATAAATTTATTATCGATGATTAATAGATTTCCTGAGACCGCAGTCAGAGTCGCAACAGATTCGTTTTATATTTCAAGTAAATATTTAGAACTTGTTATGAAATTTACAAGTAATGATGAACGATGGGGTTCGTGGAGAATAAAAAAGGAACTATTATACAATTATACAGAATCATCAGATGTTCCAGTGAGAGATTTTTATCGAGAGAGTAATAAAATATCAGAAATGTCGAAAGCACCATCGTTGAGTGATCCAATAACCAGATATAAGACAGTATATCTCAATGGACCTGGTGGATGCGGCAAAACAACTCGAACGATTAATGTTTTTAGAAATTCAGATATAATCGTGCTGACACCCACACATAGACTTGCACGTGAGATGAAACAGCGGCAAGTACAATCGTGCACGTATCATAGTTTCTTTCGGTGGCGCGGAGATACATGGACTCCTGAACGGATGGGAGAAAAATATATACCTAAAATAATTATTTGGGATGAGATATGCACGGTCTCATTGGATACATTAAAAATGTTTCTTGATTGGTTGTTGACGAAAAATACCGCCATAATAATGTGTGGCGATCATGGTCAACCGCCGCCCTTTGTTGGACCATCTCCACATGATTGGTTAAAAAATTTCGTTGATTATTACGAAGAAATAGATGATGATCATAGAGCTCTTGATGCAAATTTGAAGGAGTTTAAAAAAATTAATCAGATTACAATCAAACAAAATTCAGTGTGAAATAATACGTGGAGTGATCTCAGAGACATCAATGAGTGATTTTTTGAACTCATGGAGACCCAACGATTTGATCGTAGCAAGTAGAAAAATAATCAGAGACGCTTTACAACAACAGTTATTTCAACTACATAAAGAACAATATTCAGAACTACCCGTTCCGTTATGTTATAGACCATCAGATACACGAAAACAGAATATTAATGTTGATATTCCAGGACCCTTGACAGAGTCAAGGAAACAGAATCTCGTATTAAATGATATTGTCGCCGTTGATATCAGTGTGGTCGAAGATGCAATACACGCTGACAAATCTCCATGGGTGTTGGGATACGCTATGACGATCCACTCGTCTCAGGGATTAACTATTTCTGACACACGAGTCTGGATTGTAGACGATCGCATTGAGTGGTCAAATTTAGTTTATTTAGCGGTATCGAGGGTCAGAAATATATCTCAATTACGTAGAATCATAATTCCTGAAATCGTTGATAAATTTAACATCATCGATGATGATATAATAAGAAAAAAATTAATCGGATACAAACAATCTGACAAAAAAAATAAACGTGACTTTGATCTTGATGTTGAATTTATTATTGAGTTAAAACAGCAGCAGAACAATCATTGCACCAGTTGTAATTGTATAATGTTATGGCGATATTCGAGTAATGATTCAAGACAATTTACCGTAGATAGAAAAGATAATAGTCGCGGTCATACACGAGAAAATACCATGTTAACCTGTCTTGAGTGTAATCGACGTAGAGGCGCTAGCGCCTTGAGTGCTGGCACTAGTGCTAGTTAAGTGATCGAAATCACCGGAGTGATCGCGGTGGTAGTTGTGTATCCGCGGGAATTATTTGTAGTTGTTCACGTGTAAATCCACGTTGAGGAGCGGCCGAATCTAATCTGTAGATTGCAGGTCTGGAAACGCCTACATTTCTTCCAGTGGATCTTGTCACGGTAGATATTTTGTGTGTGGTAACACTCCAAATAGGATCAGTCGCTCTCGCTTTACCACCTTCAAGTTCACCAGGCTCATATAAATATCTGACTGTGACATCACCTAATATTTTTTGTTTTCCAGCATCTTTCCGTTGTGTTGGTATATTTTTTTTTGTGACCGCGCTAATGGGTTTCATGTTGGTTGTTCGTGTGATTTCATTATTTAATGCAGCTATCACGATTGGTAATCTTGCCACCCATTCGCGAGATCTTTTATCCTGAATAAATTCCCTCGCGTATTGATATCCAAATAACCGTTCAGCAAGTGTTCGATTAAATCGCTCAACAATTGCTTGATCACGATGAATTGCAGTATGTCCTCGTCGTATTTTGGTATTATGTTGTTTCATCAACGATGATACTGGACCAAGAAATTCCTTACCAGGATCAACCTGTAGTAGCTGCGGCCATCGCAGACCACCTCGTGGTCCGAGTCCTCGTTGATAAATTCGTTCAAACGCATCGGCTACTTCAGATGATGTTTTCGCCGATAGCGGCTCTGCTTCTTTATATCTACTTGCAACATCAACTACGGTTAGCGCGTACTTGTACGTTTTTCCACGCACAGAATCATGCGGTAAAAACAGAATATCAGCTTGATGAACTTCATTAGGAACACTGACATCGAAATACGCGTACTGAATTTGTTTAGGACGTGGTAGATAAATTTGCCATATTGCCTGCCTGGACAACCACGTTTTAGCAGTAGAATGTTTAACCGCCGCTGCATCAGCGAGTTTACCAATTGCTGCTTTGCCTCTCCAGTATCCTCTCGGTGAATAATAAATTGATTCCATTATTAATTACCAGCCCCAATCGCTAATTTACCTTTCATCGAGGATCTTACTAACCAATTAGCTAATGATTCTCTAATATTTTTATTTTTTATAGAATTTAATGAATGAATTAATTTTACATCTGCAATATGCCTATCTTGTAGATTTTGACTTTTATAAGCTACATCATGAGCATGACAAGCTCGATCAATAGCGTTTATTGGTTCCTCGCCTGGTTTTGGTTGATCTTGATTATCGAGCCTGATATCGAGTCGAGTACCAGGACCGCAATAATTATATCCTGGTAGATGTTTTTCTCCGCTGTATTTAGCCCATGGAGCACCTGGAAACTTTGACATCAAATTAGCAATATCACCACCGCGCTTATTAGGTAAAAATGAAAATTTCTTTCTACAGCATACAGAACATTTTCCACCGTACGCTATTTTTTTATTTTTTGTTGTAACTGTAGCTAAATCAATAGTTGGAGTTTTAACTCTACAGCGTAAACAATATAAATTCATGTTATAACATATATGGATATAATTGATTTCTCAGCAACTCGGCAGCGAGAGCCAGTTAAGCATCATCCTGCGCTACCGAACTCCATCAGAATGATTATCATAGGACCATCTGGATCGGGTAAGACGCAATTATTACTTAATCTGATAATGAGATGGTTGAAATGGGATAAGTTGTATTTAGTAGCACCATCCGTTGATGATCAACGATGTTATGATGTACTTAAAGATTTCAATGAAAACGCGCGATTACTGGATGAAGATAATGATGTTATAGAGTTTATAACCGATATTGATGAAGCACCATCCGTAGATTCCATAGACGGATTTATTAATAATTTAGTTGTATACGACGATGTGATGTTAGATAAACAATCAAATCCAGCCAGAATATTTTCCCGAGGTAGACACAAAAATACAGACGTGATCTATGTTACTCAACGATATACACAAATTCCGAAGGTGATCAGAGACAACTGCAACATTTTAGTTGTGTTTAATGGCGTAGACACACACACGTTGCGAAATATTCATCAAACCTGGTGTGGTGGTGACATGGATATAATTAAATTCAAAAATTTCTTCTCACGAGCTCAAGCTACTCCGCATGGATTTATAACAATAAATTTACATGATCCAAGAACAAGATATCGTGTGGGTATTGATAAAATATTTGGGTAACAGGAGGAGCAACAGAGAGGGTACCTACCAACGTTGGTCGTCAAAAAAATAAACAAGAAATAAATAAACACGTAGAGTACTTTATTTTTTCAGCTACTATTTCGAACTGAGGTTTTATTAGTACAATCGGTCATTGCAAAAATAAACATCTCAAGGAAAGTTCATTTGTAAAATCTTGACCTTTCTACGAGATGATTTATTTGTTTGTTTTATTTGTTTTGTCGGAATTCTATGGTCTGTTCACCCTCTCTGCTGCTACCTTTCATAGAGAAAGAATACGTTATCTAAATTCGCACCACTCCAAATAAAAATACTGTTACCTTTACAACTAACCAAAATGCATTTTCATTAGCAAGGGTAGGCGTATTTCGGACTAAATCTGCGACATTCAGATTTCATCTCCCTGCGTTAACAAATGTAGTCAAAACCGGTTCACCTCTCACAAAACCGCCATGTACCTTCTGTTGCGTATCTTAACAGAGTGATACATCCATAGCAACTGCTATCCACCGGGGGACAGGTTTCCTCTATCTGGCTCAAGTGTTTCAATCCGAGAGATTCTCCGCCAAACAAATATTATAGAACTTTGTGTACAAACATAACCTTTATGATCAAACTGTAACAAAACTCCTAAATTATAATACAATATTTACCGGCTGAATATTTTCATTTCGTAATAAAAATAATATTATACGTCTTCATGATATATTACAAGAAAATACACATGAAATGAAGCACATGTTGAAATTAGTACTTGCTGAATTTATATAATACATGCATAAGTAACTAAAGAAAGTGCTGCGTAAAGCTGATTCACACACACCACCCTGTCTAAGAACACTTTTTATATAGGTACAGGTACTATAAACGTGAAGAGTAATGCAAGATTCATATCTTTAACGTTCCACGGAAAACAAAATTGCATTGCATCTGTCTAGCATTTTGAAATATGACCACACCAATGTTCGTTTTGTTGAATTTGAGCCCAAGGAATATCGCAGCGGTAAATCATCAAGGCGATGTTTAGCAGGAAAAATACAAATTGATAACTGTAGAGAGTATCCAATGTGTGCTCCGCGTTATCTGGATTTTTCAAGCGAGGAGCACAGTCCAGCTTGCAGCCCCCATTTTCGCAGCTACCTAAGTATTTATAAATGGATATAGGGACACAAGGCTTGTATTTTTGGGAAGATGTTGGCAAATAACAGCATAGGTGAGGACATTCACATCCACGTTCAAGTTTTGGTACGCACCACTTGGCGTTTGGATCGTAGCATCTACAGAAAGGTGTGTCATCTTTCTTGCATGTTATTGTTCGGACAATGGAAGAGGTTAATGACGCTAAATAGATAAAAATAAATTTGAACCATCTCCCCACCTGGCTAGTGCACTCACATTTAAAACACACAGCAACAGCCATCAAAAGCATTTGTGGAATGTCTTTGATTGTTATTTTGATCATAACTTCGTTCAAACCATGGACAATCTGGAAACCATGTTTTCCTTTAGTTACATCATACACCGTCTCTCCGATGACATTGATGATTTGTCCCAAGGTATACAGGGAACAAACGCTCATAAAGATGATATACGTCGCGATAATAGGATAAGATACGGGGCAACTCATTGCCACACTGTTCTGGCTAAACTCTGCGTAGATACCTCCATATTCCATCTCGGATACTTGACTCCATGCCAGTGAAATATCTGCCACCATGCAAACGACGGAAATCATTCTCTTGATGATTACCCACTGATTACTCTGCAGTATATTGGCTTCGTTATATGTATTTGATCCACTTGCCGCTGCCTGTATATTCCATTGTTCTGATGGAGTTATGTGTGCATCAAAGGCACCCGGTTGGCGGGAGATTACATAGGGTATATTTGGTTGACTGTGTGTCATAGGAACCACGCCATAAAGTGGTGGGTAGTTTTGCCCCATGAAGACGTTGGTGTTTTCAGCTTGAGGCATATTTCCGTGATACTCATGCATCGGATACATTGCGCGTTCTTGCTGATGGGGCATTAGACCTGCAGGGGGCACATGTGATTGCCCGTGGTTCATAGCAGGTGCGTCATGATGCGGTGTCCAGTTTTGCCCTTGAAGCACAGAGCCATTATCGTCTTGAAGTCCATATTCATGATATCCACGAGCCGGATACATTTCAACATCCTGCGGATGAGGCACTGAATCATCATTTGTATGGACTGTAGGTACATATTTGTGTCTGTTATCCATCTTTCACGAATCGATCCTGTATGCTGAGTGTTCTGCAAGAATACGGGCTAATGACTTATATATAGCACTCGAGCAAGTTGACCTGGAAACTAGGTTATCAAAGGCTATGCCCCAGATATCATTTAAGATATCAATGATCAGTCATAATTGTGTTTTTTTTTTTCTTCTTCTATTTAACATAAAGATTGCTTCAATAGCAATAGGAGGCGGAAATTCAGTCCGATAATGTCATTCATATAGGGTACGATGAATAGGTCATCCAACTCCTTGTCCTAATTTCCATAATAGCGTTATGCCAATCAAGGGAAAACTGCTCTAATTACGTACAAGGGTCTGAATATGCAAGAAACTAAATGATTGAACTTGGTGTGTTTGAAGTGAGTATCCTTTTTGTGTTCATACGATCGAACGATACTTATCTAGAAGAGAATATGCGAGTGATATCATTAGAGTGAGAGTGAAAGATGCACAGAGGATTGTCAAGGCTACACACAGACACAGACATGCAAAAGTGCGACCGTACGCATATACACTGCTACACGCTATAACTATTTATACAGAGACTAAATATCTAAATTAAAGTGTTCATTTGATTTAGAAGGACTTACTATATTCTTAATCTTAAACATAGAAACGCCCTTCCAAAGAGAGCATGATGACTGTATATCTTACATTAAATACACCTAACACGTAGTATTGCCTACTGTGTGACATGTATCCTACTGCATTCATGCAAATTATCAGTTTACATTTCAAGAATTTAATCTGATGTGATCTTATAGATTTCGTGGAAAAGGTATTCCAAGCTTTTCAAGTGTTACGCAAACACGCTAGTAGTGAAGTGGGGCTGTTTTGCGACAATGGAAAACCCAGTCAGAAAGGTCGTGGGGCTGTTTGCCGACAAGATTTATAGCGACAATGAGAAAATGCATTGAAGAACCCCCTGGGACTGTTTGGCGGCAATGTAATTTGAATATGGGGAATATTGGGCCTGTAGAGGGACATGGGAAAGTATAGTTTGTATAGAGTCTGAGGTCACGGTATAGGAGATTGGTAACAATGTTGCAACCAGGGGAGGTGACGTCACAGTACTGAGCAAAGGAGTAGGACCTATACTTATATAACACAGACAATAAACAAACACATATACAACATTTAAATAAAATTCAGGCAAGAATGCAATTCTTTTGTAGTCATATGAGTGACCCTTACATTCACTTCACAAATTATACTATTCACTAACGTGATGAAGCAAAATCAAACATAACACATACTATCCACACACGAGAAGAAACCAAATCTAACCACAATTTTACTATCCACCCACGCGAAGAAACAAATAAATATATAAATAAACACAGACATAATATCCACACTCGAAGAAGCAAAAATACTTTTTAAAAAAAAAACATAACCAAAATATAGTATCCACTCAGTCGGGAAGAAAGAGTGGGACTTAGATTTATATAACACATACAACAGACAATATACAATATACAAACCGCCAGTCAACACACAACTAAATTTGAAGCAAGAAAGCAAATCTTTTCGAGGCATATTAATGACCATTACATTCACTTCACATATTATATACTATCCACACACGGGAGGAGGCAAAACAAACCCTTACTATACTATCCACAAAGCCAAAATACACTATCCACACACGGGAAGGGGCAAAACAAACCCTTACTATACTATCCACAAAACCAAAATACACTAGCCACACACGGGAAGGGACAAAACAAACCCTTACTATACTATCCACAAAACCAAAATACACTAGCCACACACAGGAAGGGGCAAAACAAACCCTTACTATACTATCCACAAAACCAAAATATACTATCCACACACGGGAAGGGGCAAAACAAACCCTTACTATACTATCCACAAAGCCAAAATACACTAGCCACACACGGGAGGGTGCCATGGCTAAACACAAATATAATATACATACACACGAATGAGCAAGCACTAACCACACATTATTATTCACACACGGGATGGAGCAAAAACAACCCTAAATATACTATCGATACACGCGAAGAAGCTGAAAACAAAACACAAATATACTATCCACACAGAGGTGAGGAGAATAAACGAACCGAAATCTACTACCTACAGACGGGAAGGAACAAAAAACTAACCACAGATCTACTATCCACACACGGGAAGAAGCAAAAACTAACCATAGCAAGTGAATCACTTTTAAATTCATCAGTTTGCTCTCCTAGACATTAACCATCTTGCATATAATAGCTTTCAATCATCAGTATTCTTTCTTCTTCTCTTTGTTTCATCATCTTGCATATAATAGCTTTCCATCATCATTGTTTTTCTTCTTCTCTTTGTTTCCTTGTTTTTTCTTCATTATCTCTCTTTCTCTGTCCCTGTCTCATGATAGTTTTGTGTCTCTACTTTGGTTTCCTGTCATTTGTGATGGTACTGTTATGGAAGTTTCCTCTTGTTGTTAGTTTGGGCTTTTAGTATCTAGCCTCGCCTTGTTTGTTCTTGTTGAGTCTGAGTTCTTGGCGGTAGTTTGGGGCTGTTATGTCCCTGTTTCTGCATTTTCTGCTGCTTCCCCTGCTGTTGATGTTGATGTCTCTCATCTTTTTGTTGTTGGTAAGGATTTTGTTTTGCCGTTAAATCTGACTGCATTATTATAGTTTTCGATTTTGTTGACTATTCTGCTGCGGTTGTGGTTGATTTTATCTTACTTGTCGTTGTTGTTGTTGTTGTCGTCTCACTTCTTGTTGTTTTTGATTTAGATTCCTGTGTTTTGTGGGTCCGTTTCTGTCCCTGTTTCTGGTTTTCCTAACTTTGTTGCTGCTGTTGTTGTTGTTGCATGACCTGGGGTTATGTTGCGAGAATGAATGAATGCGAGAATGAAGCGAGTGACATTGCACTGTATATCCCTACACATGGTTAATTCTGAATTTTAAAACCAAAACGCACGTTCGGAAAAAATGTAATAGTTTTCGACCTATTTTGTCGACTGAACAAGATGCGTTTTGGTGCTGCTTTTCATTATTCGGCCCCCCCCCCCCCCCCGGCCTTAGATTTGTGAAAACTTTGCAGCATTGTTTGTTGCGTGTGCAGTGAAAAACAGGACATATTTTAAATTTGATATATGTTTAGCAAAGGTTAAGCAGTCAGTCGACAATAAATATCACATTACTTTTTATGAAATTGATGAATGATTGAAAACAAGGAACACATTTCACATTGAATGTATGGTTGTCTCAATTATCTCTATCCTATAATACCGCAACAATAACAGGACCATAACACGTGTCCTGCGTTGTTTGTTTTTTCCTCGTTTTTTTACTATTCCTTCTTTCTCTCTCCAATTGTAATTTGAAGTCTAATCTGACCATATCTCAAAACACTCCAGACTAAGGTACTGCCCGTTCTACCGTCACCCAATGCAGTAACACTTGTATGCATGTGTGTGTGTGTGTGTGTGTGTGTGTGTGCGTTAGCTTTCACTTACACACATGTCGTTTGTACGAACATTTAATAACAAAGAAATAGCAATCATTGACATAAGCCAGTTAATTTAACCATGTAGGTGTATGTCATAGTTCTAAATTTTTTCTACAAGTCACTTTTGGGGCTACTAGATTGTAAAAAATAATGGTCATGAGGTACCAAACAAATTTATTTCTTCACTGGTCTTGTTGGTTCTGTCATCCTACTGGCTTTACCATCGTTGTTCTCTCAACTTCTCGATCTCATTCTGTAGTGCATGCAAATGGTTTTGAATATGAAATAATTATATCATCTTCAAGATCGCTAACACAAACCTCTACCAACACATTTTGAAAAGTGGTGTATGACGCGGATCGCCATTGTCGCTTGGTGTCTGCCTTCTCCTTGGAAAAAAGATCGTTTCGTCTTGAGTTTTACACACTACTTGAACACTAAACATTTCATGGTGTTGGTGTAAGCCGTCGTTCTCAATTTTCTGGAAGTTCATTTTTGAGTTTCTCAAATGTGGTAATATTTTATATGGACGGAACAAAGTTCTTTTGGCGTTAATCAATACTCTTGGTTTTGTGGCATAGGTGGAGAGCGTTGATTCAAGCTCACTCATGTCGTTTTCGAGATTGCTGACACGGATGCGAGTTAACGCTTCAACTCGTGTGTGAGGTGACACTGAACGTAGTTGCCTCTTACTTTCTCAATGAAATCGCTTTATCTTATTGCAAAATATCATATGACTCATTTTCACAGACAGTGGGTCCCTGTATATGGGGAGATTGTCTTAGAGTCAGAAGAGTATTCATTCCAATCTCAAACGATCTAGAAGATGGAAGAGTCAGCACAGATCGACCTGATGGTCAAAGATTTGCTAAGAGTAATAAAAAATTATAATTCACAGGCGTTGATTTGATGAGAGTCATACGAAAGCGTATGAGTGCTGATGAAGTTTGCTATAGCTGCAAGGTAAATAGGTATCTGTCTCCAGAATACCTGCTTCGCCCAAGGTAGAAAGCCAAAAGTGGAGATACTTGTTATCATTGTCAGGAGAAAGGGCACTGAAAGAAGATGAAAAAGAACTTGTGCCAGTGAAAAGATGAAAATGAAAAAATTGAAAATTTGATACGATGACTTGGCCCTGATGTGAAATGTCATACTAACTTCTAAAATAAGAATGGACCAGAAGGAGAATGTAAGTGTCTAATGATCTCAATTTGTTATAATTAGGATGATATGTTTGGCTTTTATTGACATTGCATGAATATGTGCTCTTTCACCTCTCTCCATCCCTCTAGGTCATATTATAGTTAGAATTGAAAAGGAAGTGGTGTTTTCCTTCACGCACTCACTTTAGGCATGCAAGTGAGTAAAATATAGTCAGTCTGTTGATCGATCATTTTGTGTCTTGATTGTTCCTAAAACCATACACTGACGCCATAGAATAATGGGTTAAATTGATTTTGGAGTGTGTGGGTGTGGGTGTTTGGTGGAGTTGGTCATTGTAGGTGATGATTTATGAGCTGTCAAACAAACTGTTTCTTCTTCTAGTATATTATGGGTTATTTTCTTCACTCTGTGTTGATAGTATATGTAATGGGTTATTTCTTTTCTCTGTGTTGATAGCATATAATGTTTGTTCTTCTTCCCTCTGTGTTTTTAGTAAATTAAGTGTCTTTTCTTCTTCCTTATGTGAGGATAGTGAATATTGGGTCATTTTTTTATTCTTCCCACTGTGTGGTTAGTAGATATGGGATTTAGTTTTTTTCCCCATGTTCTCTGTGTAGATAGTATATCTGGGGTATGTTTTCCCTCCCTTCTGTGTTGATAGTATATTTAATGTTTGTTTTGTCTCTTGTGGGATAGTAAATTTGAGGTTTGTTGTTTTATATATATATCTATATCTATATATATATATATATATATATATATATATATATATATATATATATATATATATATTGTTCACTGCAGTGAAGAAAGTCTTCGTGTTCATATCTCAGTTTGTCTTTTAATTTCTCGCTTCTATCATCAAATTCAATACAATAATTTGCATTGGCTATTCCTGAAATGGCACAACAACTCACTGATAATTATTTGTTTTCCATTTGAATATTTTGCTATTTTGTCAGTCATTTGTCGCTTACAATTGTCTTTGATGTGGATAGTACAAAGTTTCCTTTTGGTATATGTGAACATCATGTCAATTTTATTTGTCAACCTCTATTAGCCCTGTCTTCGTACCATGTGCCAAGAGAGATTAGATGCGACGGATCTCTAGAGCTGTCAAGGAGGAGAGGATTGATCACGCAAGTTTTCATACCAATGATGCAACTCGGCTTCTTCTGAGATGAGACACCAAGCATCGTCCAGATATTCGTCCAACTTTTCTTCTTGATCGTCATCGTGCATATATCGTGTTGAAGTTGACATGGTATGATTGTTTTGACATCCATATATAATTTTTCTTGATCAAATCTATATATGTTTCTGCCATGTTCTTGGCAAAATAGGAGACTAAATGTTGTTCTTGTTCTGGCCATCTGGACGTGACCAACACATCCGAAGAGTCGTTGTATTTGGGTTCTGTTTCCACGGTATCCTCTTATTCCATTTCCAAAGATTCTCCACTATTTAAAAATAAAAGTCTTCCATAGCTTCTAATAGTCTATAATGACTTCTCTAAAACTGTTGATTTCTATCGTATAATTGAATTCTGCATACAAGATGACGTTCACCGTTATCTGGGGTGTAGACTGCAAAATGTAGTTCCACATGAATTTTGCCTGATGTTATAGGGTGGAAATGTCCATCGCTGCTGCATTGGTCTGCAGTAAAATCAAAAGCCCATAAAGTACAACCTCCTGCATAATCGGCGTACAATATACCGTGACTGGTGTAGGTTCCTTATTGTCCAGTGGCTTCGTACAGTCACATGTACGACCTCAAATAATTCTTCTAGTTACCAAACTTAGGTTCGAAGGGTCTGGTACACAAGATTTTGCCTTAGCGACTAACTTCGATCTTGGACACGTTGGAATGATGAAACTCAAAAGGATTTTCATCGAAGGCTCCGTTCAAGGCAGAATTCTTGACTATGCTAATGAATAAATGCTTGGATAACTGTCATTGGAACAGATGATCTTCGATAATGGATCGCTGTCCAGTGGAAATGGTGAAACGTTTCACTTCCACGTGTCGTATCGGATACTTGTCAGTCGTTCTGCTTAAAGCGTGACTGATGTCGTAACCCACTTTAGCTAACACTTCCACACGTCGTACGTAGAGTCTAGCGTCTTCGACGACAGTTTGGTAAGCGTTAGTGTCATCAGTTTCAGATATCTAATGGAAGGCGGCACTGCAGCATTTCGAAAATAGAGTGTCACAGTTAATTTCCCTTTGGTGAAAGGAATATTTTGTCCGAAATCTCCCTTTATAGCAATGTTGACAGTGTCTAAATACGACTTACTAACGGGCAAATAGTGAGGATTTACAAATTCGCGGTGAACGTGATAAGTTTTTCCACCATCCTTGTCAGCGTTTGTGGGAGAATCCACTTTGATCGGAATGACACGCAGAACCGTACGGAGGTGTGTCCCACCACATTGTACTCCACCACATCGGAGTACACAAAGATCAAATTCAGTCCTTGGTTCACTTCGACAGGAATCGAAAATATTTCCCAAAATCCAAGTTGCAGGTAATGGCTGTTATTTCGTTTTTAATCCTGATCATCTTGGGGTCTCGACCCAAAATGTTATAGAATTACGGACAACATGTAATGGCCAACACTTTATCCTCTAAAAATTTCATCACCAGGCGACGAACTATTTTATGGTTCTTGATCGTGACACATTTTTTGGTTTTGTCCAAGGCTTTGCCAAACAGTGCATTGAGCCTGGTAGCAGTTGCGTTCATCAGATGTTGACTGATAAAATAATAGCCTAGCCTGCAGGAATTTACAACAGATAACTGAACCGTTTAGTTTTTGGGTCCTGTGTTTCCATAGAGTCACCAGCATTACCCTGATCATCCAAGTTGTATTCCAATTGCTCCTCATGAACTTCGACCATAAAAAGTTTTGATTTTCAACTATGTTTTTGATTTTGTGTAGGGTTATTCATTTCCATTGAAACCACTTTCCAATGGACATCGAGATCTATTTGGATGGCGTGAGGATACTTGTCCGTGTAACAACATAAAGTATTGCTGGGAATTACCTCCATGGAACTGTCACTGGGTAAGGTTAAGTAAACTGGTTCTTGTTGTTCAGAATTACAGAGTTCTGCTCTTAGAGGGGTCATTGGAAGTCAGAGGATTGTCTAAAAGAGGATTGTTGTTGGAGTGGTCACTGCTGTGAGGATGACTGACGTTGGACGCAAGGCTCCCTTTGTTCACGTTGGAAGAGTATTTACGGGAAGGATTGTGAAACTGCTCAGTATAATGGTCCCAAATTGTTTGTCTCCTTGTTGCAAACTCATATTTGCAATGGCATCACCGATGACACAATATACCACAAAGATTTGGCAGACAAAGACGATTTACGTTTTAGGCATTCGTTCTCCACACCAGACCCACAAGGGTTGCTTTTGTAGGTCTTACAGAGACGAACTAGGTGAAGGAGTGGTCACTGCGGTGGAAGCGGTACCTGGGGCTCTGTTGAATGTCATGATGGTCACTTCTGTTCATAGTCGATAACTTGCGAAGCGTAGATCCAAGAATAAATTACTGGGAGGATATCCCTTTCAACGTACTTTGACTTCTTTGACACGTCGTTTTCCTACTTTTGTGGTTTTTCGTTCGAGAATTTGTCGATGTCGTACACTTCGCCTTCTGATTTTTTCACGCGTTGTAACGTCGGCAAGTAAAATGTTCTTGTAACATTTCCACTTTCATATCTTCCAATTTATAGACGGTAAGATGACGGCCACGCACTCGTCCAGTGACACGGAAAAATTCGGTGCTCCAGTTGGGTAAGTAAGACGTCGAGGACACAAAACATACAATTGTACCCACGATTGTTTGTGGTCAAAAGAGAGACATCGGCTACATCGGCTTGCCATGGATTATCGATGCCCTCCACTCGGGTGAGACCTCTGCACACTTTTTATCGAATGTGTTTGTGTAAAGTGTACGTGGCTTGTTCTTCTAACCATCGTTGCACTTGAAGTAAACGGAGTCTTTTCAGACTGGTTATGGCAGTATGATGCAATTTCTGAACTCCTCCGTAGCCTGCAGGATGAGCTGAATCTTACAAAATGCTAGCTAACACCTTCTCTATTTTCGAATAAGTCACCCACTTATCGCTGATGCTACACTGGATGGGACGAAATGGTGGTTTGGAAACGGATTTACGTGACCGATGTGCAACGAGAGTAGAAGTCGTGGGTTGTGGTGGCAGTGGGAGTGGTAAATGGATGCCTTATGTTTTCTTTCCATTTTTCACTTTTGGTTTCCCTTTATTCTTTATGACTTTTGTCGTTGGAGGAGTCGACATCATCGTTTTAACCGAAGTTTTGAGTTCTTCTTGATGGGGAGTGTGGGAAGGGGTTAACAAGGACGCTGCAATCGTACTAAGAATACAGTTGGCCGTAACTTTGCGACTTTTTCTGTTTCGTGCATATTGTTGCGAGCCATCAACGATTGCAATTCGTTTTGTAGCTAGGACATCTCGGTCAAATGAGGATTGGGAGGCAAATGCGGGGTCCGTTGTTCTTGCCAACGATGTTAATCCATCCATCGTTTGTAAGGCACAAGATCGAGTTTTGTTTTTCCATTCGATTCCAATGGTCACGTCTGAGATATTTTGAATCTAGAGGTCCATTTTATCACTTTGGTCCTTTTATCTTGGACCCATGTGTAAAACACCCCTCAAGAGCCCTCTCAGAAAGGCTCCAGCTATTCCTATGACAAAAGTCCTAAACTAAATCCTCCTCGTTTTACCATCATCATTTCCTTCTGACGGATGAGTATTTTCTTATGAACAATTTGTCGAAGAACGTGTCGATTTTTGGCTAAGCACTCTTTCTGGTGTTTAGAAAAAAGATATCGGGCCTTTCAAGAAGTTCAGACAACATTCGCTCACTGTATCGATGACATCTTTGGATGTTGCTTGAATTGGTTGTTTTCGCATGGGTGAAGTAGCTTTTGACAGGACAGACAATATGTCCCAATATTTGGCTAAACGAAGAGGAAGTCCTTTCCTTTTCTTTCCATTTTTAGCCAGAGAGTGATGTGCACTTCTTGTATGGAATATATGTTTGGTTCAGGAACAAACCATACACTGAAGTCCATCGCTTGACTTGCGTCCTTTCATCTTATTTGTCTGAGAAGGTTTAAAAAAAGAATCCTCCCTTTTGGTTGCTTCTCTTTTTCTTTGAACTACTGCGTCTTTTCAGAGGGTGACATCGATGCTTCGCTAAGTTTTTTCTGGATGACGGTATTGTCCTTCTCTTTTTCGTTCCCATTTTGGACAGTTGTTGTTGTTGTTGTTGTAGGGTTTAACGCCATTTTTCAGCACACGATAGGCTATACATGGCGGCCAGTATTAATGGTGGAGGAAGAACCCGGGAAAACCCCGGAAATAACCACCGACCCACGAGAAGCTACTGGCAAGCTTTCTCACATACCAACATAGGCCGAACCCGCGACTCGAACCCATGCAGACAGAGGTGAGATAGCAGTGATCCGTAACGGTGAGCGCTTTAGACCACTCGGCCACTCGGAGCCCCCATTTTGGACAGAAAAAGGACGACGGTGAAGGTGTGCACTTCTTTGAGGGAACATCTTAGGGTGTTCAGGAACACAAAACACTGATCCCATCCTTCACAGCAGGTCTATTTTATACTGAAATGCGTCGCCACTGATTGTCCTTATTTCGTATCGACTTGATGACAGGCATTAAACGTCGTGGAGGGGTT
Source organism: Sinohyriopsis cumingii (assembly GCA_028554795.2). Lineage (NCBI taxonomy): Eukaryota > Metazoa > Mollusca > Bivalvia > Unionida > Unionidae > Sinohyriopsis > Sinohyriopsis cumingii. The sequence continues at coordinate 98,187,580 of CM068838.1, forward strand.
CGCACGGATTAAATCGGGACAGTTCTTTATTAGATAAATCCAGTAAACTCTGTAACATCCCCGATCTATACTGGGCTTTAATATTTGGGGAAGGTACTTTGTGAGCAGCTGCCACTGTAGCTAAAGAGGAGGAGGGTGTCACCACTGGAGGAGAAGGTCTTGGACATGTGGGTTCCATTGTTTCATCAAATGAGGAAGAACGGCTGTTGTGTTTGGAAGGCATCACCAAGAACGAAGAGGTGGAAGAACTTAAGGCTACTGGAGACGAGTTCACCGTCGCTGAAGGTCATGTTTTGCGAATGTACGGGTGCGTCCTGTCTGAAGTACCTCTCATGCGGATAGAATCTGTTGTCTGGGATCTTTTCTGTCGGCTTTTCGTTTTCTGGGAGCTTTTCTTTTTCTGGGTCTTGATACCGTTGCTCCTATTTTGCGTCCGTTTTTTTTTTTTTTTTTTTTTTTTTGGAGTGGCTTTCGTTTTATTTGTCCCTTTTTTGTCCCTTAGATTTTGGGAGTGACTTCTTTCTTGGGTAGGACTTTGGGGGCATTAGGATCCCATTTTAAGAGGGAGCGAATGATGACACCTCTTAGAGAAGCGCACCGCCAGGTTTCAAAACGTTTTGTTGTTTGCTTTGAGTGTCAATGCGAGGATAGGCCAGCTGCGTCTAGGCTACTTTGTTTCTCTCAACAAAGCGTTTGGTTTGATGATGAATGTGAATGATGCCCTGCAGTAATTGACGTGCTGTCACCGTAAACAATCGTAAGACTTCTTTGAGACTAGCTTCTCAGGCACGACCACGTATTTGTGGATTTTTTCGCGACTCATGCCGTACAAGGCACTAATCAATTAGACGGGAAAATAAGACTGAAGGTACATCATGTAGACACTGTATGAGATAGACCCAAAGTGTCTGAGGTTATTATAGATTTGTTGTTGTTGTTGTTAAGTCGACGACAGGAACGAGTACACGACAGGTCCTCCATCTGGGTGACAAATGGCAAATAATCGGAGACTAGTAGGCTTTTTGTTTTTATGCTGACAACGAGGACGAGTACACGACAGGCCCTCCAATATTGGCACCAGTGGTGAAACAGATGGGTACGAAGTCGCAAATAATCGGGAGTGGTAGGCTTTAAATCCAAAAGTAAATAGGCTTGTGAGGATTGAGTGGCATCGTCGTACGCATGAGTCAGCCAAGGCGTTTCTAACTGTTCGGTTATGACTTGCACTTGCGATTTATCTCCTGGACTTTTAAACAAGACCACGTAATGAGCATTGATACTGATGGCGCGATGGGCTTTACTTTGTTGAAATAAGTTTTGGGTGATGTTAATGACACTGGCATAACAATCATGCCCTTTACGCGTAAACCACAGTGTAATTTCTTTTTCGTCTTCTCCTAACATATCTTCGAAGATGACCAGATGGGTTTGACTGGGGATAGACACGATCCCGTCGTCTTTGCCAGGAGTACCTTCCATAAATACGATTGATTCACCTTGACTTTCTTGCAAAAAGCTGTACGCCGATTGACACTCTTTGTAATACCACACGATCCGTTGTTTAGAACGATCGATAAAATAATGTTTATGTTCGATCAAACATTTGACAAATTTGGATATGCATGGACCGCTTTGTCTGGTAATTAACATGTTAAAGGGATGGCGAAGATATAAGGTCTCCCAGCTAGCACGATCTAAGTGTTCGTCGATGACTTAGAAAACAGAGGAAGAGAGATAAGAGACAAGCCGATGGACTACTACCTTCCTTTCAAAATAAAAGTAATGAAACTTGCTTTATCTGTAAGAAGAATGGTCAAGAAACTTGTTATCATTGTCAAGAGAAATTACATTGATCTTCAGAATGCCCTAAAAAAACAACATGAGCAAGAGGAAGAGAGAGGTTAGAACATAAAGAAGAGGAATCCTCACAAAAGGAAGAACACACATACGTCCATAAAGAGAAAAAATAGAAGAAAAGAAGACGAGGAGAAAGTGAGGCAGAATAAGAGGATAAGCATGTGAAAGGAAAGAAATTTAACACACACAAAAAACAGAGTGAACAAACAAACAGAAGAAATATATAAACTATGAACTTGTTTAAAGTGTTATAATGTGAATTGGATTATAAAATTTGTACCAGAATAGGCCAGACAGAAAACGTAAGTGTCCCATGGTTTTGATTTTTATAATCATGATAATAACCTACACTCAGGCACTCACACACGTACAAAAAATGTGATTTTGAGTTTTAATTTATTTTGGCAAAATGAATGCTATCTCTTTTCGAGAGAGATGTTGCTTTTTTGTAACATTTGTACCAAAATATTCCAGACAGAAAACGTAACAAACTCAGGAACGGGAAGCAATCAGTTTTAACTGCCTTAAGCCTTTGCCACGGCGAAGGCCTGCTTCTGGACTTGCTCCTGTCGATGATAATTTGATATAAATCAGTGGGACTGGTATATCAGGTGTAGTAACAGGGCTGGGCTGTTTGGCTCGGGAAGGTCTTTATCTCTTGGGTCGTAATAAAGAAGTATGATACATTTGTTTCAGACTCCTTAACTCTGCTAAAATGTCTAATAGTGACTTCACCGTTTGACTTTCACTGTCCTCCTGCTCTCATAAACCTTGTTTCTTCTGCTGCTGCTTCTTCTTCCTGTCGTTTCCTTCTTCTTCCCTCTTCTTCTAGCTGTTGCTGTTGAAGGAGAAAAGCTTGTTCTGCTTATTAGTGTTGATGTAAAAATTTCTCCAATTCTTCTTACTGTCTCTGTTTAAAATCCTTGACGTGTAGTGAAGAAGGACAAGGTGGCGAAGGTGCTTGTACTGGAACAAATTCTTGCGAAGAAGAGAGAAAATCCACTACATCCCAATTAAAATCGGTCTCTTCAGCGAGTAGGACTGTGTTGACTTTGATAGCCGCTGATATGCCATCGCTTCTCGTCTCCACAACCGGTGCACCCCAATTCATCGTCTTCATAGTTTCCGTCATGTTTGAAAACTTTGTCGCACTGATTCACTGCGCACAGACGCTAGCGCATCTATATAGGGAATGTGACTTCACAGGCAGCTCTATTCACATTGGAAGACAGACGTCACACTGTGACTGAATTTTGTAACGCGTATTGGGAATGATGAAAAAAACTAAACCAGTTTCGATCCGTTCTTCCACTATAAACAGCGGTTCACTTCATTCCCTTGTTCTCGTCACAAGATGTGAACTAACGTTGAATCATCTACCCTCGTATCGTCGATGCTGTTCCGTACCGACTTACCCATGTCCGTCAAATCATCATGGACAATCATCCGGATCACCGATACGAGCGTTTGGAACAGAAGAATCTATGTGGAGAGACAATTCTGTCTGAAGAGAGTCCTCATCTACAGTCCAGAAGTCATCAGAAGTTTGAGGAAGAGAAGAAGACCTATGCGATGTCTTCTATGTTAACGGAATGATGTTAACAAAAGCCAAAGGCCCTTTTCAGGGCCACTCATATGTCTCGAAAAATATGTATTCTCTTTGGCTAATTTTTTAAAGTCGATTGTATAGCTGTGATAGATTGATGTTCATCAATCTATGTTTATGTATTGTATGTGGCTATGTATATGTCTATATATCTACTGTATTTGTCTCTCCCTAGGGTAACGCGTATTCAGGTTAAACCCTTGTCACATTGTTACCAATGTCTAGTACCGTGACCTCACCTCACCTGTTCCATTCCTATTGTCCCTATACAACAACCCAACTTTTCCTTGTCGCTATATAGGCACAATATTCCCCATGTTCAATTCCCATTGACGCTAAACGTTCCCAGGGGGTCTGAAAAGTCTTGACGCTAAACGTTTCCACGACCTTTTTGACTGATATTTCCATTGACGCTAAGGTATCCTCATTAAGTACTATCATTAACTACAATTACTATGCATGCTTTTAAGTTCACTAACGCGTTTTAAACAGTTCAAAGTACCAATGTACTTTTTAGTGCTTCTTAGTGTCTCATGAAACATCAAGAAAATAATTTATAGTTTTATAAAATTTCTTATGGTCTCTTGAAACTTCAAGAAAATAATGTATATTTTTGTATAATTTAAAGAAAGTGTAGGCTCCATTTTCTTGCTGGTGTTGTTAAATAGTAGTGATGAATAATTTTGTACTTGGAAAACTATATGGTGTGATAGACGCACAGTAGTCTGTTTAGCTACGATGTCGTAGCCTGAACTTGATTTGTTGTGGTTGTCCACGATTTACGAGTAAAATACTAATATTTATAGGTTACTGTATTTGTATGGGAAAATATGAACGAGTTTTCGGAATGAATACTGCACGAACTTGTGAGTGCAGTATATCCTTCCGACAAACGAGTTCATATTTCCCAGACAAATGCAGTAACCTTTTTATTATATGCTCATTTTTTTATTCTACCTAAGGTTTAATTATATAAACACAATACACTATAAGAAACAACGTAAATGAATGTATGCCGTATTCCAAACTAAATACACAAGCGCAGATTTGACATTACAAAATGACATCATTATTAATGCGCACATAGCTCCGCCCAAATAAATTTGAACTTAATCGCGCGGTCGACATAACTTTCGAAAGAAAATGGCGTGTCTAGTTAAAATTGAAATTTGCAGTCATATTGTGAATGAATGCGCATTGCAACGACTATTTTGGTATTTTGTTTCGATTCGACGAAAGTTTGTGATTTTGGACTGGATTCATCTGTGCAAATTATACATGAAATACATCGGATTGATGTGGCGCGGGAGAAGCGTGTTTACGTCTGCAAATGTGTTTCTGTTTCTGTCATTGAATGTTTGAAATCATAACGTGGGAAAATATGAAGTCTTTCAATTGCAATTTTCAAAAAGACGCAATGGAATTTAATGTGTATTTCATTCTGAGTGCAGTAAGGAGGATGCAATTGCACTTATCATAGAAATTACAGCACACTTTCGACATGGGTAATCCAGATTGAAAACCTATGACATGGCTCATGTAATTCGGATTTGCAGAATTAAGAAAAAACATTTTGAGGAAATTCATGATGTAAAACTAAGTATATTTTATTTTGCCATTCTTATCACCAGATAAAGAATACAGTATATTCCTTGTCACTTGTATGTTATTTGTAAGGACATAATCGTCCGTCTTTTAAATAATGTAGCTAGCCTAAATCCGTAACATTGTATCAACGTGGAATGTGCCAAAACAGCTGGGTTTTTTTTTTTTTTTTTTTTGCAGTCCACGAAACATGTTTTAGTTCATTCAGAAACAAATTTAAATAACCACAACGTAAAGAGCCTCTTACGTGAGTGTATATGATTTGTTTACAAATCAAAAGTGCTGGTGTCTGCATCATTGTTTGTTTACAATAGAAAGTAGTTCCTTTATTCACGTGAATGCTATATGTGCATTGTCGCGCGCGTTCAGTATCGGGGAATACTGAACGATTCCGACAATGTAACGTTAACGGGAAAAAAATGAGCATATAATAATAGTACTATATTCTGTTACGATATAGTCATTTACAACATTTTAATATAATTCATGTTCTCTTTAACTTCTGCTGCTTCTGGACGTGGAGATGATGTTGTTGCTGATAATGATGACGATTATGGTGAATAATTATCTTATATTCACAGAATAGTAAGCACACATTTACTCCTAGAACATAACCCTGACAGAGTTGTATTTCCTGATGCTCAAAATGCGCTGTGTATCTGTAACGACCCGTGTTAACAATATTTATCGATTTATTTTAGTACCATTTATGTTTTGGGGGTAATTTAACGCTTTACCATCTTCTTAGTGCACAAATTTTAGCACTTAGATACCCTTTCTGTTAGTTAAAGGTCCCCAATGCTCAACTTAACGGAAAAGGTTGCGCGATGTTAGATTAACTTTGACTATAAATAGCAACTTGGGACTTTCCTGTTCTTGGGGATTTTGTCTTTGGTATGGCTGGAACAGGTGCGCAGCGAGATTTTCAGCTTCTGGACAAATTTTAATGGACTGGTAACTTTTCTAATTAGTACCAAATTAATTTCTAATTAGACAATACACAGTATTCATTCGAAAAATACCTTCTTTTTTCGGAAATGGATCAAAATGTTGCTTTGTTCAGAACCAAAAATTGATTCCAATCTACTACGCATTAAAATAGTATGCAGTACAGATGTAAGCAATGCAATCCGAAAAGTAAGACACGGATTCTTATAATAATAGTTACAAAAATATTAATCTCAAAACAGGTTTAAGAACTGTTCTAATGAGATGTCCATTTTTTATTTATTCTTCTGCAGAAAAGATATTTGCAAGATCTAAAATGGAAGTTTATATCGCACTTCCGCCGTTACCAACTTTTGCAAAGATCATTTGCAAGGCCTTCATGTGATGACAGTAGAAACGGTTATCCGCATGGCGGTCTGTTCACGCGCTATGAATGAGTAAACGTTTTTGCGTATAATACAAACTCAGCTAAACGTAAGATAAACTCACCCATACCCTTACAAGGTGGGCGACCGATTTATCGGTCTACAAATACCATGTAAAGGAAATTGTTTTATATTTCGTATGGCTGTCTCGCATTTAAATTTAAATTTGGCACGTCTGACTTTCGCTAACAATATTCTCACAGCCATTGGTACCTGTCTCATTTTTTATAAGAAGAATTATTATATGGCTTGCAAATAATTATAGGCCGGCAAGTGGCTTTCCCCAAGAAAATGAAATTGCAAAATCAAAATTTACTTAGTGAGTCAAAAAATTTGATTATCAATAGCCAGTTAGTACAAGTAAAGAAATGCTATTATGAAACATTAAACCACCGTGGTCAAGTGGAAATATGTCGACCTGTCACGCAAAGTTCCCATGATCAAAGCCAATTCTGTATTTTTATATTTAGTGAATACTTTATCTTGAATGTACATTTTAAGTATAGCTTGGTTCTGTTTAATTCAGAAGGAATTATGTTACTAAGATTTAATGTATGAATATGTACTCTAAAACAATGCATCAAGTTCCTCAATTGGGTGGCTATATTGGAATTTTTCACCCACAAGAATCTTGAAGATTAACTTCATATATATTTGAAATTTTTTATTTCTACCGCAGGTGGTGGAATTTAGCTTTGTACAAGTGTTACTACTGGTACAGTAACATGCAAATATTGATACAGTTGCAAAAATGGGTACATTTCTCAGGTCAGTTATGTGGCAACCATGCAACAGCTTTAGTGTAAATTACACTCCTTTTTGCTGTGTGAATACAGGCGAGATACATTGCGGCCTTTTGCAGCTAAGGTGGATGGTGGCCTTGTGAGGAGCTTTGTCCTTCTAAAATAGGCAATTTTAAATCACATTTTACATTGCATTAGATAACATCAAGAGAATTTAGCTATTGCACTATAAATATTGAATTGCATAATGACTAAACAGTGCAATATTTTTCATGTTCTTAGGGCCTTGCATACGCCACATGCAGCAAACTGCAAACCAGAATATAATGCAGACTGCCATATTGGTCTTCGTCCTAGAGATATATAAGTGGTTATCATATGGAAAGTATAGTTGTGGTCTTAATAGCGAAATAATTCAGAAACGTGAAATTTATACAATCAGCAGAGTTCTTGCATCATTTACATTTCCTCCTTTGATTCAATATCACATATAGTTATATAAATATTAGCCCTCAAATGGTTACATCATCAGGTATTAATAGTTACTTCTTCTTAGTACTCGACCAAAGGTAGTGAAAACTATGTTACATTTCCTATATACCGTCAATATGCATTATACTTCTTCATAAACAGTATATTGATTGTATCTGCAACAATGAGAAATATTGTAATTGTAGAAATGCCACTGGTATATTTGTTTATTATTATATGTGCATGCTATCATACCTAAGTTAAGCAAATACTTAAATAATACAGAGTTATTCCCCCATGGTTCATTAATCTGGATCAGCCACCACATGCTGTTATATTTACATTTATGAGCGTTGACAAACTTTTTGATAGGAATAGAAATAGGTAAAGTCCTTGAAACTTTACAAATTATAAGCATGCAGCAGTAGCAAAATGGTTTTAATATTTACCGATAACAACATTTAGTACCACAAAAATACAGCGTTGCAAGCAATTTGACTAAATTATGTGTATCCAAGAGATGAGAAGATATCATAGTGTTTAGATTAGATGTCCCCTGCATCAGCTGATAAAGATGATAGGGATATCCATTGAAGAGATATAATTACTAATATTATTATGTACCGCATTTCATTTCAGCATAAAAGGAAGCTTTATGTGTTTAATAAAAAAAAGTGAAAATGCTTCATTTCAAATGAAATGGTCTGTAGACATTTTGGGTGGTTTAAGAATGATAAACCTAGAATGCATAAAAAAATTGTCACTGACATCTAATCTTTCTTTGCTTAATATGAGGGAGCCCAGAAGATAGTGAAGTATAGTATTGTGGCAGTCCTGTGACCTTGCATAATGAAAGTCATATAGGGGGACTAGTGAGCATTTTATGGTGTATTTGCCATAGTTGTAGCACAGAATTTAAATTGAATAAATCAGATGAGTACATTCATTTATAGTGGAGCCTACATACATACATGGGGCCCCGAGTGGCCGAGTGGTCTAAAGCGCTGTCCGTTACGGATCACTGCCATCTCACCTCTGTCTGCGTGGGTTCGAGTCTAAGATTCAGCCTATGTGGGTATGTGAGAAGTGGATCTTTCAGGGGTTTTCCCGGGTTCTTCCTCCACCATTAATACTGGCCGCCATGTATAGCCTATTGTGTGCTGAAAAATGGCGTTAAACCCTAAAACAACAACATACATACATACATACATACATACATACATACATACATACTATTGAGTCCATAGTGGAGCTTATGGCCAACACAGGCCCCGATTCCTATAGTTAGGATCTACCTTCTAGTTCATCTGGGGTACTAACTGAAATGTCTTTTATCTGCAAACATTATTTGCAGCTTTATGTTCATTTTCTCAAGGTTTTAAACAGACTCCACATTTCATTGCCACTCAACATGTCAATGCCATTTTTGTTTAATTGCCACTCAGTGTGTCAGTGCCATTGTTTTTTCATAGCCACTCAATGAGTCAGTGCCATTTTTGTTTCATTGCAGACATACTCTATATTGATGTATACTACTGTAAAGTTTATCAACAAAAAGGTTTATTATTAATTATTGTCTCTCAGAGTTTCTGCTAAGTGTTACTGGATACTTTTTGGTAGGAAACTGGACATCATGATTACCAAAACTGATATCTATTTTTTTATAATCAGAATACCATTCCTGACTTGAATTGTGCATTACCAATACACAACATGTTATCATCCAATTATTTCTGTCCTAGCACTGATTTTTGAAAAAATAAAGTTATATCGCTTGCATTTAGCATTGAAGTTGAAAGAGATATGGGAATAACAAGCACAATAGCCCCCTTAGATTGTAATGCTTGTATTGTTACTAGAATTGCCAAAAGTCAAATGCAATGATGACTGTGTCAAACACAGGGCTGACTGTCAAATGCAATGATGACTGTGTCAAATGCAATGCTGATTGTGTCGATGACTGTCAAATGCAATGATGACTGTGTCAAATGCAGTGCTGACTGCGTCAAATGCAGTGCTGACTGTCCCTCAAAAATTAAATGGTTGTTGTACAAGTCAGTTAGATACTAAATTACCGCCTTTGATTTCTAAAAACCTAACATGGTAGAAAAGTAAGGACTTGGCTATGGCTAATTAATGGCTATAACAAACTAGACTTCATTTACATAAAATAATGACAAGGCCAGTGTACATGTAACATGTTGTTCATGACAAAATTGCAAGTTATATTGAAAGAAAAGTAGTTGCTTTTTATTTTGAAACTTTTGTATGGTGCTAAAGGTACTACTTGATAGGCAACAATACAAGATTTTAAAAAATAATTGAACTTGCACAGTTTGCTATATTAAGAATTAATTTTGGAAGGGGTTAAATTTGGGGATAAAATTTGGAATATCAGTGTAAAATGTTACATCCTTTTATTTATTTTTTATTTTAGAATAATTTTCAATGCCTTCATGAAGTAAATTCAAATTGGTTTGCTTTTTCTGCAGAAAATGATTCTCCTGAGCCATGAAGAGCCACGACTTCAAACAAGTAATGAAACTGATTATTGCATTCTCTGTAAGTAATGAAACTGATTATTGCATGCTTTGTAAATAATGAAACTGATTATTGCATGCTTTGTAAGTAATGAAACTGATTATTGCATGCTCTGTAAGTAATAAACATGTCCTATGGAATATATATAACTTAATTGATCTTGCAGATGGAATGAAAGTAATTATGCTTTTGTCAATAAATGTAACTTTAGTACATATTACATATATTTAGAGTGTCCTGGAAGGCTGGATTGATTATGCTAGTGGTAGGGACTTAATTAACTTATTTTTAATTATTTCAGTCAATGTTAGTTTATATTATCTAAATTGGGGGCCCCGAGTGGCCGAGTGGTCTAAAGCGCTCTTCGTTACGGATCACTGCCATCTCACCTCTGTCTGCGGCAGTTCGAGTCTAAGATTCAGCCAATGTGGGTATGTGAGAAAGTTTGCCAGTAGCTTCTCGTGGGTCGGTGGTTCTTTCCGGGGTTTTCTCTGGTTCTTCCTCCACCATTAATACTGGCCGCCATGTATAGCCTATCATGTGCTGCAAAATGGCGTTAAACCCCACAACAACAACAACAACAACAACAATTATCTAAATTGCATGATATTTGATTTTCAGAAATGTGTTGAAAATTGAAAGTAATCAAGGTACAGATCACTATCTTGTATTGTTACATTAAACTATAATAAAAATGCTTATTTCTGACATGTAAGAAAAGAATCTATAATTTGGAAGAACATTACTGTACAAGAAAGGTATTTAGGTAACTTCTAATATGATTATGTTGGTGAAGTGATTCTTGTTTATAGTTTGTCCCTTTTTATTTTTTTGTTTTAATTAATAAATTGTCAATATCATCAATTGCAGCTTCATTAAAGGTACTATTACTATTCTACATAATTTGGAAAACTTGGAAGTTTAACTACAATTTATTTATTTTCATAGACTGCATACAACCAATTCTTAATAATATGATAGTTGTCTTGTATTTATGCTATATATATCTTCATTTGGAGTTTTATACAATCCAGCCAAACATAAACAAAACAAGGAAACCCTTTTATTTATAGTAGTATAGCTCCGTGACATCATTGTTTTAGGTCACAGATATTACTGTAAATTAATTGGCTTTCAGTCTGTTATACTGTTGAGGATCCTGTTGTCTTCTTACATGCTACAGTTAAACAGTTGCTTGGATTACTAAAACAGTGGTGTATTAATGATGTGATGAAATTGCTGTTGAAATACAATTTGATGTCAATACTTTTGAATGAAGGTTTGGTTTATGTTTTTGTTCTGTCCAAAGATTAGTGGTAAGCCAGCAGTGCAGTTTCCGATGGATTAAAGACCTCATTAGGGCATGGTGTGCGAAGCAACCGTAAATATATGCAACACATGCTATTTTACTGTTTTCTTATTTAAAAGCTTGCATTTGAAATTCAACTCTGGTTATTGGATCATTTCAGAGAAATATCCGCATGCATACTGCCACAAAAGGCTGCTTCTCTGGCTTGGCTTGAGCATGAAAGCAAATGCGTGATGGGGAGCATGAATAGTTTGTTCCAGGATAATGACAATGGATTTTTCCACTAGTGATTTGAAACCCTTTTTTATATGCCTTCCAAAAGGCAGAACATATTTTATTATGATGTTCATTTGTCTATACAACTCTTGGTTACCAGTTTCATTTTGGTACAATGACTGGCTGAAAAGATGAATGACCAGGGTCACTCTAGCTGAAAAGATCAATGGTCAGGATCACTCTGACTGAAATAAGAAAATGGTTTACTCACATTAACATTAAATCAACATGACAGACCTTGACAATATTGTATGGATCATTTGTAATTGCAGTAAGGAAGAGGGATAAACAAACTCAAAGGTCAGTGTCACAGTGACATAAAGAAAAGTAAAGGTTACTGTAATACATTTTAAGTTATCTGCATAAAGAATTATTCAAAACAGGACAGATATGTAATGAGCTGATAATTGTATTCCTGTTTCATTTTATTATTAGGTCCTTTCAGAGTTTGTTTCAGTGCAGACAGCTGCAGTAGCAGATTGCCCACCACAACAAGTACTGCATTTCAACCCAGCAACCAATAAAGGCATTTGCTGCATACCTGTACCATTGCCAAAAGGTAATTTCTCGAAATACATTTCCCAGCCACATTAACATTAGGGCTATAAGCCTGCTGCCTCCCATCTTTTCTGTCTCTCATACACAAAGGGCAATAACCCTTGCCCATTACTTCCCCTCACCACTCAGGTATTCCTAGGTTTTAAGCTTTGCCTCCATGCAGCAACATTATATGAAACACCTCACATGTATCAAAAGCCAAATTTGTGTCAAATTTTAAAAAATCATTACGGATTTTGGATTTAGTTTGATTATTATTCACTCTGAAAAGAGATGGTAAATATTCTTGAACTTGACAATTTTTTAACCATAATCCAATACATGCTATTGTTGATGCATGTTATTATTCAAGGTTTCACACAAATTTCCTATTGCTTGCTCACTCAGTTAGCTTTTTGGATCTATAACATGCTTTAATTTAATTTGCTTTGTTGTATTATCTTGTCGTTTCATTGAACTTATCAACAAATTGTGATAAATTCAGTGGGTTCAAGGCTAAGGAGTCATTTCTTGTGTATTTTGCCGGGACCATGCAGAGTGTGAGCTATACGTTCCAAGAGTGTATAGACTAAGGTGAAAGACAGTGATGATGCAGTTTTTATAATTCCAACAAGTTATTATGATACAGTAGAGGAGTTATGCAGCCCATGTAGCATAATCCCCCCCCCCCCCCCCGCAATGTCTGAAAGTGTCCTTCAGACTTGATATTATAGTTGAATGCAGTTTTAAATGGATCCAACAGATCTATTCTTTACTGCCGTATCACCATCTAAAATTGTCCACCAGTTGATCTGTCTGGCCTTCTCAATCAGGAAATCTTCCTGAAAGATCTTTCCATGTCACCAGGTGTAAAACTATCCAAGCACATTATGACGTGATTTCCATTCATGCCCTTGGTACGGCTACCACCTTACACATGACTGGTAACTGTCCGGCCATACTATCTGCAAACCATCTGACCATAGCAGTACATCAAAATCATCTGGTGTTGGCCCTGAATTATTTAGGGACAATGGAATTGCATCATCGTTGCTTCATAGACTTGTTTTTCCTGAAATGGGAGAAGTTCATTAACAATCTGGTACATTGAACATTTCATCATCTTTCATACTGAACTCTCAGTATTAGATATAAAGACCACTCTGGTGGCCTAAGTCATTAGAGTGTCCACCTTGGATACTAGAGGTCGCTGGTTTAATCCCCGGCTGATTCATATCAAAGACTGAAAAAATGGTACTAGCAACTGCCTCACTTTGCGCTCAGCATTAAGAGGTTAGTTTTAGGACTGGTTGGCCTGGTGTCAAGATAATGTGATTGGGTGAGACATGATGCTACATGTCTACTACATGATGCCCCAGTGCTAGACATCACTATAAACTGTCACATTCTGCAGACATCATAGTGATATGACTGGAACATTGTTAAAGCTACTTTAACAATTCAATTCACACACACACACATTACATACAAATTTTGCACCAGTTAACATGTCTGCCCCACTTTCTATAAAGTGTACTTAAACTAATAAATAAATGAATTTTCTAGCCACATAGAAGCAGGTTTGGAACATTGTCGTCTTTAGATTTTGATTTGGTTCCAAGGCAATTTTTCTTACTGGGAGGAAAACATAGCCAACCAACATGCCTGCTAGTTGACAGCTCAAATTTTGCTAGGGTTATTAATATTGCAGGTCACCATCCATTCAGTGGCTAGTAAACTTTTCATTTCTACCAGTCTCAATTTTATACATATTAATGCATAGTTGCACTTCAAGAAGCTTTTAAAAAAATCACTCCCTGGCTTTATGACTCGCTCAAGTTGACTGACCATTGCTGTTTGGGGGCAGATATGAAGAAGTTCAGATACAGGAAGCTCATGGAGTATCCCTCCATTATTCTTCCTAATATGTGTTGTTTTAATAACCATTCATCCCTGCCACAGTGGGCAAAAGATAGGCAAGTCAAGCAAGGGATCTTTTATGTCCCAAGTGCTGCTCATATCTCAACCTTGTGTCAGCAGGCGATAGCCAAACAAATCTAGGAGGCACCCATACAAGGGAAGTAAGAAATCTTACAGTCTGGGGAAGGGGGGGCCTGTCAGGATCCTGCAATTATGATTACATTGGATCGACATCTTGTAATGAACACTCCTGCCAAAAGTGTAGATTGATAAGTTATCATCCCAGAGTTGTTGAGGTTAATTTAGCAATGCAATTGTAGCAGGTGATATATTATTGCTATTAAAATGTAGTTACTAGTACAAAGATTGCTTACCCCCACCCCACATTTTCAGAGAAAATAGTATTCCTTGTTTGCTGCGATGAAGGAGTCAGACTGGGATCTTGTTCATTTCAATTTTGATCCTCTAATAGTACTACTTGGCTGGAAGACTGTGTTTCCTGGAACAGAAAATCAATGCAATAGTAATTAGTTTTACTCCCCTTCGTCAGGCCCTTCCCCACAACAATTTTTTTTCTCCCCCTCATATGGCCCTCCTCACCCACAAAATGTACAAGTTTTTTCACTTTTTGATTTGTAGTTTATTACATTGACCAGGTGGGTTTACGGTATGGTATTTTATCTATTGTATGTGGTCTCTCATGCATCATTTATGTTGTGTCAATTATTTTCCCCATGATTATGTGTGATGTCTGATTGTGTTTCGGACTTAATCTTGTCCAAACCCAAGGAAGATGATGACTAGATGGATGTGAAGGCATATCCATCCATCTGCTGGGTTGGTCTGTTCCCCCACCCCCCACCCCCTGTTCCCTGACCAGTTTCATTGCTATTGTAACTCATCAGAGGGAATAGATCTGGTTGATTAACCTGTTCAACTTCATTTTGCTTGAAAACTCTTTTAAAATTTTATTTCGATTACAAAACAGTTTTGTATATTGTAGATAAGCAAAGTTTGCTTTTGTGATGCTAAGTGAGAGACTGCCATACTATTGTACAGTGTGTATAATTTTATTGTGTCCTACCAATTATTGGCAATGTTTAAAACATGCTGCACATAAAAGAACACATGTGTCATCCATTTTAATTGCAGGGATTGCATTATGGTTTATGATTTAATCAATAAAAAAGGATGGCAGGAAACAGAGGAAACTGTTTCCTCAAAAGAGTTTAAAATTCCAGTACTTTGATTGTGGGCCAGAACATTTCTATTTTCATACAGGGAAGTGCAACAGATTAAATTAAAAATGCGTGGACTACCATTTAAAGAGGGATGTTAATATGTACTGGATGATAATAAAAGAACACGAGAGATATCCATAAGCATAACGATTCCCTAGTGTCTAAACATTTTAAAGAATCTGATAGTAACATAGGATGTGTTAAGTATCCAATAGCAAAAATTATTAAATCCTCCCCAAGTCTCTCTTAAAGTAGCACCCTTTATCAGACAAATTTATGTTTTCTTGGCAATATTTATGAGTAAACCCCTCCACAAAACTATGGAATCGAAATAACTGCTATGTAAGTTATCACAATCAGTTTCACTTAACATTATAAACATATTTTGGGGTACATACATTGGCTGCAGTTTATGTGTTTGTTGTCTCCCTTGTTTTCATTAATGTACAACCTCATCATTTACTCGCATGATAAGTTTTTGTGTTGTAATATGTAGAGGAATTTTTTTATCTGTGTGAGTTCAAAAATAATGCTGAAATGTTTTTTTTGCGAATTAACCGATTTTTAATGTGCAATGTTGAACATGTCAAAATTTTAGTTAATATTCAGAATTAAAATATTAAAAATCAACCCATTATAAATCTGCCTGTATAAAAACTGAAGTATGGAAATGTTAATCATTGGTAAGAAAAGTAATAGGGTATGGAAAACATTATAGATTAAAAAAAGTAAGAAATTTTCCTATCAACTCATTACCTCATGCTCCAATGTGAAGTGTGTGTGTGTGTGTGTGTATGTGTGTGTGTGTGTGTGTGTGTCCTACACTTTATCCACTCAGCCACAGTAACTATAGCTGTGAAGCATTAATACCACATATGCCAAATGCTATTTAAAGAAATTAGTGTATAA
This sequence comes from Sinohyriopsis cumingii, assembly GCA_028554795.2. Lineage (NCBI taxonomy): Eukaryota > Metazoa > Mollusca > Bivalvia > Unionida > Unionidae > Sinohyriopsis > Sinohyriopsis cumingii. The sequence goes on from CM068838.1 coordinate 98,203,968, forward strand.
TTTTGTGTCAAATGCTCCAACAGTCACAAACAGGAAACTGCATATTTTAACATCTATTTAATTTAACTTGTATATTTTTCCATTAAAAATGATCAAATAATAGAATACGTGTGGAGACAATACATCTATTCAGAAGACCCTAAATTTCTCAGAAAGCAAAATCTCTGAACATCTGAGATTTTTCCACATTAATTTTGTATTAATTTCAGTGATAAGTAGATAAGCTGAGTTCAGATTAATTAATGCCTGTCATCATACATGCATTCTTAATTGTGGGACCATAATTGTGGATCCTAACTGGGGCTGTTAATATAATGTGCCAAGTCAGATGTCATTGTCTGATAGAAACATTCCTTTCCCAAACTGAAACTGAAAACATCTTTTGATGCTGACTGTTGTCAGTATTTTATGGCATTGTTAAAAATGGTCACTGCCTTAATTTCTCTATAACTTCTGCTGAAGTCAAGTCTTTATTAGGGAGAGACCATTTCATTTTCTAAACGGGTCTGATTAGGGAGAGACTATTTCATTTTCTAAATGGGCGAAGGGGGCAGTTAATTGCTTGAAAACAACTAACTTCCTCAGATTTGTAGTATAAAAAAGACAATATTCTGTTTCTTTTTTGGCTTGAAACTAATTGATCTTGTGATGGAAAAATATATTCCTTTCAGCAGTTACCCATAGCCCCATAAATTAAATGGTCAGTCCCTTACAGTAAACATGAAGTCTGAATTGAATTAGTTTAATGTTGTGTATATTCAGCCTTCTGATTGACATTACTCCTTAAGGACTTAGCATGCCATTTGTGTTTCAGTATCATTCAGCATTTTCAGATTAAATAGGGGTTTCAGTCATCATTTGGAATTAATTATCCATCATAGAGATTACTTTTTATTTGCTGTTGTTGTGAGTTTTATGTTGTTGGTCAGCACATGATAGGCTAGAAATGTTGACCACTATAAGTGGCAGAGAAAAAACCTTTGAAAACCCTGGTAAGAACCACCGACCCAATGGAAGCTGCTGGCAAGCTTTCTCACATACTCACATTGGCTGAGTCCAAGTCATGAGCCCCTGTAGACAGAGGTGAGATGGGAGTGATCGGTAAAGGCAAGTGTTTTAGGCCACTTGGCCACCCAGGGCCCAGGTTTTTTTGTAACAGTGGGATAGATTAGTGCTGTCATAGAGGAGCTCAAGAAGTTGTACATCTTGTTGGTGTGTATTTTCAAGAGAAGCTTAAGAAGTTGCACAGTTTGTCTTTGTGTAAGTTCAAGAAGAGCTCAGGGAGTTGTACATCTTGTTGGTGTTTAGGTTCAAGAGAAGTTCAAGCAGTTGTACATCTTGTTGGTGTTTAGGTTCAAGAGAAGTTCAAGCAGTTGTACATCTTGTTGGTGTTTAGGTTCAAGAGAAGTTCAAGCAGTTGTACATCTTGTTGGTGTTTAAGTTCAAGAGAAGTTCAAGCAGTTGTACATCTTGTTGGTGTTTAGGTTCAAGAGAAGCTCAAGCAGTTGTACATCTTGTTGGTGTTTAGGTTCAAGAGAAGCTCAAGGGGTTGTACATCTTGTTGGTGTTTAAGTTCAAGAGAAGTTGAAGCAGTTGTACATCTTGTTGGTGTTTAGGTTCAAGAGAAGCTCAAGCAGTTGTACATCTTGTTGGTGTTTAGGTTCAAGAGAAGCTCAAGCAGTTGTACATCTTGTTGGTGTTTAAGTTCAAGAGAAGTTGAAGCAGTTGTACATCTTGTTGGTGTTTAGGTTCAAGAGAAGCTCAAGCAGTTGTACATCTTGTTGGTAAGTTCAGGAGAAGCTCAAGGAGTTGTACATCTTGTCTTTGTGTAAGTTCAAGAAGAGCTGAAGCAGTTGTACATCTTGTTGGTGTTTTGGTTCAAGAGAAGCTCAAGAATTTGTACATATTGTTGGTAAGTTCAAGAGAAGCTCAAGGAGTTGTACATCTTGTTGGTGTTTAGGTTCAAGAGAAGATCAAGGAGTTGTACATCTTGTTGGTGTGTAAGTTCAAGAGAAGCTCAAAAATGTGCACCTTTTGTCAAGTCAATGCATAAGTTTGTTTAGATTTCTTTTAAATAAAATAAAAGAGTAATATTATTGTAAAACATTCAGTCTGATTTTTCTAAATTTACATTTATTAAATATACAAGACTTTCAATTTCTTTTTATTGTCCAAATGCATAATCAAAATAAAGGTGACAGACTCTTCAAAAAATACCTGATTGTAAATTATTCTTAATGTCTCAGTATTTCAGTGGGTGGTCTTAATTCATTTGCTTTTCAAATGTTGAACAATAACGTCGACTATCTCCTTCATGACCAGTGGCATACCTGCTATTGTATAATGGTAATTTGTATGTATTTATCCCTCACTGAGGGATCCATGGAGGGGATTATAGTCCTTGATTGTCACACCCCAGACTCTTTTTGTGTCCTCACAATAACTCCATTATTTTTTAATTATTAGATTTATGAAGCTTGATATTGGTGAAACATTTATATGGGATTGATTGACTATTATTGAAATTCAACCAGCTTGGTGTTGAAGAGACCTAGCCATAGTTCAATAAACACTATTCTTTGTTGTTGCATAATGTTCTGATTATTGATTGTTATACCTACCGACTTAAATATTGATGTTGAATTTGATTGTCAGTCTTCTTTGTCCTCATTTAGTAAACATATAGCCCTTGATTCATTATACAGAGTCACTTCTGTTTCCTCAGTCAATAAATGTGTTAATTATTATTAAATTTATGTCTGGGTTTGATTATCAGTCTTTTATATCATCAGTTAACAGAGTTATGTACCTTGATCACACCCAGCTTCTTTTGTTTCCACAAAATAACTCCCCTAGCTATTATTAGATATAATGATATCTTGGTGAAATTTGATTAGAAGCATTCTTTGTCATCATGTAGTCAGGGAGTTTAGCCCCAGATTGTTGGATCCACCATGTTTCCTTTCAGCACAACACATGCCATAATTGTCATTGATTTTAACCAGATTTTTGCAGGAGTTTGATTATTAGGATTCTGGTAGCATTTAGTGGAGTTGTAGCCCCTGGTTTGCAGACTCAACCACTTTAACTTCTGTAAAAGAATTTTCTTATCTATTATTGGATTTGAATGACGTTTGTGGTGCAGCTTGATGTTTACGTCACCATGGCTTGGCTAAATTTGATTGTACACTATCTGTTCTGTTTTATCGTTTAGTTGAGTTACAGCCTCGGATTGCCAGACAAAAGCATGGATGGATAGGAAGTCCAGACTCTGCTTAGGGTACATCTTTAAGATCTTATGGAATTTGGCTCTGTCACATTGTCTCTAATGTAGTGCTTGGTATCTTTCATAATGTATACAGTATATATATAGTGACATTGTAGTTTTTGGTATCTTGCATACTGTATACAGTATATATGTAGTGACATTGTAGTTGTTGATATATGGCATACTGTATACAGTATATATATAGTGACATTGTAGTGGTTGGTATCTTCATACTGTAAACAGTATATATGTATGTACATTGTAGTGGTTGGTATTTTACATACTGTATACAGTATATATGGTAATATAAATGTAGGAACATTGTAGTGGTTGGTATTTGATATTCTGTATATAGTATATAGAATATATGTAGTGACATAAAAGTGGTTTGTATTTTGCATGCTGTATACAGTATAAAGAATATATATATATAGTGACATTGTAGTGGCTTGTATCTTACATACTTTATACAGTATATATTTAGTGACATTATAGTGGTTGGTATCTTGTATACTGTATACAGTATATATGTAGGGACATTGTAGTGGTTGGTATCTTGCATACTGTATACAGTATATATGTAGTGACATTGTAGTGGTTGGTATCTTGCATACTGTATACAGTATATATGTAGTGACATTATAGTGGTTGGTATCTTGTATACTGTATACAGTATATATGTAGGGACATTGTAGTGGTTGGTATCTTGCATACTGTATACATTATATATGTAGTGATATTGTGGTGCTTGATATCTTGCATATTGTATACAGTATATATGTAGTGACATTGTGGTGGTTGCCATCTTGCATACTTTATACAGTATATTTATAGTGACATTATGGTGGTTGACATCTTGCATATTGTATACAGTATATATGTAGTGACATTGTAGTGGTTGATATCTTGCATACTGTATACAGTATATATGTAATGACATTGTAGTGGTTGGTGTCTTGCATATTGTATACAATATATGGTATATATGTATTGACATTGTAGTAGTTGGTATCATGCATACTTTATACAAATTAAGTGTAGTGACATTGTAGTGGTTGATATCTTGCATACTGTATACAATATATATATATATTTAATAACATATTATAGTAGTCAGTAACTTGCATACTATATATATATATATATATATATATATATATATATATATATATATATATATATATAGTGATATTATTGTGGTTGATATCTTGTATACCATATACAATATATATGTAGTGAGATTGTACTGGTTGGTATCTTGCATTCTGTATACAGTGTAAGTGTATTGACATTGTAGTGGTTGGTATCTTGCATACTGTATATAGTATATATGTATTGACATAGTGGTTGGTATCTTGCATACTGTATACAGTATATATGCAGGGACATTGTAGTGGTTGGTATCTTGCATACTGTATATAGTATATATGTAGTGACATTATGGTAGTTGACATTTTGCATACTGTATACAGTATATATGTAGTGATATTGTGGTAGTTGATATCTTGCATACTGTATACAGTATATATGTAATGACATAGTGGTTAGTACCTGCATACTGTATACAGTATATATGTAGTGACATTATGGTGGTTGCCATCTTGCATACTTTATACAGTATATTTGTAGTGACATTATGGTGGTTGGCATCTTGCATATTGTATACAGTATATATGTAGTGACATTGTGATGGTTGATATCTTGCATACTGTATACAGTATATATGTAATGACATTATAGTGGTTGGTATCTTGCATATTGTATACAATATATGGTATATATGTATTGATATTGTAATGGTTGGTATCTTGCATACCGTATGCAAATTAAGTGTAGTGACATTGTAGTGGTTGATATCTTACATACTGTATACAATATATATATTTAATAACATATTATAATAGTTGGTAACTTGAATAATATATATATATATATATATATATATATATATATATATATATATATATATATTAATATATATATATATATATATATATATATATATATATATATATAGTGATATTATTGTGGTTGATATCTTGTATACCATATACAATATATATGTAGTGAGATTGTGCTGGTTGGTATCTTGCATTCTTTATACAGTGTAAGTGTATTGACATTATAGTGGTTGGTATCTTGCATACTGTATACAGTATGTATGTAGTGACACTATAGTTGTTGATATATTGTATACTGTATACAGTATACATGTGTGTGTGTGTGTGTGTGTGTGTATATATATATATATATATATATATATATATATATATATAGTGACATTGTAGAGGTTGGTATCTTTCATACTGTATACAGTGTATATGTAGTGACATTGTAGTGGTTTGTATCTTGCATACAGTATAAAATATATAAAGTGACATTGTAGTGGTTGGTATCTTGAATATGATATACAATACATTTATGTAGTGTTTAATATTTTACATACTGTTTACAGTATATATATGGTGACATTGTATTAGTTAGTATTTTACACACTGTATTTCTATATGTAGTGACATAGTAGTGGTTGATATCTTGCATACTGTGTACAGTATATATGTAGCGACATTGTATATTACCTGCATGAGAGTGCACCATGCCACTGCACCACATGATGTACATTATGCTGCTCAGTGTCTCTGTGCTCTCTTCCCAGAACAGTTTGTATTGCACATCGCTCTCACATTTGACATGCAATTTGCATACATAAAAATGGCATGACATTTTTAAGTTTTGAAGATGTTAAATAATCCTTAGTTTCTGATTTTGCAAGGTTAAATGACATTTTGAGATAGAAATTGGGGTACCATTCATTTCTGATTTTGCAAGGTTAAATGACATTTTGAGATAGAAATTTTGGGGTACCATTCATTTCTGATTTTGCAAGGTTAAATGACATTTTGAGATAGAAATTGGGGTACTATTCATTTCTGATTTTGCAAGGTTAAATAACATTTTGAGATAGAAATTGGGGAACCATTCATTTCTGATTTTGCAAGGTTAAATGACATTTTGAGATAGAAATTGGGGTACCATTCATTTCTGATTTTGCAAGGTTAAATGACATTTTGAGATAGAAATTGGGGTACCATTCATAATGGGTCAGCTTCTAACTATACTTTATTAGACGTTGAACCTTTCAGTTGAAAATTAGAATTTTTTTCTAACGTAGGACTGACACTTTTTATTATAAAATTGTTGAGAAATTGATTAATATCTGCCTACCCAATTATGAGTTTTAGTTCATGAATTATACAATAAAACATCTTGTAATTTATTTACAGGTTTTGGCTTTAAAAGCTGTACAAGAAATGGCACTCATGACACCACTGAGGTATGTCCCAAGAAGCCATTGCAGCTGTATCAGTGGGATGATACCACTACTGCCTCAGAAGCGACATGTATGGCTGAAATGCAGTGCTTAGATGTGGGTAAGTTAATATAGTTTGTCAGTTCTGTTTTCATCTTTTTTATTAGCTGTACTGGTCTTTGACAAGAAGAATTTACTGGATGGTCTCTTGTCTGATCTCTTATGTCCTAAACTACTTGTAGGATTGCCAAGAAACTTTACACACACATTCATTAACTAGCCTTATTTGGTTTTATTAGTAAATGAAAAGATGTATTGCCAAGATGTTGTCACCAAAAGACTTCATCTGATGTGTAATTGGTCCTAAATGATAATGGTGCCAGACTGATGATCAGTATGGCTGCCACATTAGCCATCTTGAAAGTCTTAAAATCTTGTTATTGCGTATTCGCCTGCATGAAAAGTAATATTACCATGGTGTTGTCACCAGAAGTCTTCTTATGCTGTACAGTTGATCCAAAATGAAAAGTGTTTCAATCTGAACACAAAAGCAGCCATTTTGAAAATATTGGTATCACTAATCCTCCTGATTTGATGGTTTGTAGATGACTATCAACATAGGATTTTTACTGAAAAATCTCTTGTGATATCTAGTTGGACTAAACATCCTCTTATGATGTTTAGTTGGACCAAACAACCTCTTATGATGTCTAGTTGGACTAAACAACCTCTTACGATGTCTAGTTGGACTAAACAACCTCTTATGATGTCTAGTTGGACTAAACATCCTCTTATGATGTCTAGTTGGACTAAACAACCTCTTATGATGTCTAGTTGGACTAAACAACTTATGATGTCTGGTTGGACTAAACAACATCTTATGATGTCTAGTTGGACTAAACAACCTCTTATGATGTCTGGTTGGACTAAACAACATCTTATGATGTCTAGTTGGACTAAACAACCTCTTTTGATGTATAGTTGGACTAAGCAACCTCTTATGATGTCTAGTTGGACTAAACAACCTTTTTTGATGTTTAGTTGGACTAAACAACTTCTTATGATGTCTAATTGGACTAAAAAACCTGTTTTGATGTCTAGTTGGACTAAACAGCCTCTTTTGATGTCTAGTTGGACTAAACAGCCTCTTATGATGTCTAGTTAGTCCTATTGGTGACATTCAAACATTCAATATGCCATCAACATTGTCACTTTTTCTCCTTCAGATATGTTACCCGATCATATTAATGGTAGGAATTACTTTCCACTACCTATGGAATTCAGCCCTCCCATAGATGTATATACCTCTTTCTGTCTATATATGATACAGACAAATGGAGCAACACATATAGATTATCCCCCCTTTGCCCTTCTGGGTGACAGTCCATTAGAGGGATGTCTTTAGTTTATAACTTTCACTTGCATGGTAGCATGCCTTCTGGGAATCCTCTGATATAAATCTGTTTTCATCCATCCACTTAATTTGGTTGTTGGTACAATAACCATTGTTAAAAGCAGTATGTACTGCCCTTTTGCAGTGCCTATATTGATGCTTTTTGTGTCTTATGACTGCTTACATATCATAAAATGGTAACTGCATAGCATTATATTTTCACAGCCATTATGTCATCTCTTGCCATGAGGCCACCTGTTCTAACTTCATTTCCAATAAAAATTGTTATAATTATTCATTTTTTTCTGTTGCTGCTTCATTGTTTTAATTGGCTGTTTGTTTTTCTTTTCTTTACTTGACTTTCCTTTGGCATGACTATATTTAAGTTTACACACTATTTACTTTTACAAGTATTTCCTCTTTATCTTTTCAGGCCATAATATCTAAAGAAGTGGCAGTCAAGGGCAGTCTCAGAGAAGGGCTGATAAACATCAGTGTAATTACAGAGGCTATTCTCAGGCAAGACCACCATATAGTGGCCAAGAGATTAATAGGTGGTCATATGCATCTACTTCTCATAGACAACAGGGAGGGGTGGAGGAAACAAGTTTTCTCCCTCCACAAGCCTCCTACAATAGGCAGTGACTTGCCTTCCCTACTGCCTTTGGTCACACACCCAGTGATTGCCAGCTCCTTTCATTTCAAGATGCATCGAGCAACTTGTTTCCACAAAATGACTTGTTGCTTCCCAACCTCTCAGATTTTGTCCTCCCCATTCATGAAAGACACTCACAGATGGCAGAAGAACTGTAGAAGGAAACCAATACTGTATTAGAGAAACTGGCAGTTGAGGTAGTTCAAAACCAAGTATGCAAGGGTTTCTACTCCAGATTTTTCCTAGTCACAAACACAGCAGGAAACTGCAATTAGTAATACACCTGAAAAACAAATTATTTCATCAAAGCACCCAAATTCTAAATGGAAATGGCAAAAGTTTATCCTCAGCAGCAAATACGCCATAATCCCAAAACAGTCAGTAGCTTATTTTTATCTCTCCATTCATGTCAAATCCTTCAAATACCTTTGATTTGGTTACCATGGCATCATGTACCAGTTTCATTCACTCCATTTGATCTCAAAATCAGTCTGTGGGCATTCACAAAAACACAAGACTGAGTACCAACTCACTTCAGACTGACTTCATAATTTATGTTGTTGGCATCCCTGGATGATATTCTACAAAAGCATGTGGTAAAGTACAGTTTTGGTTCAAGACATGAACTATCTCCTTTATTTCCTTTGCAACCAATGGTGGATAGTGAATCCAGAGAAGTCAGATCATGTTCCTTCTCTGTTCCTAACCTATCTCAATGTTGTTTGTCTTCCTTCCACACAAATTGATCAGATTGTTCTGATGTCTCTACAGACCTCTTCCAGAAAAGTATATTCAAGTTCAAGGACTCTTTAATGGTGGAACTCATATCCTTAGGCCACCTTTTCATGTGCCCCCTGCAGATGGCAGTTTTAAGTGGAGCCCAGTATCTGCTCTGCTGAATCACCATATCATATAAAACATTTCTTGTCTCAAATGCATTCAGAGGAAAGGAATACCATTAGTGGCTCCACAACCAGATGCAAGCTTGTCAGGTTGTGGGGCACACTTGCTTCCAGGCTTATTGACAGTCATAGCAATTGGTCAAGCCTGTAGATTTCACAGGAACCTGCTGGAGGTGAAAGTCATTCTTCATGCTTCCCATACCTGGCTGTATTGTATTCATTCTATCCTTGACCGTCCTGATTATGTCAGACAGTTTTACAGTGGTCACCTTCCTCAACAAACAAGAGGGAACAAAGTCACTGGATCTTTGCATTATTGATGCTCTAGCATTCAACTTAGAAGGACTTTGGACCTACGCTTTCTCTCTATCAGATCTAGTTATGATATCAATTAAAAAGGAAGGGCTCTAAATGTAAAATGATTCTGATTGCCCCTCTCATTTATATCTGATTTGCTAGTGACAGAGTCATACCCACACAAATCATAGCTACACAAATCATACCTACACAAATTATACCCACACAAATCATACCCACACAAATCATACCCACACGAATGCTGCTAAAGGAGCAGAAATTTCCAGTCTTGCTTCCATGACCAGAAATGCTTTATGGCACATGTTGCATTAAAATAAATTCAACACTGCAATCATGGTAGACAATCTCTTCAACAGACAACCCTCCACTCTAAAAGCATATGAAAGAAAGTGGTGAGTTTTCATCATCTTATGTCAGTCACATTATGCTGTATCAGCAATTATTCTACAACTGACCAGCTTCTTTTTAATTCCCTTGGATGAGAAGAGGTTATCCCCTATAACAAAAAAGGGATATTGATCCATGATTTCCAATACCTTTAGGCATGAGGGATGAAAAGACTTTGCTCACAACAAGGACTTTTCTGACCAGCTGACCAGTTTTGATGGATCCTGACCATGCATTCCAGCCCTGGTCCCAGAGTAGAACTAGTCATGGGTCTTGACATGGCTCAACTTAAATCAGTTTGAGCCCTTATCTACCACTTGGATATATCAGCTACCATTAAGAATGGGTTGTTTTTTTTTATAGCCTTTGGTTCTGCTTCAAGGATGGGTGAACTACATGCCCTTTCTTTAGATCCAATCTATCTACAATTTTAATATGATGACCAATTCACTTTAATAGTGCAGCCTCTATTGCAAAGAACAGACTATTGTCGACTGGTAGTCAAAGATTAACATGGTTTGCTCACATCGATTCATCCTGAATCAGAAGCGAACTGTCTATTTTCTCAGAATATATCTGAAATGCACAAAGAACATACTCTTTAGATACCAGAGACTCTTGCTGCCATTGAAGGATGGAAAGCATGATTTAAGCATCCCCCTCAGCAAAGCCCTCACAGGTTAGCTCAAATCTTATTAGTTATTACATCTACATTACTCTGACCTCTCACAAGTTTAGGTAAACATTATGAAGATTTTGGCACATACAGTCTGGTTGATCTTAGACAACATAGCATTCAAATCTCCATTCATGACATCATGGGATCAGTAGGCTGTCTACACCTCCATTTCTAACATCGTCACTTCATTGGGCTGGTAACATCTCAATTCATAAAATCAGTGGGCTGCCATGCACAGCCCATATCACATGGTCTTGTAACTCAGGGATGTCATGTATATACTGATATGGCTTTGTAACTCATGGATGCCATATGTATATATTGATATGGCCTTGTAACTCATGGATGCCATATCTGTATATTGATATGGCCATGTAACTCATGGATGTCATATGGATATACTGATATGGCCTTGTAACTCATGGATGCCATATGTATATATTGATATGGCCTTGTAACTCATGGATACCTATGGATATATTGATATGGCCTTGTAACTCATGGATACCACATGGATATACTGATATGGCCTTGTAACTCATGGATACCACATGGATATACTGATATGGCCTTGTAACTCATGGATACCACATGGATATACTGATATGGCATTGTAACTCATGGATGCCATATGTATGCAGATATGGCTTAATTTTGTTCATGTGATCTCAATCTGACATCATGTCTGGGTAATGTTGCATAAATTAGAAAGACCTTTAAATGACATAACATCAAAAAGCACTGAACATAATCTTTAGCTAAATTTTGACAAAAGCATCTTTGCCAGAAGACCTTTCAATTTTGTAATGTGTTCAAAAGAAGCTACAATGGCTAATATACCATTTTACATTCTGGCGACTGGATTTCACATCAGCTTGAGCTAAAACATATTGTGCTTCTGTCATGTAGAAACTTATCACTTGTAGTAATACTGGTAGTCAGTAATTATCAAAGTGACAAAAAAAACCTATGATCTAAGGAACACATAGAAGTACTTACCTTTTTGTTTAGATTAAAGCTGTTTTATTGGTATGTTGGAATAAATGTCAATGTCTTGAATTTATAAATCAAGAAATATTTGTGAGGTTTGTATCATTAAAAACCATGATGTGGCTATTTGCAAGGGGCAGATCTGACAGTTATTGCACTATATATGCTGACCACCAGATGCCTTGGAGAGATGGCCATCCTAGAAGCATACTTGTAAACAGGGATACGTTGAAACGCCCTACTCATCTGTCCCATGCGATTCTGTTTATAGCCGTTGGTTAAGGAGACCTTTTCGAGAAGGGGACCACTGTAATAAAACAAAAACATTATGACATTTAGGTGTAGAAGAGATACTAACTGCTGGATGTTAATTTAAATTTGTTCCAAGTACTTTTTTTCAAGCAGAGTGCAACATCATTTATTAATTTTTGTTTTAAAATTAAATATTTTGCAGCAAATAAGATGATTGAAAAATGTGAGGAGCATGGTCAGAATTGCCACAATGAATGTGTGTGCAATTTTCCAGGTGGATTTTGTGGCACAGAATATTTCAACTGTAATCCTTTTCCAGTTAGCTGCCCCAGGGATAATGTACAGGAAGACTGTTCCTGTCGGTAAGTATGAAAAAAAATTGGACCATTTTTATTTCCATCCCTTTTAACAAAAAGTCTTCTTGTCTGTGTGCCATGTCACATTACATCTCTTTAACATCACAAAGGAATATTAATGATTAATACAATCAACTGACATAACCTTCCCTCTGTCAACAAAAGGATAAAACCTAGTTATTGATTTAGGCATTTGTGCCGTGCAGATACACTAACATGGCAACCCTGTAATTAACTCACATCTTAGAAAAGACTCTACAGATTCCTCTAACACGTCATACAGAAGTAAATATAGAATGTTACACCAGACAGAATGGATGCTGCTATCCTTGGATCCTGCAGGAGAATGCATGAATATACAAAGTCAAATTATGTATTAAGAAAGAGCTTAATACAGGTTTTAATGTGTCCTCTACAATTGTCTATTAATAGTTGGGGTTTTTTACACAATAACAGGGATTGTCCTGGCTTTTAAAAAGTTGTTGCCAACCTCAATATTTTGTTGCCAATTTTCAAAACATGTCACCAGAACAAGCAGTGAATATTTTTCCAAGCCTATTAATATAATAGGCAATGAAAACTGAAAATGATGGGATGCTTATTACTGTATTGACAACAAGCAATACAGCCATAATATTACAAAATAAATCATTATATGACTGTTTTGCACTACTTCCATGGTTTTGCATCCCATATCACATTAGTGCATTGGTATAATTGTTGTGATCTGAAATAAATGCATTATCAAATGTAAAATATCTACTTTCCTGACATATACAGATTCTCTTTTTTTAATAGAAACATCAGGTATCAAGCAAATCTATATTATGTACATGTATATTATTTTCCAAATAATAGTTTTGTAAGGAACTTTAGTTAATGACATTTTAATGCTAAAACCTTTGCAGTGTAAGATAAGTGATGTATAATGTGACCATCAATTTTTCATGCATTCAGGAATTAAATACCCCCCCCATCTTATGACTAGCTTCACAAAGTACATATCTGTCAATCAAAAGTTCAGAAATTTATTTTTTGCCACCTTTTATATGCTTTGCTTGTAATGAGTGATTGAGTGAGTGATTTAGATTTTTAACATAGCTTTAACAATTTTCAGACATATCGCTATGATGACTGCAGTGTGGCAGTTTATAGTGATGTATAAGCACTGGGGCATCATGCCGCAGACATGTAGCATGATGTCCCACCCAGTCACATTATCCTGACACCAGGCCGATCAGTCCTAACACTAACCTCTTAATGCTGAGCACCTAGCGAGGCAGCTGTTAGTACCATTTTTGTAATTCTTTGGTATGACTCAGCTGGGGATCGAACCCACATCCTCCCACATCTGAGGCAGACTCTCTACCCACTTTGCTTGTAGGTAATTGCTTCCTAAATCCCAAAAATGATCACCAAATGCTGTAGATTTTTTTCTTGACAAGCAACCTAGGATCACCATTCCCACCAATGAAATTTACATGAGTCAACACCTGGCATTAATGTACCATATATCTGAGCATTAATTACGATCATTAATCTAAAAGAAGGAATAAAGAAACATATCATAGAGCATATGTGCCCCACCCCCCAATATTTCGGAATAAATATGTTACTGGTGTTATATGCATATATGAGTTAACAATAAGGAAATAAGGTGAGATATAAAATGTGGGAAACAGTTATAACATGTATGGTAGCTTGAGACCACATTTAACACAAATTCCCACCCATTTTAGGCAACATTAGTTGTAACAAAAAAGGGCATTGTTTATTTGTCAGTGAATTGATAGTGCTTTCACTCACTGTAGAACAGGCGATTTCTTTGAAGTCTATCGAAGAGACATGAGTCTAATCTTTAGCTATCATTCCGTTTGGGCACAGCTGACCAGAATATGAAATGGGGGCACATTGGGGTGGGGAGAATAACGCACTCCACAGGGAGAAACAATGTTTCTTTTGAGAATTTCATGTTTATTTGGACCCCAAAAGTCAATGAATATTTTGTGAAAACGATGCTTAAAAATGCTGGAAAAAACTTCCTCATGGTAGGTCCCAGTCTGTGTGTTTTCAGATTCAATCTCCCAACTTGGTTTTTGACAAGATTTTTTGCATGACACACTAAAATAACTGATCCGTATTAACTAAATTTATTTAATGACTATTTGAATTCTTTGGAAATCTTTCTGTATATTTGAAACTTCAAGACAGAAAGGTGATTTTTCATTGGAACATATTTGGATTTCTTGGAATTCTTATAATTGAAAAGACTTTTAGGAAATATGAATTCATTCACCATGCTGTAAGTTCATTTAATTCTTTCATTCATGTATTTTGAGAAAAAATTATTTTGAATTATGCAAAACTTGTTTGTTTTGCTATTTCTTGTTGTGTAGTTTAAGTCCATGGAGTCATGGGATTGATGGCAAAAGTGAAAGATCAATGAGCAAAATTACCATATATTCCTCACCCTGCATGGATTCCTGTTTGGTGATAGACTCCTTCAAAATATCACAACCATATGTAAAAGAATTGATGACTTGTGCCTTGATACATATAGCATAGAACATCTGCTTTAACATCATGTTATATCTCAGTCATGGAATCTCAAGTTTCCAGCTGTCGAGAAATTTTCAGGAACTTTGACCCATTCATCATGATGTGGTGTTGTACTTGAATCATTACTACCATCACTACATGTAGATGACGTTGGACTGTCGGGTATAACGTCAAGTTCAGTGAATGTGTTGTCTGATGAATTTGCATTAAATCCAAATGCTGTTAATTGTGTTAACTTACTCTTAGGATGAGGCGATGCAACATCTAACTTGCATTTACCCATGATAAAGTTGCAATGTTGACAGTATATAGTTCTGAATGAGAAATTTTCCCATTTGCTTTGTGTTTATACATAGCAATCGGTACTTCAGAGATAATCAGTTTTCTCTGAATTTTCAGCAAAGCTATTTTATTTGGTACATTTTCATAAAAAGCAACAGAAGGATTAGCTGTCGTTAATTAATTGTAGCTGGTTCTGCTCGCATCTTCAGAGGTCGGTCAGTTGTAGGTATAGTTCGGTAGCATGATTGAGTGTATCACAGCATACATTACTCAGCCCAGATGTCAGCATAAGCAGATTATGATGTAACAATGCACTGTAAAAATGGGGTTGTCAATATGAACAAATGATTTGTTTATGTAACATATAAGTTCCAGTGCTTTGTGTATCAAGTTTATGGCTTCCTTTCCTGGTACCTTTGATGGTCTCCACTCCAAATCCAAGATTGTATGTACAAATTAAACAACCAGTAAAGGTTGTCACCAAAAACATCATGAAAATCAATTATAATCAGTTACTTGGAGTAAATTTTAATTTGTGTTTCTTATACAATTATTTCTTTCCTCAAGAGTTTAAAATGTTAATAAATGTACAGGAGTAATGACATGTATACTTTAATGTGATAAAAATGTTACATTTTTTTTCCTGTGTTGTATTATTTTTGCTCTACAACTGTGTTAAATAAAAGTGATTTTATATGGCTGTTCAGTTGTATGTAACTAAAAAACTGTTGGAAGCCACGAAAACCCTTTCATTCATGTACAGTATTAAAAGGACATGCTTTTATTTTTGTCATTATATACTAATACCACAATCAAAAGATTTTACATTTAAACTGAAAACAAATCATCAAAAAATTAATTAATTTTTAATTCCACCATTTAAAAGCAAGATAATGTAATTATGTAATTATGACAACATTTGTCCAGATTTGTTGGTGTTGTTGTTGTAGGGTTTAACACCATTTTTCAGCACACGATAGGCTATACATGGCGGCCAGTATTACTGGTGGAGGAAGAAGCCGGAAAGAACCACCAACCCACGAGAAGTTCCTGGCAAGTTTTCTCACATACCCACATTAGCCGAATCCGAGACTTGAACCCACGCAGACAGATGTGAGATGGCAGTGATCCATAATGGAGCGTGCTTTAGACCACTCGGCCACTTGGGGCCCCTGTCATGATTTGAAAATAAGTCATAAATAGCTTACCATTTACCCAGGAGTTTTACTAACCTTTGTGTTTTTTCATACAACTGAAAATAAATTGTCTCCCTTTCTGCACAGTTGATTATAGAGCTTCACAAGTGATTATCTTACTGGTTCACTCAGCCAACTGATTATCGGTTGTAATTGATAATTGGAACAACACTACCTATAACCTTTTTTAAGTGCTTCCTCTGTAGATCAGCCTCCAAACTCAAGTACTTAATGAGTGGGATTTTGCAAATACAGCAAGGAGATACTTTCATTGCTTATCTAGTTAATTTAGTTCTCTTACAAACTTCATTTGGTGCAGTGGTGCATTGGTGGGAATATAGTTTCCAGTATTTGATATTAATGATGTGTTGTTATGTTCTAATGCATACACCTTGATGCCGTTTTTATATTAACTACTGTCATTTTGTGTATATGCAGTTCTCATGAATACACCATAGTGCCATTGTTATACATAATAACTGTCATTTTCTGAATAAAGATAAACAGCTGTAAGTTTTTTCTTTATTGATTAAAAGTACTTTTTCATGCATGTTTTTTTAAAGCATAATGTTCTCGACCCTTTAAAAAAATGTAAATCCACCCACATGAATGCTACTGCAGGAATTCATACTCTGTGTGAAAATCATGGATAGATTGCTTGGTTCTAAATTTGGTTCAACTTTAATTTCAAGGGTAAAATGTGCTTATCTGCCAGAACATTATGTGCCACTTAGTCCATGCCAATCAAGGTTGGAAACCCTCTATACATCAGTAAGTTTGATTATTATTTATCATGTTCATCCATAGTTTGTCTTTGGAAAGACACTTGATTCAAATTCAGATGCCTAGGTACAGTATAATATCTGATGTTGATGTCCTTTTAAACAACAATCAGTCATCAGCCACTTCCCTTTTCACCATATCATTTAATTAGATTCTGGAATTCTAATTTGATATATCTATTTATTGTAAATATTCTAATTACCATCCCTCTGTAGATTTTTATTTTTAAAACAAAATTATTTCTTCCATGTATGCTGTTTTTGAAATAAATGAAGCATTGTTTCATCTTCAAATGTTTATGTTTTCTAACATTAATCAAGAGGCCCTGGGTGGTCAGGTAGTCCAAGGTGCTTGCTGTTACTGATTGCTGTAATCTCACATTTGTCTGTTTGGTTTGAGTCTTTGATCAGCCAGTGTGGAAACATGTGAAAACTTGCAAGAAATTTCATTTGGGTAGGCAATGTTTTCCAGGATTTTCCCAAGTTCTTCCTCCACCAAATATGCTGGCTGCCATGTGTAGCCTGTCTTGTTCTGAAAAATGGCATTAAATCCACAAACCAAACCAAATCTAGCATTAATAAACCTTGTGCTTTTAATTAGTGCCATAGCTAATCAGAACCCATAAAACATTTATGTCAGCTAATGAAACTAATTACCTTGTGCTTCTTTGAAAGGAGCATTTGCTAAGCAAGCATTAGTTGAATTTGACTTTAGTTTTTGCATTGGTCTGTTTTATGTACCCAATGGGCACCACACATGAAGTAGTGTGGTCTGTGTTATATACCCAATGGGCAGCACACAGGCTATAGTGTGGTTTGTTTTATGTACCCAATGGGCACCACACAGGCAATAGTGTGGTCTGTTTTATGTACCAATTGGGCACCACACATGCAATAGTGTGTGTCAATGGCCAAACAAATAATTATCATGGCACTTTGACACAGCCTAAAATGAATAATGCTTTTATCATCAAGAAAAAATTTGATTCAAATGTGTTTTATAGCTACTCAGTCATTTTTTTTTATGTATGATACTTCATTGTCATTCATGAATATTGTTAAGTTAAACTGGAATTTATATTGAATCAGACAGCTTGTCTGCTGATTGACAAAAAGCCTTTATGTGTGATTTGTGCACATGTAATAATTTGGTACAGTCAATAGATTAATAGGAGATCAATCAATAATCAATAAATAATAATATAAATCAATAAATAGATCACCTGGATTAGAGCCAGAGAAGAGGAATGGCAAGTCTGACCCTGATCTCTCAAATTCAATTAATCCCAATACGTCAGTCAGCAAGCTGCCCTCATCAGTCAGCAAGCTGCCCTCATTATCAGCAAGTGGAAAATCGGACAAGAAAGTAGATGGTGATCAAACTCTAGATGGTAAGCTCACATACTGTTGATTTGATAAATGCATCATTCATATTATTTTGAGTTTGCACAAAAGAGTTGTCTTTCTTTAGTACACCAGCAAACATGAAAGCAATATCATGCATGGTATTTAACTACAATCTGACATGATCATCATCAACATTTTAATCAACGCAAGATAAGATAATATCATCATAGAAGACTGACACAATATGAAGGAACTCAACGTCATACTGTTCCTGTGGAAACTTTTTAACTATTGCATTCTCTGTTGATACTGTGTAAAATTATCAGCATTATTTGTTGGCAAGGTTATGTTTTGTTTATTTTTTAAATACACAAAATCTGAAAACTTATTTTCAGAACCATAACAGCTGTCATTTGGCTGGGTCAACGATATTAGTCCATCCTGGGCCTCTTGTTTGCATTAGGGATACTGTTTTTTTTACGTGGACAAGGTTCTCTTGAAGTTTTGAATAAGATACATGTTTGTAGTTTGTTAACTCTGATGTTTATGTCAATTTTTTAATTTACAAATATGAGGAAATAAAATTTAAATTCCAGGTTTAAAGGAAATTTTTCTATGGATTTTTTTCCAGTTGGAATCATGAAGGAAAAGGATAATAATAATGATACAACGTCTAAAACAGAACCAGAGGAATTCTTAAGGTAACATTTATTCATTTTTCTGCACCATTTAAAAAGTTAGGATTCACCCTCTGCTAATTATGCTCTTATATGTCTGCAGGCAAGTACGTGTACATAATTGTTGTATGGGACCACATTGTCTTATATGTCTGCAGACAAGTACGTGTACATAATTGTTGTATGGGACCACATTGTCTTATATGTCTGCAGGCAAGTACGTGTACATAATTGTTGTATGGGACCACATTGTCTTATATGTCTGCAGGCAAGTACGTGTACATAATTGCTGTATGGGACCACATTGTCTTATATGTCTGCAGGCAAGTACCTGTACATAATTGCTGTATGGGACCACATTGTCTTATATGTCTGCAGGCAAGTACGTGTACATAATTGTTGTATGGGACCACATTGTCTTATATGTCTGCAGGCAAGTACGTGTACATAATTGTTGTATGGGACCACATTGTCTTATATGTCTGCAGGCAAGTACGTGTACATAATTGTTGTATGGAACCACATTGTCTTATATGTCTGCAGGTGAGTACGTGTACATAATTGTTGTATGGGACCACATTGTCTTATATGTCTGCAGGCAAGTACGTGTACATAATTGTTGTATGGGACCACATTGTCTTATATGTCTGCAGGCAAGTACGTGTACATAATTGTTGTATGGGACCACATTGTCTTATATGTCTGCAGGCAAGTACGTGTACATAATTGTTGTATGGGACCACATTGTCTTATATGTCTGCAGGCAAGTACGTGTACATAATTGTTGTATGGGACCACATTGTCTTATATGTCTGCAGGCAAGTACGTGTACATAATTGTTGTATGGGACCACATTGTCTTATATGTCTGCAGGCAAGTACGTGTACATAATTGTTGTATGGGACCACATTGTCTTATATGTCTGCAGGCAAGTACATGTACATAATTGTTGTATGGGACCACGTTGAGCTTTGTATAAATGCTGTCCCTTGACTAATTTATGGTCCCTGTTTAGGTTTAGAAGTTGCCATTGTATCATCTAATTAGATTTTGTTAGTAATCTTGAACCATTTCATGGATCAAAAGTGCATTTTTTGCAAGGTTTAATATTAACAAACATGATTACAGTTTGATTTTCACATTGTTTTTATTAACATTTGAATAAATCATATCCCAAGTTGGACATGGGAATTTTGCATTTGCATGTTCATCAAGGTTTTCCTAAGTTTACTGTATTTTCAACATGGACAAATGTTGTATATTTTTTCTTTTTTTCTTTCTTCTCTTCTCTCTTTTTTTTTATAGAAAAAAACAATGAAACTAGTTGGTGGAAGATGCAGTCTGTGTGCAGAATTTACAACATTTGATATTGCTTTGGAACTCTTTTATGTTTTCCACAAATGACAAGAATGTAAAAGCATTATTTTCATTGTTTCACCTCCAACCACTTAGGTGATGAGGGACATAAAAAGTCCCCATTAGTTCATCCATATATGCGAAAGCTTGTGAACACCTGCCATCCATACACTTTAGTTAATTTCAGACATTATATTTTTGCTGATAAAGCTTCATCTCACAAAAGACTTATTTGTGTTTGATGATGCACAGATATATAAGAGTTATTGCCCTTGATATACTTAGCATACCATATCTAAGTGGCTTGTTAACACTCTAGCTTTCACACTTTTTGTATGATTCCAGCCATATTTGTTGTGATACTTCAGGTTAATGATGCTTGATGTTGACAAGAACTTGACCATATTGTACCAAGTTCAGGCCCATGATAGAGATAGAGATGACATCACACTAGCCTATGCTAATGTTCACATTGTGTCTTTTATCTGAGCCAAGCGGTTTATCTTCCTCAAGACTTGAGTTGATTTTGATGATCAGAATTAGATGACATTTTACACAGCTTTGTCCTCTGGTGGACTTAAAATTTGACATGGGAACACTTAAGTACTCACATCATTTAGTTGATTTCAACCAGATTCACTTGAGAACTTCATCTGAACAAGGTCTCAGGTGAATTTGTTGATAACATGGTTTGGACCATTTTTATACACCTGCCAAATGCATTTTATGTTACAATGCTGTCCATCTCTGCAATATGGCTGCCACAATTGCCATCCTGAAAATCTTGTTCTTTCTTATTTCTGCTAGATGGTTGGTGACATCAACATAGTACTCTCACTAAAAGTCTTCATATGATCTGTACTTGGTCTTCAACAGACACAGTGCCAATCTGATATCCAGTACGGTCACCATGGCAGTCAGCTTGTAGCACTTGTTATATTTACTCCACCAAAGTATTTTTGTGCAAGCATAGTGTTTTCACCACACAAGACTTCTAATGATGTCTTGTTGCTCATAAATTGTAAAGGAGCTGATCTGACACCATAGTATTGCCACTCTGACGGCCATCTTAAAAGTCTTGATATTGCTACAACTTCTCTTAATTGGATAATAATTTTTACATGGATTTTTCATCAAAAGATGGTGTCAGGTTGGTCCTCAATGAAACTTATGTGATCTTACCTTGAATATGTCCACCCTATTGGCCATCTTGAGATAGTTTCAAGATTCAGCAGTGAAATAGAAGAAATGATGTGTTAATTTGACAAACTGGTAATTCTTTCAATCAGTAGTATTAATTCCTTTGAGTGACTGTTGTTTAACATTTGATAAATGACTTGCACTATTTCTTATCACATATTTTATCATCAAATTCCTTTCAGCACTGGATCCATTATAGGGATTATGTTTGCAGTTATTGTAGTCATTGGTGGACTACTATTTGCATATATTCTTTGGAATGACCGATATAAGCGACTGTGGGGAAAATGCAAGAGAGCTAACCAAGATTCAGGTGATTATAACCTTATTTTCTAATTTCTTTTTATTATTGTCCACACAACAAAGTTGGTGGAGGTTATAGAAATGGGTTCCATCCATTTCTTCTTCCATCCATCAATTCATCATACTTTTATTTCATCATAATACATTAGGAAAACAGTCACTGCATTGCAAATCTGGTCTCACAAGCTAACAATCATGTTAACCCCATCTTTTGCCTTGTTCGTGCAACAGAAGAGCTAAAAAGTCTGCTTGTTGAGATAGAAGTTGAAGAATATTGGTAAGTCCTAGGCACAGAGGGATTGTTGCCATTAACTGATATTAGTAAGTTGCGATTTCTGCTCCAGTTGGGTCAGCACTGTCACAAGAGACCTCCCAAATACTGTCCATTTTACTTCCTGTACCAGTTTTACCCACCTTTCTGATTTTTCTCATCACAGAGAATTACACTTATACTGTTTTAGTTATTGAATCATGTATTGTTTGCTTAAGTTGTTTACACTGTCATATGATAAGCAAATGGGCAGCATCTGAATTGGGGGTCCAGAGTGACTGAGTCATCTAAAGCGCTCTCTGTTACGGATCACTGCCATCTCACCTCTGTCTGCGTAGGTTCGAGTCTCGGATTCGGCCAATGTGGGTATGTGAGAAAGCTTGCCAGTAGCTTCTCGAGGGTCGGTGGTTCTTTCCGGGGATTTCCCATGTTCTTCCTCCACTATTAATACTGGTCGCCATGTATAGCCTATCGTGTGCTGAAAAATGGCGTTAAACCCTACAACAACAACAACAACAGCATCTGAATTACCTGTCTGTGATTGATAGTACTCACAATTGATCTGAATTACCTGCCTGTGATAGATAGTACTCACAATTGATCTGAATTACTTGTTTGTGATAGATGGTGCTCACATTTCATCTGAATTACCTGCCTATGATAGATAGTACTCAACAATTGATCTGAATTACCTGTCTGTGATTGATAGTACTCACAATTGATCTGAATTACCTGCCTATGATAGATAGTACTCACAATTGATCTGAATTACCTGTCTGTGATTGATAGTACCCACAATTGATCTGAATTACCTGTCTGTGATTGATAGTACTCACAATTGATCTGAATTACCTGTCTGTGATTGATATTACTCACAATTGATCTGAATTACCTGCCTGTAATAGATAGTACTCACAATTGATCTGAATTACCTGTCTGTGATTGATATTACTCACAATTGATCTGAATTACCTGCCTGTAATAGATAGTACTCACAATTGATCTGAATTACCTGTCTGTGATAGATAGTACTCACAATTCATCTGAATTGCCTGTCTGTGATAGACAGTAATTGCAATTCATCTGAATTGCCTGTCTGTGATTGATAGTAATTACAATTCATCTGAATTACCTGTCTGTGATTGATAATTACAATTCATATGAATTGCCTGTCTGTGATAGACAGTAATTGCAATTCATCTGAATTGCCTGTCTGTGATTGATAGTACTCACAATTGATCTGAATTACCTGTCTGTGATTGATATTACTCACAATTGATCTGAATTACCTGCCTGTAATAGATAGTACTCACAATTGATCTGAATTACCTGTCTGTGATTGATATTACTCACAATTCATCTGAATTGCCTGTCTGTGATAGACAGTAATTGCAATTCATCTGAATTGCCTGTCTGTGATTGATAGTAATTACAATTCATCTGAATTACCTGTCTGTGATTGATAATTACAATTCATATGAATTGCCTGTCTGTGATAGATAGTAATTACAATTCATCTGAATAGCCTGTCTGTGATTGATAGTAATTACAATTCATCTGAAATACCTGTCTGTGATTACTAGTAATTACAATTCATCTGAATTACCTGTCTGTGATTGATATTGCTTAGATTTCATCTGAATTACCTATCTTTAAGTGAGAGTAATTACAATTCATCTGAATGACCTGTCTGTGATTGATAATTACAATTCATATGAATTATCTGAAAGGGGCACACACCATTTAGGGTTTCTATTTGTGGCAGGTGCATTTGTCTTTGAATAACTTTTTTTCCAGCACTTGTAGCTTGGTAGTCTTTAATGCAATTAAATTCACATTTGGAATATGATATCACCTACTCCCCTTATTTAAGTACCACTCCTGCCCCACTGAGGTGGGTCAAGAATAATAATGGAACACTTTTCACCACTTCCGTTTCCATAATCCATTGCCAGTTCACTTCAAATTTAGAATATAATACCATAACATTAATTCATTATCTTAATACCACTTCAGTCCCTGGGTTAAACCTCTAGGTGGGGGCATGGAGTTGTGAATTATATCAATTTTTTGACACATTTTGGGTAAAGTTGTTGTGATTTTTTTCTCCATTAGTTGGAATTTGATAACTGACCTGATTCATATTTGGAATATCACATTCTCCATGTGGCTTGATGGGTTGTTATGCCATCTTTGTGGTAGGTGTGGGGTGGGGTGCTTCCAATATTTATTTAAATTATTATAGAAGTCCCACCTTGGCTCGATTTTGGTTGGAATTTAAATTAGTGAAAGATAGGTGTAAAGCTCCAAGCCCCAAGTCATCAGCAATGCCGACGGTTAAATGATTGAATATACAAAAAGTGAAATTCAACTAATAACAATTTAATGACAATACAATAATCAAATGATTAAAATTTCCCAAGTACTCTCCTTCCGCTCAACTCTGTGATAGCCTCTTGCATCATTTGATTTGTAGTGTGAGATATATTTGTAGTGTGATATATATTTGTAGTGTGAGATATATTTCCACCTGTCAATGTATTCTACTCGTCTGTATATTCTTCTCTCCTATCCCTCCAGTTTCTTCTCCTCTTCCTCCCAACTTTCTCCAAATTCCTTCTCTCCACCAACTCCTCAATACTTCTTCTCCTTCTCCACTTTCTCCTCCTCCTCCTTGACTCTATACTGACTAGACTTGGCAACTCTGACTGCTCTTTTAGTCTTACTTCCATCTCCCCTCTTAGAGACTCGAGACTCACTGAACCGGAAGTTCTCTCTCCCAAAAAGCTTCATGTCAAAACACAAGGATGGTACAGTATTTTCCTTAGCCCACTCATCTCACACTACACCCAGCCTATTATCAGATAATGGCTATTAAATTTCTTCGGTCATGCATTCATTTACATTGAAATACTCATGCATCCTTGTATGGTAAAATGTTATAATAAAAGCCCAGTATCAATTACTTCTCATACATACATCGATAAATTGCATCACATAAGTACATATTCCTAATCCCATTATACTAACAATATCACAACGATCAGATGCATTTATTTACATTACAACTCATACAAAGTACACAAATATTCAAATACCCATGCTCTGATATATCCATACATCCATATTAACTAATCTTACACACTTAGCCATTTTCCAAATTCACAGTTCAAGCATGTGTAATATCTAACATATCACATGAATAAATGCACAAGTTTACTACAAAGTAATCTATCAGCAAACTAAGAAATTAATTCTGACCAGAAGTAGCAACCCCAGTCATTTTTCTGATATTGAAATAACTGGAAACACTTGACTTCTTCATATAGATCTGTTTAACAGCCTTCCAAAACAGTTTAATTTTTATAATATCTCTGTTAGTAAAAATGTTGTGCAACTTTTAAGTTCCAAAATATTTATACATTTCTAGAATTTATGTCTTATTTAAATGCATTCAGATTAGGTGGTAGCCATTGAACTGAAGTAAAATGTTCTTTCCATAAAAAATGTTATAACTTTCTTTTTTGTTGAGATATTATTATAAAATTTGATATACTGATTGCATTTTTTCCATCTAAATTCAAAGCTCCCATTAAATCTCTTGTCTGACTTAAATATTTTCATTTATAAATGAAAAGCATATAAACATTTCACAGCTTTTATGACACTTATCTTAATACAAATAAATTACATTAGCAGTAGTTCATATGTATGTAAAACAACTTCGAAAACAAAACAAATGCAATGTTTATTCATAATTGTCATTGAAACAATGTTGCAGGACCTAATTTCATGAATAGGATTCAAGTTGGTTACATCTTCAAAATCCTGTGATGTTATATTTAGCTCCTTGCAGAATGGACCAGGGAATGGTGCCATCTTTCACTTAGAACTAATGTTTCAATATCATATACCTGCAAAATAATTTATCACTTTCAGACTTGTGCTTTTTGTTTTATATTCTGAAAACATTATTGATCCTTTCAAATGTTATCAATGCATGGGGAATTTAAGAACCCACTTTAAGTGTGCATGTAGTTACTTTGCTATGCTCATCAAAGCAAAAAAAAGAATTGTGATACCGAAACATTGCATTTTTCTGATAGTGATGCAATTTTTTATCATTATTTCATCAGACAATGTCACATTACACAATTTAAACAAGTGCAATAATACAATGAACATAAGGTTGAACATATTTTAAAACCATTGACCGTTTGTTAGTTCAGAAATTTACAGCATCGACAACTTTAGCCTATTTATAGTGGACAAAAATCTATGCTTTGTGTCTTCATTTTGCGATTGCATACTATCTAAACCATACAACGAGCGTTAATATGATAAAAACTATTTAAAAAATCATTTTAGCATGTTCTTCTGGCACACCAATTTGTACAAAATTAATAATAAGTTTAGTTTTGGAAGATCAGTTGTGGAAAGTTAACATCATTATCAGCTGTTAGAAAATTCAAATATGGCAGAGAATGTCGACACGGGGAGATTAAAATGTTTTACAAATTCAGTGTTCATCGCAGTTGGTTGCAGTTGGTTTATAAACATGTCTGATATATAAATTTGGTAGCAAAATAAAGCTTGCCAATTTTGATGATATACGATGCATTTATTTAAATTGCCAAACTTTTGACCAAAGCTGCATAAAGTTTGAGGCATTATGTATTTGTGTAGGAATATCACAGGAACGTGGTACAACCACTGATCGAAATGTTTTCATCTCCTCTCATTGGATTGAAAATTTTATGAATATTCATTAACTTTTAATAACCCTCATTTTGTAACAAAGAAGAGAGGTGTCACATGACCATGGCATGATCTGTGCTTATTTTCAATGATGCGTGAAATCTGTTACTTTCAGTGATTATAATGTAATAATAGAGTCAAATATATTTAAAAAAACGTGCCCATTATAGATAATTTTATTAGCTTTTACAACATATAGTACAGTGTGTTGCCATCAGATGACATGTATTAATGCTGCAATGAAAATTCTACACTTGGTCAACAGTTTCATCAGATTTCCAGGTAAACTGTCATCTTGTCCATGTTAGACTGGGGTTGCTACCACAAGCTAACAATCTACATAATTCACTACATAATACTCAAACTCATTTCTCAAATACGCATGTAAATTCAACACTACAAAGGTAATTCTGCATACTGAACGATCCTATTAATTATGCATACATATTACACATAATTACAATTACAATACTGTAATATTCTACACAAATTGAGCAAATAACTTACTGACCTTTTTGAAGCTTCATCTTTCCTTAGAATCTTTTTCTAAGTTTTCTCGCCAACTTACAAATGACTTTCTCGGAGAAATCATATTTGCTCAGCAATCTTCCTAGGAGAACTAAATTTTCACTTGCTAGTTAGAAGTTATAATTCAGATTGAAATTGTTATCACAACCTGTTTCAATTCCAATTGGATATCACTTTGATTCGATCCTATTAAATTTAGTGGACAATGTCCTTCTTGCTGTCTGTCCAGGTGGGGACTGATTTAGAACATGCCCCATTCCATCGTGGTTCCTCTGATCTAGGACAAAGCTGTAATGCCTAGGCGGGAAGTCACTTGATCTAACGCCTGTGCCTATTCAAGATGCCGGATCTTCTCTCTTGTCATGGTAACCTTGCATAAGAGATTAACGCTGACCTGCGGCAATGTTTAGACAGCAACCATGGCTTGTACTAATACCTTAGTTGATACACGACTTACAAACTGGCACTGAGCAAACATGACACCCCTCTTCTGCTGTACCTCTTCTGTCCTTGATCCTGCTCAATACAATTAATGGAAAGACATTTTGGTCAAGTTTTGTTTCTTTATTTATATTTCCTTAACAAATTAACTTCATGTCTGGAATATACTAATCTTATGGCCTTTACAGCTTCTACTCATCAGTCCTTGGTTAATGTAAGTACAACAAGCTTGGTGTATCACATTCATTATATTATGCAATTTTTGTTTTCCATTCTTTCTTTGGATTTAGTGTGAGTTCTCAGCCTGAGTATGATGTTTACATCTTTTTGTAAGGATGAAAATGTTCCTGTTATTATTCACATGTCAAGGCTTGCTTACCCAAACATGTCCCAAGATCTCCACAATGATTAATTATTGGTAACGAAGGAATGGAGTAATTTGCTGGGAGATACAGAGACTGTAGGTTGATAGCTTGATGTTTGGCTGACAATATGGTAAGCCATATGTATATGATGGTGGGTTTTTAAATAATGTTTTTATAAAGTAGTGCTAAATTATGTCAACAATTATAAGCTGTGAAATTGAAATTAATGATGAGGAATTACTTACTTAGGTTGGTTACACCATATGCTTTACAACTATTGTACTGTCTCACTGTCTGTCTCACACAGCATAGGCCTTAAATCTATTGTACTGTCTCACTATGTGTCTCACACACCTTTAGCTTTACAACTATTGTACCGTCTCACTGTCTGTCTCACACACCTTAGGCTTTACAACTATTTTACTGCCTCATTGTCTGTCTCACACACTTTTGGGTTTAAATATATTGTACTATCTCACCATCTGTCTCTCACACCATATGCCTTACAACTGTTGTACTCTCACTGTGTGTCTGTCTCACCATATGCTTTACAACTATTGCATTCTCTCTCTCTCTGTCTGCCTTATCATTTGCTTTACAACTTTTGTACTCTCTCTTTCTGTCTCACCATTTGCTTTACAACTATTGTACTTTCCCTCTGTGACACCATATGCTTTACAACTATTGCACTCTCTCACACTGTTTCTCTCATACCATATGCTTTACAAATATTATTCTCTCTCTGTCTCTCTCTTCCTCTCTTTCTCTCATTTTCGTTGACTCTTATGAAATGCACAAATTAAGTTGTTGGTTTTTTTGTGTCAGTGCAAGCTTTTTAAACACCATATGTACAATCCACTAAAGAAGATGGCATAATGGGTAGTATGAATCCTATTAAAACCAGATTTCTTAACCAGCCACATTTAAGTTAAGCTATTTGGCAAATGTTAGATATCTTTTTTTGATGCTGCTTATGCATCTGACTGTTTGAAAAATGCCAGCCAGGTGAGTGATATTGGGGCCACTTGGGTCTCTTATTGAAATAGTAATATAAATTTGGTATCAATTGTTGTTTCCTTTTCAGTTCAACCAAAGCCTGTTCAGACAGTTAAACGTAAGTTCATTTCATTTTGATAACATAATGATCTTTTTACAATCCTCTATGAAGGTTCCAGAATACAAAACGCGTCACCTTCTTTAGAATTCTAACCATAATGCACAATCAGATGGTAGTTTCAGATGAAAAGATCATATGGGCCATGATATCAAATCCAGTAGACCTTTAAGTTTTTCTTTATCTAAGAATTTTCAATTTTTTTTAATATGCATTATTCCAAACTTTTCTCAAAAGGGATCACTTTAATTGATTTCTCATATTATGTATCTGTTGCCTTAATTGCATAAGCAATACCAGGTCATTTCTGTATCAATCTAATGATAATTGCTAAAGCAATACCAGGTCATTTCTGTATCAATCTAATGGTAATTGCTAAAGCAATACCAGGTCATTTCTGTATCAATCTAATGATAATTGCTAAAGCAATACCAGGTCATTACTGTATCAATCTAATGATAATTGCTAAAGCAATCCCAGGTCATTACTGTATCAATCTAATGATAATGGCTAAAGCAATACCAGGTCATTTCTGTATCAATCTAATGATAATTGCTAAAGCAATACCAGGTCATTTCTGTATCAATCTAATTATAATTGCTACAACAACAACCAAGTCTTATATTGATTTACACTCAATTAGATACTTGACCGTTTGTTGACTCCCCCATTTTAGGACTGCACAAAGCCAATTTCTCTTTGATCCTGCTATAAATAATGGTTTAGATTTCAAGTTAGATCTGTCTTGTTGTCAGTGAGTCAGAGTTCCACTTTGGAAAAACCAGCCACACTGGAGGATAGATGCATAGATAGGAAACTTAAAGACAAAACTAATATAACACAAAATTATATTTATTGAATTGAATGTCACAAATAATTTGACAAAGCTTGACATTTTAAAGCCATTTTATGATGAATCCATGGATTATATTATAGGCCGCATACTAGTATAAAAGCAGTAGCCCAACCTTACCCAATTCACAGTATCTGTTATATGTTAGTTCCATATGATTTACACATAAAGAATGAAAGTAAAGACACATTTTTTTTATTCACAGTATCAGTTTTAAAACCCAAAAATTCATCATCACTGGAGTAACCAAATATCATCTGGCTCTTTTTCCTTCTCTTTACTATCATGTGATGTGGAGACTGAGCATGGCCTCAGTAAGTGACACTTTGTTCATACAGTCTATGAAATTCATTCAAGAGTCCAACCAAGCATGTGTCATTTGTTATGAAAGATCACAGGAAGCTCAGATAACCACCCTGTATTACTTGGCATTGAAGATGTATGCAGTTTGCACTTTGATCAAATAGACATCACATGGGAAAACAAAATGAAGGTGCTGTCTTGACAGTATAAGGGATTTATGTCAAATATGCACAAGGGGTTTTAAGACTGTTATTGGTACTGAACAAGTTTCATATTCATGGCTCAATCAAAAGTACATTGTACTGTCAGCTTGAAAATGAAGCGAATGCTGCCTTTACAAGCCAGTGTTTTACCAGCCATATCCATTGACAGATAACTTTGGGAAATATTACTTTGGAATTTGATCTGGCATATGGAAATGGAAAAACAACTAACAACAAAACTTGTACAGCATCGAACACAGTATCTATACAGCAAAACACAAAGTATAATACAAATAAACTTTGTTCAGACCTGCATGCAAATGGAAGCGGTATACTTACAGTAAACACTTATGGTAAAACCATATTAACAGACACTTAACTTTGTGATGAGTAATATTTAATTTGCTAGTAAAATTTTGATATTATTAAAATCCAAATAACTGTAGATATAAGTATATTTTAATGACATAAAATGGATTTTAAAAAATGCATATCATTAATGCATTTCTGGATGGAAATGCCAGTAGTTAGTATCATGAAAATGTTGATATGTTTTAATTCACAGTATTTGCATGTACATGTACTGCATGGATCTTAGAATTTCCCATATTACCTTAGATTTATCTTTTTTCAATGTCATGCATTATAAGATGATCCCTACTCTGAATGAGTGAAATTTTCAATAACAACATAAACTTATAAGAATAAAAGGTGGTGCTCACACACCACAAAGACTCAGGTCTACAGGTGCATGATGGGATGGCAGATCCAGGTCTCTGAGGTTTGCACTTAAATCCACCTATAAGATAGTTAAATTATTTTTTTACCTATATTTCAGCAGCTTTTTATCGGAATTCATCAGAAGACGAAGATGAAGCCCAATCTTTACAAAGGCAAGGTAAGAATAATTCCTCTTATGTAAATAATGAATTTGTCCAAAGTAAATGTAATGAATTCTCCCAAAGGAAGAATAATGAATTCTCCCAATATAAGAATAATGAATTCTCCCAAAGTAAGGACAGTCAGGAAGTTAGCTACACATTTATTTCATTGCAGACATGTTGACTTGTTTCCCTTGCTTTGTAAACAATCACACTATATATACTGACTTGTTTATATTATATAATTTACAGTATTGTATGTCCTTATTATAAAATTCATATATTACTTAGTATTGTCCTGTCTACACCATCATTCGGCAGGTATACTGTCAATAAATAATAAACTTCATATCATTCTGATGTAATACAACATTTTACATTATGACATTATACAACAGTTTAAAATATGTCATTAACACTTTTCATTATCATGTCTTATATTTTACATTATGATGGAATACAGCATTTTACATTATGATATCTTACAACACCTTATATTATGATGTTTTTATAACATTTTAAATTTTATGTCATAGAAAAACACTTTACATGATGTCATGTAACAATTTGCAAGTTACATTATGGCGTCATACAACTCACTAAAAAGTTTCAATTGAGTCATTAATGAAATTTTTTAATGAGACTAAATGAAGTTGAAAAAGAGCATGTTTATTTGAATATTTTGTCCCTGCATCATTTGTGTGCTATTTGCATAACTCGCATACAACAAAATCCAAAATCATAAACCACAATATAAGAGAAGTAACACCATCCCCTCTACTAGACATAGAGAATACTCGGAGGTAGGGGAGGATAATGAGGATGTTTAATAGCTGAATAATCATTTTATAATCGTGTTGGAAATCGCTGTAAATAAAGAGCTAATGATTACTTTGTTCACATTCAGTATAAATTACCTCTATTTTTAAGATACACAACCCCTGAAGGATCATTAGCATTATACCATCAGATTTCACTGGGTTTTATTCTTGATTCACAACCAAGATGATTCCTTTTCTCAATAACTAAGGACATTTATTTCATGAAACAACAATTTGTTAAAAATTGTTTTGTTAGTAAAATATTGATGGTATGATTTCATTTCAAGTAATAGTGAAATTTCACTGAGGAAATCTTTTTGAGTGCCAGTGCAGTAATTTTAAGTTAACTACAAACTCTGAACTTGCTTCTCCACAGTGTACTGTATCTTTGGAACAAAGTTTTTATGTCACCAAGTACCCATTTTACTTGGTTGTTTTGATATATTTGATCACATTTGTGAATGAGTAGGCAAAGTTAAGGTAGTTTAATTATATTACTCTAATGATAATATTTACAACAATATATTGATCAACTGAAATGAGTTGACCTGATACACAACCATTACAGAGGTAGGATTTACATGCCTTTCAACTTTCTATTTTCGTCCACCCCTTTATGTGATTTAAGATAAGAATTCTTTTTTTCAGACTACATTGTCCGTACATCTAAATTAAAATACAGATATAAAGCAAAAGTATTGTAAATATAAAAGATCATATATATATATATATATATATATATATATATATATATATATATATATATATATATATATATACACACATGTCTTATAAATAAGTATACAGACATATCTACAACAATGGACTGTGCCCTGCATTGTTAGGAATGAAATTAAGTAGCACATTCAAAGACTAATTTGTTCTATCTACTAATAATACAAGAATTTATATGAATGTCATAGTTATACAAAGATGTCAATATACAGTTCTTACTGATAGATATTCTTGTTGGAACTGAAAATACATTTTTTCTCATTATTTCATCAAAACTGAATACATTATAATTTACAAACATGTTGGAAGCACTGTTCCATCTTGGAAGGCCTAATAGAAAATGATGACTGTTATTATAACCAATGCGTAGTTTTCTTTCCATACATTCACTAAAGTTTGTTGACAGAGGTGCACAATACATTAAACAATATTCAATAAACAAATCTTAAATTTGCTTCGAAGCATGTTTTTCGAGTACACAAAAATCCCTAATGTCTCATATCTTATTATCTGACCAATTTGACTTTTGAATATGACCCAAATATGTATAACTGTTGACATATGCAAGAGCATGGTCATTATGATGTCAAGGGTGAGGAGATGGTAATTCGAAAGAAGTTGACTGAAAGACCATGCATACTAATTTCTTTATATTATAGATGTTATCATTCTCTAATGTGTATTGTTCAAATATCTTTAATAATTTCCTTAAAACTGCAATAGAAGGAATCCTCAATGACATATCATCAGCACAACTAAAAGTGTTAAGAAATGACATATTTGGTGGCAGACGTAACCCCACATGATACTGACCCACTTTATGATTTAACTCATCTATGTTTCTACTAAATAACAAAGGGGAAAGACCACCTCCCTGCCTCACCGCATCAGTTACATGGAAAGAGCTGGATATTACACTTCCCCAGCACACATAGTACATCTGTTTGCCATACCAGTTAACTAAACCATCAATGGTATTTGAATATTAAGCAACTTTTTAAAGAGTATCCAATGATTGACCCTTTCAAATGCCTTACTAGTATCAAAAAAGCAAGAAAACACTTGGCTGCCATGTTCTACATAATAGCTGAGAGTTTCCCAAAAGACATAGAAGCATACATCTGTTGAATGTTGCATTTTGAAACCAAGCTCATTATCAGAGATTGTGACTTCACATCTTTGTAGTATGATGCATTCAAAGAGTTATAAGTATATAGTTATTTTTATTATTCACCAGGTTGCCAGTTTTGTTTTTTAGTAGCAATATAATTCTAACGTTTGTAAATCATTTGGAACAAAGTTATGTACAAGCATACAATTAAATATAATCATCTAAAGGAAATTAAGTTGAGTATCTGAAAATTTGAAATGTTCAACATATAAAAGATCTGATCCTGGGCATTTATGTCCTTATTGTCTTGCTATTGCACATTAGATCTCAGTGTGATTACCTCAATCTGAGCAGAAGGCGTATTCAATGCTGAAAGAACAAACTTCTTATTCAGTTAGTTTTTAACATGATTGATTTTGTACAAAAAGATGTAATTACCATAATACAATAATACAAAGCAGGTTTGATTTTAATTCAGTGCAACACTACAACAGATACTTCCAAAAGTTAGCTATCAAAGCACAGCGGTCAGTTAGTTAAGTTCTCATAGAAACAGTTGTGTACATAGCTGTTATAATAGATTACATTTTTCACATGCAAGAGAGTACATTGCATTTAAATGAACTAAAAGAATTAAGATATGAATTTCACTTGGCAAAACTTATTTTTTTGGTATTTATATATTCAAGAGCTGTCTGTAGAAGACATCAATGACATTTTCATTGATTAAAATGTCATTGGTCATTGATATTTACGGTATGCTTAGAATGTTATTTCAAAAGAAAATTTAGCAAAATATTTGACTTATTATTGAAAGGTGCGAATTTCATGATGTTGATTAAAATTTCTGGGTACCTCTACCTTTTTCAATAATAAAATGAGTGATATAAAAAGTTTCAATTCTCCTCATAATTTTGTTCACGTTCACCAAATATTTTCCAGTTTAAGGGGTAATTTTTATAAAAAAAACAGGATCCACCCTTGACCCGAATTACAGGTGGGTTCATGCCTGACCCTGTGTTACAGGTCGTTTCTTGAGTTGTCAGAAATGAGTTATCACGGTAGGAAAGGAAAGTTTGAAACAACATGATTCTGTCCCACTTTGGTGGAAATTTCATCTTTTTCATAACATCTGAGCTAGTTTGAACCAAACTTTGCAGGAATGTGTATTAGGACATGTTCTAGCCAATTTTTCTTGAGTGGTTTTCATAATGGAGGCATGGCTGCCTTTTTAATTGAGTGGGAAATTTAACTTTTGCTTCATTACTACAGTGTCTGAGCAAATGTCAGTGAAATATTTGTATAAATGCTTATTAGGATTTGCTCAATCAAAATTATATTTGGGTTATCTCCCTAGCAATGGCATTGCTTCCATAGCAACAAAATGGTAACCTAATTTTAACAACATCTTCAGAATGACTAGCCAATGTTTGTAGGACTGTCTCTTAGGATGTGTCCTATTAAATATTATGTTTGGAGTGGCTTCTGTTACACAGATATGATCCATTAGCAATGATGTTAAAAAAATACAAGCATGCAATAAATGCTTTGAATGGTGTTGACAACACATTGAATACTATGGGATTGAACTTATGTCAGAATTGTAATCCACATCCCATCACAATTGCCCATTATACCACGGCTTTTAAGCTGTATTGTAATGTTTATTATAAATATTTGTATGAACTTGTGACTCTATGAAAGCTAGAAAGCATTACGAAATTGGTGCTTTGGCAAGGTCACTGCTAAACACAATCACAGGCCACATATCTAAGATATTTTTCTACAATGCCATCTCCATAGATGAAACATGAAAACTTAAATATGGGCTGCATTGCTTTTGATTGTATTTGACAGAGTGGCAAAAAGTCATTTAATAGACAGCAAATAGTCCATGCAAAGAGATCATGAAAATTTCACTGTAAATCGATCATATGGTGCATGTTGTCTGAGAAAAAAATGACAGAACCATTGAAATTATAAATGTGTTACCAAAAGTGTTATTATTTTGTGTTGAGATATTTTATACTGCATTCTCATTTGCTGTACTGTTACAACTATCGCTTGAATGAATGCACCAAACTTTTAAGTACGGATGCCATGGCCTCATTTTAGGAAGAATTAGCAAACTATGTCAAACTTGCAGACATCAAAGCAGCACAGCAAACAGCTGAAAATTAGCATTAACAGTGGAATTATCAAACACAATGACAAGCAATTCTAACAATGAGGCTTGAATTTCTCAAAACTAAGTCAGTTGATGGTACTAAATATTTTTACAGACCTGCCTTGAGGAACATGCAAAAATGTGCCACAAATTACCACTGGTTCCATGCTCTACTTTTGGAATTTGAAGTATTGATCTGTAGACAACAGGCAAAGATAAACAACTCAAGTTAAAAAATGATTTAGTTCTTTCTCCTCCAATTATTTAACATTTACGAATGAACAGATGAAATGAGTGATAAATGGATAGAGAGATGGAGAACAATAAATTGACAGATATAAAAGGCTTGTCATTACTGTCAGGTGATACATGATGCATACTATATTCTAAATAGAACAATGGCAATTAGAAGCTTCAAATCCTACTCCTTCCAGAGAATCTGTTCATATTCAGATAATAATATAGCTGGAATATTTTATATTATATATACCGCTCTGATGGCCTAGTGGTTAGAGTGTCCACCTCGGATGCGGGAGGTCATGGGTTCGATCCCCGGCTGAGTCATGCCAAAGACTTACAAAAACGGTACTAACAGCTGCCTCGCTTGGCGCTCAGCATTAAGAGGTTAGTGTTAGGACTGGTCGGCCCGGTGTCAGGATAATGTGACTGGGTGGGACATCATGCTACATGTCTGCGGCATGATGCCCAAGTGCTAGACATCACTATAAACTGCCACATTGCAGACATCGTAGCGATATGACTGAAAAATTGTTAAAGCTACGTCAAAAATTCAAATCACATCACACATCACATTAAATTATATATATATGGTGAATCATTAGAAACTTATATCAACATTATTTTCACATGACTGAGGATAATAATGTCCGGTAATGACTGCAAAGTGTCAGTTTAATGTTTGTAAGATAATGTGAATGGCATGAGAGGTCTGGTTTAAGTCCAGACCTGTTATATTCACCTTTTGAGGCTCCAGCTTTTGAGGCTGTACTTATATTAAGAAATTTATAACACAGTTTATCTACAAACACAAAGAGTAACATCACTTGTTAAGTAATGAATTGCAAATCATTTCTTTAAATAACTTTTCAGTCTTTTTATTTTGTAGTGATTGATCAAGATGAACCTGCTGGACAGGAATTAGTGGCACAGCCATTTCAATTAGACAGTAAGAATGATACATTTTTGTCAGACAGTAAGAATGATACATTTTTGTTAGACTGTAAGAATGATACATTTTTGTTAGACTGTAAGAATGATACATTTTTGTTAGACTGTAAGAATGATACTTTTTTGTCAGACAGTAAGAATGATGCATTTTTGTCAGACGGTAAGAGTGATACTTTATCAGACAGTAAGAATGATACATTTTTGTTAGACTGTAAGAATGATACTTTTTGTCAGACAGTAAGAATGATACATTTTTGTTAGACTGTAAGAATGATACTTTTTGTCAGACAGTAAGAATGATACATTTTTGTCAGACAGTAAGAATGATACATTTTTGTTAGACTGTAAGAATGATACATTTTCACTTGATTTTTATGCTAGATCATCTGGATGGTATGCACAATGAAACCCTAATACATATTGGAATGCATTAAATTTGCAAGAGACATAATTTAATTTAGTGGGAAAAATGATAAATTCCTGTTTTGTTTATAACATCATGTGAACACCATTACAGGTCTGCATTCGGCTCAAACATGTAATATTCATCTATTTTTGTAAGCTCGGGTGAGTTGAATTGCTTAGAGCACAGTATGTGACTGTTTTTTACCAATAAGAGAAAGAAAAAATGTCTGCCATATCATAATCTCAGTCCAATAAGAAACAACAAGTGCAAGCACTGAGTTGCATCTGTAGGAGTAAGTATAGCAGCTAAAATGCAGTTTTTATTATTAGAGTCCAGTTACAATGATTGTATTTTCATTATATTTATTATTCCTTTTTGTTTTGTAATTTGTTTCTTTTATCTAAATTACTAACTGGTAGTAGAACACTTGATACAGAGAATAGTCCTATAAAACCAGTCATTGAAAGGTCACTGAATTTCATTTCTCCTGATCTATATGTAGCGGGACCGCTCTCGTTACCCAGTGGTTAGAGAGTCTGCCTCTGATGGAAGAGGTTGCAGGTTCAAACTCTGGCCAAGTCATAGCAGTGTCATTGAAAACAGCTACCTTTCTAGATGTTCGGCATTAATGGGTTATTGATAGGGCTGGATGGCCTGGTAACAGGATAATGTGACTGGGTGGGACCTCATGCTAAATGTCTGAGGCATGATGCCTCAGTGCTAGACATCACTATAAACTGCCACATTGCAGATATCTTAGTGATATGCCTGCAAAATTGTTAAAGCTACGTTAAAAATCCATGTCACACAAACACACACACACACACACTGTATGAAGCGAGACTGGTGTAGTCAGGGATGCCTTAATTCCCCACCCCCAATGAACCATGCCTACAGCAACACTTACATCCTGTCAACTTAAATTGGAGGATTAGTGCACTTTGGAGATACCAGATGCAGAGGATGTTAAAGTCTCACTTATACAGGAAATGACAGTACAGGTGCTTGCTTTGAGGAAACGTCCTATCCCTCCTGTTGTCATGTCTTGCCAACATAGGCTTGAGGTTGACTGGAGAATGTTCTCTAATCCTCATGCAGCTCAGTTAAAATAAGTGAATGGTATACAGGTGTGAAAGATTACATTTTCATTTTTATGGGATAGCTCAATTTTTATGATAGTGGGGTTTCTTGTACATTGACTGATTAGATAAGTGGCATAAGAGATTGTTAATTTACTAAAAAAATATTTCTTTTAGCTTGACTGAAAGAGATCAAATTATGGATAATGCATCCATGATAAATGATCTTTCCTTGAAGAGTGATCCTGTTTCCCTTGTATATTACAGCTCCTCCACAAGATGGTGTACACACTAATTTATTTGAAGGTAAGACTTTTGCATAAGTTTTCAGTCTGTCTCTCACAAGTCCATGTATTGTGTTTGGTCAAATGTTTTCATTTATTATCTTGCCAGCATATCATATGTATGACATTACTTTCACGTGGCCATTAATAGCAACATCATTGACATCAAAGTGACGATTCCTTTTCAAGTTTTCTTAGCTTTTCAGGTTGTAGTATGATTCTATGTTGAAGCTGTGTTAGCTTTCTGGGCTGTAAGATTATTCTATATTGAAGATTTGTTAGCTGTCCAGGCTGTAGTGTGATTATGTGTTTAAGTTTTGTCAGCTTTTCAGGCTGTAAGGTTATTCTGTGTTAATGTAATGTCCACTGCCAAGGATGTAGTGTGAGTATGTGTTTAAGTTTTGTTAACTTTTCAGGCTGTAAGGTGATTATGTGTTAAGGTAGTGTTAGCTGCCCAGGATGTAGTGTGACTCTGTGTTTAAGTTTTGTCAGCTTTTCAGGCTGTAAGGTTATTCTGTGTTAATGTAATGTCCGCTGCCAAGGATGTAGTGTGAGTATGTGTTTAAGTTTTGTTAACTTTTCAGGCTGTAAGGTGATTCTCTGTTAAGGTAGTGTTAGCTGCCCAGGATGTAGTATGACTCTGTGTTTAAGTTTTGTCCGCTTTTCAGGCTGTAAGGTGATTATGTGTTAAGGTAGTGTTAGCTGTCCAGGCTGTAGTGTGACTGTGTTTAAGTTGTGTTAGCTTTTCAGGCTCTAAGATGATACTCTGTTGATGTTTTGTTAGCTTTCGAAGCTGAAAGATGTTGAAGTTCTTTTAGCTTTCCAGGCTGTACGATGTTTAATCTTTTTTCTTCCAGGCTGTAAAATGACTCTTTGTTGGAGCTTTGTTAGTTTTACATGGTGTAAGGTGATTGTGTGATGTTTTGTTAGTTTTCCAAGTTATAAAATGATTCTGCATGATGTCTTGTTAGCTTTCCAATTTTTAAGGCAAAAAGAACCTTATGGTCAGGCATCCATTTTCTGTTGACTGTCAACATTTGCTATTTTCAACTTCTCAAAATTCCATGTTCCGATTTCACTGAAATTTTTTGCATACTGCATTCTGGCAAGAAACCTTTTATGTTTATACATATACAGCTGGTCTTCCATCAAATGTAGACATTGTTACTAAAACTTTAAGAAATTGTAAACATTTTTTTCTTAACCATTTTCCATTTCAAGAAATTTAAACTGAATATACAGATTACTTCAGAAAGACCTAGTATTTCCTTGGAAATTTTTGAGTATTTTGAATTATGTATGTCGCACTGAGTTTCTTGCATGTAGAACAGATAGTTATTTGTCCAAATTCTATAAACCTTACAACTAATTTTGATTACATGAAACACATTATCAAATGAGTTTTTCCACATTTTTGATTGATATGTTCATTGTAGCATCAGGTAACAGAGTGGAGAATTAAGTTTATTTTCATGATGGTTGATACTTTGGTGATATTAAAAAATGAACAATGCAAATAAACTTAAGATGAAATAAGGAGTGGTAAAGGTATGCAAAGAAATAAAAATTGTATGTCCAACTTCAGATATAGGTCACAGAACTGAAGGAATACATTATTGGCATCTTACAAGAGACTGTTATTTTTGAGAGATGACTATGTTTTGACAGAATCATTGGTCATGCCTCAAGACAGACTTTACTGTAATGCCAAGAGTCAAGGTTTATTATTTATCATATTATGTAAATCATTCCAATTTTATTTTCAGATCTCCAGATGAATTCATCTGTTGATTGGTCTACACTGGGCAGCAGTTTATATGACAGCCACAACAGTATGGCTAACCAGCAGGAACTGTCTCTTGAATCAGGAAGAGATCAGACCCATGTTAAAGTAGTCATCAGAAGTGAGAATCTCATTGAAGAGGAGGTGCATCACATTGGTGCAGTGAATAGTGAGTAATAATTTTTGTTGATGGAATGTCATTGGGGATATGTGATTTTGCCTGTTTGAATGGGTTTGCCTGTACTGTTATACAAATCATCCAGCAGCATTAAGGATATAGACTTCAGACTTTAGAGATTGGTTGGGAGTGGTCTTTAGATTGCTCAACAGTTAAGAATTTTGTTCCATCCCTGTAGGGTTGTGTTGGGTTTGGGGGAGGTGACACTTGTGCATATATTTTGGTAGGTAGGGATAGGTGGAAGTGCAGACATCTTGATAAACTGCATGTTGCAGCTGTTGTGTTGATTTTATGGAATGGATGGGGATCGGTTCTCATAGGTATTGCTAAGATGCAGTATTGGTGGCAGCTGCCCTTACTTTGTGAGCCAATACATGAAGCACATTCATTTGGTCTTGGGTTATTTTCAATATGCAGAACAAATAACTCACTTTATCCAGGATGAAAGTCTCTGTGGTGATATGTCTACCTCTCTCCCTGTGATGGGGTAAGAGGAGGCATGATATCATTAATTCAACTGCTTGATCCTTCTAAAGTACCATATTTACTGTATATGTTGGGACACTGTATTTTAATGGGACACCATCAAAAAATTTTGAAAATAATTTTTTTGTGCACTGTATGTTCTGTGACACATTGTTTTTTTTGAGTCATAAGTTGTGGGACACTTTTTAAATCATTTCAAAATTACGTGTCGGAAATGTACTCAAATTGAAATTTTATTTAAAAAATATAAAAACTGCATACTTGAGATAAAACTCTTTAATCCACTGCAGCATCATCTTGTCAACACAGAACTTCTTCTGCACATGTACAATCCATTTTTTTGATGCATGTACATATTTTTAGCTTGCTCATGCCATGAAATATTTTCACCTGAAGCAGAAACTGGAAGGACTAATGACAGATTTGTACAAATCTACACCAGTCGTGCTAATTCTCACACTTTTGACCCCCTTTTTATTGTCAGTTCATCCAGGAATGAGATCAAAGTACACTAGAATTTCATCCATGTTAATGACCATATTGTTGGTGAAATCATCTTTTGTGATATAATAACCTTTGTTTTGATATTCTTAAAAAAATATGCTTCAAAGTATCCAAAGTTAGCTTCTGAGGTTAGCTTGCTTTGTAAT
Organism: Sinohyriopsis cumingii; assembly: GCA_028554795.2. Taxonomy (NCBI): domain Eukaryota; kingdom Metazoa; phylum Mollusca; class Bivalvia; order Unionida; family Unionidae; genus Sinohyriopsis; species Sinohyriopsis cumingii. The sequence goes on from CM068838.1 coordinate 98,246,785, forward strand.
GAAAAAATCTTTGTATTGATATTCTTTAAAGAAAACAAATGGCTTTAAAGTATATAAAGTCAACTTCAAAGGTCAGCTTGCTTTGTTATTAAGATAACATTTGTCTTTGATGCCCTGTCAGTAACTTCAAACAATGAAATTACTGCTCACTGCTAGTTGTGATTATTCACCACCCAGTCTTCTATTTGTTAGGTACAGTTAATACAAATGGGCATTGATATCTGCTGGTAAATAGTGTACACAGCAATAACTTGTTTTAATGATACTTTTTGTAACTGATGCCTGTGAAAAGATTGTCACTTGCACTCAAGTGAATGTATTTTCAGATGATCTTTTTTGGCAAAATAGCGTCATATAATCAGACATGTTTCTTCTCCGTTTTATAGTGGAATACTGCTTTTCTCCTGACTTGAATCACATATTTCTTGATATAGTCCCTATTTTTATCATCTTCAATCTGTTTTTTATAAAACGGTCTGTCTGGTCCCATTTTGCAACGACCCTTTTAAATTATTTATTTCATACATTAGTACACAACTCTCATAAAGAATATTCTGATTGGTCAAAGGTTTAAATTCATCCAGTGAATCTTCATGTAATGGAAACTGATGGCAATGGAAAGAAGAAGTATGCTTGCAAAACATGGTGACCTGAGTTGTTGAGAGAGACCATGGCATGAAAAGTTTAAAAATTGCATTAAAATGGGAATGACTGAAGCAAAAAGTTGATGGAAATTTAGTTGGTCAGTTTATAAGAAAAATAAACGCTAGAGGACTGGCATTTTATGACCTCTGCAAGAAAGATCTGAATTAGGGTAATCAAGGTTCGAAGAGTTTGGAACAGAACCTACAAAAGATGCTGCATATGGAAAAATTGAAGGTCAGAAGGTATCTGGAAAAAGTGAAGTTAATTACTATAAGAAGAAAGATTTCTTGAATTAGAGAAATGATGTATCCCTCTGTCAGAAGATGCACAATGCATGTCACCAATACAAGCACCACCTTGAAAGGAAAAAGGCTGTCATTGAGAAGTAAAGAAATAATTGCCCATTGAGCCAAAAGTGTCACTAGTGACAAAGAGGAAGACTAACAAAATCTTTGCCAAAACTGCAAAAGAGCTTGACTGGCACATCAACAGGTTGTGTCCAAGGGAGAAAAAGATGAATGTATTGGATTATTTGTATATAGTTAATGTACTTCAGTGTTTATTTTACAGATTTGTTCTGAAACGAGAGAAGTATAATATATTTGCTGCAAAAATTGAGAAATTATTGTGACTTAATTATTATGTGAACACTGACATGCACTTGAAATACCTTCAGCATCAATAGTATTGGAGAACAAATTCATGTGACTAGAAATAGTGTGAAATTATTCAAGTTTAACATTTTGGTAAGTTTATTAGTTTTCCAAATGATTATTTTCATTTATTTTATGATCATAATTTGTACCAGGAGCAGTTTTTTATGAGTGTAAAATGCATTTTTGGCCTGGACCCCTGGATCAAGGTTGCAGACTCTTGAGACACCATTTGGGGAGGACCCCAAAACCCCCATTACAAATTTTTCAGCATTTTATGGAAGACCAAAATCATGTCTGTATAATTGACCTGAATATCAGTCAGTCTTCATTATTTTGTACCTAACACCATGTCATGCGTGAATGGCAGTTGTCTTCAAGCAATTGGTTGATTTTTGTCCTCTTGTTTGCAATTTTGTTGGATCCAATTTTCAGTTGGATAACATATTCAAACTGCTGAGTTCAACCAGATATGATTTATTTCTCAATGTTTATGTCAATGAGCAATGTGTCATGTGTCATCAGACATAAGCGATACACTACAGTATGGAAGACTACGCTACATACACAGAGTGCATGGATATATTTTATTCTTTAATTCTCATGGTTTAACAAAAGGAATAAATGATAATACAACATTAATTTCTTTCTTTTTATTATCAGATAAGCATTTATCTATTTAATTGCAATGTACGGGGTGGGGGGATGCCATTTATTTAATTTCTTAAATCTTGGGAAATATGACCAAGGTGAATCAAAAATTCGTTATTAGTTCTGGGACAGGAAAATTGTTTTTTATTGTGTCCCGATATATATGGTAAATATAGTACCTCTCCAGAGCTCACACTTGGTCCTCTAGGTGGCCTTGAATTGAAGTGCACAGAGGAGACAGGCATCACTGCTTCCTGATTTTAGTAGTAGGTCATTCATGCCCATTGTTTATGCATCACAGATTTGGGTAAAATGTTGTATTTTTACATTTCTTGGACACATTTCATTCTAGAATAATGAAATCGATGATATATATCTATTATTACCACACCATTAAAATGAAAAGAAGATCATCATAATTTGTATTTCATCTTTTACTGGCTTTAATAAAGAGTATGCATTTAATGAATTGCACAGGAAAATACAGGACAGGCAATACAGTAATGATGTGAATAGATTTTCAGGGCATTAAATTAATACATGATATGGATAGATTTTTAGGGCATTAAATTAATACATGATATAGATAGATTTTCAGGGCATTACAGTAATACATGATATGGATAGATTTTCAGGGCATTACAGTAATACATGATATGGATAGATTTTCTGAGCATTACATTAATAAATTATATGATTAGATTTTCAGGGCATTACAGTAATACATTAATTGATAATGATCTCAGAATATTACCAGTTCTCAAAGAAATTATTTTGTAGACACAGGCCAAGGGCTAGTGACTTAGAAAATTTCACAAGCTGACTGAAACTTCTCTAGAACTGACTCCAATTTCAGTGTGCCCAAAATTGCCCCTTTTTATCTTTTTCACTCATTGCTGAAATTGCTTCACTTCAGTTATGAATAAATAAAATCAAAGTCACATTAAATTTACTTGTGTGTTTATTTTGATCTCAAATTTTTTTAGGCCAAGTAATGTTTTTGTCAAGGTCCTGAGGTCAGCCATTATCAAATTGCTCTTACAATGCCCCGTTTACTCAGTGGATCAGTATGTCTTGATTTATACAAGAGATTAGATTATTTGTCATATATAGGCTCCATCCATATCTTTTTGATGTATCACATGGCTTACACTGGTAAATATCTGGTTGATTGGCAGCCTTCAAAGATGGTAAAGGAAGGTGAAGGGTAACAGTTTTGTCCAGTTTCTATGATATATAGATGTGAAAGATTACATTTTCATTTTTCTGGGATGGCTAGATTTTTAAGATAGTGGGGTTTCTTGTTGTACATTGACTAATTAGGTAAGTGGCCTAAGAGATAGTTAATTTACTAAAAAAAAATATTTCTTTTAGATTGACTGAAAGAGATCAAATTGTGGATACTGCATCCATTGTAAATGATCTTTCCTTGAAGAGTGATCCTGTTTCCCTTGTATTTTACAGCTCCTCCACAAGATGGTGCACAAACTAATTTATTTGAAGGTAAGACATTTGCAGAAGTTTTCAGTCTGTCTCTCACAAGTCCATATATGGTGTTTAGTTAAACATTTTTATTTTACCTTTATTGGATTCATGGCTGTGTTTATCCATAATGTACGTTTTTATGTTTTCAATCAGATTTAGTATACTTGTTTTTCTGGAAGATAGTCCAGCATATCTATGCCCTTGCATTCAGGAAATGAAGTCTAACTGAATTTATTATCTTGCCAGCAAATCATTACTTCACATGGCCATTAATAGTAACATCATTGACATCAAAGTTTTGTTAACTTTCAAACTTGTAATATGATTCTATGTTGAAGCTGTGTTAGCTTTCCAGGCTGTAAGATTGTTCCATATTGAAGATTTGTTAGCTGCCCAGGAAGTAGGGTGATTCTGTTTTTAAGTTTTATCAGCTTTTCAGGCTGTAAGGTGAATCTGTATTGAAGTTGTGTTAGCTTTCCAAGCTGCAAGATGTTGAAGTTTTGTTAGCTTTCTAGGCTGTAAGATGTTTAATCTTTTTTCTTCCAGGCTGTAAGATGACTCTTTGTTCAAGCTTTGTTAGTTTTTTATGGTGTAATGCGATTGTGTGTGATGTTTTGTCAGCTTTCCAAGTTATACAATGATTCTTTGTGATGTCTTACTAGCTTTCCAAGTTTTCAGGCAAAAATAACCTTATGGTATGGTCAGGCATTCATTTTCTGTTGACTGTCCACATTTGCTATTTTCAGCTTCTCAAAATTCCATGTTTGCATACAACATTCTGGCAAGAAACCTTTTAAATTTATACATAAACAGCTTGTCTTCTATCAAATATAGACATTGTTACTAAAACTTTAAGAAATTGTAAACATTTTTTTTCTTAACCATTTTCCATTTCAAGAAATTTAAACTGAATATACAGATTACTTGAGAAAGATCTAATATTTCCTTCGAAATTCTTGAGTATTTTGAATTATGTATTTTGCACTGAGTTTCTTGCATGTAGAATGGATAACTATTTGTCCAAATTCTATTAATCTTACAACTAATTTTGATTACATGAAACACATTATCAAATGAGTTTTTCCACATTTTTCTTTGGTATGTACCTTGTAGCATCAGGGTAACAGAGTGTGTAATTAAGTTTTTTCTCTCATGATGGTTGATATTTTCGTGATATAGAAAAAATAAACAATGCAAATAAACAAACTTAAGATGAAATAAGGAGTGGTAAAGATACACAAAGAAATACAAATTTTATGTCTAACTTCAGATAAAGGTCACAGAGCTGATGGAATACATTATTGGCATCTTACAAGAGACTGTTATCTTGAGAGATGACAATCATTGCTCTTCCCTTGAGACAGACTTTACTCTAATGCACAGAATTAATGTTTATTTTTTATCTTATTATTTAAGTCATTCCAATTTTATTTTCAGATCTCCAGTTGAATTCATCTGTTGATTTGACTACACTGGACAGCAGTTTATATAACAGCCATAGCAGTATGGCTAACCAGCAGGAAGTGTCTGTTGAATCAGGAAGAGATCAGACCCATGTTAAACTAGTCATCAGTAGTACGAATCTCATTGAAGAGGATCACATTGGTGCAATGGATAGTGAGTAATAATTAATTTATGTTGATGGATAGTCATTGTGAATATGTATTTTGCCTGTTTGAATGGGTTTGCCTGTACTGTTATACAAATCATTCAGCACCATTAAGGATATAGACTTCAGATTTTGGAGATTGGTTGAGAGTGGTCTTTAGAATGCTCAACAGTTATAGAATTTTTCTCCATCCCTGTAGGGTTGTGTTGGGTTTTGGGGAGGTGACATTTGCGCATATATATTGGTAGGTAGGGATAGGTGGAAGTGCAGACATCTTGATAAACTGCATGTTGCAGCTATTGTCTTCATTTTATGGAATGGATAGGGATCAGTTGTCATAGGTATCACTCAGATGCAGTATTGGCGACAGCTGTCCTTACTTTGTGAGCTGATACATGAAGCAAATTCATTTGGTCACGGGTTATTTTTAATATGCAGAACAAATAACTCACTTTATCCAGGATGAAAGTCTCTGTGCTGATATGTCTATCTCTCTCCCTGTGATGGGGTAAGAAGAGGCATGATATCGTTAATTCAACTGCTTGATCCTTCTAAAGTACCATATTTACTGTATATGTTGGGACACTGTATTTTGTAGGGACACCATCAGTAAGTCTTGAATGTAATATTTTTATGCACTTTATGTTCTGTGACACATCATTTTTCCAAGTCACAAGTTGTGGGAAACTTTCTAAATCATTTGGAAATTATGTGTTGGAAAATTCACTCCAACTGAAGTTTTATTGAAACAAATATAAAACTGCATACTTGAGATAATCCTCTTTAATCCACATCATCTTTCTTCTGTACATGTACAATCCATTTTTTTTAAAATGTATGAATATAGTTAATAAATTGCTCTAACAATGCCCTGTTTACTCAGTGGATCAGTATGTCTTGATTTATACAAAAGAGTGTTGCTGTTAACACAATTATTTTGTAATCATTTTTGCAGACTCCAGACTGTGCCATGTAGCAGTGGAGCCAACCCTATCCTCACAGAGAGACCAAAGAGAAGAAAAAGAACTTTAGATTTACAATTCCTTTCTTCCTTGATAAGTTTTTCTCAAACAATAAATATTTTTTTCAAATAATAAATCTTCCTACTAACAACGAATTTGAAAGTCCAGATAAAAATAAGAAAGTCCAACAATTTGAGATGATAAAAGAACTATCAGAGTGAAATATTGACCAAGTGACAAGATTTGCTATATGTGATGTTTATTTTTTTCCTGATATTATTAACATTCATATGCAAAATACACAATTAGTGTATTTTTGGAACAAGAGTGTTTGAATTTTGTTTTTCTCCACAACCCATGCCATAACCTAGGATGCATTTGATGCATTAATGTACATCGACAATGTACAAGCCTCACTGAATGTAAATAGAAATATATCTGATTTATAATTATTGCTGCAGCACAGAAGTTTAGCTTTTTGTTCTTATCTTATGAAAGTTGTATAACTGTTACTTAGCAATAAATGTATTCCATGAACAATTTATCCATTGATTGCTCAGTATAGGTTTTGTATAATAAATAGCAATAAATGTATTCCATGAACATTTTATCCCTTGATTGCTCAATGTAGGTTTTGTATAATAAAGAGCAATAAATGTACTCCATGAACATTTTATCCCTTGATTGCTCAATGTAGGTTTTGTATAATAAATAGCAATAAATGTATTCCATGAACATTTTATCCCTTAATTGCTCAATGTAGGTTTTGTATAATAAATAGCAATAAATGTATTCCATGAACATTTTATCCCTTAATTGCTCAATGTAGGTTTTGTATAATAACATCATAGATCAAGTATATTATTATACAATAAGATCTCCAGAGCACAGGAACTTGGAGAGTGAATGTCATATACAAACACTTGTCTAACTGAAATTGCTTATATTGAATCTTATTGAAATTATTAGCTAAACGTGTCCCATTTGGTATAAAGAGACAAGGAGTACAACTGCCACCATGTTGTTCTTTTTGTTCTTTTTACTTCCATGATATGACCCTATTCAGATGATACATGTCTTTCAGTGGAATGACAAAACAAAGGCATACTTCTTGATGAATATTGCATTTATGTTTGTTTTATTAAGTGGAAATACAAAATAAAGGCACAGCTCTTATATTTTATCTCATTTAAGTGGAACGACAAAAAATGGCAAACCTCTTGAAGAATACAGCATTTATGTTTTTTCTATTTGTTATTTGTTTGTCCTTTTAAGTGGAGTGACAAAACAAAGGCACACCTCAATTTCATGTGGCATTTATGTTTTATCTCATTTAAGAGGAATGACAAAACACCTCGATTAATGCTGCATTTATGTTTTATCTCATTTAAGAGGAATGACAAAACACCTCATTAATGCTGCATTTATGTTTTATCTCATTTAAGAGGAATGACAAAACACCTTGATTAATGCTGCATTTATGTTTTATCTCATTTAAGAGGAATGACAAAACACCTCGATTAATGCTGCATTTATGTTTTATCTTATTTAAGAGGAATGCCAAAACACCTCGATTAAAGATGATTTATGTTTAATCTCATTTAAGAGGATTTACAGAACACCTCAATGTTATCTCATTTAAGAGGAATGACAGAACACCTCAATGTTATCTCATTTAAGAGGAATGACAGAACACCTCAATGTTATCTCATTTAAGAGAATTTACAGAACACCTCAATGTTATCTCATTTAAGAGGAATGACAGAACACCTCAATGTTATCTCATTTAAGAGGAATGACAGAACACCTCAATGTTATCTCATTTAAGAGGAATGACAGAACACCTCAATGTTATCTCATTTAAGAGGAATGACAGAACACCTCAATGTTATCTCATTTAAGAGGAATGACAGAACACCTCAATGTTATCTCATTTACATGGATATTTAATGCCCATGATGAGGTTTAACATATCTGACAAGAATCCGTTCATTGTTTTGTTTTGCATATTATGATTGCTTCAAAACACACCTTAGTTATTATTTCAAGGTACGAATGGAGTTAATCAATATATGACAATCTAATGCAAGTTTCCCTGGAAGAGGTGTGTGTCATGCAGCAGCCATTTAGGATATACGTAGCAAAACTATGGCTTGATTGTTGTTAGTGGATTTTATGCATATCATAGAACTATTAGACTAGTTGTATTTTGGAGGATAAAGGATGAAACTGGTTTATCTGAATTTATGTTCAGTATTATTCAATATAAGCAGTTTTGTTTGCATTTGTATTAGTATATGAGACCTACGACTCCACAAATTCCTATGCTTCAAAGTACTTACACTGCCACGTGTATAAGTTTCAGCAAGTTAGGAAACAAATTTTAAAATTGAAACACAATTGGAGGCATTACATAATGAATCATTTTACCAATATTCCTTTATGTGTAGGACTTTGTTTTTCAATACCCAAAATGTAGCTATTATACTTTCTGTGACTTCTTTTAACGCAGTCCCCGAGTGGCTGAGTGGTCTAAAGCGCTCACCATTATGGATCATTGTCATCTCACCTCTGTCTGCATGAGTTCGAGCCTCAGGCTCGGCTAATGTTGATACGTGAGAAAGCCTGCCAGTAGCTTCTCGTGGGTCGGGAGTTTTCCAGGGTTCTTCCTCCACCAATTATATATATCAAACCACATTATAGGGAGAACTACAGTATACATTGAGCTGCAATATATTGAAAATAATGCAATAAACGGAGCTATTGGAGCTGCCAAAATTAGTTATAATCCTGGTTAAGAAAGAAATAAACATAAAACACTAAGTCTTATTTCAGTCCTTAATCTTATAAATTGGTATTATTCTGGGCATGGTTCTATTATGGCATTATATGCAGTAAAGTGAATAAAGAGGGAGAATTGTAGCATTTTTATTGGCACATCACTATCATATGGTGTTTTTATCCTGGCAATAGTTTCAGTTTTCTTTTATTAGTTTAATTTCAAGATTGATGAAATGTTTAAGCATATTAAACACATTTTTAAAATGTTTATTTTTTTCCTCTATAGCTTTACTTGCGTCAAATGGTTTCATTTTATATGTACAAAATGTTATTTTATTTAGGCTCTACTTGTACCAAACAGCATCATGTAATTTAAAAGTCATTATGTTCATGTAATTAGTTAAACTTTTTGGTCTATTCCAGAATTTGGCATGGTGTTGGGAAACTTCTAGTAATTGACAATGCATATTGGATGTGTTTTAAGTTGTCAAAAAAAATAACAAATTGATTGTTGCTGCTTTCATTTACCTACCCCTGCTGACTACCCCCAGCATATCATTTTGAGATAAGTTTCATCAAATCATATTTTATACAGTCTGTTTGAATTCATCACTCCTCCATTTTAATTGGCTATTATATATATTTGATAAAATAGCATTCAACGTTCATTGCTTACTTATAGCTAATAGCTGAAAGAATCAATCATGTATTCCAACTCCAACATCTTTATTTGACTGGTTCTTTCAATGCTTGTGTTTCATTTATTAATCTAAAGTGAGTATTTGCTGCCTCCAAAAATGCAAAGACAATTTAATTTTGTTGCTTTTCAGTGTAATCACAAACAATGAAGAATTTGATTTTCATCTAGTGCTGTTGTCAAATGATTCTCACATTTATTCTAATAACAATCAAATCTAATTAGCAACCTTTCTAATGAACTTGTGCATTTGTGAATGTAAATGCATATAATGGTCCATGTTGGTCCATGGGGCCTGTATTAGTCCATGGGTCCTGTATTAGTCCTTGGGGCCTGTTTTAGTCCATGGGGCCTGCATTGGTCCATGGGTCCTGTATTAGTCCATGGGGCCTGTATTAGTCCATGGGGCCTTTATTAGTCCTTGGGGCCTGTATTAGTCCATGGGCCTGTATTAGTCCATGGGGCCTGTATTAGTCCTTGGGCAGTATTTCTTTAACCAGCAGCCTCATACACAATGAAAGTAACTGATGGGATGTGTCCATTTCAGATTTTAGCAGTATTAGAGGCCAAACTGATTAAAATCATAGCAGTATTAGAGGCCAAACTGATTACAATCATAGCAGTTTTAGAGGCCAAACTGATTAAAATTAAGATGTCTAAATTAATGGAGATTGACAGGTGCAATATCAGGTCATGGTCTGTTGACATTACAATTCACCAATCAGGATATTGCTTTCAAATTTAAACTGCTATGGTGGCCTAGTGGTTAGAACATCCACCTTGGGTGCAGGAGGTCATGGGTTTGATTATGGTAAATAGTTATCAGACATCAAAGTACTATTAACCAATTTAGGACAAAACTAACTGAGACCAAATGCATTACAATAACATTTACGCTATGTAACATGATACAAATGTATTGACTGTGATACAATTATAAAATGATATTGTAATATTGTTCCTTAATTACTGTACTTAATTACTATACTTGCATTGTTATTTACTACTTTATTTATGAGCCATCTCTTGCATGATCAAATTATTTTCACTTTGTTTCTGTGTGCTGAATATATTAGGCACAACGGCTTGACAATTATTGTTTCCATCTCCAGAGTACTGTATAATGGTATTTCAGAATTTCACTTTGAATACCGGAGAGTCTTTGAAAATTTGCAAATTGATTGCATCAGTTTGTGAATGTATTGGCAATTTTCTTGGATGTACTGTAATATTAGTAAATGTACTGGGAATATCTACATTAAATTTTTTTTTCCCACTGATCTCATTTGGCACAAATGAATTTCCGTAGAGATTTAGTATGTTTGGTTAGTTTTTACCAAAAATGTTATGATGACTGACATTTCACATTTAAGAACTGGATAAACATTTCCAATAATGTAAAAGTTGTGACAATTCAGAATTGTTTTAGTTACTTGCTACAAGTATATGGATTACTCCTAGACTCTTGTCCAGTCATCCAAATCCTACTAACTGTAATGTAATTATGCAATGAATCATGTCTTACTGGGAATTCTATTACTCACTGACTCCAAACCAGTCATCAAAACCCTTCAAGTTTTTATGTAATTATGTAATGAATCACATCTTACTGGGAATTGTTTCACTGATATTTGTGTTACACTCTAGATAAATTAACAGGTGCCACTCACAGTCAGAGAGTTGATTTTGACACTCTGAAACACTTTAAATTTTTGAATTTGGAGTAAATATGATTTTAGTAATCTCACTAATTGTTTTTTTTTTTCTTCTCGTTATCTTTCCTATTGTAATGTTTGGTAAGACTGACACAGAACACATTTTCCTGAATTTTTTAATCCATTTCATAAAAGTAAACATCTGTATATAAAAACAAAACACATGTGTCTTCCTTCTGAATGGCAAGACATATATATCACTTTTAAATTAAAAATAACATCAGCCTCATCATCAAAATATATGTTTAAGTGCTGTGTTTATTTCCAGTGTCATCATACAATTTGCTACAGTGCTGTTTTTATTTCCAGTGTCATCATACAAATTGTTACAGTGCTGTGTTTTACTCCAGTGGTGACAGCATCAGTGTCATAAGAAATTATGTGGTTTTTCAAGTCATGTATCTATTACATCACCTTGCTATATTGTGATTTGGTTATTTCTCAAGTCATATATTTGCTACCTTAACTTGCTGAACTCATTGGAAACTTCCTGATGGCAACAGTTTTTACCAATATCCTTAGTATACCTGCCTTACCTGAATATCCAGAAAACAGGCAGCATGGTTGTACACAATTTTAGCATGTTGCATTAAAGCTTTTGAAAGTCACATATCTTCTACATCTGCTACTGTATTAAACATTGGAATAATACTAACTTGTCCATTGGTTTATAGCTCGACTCACTAGGTCTTACTGTCAATTGGTTGTAGCTAGACACACTAGGTCTTACTGTCCATAGGTCTTACTGTCCATTGGTTTGTAGCTAGACACACTAGGTCTTACTGTCAATTGGTTTGTAGCTAGACTCACTAGGTCTTACTGTCAATTGGTCGTAGCTAGACACACTAGGTCTTACTGTCAATTGGTTTATAGCTAGACACACTAGGTCTTACTGTCCATAGGTCTTACTGTCAATTGGTTGTAGCTAGACACACTAGGTCTTACTGTCCATAGGTCTTACTGTCCATTGGTTTGTAGCTAGACACACTAGGTCTTACTGTCAATTGGTTGTAGCTAGACACACTAGGTCTTACTGTCAATTGGTTGTAGCTAGACACACTAGGTCTTACTGTCCATAGGTCTTACTGTCCATTGGTTTGTAGCTAGACACACTAGGTCTTACTGTCAATTGGTTGTAGCTAGACACACTAGGTCTTACTGTATATTGGTTTGTAGCCAGATATACTAGGCATTACTGCATATTGGTTTGTAGGCAGATATACTAGGTGTTATGAACTCACCACCATATGCACAAAGCTTCATCATTATAGTGACTTTCAGTGTTGACAAAACGTTTTTGCATCATACATTTGTCCTATCATTACTTTGATTTTTGATATATAATATTGCTTAAGTACAGGTCCAAAATAGCTACCTGTCAATTTAAGGAAGTACAGAACTATGTACTGTTTACATTTTATTAACAAATATATGCCTTGCAGACTTGAATTTTTGTTTAATTTTTGTAGGATAATTAATTTTTGTGCTTTGCATATTCTGGCTTTTTTACTGGTTTTTTCATTTATATTTTACACAAAAATACTGGTTATGTTACATTTTTGTACAGACTTTAACACATCTGCAGTTAGCTGTTTACATTTTCAGACAGACTGTAGAGTCTGTAGGACTGTATAAATGAATGTCATGCACCTGTTGTGGTATGTTTATGTCAGCCATTTCTTCTTCATGGTAAATTATGTTTGCTGTGCAGCTTGTATACATCTACATTGGGTGAAACTGATGCACTAAACCAGACTGCTGGTTTCTGTTACAGACTGACAAAAGTACTAAACCAGACTGCTGGTTTCTGTTACAGACTGACAAAAGTACTAAACCAGACTGATGGTTTCTGTTACAGACTGACAAAAGTGCTAAACCAGACTGCTGGTTTCTGTTACAGACTGACAAAAGTACTAAACCAGACTGCTGGTTTCTGTTACAGACTGACAAAAGTACTAAACCAGACTGCTGGTTTCTGTTACAGACTGACAAAAGTACTAAAACCAGACTGCTGGTTTCTGTTACAGACTGACAAAAGTACTAAACCAGACTGCTGGTTTCTGTTACAGACTGACAAAAGTACTAAACCAGACTGCAGGTTTCTGTTACAGACTGACAAAAGTACTAAACCAGACTGCTGGTTTCTGTTACAGACTGACAAAAGTACTAAACCAGACTGCTGGTTTCTGTTACAGACTGACAAAAGTACTAAACCAGACTGCTGGTTTCTGTTACAGACTGACAAAAGTACTAAAACCAGACTGCTGGTTTCTGTTACAGACTGACAAAAGTACTAAACCAGACTGCTGGTTTCTGTTACAGACTGACAAAAGTACTAAACCAGACTGCAGGTTTCTGTTACAGACTGACAAAAGTACTAAACCAGACTGCTGGTTTCTGTTACAGACTGACAAAAGTACTAAACCAGACTGCAGGTTTCTGTTACAGATGGACAAAAGTACTAAACCAGACTGCTGGTTTCTGTTACAGACTGACAAAAGTGACTTAGTAATTCAACCTTTTAGCAAAATACAAACATTACCATTGTGTAAGCTACAGTTAGTAGAAAATGCACCTCTTGACTTCATTAGAAAATATGAATATAAGGTTGTGTCTGGTGCCAAAAGTCACAGGTTCTGCTTCCATTGCAGGATAAAATATGTGATTCAGAACACCTACATTAGCATGTGGTTTTCCTCTGCACAGGGAAATCAAACCCTGTGAAAGTTCCGTCCCATGGTATTTTGAGTAGGCTACAGCATACGTTTATTAAAGTAATCCATGACAGTTGACAATGTTTTTTATATGAGTAATTAAAACATTTTAAAAACATGTGTCTCACTGAATTGTTCATCATATTTTGTGCATGTCTACCTGTCTATAAATATATCTACCTTCTCTGTGTGTCAATATTACAAGATGTATCTTCAGTAACTTAAAAATACACAATGCATGGTCCTATTTGTTATGAATGCTGACTTTAACTGAAACTCATCCTTGACCTTAACTCACCGATGATATTTATAGTTGACATAATGGATGGTTGCTTGAATGTTGGTATACCAGCCATGGTTTATGACATTTGATGGTTGCTCAAATGCTGACATATCAACTATGGTTTATAACCTGTTTTTAGTGGTTGCTTAAATTGTGACATACCAGCTTTGGTTTATGACATTTAATGGTTGCTTAAATTTTAACATACCAGCTATGGTTTATGTCATTTGATGGCTGCTTTACTGATGACCTATCAACTATGTTTTTTGACATGAGATGTTTGGTTAAATATTGACCTATCAACTATGTTTTATGACATGGGATATATGTATAACTGTTGACCTATCAACTATATTATTTTGTTATTGCGTGTATGTTTAATTGTTGACCTATCAAATATATTTTATTTACATGGGATGGCTGCTTAAATATTGGCTTACCAACCACGTTCCTGTCTTGGTATGCATGCTTAACTGTGGACCTATCAATTATGTCTTATGACATTGACATGTTTTATGACACTGACTATTGACCTATCTACTATGTTTCATGACTGGTAAGTATGCTTAACTGTTGACCTATCAAGTACTTTTCATGGCATTGAATGGTTGCTTAACTGTTGATCAATCAACTATTTTTCATGACACAGAATCATTGCTTAACTGTTGACCAATCAGCTATTTTTCATGACACAGAATCATTGCTTAACTGTTGACCTTTGAAATATTTTTCTTGATGCAGGATGAATGCTAAACTATTGATCTATCCACTACATTTCATGACATGGTCCTTAACATTTTACCAGTCAAACATGTTTTGCATTTTCATTAACACATCAGCTTTCAGGTTTAAGATTAAGTTGTGAAAATTGTGAACATTCTTTAAAGTAACAAAAAAAATCGAAATATTCTAATATGAATAAAGAGGACATCTTCACATAAATGACTGTGAAAACTCCATTTTATACCTCATTGTAATGCAACGAATGTAAAGATAGAATATAGACATACGTAACAACTCCCCTCTTAAAGAAAAGAATCTACTATGAATAAAGAGGACATTGTCACACAAAAGACTGAAAACTCCATCAAAATATGTTATTAACTTTTCAGGTTTCAGTAAAGTTTAGGGGAGATATCTTAGGGACATTTGTACTCGGGAGTTTTGGTTGATGCCGTGGAAGAAATCTTAGATTATTACAAAGTTGAACCATGTTTTACACAAAATACTTTGATATATAAATATGAGAAAGATGGTATTTAGTATTTGAATCCACCTGATTAAACCATCAACCTGAATTTTAACAGGTTCAATATTAATATTGATTTAAAAACTTATTTTATACCTCATTGTAATGCAACGAATGTAAAGATAGAATACAGACATACATAACACCTCCCCTCTTGAAGAAAAAGAAAGATTTATGCAAAACAATTCTTTTTACATGTGCGTCAAACATATGTAATTAAAATTACATAGGAAAAAAGATGTATTATGAATGCCACAAAATATATATTTAAAAAAATATTGTAAAAGTACATATGTAATTAGATCATCTTTTCCCTTGGTGTGCCTGATTCCAATGTTGTGAAGATTGAGAATTGTTTAGCTACATGCTACTTGTAAATTGGTTATCCACTGACTCCTTTCCAGTTATCCAAATCCTACCAGCTCTGATGCAATTTATTAATGAATCATGTCATACTGTTAATTGGAATACTCACTGACTCCTGTCCAGCCACCCAGACAATACCAGATCTGAAGAAATTAACTAATTAATCATGTCTTACTGGAAATAGGATTAGTCATTGGTTCATTTGTATATGTGATATATTCTAGATGAATTAACATGTCACTCACAGCCATATAGTCATGATGCCACTATGACACATTTAATATATAAAACCTGGAGTAAATATGGTTTTCAGTTATCTTACTAATTGTTAAGCCATTCATCTTTCCTATTGTCGTGGGTACGTGGTAAAGCCTGCCAGTAGCTTTTCGTGGGTCGGTGGTTCTTCCCTGGGTTTTCCAAGGTTCTTCCTCCACCAGTTATACTGGCCGCCATGTATAGCCTACCCTGTCCTGTAAAATGGCGTTAAACCCTAGAACAACAACAACAACAACTTTCCTATTGTAATGTTTTTGCAAGACTTACACAAAAGAGTTCCACCAGCAGACTACTTATGATGTCTTGTTTGTCCTAAATGATAATGATGCCAATCTGTCTTCCAATATATCCACTATGGCAGTTTAATTGAAAATCTTATTTTTGCTGAAGAATATCAGAGATGTTTTCAATATTCAGAAGTTAAATAGACGAAATGACCTTATGTATTCCTGCGAAACAGTTGTAGCATGTAACGTGTTGTTGCCTTCATGAGAATTGAGTTCAATTTTATTTATACATTCATTTACCTTTTCAACACAATACACTTTAGAATACTTTTTTTTGAGCAAGATTAGTGTAAAAAGATTGTTTTAAAATCATTTTGACATAATGTTAACTTAATCAAATTTGTTGGCTTTCCTGGCTTTAAACTCTCTGGCAAAGAAAGTGTAAGATGATATTATTATTATTATTAGTAGTAGTAGTAGTAATATTAGTAATAGTTGACATATGATTTATTTCTGTGCAACAAAGTTTTCAAAAAGCAATTATGTAGACACTTCAAAGTTGTTTTTTTATTCAATAACACATTTATTGTTGTTATTACACAGTTGTGTTTAGTAACTGTGCCCATGGTTTATATAGTTTATAGACTTTAATAATCTCTATTTTATCCATAATCAATAAGGATGATATTAACCTCATTAATTTCATGGAATGGAGGAAGTATATTTTGTTGTTTATAGGCAAAGGTGAGAAGAATGCATGAATTTATTGCAGCATCATTTGCTAAACATGAGGCCAGGCATATTTAGTAAATTGGGAGCTGGTTGGTGGTCATAACAAGACATTGGAAAATCAGTGTGGCTTAAAAATATTCCTAAATATCAGAGAGAGAAAGCGAGAGAGAGAGAGAGTTATAAAAGTTTATCACGATTTAACAAGAATAATTTCTGTTTTAATAAATGTTTGTTTGGTGCGTCATGGCACATCAACACAAGTTGGTTATTTTGTACCAGGGCAACTGGTGTACATTGCCTTGCCCAAGGACACAACGCAGTAGCTAATCTGATGTTAGGATTCAAAACCTGCACCCTTTTGTCATGACATTGGCATGCTAACAACTGACCCATCGCAGCTCTCTGATTTAATAAAAAATGTGTATAGATTTTGAAATTTTACTGCTATCCAACAATGTCAAAAATTAGTGCAAAGTTAAACTATTAGTTCCTCGGATATTTTGAGTATAATTTGGGGATTATATGAGTCTGCATGTGGATATACATGAATGTGTGCATGTATCAACAATATTGCACAACTCTTCCAACACTGTTCAAGTCTCTATACTTTAAAGATTATTATATGATTGGAGGTGGTCTATACATGTGCATAATAGTTTAACATTATGACCCAACCCGGCTATTTGGGCGTGAGACTTTTTTCATATAAAATTTAAAATGAAGATAAATCAGCCATGCAGAACACCCACAAGAGTTTGCTCAAATCTGACTAAGGTTCATCTCATTAGTTAAGCTGACTGGGGAATAATTATTTACTAATTAGTTAACTGAGGGAAGGCATTGAAGGACGATGTAGACAGATAATCATTTTCTTAGCTGGTTTCAAATCCAATTATGCTATGATTAAAGACTAAGTGGTAGGGGTTTATCCTCACCTGATCTTTAATACAAGGCCAAAGGCATTGTCATAAACAGTTCAACATGGACATGTCTACTTCAGGTTAGGGATTCTTGAATTTGATCTTTATGTTATGAATTTATCATTTTAAGCTTGGTAACATAAAAGAGCAGAAACCAATTTTTGTAATAGTTACCAAATAATGTATTTCTCGGGTGAAACTTTAAAAATAAATTTTGGTGTTTTCAATTAAATCACTTATAGTCCTAAAAGGTCTATCACAAGTCCGAATTTATTTAGTTTCAAATGAATTACCATGATGATCTAAATAAAATTTGAATAATTAAGGTCGAATGTGCCAACAACTTAAAATGTACTTAAGTGCCAGTATCACATTGATATAATCAAAAATGTCATATAATGAATTCACAGTAGTCCAAACTTAGCGATTTGATGCAAAAATATTGATCACTTTGCAATTCCAGTGAATAACTGAAATAAAAAAATCCTCACCAATTATAATCTGAATACATTAATAGGTTTGCATGTCTGAGGTAAACAACATTGATATAAAATATAGGACACAATAACCTAGCCAGGACGAGGATCAACTTCCCTTTTAGACCATAAGTTGTCAAACAGATCAGGGATTTGCAAGTGACAAACTACTGTCCTAAGCTCAGGTACATGTAAGTATGTCCATCTGAATTAATAATGATCGTAATATTTAGTCTATAATCATAGAGAAATATTAGCAATACAATATACTCTCTCTGTCTCTCTGTCTCTCTCTCTCTCTCGATGGATCACTGATCTAAATCACTCACCATTACAGATCACTACCATCTCACTTTTGTCTGTGTGTGTTCGAGTCTCAGGAATGTTCAATATGGGTACATTAGAATGGGTGCCAGAAAATTCCCGTTGGTTGGTGGTTCTTTCTCGAGTTTTCCTTGGTTCTTCCTCTGCAATGTATTCTGTCTGCCATGTAGTCTAACAAGTCCTGACAAATTGTGTTAAACCCAACAACACCACCACCAGTAGCATTAACTATATCGATAAAGCTACCCATTCTATCTGCTAATTAAATGATAAAATGGTAAGTGTCAAGCAATAAATATTACGGGTACAAAATACATTTTTAAGATAAAAACAATTGAACTATAAAATTTATCATTTCAAAACTGTCGTTATCAAAATTTATACCAGTTCTAATTTACCATTATCAAATAAGTAATATCCCAAGGGCTATATTTAGTGTAAACAAAGTGTAGGATGAGAGACTTGACTTTTCTGCTTTTGTAAACATGTAATATTAATGCATCGGGCTATAAAAATGAAACACTTTACTTTGGACTCTTTCTGTCAGCATTTCATCTGCGGAACTAGATTGATTTATAGCTGAGTTTACAAAATTCAACCTAACAATGCCACTAAATGGCAAGAGATGTTAAGCAAATCAAACATATATAGTAAACAACATTAGTAAAATTTCAACATTTAATAAAAAAATAAGCTTTTATTTTGGCAAGAAACGACAATGATTAGGAGACGTTGTAATGTTTAAAAAGTATCGTTTATGAAAAATGGTATTTGGAAACAGTTGATAAACCTTGATAAACCTAGGAATTTATTGAGAAGCGGCAAGTTGACATGTTGGATAGCAGACGGTAAAGTAGGTTCTGAAAACGTTTTGCAAAATTAAAAACTTGGATTAATAAGCAGTTTCTAAGGTAAAGATTTATATCTTTTAAATAATGTATTTATTTGTATGAATCCTAAACAGATCTATTAAATAGGTTTGTATGGGTTACAGGTTCAAGAAGGTCATTGAGTTATCTTGAAGTTTACATTTAGAAATCACATTTTTCATATACATTTAGAATAGAAATGTGGGATATTTGTGTACACTTGAATATCACTTTCCTTAATTAAAGTACAATCGTTCTTTCTTGATACAAATTGGATTTTCGACCAGAAACAACACGTGATCCAATGTTTATAGAAATGACGTATCGTTGAGCAGAATTACCCGGCGCGTAGAAAATGCTCACACGGTTGCATGTGATATTGAAGAAAAGGAAATTAGACGATGAAATGTAAACAAATTGTCAATTGTTTCAGCTATAGCTTCGTAATTCACTCAGCTACTTTTGCTTTTCTATAATACTATTAAAGTATACTATTAAGATTTACATTTGCATGTTGAAAAGGATTCCATAACAACATTGGGAAGAGAGATATTGATGTTGCTGTGGGGCTTAATTCCATTGTTCAGCACATGATAGGCTGTTTGTGGCGGACTTTATAAATGGGGGAGGAAGAACCCAGAAAAACACTGGGAAGAATCACCGACCCACAGGAACTTAATGGCAAACTTTCTCACTTATCCACATTGGCCAATCCCGAGACGCTAATCCATGAAGACAGTGGTGAGATGGCATTGATTCGTATTGTGAGTCCTTTAAACAAACTCAGCAAACGGGGGCAGAGAGAGAGAGACAGAGAGAGAGGGCATTTACTACTTTTGAGCCGTTTATGATCTTATGTTACATGTTTGTGCTCTAATAAACATTAACACAAGAAAGAGTGAAAACAACAAGCTTTGAAAAAGTTAATAAATAATTTTTTCCTGGAAAAATATTGTAAAAAATGGAAAATTATAAGAACTTAAGGTTTTAAGTTCGAGTCACGACGAAGAGTCCAAGATGGAAGGCGATAACATATGCTGCAACCTGTATAGTGTTGAAGTCTACAGTTCCTTGTATAACCAAAATATATTCCCCCGCTTTTATAAATGCAAATAAAATTTTCAAGAAAAGACTTTGCTAAAGAATTCTATATGAACAAAATAATATTTCTTTTAGAGTCCAAACAATCTGAAGAATACTGGTTAGAACAGAAGAAAACAACTTGACACCAAGTGTTTAATAGCCCCAAAACTGAAAGCTCTCTAAACATTAGTATTAATATTAAGTATTTCGCAATTTTGGAAATGTCTAATTTCGAAACAGAGGTTCACTTGATCATGTTTACATTTGAAAATTACGTAGCCCCTGTAAGTCCTTGATAAGAACCAATAATATTACGAGAAATATAGTTGTTTACTTGACCCTCAATCAAGGCCAGGAACTATGTTAAAAATATAAACAAGTTTTCCATTATTAGGTATTTAAGGAACTATTCAGGTCAAATTCCTGGTAAACTAAATTACATTACATTAACCTGTAAAGAAAAAAAAAGATTGCAAAACCCACAAGCAATCAAATCAAATCAAACATAAATTAAATCAGATATAAATTCAGTCAATATACTTAATAATGATCAGTGGATGAATCTTGCCATTATATATTGTGACAAGAAGGTATGTTGCGTTGCATGTTGAGGGGGTAAATATTAAAGCTCGATATTTTAAAATTTCTTTAGTTTTGCTTTATATCATAAAAGTTGTCCTAGGTACAATGGTAAACCATGTATCATCGCGGTTTCTCACCTTTTTGGTCGTGATTGCTCATCAGTTTCTTTTCATTTTATGGACTTTTTCTCTAATTCGTTGTGAAGCAATGAAACTCAGTCTTTCCAGGATATTTACAGCTGTGTCTCGTGAATCATAAGCAGAATTCATTATTTTGAACATTTTTATATCATCATGATGCCTGTGGTGACGGGGTGATTCCTGAATTTGCTGTTTTTGTTTGTTGTTTATGTATTCTGATTTCAGGTGTCTGCTGAGATTAAGATATACAATATTCAACCTTAAATTGATCTTTTTTAATTTTACTTTCCAGGCTTTTAACGTATGTATTTTACATCTTTATCCGATACTACTACGTATCTTCCTCTAATGTGGAAGTTTTAAGACTTTAGCTTCGTAAAGTTATCAGCAAAAATTATATCTTAACCATTAATACTACCGATTTAACTTGACTCTGTCAGGTTGTCAGGATTGTGTTCATACATACATACATACATACGCACGCACGCACTCACCCAAACACACACACACACACACATACATACATACATACATACATACATACATACGTTACTCAAATCTCTTATCCATGTGCTGTAATTATTTTTCTCTAGCACGGAAATGCGAGCCTATTGCTAACTACAACCTTTGAAATAAGTATAACACTTTTAAATAAAACACTTTAAATAATATACGTTTATCTAGAGTCAATGCAACAAATAAATATAATTCTTAATATCATGTGTTTTGAGGATTCTATGTTTTCCACTTGTGATAAATGTCTGAGGGAGCATGAATATGTATTATAGTGCTCTACACAACGAACAGTTCTGGCAAAATGCTGTATAAGCTCTATTTAGTTGTTAGTGGCACAATGTTCCAAATCATTTTGTTGTTTTCTCTAGTAGCATGACAATATCCAGCTGTGCATACTAAAAAGTTTGTGTTTGGATAAATACGTTAAAGCTAAAGCCTTCAACACAGTTTGGCATAACGGGTTATTCTACAAGTTGTACAGACTTGGCATCAAAGGGAAGACCTGGCGCATCATGAAAGATTCGTTTGAAAGAGTAACAAGCTCTGTTTTATATGCGGGCAAGCTGTCCAAACGCTTCGATATTAGGCAGGGTGTAGGACAGGGCCGTATCTTGTCTGCCTGGTTCTTTCTTGTAATGATAGATGATTTGATCACGGAATTAGATCACACTTTGCGAGGTCTAAATCTTGTTGATCTCCACCTGCCTTGTGTCTTATTAGCAGATGACACAACTGTAATGTCTAACTCGCATCATTCAATGCAACAGCTACTTGACACAATTTCCGACTATACGAAAAGGTGGAGATTAAGATATAATACAGATAAAAGTTGCACCATCTTGTTTACTAACAAAAGAACGACTGGTATACCTTCTTTTATGCTCGACAAATCTCCAATTCCGGCAGTCAAAAGTAAGAAGTATGCCGGCATACCTCTAAAATACAACTTAAAACCAAACGACGCGATAAAAGAAGCATGTGATAAAGACAAACACTTGTTAAACTCTTTATATTTTATTGGTATCAGAGATGGAGGAATGAACCCTCTAACAAGTCTGAAGATTTGGAAAAGAATTATTCTACCCTCGGTCCTATATGGATGCGAACTATGGTCAGGTATCACAAACTCTAATATAGAAGAACTTGAGTTATGCCAGAGATATGCAGCGCGACGTATGCAAGCTTTCGATAAATATTCGCCTACGGAGGCAACGAGTAGTACCTTAGGACTCTGGTCAATGGAAGCATACATAGATAGGATGAAATTGCTCTTTTTCAACCGATTGTGTAAGGGCGATTGGACTTTTATCTGGAAAAAGATTTTCATTATGCGCCTATGTCAGTATCTGAACAACCCGCTAAAACAGACGGGATTTATACCTGATATTGACAGAATAACTAAGAAATATGGTATGGGAAGTGTTCTTTTAGACTATGCAGAAAGAGTACAAACTGAAGAAAAACTCATCTGGAATCGACATATTATTGATATTATCCAAAACCATGAAGAAACTACCTGGAGAGCAAATATGGAACTAAGGGGTGATTTAATTCACTTCAGAAACATTCATTTGGACTTAAAACCAAGTAATATATGGTTTCTCGGGCGTAAATTTCCATCCATGTTATGGCCTCTCTCTGAAGTAATGAAACTATATATCATGCCTGTTGGTAAAGTTATGGTATGCAAACTCTGTGGAAAAGAGACTGACGACAGAGCGAAACATCTTATTTTAGGCTGCGAAATGCTGCTTGAGGAACGAAACGTTTTCTTTGAGAGAGTGATTGACTCTTTAGAAGTGAGAGACGGGGTTAACTTATTCAATCAAGAAGACGATATATTGTTGGAGACACTTCTTGGAAGCAGGGTTGACTGCATGTCGTCTATTGACGATGACGTATCAGATAGGCTCATGTTGGTGACCGCAAAACAGCATAGCTTCATTCTACAATAAAATGTGTGCCCTACTATCAACTAACATGCCCTAACATGATATTAAAAGTAAGTAGTAAATTAACATTAAATATAAACAATTAAAGGCCAAAGTCTTCTTGTCAAATCCGCAAATTTTGTTGTATGACAGCTGTTTGTGTGTGTGTTTATGTATTTGTTTATGTATTTGCTTATGTTTATTTCCAAGAGATTTCTATATGGTTTTCTGTATTTATATATCTCATTTTGTAAATGCATTAGTTGACGATGTATATATCATGCTTGCGTTCTCGTCTATGATGTGTCTCATAATCCTATGATATGTATAATATGTATCTTAGCAACCTGATATACTCTTTGTTGAAGAGGTAACTAAGTCATTTAGACAGTCAGTCATAGATAAATGCATGTACGCACGCATACGCGCAAACAAGTATATATATGCATAAATACATGCGTCATATGAAGAAAAAAAAACTACATATAGAATTACACTGTTATAAGTTTTTCATTTCATTTTCGTTACTATCTCGAACTTAATGTTAAGCACATAACACTATAGACGTATTAACTTTTCGAAATATTATCATCGTCAAGCAACTGTTAAAAGATTAGTGCCTTGCTCCGCCAAATGACTGCAGATTTGCATAATTGCAGGCATTGAGATATTTCGTTTTGTCAATACGGTAGCTGACACAGTATTACTATTGTATTTTTGTCAATTTTCTGTTTTATTTTATGATCTTGTATTATCATGAATTTGTTTATTCTGATGTAATCTCTTTTTAAAGAGGAAATAAAGTCAGTCAGTCAGTCAGTCAGTCATACATACATACATACATACGTTACTCAAATCTCTTATCCATGTGCTGTAATTATTTTTCTCTAGCACGAAAATGCGAGCCTATTGCTAACTACAACCTTTGAAATAAGTATAACACTTTTAAATAAAACACTTTAAATAATATACGTTTATCTAGAGTCAATGCAACAAATAAATATAATTCTTAATATCATGTGTTTTGAGGATTCTATGTTTTCCACTTGTGATAAATGTCTGAGGGAGCATGAATATGTATTATAGTGCTCTACACAACGAACAGTTCTGGTAAAATGCTGTATAAGCTCTATTTAGTTGTTAGTGGCACAATGTTCCAAATCATTTTGTTGTTTTCTCTAGTAGCATGACAATATCCAGCTGTGCATACTAAAAAGTTTGTGTTTGGATAAATACGTTTTGTTTCTCTGATATATTTCAATCGTTGATTGCTGTATTATTTATAATCGAGAATTAATATTATCTCCATATACCAATTAAAATGTATATTCAATGTTGTTGAAAACATGCCACGATGTACTAACGAATAGGTAAAATATAGACGCATCTTAATTGATGTGTTTATTTTGAAAATGAGAGCAACTGATGCGAGCCATAAAACACTTAATATTATAAATCACTCTAGATTGTGCCCAGCTACCACAGAAAACATCCTCTCCGATCGCGTGACATTCACTGATAGAAGTCAGATACTCAACATAACGCAAATATTGTTGATGTGAAACTGGGATCCCAAATCATTTCTAGAGGTAACAAATGCAATTTAGGACCCAAAAGGGACACGAACGTACATAATATAAAGGGAAAATAATACATAGAGTAATGCACACAACAACTGGTCTACCTTAGGAATATTAGAACTATTGTATAAAGTTAAATCGGATTGGATGGAAGTCTAGTTATGCCAGATATTGTTGATTCAATGGGGTAATAATATCCTCTTAGCGATGCACAATATTTAATTTCTAGTTGGGGTTTACATATTTTACAATTTTCAATTAGTGAGCAGGTAAAAGTTCCAGTTTAAAGTTAGAAAAGCACTGTACACTCGCATAAATAATTCTAGACCTGCCTTGACAGGTCTTACTACTATATTCTTACGAATATAGCCTATCAAGAAGACCACGTGATTATGATTCTATCATCTAGCAAATTTTACGCATGATTATAATAAAATTAGATGGTTTAGTTATCTTAAATAATTATGTGTGACAACACTATGTGCGGTTGCCTATTTCTTTGCATTTGTTTTTAAGGACAATGTTAAATATCCTTTAGTCGTTATGTTTAGATGGAAATTAGCTATCGATATTAATTCCAGATTCTGCTCTCTGTTAACGTGTATGAGTTTAAAAACCGTGGCCTTGTAGAAATATGGATTATTTTATCCTCTTTTACATTTTAGTCCCAATAAATTGTGTTACTTTCGGACGTTGTAGAGTACAAGGTGTGCAGTAGTGACCTGTACAATTCTGAGCCTGTCAGCAACATATCAGGGTTTTCTACTAACACATTAAATGATGGCTCTTGGAAGTCAGAGTTTTCTACTAACACATTAAATGATGACTCTTGGAAGTTTTATTTAGTATCATAACGTTTCGTATCGGCAGTAGTTTATAAAAGCCGGTGCGACTAGATTTGAACATTAAACAAAACTTATTTTCCAAAAGAAAAATTTTTAACTGATTTTGCAGCTTGTAACAGCAGCATGAAGAAGGAAAGGTTAACTTTTTGGTATTCAGGATATGTCAGTATTACCAGCTTCCCTTAAACGGTGTGTCATCAGGTATAATACCCAGATCAATGAGCTCCGGGACGATGCATATTATACCCAGTTTACTGCTCACATATTAATCTTGACAACATTCCTTAAAACGTGTGTCATCACGGATAATAGCATGTTATGACTGTGTTATATGACGTTTCATGTTTTGCTCAGTTTATTGCAGGTATCTTCTTAGTTCTTAATCCACGCTACTCAGGGCCAGGTCAGGGTCACCATTCATCGCAAGAGATACATTAAAACGAGTCTGAAGTTGCGGTATAAAAAGTAATAAAAACCTTAGAAATGTAAAACAAGAGAAGGGGCTGAAAGTGTAAGTTAAAACAAAAATGAGCATGTATGTGAATGGACTTGCATAAAGGATGAATATTTTAAACCAACGTGATTTCTGGATTCTCTCTCTCTCTCTCTCTCTCTCTCAAAAGCACTGCAGATTTGTATGATAATATTCCATTGCTTGTTCTATCGAGAGCCGACATGTTTAAGAAATATCATGTGAGAAAGAAGAAGGATGGATTCAAAGCACATCGCCATTCATTGTTTCCAGTACGATATTGAAATCATGTGTATCTATATTCCCCACATATTGTTTTTGGGTTATTTTGCTATTTCGGGGTGAAATTTTATTATGATAACTCCCCACAAATCTACATATCAGAGGGTTGTTGCTTTGTTTGTTTTTTCTTCTGTTTGATGTAGTTTACAATCTGACTCAAACCACGATATCCGTATTGAAGCGACATATATGTTGTTATTACTTATTTTGCTTTATAGAGAGTAAGGTTAAGTTGAGAAATATGATGCATGATAATAAGATTTTTCGTTTGAATAGAACAAATATATCTCTCGCTCATTTTATACATTCATAAAGTAATAGTCTCAGTTTAAACATTCACGCTCAAGGTAGCAACCACTGGCTGGTTTAGAGTGGGAGAGGTGCGTCGTTCAGGATTAATTGCCCTCTGTTATCTGAGTCTTAATTGTTGATAAAGAGTTTTATCAGGACCAAAATAATTTTTGAGCTGAAAAATGTGAGTCCTGTAAAGTTCGAGAGATCGGCCTTGAGGGTTGTGTGGGTATATATATATATATATATATATATATATATATATATATATATATATATATATATATATATAAGTCCGATAGGTTCACAAGGTACTTCGCATTACGAAGAATCAAGAATATATATATATATATATATATATATATATATATATATATATATATATATATATATATATTCTAGATTCTTCGTAATGCGGAGCTCTTTGTGGACCTATAGGACTTTACATTAAGCATTTGCATTAAACTGTGGCCACTCTGGGGACAAAGGGAGATCCCATGTCCTACAGAAACTGGTCGTGCAGCCTGCCAACAAGGGAAAATTAGCATAGAATTTACGGTTTCGCAAGACTGAACTTGAAATATATAGACAATAAGAAATGTACTGTTGAAAATGGTAGACACCCCTCCTATCAAGCTACCGCTTTGTAGTACAACCTGACAGATCCCTAATATCCACGAAAGAGGTAGGATTGTTTATGCATCACTTTATATTTGCGTGACACAAGAGAATGTAGGTTTCAAAAGAAGGCAGATGAAATAGACACACACTTTCACAAATACATATTATTCTTATATATCGTACAAAGGTAGGATTGTTTATAGACGCACCAAAATATGGATACACATACACACATTCTATCACGCTGGGAGGGAAGGGGTTTAAAGATTTTTTTCAACATACTAATAGATCAAACATACACAAAAATTCAAAGGCCAAGGTGCAAAGTTTTGACAAATGATTAGTATCTTGTTTTAAACACGTGTGCGTCCGGAAAGTGCATTTGGGTTCCATCCACTCTACTCCCTCATCAGTGGATGGATTTCCTGGAACAATACCGCAGAATGCACAGCTTTTTCCCCACTTCTATTCATTTGTGCTCCAAGATGTGTCCGTGGAGATTAATTCAAAACATGTCTAGTTGACCACAGTCTTCCTTGCCCTCTTCCGTGTCACCCGCCTTCACATTGTTAAATGCTATTTTGATGTATATTCTTGAAAATGTATAGAATATGGGCCATCTTATATACATCATGATTTATGTACACCAAGTTTCAATATAACCTGTCAAATTCCCTTTATTTTCTATTCCGTCCCAGTTCGCGCCCTTTTTAGTATTTCCCTTTCTCTCCTCTCCTCTGAGCCGACTGCTTTGATATTGACGACTTCCTCATGCATCACCTAGATTGTCATCTTCTTGGCTATTATTGAGGATATAGTTGCTTGCAGTGATTTCCTCCACTCGGCCCAGGAGATGCATTACTCACTCCTATACACTTAAGGCTTCTAATCAATTTGCGACGTGATGTATAATTGTTCTTTCTTGACAGATCGACGATGGACGATAAGATATGATGACGATCTTGGATTAGAGATGTCTGCGGCTATTCGACCATGTGCACCTGATTACTGTACGCATAACTCATTATTTTATTACTGTCGAGTATGTATTATGCACCCGTTTGAAGCTTTACTGCGTGCACTGCATCCACACTTCTTAATTGGTCATGTCAGTGTGAGGCAAAGGAGAAGATAGCACAGGATGAATGAGCTTCGAAGTCACTGGCGGTACCAACTGAATTGATGTGTTATTACACATGGATAATTTTAAACCTCTGTAGTCATGATTGTTTAGTCAGTGCCTGTTAGCAGAGTAGAAAGTGTTATTTTGTAAACTGGATCATGCTAAGGATTATGACATTAAAGGTTTTCTAAATATAAAAGCGTATATACATTTTATGGCTTGTTTTAGGTTTACATCAAGTGATCAGTGCCACCCTGTGCGGCTTGCCATGGTGGCTATAGTTGCTATCTACCTTAGATTATCCTACATTTTTAGACTTTTGATAATTAATTACCGCATTGTGTGTTGAGCTCTGATGGTCTGGAAAAACGACCACCTCAGAATCTGAACTATTACTATGGATAAGTTAACTTGTTCTTTGGCTCAGTTACCATTATTAAATCAAGCATTGTTACACTGGCTTAGGACCGTCTTTTATTGCTTACATTTTTATATTGGCTGAGAGAGTTCGTGTGTTAATTCAAACTGTTTCAGTCGTATCATCACCGAATTGAGATATGAGAATTCATATCGTGAATGATCTACCCATCATCTTCCTGGGACGGAGCTCCTCCGATCTATCCTAGACAGATGGAATTTTCACATTTAATGTAAGAAATTTCTATTCTAGGCCGATGATTAAATTTTTTCTTTAATCCCACTGGAAGAAAATTTTCCAGGATATTTTATACGTGGACTTTTTTTTAATCATCATTCTTATAATTAGGGCAGTTGCTGATGGCACAGATAAGCGTTTCTGGAATGAACCAAAGTGGGCAGTTAAAGCCCACTGATTCGGTAGCTGATAGTAACCTTCCATAGTCAGTATTATATGTGTCAAAATCATAGTATGTGTTCATCGTAGCAGTTTAGATGAAGTCAATACTTGACTGTTATAGAAACCAATGAAACCTGACGGATTTAACGTTCTCATTTTCTAGTGGTCCACTGCGACAACCAACGCGATATTCAAGTAAACTTTTATTTGCGAACACATATATGCACAAGTTTCAATTTAGCGGTGGCAGGTGGGACTCCTAAGTGTTTCTTTTCAAATATATTTAAAAATATCTCCAGTTTTGTAGCACAAAATGGTTATTGTATAGCCATATGTGACGTAGTGAGCACTCACATATAATGTCCTATCAAATAATGATTAAAAATCAATCCCAATTTGAAAGTGTCTTCAAGTGCTGGTAAAGTTTGTGCCAGATCAGATCAGATCAACTGCTTTTGCGAATTTGTTTAAAAATTTTGGACAAAAAGGGGGTCTTGTAATAGCTACCAAATTTTTTTTACTTAAACACATTTGCAAGGTTGGCAACGTCGTGGCGTCACTGTCGACTAAGACACTATCATTTTGCCATCAATTCACATTTCGGGTATGAGCTAAATAAAAGAGAGCCATACCTTGACATGCTCTAAGGAACATCCAAAGAAATATAATCAGTATTGTCTACACACCATGGAATCTGGTCATATTAATATCATAGTCTTGAATTGAGTACATGCAGAATGTCTTATCATGATGTCAATGATCTTGTCGTCCAGAAGGGGTAATTCATGAGAATGAAAATATTCAACATTGTAATAGTTGGGCAAATAGACAGCCTCCCCATCGGTTACTGGTCGATGACTGTCGGCTGTGTTGATGACATAGGCTTGAATGTCTTTAGGTTTATGGTGTCGACGTTTATCATAATGCACACAAATGTGTTCCAAGAAACGGTCCATAAATTATGAGTCATAAGGTATCCATTCCGTTCATTTTCTTCCTTTGCTATTTTCACTGGCAATGGTAAATTATCAATCCACATTTTGTACTTTTTCTTAACATTATTTGCCAATTAATTCAATTAACGATTACTGTCTGGACTCTGATTCAAAAACGCTTCAATGCGTTGCATCTCCAGAGTAGTCATTGGAGGTAAGGAATGGTTATGGAAGTCTTTGTGCTAATGACTCAAAATCTTCCCTTCTGACATTAGAGTCCAGATATTTCTCCTTGATTCATAATCATACATTTATGTGTTGTTTCGGACGAGAATGATCAATTTGAAATTCATACCGTGTTTTCGGGTCCGGTTTATAAGTCCTGCAGCCATGTCAGTAACAAAACAGGACTAAATGTCATTCATGACACCATAACTGTATATTCCTGTTTAGTTGTGGTTTATCACTCTTGATGTAGTTGTTATGGATCAAAGAACAAACAAATATCTTCATTGCTTTGTTAAATATATATATTTTGCATTGATGTTAGCTTTTGTTTATTTTTTTATAGTTCAGTACATGCTATTGTAATGTAACATTGTATGTTGGACTTTACTTGGTCCTAAATTGATTTCACTGCTTGTCCCCTTTTGACTTTTTTTATATAAACTAATACATAGCTAAATTATTTTTGTGTGTATAGGTTTAAAATCAGAATTATTATTAATATAAGTAAATATGTTTATTTGGGTTCAGGTCGGGTTTAAAATCAGAATTATTATTAATATTTAATAGAAGTAAATATGTTTATTTGGGTTCAGGTCAAGGTTGTATGATTTCCTTAGTGTATTTGGCATAGTCCAGGTTGTGGTTTCTAATAGTAATTAATATTTTTATTTTGTAAACATTAAGATCATTATGGAAGGTTAGTTTTCATTAAGTCATATGTTTTGTTTTTAGAAAATGTGAACTGTCATTATATTTAAAGTAGAGAACTACATAATGTTGTATTTGAGAGGATTTTTCATTGTGATTTTATGTCTAGCACTTTGAGGTTGTATTACCGTATATGATGTGTCCAGTTGGTCTGAATTTTGTGTCTTCAAATTATTGAATTCAAGTGATTATTTTCTTTAGAAATACAAAAGTGATCTAATAAAACTTCTTTAATAGAACAATTATTTGAATATTTAGTGAATTCAAACCTGGAATTATATTACTGTGATTCAACAAAAGACTGTTGGCACATCAACACTTTAGGACCAACTACGGACACATCATCACCTTCAAATTTGGAGTTAATTTTGACTTCTACTAAATTGCATTCAGGACTTTGAATTATTAGACCCAGTGTATGTAATTCTAGGATTATTTGGAAATTAATTCGTAGTATAGTAAGCTCCATTTTATTACCTTTTTACTATGATTTCAAGGAAGTGAATTTGTTTGTTGAATTATATATAGCTTGTTACCTATCATTCTTTTCTGTTACTATTTGAAGAACATAGACTCGTAACATCTTACCTAGAATAAGTTCTTTTTATTTCACCTCTTCTGTTCCAATAATATATTATGACTTCTCTCAATTGGTTATTTTCCTCGGTACTATCGTATTGTGCATGCAGATCTATTGTAAATTGAAGGCGCACACGAATTTGATACAACTGCATTAGTTGGAAATGTCCTTAGTCATTTTCTTGGTCTGAAGTGAAAACATCTCCACAAACCATATCTTCTTGTCAGTAGCAAATTAGCATGTGGGTTTAAACTTGTTAAGTAACATCCAAAATAATTGCTTTGTACAATTCGAGGTTCAAAAGACTTGGAAAACAAAATGTGACCATTTCAGGTGATTTTTCTGTTTGACTCCTTGATGTATTGGAACTATAAAGGATTTTAATCGATAGCTCCTTTGGGTGTTGCTCTGTTCAAAAATTGACTCGTGTCGTTTTCCATCTTTAAGTAACACCTCCACTTGACACAATGAGGACTTGCTTTCATCGACTTCGTTTCGTACTCTTTAATGTTAGCCTTAAACCAAACACGGTTCTACTTCGATTTAGTCTTAAGCGTACATCCACTCCATTCAACAAATACTTGAATTGTAACCATATGACCGACTGTCGATAAACCATCATTTATAACCAGGTCTCTTGTTTGAATTTCTTTGCAGTCGTTAAACGGAACCATAATGGTCTGCATCATTATATGCAGCCAGCACTCTGACTTCTAATTTGTCCATGTGTCTAGTTTCCATCCCACATACGCATCCACTTGTGTACCTTTGACTTATTTTCCGTATGTCAAGAGATTTGTTATATTGTATGCTCTAGAGGAGTAAGTATATACGAAGTTGCTCAACAATATGTTTTACAAGTGCAACTCAATTTTGCTGAACAATGGAATACAAATCTGGTGATCAGAGCGACTCTGACATTGGCGCCTGGATTGGTGTTGTCCATTTTGAGAGGTATGACTTTGAGGTACAAGAAAATGTCATTCAGTTCGCTTTGATTATCGGTTTGTCTATCTGTCTTAAATTTGTTATCAGTGAACTAATATGTCTTGTAATTGGAAATATTCTTAGTAACATCTTGCAATATATGAATCTTCTCTGTGTTATGTTAAAGTTGTAAATATAGAACTCGAAAGCATCAGTTTCGTTCAAATATACAAAACGGTAAGTATGACAAATTAAGTAGGCTTAACTTTAACTTCTTTCTTATGATTCCATAACAATGCATCTTCTAAACTAAATGTGTAAAATATATCCATTAATCATACAAAGATTTTTGTGTTTGACTAATTGATTCCATTCTCTTGGCTTGAATGCATTCTGGTGTCTGACGCAGTGCGTTCATTTTCTTGGCTCCTTGGTGCATATTCCAGAATTATTAGAAAAGGCCCATTTGTTACAATCAGGATCTTCCTTAAAAAAAAGGACACGAGATCGACACTTCTAGGAGGTTGATCCATGTTGGTGTTTTAAATTACAGCTTTCATATTTATTACAAAGTAAACGTTTATCGGACGCATTTAACAATCATCTCCGTTGACAAAAATTAAATCCCTTAATTTGTAGTTCAGATAATTGTATTCTGGTAGGATAAATAAAAAAACACCAGGAGTAATAGGCTTAACAAATCTAAAAGTATCAAATATTATTGACAGAGCATGTTGTTACGAATTTATTGTCTTAAACTAAGTAATATAAAGAAGCAAAGCCAACGTGTTTTATAAAACTGAAATAGTTTAATATTCTAAGTTATATATTGAAATTCAAGAGGAACTTACAACATTGTGAATTAAATCTAAAATAATGCTAAACGTTCTTTCACATGCCACAAATAACAGAGTGTTCGGAATGAATTATTGAATGTTATAATGTACCCCTAGCCTTGAATGCATTAACGTGATAACAGTCTTGAGGTATCACATTGGCATTGTCCACAACATATTTGAATGAATTGATAGTAACCATAAACAAAATATATAATTTAGTTAAACGATTCCGCTCAAATTAAAATGCAATCATAACAGTAAATAATTCTGCTGATTGAAAATGAAATAACAGAAATACCAATATGAATCACATCTCGTTATACACACACCCACGCTACTATGTCGCAATTCATCCTCGCGAGACATGTCGAAATACTCCCCATCATAGTTATGTCACAGGACTCATTCACCTATTGAAACTTGTCCCAAACTGTAAACATGATCATTATCAATACTGTTTAAACCTAACAAATAACACTTTATACACAAACGATGACGAATACACGGTAATAAAAGCTTATTTTCTGATTATGTGAGAGGTCCGAATTAGATGGTGGGATTTATATTATAGGTTAAATTTATATGTTAGACTAAGCTAACAGATTACTTGCATATGATGAACCTTAAAACTAGTTTAAAAATATGTTTTAGTACCACATGATACGAAATATTCCGGGTATTAACCAAAAGTAAGGAAATATT
This sequence comes from Sinohyriopsis cumingii, assembly GCA_028554795.2. Lineage (NCBI taxonomy): Eukaryota > Metazoa > Mollusca > Bivalvia > Unionida > Unionidae > Sinohyriopsis > Sinohyriopsis cumingii. The sequence goes on from CM068838.1 coordinate 98,281,621, forward strand.
CTCTATATATTTCTCCCAGAACCATATATGTATCAATGGAGAATGGGTATGTGCATTATTCATTAATCAGATTTGCTTAACTCTGGTATGAAACATATCTGGAATAGCATGTTGAGATATACAGTAAACTATTACCATTAGGCAATCATGACCTTAGAGGCAATAATCAGCTATTTGAGAAAATGAAAACATAAAAATTCAAAATTTTGAAACTAATGCATTTTGTAGACTCATATATTACGGACTGAAAATTGTTGCTTGTTTAAAAATTGAAGATCAGTTAAACATTTCGTGACCTGAAAATACAAAAATTAATCTAATAATTTAAGAACTAACTGTAATCACAATAAAGACATCTTAACTCTTAATGACACAGTATTAGTTTCACCTGGAAAATACGTATTGTAAAATGTTATTAAATGGGTTATGCAAATGGATCCTATTTCAACACATCAACATACGGCACTGATTATGCAAATGGATCCTATTTCAACACATCAACATACGGCACTGATTATGCAAATGGATCCTATTTCAACACATCAACATACGGTACTGACTATTTGCTATGAATTTCTCGACAATCAGGGTTCAATTGTTTTAAAAGTTGAATTGTTTTTAGTTCGATGCTTTGATGTACATATGGGATATAATTTGGTTCCGTAGGCGCTTTGGAGATTAGGTTCTTTCCATTTAGCCTTGCACCCCTTACACTCCCTGGAAGTGAAACTTTTCTCAAATATTCCATGATGTTATCAACGTCCTCTTGTTTACTGTCAGACTGTACATTGATTTGCTGATTTAACCTAGTAAGAATTATTATTTTACTTTGAAGTGGCACACTCACGAAGTATTAGTAAAACTTATAAACACGAATCGTTTACTGCTTGATATCTAAACAAAATAAATAGACATTAAAATTAGAATGTTACGTTCACTTGGAGAAATGTTATTATTCTAGCATACCGTATAATTTGCTCTAACATCAGTTTATGTAAAACAGTTACCAGTGGGTGTCATCGTTTGTATCAATTTATTACAGTCTGCGCGAGCGACACTTTTTTTTCACAGTTCTGTCTGAACGACCCTATTTTTCACAGTTCTGTGTGAACGACCCTATTTTTCACAGTTCTGTGTGAACATTTATAATCTGATCGGAAATCAAGCACCATTATTAATCAAGCCATGTCATAACTGACCAACTCTTTATATAACGGTCATAATGATAATCCCTAACAATCCAAACTTGATTTAGACTTGTCGAACTGAGAGTGACTTTAGTGACCTTCTAGCTCTACACAGTTTATATTGATTTAGCACAGGTGTAAATACTAGTCTAGCAAATGTCGATCACTGATTCAGTCAGTTTCTTATGCAAAGCTCGCGCTCTGTAGAACATTGTGAAGCATATGAAGAGGAACGAAGCCTAAAGATTCTGCCGAATACAAAGCAGTCATAAAAGAGCACATATTGGAATTTCCATACGTTAGAAATGGGTCAAATTAAAAAATGCAAGCTCACGTGACAACGATATTCAAAGTAAGACTACTTACGCCTTGATAAGCTGTTAGGGAAAAGGAACAAAATGAAGTTGTCGAACGAGTGGATAACGACAGATTTACTACGATCGACTGTTTTGGACGAATTTAGTAAACAACTCAGAAGGACCCGTCTTCCCTCCTTCAAGTTCATCCTAAATGTCTTGGGAGTTAGGTTCATGTCATCTTCCTGTTGTAGTGCATAGGTTTTATCCTCAAGCAACGAAGTCCATTCGCGCCCTAATGTATGCTAACACACGAAACCATAATTATAATCGCCCTAAACAGAACGCATTTCAATATATGTTAGTATTAGTATAGCAATATTGTTTAGCAATTAAGAATGAACACGAATAGTAGCACGTAGACGTAAAGATGCGACGTTCTGAGTAGCCTAAAGACGATCGGTAGTCAAGTACTCTTTCATTTGCTGACAGTTACATACATATAATCTACTCTAAATTATACTTAATTACTAGTTCATAACTTTTACAATCATCCTGTGCAATAGCTACTACAAGGGAGTGAATTTATGGATCTGTACATTGCAACGTGAATTTATAATACATTGTAGGCGTTGCGAATGAAATCAGATGATGAGCGCGTTGCACCAAAGGTTTCAGAAACAAAGGGAAATTGCTAGAGAACGAGACTATCTTTGCTTTTGCTAAATATACATGCAAAACTTTCCACTTATCGAAAACGTATTAATAAGGACAAGTGTTGATTGTAAAGTGTCCGATGTTTTCATTGCATGTTTTATATATTTACCGGCTCGCAACTGTCCTTTATACGGTTGTATTTAGGCATCTCTCTAGTTTGCAAATGATCTTGGCGATATCAATAAACAAACAATACAACTGACACAGATTCCCACGAAATATAAATCTGTCCTATATCAGCTACATTGTTTGCTTTGATTTCAATTTCGTTTCCATATACTCTCACATTCATTTATAAATCTACGTCAATGCGGTACAGAACGACACTGTTCAAATTCGACTATGTGGCTTGTGCTTTTGTAAGCAAAATATTCACAGTTTATTTGGTACTAATGATTTTGATACTAATTATATGCTTCCTGGTTTGTTGCTTTTAGTGCAGTTGTGTTAAGCTGTCATTTACTATATTTTGTATTTCAAGTTGTTACCAATGATTAAGTGCATGGCGGTTATTAACGGCCTCTAAAAGATGAGGCCGTTAGTATCCTTGTTTTTACTCTATTTTAATTTGGGGCCCTGAGTGGCCGAGTGGTCTAACGCTCTCTCCGTTACGGATCACTGCCATCTCACCTCTGTCTGCGTGGGTTCGAGTCTCAGATTCAGCCAATGTGGGTATGTGAGAAAGCTTGCCAGTAGCTTCTCGTGGGTCGGTGGTTCTTTCCGGAGTTTTCTCGGGTTCTTCCTCCACCATTAATACTGGCGGCCATGCATAGCCTATCGTGTGCTGAAAAATGGCGTTAAACCCTACAACAACAACAACAACTATTTTAATTTTATATGGCCGTTAGAAAAAGTAGTTAGTACATCAAATATTAGACATAAGGAATGAAGTAATGACAAAGGTGAGAGTCATAAAACTAATATTTGTACTCTCTAATACTCTAGCAGGCACCAACATATACATTTAGGCACATTTGTAAGTTAATTCAGTAGTTACAACCGTCCAGATTGCAACGATGCAGCTGAGCGACTTCATCTTACATTCGGTAGTAAGGAAAATAATCAAATAGGTCTTTGGTTGGTTGTATGGGAAATGGCTTTTAAATTTTCATGAAGTAGTAAAAACTGTTTTTTAGCAAGGATCAATCTCTTTTCCATTGTGTCATGTAATAGTAAGGAAACATGTCCATCGATGTGGATACCGTTAACGAGACAGTTAACACTGGACTTAAACACTGCCTTATTTGATTGTACATTAAGCGATAATTCGTATCCCCAAAGTTACTCAATTTTGTGGATCTTTGTTTGAGAAGACATGAAAGTTGGCGCAAATAATAATTACGGAGTAGTATTCAAATGTATGTGGCAATTCATTGAAATCAAATTGAGCTTTAACACTTTAACTAGCTATACATTAAGACTTTACCATCAATATTGAAATGTAAACAAATACGTATATGATGGTACAGAGACATTATTTTACGTAGATATAATATATTATTGACCTTTGATCGAAAGGTATGCATTTTTCACATAGCACGTATGTATTTTAGCTATCATGCTAATCTGATTTCTATTCTCTTGCAGATCTCATAGAGTCTTAATTAATATATTCAATTTCAGGCAAGCAAAAACAAATTAAGTATTCACTTGTACGTGACTAAGGGACGTGGCTTGCATAAACGCGATTACATTAAAAGGGAACCATGTTTTCCTGACTATGATTTAACTATGTCCGCAGTAAAATATTATTTCTAAAACACCCCATTCTTCCAGTAAACCTTTGGGTCAATAATGTCCAGTGGTGGGAAATAAATGTTGCGGTATAAATGATATATCGATGTACTAGCAACGTTTAACCATAATTATTTATAATCATAACAATTTGAGATAATTTAGACAATTGCCTTTCGAGAACGTATGCCTTTTAGTGTGTTGTTGTCTGTGTATTTGTATCATCGTAATGTTGGCTGTCATGGCTTCAAACTGTTTAAACCTATACCATTGAGAGTAAAGAAGCCATAACATCAATTTGTACGTGTTCCTTTTAGTGTATTACGAAATTAATATGTAGAAGAAAAAGGCAATAAATAATAAATAAGCTTTCTGCACCCGTTAACGGGAAATAATAAATGTTGATTTTAATGTATCATTCAAGGAGCAACTGAAGGCATTTTACATTTCGTTTATAGAGATGTGTTTCGTGCAGAAACAACACTCCAACATGGGCCTCCATATTGTAACTGGCTGGCAAAACAATCATATTCAAAGGAGAAGTTAGATTCTAACACCGGCATGATTCACAAAGAAATTTCACACAGAAATTCGATGGAGTGGTTATCGTTTATAGATATACTTATGTTCATGAGAAAGATTGCGTATGTGTACAAAATCTAAACTATTTAAATATTTTACTTTGCCTAGCGCAACAATTGTATTCCTGCTGCGTCTTATATACCTCTTACTCTGACAACCACCATATGCATATAAATTGCATTACAGTCTCATGCATCGTCTCCAAGTGTATTTATACCATTATTATTCCGGTTGTTTGAGACGAATTAATTCTTTTGTGCTTCACCCTATTTTTTCTCCCTGCGCTAGGTTTGTTATTTAAATACATAATCGTGGGTAATCGTAGTGACCCAGAACAAATGTTTTGAAAACGAAGCGTTAAGTTGGAAATGACATAGAAGATGAAAATAATAGCTCTCATCAACATAGAAAGTGATCATTCAAGCCCGTATGTTCACACCTTATCGCAGAACTGAGGATGCAATTATAACCAATATGGAGAATAATAAAAGACTAGAACAGAAAATGTTTAAATGAGGTTCGATTTTCATTCCATCAGTGTCCATGGGCGATAATCACGACTGATTAAATGAACTAATGAACCATCTCATGCTTATGGAAATGTCCGATATCTGTCTAAGAATGAATAGCATCAACATTAAAAACAAATGTAATATGCAGTTCAGAAAAGCATACTCAGCCTTAAGTATGACGTCAAAAACCACAATAAACAGCTTTCGTCTGATGCCAAAGTGTATCTCAGTTGATGATTCAGATGTTTGCTAATTAGGCGACACAGACCATATCATTTCCATATAGAAAATATTTTACTTAGTTTAACTGTCATCAGTTGCTGTAAACCATAGATGTTAAAAACGTTAAAATTAAAATAAAAAACGTAAAAAACGCATTTTTTTCCCTCAATAAATAAAAAACGAAAACACGTTCTACTAGTTTTAGGCACCACAAAAATCAATATTTTACTTATTTACACGCTACATACCAGATTTAAAGTTTCAGTGATACAAATATAAAAAAATGTCAAAAGGTTTAAACCGTAGTCCAGATAACATTGAAATTGTTTCACTCAATATCGTTATCACCATCTGACTGATCTGACCATTATATGGTTTCCTCCATATAATTTATATTGTCCAGCAAAAAAAAAGGTAAAAAAAACGCGTTTTTCGAGGTAAAATAAAAAACGAAAAAAACGTTTTGATCATCTATGCTGTAAACATACAATTATATATATATATAGAGAGAGAGAGAGAGAGAGAGAGACCGACTTTTTCACAGCAAGCAGGGTGTGAAAACAAACTTTGTACCGTAAATACAATAAAGCTTCTTCATGTATGTAATGTCCTTTATGGAAATTAATTATCGAGAGGAGACATAACCAGACCTTTATTCAATGTAGTCCTTTTGGTGACAACAAGACACTAGTTTCGTTTAAAGATTTCGATCTTTTATTAGTCATGGCTACACTGATCGTTGGATCTTACATACATTTATTCTGTACTCAACAAGAAATATATAAATAGTCATGCAGTTAGTGATAACAATTTTTTCACTTACAAGTTTTGAAATCGATATTTGGCTCTAATAATGAATATGCTAAAAATAGCACTGCTCTTAAGATTTTTAAAAGAAAATAGTTTCTTGTCCTTTCAGTCCACTTTTTTCTTACTTTTATTAGTGTATTGTCCATTCATTCTTACTTTTATTAGTTTCTGAAACTTTCATATATTTGAAACTTAAACAATTTTAATCTAAACTATAATATGTATTTGGCATAAAATACCGCAGAACCCTTACCTCTCTCAAACACAAAACACTCTCAAATAACTATTTGGATGTGAATTACTACAATAGGAGGTGTTTCGTACTGCTGACTGACACCCCCCACACTGAGAGCCCTTAATTGCTTTCACGTGACAAAATAAGGACTCTAATCGAGTCACATCCGACTAGCGCCTGAACAGAGTCTGACAAATGTTTATTTGCCATTGATCGAAAGGAATATCGCAGCGGACAATCATTACAAGAACATTTAGACCCAGAAGCATACCCTCATAATTGGAAAGATGACTCAAGATATTGTCGGCAAACTTTGGGTCTTTCATACGCGGAGTGCAGACGGCCTTGCATCCACCATTATCGCAACAACCTAAATACTCAAAAATGGAGATAGGAACGCAAGGCTTGAAGTTTCAGGAAGATATCGGCAAGTAGCAACATAGATATGGGCATTCTCATCCACATTCCTCTGGGCAAACACAGCATTTTGCTTTGCAATCGCATTCGCACTTACACCATTTTTTGACTTCTTGCTTGCATGTTATTTGTCGGACAGTGGAAGACACCATTGGCGCCAAAGACACCAATAAACATGAACCATCGCCCCACCGGGTTGGTGCATGCACATTTAAAAAATACAGCGATAAACATCAAAAGTAATTGAGGTATGTCCTTGATAGCTGTTTTGACGACAACTTCGTTAAAACCATGAATAAACTGGAAACCATGATTTCCTTCACTTAAATCATATACCGTCTCTCCGATGACATTGACGATCTGTGCGATGATGAACAGGGTACTGAATGACATAACGATGATATAAGTCACAATAACAGGCTGTGATTGAGGGCAGCTCGACTTCGTGTATATTCGGCTTATCACTACGTCATTGGTTGTTTTGTCCATCTCGGAGATTTGAACCCACGCCATTACAATATCTATAACCATAAAAACAATTGAAATCATTCTCTTGAAAAGTATCCAACCTTTGCTTTGCGACTGTGTGCCTTGTGTATTTGAACCACCACTTGCTATTTCCTGATTACTCCATTGGTCAGCATAGGCAGCCGGTTGAGACGTGATCACAGGAATTATATTTGACTGGCTGTTTGTCATAGGAGGCACATCATATTTTGATGCATACATATGCCCTCTGAAGACATCGGAATCGTCGCCTTGAGATCTATATTCGAGCTCTCCGTATATAGCACTTTCCTGTGGATAAAACCCTAGATCTGTGTTTGACATATTTGGCTGGCTATTGGTCATCGAATGCATGCCATAATATTGTATCCAGTTTCTCCCTTGCAAAATAGATACATTGTTGCCTTGAGGTCTATATCCATAATACCCATGCGACGGGTACGTCTCAGGTTCCTCACCATGAGGCATTCGAACTTCTTTGTCATAAGCGGTACGCTGCATGTCAGTCATATTTCAATAAACGCTCTCAAATGTTTCGCAAGATATACCAAATGCCTTAAGTACTGTTTCTGTAAGTACCTTGACCTCCAAATAAGGTTATCAAAGCCCACGATGCAGTTACTAGTAGCGCATGCCCAGTTATATACCACCGTGTTGTTCAATTTAAGGAATGCTTCAGTAACAATATGAGTCGATGATATAATCTCAGAATCTAATTGAAGCATTATTATACCCGAGGAATTTTTCAAATATTTGTAACACAATTTATGGCCATATTCATAACAGCCATCGTTATTTTCTCCTTCCATTTTCAGCTACGTATCGTCTTATTTTATACGAATCGCTTCATATTGACAAAGGAAAATAAACAGTCGAATTATGTACAGGCTGGCTAATGTACCTGATACAAAACGAATGAATTTATAAAGTTTTAAGTTATAGCCAAATCTAAAAGTGATGTTGTTAAGGCAAGGCGGACTTTTCCCATAAGACAGGCGAGACATCACACGTGCTCACACACACACACGCGCGTGCGCAAGTGAGCGCACGTGCGCAATCATAACGTGGTTTAATCTTCATACAGAAGCATATTATACACATGGATTTGACTTAGACGGAATTTGTGTCTTTTTATACTCGAACATACTAATCCACTGAAAGATTTACGAGGACTATCACAATTGCTTGACACGTAGCACACTGTATAAATGCAAGGTACAAGCTTTGCACATCACATGTTCAGTGTAGTTAAGTAGTCGAAAGTTATACTATAGATTCCGTGGGAAAGTTGTTTATCTGTCAGTATCGTTACGAGAGATTGTATCAATGACATGTCTGATGTGTAGCAGTTATTACCTACTCTTGAGGCCTTATCTGATGACTATCAATTATAACACTCTCTGAATAACCCAAATTAGACATCATAGTAATATTTATAATTTGAGTCCTTTTCAACATTCCTCAGTAGGTTTACGATATAGGCCACAATGGTTCAGTTACGACTTTAAGGCCTTAAAATAAGTACAAGAAAAGCTTGAACACCAACATAGTAAAATTAACCAATAGTTGTGTTCCCTAGATACAAAGTGAAAATTTAAAAAGAATGTAGAGTATTATAAATTAAATCCCAAATAGTCCACGAGGTTCTAACACAAGTTCAAATGTATGAAGTTCCAGCTGAATTTAGTAGAGCCCGAAGTTGTGCTTTAGTAGTGTTCGAAGTAAATTCTGGTATTGAATGTGTTCTTAGTCCTGTATTCTCTGATGTAGTAATGTGATATGGAGTGTGCAGATGTGCCAACGTTGATTTCATGTATCACACTAATACAATTAAAATACGTTCTTGACCAAATTCAATATAATTAAAAATTATATTTGAATAAATACATATACCCAACCTAACACTGATCACAACATTATGAATGACTTTGCCTTAGATGTTAAGGCAAGAATAAGCAATGTTTAAAGTAAACAACATTATATACAAATCTAAAACACAATAATATAACTAGGATGATAGTTAAAGTTCATTTCCAGGACATTCCATGTCTCCAACAAGATCAAATCTATTACTACAATTATAATAAAGAACATGGGAAACATCGTGTACAGCAGCTTTGTTCATGGGGAATACCATTGTCCTGGACAAAGATTTTATTAAGTATCTCCGTTGACAATAACCCTAATATTTAATATCTACTCACAAAAATATTAGATATCTATTTACAAAATAACTGTCTCTAGTCAGGTACACCAAAGGTATGATATTGAACTAATGTCAATTACAAATTACAACACATAAAGATAGAGAAAAAGGCAGATTAAATATAAATTTTTAATTATACATAAAAGCCCCTTACGGCAATGACAATGATACAATGCTACGCAATATGTTTAACATTACCACTCTCCTATCTAATGCCCACGTTTTGATTACTATCAGTTTTTATGTAACTATGAGCCAATATGGCAAATGTAATGATAACGTGTGCACGTTACAGGCCGTTTCCAAACATAATATTTCTGGCATAATACTTTATAGCTTTTTGATATACATTCCAACTCACCTACACACACAATACAAGTAGCACTCGCCTTTTAGCATGTACTTTTTTAATTAGTATCCAACTCAAAACCTTTTTTATCATTATCCCAGATATAGCCAGCATCCAAGTATGAGTGTTGTCTATTACACAACATCTGGGTACAATTCAACGTCCACTATCCAACGATCAGTTTTAAATATCTGTCTAAAACGCAAGTTGTGATATCCTACCCAACAAATGCTTTTATATTACTATCCATCACATCATATACACCATGGAAAACGTCTCGTGTAGTAATTCGAAAGACACACCATCGTACAAAAAGGCTTGATGTAAAAAAAAAGGAATTTGCAAAAGTATAATATTGCACCATACCAAAGTTTATGTTCGATGAAAGGAAGTGAAAGAAAAACAAGGTGTTATTTAACAAAGATCGAAGATAAAATCTGAATATGCGTGTGTGTGTTTGTGTGTGTGTGTGTGTGTGTTCTCGGTACATGCATTACCCATTTTACCGTAGAGAGGTCGCGTAATTAAGTGGAATGCACAGAACCGTTTCACTGCTTGGTCTTTCGGTTATTGTGGCTCGATTATTCCGGGAAATCGACTCGCCATGTCACAAAATCTACGATCATAGACGCTACTGCCTTAGAGAATACGCGCATTCAGTTTCAGTAGGTTGAGATACAGAGTCTATAACAGGTGACATTTCAGAGATTTAAAACGAAATACACTTCAAAGTGAACTCTTTAGAATAAAAATATAAAAACCTCCCTTATCTAGATAAAAGCACGATACTTGATGCGTCTGTCAAGAGAATGGACATTGGATTACAGAATGTCCACAACGTCAAAGAAAGCAATCTCAAAGACGTGAGAAGACTTTGACCTGCTATTACCGTCGGGACCAAGAACGTTGGTCTGCAGAGTGTCGTTTTGCAAACAATATTGTAAATAAACTAAATTAATTTAAGCACAAAATGTAGTGAAAAACAGTAACTTTTACAGTTGCAGAAGACACAATCTTTTTCAGTAGAATCTTTTTCAGTGGATTGTTTGCATATACATATTTCATTTGTGTAATTAAGCATTACGGGCCGGGCTACAAGTTCTCATAACATTTGATAGTTATTTCTCATTCAAACAGTGATACAAATTAATAAATCATTACAAGCGGCAATAGGCAAAGAAAACACACAAAAACAAATTAGGTGTGCTGACAGTTTACGCATTAAGCCTCGAAAAAGTACACAATTATTGAATGCAAGTGAAAACAGATGCTCAAAATATTGCGGAAGGAATTGCATTTAGTATGTAATGCAAATACATCACTATTAATTGTTCATGATACAGTCTGAAGAAGATACATACTAATAAGCTTTACATTTAAAACTTAAATAAGAAACGGTAGTTAAAACTCTCGCATATTTAGTGTACTTTTGAAAGAACTAATATATATTCAAAGTTTTCTTACTTACTAGTTCAAGCACGTCTTAAAAAGAGTACTTGAATAGATCTGAATGCCGTTTCGGTAAGACTAAATATATTTGATTTTACATTTGAAACTTGTACTAAATGCATATTAAAATACAAGGATATGCACAATTTGTTTCTACCCTACCGCTGCATTATGGGATGTCTATGAAGTGAGCAAAGGAATAGCTGTGATCACCAGAAAAATAATAATGCTTTTGTTGGTTGTTGGATTTCTTTTATAATTTTAAGAAACCAATTTAGGGTTGGCAATTTTCAGCTAGGATATTCCATATGAGAATAAGAGAATTAAGGAAATATGTCGTTATCTTTTCAAGTCTAGCAATTAATATAGATACTAGACTTTTTTTCATAATTGCAATACATGTTAGCATGAGTTTTGGCTTGAAAATTTTATTTTCAAGGAAGTACATTATAAATCCTACAAAAACATCGTGTTCAAATTCTGACACAACGTCTGGTTCAGATGTGTGTGTGTGTGTGTGTGTGTGTGTGTGTGTGTGTGTTAAACAGTACTATTAAACACAGACACCCTACTAAATTATGTCGTAATGAGTGGTTCAAAATGTAAAGTTTACTAAACAAATGTTAGTTGAGCCAAGTATGGCATGCAGGTTAACGTTACTCATATCTGTAAAACTAACCTCTAGATCGTAAAAAACGAATTGTTTTTTTTTTGTAAACCGTGGACATATTTAGAAACTGTAGTAGCATTGCACAAGAAAATAATTTAGGCCAGGTAAATTATAAATCATTTTAAACGGCTACTTCAACATGTGTCAAGAGTAATCAATGTACACAATATTTACGATGTCAAGGTTTTAGATGTGGGCATACATGTGGGTTAACCATAGCAATAATCGTATTAAGTCTAATGCTGTCTTATATTATCACCTAATTGGGAATCGCTATTTTTATTTCCAGAATGTATAAATATAAGCTATATATGATGTGCTTGATAACATTGTACGATTTGCCCGAGATCATTGGTGTCGAATTCTGAATAGATATATACATTACATTGAGCCACCCCAACTTGCACCTCTGGCTAAGTTACTGGCATTCTCTTATCAGCTATGCATCTTTAACAAACTAAGCAAGTATTGATCAGTCTAGGCCGAACCTTATTGCAAGAAATTTTAAGAGATTTCTTCACCAACACAGCAACTGTCACCTACAAAGATCAGTGAGATTAGTGTTGGATGATTACAAGTTTTTCTCCACAACACATCATTAAAGTTCATTATCTTCTTCTTTCTTTGTCTTTCATTTCGAATGTGTTCACTGGTACGGGTTATTTCTCATTTTGATTTTCTTCTAGTGGTCTAGATTTCTTGCCTTTCTTGACAGGAATGCGTTTTTCTATTTCTGAAGACACATTGTAAGTATGTCTCTGTTTAGATGTTGGTGATACATTTTGTCAAACCAGAAGCTTCCTAACTTTCTAATGTTCACATGCTGATAGTCTGGAGTTAGGTAAATAAGGTTATTCCTAACCGCCATACATTTATGTCAGAAATGTCTGTACTTCTTTTGTGTTATGATTAAATTAGTTGTATTGTAAACATATCACTATGTACCTGCTACAGGGAAGTATACTTATTAGGATTCAAAATATATGGCTTTATGCCAGTTAGAAGACACACTATTAAATATTTTCAAAAAAATATCACCATATCCCAATCACATGTTAGCACTTTCAATGGTATTCAAAATATGTTACCATATCCTATTCGCATGGCAGCACTTTAATAGTATTCAAAACATATCACCATGTCCCAATTGCTTGGTAACACGCTTAAAAAGACAACGTACCCAAACTGCATGGTAGCCCTTTTAATATACTATTCAAAACATATCACCATATACCAGTTACCAGGTAGACACTATATAACTTTTTAGTACCCGGGCTAGAAAGGAATACGTTCAGATATAACATTCCATCGAGTGACATTTATTGGTACTGGTCAGGCATTTCTTACGAGTCTATCCTCTTAAAATCAGTAATAGAGAAAAGTGAAAACAGCAAGCTGTGCAAAATTCAACAAATAATTTATTTCCTTAGAATGGAAATCGAAAAATGGAAAAAGTAACCTCAGGTATTGTGAATTAAATCTCAAAGTAATCCTGGCATTACAGGCATGATACCCAATAAGAAAAGTTATGGATACACTTAAGGTGAAATCTAAATTAAGTCAAACTATGAAGATGTTGATGTTCTTCTGGCGGCCCATATCGAGTTGTTGCACTGACAATCTTTTGTTGAAACACGGTAATACAATTCACTAAAAGTCTCAGTGAGTGTCTCGATGCAAGAATATTATTTTTATAAGTATTCTATCTTCCCAGTGATACAAATCCCTGACGAAAATAATCTGAGGAAATAAAATCTAGCCCAAATGAACTACTGGAGAACACAATAATACAAAATTGATTCTCAAAGCAGTTTCCAGTGCCAACACTATATAGCCCTTTACTTGACCACAGGTCACGGTTAGCGATTTCTAAAAATCTAATATCTAATAGAAAATAGCTTTTGAGAAATTTCTTAATGTTTACAAAATAATATGTTAGTTATAATTAGAAAATCTCTTATTAAAATTATAATATATAACCTTGAGAGTGTCAGAAACGCCAGGGAAATCCCAATGATCTAGATCCATTAGCGTATAATGAAAAAAAAAATTAAAAAATAACAAACAATGCAAATTAAATATATATAACACATCTAAAGAGCATGTGGCAGAATGCAAAGATTATATATTTTAAATCAGGAACTCACGTCCATCCAATGCAACGTAAATATGCATTAAAAAGGAATTAAAACTAAACAGAACAATTCAAGCAGATTTTAGTAACGCTAGGTCTATTCTTAATTATTACTGACACGGATAAAATGTCTGTATTAAAATCTGTTACATATTATCCATTGTTTCAACTATGTGGAAATATGTATATTTATATAATATATCATTGTTTCACTCGTGGGTACCTTTATATCATGATAACTAGTGAGACAAGGAATGACCATCAACAAATCCTTGTTTTAAAAAAAAAACAAAAAAAAAACCCATGGATTATGCTTGAATTTGCACTTTTTAAAACGACATATATAAAAACCTTTAGAAGCAGTGATGTGGTAATGTGGAATTAAGTAGGAAAGCTCTACTCATAAATAATCAAAATTAGTAACACCCATAACACGTTTGTCATTATGAATAGTACGACGGGATCATTAAGCCGTATGACCACGTCTGTTGTACTGAACATATATTCCTCGTTATCAATCGTCCAAATCGGGACGCCCATGAATACAACACTTAGGATGAAATGTGTTCCGAATTTTGGTTTCGAAAAGAACTAAAGCAACGTTACAAAGTTAGTTAAAGAGAAAAGAAGGTGCGCGTGACTGTAAATGGATCACAAAGGTATCGAGGAGAATGAACACTCAGGAAATAGGCTGGTGTATCAGATTAATTTATTAGATCTATTCGTTTTCGTTAGCTTGTTCCTTTTCCGTTTATTTATTTAGTTTAATCATTTATCCATTGTTTTTCAGTTGCAAAGAAAACATGTACGATAACTATTAAAACCTTGTTTACTGACATGTCACATTGTTGATGTTTCATTTATTTTATTTTTGAAACTATACCCAAACATGTCTTACTGTTATTATACCTTCAAGAGCCCTGGTTGTGTGTTTCTCTCAGGATCAAACCAGCAATAACTGGGCGGTTTAAAGTGGAAGAATGACATTCTTATGAAGGAATTAGTCCTCTTACCTAGCTCTAGCACTGTAATAAATTATTTTACGAGAAAATGCAATAATTGTTCAACCTGTACACAGGTGAGTCATGCAAACCCAGAGACAGAGGTAATGAGGATGTATTCATGGAAGACGTAGTCATGTCTTACTAGTCATTCTAATCAACGTAGTCTCTGAATTTAATTAATTAATTCATTTATTTATTCACTGTGATCTATTTCAAATTGGATTCACTCGACACGCACACCAAAGCGAATTACGTACATAAAGTATTTTGTTATATAATTTCAGACTGAATTGCTTAATGTACAACTGAACAATTTATGACAATATCAAGGCAATACAAGAAGATATTGACGATGATGCTTATTTTCACTTGAACCGCTACATGTCCGGATAGCGAACGATTTGCTTACATTTTGCTTTTCAGTCTTAATTACAAACATTTTCCTAACATTTCAGATTCCTAACAAAACATAAATTAAAACTATATTCGATACAAACGAATTGAGTAGGAACCTTATAAAAAGCTGAAAATTCAGTTTACACATTAAAATATTTGTCTAAGCGTATTTCATTTAATTTTATTTCGGCGAAATATCCTCAATAAACATATTTGTGTGAGAACCCCCGCAATGCCACGTAGTCACTTTAATTTAGCCGAACCAATATTTATACATTTGTATCAATATCTTTGTGTAACAGCTCCATATTTAAAACTTATTCATGATAATGTTTACACTTATTACTATCATAAAGTTTGCACTTCCTTCATATCATAAAAGGGATTGTTGATTTATATTCTTGATTTGTACTTACGTTTCATACCACACAATAGTAACGCATTAGTGTTCGATTGGTTTATAGTTAACGTACAAGAAATACGTATAGAAGTTAACTTGTCGAACCGTATTCAGTACGAAATCTATTGTACACATTATTATTATATCTGACCCGGTGTTGAACTTTTGAACACGCATATGTGTTTAATTTAATTAGTATAACGATTATGTCGCTGATGATAAAGACAAAATTATCAATAGAGTGGAAGAGAATTGTATATGCAGTTAGCCACATAATATATGCATATACGTACATACACAGTGAGGTTGCGATACGGATACAAACTCGCATATAAACATTCATGCCTAAATACGTGTAAACATGGTGCATGATAAGAAGTAACAACAACACACGCTAGATTGTGGCATGTAAAACGTTCCGTAACATATTTGTTGCGTCACATATTGGAGTATGAATACAAGCTCCTTCGAGAGAAGACACAGCAAGTGTCAATATATTAGCAGTATTTAATATGCTTTGGCAGTGGCTGATCCTTTATCTGCTCGGAAAATGGACGCACCCGCCCATCCACGAGTCTCCTGCTGCCTTCCAGGTCGGCTTTGGTTAGCCAAAGACTAAGGAAGTAAACCCTAAATGAAAATCCGGAGTGGAGACCCTAAGGCAGCTGGACAATGTAGTACATCAATCATAACCAGATCGACTACATAATGGTTCAAAACCGTTACCGATCTGGCATCAATAGAGCAAAAACAAGGACATTCCCAGGTGATGATGTTGGAAGTGATCACGACCTCGTGATTATGAACTTCCGAGTGAGGCTGAAGAAAATTAACAAGCCAAAGAACATCAGGCTCAAATTCAACCTTGAACAACTGAAGGACCCTAACATCTGCAAGTCATTCCAAGCCACAATTGGAGGAAAATTTACTCCACTCCTTGTGATGGATGGTGATGTCAATGAGATGACAGACACCTTCAACACAGTCATGATATCAGCTGCCAAGGACATCATTGGCCTCCATCGCCCGAAGAAAAAACCCTGGGTTACAGAAGAGATTCTGAAGTCGTAAGATGCCCGAAGAGAACTAAAAAAACACCAGACACACAACAGGGCACTGAAGTACCGAGAAAAAAACAATACTATCAGAAAAAAAACTTGAGCAAAGCAAAAGAAAATTGGATTGGACAAAAGTGCATAGAAATGGAGAACAGTCTGATAAAGAATAACAGCAAAAAGGCATTCCAAATTGTCAAAGACCTCACCAGATAAAAACAACCAAGAGTCAGTACCATTCAAGACAAAAATGGAAAATGCCTCACAGAAGCGAGTGACATTGCAGAAAGATGGACTGAGTATTGCAAAGAACTCTACAACCATCAGTCCACAGGAGATCCAGAGGTGCTTGAAGTTCCAAACTCCTCAAATGCTGACGACTTCCCCATTATCAAAGAAGAGGTGGAGTCAGCAATAACAGCACTGAAGAATAAGAAGGCAGCTGGAGTAGACAACATCCCAGCTGAACTTATCAAGAATGGGGGAGAATCAGTGAAAGAGCTACTAACAAGATCTGGCAGACAGGTGAATGGCCAACACAATAGACACAGTCACTGATTATAACACTTCCCAAAAAAGGCAATCTCCAGCTGTGCCAAAATTGCAGAACTATCAGTTTGATCAGCCATGCTAGTAAGGTAATGCTGAAGATCATCTTGAACAAACTGAAACCACAAGCAGAAGAAATAATCGCTGAAGAACAGGCCGGGTTCCGGACTAGAAGAAGCACAACAGAACAAATATTCAATCTCAGGGTTCTGTGTGAAAAGTACTTGCAACACTAACAAGACATCTATCATGAGTTCATAGATTTCAAAAATGCCTTTGACCGAGTGTGGCATGAGGCATTGTGGGCCACAATGAAGAAGTATAACATGAGTCAAAAGATAACCAATACCATCAAGCAGCTGTACGCCAAGGCTACCAGTGCAGTAATTGCCCAAGGTGCTGTGGGGGACTGGTTCTAGACAACAGTGGGAGTGCGTCAAGGCTGTCTCCTGTCACCCACGCTTTTCAACATATACTTAGAGCGCATCATGAGCGAAGCCCTGGAAAACCACTATGGGACAGTCTTCGTTGGAGGGCGTAACATCACCAACCTCCGCTTTGCAGACGACATTGATGGGTTGGCAGGCAGTGAAGATGAGCTAGCCACCTTAGTGAAGAACCTGGATGTCACATCTTCCAGATTTGACATGGAGCTAAGCGCTGAGAAGACAAAACTGATGATAAATAGTGGCAAACAAATCTCAGCCAAGATTAAAGTCAGAGGACGTGAACTGGAAACAGTGAGCCAGTTAAAATATTTTGGTTCCATAATCACTGAAGAGGGATCAAGAGCAGAAATGTTGTCAAGAGCAGCACAAATAATGGCAGCTATGTCAAAGCTAAGACCCATCTGGAGAGACAATAATGTCTGTCTGAAAACTAAAATCAGACTATTGCGAGCTCTAGTCATCTCAGCTTTGTTGTACTCATGTACGGCATGGACCCTGACAGCAAAATTACAACGAAGAATCCATTCACTTGAAATGAGATGCTACAGAACCATCCTTGGCATCTCTTACATGGACCACATCACAAATGAAGAAGTGCGTAACACCATCAGGCGCTAAGTAGGCCTATATGAAGACCTCATCACCGTCAAAAAGGGAAAGCTGAAATGGTATGGCCATGTCACTAGAGCCAACGGTCTATGCCCAACATTCTCGCAGGGCAGCGTCCAGGGTGCAAGAAGGAGAGGTAGACAGAGAAAAAAGTGGACTGAAAACATCACAGAATGGACAAGGAAAAGTTTTGCGCAGACACAGCATTGGGACATGATCTAGACAAGTGGAGGGAACTGGTCAGACGTTCAGCAGCACAGTGCCTCAACGACCACACTAGGTCATGAGACTGATGATGATGATGATGATGATGATGAATATGCGTTGCTGAACAGTATCACAGTCACATTGTACGTGAATTATGACACAGTAATACATGCATTAAACGATGAAAATGAGAATGTAATTTTATGTAGTATTCATTATATGAAAACGTTCAATTACAGCTCTGTGAATGTAGTGTCATAGATTTCTAACATCTGTACAATTAGTAGAACTGGTTAATTTAATAAGGTTCACCATACTCTGTACAATTAGAATAATTGGATAATTGAATACATTTCATCATACATATGTACAATTAGTAGAAGTGGGTAATTTAATAAATTTCAACATACTTGTACAATTAGAATAATTAGATAATTTAATAAATTTTATCATGCAGCTGTACAATTATTAGAATTGGGTAGTTTATTAAATTTCAATATACCTCTGTACAATCAGTAGAACTGGGTAATTTAATAAGGTTCAACATACTATGTTTTTCCGAATCAGTTGATACAAATATCCGGTCACAAAGACATTAAAATAAATATCCGAAAATCTTCATCTGGTAATCATTCTTTCCCATGAATATGACAACAACGGAATGTCTAATTTGACAGTGACCCTTCAGTATAAACATGGATCGTCAATAGTAAGATAGCTGGTACTATATCAAAGACTTTGACGTCACACTCACTGGACATTATGTGTCGAAACCAAATAATTTTGTCGGTTTAAAATGTTCGTTTTATTTGGTATGACACTTGTCCTTTGATTTACATTTTGTTAAAAGAAAATCTACTTTTAAAAGTAAATACTTGTTCAACATTGTTCTGAACTATTTCGTAGGCACAACAAACGAAACGTGCATTATCACAGTAAGAATGAACCTGATCTTGCTCTCTAAACAATTTCCACTAAAATAAAAAGCTACGCCATTAAATGTCTCCAATGGGTTATAATTTGATATTAAATGTATGAACCTCGCTGTTTGGTAAGCCTTACCGCAAATGCGATCCGTTTTAATAAGTCATCGATCTAAGGGAAATAACTCGTAAAATAATTCGTGCGCTAGCTGCCAGTTTAATACGCTTCTTCGTTCTAACTTAGTAACTGATCTTATTAATATCATTTTTCTGATTTCATAACTACGCTATTATATTAACAAATGATTTTTTCCATTACTTAATGAAAAATTTATTCAAGCATTAAAATACCCTAATATTTTGTTACGAAGTAATAGAAAATAAAGATACTAGGAACAAGTAAAATATTTCACGAGGATACAAAATGAAAATTTAGAAAGAACTTAGAGTGAAACAAAACACAAATTATCCAAAACACTTTGTTGCAAGTCCGGATAAATTGTTCCAATTAAATTACAATGGTTTTCGAACAAGTTCCCACATTGAATGTCTCGATTCACCTGTAGTCCCAAATGCTTTATGAGTGCTGTTTTGAGTAAATAACTGTATATAAAAGCTAAAACACAATTACACAACCAAGATGAGGATCAACGGTTCGTTTTGAAAATATTATGCGTTGTCAGCAAGATACGGTCTAATATTAAATTTCTATTAAATAACATGGCAAACATCAAGTACATAAGGTTTTTGTCATGGAATATTACCACTGTTCGAGACTCAGATTAAGATAAATATATTTACCTACTACTTTTTAATATATACTAACCAAAACTATTAGCCATGTATTAATATGTAATCGTGATTTTTTGGCCTAGATCAATTACAAAATCTACAAAAATTCATAACTAAAAACCGTAGAGAAAAACCTCAACTAATACGAAATTAAATATACATAACACCTCACTTTATAAAGAAAAAGAAACCTATATCCAAAAAAACCTTTATTTTAATTTAGTTAAATATACATGTGATTAAACGTTACATGAGACGAAATGTTATGAATGACATAAAGCATAAAATAAATTGACCGTGAAAGTGTATCTACTAATAGATTATATTTCCCTTGACGTCACAGATATGAATATTGCATTCTCCAAAATCTCCAATTCCACCTTAATAATATCTCAATTTTCTTTTTTGTCTTGCTAATAAAAGTAATTGGTTGTGATCATTTAGTAAAGTAATCAATTGAGCGTAACTACTTCACACTATAAAATTTTGGAATCAAAGCGAAACATTAATTCTCGATTGCGGAATAACATCTCTGGCGCTTATTTAACTTTATTGACATTTTAAACGATTGACTTAAGTTTAGAGCTGAAGGAACTGATACAGTCGTTTTTATGGCCTTTAACTTATCCAAAGCCTCCTTTAGTTATTGAGAGTGTGGAAACTTTTATTTCATTCTCGATAAATTTGTCTGGGGTTGCGCAATTATGTAATGATTTGAGTAAAACTTCCTGTAACAATCAGCTATAACGCAAAATCGCATAAATTCCTTTTTATTGATGGCTACATGGAATTCAGAAGTAGCTTTGACCTTTGTATATACCTGTTTAACTTGAGAGTGCCCAAAATATGTATTAACAAAGTTACACAGGCACTTTCTTTTAAATAAATTGTCCCATTTGCATCAATGTGTCAAAGTATTTGCGACTGGATTCAAGGTGATCTTTATAGGTGACATTGTAGATGCTGACATAATCCATGTACGAGTCACAATTAACCAGATTTAATCACATTTCTTCATCATTTGAAACAACACGGTGAACCTTTCATCCCAAAGGGTATCACTTTCTAATGATAATGACCATCGTGAGTTACGAATGCGGAATGTTCATTGCCATATCCGTGAGTGACATTTGCTAGAATCATTTCAAAAGGTATAACGAGGTGGCATAATTTGCAATTCCAATTTTGGCAATGCAGTCATCGATTCTTAGTAATGGAAATTAATCTGTTTTGGTCACAATGTTCACTTTTTTATAGTAATACCTGATTTCGGCACAAGAATATATGGTGAATTATATTAGCTTTGTTATGGTTCCATGAAATCGTTCTCCAACAAATATTGAATTTCTTTCTTAGAATAGTTCTGTATGATTGGGTTCATCCCTTACGAATGTTGTTTCTCAGATGTAGCGTCAACAATTTCAACGTCATGTTAGATTTTATTAGTTCATTTTGGAACATATGGAAACAATTAATCATATTTAAGAAAACGCTGTTGTACCTCGTTCTTGTACTTTGGATGTATACCTGAATATTTCTGGATCCGATTATTCAAAGTTTCTTAATTCCGAATAATGTTCATTGTAATGTCACTACAGTCTGATTTCATTCGATCATTTAAATCTTCAATGTGTGGGACAGGTGCAACTGTATTTACTCAATGTTTTAATAACAATCAGAATACTTGTATTACATACGATCATCCCAGGAGTATTAATGGTGCATTTTAACGCATATATGTTCTCTTCAGATTTTTGGGGGAATATTATTTAGCGAGAAGATTATTTTGGGGTAGGGCAAGAAAGCCAGAACGCTATCATCAGGTTAAAAAATATCACCCTTGTGTGAGTATCATCCCTTAATTTCATTGTTGACTTCGTCGGAGGTAAGGGACCACCATAGCCATTATGTTGGTAAATTGTTCGTCAAATTCAGGTGCTGGTGCTTATTACAGAACAAATGCAGTTATTCTTTCAGACAAATCAATGTTATTTGAAGGTGATGGTGAAAGAATGAGGGTTATTGACGCTCCAGAAGAAAACATGTAATTAAATCACTTATCATATTATCAAAAAGTGACATAGTCAAGTTAATGTCTCTCTGACCCCGGTCAGGTGAAAAATTACAATAAAAACTCGCGAGTAAATGCGAATAAAAATATCGCTAAAAAAAGATCAGATTTCTATTGGTGGTCCAAACAAATTATCATTAACCAAGATTCAACTTAAACATTTTAATAACGCCTTTGAATCAAACACGGGAGTTCAACTTCATCTTTCTTTGAGCGCTATTAAAGAGATGGTTAAAGTTGGTGGTATATTTTCACTTCTTGTAGCTATTCCAGAGGCTTAATTTCCGCTGCAGCTCCAGCTCTTGAAAAAGCAGTCGCGTTAGGTGCTGTTGGAACCGTCGCTGGAATAGCATTAAAGAAAGCAATAGGAAAAGGATTTAAAAAAGATTGGAAAGATCTAGGATTACCAGGAACCCCATGTCGATACGGAAAAGGTTTGAGACTTCCAGGAACACTTCGTGAGATATTTTAGCCGATGTCAAATTTTGATTTACTTGATGGCGCTGAAAAATTAAATATAACATTTTTAGAGGTGTTTTTATACATGACCAATTACCACAACGACCAAACAGTATTGAAACAGGTATTATTAATCGTGATGATAATTCAGGACCATGCACTCACAGGGTATCATACGCAATTGATCCACGTGAAATCGTTTATTTTGATTCGTACAGTTTAGCTCCACCGCGTGAGTTTATCATGCATTTCACACCTGTTCACGCAAATGTTTGGTACTCGACGTCACCAACACAAACATTAACAGATCCCCTAACATGCGGCCGTGAAGCAATTGCTGTAATAAAGTCTGTATCAAATTCATCGTTGCCGCCTCACAAACTTGTACAAGTCAGCGTTTGAAATCTACGATTTGAAGAAAAAAAGAATAATGGTAGATATTTACGGAATATCCCGCGGTGGTATTACTGCGAGTAAAATAAAAATCTGACGTAGAATTTACCCGACAAAATGTGAACTTGCTGATAGTATGAACCTTACTGGAGTTGACCGAGATGAAGTTGTTATTTTTCAGGATAAATACGGTGTTTTAAAAGAGAGCAACATTAAATGGAATGACATGGTTCGTAGAGATCTTGGTGTGGCAACGGATAACATTCCACTATTTACCGACGGAGGTAGAATTAGAGACTCAAATGTATCATTCACAACTATTAAAAATGAAATTGCAAGAAGCGTTGCTAATCGTTTGCGGAATACCGGTGACAAAATGACAGGCGAACTCAGCATGGAATCAAAATAAATTAGTTTTTTTAAGAGATCTAACATCCTACGAAGATCACGCGACCAAAAATATGTTGACATTAACTACAATACGGTAGATGGTAAATTATGCACGTTGCGGGCCGAATATGACGTTCATGCAAGCGGGTTTACAAATTTCCGCAGAAACTTTAGAAAACTTAATGAAATCGCTGGTGATTTCTTTGGTAATCCGTTGACCGTTGACATGAAACTCTCTGATATCAAGACGAGCTTTGACGCGATTAAAGAAACACAAGAAGTGCAATTCCCGAGATCAGTAACAAAATTAATATGATTAAAATCCCACACGGGCAAATTACGAACATAGTATACACAGTATCATTTGGATTCTCAACATGGCCACATCAAAATAAAGTCTCAAGGATACCGCAACAGTCACTGGTGTGTACAGGCTGTCTATGTTCAGTGCTGCAAATTTTAGATATTTACAACGTATCCATGGTGGCATTCAACCTATAAGTTTTCTTCAGTTCTGTATATCATATTAAATAAAGGAAACGAAGAAAGATTTATTTTGGAAGCAGATGATAAGAAATTAACCGCAACACCTTACTGGTGGTGTCTAGAATTTGTAGCTGAAACACCTCAATTGGTTGCTAAGTAAAATATAAAGTAAAATATAATGAGTACCTCAATCGACGTTCAACGTGATGTTCCATCGCAAAATTATATGTACAATCAAGCACGTGAATGGCAAGCAAACTTAAAAGTTACCTTCGAACAATACACAAAGAAATAAAGAAATATCGTAGACTTGTAGCTATTGTTGATGTAATTGTTTATTCAGTGTCTGCTGTTGTTAATAGAACCGTTGTGGTATTATCAACAATAACAATGATGGCGCCATTACTGTAACAATCTGTATTTTCGCTACAACAACAATTGCCGTAGTTCTCAATACCATTGCAAAAAATATATATACTTGCACAAATGCAAACTTGAATCATTATATGATAACGTTACACACAGCGATAACAACATACTCAAAATTATCATCATTCTTATGAGAGATCCTTAATGATGGAATGATTTCTGACTTTGAGTTTTCAGAAATGATTAAAATTTACAGCTGGCCAAACATCAGATCAAAGTCATTAGGTGGATTGCATGCAAATAATTCGCTTGTATTTGCAAATAAAAATCCGTGGAAAAGAATAGATAATCATCATTATATTACTGAGTTTGATGGCACAGAACATTATAGGATGTTGGATGTTGGAGATTTATCAGATGCAAGTGAGGAGGGCAGACATTTCGTCGATGAATAGAAAACAACAATCAGATCATTTTCCGACATCATTCAATCTGAAGATAAAAACGTAATTATTAAATTACAAAATTTATTTTCCAGTGTCGCAAAATATTACAACTATGATCCAAAGCAACAGATCATTGAGTCAATACAACATCTAAACCAGATTATATCAGACCTCGAGTTTATCAATAAACAGATTATTGTGTATGTATTTGACTTTGGTTATTATGGAACGTATCGTTTTCCTCCATTTCCAGACAAAACAGCATTTAAACAGATGATTTTAAGACACTACTGCCACCATATAAAGACATTTACCAAATTTATAATACAAGGATTTGAAACTGACGAAGTAAAGAAATCACTCAACGATATTATCAACGATACTTCCTAAAATTGTCGAGTAATGGAAAAAATAAATCCTCCAGCAGGTATTCTCAGAGATGACAATGATCCACATGGAGGCGGGCGCCATATTTCACCAGGAATCGTTAATATCACTTCAACCATCGCAGTCAATCTTTTGTGTGATGTAATCGATGGCAGCTATCAAATAGATCTTGAAAAATCAACTCAAGTTCAACAAGGATATATTGTATATGCATTTACACCGCAGGTACCTCTTCAATACGTAATTGTACAAGAACTGATCAATCATGTTTATCTACGGTGTCATAATAATCTATTATCACGAATACATTTCAAACTTACTGACCAGTCCGGCAACTGAAATGATTTGAGAAATTAAAATTTAATATAAATATGTATGTAAGATCTAAGATCGTTGATCGTAGATTTCTAACTTTGTTAGGATCTTAACGATTTTCAACCTCAGCGTGAAATCAGATTTTATTTTATTCTGATGACAAAATTATTGTTTTTGTGTGTAAAATTGTCAAGGAAAATCAGACAGATTTCTTAAATTTTGAGGGCAATAACCCAAGCGCATTTTTCTCTGATTGATATTAGTATTCTTGGTTAAAATATAAAACAAGATGATTAATTTTACGACTTTTCAGCAAAATTAGGACAAAAATCGCAAAAGACCACAAAATCAATAAGAGATTCAGTGGAGGTTTGACCCTCACGATTTTGGAAATTTGACGATATTTATTGATGGAAAACGAATAAATTAGGTAGAAAAAAGATGAATTTTGACCAAATTTCATGAGAAAAAAAGACATTTTGATAAAAATTCAGAAATAATAAAATATTTCAGAAAAAATAAAATGTCATTGAAATAAAAATATTGTCGGTTGATTTTTTTATGACGAAGTTATTTTTGCAGGGTGTTTTACAGTTAATCAAAAATTATATGGCTAATGTACCAACATGTGAGGATTTTCATACACGATAGAGAAGCACTTGAAAACACCATCAAAACAATAATGGCACGGTCTCCAGTAAATACAGAACAATTTAGTTTTGACGTAGTTTTTGATGAATACGGTAAGGAAGACCTTTTATTGACGCAGGAACAATTAGATCACCTGCGGCGAGAACATATTTCTATGATCACGTGTGATAGAGATCACATTCTGAATTATGCACATTCCTGCATTAAACTCGATCAACTTAAAAAAATATTGTCTAGCTCTGAATTTAAAAAAAAAATAAAATATTATCTAGTTAGTTTTTTTAACTGATTTTTATCTCGGATTTGTCAAAGAAAACAACATGATTAGAATTTGTTAAAAAATTCTGAATAAATATTTTTAAACAAATAGATCACGTGTTCAGCGATAGGGACCCCAGTTACCATAAATTTCATTATCAGTTTTTCACTTTCACTGGTAACAGAGTTACTTTGGATCGGTTAACGATCTGACATATTTTTTCTTAATTGTCTTATACGAGTATTAATTTTTTTCTTTGCTTCGTATTCACGAGATAATTCTGATCTAATTTGTTCTACTGCGAGAGGGAGAGAGAGAGGGACGAATTCCATCGTCTCGTTTTATTTTACTTTTGCGAAAGAATGAAACATCGCTCTTTCAGTTCGTTTTACGAACTTGTATTCCGATGGTAGCGTGTATCCACCATCATATTTACGTTTTTGCAATGTTTCAAAATCAGAAATATTTTTTTCAGGATTTAGTTCATCAGATATATTTATACTTCCTTTTCTAGTTTTTAAATAGCAGAAATAATATCATTAATATTTTCATAGCTCATTATACAGTATATAATATCTATTTAAAATTTTTAAAATATTTTACACAACACAACTCACATGCCACCGCATTCCAGAAAGATCAGAAGGCACGACATTTTAATACAATACAACCCACATAAATTCCAGGCCTGCCACCGCATTTCCGAAAGCTCAGAGGGTACGAACTATTTACAATCTTAGATCTAAGGACGAAACAATTTGCTTATATGAACATCTATGGTGCCCATCCTAGCAAGTCCAGAAGGATACAATAAACCATGAAACCCCTAACATTCTAGCAGGTACAAGAAGATATATTCACACGAAGGACGGCACGGTATATATAGTATTTACATTATTTACAATATTTTCAGCAAGGTCGCCACAGTACATATAATAATTACAATATTTACAGTAAGGACGGAAAGGTACATATAGTAATTACAATATTTACAGTAAGGACGGCACAGTACATATACAGGAATCAATCGCTACGCTCTACAGACTTTTGCATATTCCCTCTCCATGTCAAACCCCGTGGCGAGTGCAAAAACAGCAATCACCAAATTCCCTGACGTGGTGAGGTGTGTTTTGTATATTGAGCTTTGAGATGAGGCTGGACCACCAACTATAGGTGTAGACAGGTGCGTTTCTGATGTGAAATCATGGATGACATGTAACAAGCTGCAGATGAATGATGATAAATCTGAGGCCATTATGATCACAACACAAAGACATTCTCATTCACATCCTTTACCTCAAACAATAAATATCAGCAGCGCTAACATTAAATTCACACAATCAGTACCAAACCTAGGTGTTAATCTCGACAGTACTCTCACATTGCACCAATATATCATGAACATATGAAAGGCTGCACATCTTGAACTGAGACGCATTAGCTCAATTAGCAAATATCTTTCAGTTGATGCCACTAAAACACTTGTGTGTTCATTAGTACTTTCAAGACTGGACTAATGTAACTCAATTCAGTCTGGTTCATCTCAATATCTACTCCAGAAACTTCAAAGAGTTCAAAACACAGCTGCTCGGATCATACTTAGAGTACGACGATCAGAGCACTTCTCCTCGCCGCTCTGTACCCTACACTGGCTATCCATTCGATCCAGAATCAAACACAAAATTTTTTTTCTGTGCTACGTTTCAATGTCAGACTCTAGTCCAACAAACGTATCCGACCTCACCCATGTGTATACACCAGCAAGATACTTACGTTCCTCTTCTGACAATCGTATACTCATTATTCCCACTATGAAAACAAAATCATGTGGACAGCGTTCTTTTGCATACCAGGGCCCATCAACGAGGAAGGAATTGCCCACTGAACTTAGACACAAAGACACAGTCACATTCAAGCGAGCTCTCAAAACTCACTTATTTCGACTGCAAGAACAAACTTAAAGACCTAATAATGTTTCCTACCTGAAATATTATCAGCATGTTTTTTGAATTAATATTTAATGTTTTTCTAATTTCATGTTGTTTTGGTAATAATATTATTATGTTTTTTGTTATAGGCGTTGTCTAATGTTGTAAAGCGCTTAGAGCTTTTAATGATTAGTCGACTTACAAAGTCCTCATTATTATTATATATTATTATAAATCTCAAAATTAACGCAACCATCGACAGTTGTCAGTCATGGAACTCGATCGCCAGACCTCGAGTATCACAGTTATAAACGCTAGCAATGAGTTACGGAAGCATCTGACAGATATATATTTTAGAAATCATTATAAAGTTAGCCGTGTATAAAAATATAAAAAAATTTCATCACACACGGTTTTAACGCGGCGCCAGACTTCATGATATAAACTTTCAGGCCCTTTATTAACATAAATATCATCACGATGAAAAGTACGGAAATCACTATAAAATATATTTTCCGTATTTTCCCCAGTTTGATCGCAAGATTCAACTTGAATTTATTTGTGAACACACGAATTCAGAAGAAACACGCTATATTAACGCATTTATACTTAAAAAGTAAAATTTGGAAAGTTACTTATTTTCTGGATGATATATGTACCGGAAAATAATTCAGAAAACTGTGTGGCTACTCGCTGTTTGTTTGTTTTTTTTTTTAATTATAATCGCAGAAAAAATATAGATGAACCAGGAAACCGGACGGATTTAAAAAAATAAAAATATCATTTCTTAAAAAATATATCATTTATTTTAAATAAATGATGACACCTACCCGTAATGACACTCGTGGATCTAAAACAACGGGAAGTACAAGAGAGATAACGGTTACTTTTCTTGCATAGTAATGATTAAGCCAGTCTCGACAAACTGAAATTGAACGCGGAAGCAAATAAGTACGGTTTGTCGAATCAACATTACATTATTACAGACTTTTTTATTATTTTCAACTGACAAAAGAGAATTAACCGCAAAAACATTTATTTACAAGTTGATTTCTGACAGATTCAGGGAGGGTAACTCTGATCACATGACTTATCCTGAACAGAGTTATCTCCATTGCAGCAATAGGGAATAATTCACAATTGTATAATTTGCTGAACAATAAGAGCAAAAAAGGGAATCAAATAAAATAGTTAATAAATATAAACGGTATAACTACTTAATACCTACCGGAGATTGTTTAGTTTGAAGTTATCTCTAACAATAATGGAAAACGATTTTTTGTTTATATTTTTTTGAAAGAGCAGATTAGTATATTTTATTGGCTAAGGAAACTATTGAAAACCTATTGATATCAAAATATGTGCCAGCTGCATATGTCGATCGAAATATTATTTCTTCTCCAGTCTCCAAATGTGTGGATAAGACTGCTTTGGCGCTCTTATCATTTCATCTAGTATTACCGAATTTACAATTCTGACTTTGCGTGACAGATCAGATTGGATAAAGAATTGTTCGGGGGGTTTGAGTCAATATGATCGATCACAAGACCATCTTTTATCACCGCATGAAAAGTCTCGTATACAAACCTGTGGCAGTAATAATTTTTCTTCCCAGCGGTGAACATGAGATAATCGGCATTATTAACAAAACTTACCGTGTTTTCCGCTCACCATGTCTGATCACACTATCACCATTTGGTATGTAATTCGTTATGACCGGATGCATCACAAACAAGTGGCTCATTTATATAATAATATTATTTGTTTAAATAATAATTTGTCTAAATGATTACTTTCAGAATTTAGTTACATAGTCTTCTACACTTTTTATAGCCTTGTCACTGTCATTATTTCTTTTAATCATAATATATTTTGAGTTCTCTATATCCATTACCACCACATTGACCACATAATTGTGTTTTTCCTCTAACTCCATCACCACATCGTAAACACTGTTTAGGTCCGAGACTTCCATTACGAACACTTTGCAAATGAAATCCGAAGATTTCTTTTACGCAGGCTTTGTTACAAGGAGTCAAGCAACCTGTCATCAACCATCGCCATTTATTTCTTGCTTGAGACATATATTTCAATTTAAAAGTTTGTCTTGATTATAATATGAACAAATTCGAGATATAATCAAACCTTCTAAAGATAAATTTAATCTAGATAGAATATTTCCTCACTTAGCGACACAAACTCTGATTGATGCGAAGAAAAAATGTTTGATTAATAAAATTCACGACGCCCAGAAAGAATTTAGCAAAGATGGCGCATCTCACGTATGTTCAACATTTAAATTCACCGACGGTGTCGATGCTACGATGAACAACACACGAGCAGACACTATCATTAATTATCTCGACAATAGAAACGATATTTTCAGAGTAAAATTTGTTGTACTAGCAGAAAAAGATAATTGGATTATCCGTGATAAATATGATCCTGTCTTTCATCACGAAACATTGCCACACTGAGTAACAGTTACAAACCATTTATGTTGGCCGGTATTGACTAACCGTATTAGGAAAGCGCGTATCCTGTAACAGCAGTTATTTATGGAATTTATCCGATAAATGTAAAATCAAGTGTTGATAATCTAAAACCGATTAACTTTTCAAGACTGAATTCAGCAGCCGAACGAGTAACAAAACATTTTACCTTTTCGACTCGTGGAAACGGTCTAACGGACAAAAGACGAAAAATAATAAACGAATGGACTGAATTATAGTTTAGGATACCGGAGCTACAATAAATGATGTCGCTGAGTTGGTAAAGAAAAACTAAAATTCAGAATAACTATAAAAACGATAACCGCAGAGATTTTGTATGAATCAAAATAAAAATCAAAATGAGCATTGATTGAAATCATTGATCACAATGCGCATGCGTGGACTAATGCAGTAACAATTTTCCACGAGATCAAACTTAAATTTTACCGCGGAGACATGTCCGCTTGTTTTAACGAAATAAGTAAAAGCTATCCTCTATCGGTATGGCTATTTCAGAGTTCTAAAAACGACGATGAATTGATTAAATCAGATGGAAGTATTTGTATCTAAGAAAAAAGTAAGTTTGATCAGATTGTGCTACCTAATGGCGTTATTTATTGAAAAGATTTTCTTCACGCAACAATCAAAAATCTTGCACTAAAATATTCTGATAATGCTGACGAGTTGCTGAGCAACTGTTTTACTATTCAGTCAGTTGCGGATCATTGTGCTAGAAATTCGTGGAAACCAACTGGGTTTGATCTTATTAATGATATAATATAAAGTTGTGCCGAATACGGACACGGCGGATTGTGGAATACTAAATACGATTATAAAAATGTTAACTCGGTTGATATGGTACCATGTTATCAGGGAAGTTTTCTTGGCATGGGAGAGAGTTCCGCATATTTTAAAAGATTTGGAAACCCCACAAACGAGATGACTAGAGTATCGATAAATGGACCACTACCCGATTTTGGTCTAACTGGATAGTAGTCGCGGTCATACACGTAAAAATACGATGTTGACCTGTCTTGAGTGTAATCGACGTAACGGTGCTATTTAAGTGATCGCGGTGGTAATTGTGTATCTTCAGGAATTACTTGTAATTGAGCACGTGTAAATCCACGTTGAGGAGCAGTTGAATTTAATCTATAGATTGCAGGTCTACCCGTGGATCTTACCACGCTGGAAATTTTATTTGTCGTAACACTCCAGACAGGAACAGTTTTTCTTTATTACCACCTTCAAGTTCACCAGGTTCATATAAATATCTTACAGTGGCATTGCCTAATACTGGCTGCGCTGAAAAATCACGTCGTGATACTGGTATATGCGATTTTATTGCATTAATATGTTTCATGTTGGTTGTTCGAGTGATTTCATTATTTAGCGCAGCTATCACACTTGGTAATCTTGCAACCCACTCCCGAGATCTTTTGTCTTGAATTATTTCGTTGGATTCAATCGCTCAACAATTGCCTGATTGCGGTGAGTTGCAGTATGCCATCGTCGTAGTTTGACATTAAGTTGCTTCATCAGCGATGGTACTTCTCCATGAAATTCTTTGCCAGGATCAACCTGTAACAGCTGTGGCCATCGTAGACTACCTAGTTGATAAATTAGTTTAAACGCAGAAGTTACTTCAGCAGCTGTTTGTGTTTGATAACCGCTCTGCTTTTTTATATCTACTTGCAACATCAATGACAGTTAGCGCGTATTTGTATGTAACTCGACGTCTAGTATCATGTCGCAAAAATAGAATATCAGCCTGATGAACTTCATTAGGGACAATGACATCAAAATGCGCGTACTGTATTCTTTTGGGCGGTGGTAGCTTAAATTGCCATATTGCCTGACGGGCTAACCATTTTTCAGCAGAAGAACGTCCGATCCCTGCTGCTTCAGCGAGTTTACTAATCGCTGCTCTACCCATCCACTATTCTCTTGGAAAATAATAAATTGACTCCATTATTTCAATAATCGGTTGATTAATTACCGTTTCCCAATACAAGCTTGCCCTTCATTGCCGATCTCACCAACCAATTAGCTAGTGATTCGTTGAAAGATTTATTTTTAATGGAATTTAGCGATTGAATTAATTTCACATCTCATATGTGTATGTCTTGCAGATCTTTAATTCTATAAGCTACATCATTATCGTGACACCCTTTATCAATAGCATTTGTTGGATTTTTGCCTCTTGTTGGTTGTTCTTGGTTTTCAAGTCTGATATCAAGGTATATCATTATACGTATCCGTTTATGTACAGAAATTTAGTGGTACACCATTATTAGCCAATTCTAATAATTGATAATGTAACATACACGACATTTGGCACTACACGAAAAATAACATTTTTACAAATGATAGTTAAAGTCTTAGGATTGGAATAGAAGGCTGTTGCATAAGATCAGTTTGTAATAATAATTATAATATATGGAAATCATAATTAGAAAAGAAAAAGAGAAAAAAAAACATCAAAATAACGAAAGGAAACAGAATAACACATCAAAATAGTTAAATTTTTCACAAACTAAGTTTGAATATTATAAATATATGTATGCTTCATTCATCATAGCTTTGACACGAGTATCGTATGGCGGTATAGTGGCGAAATGCAAGCTTTTGGAAGTTATTCCGGCTAAATTCAACCTCTGGACAAATTTCACATGCGAATAAACAATATATCATTTAGGTGCTTCCGAGGTTAGGTTCGTGTGTTCAGTACGTGGCTCGTTTGTAAGATTGCGAATAATGCAAAATATATTCAGGAGAGAAATTCATTAGTTTCTCAAGTTCACAAAACATGTTTTCGCTTGTTGAATGTGCTTATGTATCTGCCCTCTTTGATAAATGTTATGGACGATTGTTGATATTCCTATCAAAGGTTTCCATTATATTATATCAGTACTGAAGATACCGTCGTCATGGCAAACATTTATTGTATCAACACATTCTCAAATGTCAGCACAATATTTGTTATAGTTCAGAATATGATATCTTTCCCGCTATAGACAGATGGAAATTTAAAACGTAGATGTAGTCCCTTGCACATGTTTATTAATCTGGTGGTCCCTAATATATATACATTTATACATATTCCTGTTAGTTTAGAACTAACGTCTTACCAAATTATTCGTATTCACCATATGCAGTGGTTAGTAATGTAATTGATTGATTTTAAGCATTAAATATATCTTCATGTTTCTTTTAACTAATGTGTCTTTAAGACCTGACAATGTAATTATATTAAACCTTGCAATGTTCAAAGTACTCTTAAATATATTGTATTTGTTTATATTATGCGAATTCATATTTTCATTTATTTAATTATCTTTTTCTGATTAAGAACAAACTGATTGCATGTGTACAATGTTTCCGAAGATTGGTAAAAGATACATGTACTTTCTCCAATAGGTGTATACAAATATTAACATTAAAATTAAATCTCATAGTCACTGTCAGTTTGTACTTACGGGTAATTTTTGTCGCAAATAAATTTGGAATATTAAACAAATATTTATGTTCTTTCAACAACATGTTTCATATGTGACACTTACGCTAAAAATCTTGCCAAAAAGGATTTTGTTAAACGACGTTCAGGCCAAATCCAACATTTGAAGAAATGTTAGATGTAAAAAAGTGTCATTTATTTTTTAATCACTAGTAGTATATTTATGAATTAAGAAAATTTTACTCTTTGTACGACTGCGAATATGCCAGAGATCTTCAGTAGAGCATTTTCTTAACTGTGTCTAACAGGATGAGTACTATACGCTTGAGCGCATATCCTTTCACGATCACCATCAAAGCTGCTTATGCCCCAACATCTAACCATCATAATTAAAAGTGGATGCGTTCTACCATCATCTTCACATTCCCATTAACCCAACGGCCAAGAAGGCTATTTTAGTTATTCAAGTAGAATGGAACTCAATGATTGGAGAAAACGTACAGGCGACACAGAAAGAGACCAACACTTGCTCATTATGACTATCACACTTCGTAGGAGGAAACACAACAAGTATAAAATGGTTTGGATCAGGGTTGAACTTGAAAAAGGTAAAGAACCATGCGTGTCACAAACTTTTAGGTATTGTTGGGTGGCAAATTTTCACCATCACAACTCTCGGTGCTGAATAAATGAACTCAGACTCCTTGATCACCACCTTCTACACGACAGTAATAGGCACAGACAGCGAGATCCTTGGCAAACATCATAAGCCAAAGAAGCCCTCAGTGACATCACATATCCTAAAGCGTTACAATGTGAATAGACAGCAGAGGATGAGAGGAAACCTTGAAGGAGCAGACACTTCAGGTAGATTAACAACAGGATTAAGAAGTGCTTCGAAATGACAAACGGAGAGACATAAGGAAAGCTGGTTGTAAGACTAAGGTAAGAAATGTCATATCATTTTGCAGCAAGATCTGACAATAGAGAGACAGCAGAGATAGACCACGATCCAGGACAAAAGGGTAAGTGCCTCATAGAACACCAATATATTTTTAACAAATGTTTGGATACTGTTCAGATCTTTACTAGCAGGAGACTTCTGGTGACAAACGATACTGTCCTTCTGATGGAATACAACAGCGGATGACTATCCGATCATCAGAGAAGAAGTAGAATTGCAATAACGACACTATATAAAGGTAAGATCTCCTCATAGTAAACTGCAACAATATCTGACAAGCAGCAAGAAGACCTTTCTCATGAATTTATTGACTTCAGGAAGGTTCTCGACAAGGCATGGCATGTAGCTTTGTTTGACACCCATGGGGATATACAGAATAATCGCAAAACTTATCAGCTCAATAGTAAATATGTATGACAAGGTGACGCACAATTCTCGTTAATGTCGATGTGGGAGATTGGTTTAAAACTTCAGTCAGAGTCACACAGGAGTGCCTCATCTCACCATCACCCGTTTACATCTACCTTGAAATGATCATGCCCGATGCATCGAAGAATATCAGGGCAGTGTCGCTGCTTGATGCAGAACAATCACCAGCCTGGCCTTCGCTGGAAACCAAGACCTGGAAACATTAAGGAACTGTCGCAATGAAACACCACTAAGATTAAGGATGTAGATCTTTGCCGACAAGAACAAGCAATGAAAACAAGCCCAAGTGGCTCCGAAATGGTAAACATAATGAATGGAGAGAAGATGGGCCGCTTGGAGTGCAACCGCCTCCGCTGAAGGTTCCAAACATATGGCTCTTTCTAGGATTGCGCAGACAACAGTTGCACTGGTTATGATGAAGCCCATTTGGAAGGACAGCTACATCAAGATTTGGTCCAAGATAACCCTATTGCGCTTTCTTGTCATATCCATAGTCTAACATGCACGTGAGACATAGAACCGGACAGCAGAACGAGATGAACGAATCCATGCCTTAGATATGAGATGTTACCGAAGGATCACGAAGACCAGGTTTCTAATTAGTAGGTGAGCACTTTTATCCAGAGTAGAATCGGATCATATGAATTCACCACTGAAAAGAAATTCAAACTTAGCATGATCACGTCTTACGTTCAAATGCCCTGTCAAAAAGACTCCCAAATGGTACAGAGAGAGAGGAAAGATACACAGTGGTTGAGGGAAGGAATTATGGAAATTTGACATTGAAGACTGGACAAAGAGTGACTTCGAATGTCCCAAATAGCAGGGGAAAACAGAATATAAAAGGGGAGAGATTGTTGCAAAGTCAAAGTCATCAATGGCGCCATTACGACCAGCACGGTTACAACAGAACCGTTGAGAATGAAAATGAATGTTGAATCTTCACCCTACGAGGCATTTGACTTACATCGTAATTATTTCGTTGTAACATTTTAGGTAGTTCACGAAGTAGATGTGTACCACTCTTGGAACCAACTTAGTGATGTCTAATTAGCTATTTCATCTTTACGTTGTCAGATATCACAGCAATATGACCTATAGTATGTGATCAGGTACGTTAGTTGTAGTTATAAGTGTCCTGTTTGAAAATCTTGCTGTCAAGGGGCGGTACTATTGCTGGCATTCATTGTCTCTTTGGTTGATAGGATTTCAATCATGTTTAATCTTCATTATCGTTAATCTGTGTCTTATCTGCCATTCTAACGAGGTTCTGCAACTGTTTATCAGCTGTTTGCATTATATAAATTGAAGTTCTAATTTTATTACTTTTAGGTCACAATCTATAGTTATAATTGAATACACATTTCAGTGTACTCCAGAAAGCATGGTAACTCAGTGTGTCAGTGCATTATCCGCATTAATTATAATATGGAGATGGGTTAACCTGAGATCAATCTTCACTTGGAAGGAACATTATCTTCATCTTTTACTGTCCTATTTTAGTAGTAATTACATAATCAGTTATTTTACTCTTGAACCCGTTCCAATGGCAGTATTATTATGACAATTGAGACCATCATGATAGTTGTTCCATCGCATTTTCTTTTTCATTTCAGATTGTCAGAATATTTAGTTTACACGCGCGGAATACTAATTGTATTGACGTCAACTACTGATTTATTGAACTCAACTATCTCTTTTATTTTTGTGTAAAGTTCATTATGAAAAATAGATACAATTATGTCAACAGCAAAGTACTCTTCTCCATAGAAACAATCTTTACTGTGATATTACATAAATATAAATTTGAGTATATACCTGTTGTCAACGTCCAAGTGGATAAACACCCATCTGTGGTTTTTGTCATTTCTATATCGGTCTTATAACTGTTAATAGTGTTAAAGTGTGCATTGTTGAAAATATTTTATTGCAACTGTTCAGCAGCTGCTGACATTATAGAAATGCATCTTCCCATTTGTACTGTTTATGTGACTCCACGGATAGAAGAAGGTGAATAGTCACTTCCAGTAAAACTTCTTCTCTAGACATCATACTACAACAATACTACAAACCGTTCTTCGTGTTAGCTTTGATGTGGGGTGAAACTTAGATCAAAGCTCAATTTGTATTATAATATTTTCATTATTCCCATTAGCAACTAATTGCCGGACATTTCTGAGTAACCATTTCATGAATTAAATGATATTAACATAATGATTGCTCTTTACGTGATAAAACAAATAAAAAAAATGTATTTTTGTGTCAAACGCAGTTTAATTTACCAGAAATTAATTTTCATATTGTACGTATATTTATACTATTTCAAACTCATTTTTGACACGTGTCATGGTTGCCAAGGTTGTAGCCAGATGGGAGCATTTGTTAAATAGTCAGGCCAAAACCAGCCTTTAGGCAACGTCAGATTTTAAAAGCACGCAGTATCTCTTTTTAAGTATATACTAGGGTAGGTTAATATAGCAAGAGCATGTAATTCCTTTTTCAAGTCATCTATATATGTTCTAATTTCTTGACTATTTGCGCTTAATGTTTACTTGCCCTCACTGACCATATTTAACCCTGGTATTGGCATCACACTCAATGTTTTCCTACCTAACAATATAATGCCTTCAAGCGCAATGTAAACACATCTTAACCTATCAATAAACCCTTTATGGCCAACACAATGTATTTCACAGGGATCAGATACAGTGTAAACGTAATCCTCTCACTTTAGTCTGAATTCTTAATTTGCAACTGATTCAACATTTTAAACAATTACGGCAAATTTATGTACTATAATCTACTGACCATTCAGCCGTCTACTATAAATTGAGGATACATAATTTAATTTGTTATGGCTACACATTAGAGCAAATAGATTTTCACAGTCTAAGATTTCCAGCCAATTATACCAATATTCAAGATACTGGCTTCAGTGTAAACACTTATTTTATCAACAACCTCGTTATTCTCAGCAGTGTCTCTTTCATAGGGAGTCTGGTACATTGTAAGCGTACCCATCCGACTTTCATCAAGAGTTGTAGATTATATCTTGCACAACAAGAAACACATTCATAGCAAATATATATATATATATATATATATATATATATATATATATATATATATATATATATATATATATATATATATATATACTCAAATTGTACACAAGTTGTAGTTGCACATTTCTGTGTCACTGAATGCAAGAATGCACATAAAATACCAGTCATTATGTTATGAATGATATTAAGATCGTACTTCCATTTTCATGACAAAGTAAATACATTTTGGTTTTCTAGTTTTGTCCAGGAAAGTTGAATTTGTCGGAAAATAGTTTTCAATATTAGCTAAATGTATTTATACTCGAAATAGGAAGAAATTAAAAGGCATTGATACTGCATTGAATATTAATTTTTCCTCGACCGTTTTATGCTGGTTTCGGCCCATGTCACTTCCTGCAGAGCATGTAAACATTCGTCATCCACATATTTTTTTACATGTTCTAGAGCTAGTCCCAGTAATTTTATAGTAAAGATTCAAACAAAAAATACGTGGACATTTTGTATGGGAATATATGTCTACCTTACAGACCTGATCGTGTAAGAGTTTAACCAAAGATGGATTATTCGTACTGTAGGCATATTTGTACAACTTCTTTCTTTACTATTCAATGGATGACATCACTCTGGTTTAATGCATATATCTAAATATAGTATATTCTAAAATCAACACTTTCAAAATACATATTTTAGAATACAAAGTCAAACTGTCTAATTTAACTTTGTAGTACGTATCAGTCTACAATACTTATTGCGCCCACATATAATTTGCATTACATTCTTCTTTAAAAGTTAATGGTTGTGGGATGTTTGTCATGCCGACATGGTGCCTATTGCACGTTCACGATCAACCGGACGTATATATTCTTATATTCATATTTTGTTCGACACATTCTTATTGCTTAATTAATGCCTCCTTGGAATCAATGAGTATGTTTAAAATTTCCTGCCGCCTAAGACGTTTTCGTGTTGTATAACTAAAATGTCAAAATGTGCTATGTATTCTGCAACAATCTACAATCTACGCAGGCTTATGCCCTTGCCTAGGCATATTAAAATATTGCTGTCTACTATCACTGCTGCCAAAACCATTATTGGTACCGCTGTATGTTCAAATAGAACTTGGTCCAAATTTATTCGTGTTACCAAAATGTAATAGTTGGAAATGTAATAGACTGATATTTGACTTTACCCAAACGCTTAATATCTCTCTCAAAACTGATCATTCTTTGAGTTGAGAAAGTCATTATTTTAATTCTTACAGTAATTTCTTGTTGTTGTTGTCTTATTACACTAGTGTTTGTATGCAGCATCGATTAGGGTTATATAATAATTGGTTATATAATAGATAGATAGATAGATATATACTATATCAAACGATTGGTTATCTATACTTATGAAAGTTTATGTAAGTAAAGAATGTACGGAAAGTTTCCCGGTTTTAATTACGAATATAATGATATTAACGTGAAAAAGAAAGTGCAATTCGTTAATTATGTTGTCGTCCAGGACACTTGAATGTATCACAAATTCGTTTTGAATATTATGCCCTCTTTATCACGAATGTTACTCTTGGCGCGAATGCCAACGGTGTAGAAACTATTATTGACCATGTTTATTGTTGTAATGAATGTAATCATATCTGGACCATTTGTGTAAATATTAGTCGCTTAAATGTCTGCTTGCTGCCGATTATTTCGCAACTGTTCATCTACAATGCACGTTATATAAACTCACGTTTTGATTTTATTGTTGTTACGCCTCCATCGATAGTAGCATTTGAATATACATTAAACAGTCAAGGTGTCACTTCAGACAGCATGCTAACCCAGTACAAAAACCCGATCTATCCACTAGCTTTAAAGGAGTGTCAAACTTTGGTCAAAGTTCGCTCTTTTATACAATCATCTGCTCATTTTTACATCTGACCTTCAGTAGTACAATGCTTCTTGGTTAATTATATTTGAACGCGATCAAATATCAGTACCATTAATTTAATTCATTAATGTTCATTTACGACAGTAATTTTGAGAAGAAGATATATAGAATCTATATTGAGGTTTGTGCCGAGACTAGGAAAAT
The DNA here is from genome assembly GCA_028554795.2 of Sinohyriopsis cumingii. Classification (NCBI taxonomy): domain Eukaryota; kingdom Metazoa; phylum Mollusca; class Bivalvia; order Unionida; family Unionidae; genus Sinohyriopsis; species Sinohyriopsis cumingii. Next base: position 98,322,672 of record CM068838.1, read on the forward strand.
CTCAGTCAAGGGTTTATATTATTTGTCTCCCCACGAGGCTTGCCAGAGATAACCAAGATATTTTATTTTCTTTTATCTGAAAATTATATGTACTTCTCACTTTTATCATGATTAATAATAATATTATTATTATTATCATTATTATTGTTATTAGTAGTAGTAGTTGTTGTAGTATAAGTAGTAGTAATAATAGTATAAACAAGTGAATATTTGTATAGTTTCTAATCGCTACAAATTATAGCATGGTTTGTTTCCTGCTACTGACAGACGGAAATGTAAATTAAAGCTAAGATATACAAAATTTCACCAATCATTTATTTCTTGTTCTTACCTGTTCATTTCACATCAGGGGTGGCTGTGGCCGGGATCATATTTGTAACCAAGATATTTTATTTTCTTTTAACTGAAAATTCTATGTACTTCTCATTAGTATCATGATTAGAATTATTTTGTTATTATTAGTAGTAGCAGTAGGAGTAGTAGTAGTATTAGTAATAGTTGTTGTTGTAGTATTAGTAGTATAAGTAATAGTAGTAACATTAGTAGTAGTAGTAAAAGTAATAATATTAGTAGTTGTAGGATACACAGGTTAATATTTGTATAGTTTCTAATCGCTAAACATAATAGCACGGTTTGTTTCCTGCTACTGACAGATGGAAATGTAAAGCAAAGCTAAGACATGCAAAATTTCATCAATCATTTATGTATTGTTCTTACCTGAAATAGACCATCAGGATTCCATAATTCGTCTTGCAATATATCATCTTTTGCAGAGCGTTTATCACTCGGTTAGATACAGTAAAAAGTGAGAGTTGTAGTGAACTAACTTGACATAATATAAAATGACGTATATCATTATACGTATCCATTTATGATCAGAAATGTAGTGGAGCACCATTATTAGCCAATTCTAATAATTGATAATGTAACATATACGACATTTAGCACTACAGGAAAAAAATAACATTTCTACAAATGATAGTTAAAGTCTTATGACTGGAACGTAAGGTGGTTGCTTAAAATCATTTTTTAATAATAATTATAATATATGGAAATCATATTCTGACTGGTGTTGCAACTGTTTATCAGCTGTTTGGATTATATAAATTGAAGTTATAATTGTATTACTTCTATGTCCCATTCCAATGTCTGTATTATTATCACCGTTGGGATCGTTACGATAGTTGTTCTTGCGCATTTGTTTTTTATTTTTATTGTTGTTTTCATTTCAAATTGTCAGAATATTTAATTTACACGCGTTGAATACTAATTTTATTGAACTCAACTACTGATAATATGTTTGTGTAAAGTTCATTATGGAAAAAAGATATAACTATATCAATAACAAAGCGCTCTACCACATATGAACAATCTTTACTCTGAGATTTAAAAAAATATTTGTTTGAGGATATTCAAAAATATAAATTTGAGCATAGACTTCTTGTCAACGTTATAGTCGATAAACACCTTTTTGTGCTTTTAATCATTTCTAGATCGGTCTTATAAGTGTTAACTGTGTTATTGTGTCCATTAGTGAAAATATTTTATCGCAGCCGTCCAGCAGCTGCTGACATTATATAAACTCATCTTCCGATTTCATTTTTCATATAACTCCATGAATAGCAAAAGGTGAATATGAACTTGCTGTCAAACTTTCTCTCTAGAAAGCATACTATCCCAATACTACAAACCGTTCAGGGTATTAGCTTTAATGTGGGTCAAACTCAGATCAAAGTTCACTACGGTTTATTATATTTTCATTATTTCCATTAGTAACTTATTATCGAAAATTTCCTAGTTACCGAGTCATGAATTAAGCGATATTAATATAATGCTTAACGTTTTCTTCATAAAACAAATAAAAAATGTATTTTTTTGTCAAAAGCATATTAATTTGCCATAAATTAATTTTGCATATTGCACATATATTTATACTACTATAATCACATTTTTGATACGTGTCATGTGTGCCAAGGTTGTGGCCAGATGGGAGCGTAAGCTAGATAGTAGGCCCAAAACCAGCCTTTAAGCAATGTCAGATTTTAAAAACACGTGATATCTCTTTAATTGCTTTAAATGACCACTCCTTGGCTCTCCACACTACTTTGGGCTATAGAATAAACAAACATTCGTCATTACTTAAATGTAAACTGAAGCGAAAGAGAACGTTGTTTCAAATCTGGCCATCGTAGAACAAGAAGAAGAATGACAATGATCTCCCTTATGTCCTTTCCGGCTCAACAATTAATTTTATCAACGATCAGAATATCGACGTCTTTTTCCTGACAGAAACATGACTAAAACATCAGGTGATGAGCCCATGTGTGCCGATCTAATACCCACCGGTTACTCCATCAAGTCGTTCCCCCGCCACTCTCGCGGAGGTTGAATTGATGTCATCAGAAAGAACTATATGATCGAACGTCTTAACCACACCACAACTTTAAATTTCTACCAAATATCGTTTGAACTATTCCAAACTATTCCAAACCACACTCACACTGGAAGAAAAATCAGTCCATTTATTTTGCCTATACCACCCTCCTCATAGTAGAAAAAAACAGGCTGACTAAATCTCGCTTTTTGGAACAGCTTCCGAATCTACTGGAGTATGGAAATTCGACAGGTCTAAACCTGATTATTCTTGCAAATTTCAACATTCACTTTAACTGTCCCGGAAACACAAACAAATCAAAACTCATAGGTTAATTTAATGTTTTCAAATTCATACAGTTAGTTAACTAACTTGCCCATAAACATTGTCTCTTTTTTGACTGGATTCTTCATAGACCTGATGATATTATTATACGATCTTCCCTTGCATCATACGAACTTGCATCGGATCACCTCTGCATTATATGCCATCTTAACGTATCACTCCCTAACCCTCCACTTTTAATTGCTAGCGAGGAACCAAACTAACGCATGACTCCAAGTAAACTAACAACTTGCTTATATCCTACAGCACAACGACTCGATAACTGCGTTCATGGCTCGACCTACATGATCCTGCCAACAGGCGCAGAGTAACAATTCAAAAGTGTTCTCCATAGTATAGCATTGTTAGGGACCAGCTTCGCTCTAACAAAATAGTCCGCGGTAAAGCTGAGACGCTTTGGCTTTCCACCAGACTCACTATCCATAAGCAAATATATGATGCCGCTAAGAAGAAAGTCGCATAGTCCATGCAGGCAAATCAGCCCGCTACAGTACTAAGATCATGGAAAGTTTAAGCTGCACGGAGTTCTTCGAGATTACTAACTAGGTAATGTCAAAGAACAAATGTACACCACGTCCAACTATCTTCTCTCCAGTCGATCTTTCGGACCTATTTACACATTTATTCCGTGAAAAAGTACAAATCATTAGAGATACGCTTGACTCGTCGTCACCATATATATGGAATACATAATTCCAGCGGCAACCAATAGCAGTATTTGAATCTGTCTCTATCGATTTATTACGTACAATCTTGATGAAGAGTGCACCAAAGTCATTTGAAATTGATCCTATCCCATCATCACTGCTGCTTGAATGCTTAGATCCAGTATTACCTTTACTAATTGATGTTATTAGGACCTCTCTCTCATCTGGAGAATCCCAATTATTTTTTAAAACTTCCATTGTAAAGCCTCTGCTGAAGAAATCAACACTCGACCATAACGATTAAAAGGACTACCACCCAGTTTCGAATATTCCATTCATATAACAAAATGAGAAAATGTTGTTCTATCCCAAATCGTATCTCATCTGAATTCAAACAGTCTTTTTGGTAATGTACAGTCTTCATATCGCCATTCACACAGTACTGAAACTACTCTTCTAAAAGTATCTAATGATATTTTCTCTGCTTTGGATAGCAGCAAAATTACAGTCCTCACCCTCTCCAGCATGTATTTGGCATTCATTCGCCTTACTGTGGTTCAGGTCCAACTTAGTCAACAAGACACAAATGGAATACACCCAGGCAAGTTATCTTCATTATATACACTCAGATGATATCAGGTGTCATATATCATCATCCAGTGTCTAAACCAATTGTACGTTGACGACACCCAAATATACAAATTTACCCACCCAATTGAAGTTGACGCTACCATCCAAAGAGCATAGAGGTGCATGTATGATATGAAATTATGGATGACATGTAACTAGCTGCAGATGAATGATGATAAAACTGAAGCCATTTTGATCACAACACAAAGACTTTCTCAATCACATACTTTACCGTAAAACAATATATCTCAGCAACGCCAACATTAAATTCACACAGTCAGTACGAAGCCGAGGTGTTACTATGGACAGCACACTCACATTGCACCAACATGTCATATACATTTGCAACGCTGCATATCTTGAGCTGAGACGCATCAGCTCCATTCGCAAATATATTTCAGCTGATACCACTAAAACACGTGTGTGTTAATTAGTACTTTCAAGACTTGTCTATTGTAACTCAGTTAGGTGTGATTCAGCTCAAATATAAACTCCAGAAACTTCAAAATGTTAAAAACAGAGCTGCTCGGATCATATTAGAGTACCACGATCAGAGCACACCTCAACCGGCTCTGTACCCTACACTGACTTTCCATTCGATCCAGAATCAAACACAAAATTTGTTCTCTGTGCTACGTTTCACTCACGACTCCAGTCCAACATAGATATCCGACCTCAACCATGTGTACACACCAACAGGATACGTACGCGCCTCTTCTGACAATCGTGTATTCACTATTCCAGCTATGAAACCGAAGTCATATGGGCAACGTTCTTTCACATACCAGGGCCCAGCAAAGTGGAATGAATTGCCCACTGAACGTAGACATAAAGACACAGTGATCACATTCAAGAGTGCTCTTAAATATCACATATTTCGACTGCAAGAACAAACTTAAAAGCCCTAATAATGTTTCCTACCTAATATTTTCAGCGTGTTTTTATGTTTTTTAATATCATTGTGTTTGTTTAAGTAATAATATCATTATTTATGTTTTTATGTTATTGGTGTTGTCTAACGTTATAAAGCGCTTAGAGCTTCCAAAGATTAGGCGCTATACAAAGTCCTCATTATTATTATTATTATTATTACCACACTCAATATTTCCCTACCTATCAATATAGAAGATGTAGCCTTCAGTGTAAACACATCCTAACTGAATCAACAAACTCTCTATGTTCAGCACAATGTCATTCCCAGGGGTCGGATACAGTGTAAGCGTAATCATGTCACTTTACTTTGCATTGTTAATTTTGAAATTTATTCAACATTTTCCACAATTACGACAAAAGTTTTCCCTGTACGCTAATGACCATTCAAATGTCTGGTATACAAAGAGTTTATATAATGGAGTTTGTTATGTCTATATATTAGAGCAAATGTTTTTCCAAGTCTAAGATTTCCAGCTTATTATACCAATTGAGATGATAATGGCCACAGTGTAAGCACTTCATACACACACACACACACACACACACACACACACATATATATATATATATATATATATATATATATATATATATATATATATATATATATATATATATATATATATATATATACACTACATTAATCACATGGTTGACACGTGTCGTGTGTACCAAGGTTGTATGTTAAAATGGTTAATGCATGTATTTTTTTATCAAGTCCTCTACATATGATATAATTTCTTGAGTAAGTGCGTTTAATGTTTCCTGGCCTTGCGTGACCATATATAACCCTAGTATTTGCATCACACTCAATGTTTCCTTCCTATTAATATAGTAGCTCTAAGCTTCAGTGTAAAAACATCCTAACTTAATCAATAAACTCTTTATGGTCAGCACAATGTATTTCACAGGGGTCAGATACAGTGTAAGTGTTATCGTCTTACTTTAGATAGAATTGATAATTTCCAGTTTATTCAACATGTGATACAATCAAGGCAAATTTATTTGCTATAAGCTACTGACCATTCAGCTGTCTAGTATAAATTGAAGATATATTTTTATCTCTACACATTAATGCTAATAGTTTTTCCCAGTATAACATTTCCAACCAATTGTACCAATATTGGAGATACTGGCTTCAGTGTAAACACTTGTTTTATCAACAAGCTCGTTATTCTCAGCAGTATCTCTTTCATAGGGTGTCTGGTACATCGCAGGTATACCCATCCGACTTTCGTTAAAAGTTTTAGATTACATCTTGCACAACAAGAAAAACATCCCAAGCATGAATATATATATATATATATATATATATATATATATATATATATATATATATATATATATATATATATATATATATATATATTCCTAGGAACCATGTCACGAATATAAATCATATTAACACCTTTTAATCCAATGTATGCTAACATGTTGGCTAAATTTGATTTCGTTACGTATATTCGGGCCAAATCCATCTGTAAAATATATTAAGTATTTTGAAAAGTGTCATTTGTTGTTTAGATATTTATTATTGGCTAAATTTTATTTCATCTACAAGTTCATCTACAACTTATTCAGCAATTAACACAGATAGATCAAATGTATTTACAATATAATGTACTAGCCATTTCACATTAAGGGTGGCTGCAACTGGAATTCGATGTGTAACCGAGATATCTTATTTTCTTTTATCTGAAAATTCTACGTACATCTAATTTTTATCATGCTTATTATTATTATAATAATAATTATCATTATTATCATTATTAGTAGTAGTAATCGTAGTAGTAGTTGTGTAAACAAGTGAATATTTATGTAGCTTCAAATTGTTTCAAATTAGAGACGGTATGTTTCTTGATACTGACAGACTGAAATGTAAACCAATGCTAAGACATACAGAAATTCACCGAGCGTATTGTTGCTGTTGATGCCAGAAAAAGACCAGCAGGATTGCATAATTCTAGTGACAATATATTAGCTTTTGCGGAGCGTTTATCAATCTTAGGTAAAATATTATCCATCACACGTGAGAGTTCGTAGTGAACTAACTTGACAGAAAACTGAGGTATATCATTATACGTATCCGTTTATGTTTAGAAATGTAGTGGTACAACATTATTAGCCAATTTTAATAATTGATAATGTAACATAAACGACATTTAACACTACAGGAATACGTAACATTTTTAAAATGATAGTAAAGGTTTTAGGATTGGAACGAAATGTATTAATAATTTGTATTAATAATTATAATATATGCAAATCAAAATTCGAAAAGAAAAACAAAAAAAAAAAAAAAAAAAACCGAAAGAAGACATAATAGTAGACTTTATCCTCATGATCAAGAAAATCAAATATTATTTTTGTGCAAAAAGTGAAATTTGTCACAAAGGAAGTTTGACTATTATAAATATATGTATGCTCCATTCATCACAATTTTGACACGAGTAACCTATGCAGATATAGTGGCGAAATGGAAGCTTGTTGAAGTTATTCGGGCTAAATCCATCCCCTGGACAAATTTCACATGGGAATAAACAATATATTATTTAGGTGCTTCCGAGGTTAGGTTCATGTGTTCAATATGTGGCTCGTTTGTAAGATTGCGAATAATTCAGAATATATTCAGGAGAAAAATTCATTAGTTAATTGCTCACGTTCACTTAACATGTTTTCGTTTGTTGAGTGTGTTTATGTATGTGCCCTCTCTACTAAATGTTGTGTACGATTACTGATATTCCAGTCAAAGATTTCGGCCTATTACATCAATACTGATGATACTGCCGTCAGGGTAAACATTTATTTTTCAACAAACTCTCAAATGTCAGCACAATATTTGTTATATTTCAGAATATGATATCTTTCCCGATATCGAAAGACGGAAATTTAAAACATAGCTTTAGTCGAAAGCGCATTTAAATTAAATTGATGGTCCCTAATATATATCCATTTATACATATTGATGTAAGTTCAAGTCTAACTTCTTACAAAATTATTCGTGTTCCCCATATGTAGTGACTAATAATGTAATTGATTGACATTGATCATTCTTAAAGACCTGACAATGTAATTATAGTAACCCTTAAAGAGTTCACTGGAGACACTTGAATATCTTGCATCTGTTTATATTATTTGAATTCATATTTTCATTTTTTAATTCTCTTCTTAGCGTTTCTGATTAAGAACAAACTGCGTGTATTATGTACAAAGATTCCAAAGATTGCTAAAACGTACATGTACTATTTGGAAGAAAACTTTAAGACAAGAGATCATAATTACGTTTATGGTAGGTAATACGTTACTCATGACTTGCGTTTATTTCTCCAATAGGTGCATACAAATATTAAAATTAAAATTCAGCCTCATAGTCATTGTCAGTTTGTATTAACAGTTTACAAAATATGCTTGTATGATATTAAGCTACAACCTTGTCACATATAACACGTGTCAAATATATGATTAAAGTATGATATATCAATGTGTAATATTCAAAATTAATTTCTGACAATTAAATTGCGTTGAAAATATATAATTCCGTTGTTTTTTGTTTTAATAATGATACCCTTTGTGAATTGTTCAAATCAATATTCCTGAATATGCTTTGTTCTGATGTTTTTTTTGTGTGCTGAAACTCTGATATTAGGATAGTACAGATAGTAAAAGAAACTGGCCATGGGTAACAGCCTTTTGTTTCAATCTTCATCCATACTTGCACCTAGTGTACAAATGTTTGGAATTCGTTAGACAATCCCATCACACATAATAACGGTCTCTGCACTTAATTCTAAATCACCAAATACATAAGGATCTATGAGAATTGCCAACACAATATATTCGCTTAATATAAAGGAGTGAAAAGTAATAATGTACTTAGTGAACTTTGTCCAGTTTTATACAATGTTATGTGTAAGAAATATGAACACAATTATTGTTCATATATGTCCCGCGAATTCGATTCAAATCAGTGATCATTTTCAGTCAAAGTAATGGGTAAAGTGCATAAATGTGTGCGACTGCATTGGCATCGACCTCTGTATATTACGGTCAGCAAGAACGTTCATGACAAAGCGCTTTTCAACGTCAAGATACACTAAGACGTTGACAACATGGTTATGTTTAAATGTAATATTATTTAATTATTAAAGTAACCATGTTGATAACTAGAGGAGCACGATATCGTTGGTATAATTGTATATATTTCCCATTATGCAATTTGCACATAAAATACTAATAATGGACTAAAGTGTCATCCAGATCACCTGTGCGGCGAACACCATTATCCTAAAAGAACATGGCCCACATTTTGGTGTTATACAAATCTGGAGACCAAAAAATGGGACATATGCTGCCCACCGTCTAATCCAGACTGCATCAGATATTATTATGTTAATGGTTAAGATTAAATAATGTTCTTATAGTCAATTGACAAGGAAATCAACACTACATTTCCATTCAGATTTAATTACCAGCCAATCAAACTTCAGTTCTATAATGTGTTTTAGATTATCCAGTTTATCTAGCAGTTATACATTTATGGAATAAAGCGTTTTCCTTGCAGTGTAGCGTTATCTTGTTTATTCATAACATATAATGGATAGCATCATTCTGGTAGAAGTATATTTTGATGGTTTGTGTTATGACTAGTTTTATAGCCATAAAAAGTTATGTATTGCAATAGGTTCATACCAAAACGTAGTTGCCATAGGATGCGGGCTAAGTTTATCCAAAGAATTAAAAAAGAAGTAATTAAGGTGAGAGCTAGCGTATATTTTCGAAAGAGAGAATATAAAGTGAATGTATATATGGTCAACATTTCAGCATGAGAACTACAAATACTACAGTTTATATCGCATGGTCATAGCTTGTTTTCAAATGTATGTTCTTCCCATCATACAGTGGGATTATCTTTGAAGATTTCCTGCTGCATCGAAATGGAATTCAAATTTCAGAAAAAAATAATTACTCGATTGGCATTACAAGAGCTAAAAAGGTTAGCAAATTAAAACCCAATCGGACACAACAGCAACAATTACTGAGTATTTGAGGTAAACATAGTATGCTTATTACAAATTTCTTTATAAAATGCACGTAATGCTTCCATGATATAGACGTACTGTGATTGTTTTCTATTTGGATGATGTAAATACTAACAACACTACAAGTCACATATGACATTATTAAGTTAAGATATAGAAATATAGGAATAGTTACAATGTATTAACTAGGAACACCTTCAATATCAGCATCGAGTGTCATTTTTGTGCAGATTTTCTCCTCAGAGACGCAACATTTAAAATACACATGCAGTTGAAATACACGAGTTGTTCATTGCATAAAAGTGTCATCAAATAACCGGTCGACAATTCCGTGACCATATGCAACAATGTAATATTGTAAAATGAATTTAAATGCATATAAATATGCAGCACAAATTTAACAGTAACATGCCACACAAATGTATCACTATCTTGCATAGGAAAACTATACACCGGTAGAAAATGACTTACGACTGAAGTGCAGGTTTTTAAAAAGAAGAAAAAGTTTAATGGCAATCGTGGCAAGGAGCCAACATGACTCGATATATCCTGGAATAATTTTCTTGCTTCCCATATTACTCAGGGAGACGACTCGAGATATCCTGGAATAATTTTCTTGCTTCCCATATTACACAGGGAGACGATTCGAGATATCCTGGAATAATATTCTTGCTTCCCATATTACACAGGGAGACGATTCGAGATATCCTGGAATAATTTTCTTGCTTCCCATATTACACAGGGAAGCGACTCGAGATATCTGGAATAATTTTCTTAATTCCCATATTACACAGGGAATCAGGATGTCATTAAGCATTAATTACTGAAACTAACTAAAATAAATATATTCATAAAACATATATTTTACATTATTTTGATATATCACATAACCTTGGAAACTAACGAGGCTTTTCCATTCAGATTTACAGGTTTAAACATTATTTATTTACATAAGTCATCGTTAAAAGGTAAACCGAAACAATAAATATGAAAGGTTCGGCAAAACCATAAGATTATATCTAGCTCCATAACATTAGTCATTAACAATAATATGATTAATGAATGCATAACATTGCAAACTTTAAAACAATATAATGAGGTATTTAAACAATATAATGTTTTATAATTTCCAACTGTAATTAATACGTGTTTACAGTTGAAGCATTTTACTGCACATTTGCAAATCATACATGTGAAATAAGAAAAACAAATTAAACATTTGGACATTGGTGGAGTGGAGAAGGTGAGTTGGATCAGGGCTTTAAGAATTTATATTTTTAGCTCGGGTGGTATATGTTAATACTAAAAAAGTACATACCGTTGATATAACAGCTTAATGTGAAGACAAATACTGGTCAGTCAAATCTCGTTGATGTAATTTTATCCATATGTATATCCATATGTACCTTCTTGAAGATCTTCTAGTTGACTTAAAACGATTTGCACGTGATGTCAAGTTGATAATAAATTTATATCTTTAATATGGGGCAATATTCGTACCCATCTAATACATGATTCGATAGTTAATACTATAATGTTTTTCTTATTAAAGTTATCTAGCAATGTATGCCTTTCTGGAATAAAGCCAGTTTATTTTACCTGCTAACACTGAATCTCATAGCTAAAAGAACGGAGTATAAATACTTGTTTTTGCAAAACATAAGCTGCAGACAGCCTGCAATGTTGCTGACATAAAACTGTTTTGTGTTTTATATATTTTCGTAACCTTACATTGGTAACATACATCATAGACTTCACGCAACGTCAGTTGGTGTATATCTAGAGATATCCTGTGTATGCTCAGCACAAGATCGATAGCTTTTCTCCAGAAGAAAATCATTCTGAGGGCTTCGGTTAAAATAAGTTACAAAGTCATACAATAATAAATTTATACAAAATCGTAAATACGAGCAGATCAAGTCCATTCTTATTTAGTCAGATATCAAAATAAAACTAAATCATGTACATACAAGTTAATCTTGGGCCCTGGTTTATAAGCATGGTATCTATATTGCTATACGTTGACTCATACCACTAAACTGTCTACATTACTCTATTTATATACCAATCTCAAAACATTGACTCTGGTGTATTGTGTAGTCACATGACCTTTAGTTGAACATTAAAATGGTAGTTTTCTTGGACCGATGTCCAAATTCATACTTCGTGGAGTAATCGCTGCATTTAATCAGTAACTAATTCAAGCATGATTTTTAAAAATAATAATCGGTACCTAATATAAGCATGACTTTAAAAGGATTTAGATGAATATGTCATCTGCTATAATAGGATGCTGGCTAGCGTAGTCACAAACTGAAAGGTCAGATATGTACTATATTTATTAATGATCAAACATAAATAGATGCACATATGGTCATGGAAATAAAAGTAATGAACGTGATATATCGTCAGATAATAGTTCCTTACCAACATGTGTCAGCTCATTGTAACATAATGACTATTATTTAAGTGAAAACAACTGATACGATTTTAAAACGTAGCCTTGCGATTCTCTGTTGGAGCGAAATGGAAATAGAGCATATTTACAATACTTAATACATAAACGATCTGTCTGTTATTGTTGAACGATTATATAAATAAATGCAAGATCACCCAAACGTTCATGTATATTATTCAAAAACTATGGTCTACAACCGAAATAATTTAGAAATAATTGTAGTCAAACTTAACGAATTCTGGGTCACTGAGAAAAAATGCTGCTTAAAATTATTGATTTGGTTTTGTTTTAAAGATATGATAGTGAGTCAGTATACACGACCCTTTACTTGGAAATGGCGGTGGATAAGTGGGTTATAAAGGGAAACGATCTCAATTTAAACCTGAAATTACTGAACTACTTCTTTCTCTGGACCTATGAAACGAATATATGACAGTATTTTTAATACTTGATATTTAGGCAAAACAAAGAATGATGTAATCTGAAGCTGGTATTGCGTCATTGATGATATTAATTGCATCGTGTTAAGCTTTCATTACTCCTCTGAACAAATTGCCCTTTATCAGCTAAAATAATCATAGTGTCCTGCTCTCTTATGTATCAGTGTTTGATTTGGCAAAGGGACACACTTCTATTAAGTCAAAGTGAGCAAAGATGCCTCGTACTTGTGTGAACAATGCAAACAACTGCTATATTTGTGACGAAGTGACTTTTGCATCACAAAAATGCAGGATAACCGCAATGGTTACGAAAGCCTAACACTTTACTTTTTACTGCAAAATTGCAAATCAAGACAAGAGATCGACCCTACACATATGATGCAACAATTGTGCAACAAATGTTCACCATTGGATGAACAGGAAAAGTAGACCTATGCATATTTCAGTGGCTATGATTAGAAGAGAACTAACATATAATATCAGAACCTTTTACATCTGCATGGTGACTTCAGTTGGGATATGTGTGTCAAAGAAGAAAAAGTGGACCCTGCATTATTATGCAAACATTCCATAAGCTATACGCTCAGTACCCCACCGAGATAGACTACCACTTCCTGGTGCACCAGAATTAGTCTCACTTTAGGCAGGGGAGGAAGAGGAGGGGGATAAAACATTTAGTCCTGATCCATCAATGTTACATGACCCATATTTTCTCAGATCTTGCTCCTCTGAACACATCATAACACAGGGCGAACTGAATGACCTTGTCAGTGATTTGGAACTATCCAAGAATAAGACAGAGCGGGAAATTATATCCCTGGATTCTATAAGAGAATGATTGACAGTATTAGGCAGAATTCATATTTCATACAGATAATACTATCATAAAGGTTAGAGAGATTCTTTCACGACTAAACAGACAACACCAAAAAATGATGCTACTTATACGGTACTATATGGACTCGTGAGTATCAGACACACTCGCATGACGCTCTAATAAGTAATTTTCATATTATATACACAGATACAATGTGTGAAGGCAAGGCATTGGGGCAATCTCCTACAGAAGCTAGGGATAGCACTCTTCCTTCTGTCTGGTGTACATTTATAATTCTCTATAATTAATCCAATATAGCTTACTTTCTTTCATAGGAATCGGGAATGACTGTGGAGATAAGATGAGGGTTAAATACTATTTCGTCATGCGAATGTGTCCGTAACACAAGAAAGCATATAGCACCGATTAAATATCATCTTTTTGGTGAGGTGTGATTAGTCGTAATGGGTTATGTGCTGGTGTGTGCAGTCAAGGCGATGGGTGCCGTTTACCTGCGGACCTGCGTTCGAATTTCCGTAGAGTACGAATTATCAATTCTCTAACCTGAATAATAGTATATAACATATATATATATATATATATATATATATATATATATATATATATATATATATATATATATATACCGCATCAAAGTTTACATTTTATATGGGAAATAAAACTGACGGCCACAAACAGTGCACTTTAGGGGAGTGAACTCTTCACAACCCATCGCGTATATGTACGCTCGAAAAAGAAGTTCTGCAGTGATTCATAATTTTCTGTACACTTCATTCATATTAATTCCTATATGTTTCTTAAGCAATACTAAATTAAATGAAAACACAAGGCTGATAGTTAACATTCAAAATATTTTTAATAATGTGCATGCAAGCATTGAATTTGCATCGTTAGTTGTCATGAACAGTAACAGGGCAGCCATTTGATCTAAAGCAACAGTACGATTCGAGCCAGAAACATCAAAATAATGAAGGAACAATAGGTAATTAAACAATTTAACCTTAACCACATTTCGTTGATATCGTTTATGTCCATATTTCTCTATTCCTACTGACTGTCAGAGTCACTTTCAATAATTCTCCTAAGTTTCCGCTGTGTGGGCCCTGTTTGAGAATTCGCCTGTTGAAAGAAGTTGACCCAGTTAGGGATATCGTTCATGTTTTCCGTTAGGTTTATAACAGACATATTTTGTACGGTGATGTTTGATCCGTAGAATGGGTTGCTGATAATCTGATTCTGCTGAATATTACACGTTTGGGAACTTGATATACTACAGTCTGTTGTTGTGCAGTTGGAATTTTCTTTGTTGTGGGGGTAGGGGTTTGACAGCATCATTACTTTGGTGGCCGGTGTTGCTCAGGTAATTATAGTACGTCTGATTGTTGTTTTTAACTAATGTTTGAGTGGCCTGAAATTTGCATGATATCAGTTGGGGGAATGTTTTTGTCTCCTAACTTCTGAATTAAGTACTTTCGGCTACTTGTGTTTGTTAATTTCTTTCTTTCTGTAATATTTGCCTTTTCTTTCATTTTTTATATATTTTAAGGTGGCAATCAATGGAACTGATGATGCTTCTTACGCTGTTCGGTTCAAACTCAGATCCATCTTTTCTCCTAACATTGAGTATAAAACCAGCCAGGTGCTGATCCAATTCAGATGGGTGTATCTTGTGTAAATTTCTGAATTCATTTTTTGACTGCAAGAATTCTGTCACTAGCCTTACATCAAAAAGTGTCTTTTCTAAAGTGTTTGCATTCTGCTTACTTTCTATAAATTTCAGTATATCATCAGGCTCATGGTGTACAAATCTGTCTTCCCTAACACAATGATCATTTTCATTTACAAATGTCTCAGCCATGTCTCTATCAAACTCTCCAATTAACTCACAGTTTAGTAGATTAAATGTTGCTTCATCATCTTGCTCCATATCTGATGTCATTGTTTTCTTTTTTTCAAAAGAGTTGCAGTGTTTGATGTTTGCCAGAGGGAGAGACTGGAAACTGCAGTGTTGACAGAGATGACAGCAGATCACACAGGGTTGAGCTCAATAGTATTTATTTCCTGGACTGAGTATGGTTGTTTTTTTGTATTTTGTTGTATAAAAATGTTAGTTTCTGTAAAACGTATTTTACAAGAAAATCGTTTTCTTGTTATTTTTTCCTTTTTAAATGTAATATTACAAGAAATTCATCCATATTTATAGAGTATAATAGCTATAAAAACATGTTCATTATGCGTATTCATACGCCATGGGCAAATCACAATTTGATATACCAATACTATTGGTATATCAAGTTGCTTTATACCAACGCTTCAAAGGCCATGTTATTTTTAATGTATGTGGTATATATATATATATATATATATATATATATATATATATATATATATATATATATATATAACATGAAAGAGATCCCTAACTGGGTCAACTTCTTTCAACAGGCGAATTCTCAAACAGGGCCCACACAGCGGAAACGTAGGAGAATTATTGAAAGTGACACTGACAGTCAGTAGGAATAGCGAAATAGGGACATAAACGATATCAATGAAATGTGGTTAAGGTTAAATTGTTTAATTAAATATTGTTCCTTCATTATTTTGATGTTTCTGGCTCGAATCGTACTGTTGCTATTGATGTAAATGGCTGCCCTGTTAGCGTTCATGACAACGAACGCTGCAAACTCAATGCTTGCATGCACATTATTAAAATATTTTGAATGTCAATTATCAGCCTTATGTTTTCATTTAATTTAATATTGCTTAAGAAACATATAGCAATTAATATGAATGAAGTGTACAGAAAATTATGAATCACTACAGAACTTCTTTTTTGAGCGTACATATATGCGAGGGGTTGTGAAGAGTTCACTCCCCTAAAGTGCACTGTTTGTGGCCGTCAAGTTTTATCTCCCATATAAAAATGAAAACTTTGATGTGGTATAAATAAAATATATGTATAGTATGTACGCTGTATCAATGATATACAACTCGTTGTATACATTTTCCATTAAAAGGAAACTCGGGAAAGCCTCGTTTCCTTTTATTAAAAAATTTATACATCTCGTGGAATATCATAGATACAGCGTACATACTATACATATATTCTATATATATATATATATATATATATATATATATATATATATATATATATGCTTTTAAAGTATAAGTGTATAAGTGGCTATATCTGGCTGGTTTAAAAACGTTTATTAGGTTGAAGGCCATATTTTTGCTGTCAAAATGAGTATATAACGTTGTCTGAACTTCCTCATAATGAAGTAAATTCGTATTTATTTTTACAAATGCGCGTCTTCCTTTATAAATATTCATAAACATAAAATATTTTAACGACATACACTTTTCGGAGTACACAAATTGAACGTATATCTTTACTGCGCCCCCTAGCAGGAAAGTTCAAAAGTGACTGTAAAGATGCTGTGTTTTCTGATCATTTCTCGATGTGCATTTCATTTTTTTTTTTTTTTTTTTGGATTATGTTAAATTAATATGCCTGATACTTATTGTTTATTGAAGAAGAGCAACGTTTTTGCTTACATAGTGGTGTAATAATGTATTTTTCATTTATCTCCTGATCATTTAAATTCATCGGTTTCGTGTTATTGTAAGTAAACAAACATAAACATTGCTTTCCTTACGGTATTTTGAAAAAATGCACATTCAGCGCATGGTAGCAACATTTTGAGATTTATCATGGTATCATGAATTCATATTAATTCCCCCTCATAAACTTTAATGTTACCACAGGAACAATCCAAATGTAAAAATCTAAATATAACCAGTATTCATAAATTTCCGACTTTTATAGATGTGGGAGAATAAAAGAAACCAAGTGCGTGTTAATATCCACTGTTTCAATGTCACACATTCTTGTTCATAAAAACTGACTAGTAAAATAACGATTTAGACTATTTTTAACGATACTTCGTCAAGATGACGAAGGGGTAGTCCAAGTTTTATCTGACCCTTGACACCCTAATTTTGAATAATAGGACTTTTATGTTTGTGTGTAGTGTCAGAGTCCATTCCCAGTTTTGTAATGTCTTCTTAAATGGAATGTCAAGACCTTAACGATACAAACCTCAAAAAATGCGCATCTGAGCATCGCCCAGTTTTGTCGGTATTTATTCAGATCATGCTATGTACAATATTATTATATGCTCATTTTTTTCGTTAACTTTACATTGTCAGAATTGTTCAGTATTACTTTACGTTGTGGTTGTTTAAATTTGTTTCTGAATGAACTAAAACAGATGTTTCGTGGACTACTACATACAAGCTGTTTGGCACATTTCGCGTTAACTTTGTTGATACAATGTATCGGATTTAGGCTAGCTAAACAATAGAAGCAAGAAAGGGTCCTTACAAATAATATAAAAGTGACAAGCCATAAACTGTCTTCTTTAGCTGGTGATAAGAATGGCAAAAAATATACTTAGAGTTTTACATTCTGAATTTTCTAAAGATGTACTTTCTTAGTTCTGCAAATCCGAATTACATGAGCCACGTCATAGGTTCTCAATCTTGATTACTTATTTCGAAATAGTACTGTAATTTCGCCGATAAGTGCAATTAAATCATCCTTACTGCACTCAAAATGAAATAAGCAATACGTTACATAGCGTCTTTTTGATAATTGCAACTGGAAGACCATATTTTTCCCACATTATGAATTCAAACATTCAATGACAGAAACAGAAATACATTTGCAGATGTCAACACTCAACTCCCTCGCTTCTTCAATCCCATGTATTTCATGTGGAATCCTCACATATAAATCAAGTCCATAATCACGAAATTTCGTAGAATCGATGAAAATACCAATATCTATTCATTCCAGGTCAAATGGAAAAGTTGTTGGAATGCGCATTCATTCACAATATGACTCCTAATTTAAATTTTAGCTAGACAGGCCATTTTTTTTTTCGAACGTTATATTGAGTGCGCGACTAATTTCAAATTTATCTGGGCGGAATTATGTGTGCAGTAATAATGTTGTTGTTGTGTAATGATGAATATGCGCTTGTGTATTTAGTTCTGAATGCGGCATACATTCAGTTACTTTGTTTCGTGTAGTGTATTTTGTTAATATAATTAAACATTAGGTAGAATACATTTTTTAGCATATAATTAAAAGGTTACTGCATTTGTATGGGAAAATATGAACTCGTTTTGTCGAATGGATATACTGTCCTGCAAGGTCCCGGTTTACGCTCTAAAAATTCAACCTGTTTTGCTGTCAGCTTGCGCACTTTGCTTCCAAATTACTTACCGAAGATGGCATCAAGGAGAAATAA
This sequence comes from Sinohyriopsis cumingii, assembly GCA_028554795.2. Classification (NCBI taxonomy): domain Eukaryota; kingdom Metazoa; phylum Mollusca; class Bivalvia; order Unionida; family Unionidae; genus Sinohyriopsis; species Sinohyriopsis cumingii. The sequence goes on from CM068838.1 coordinate 98,341,694, forward strand.
CAGTATTTAAATCATTTATCTAAACATAGACAAATACATATGATCTGCTTTCTTTTTTAACACAGACAGCAATATTGATATACATGTTTATTAATGGGCAGTCCAATGTTCATAAGACATTTCACCAAATTAGATCGGGAACACACGAAAACTGAATAAAAGGTTTCATGCAGATATTATGCACGGTTTTACGATGGGCAAGAGATGCCAGCCGTCCACCTGTGCTTGTATATTTCAATTCTTTTTTTAAATCTGAGCATTAATACTGTTACTGTGGCTGCCTACCTCACAACTTCATGGTTTATCCTTATTACATTTCCGTAACGTAGCGCCAGTACTTAAATAATGGACATGGAGTCATACAATCAATCCACACAATTATATTTTAATAGGGACTATTTAGCTCCAGAAACACTTATGCGGCTCTGTCCTGAGCTCACTAAAACTAAACCAAGCCATCATAAAAAATAAATTTTAGGTGTGTTTTATATCGAAGAGATCTTATCATGCTGTCACGGAATTAAACTCTTTTATTTATTGAATACATGAACTCGAGTTTCGTTTTTTGTGTACAACGATACCCGAGGGTGATTTATGTATATTGTGTCGTATTTCGAAATAATAAGTTCGGTTCATACCATGCCGCACGTGCGAAGTGCCCTCGATTTGACGAACCGAATGCCTACAATGCACTGACTGTCTGTGTATAAATACCTCACCGTACATAAATTTCTTTACAATACGAAATAGTCTTGTCAGCGGGCAGTCTGTTTCAAGGACTTGCACATCTTCAGCTGTAGAGGTATGTAAGTTTATTAATTTCATGTCTATAAGTTTATTTTTTGTATGTTTGCTATGTAGCATGGGTTTACGCAGTATAATGCACATCTTTCTATTCTCCTTTTCGACTTAGGAAGGGATTTATATCAGTAATGTAAAGCTACATTTTTTTTTAAGAACTGTTTAATATAGTAGGCATCTGATCGAGCAGGGTTAGGTTTATTTTTGAACCTGTCATTTTGTAATTATTGTGCTGATAATGTAATCTATATAACATATCGTGTATAACGTCATTACGTTATTATGCCTGTGCCATGTATAGTACATGGTATTGGATATATGTTCAGTTGTCTGTGACCGGAATGTCCGGGGTGTCTGGAATATCTACTGTCTAATGTCCGGGGTGTCCGGAATGTCTACTGTCTGTGACCAGAGAGTATGTATGTGAATGGAGTGTGGAGTGTCCGGAGTGTCTAATGTCCGGGGTGTCTGGAATGTCTACTGTCTGTGACTGGAGTGTATAATATTCAGTGTCCGGGGGGTTTAATGTCCAGGGTGTCTAGAATGCCTACTGTCTGTGACTGGAGTGTATAATATTCAGTGTCCGGATGATCTAATGTTCAGGTGTCCGGAATGTCTACTTTCTAACGTCCGGAATGTCTACTGTATGTGACTGGAGTGTATAATGTCCAGTGTCCGGAGTGTCCAGAGGGTCTAATGTCCGGCGTGTCCGGAATGTATATTGTTTAATATCCCGGGTGTCCGGAATGTCTACTGTCTGTGACTGGAGTGTCTAATGTCCGGGTGTCCGGAATGTCTACTGTCTAATGTCCGGGTGTCCGGAATGTATATTGTCTAATGTCCGGTGTGTCCGGAATATATACTGTCTGTGACTGGAGTGTCCGGAGAGTCTTATGTCCGGGATTTCCGGAATGTCTACTGTCTGATGTATGGGGTTTCCGGAATGTCTACCGTCTAATGTCCGTGGTGTCCGGAATGTCTACTGTCTAATGTCCGAGTGTCTGGAATATCTACTGTCTGTGACTGTAATGTCTAATGTCCAGTGTCCGGAGGGTCTAATGTCCGGGGTGTCCGGAATGTCTACAGTCAACTGTTTAATGTCCGGAATGTATACTGTCTGTGACCCGAGTGTACGGAGGGTCTAATGTCCGGGGTGTCCAGAGTGTCTAATGTTCGGGGTGTCCGGAGGGTCTAATGTTCGAAGTGTTCCAAGTGTTTCGAAGTGTTCCGAGTGTCCGGAGTCTATAGCAGCTGTGAAGCTGAACTGTAGCAGCCGTGGAGCTTAAACAGTGTACTGATGACGGAGTGTATCTCCGTACATGTAAGTTGTTAGCCGTGTGCTAATTTTGGGGTTCGTAAAGCCCTGTGCATTTTTCGAGACTGTAAAGATAAGTGTATATCTGTCCCTCCTTTATATCACCATAATTTCGCTACCTGAGTGAATGCATTTTACTACAGGAGTAAAATTTTACATCGTTTACTGCCTGAGGAGACTACATCCATCGTTTCGTTGTCAAATGGTTGTCAACCATTCATCCCTTGTCTTTGCATTTGCTAAATTAATTTATTTGTCTTTTTCATCATTAAGTCTTTGCGTTCTTATGTTAATTAAATCCAATATTTGGATTTTATATACACACACATTTTCATAATTAGTTGCTCATTCAAGTCATCCATTATTAAACATTGTATTTATATCATCGTCAAAAGTGTTATTTGTGATTCTGAAAATCCCACCCGGTTATCTTGTTACACGTGCATTGGCTTATTAGTGAACGGCATATCACTAAAGTGGCAAATTTTAGTACACCAAAGTTTTTAAAAATTTATCTTGTGGGATATTTTAATTTCTAAATAGTATTCTTGCCAATAAAATATTGTAACTGAAGATTGACATGCAGGTCTTTGATTATTTCATTTTAGAAAAAGGGACACATTCTCTGTATTTACTTCAAACTCCTGGACGTACATTTTTACCTGCCAGTAGCTTCTCGTGGGTCGGTGGTTCTTTCCTGGGTTTTCCACGGTTCTTCCTCCACCAGTTATAGCCTATCGTGTGCTGAAAAAATGGCGTTAAACCCTAGAACAACAATAACAACGGCAACAAAACAAAATATACAAATTCTACATGACAATTTCAATTTAGTTTGTTAATATGGATGTGAACTTATGTGCATGAGGTGAGATTAAGGCCGTATTTAGATTCAGTTGATCCTTATTTAGAATCAGAATACGTACTTATTGAATGCCCACTATTTAATTGCATAATTTGTAACACTGAATATTTGTTTGTCCCCATTCTGATTGTGATACGGTGTTTCTTTAAAATCAACCACAAATCTATTACAAATGACATGTATATATCAAAAGAGTAGTAAAATAGGTCTTTATCTACCGCAATTTGTTAAAATAAAAATTACCCCATTTTGATGGTAAAAATCATATGTCCCCGTTATGTAGGTTTTACAACAATGTGTGTGTGTGTGTGCGTGCGTGCGTGCGTCTCTGTGTGTGTGTGTGTGTGTGTGTGTGTGATATCAAATCTTTAATTCTCTTACATTTCCGCATTGGACAAGACAGTTCAAGGACATACATGCATGCATTTTTGTCTTTGCAGCGAGATAACATGAACTCTTATGTTGTGGCGCTGCACTGCTAGAAGTGTCGATGTGAAGTGTCCAGTGACAATTCGCCAGCAAGGAAACTTGTTTGTTCAAAGCTATACTCAGCATAAACACTTCACTGTCCCTGACCGTCAGCTAAAGGGAAAGGTGTATGCAAAGGTAATTTTTTGTCAGCATAGAATGTCACATTGGCAGCTAACTGTACAACTTATAGAAAATCAACGCACATTTGAATTATAAGAATAAAAATTACCTGTAATGCAAATTCTTGAAATGTTTAATCCTGACACAGTGGTGATAAAAAAGACAAGAATCTTGGAATCAATTTCTAAGCGCTTTTCGTAATGTTAGTGGCTTTCGGGGTAAAGGCATGAAATTTCCATATATGTTTATTGTTGAATTATACGCTTGTGATTATCTCCTTTGAAATAACATGATTTTCACTTTCTCAAAGGAGGAGACGTGCTGCTAGAGAGCAACTTTTCACACCCGCCTTGAAAATTGCAAAAGACGCTAATCTGGAGAGTTCGGGACCAGATGCAGTATCTTTCTCAAAGAAGGCGCCTTTGGAAACAGTTACTAATATAAACAGAGCGAAGCTACGTCCAGAAGAGCCAAGAATTTTAGAATTTGAAGTTTGTGGTTTATATATAACTCAGAGAAATCTAGTTAGATATAAATTTTCTATAAAATTTAAACTATTTGATTTTCTTTTAATATTGTTTGCTCATTAATGTTACTGTCTGCTATCAATTTTTTTTAATAAAATGTCTTATATCTAGTTTGTAATTAAATTTTTCTCGTTTCAATTTTTTCATTTTGTATTTGTAAACACTAGGATATGGGCACTAAAATTCGTCTAACAAAGCTATACCTTGATTTATATTGTACATTATGAGAGAATGAAGTTATGAATATTATATTACATGAATTACAATGATATATTTGTTCAGATTATTACTGCTGAATGAAGACTTCATCAACGCTCATGACCTCTTAGTAGCAGACATAAGAGTGGATGGGGAGCCACACTTCCTGCTGACAACTGAACATCAGTTAGGACTTTTGGGAGAAGCGAAACGGTGGTACATGGATGGAACAATTAAAGGTAAGTCATTACGTTGTATTCATTAGTTTTTGCTGCACGCGTACCAGTTATTCCTGAATTCTAGATTGTGTTGGGTTTAAATTAATAATAGCACGCAGTAATAGCCTTCAGGTCCGTTTATTTAATACGTGTGGTTATAACTTCCAGGAGTAGTGAAGGGGGACACTTTACGTATAATGGGAATTAGCATTAAAAACACCCTTGGGACACTTTACGTATAATGGAAATTTAACATGGAGAAAAATCGTGGGACACTTTACGTACAAGGGGAATTTAACATGGAGAAAAATCGTGGGACACTTTACGTACAAGGGGAATTTAACATGGGAATAAATCGTGGGACACTATACGTACAAGGGGAATTTAACATGGGATTTTTTTTTTTTTAAAAAAAGTTTTTTTAAATTTAAATTTAAATTTAAATTTTAAAAAGGGGTAGGCAATTCAAAGACTATCTCTTTTCGAGAAATATGGCTGGCCCTGAAAAGGGCCTTTGGGTTTTCTTCTTCTAATTTCTTCTTTTCCTCCACCAACTTCTTATTTTATCTCCAACACTCTTTCTCTTCTTTTTTTTCTCCTTCTCTTCTTTCTTCTCTTCCTCCTCTTCTTCTTTCTTCCTCTTCTCATTTTCCTCTTCTTTTTCAATTTTTTCGTTCCATGTTCTTATTCTTATCTTTTCCTCTTCATCCTCCTTCTCCTCCTTGATCTCTTTCATGACACCACTAATCTTGTCCTTTGCTTTCCTTAAATTGTTAATTTCCATCTTTACACGATGGGGACTATAGGAATAATGGTCTTCAACGAGTCTTATTAGCATCTGTTCCATTATTCCTAAGTTGTCTAAAACGTCTTGCAAGGTTTGTAATTTGTCCATTTGGTTTGACGCCATCTTCTTTGTATTCTTTGCAGAATGGTTTGAACGACGAACATTGTGGGTTCTTATACGAAAAGCGCGAACGTGAAGGAAAACATCCCCCTAAAACATAAAATGGATCTTACCTAGATGATGACCCAACATCGCGCGGACGTGAAGGAAAACATCCCCCTACTTTCTCATTTCATATAATATAACCCTAACTATACTCTCCACATTTGCTAAGAAACCCATAATCTACTATTCACACAAACATACCTGAGCTCTTACTAACACACAAACACATACACTTCCACTATTAATAAAGAGTTAGTGTTTATTTTCACACTACTCTACCTACACACATTGGCAAATTAATAGTTATTTCTTTTCTAGAGTATTGGGTAGCCCTGAAAAGGGCTGTTTTTTAAACTCCTGATGCACCTATCTAATGGTTGCACCGTCCTGGCCTGGCGCCGCACACGCATCTTCTTCCCCAGTCTTCTTTCACCTTTCTTCTGGGGAGCGCAGAGGGAGGATGATTCGCTTCAGCACCCCAATCCTCTGTTTCAGGAATATTAAACGACATCCTCTCTTCTCTTTTCTTTTCCTCTTCTTCCCTCTGTCTTCTTTCCTCTTCTTCCTTCTTTATTCTTGCTTCTTCTACTATAGCCTCCGCTGATAGTTCGTTTACTATCCGCCTGGCATATTCTAGGTGCATCTGGAGTTCTAACAGTTTCACTATTCTGCTAGTCATTCTTCTGGCTGTGTTGATCAATCAACAAGGGTAGCTGGACTACCGAACGAGTTTCAATTTATACTGAAAGCGCGGACGTGATGGAAAACATCCCCTAAAAACATAAAATTCATCTTACCTAGATCATGACCAAAAAACAACAACAACAACAACAACGCGCGGACCTAAAAGAAACACTCTCTCACTTTTTTATGCTACCCATCACTTCAATAGACTATCCACATACGCAAAGCAATCCAATCTAACCCAAAATATACACCTCTAACAGCCCAAAAAACAAACATCATTTTAATCTACTATCCACACCATCCTACTTTATCACTTACTAACACAATCACACAAACTCATACCCTCACATTTTTTAAAGAAAGAGTTAGTGTTTATTTTCACACTACTCTACCTACACACATTGGCAAATTAATAGTTATTTCTTTTCTAGAGTATTGGGTAGCCCTGAAAAGGGCTGTTTTTTTGCTATGGCATTCTTTTTTAGTTTCTAAGAATGCGATGTCCTCTGAGGATAGACTTTCTGGCGATAGGTCTGCTTCTTCGGAAAGAGAAGAAGAATTCTTTGGTGTCGATACGACAATCGACAAAGCCTCTGTCAGCTTCAGGTTGCTGCTGTTGCTGTTGTTGCTGCTGCTGTTGCTGCTGTTGCTGCTGTCTCTGAAGTCTGTACTTCTCTGTCCATTCTTCTTTCTCCCTGTTCATTTCTTCTCTGAAGAGCTCTTCTATCAGGTCTTCAGTGATTTTTAACATTCTCACATTCTCTATTTCTTCTGGTTTCGGTATCAGGCTGTGTCTGACCCTATGCAAATTCACGTAGGCTTCGTTGAGCTTAGCTAGTTTGGAGCACATCTTCTTAGGAGGATGAGTCGACAATGGATGGCTAGACTGGGAACAACCCGGTTCTTAAAGTGAAAGCGCGGACGTGAAGGAAAACATCCCCCACACGGTTTTCGAGCCGCAACGTTCATGAGAGGGATAGTAAGAAATGAAAGAGCATCAATCCAACATTCTTATAGCTAAACAAACCACAAAGGCATTTTTTCTAAACACAACATTTTTTATTCAAAAATCACTTAACACTAAACAACAACATTTTTAACAATAATCCAACACTATAACATCAAACAATTTTTTTTCAAATCACAAACATTTTTTTATTCAAATACAATCTACTTTAAACAAGGCTGACAACGTTGTGAATGAAATTGTGATTTCCACTGTTGGAAATCATTAGGCCATTGATGGACACTACGTTTCCTAGCTTGAGACAAAAGATAAGCATAATGGTCACAAAACCATCGATCTACTTTCACATCGTTTCTAGCAGAAGAACGAGGATCGAAATGAGTCACTAAATGTTCTAAGGAATAGCCCAGGCTGCGATGATGCAGAAAATACACACAGTACTGTCCACACACCAAGGAATCTGTGCCTTGTAATTTCACATTATTGAATCGGGTGGTTTGAGCATTTCTTCTCATAAAGTCGATGATATCGTCTTCCAAAGGGGGCAATCCGTATGAATCGAAATATTCCACACAGCCTTCTTGAGGAAAGTAGACGGCTACCCAGTGGGTTCCTGGGAGATGACTGTCGTCCGTGTTGATCACGTAAGCTTGATGGTCTTTAGGTTTGCGATGAGGGAGTTCATCTTTAGCACAGACGACGGGATTCCAAGAAGCCGTATACGAACTGTGGTTCAAAAGGTAATAAAGTTCCCAGGTATCCATTGATTTGTGTTTGTTTTCTTCTTCACAGGTAATAATACGTTGTCAATTCGATCCTGACTTTTGCTTGAAAATGTCTGACGAATAAACGCTTATTCGTTCTGTTTCCTCACTCTGATTCAGGAGAGCTTCGATGCGACGGATCTCTTGAGTGGTTAATGGTGGACAAGAATGTTCACGCAAGTCTTTATACCACTGGTGCAACACGTCTTTGTTCGAGATAAGGCTCCAAGCTTCGTCCAGATACTCGTCCAATTTTTCTTCTTGACTCAACATCAGGCATTTATCGTGTTGAATTTGACTGGGATGATCGTTTTGACATCCATAGCAATTTTTCTTGATCAATTCCGTCATTTTGTCGACCAAGTGTTTGGCAAAACAGCAGACTAAATGGGCTTCTTGTTCTGGCCATCTCGACTTCATTATGATATCTTCTTCGTCTTTGTCTTGAGATTCTTCTTTTTCCACGGTCTCCTTACATTCCATCTCCAAAGTTTCTCCACTAGGTAAAGAAGGATAACAGTCTTCCATGGCTTTCTAATAATCTAGAATGACTTCTCTCAAACTGTTGATTTCTATGGTATTATCGAATTCTGCATACAGGATGACGTTCACTGTCTGTTTCAGTTGTTCTGCAAACTGAAGTTCCACACGAATCTGGCCGGATTTTATAGGGTGGAAATGTCCCTCGTCGCTGCCTTGGTCTGGAGTGAAATCGAAAGCCCACAAAGCATAGCCTCCTGCATAATCCTCATACTCAATGCCGTGACTGGTGTTGGTTCCTAACTGACCGGTGGCTTCGTACAGGGACAAGTACGATCTCAAGTAATTCATCTGTGTGGGATCAAAGCTAGGTTCGAAAGGTCGGGTACACAAGGTCTTGCCATCACGACTGACTTCGATTTTCTTCACGTTGAAGTGTTGAAAGTTGAAAGGATTTTCAGCGAAGGCTCCGTTGAAGGCTGCATTCGAGACCATACCAAGGATCAAACGTTTGGGTAACTGTCCTTGGAACAGATGATCTTCGATCATGGAATGCTGTCCAGTAGAAATGGTGAACGTTTTCACTTCCACACGTCGTATGGGATACTTGGCGGTCGTTCTGCTCAACGTTTGACTGATGTCGTTACCCACTTTGGGTAACACTTCCACGCGCCGTACGTAGAGTCTGGCTTGTAGGATTGTGCTTTTAGGATTGCCACCCTTAGTAGCAGTTTCATCAGCCAACAAATGGAAAGCGGCACTGCTGCGATTCAGTCTCAGGCGCACATTGACACCGTTCAGCAAATATTTCTCTTGCAACCACATGTCCAAATGCAAACGATCCGTCAGTTCTAAACTCTTTTTGCCTGTGATTCTGTTTCGTCTTGCCACAAAGCCGTCATTGTCACCTGCGTCATCTATCTTAAACTTGCCCGCTTCGTCATCTGCCCACAGCACACAGGCATTGAGATGACTTGTCTTGGCATCTGGTCCGTACGTCAAGAGATTTTCCAGGTAGGCACGGTAAGGGTAAGTATCCATGCTGCTGCTAACCAGTTTGTTGTTCAAGTACAAGTCCACTGAGCTGAACAAGGAATGGCATGAAATTGTTGACGGGAGCTATAATCTCAGTGTCTTCTACTGCACCATCTTCGGGCTGTCCTTTGATTTCAAACTCGATGGGAGCTGAGGCTGCCAATGAGGAGACGGGATGAAATTCCACCCATTGGGATTCTTGCATCGTCATCATGGTAGGGGGCATGGCAAACGGATCCAGTTCCGTCTTGGAACAAGCGCAAGACTCTCGGTGCATCATTTTTTGTTGTTGCTGTGTTTCAATAATCGAAAACGTCTAAGTCTCGAACGGTTCTTCTTTTCTTGGCCTTTCTCGCTTGAAGTCTGGTGAAAGGGTGTTTTCTTCTTCGTCGTCTCTTTCTGCCTTGTCCTTGCTGAATGCTTGACTCGGTAGCGTGCAGGGCATTTATAGGTGTCTCTCGTCGGCCCAAAATGTCTTTGCCCGTTTGCAGCAAGACATTTTTGCCAGCCCTCATGAAGGCTTCTTTAGGGTTTTGTTTGTCGATGATGACATTTTGGAGAAATTCTTTGCCTTGTGTCAGTGCCGCATCTTTCAAGGCGTGCAATCCGCGTGTCACCATCGGTTTCAACACTGGGGCCACCGAACGAAAGGCCGATTTTAACATGTCTCCTAAACCGTGTCCTCGCTGTCGAGCCACCCCTTGGTACACTGGATACATGACTTACGAGTCGTGAGAGAACCGTTTTCGAAAATGGAGTTTCACCGTGACTTTTCCTTTGGTGAATGGAACATTTTGTCCCAGATCTCCTTTTATAGCAATGTTGACCGTGTCCAAATACGACTTGCTGACAGGCAAATAGTGAGGATGGACAAATTCGCGGTGGACGTGGTAAGTGTTTCCACCTTCCTCGTCAGTAACCGTGGCAGAATTTACTTTGAAAGGAATGACACGCAGTAATGGTACGGAGGTGTGTCCCACCACGTTGTACTCCACCACATCGGAGTACACTAACATCAAATTCAGTCCTTGGTTCAGTTCTACCGGGAAACGAAAATACCTTGCAAAATGCATGTCGTTGTCAATCTCTGCCATTTTAATTTTTTTGGTCTGCTTATCCGTGACCAAATTGAGGTCTCCACCCAAAATGTCATACAATCCAGGGCAAAATTTAATACGTATACTTCTTTCCTCACTATCAAATTTGATGAGTAGACGATGAGACTGTTGATGGTACTGAATGGTGACACGTTTATTTACTTTGGTCAGAACTTTGTCAAAGGTTGCATAGAATTTGTCAGCGATGGCCTCCACCAGATGCTGACCACTAAAATAATGGCCTGAATTAATTTTAAAGCGATAAACGAAAAGAGGAGGAGAAGAGTCACTGCTGCGGGGTAATAGCTCCTTTGCAAGATGTGAGTTATGTTGAGGACTGCCCGTCATGGTTTGCTGCAGTGCTGGGTCCAAAATTTCGACGTCAAAAGTGTTTTGAGTTTCAGTGATGTTTTTGATTTGTGTTGGGTGAATCATTTCTACCAAAGCCACTTCCCAATGGGCTTCGTGATCTAAGGGGATGGCTTGAGGTAATTTGGCCGTGTAACAGCACAACGTGTTGTTGGGAAACACCTCCATGGAACTGTCACTGGGTAAGGTTAAGTAAAATTGGTTTTGATGACTCATAATTCCAGAGTTCTGTGGCTGTCCGAGGGGTTAGTGGATGTCAGAGGCGTGTCTCCGCCCAAAATGGGGTTCTGGTTGTGGTTGTTGTTGGAGTGGTGACTGGCACTGACACTGGACACAACGTTCCCGTTTGAGGAGAATTTCAGGGAGGGATTGGGAAGCAGGTAACCGATGCAACTGCTCAATAAAATGGTCCACAATTGTTTATCTCCTTGTTGCAAACTCAAATTGGCAATGGCTGCCCCGATGACGCAATACACCACGAAGATTTGGCAGAAAAAGACGATTTGCGTTTTAGGCACACCACACCCACAAGGGTTGTTTTTGTAAATCTTGCACAGAAGAACTAGGGGAAGAAGGAGTGGTCGACGTAGCTGCGTCTGATGTGTGAAAGGGCATGATGGTCACTTCTTCTTTTTATAGTCGATGACTTGCGAAGCGTCGATCCAAGAATCGAAACTGGGTGGATATCCTTTCCAACGTACTTTGACTTCTTTGACACGTCGTTTGCCCACTTTACGGGTTCTGCGTTCGAGAATGCTTTCGATGTCGTACACGTCGTCTTCTTTTTTGGTGACACGTTGTAACTCGGGCAAATAAAATGTTCCTATGAGTACTTCTCCGTTCATGTCTTCCAATTTATAGACGGCAGGATGACGGCCATGTACTCGTCCAGTGACGCGAAACAGTTCGGTCGTCCAGTTAGGTAAGTAACCTTTGTCGAAAGTGCGTTTGGTTTTGCCAATGCGCACCCAATCTCCTACGGTCAACTCTCCACTTTTCTTGGGGACAGCCCTCGTCGGGGACGTACCGAACAGACGCTCAAACACCAACACTTCATTGTCGGGAGTCACGTCTTGCGGGGCACGTCCGATGCTTCGATGGTAAGATTGGTTGTACGCTTGCACCAGGTGCGGTAAGATGTCGATGTACTTCAGAGTGTGGTGATGCGTAAAATATTTCCACATGCGTTCTTTCAAAGTGCGTTGAAAACGTTCCACGATGCTGGCTTTGGTTTCGGGATTCTCGGTGGTAAAAAAATGAATGTCACGTTTCTTTAATTCTTTTTGGAAAGCTTGGTTCAGAAATTCGGTGCCTTTGTCCGTTTGCCATCGAAGAGGGCGACGACCGCTTTGTTTCAACACCCGTTGCAGGGCTCGCACTAACTCGCTGCTGGATTTGGAAGTCAAAGGCACGACCCAGGCAAATTTGGAAAAGACGTCGATGACACAAAACAAATATTTGTAACCACGATTGTAGCTGGCCAAATGAGAGACATCGGCTAAATCGGCTTGCCATTGATGATCGATACCTTCCACTCGGGTGCGACTTCTGGCAAACTTGCGTCGAATGGGTTTGTGTAAAGTGTAGGTAGCTTGTTCTTGTAACCATCGTTGCACTTGAGGTAAACGGAGACTTTTCAGTCGCGTTTTGGCAGCACGATACAATTTTTGAACTCCTGCGTAACCTGCAGGATGCGAGGGATCGTAGTAAATGCTAGCTAAGACTTTTTCCATTTTTTGCTGTGTTAATAAGTCACCCACTCTTCGGTGATGCTACTTTGGGTGGGTCGAAAGGGTGGTTTGGAAACGGATTTACGTGTCCGATGGGCTACGGGAGTAGAAGTCGAAGGTAGTGGTGGTGGTGGTGGAGGTGGCAATGGAATGGCTTTGGTTTTCTTTTCTTTTTTCGCTTCTGGTTTCCCTTCTTTCTTTTTCACTTCTGTCGAAGGAGGCGTGGACATCATCTTTTTAACCCAAGCTTTCATTTCTTCTCGTTGGGGTGTGGGGGACGGGGTCAACAAGGATGCTGCAATCTTACTCGAAATGGGAGCTGCTGACGGTGTTTGAAACACTTCGCGCATCTCTTCTTCCTCAGGTCTTTGTGGGGTAGCATCTCTGGTGACCCTTGGGGATGGTAGTGGTGGTGGGGGTAATGATGATGATGGTGCTGGACTTTTCATCAAGGTCTTAAAATCTTTCAGAGTGGGTAAAGCTGTTTCGTCTAAAGCTTTCTGGTGAAAGAGTTGCACTCGTTGCAAGAGTTGACCGTACTTTTGCGATTTTTCTGTTTCGGACAAATCTTGGCGATCCAGCAAGGATTGCAATTCGTGTTGTAACTGGGACATCTCGCTCAAATTGGGATTGGGAGGTAAATGCGGGGTGCGTTGTTCTTGCCACCGATGGTATTCCATCCATCGTTTGTAAGGCACTAAAGCTAGTTTTCGTCCTTCCATGGTGTTGTCAGGGGTGAATTCTGAGATCTTGGGACTTCCGAAGGCCTTTTTATCTTGCTCCCACCAGTCCTCCCAACATGGTTCCCAAGACTCCTTTCAGTATGGGGCCTAACAAGAGAGGTAAAATACCTCCACGTTGGACCAACATCTTCTTTTTTTGACGAATGGGAATTTTCTTTTGAACCATTTTCCGAAGAACGTGACGATGTTTGCCTAAGCATTGTTTCTGGTGTTTGGACAAAGGGATCGTGCCTTTCAAAACGTTCAAACAACATTCGCACACGGTATCGATGACCTCTTTGGAGGCCGTTTGAATGAGTTTTTTTCGTAGGGGTGGAGAAGCTTTGGACAGGACAGATAACAGGTCCCCATGTTTGGCTAAACGTGGTGGTAGTCCTTTCCTTTTCTTTCCTTGGGGTTTTCTGGAGGGTGACATCTTTGAGTCTTTAGGAGCACCTAAAAACACTGATACCCTACTCGGTCACAGGCCTTTTTTATACTGGAACGCGTCGCCACTGATTGTCTTTACGTTTTATCAGTTTGAGGACAGGCATGACACGTCGTGCAGGGGTACGTAACGGACTAAATCGAGCCAGTTCTTGCTTGGACAAATCCAGTAAACTTTGTAACATGCCCGATCTTTCTTGAACTTTGATTTTGGGAGAAGGTACTTTGTGAGCAGCAGCCACTGCCGCTAAATTGGAAGGTCCTGCCACTGGGGAAGTTCTTTTGGGGGTCATCAACGGAGAAGTTCTTGGTGTAATCAACGTCTCCAAGTACTCTTCAGTTCCTGGTGACATCAACGGAGAAGTGGACAAACGTGAGGCTGCCGGAGACGCTGTGGCAGGTCGTGGCTTGCGAGTGTAAGGTTGCGTCCTGGCCGAAGTGCCTCTCTTGCGACTAGTTTTATTCTTCTTCTGTGGGCTTTTCTTTTTCTGGGGACTTTTTCTCTGTTTCTTTTTCTGGGGGCTTCTTTTCTTTTTCCGGGGTGATGGTGGTGGTGTCTGGTAAGAGGAGGGTCCCGCCACTGGAGAAGTTATTCTTCTTGGGGACTTGGTCTTTTTCTTTTTCTTCTTGGGGCTTCGTTGAACTTTTGTCTTGGGGATAACTTTGGGGGTATTAGGATCCCATCTTAAGAGTGAGCGAATGATGACCCCTCCTAGAGTACCGCTCCCTCCAGGTTTCAAAATGATTTGTTTTTTGGTTTGAGTGTCGATGCGGGGATCGGCCAGTTGGACCAAAGCGACTTTGTTTCGATCGAAAAAGCGTTGGGTTTGATGAGGAATCTGAATGATTCCTTGGAGTAATTGACGTGCCGTCACCGTGAACCATCGTAAGACTTCTTTGAGACTAGCTTCTAAGACACGGGCTCGTGTTTGTGGATCTTTTTCTCGGCTGATGCCATACAAGGCACGAATCAATTTGACGGGAAGATGAGACTGAAGGGACGTCATGTTCACACTGTGTGAGACAGACGAAAAAGGGTCTGAGGTTTTTATAGATTTTTTTCATGGGGAGTGAAATGAAGTCGAGGACGGAGACGTGTACAGGACAGGCCCTCCGTCTTGGCACCAGTGGTGAAACAAGTGGGTACGAAATCGCAAATCCTCGGGGGTCGTAGGTTTCAAATCGACGAGTAAATAGGCGTGTGGCGTTTGAGTGGCATCGTCGTACGCCTGAGTCAGCCAAGGCGTTCCTAACTGTTTGGCTAAGACTTGCACTTGCGATTTATCTCGAGGACTTTTAAACAAGACCACGTAATGCGCATTGAGACTGATGGTGCGATGGGCTTTACTTTGTTGAAACAAATTTTGGGTGATGTAAACGACACTGGCATTACGGTGATGCCCTTTGCGCGTGAACCACAATTTAATTTCTTCTTCGTCTTCTCCTAACATGTCGTCGAAAATGACCAAATGGGTTAGACGGGAGTCAGAGACGATGCCGTCGTCTTCTTTAGGAATGCCTTCCACAAACACGATGGAATCGCCTTGACTTTCTCGCAAGAGGCTGTACGCCGATTGCCACTCTTTGTAACACCACACGATCCGTTGAGGGGGTCGATCGATCAAATGATGTTTATGTTCGATCAAACGTTTGACGAATTCGGTTTTGCCTGAACCGCTAGGTCCAGCAATGAGCATGTTAAAGGGATGGCGAAGATACAAAGCCTCCCAACTGGCACGATCTAAGTGTTCGTCGATGACTTTGACAGTAGAGGAAGAGGGAGCAGAGACAGTAGAGGTAGCCATGGTGTGAGAAATGTCACTTGTGACACGAAAAACAAACAAGACAAGAGTTTATATACTTTTTCAGAACACGTTTATTGAATGTTTTTTTTTCAAACATGAATACGAAAGACAAAAATACATAAAAGCCAAAGGCTTAAGTACAAGGATAAAAGGCACATGATAACGATGAACGTGGAATAAACACAAGTGTCTGTACAACAACCACATGTTTTGGGTAATGTTCTAACCAATTCAACAGGGGGTAAGGTCACACAAGTGTCCTCCCGAAAGGGTCTTTCAGGTCTGTTCACGACAGTCCTGTCCTGGGTGACGGGTTCTTCTGGCACCGTCACTAACACGGGTTGAAAAGTAACTTTTTTCCTTGAACAACTCTCGTGCATACTGGGCCACTTCTTGGGTCCAAGCCTCAAAATCCCATTCTTTCCAGGCACGGACATCTGTCCAATGGGGATGTAAGTCACAAGCTACACACACATCGTCATACACGTCTTGGGTAGCTAAAAGTTGACGAATCTTTTTTTCCCGTAGAGGTCGAGAAGTATCCAGATGAAAACGCAAGGCTTTGAGCAAAAGGAGTTTTTCGTGACCATTTAAGGCCATGGAGGTGGTAAGTACTGATCGTAAAGAGTCCACAAAGAATCGGCTGGTAAACGAAATCCCAAAAAACAAGTCACTAAGACACACACCACTTGTCGTCCCAAATTGAATGGATACAGTTCTTGTAATAATCGATGGTAATGATCCACGGTTTGAATATGGTCATTGAGTTCCTTCCACGGAATCTGTTGGATGACATGTGACATAAGTCGTGGCATGGCAGCCTGTTTTTATAGTCTCTTTGTTTCGGAAACAATACACGTACTTTCTAGCCAGAGATCTTCGTTCTCCAGTAGGGAATCTAAATCTTGCATACTGTAACCGAAACTTCAGAGTTCGTTTAGAAGTTTCCTCTTCCTCTAAGTAGATTCCACGTAAAATATGTTGATAATCCTTTAACTTGTCTTCCTCAATGTATTGCTGTAGGTGAATCTCGAAGTAACCAAAATAATGAACATTTCGATCATTCACTAACTCAAAGTGTTGAACAAGGTCTGACCACTGAAACAATTTCTGACGAATCAGTTCTCTTATACCATTCAGGTACCAGTGGTTAAAGATCTGGTGACGTAACGGATGCAATTGTTCTTTACGTTTGACTTGTATTTTCACCAGCTCTCGATAAATGCGTTCTCTCAACTCCACGGGCAAAGCACGAATGTTCTCTAGCAAAGTATCCATGAATAGGTCATACTAAATCCTCTTTGGTCTGACACAAGAAATGTACTCTTTGCACAAACATGGTTTCACTTCAGTGTCAAATTTAAATCGTTGAGTCACTAATCTACACATTACAATTCGTTCAGAAGTTTCCTCTTTCACCAAGTTGACATTGTGTTCAAGATGTTGGTAATTCGTTAACTCTTCCTCTGGAATTCGATGCAGTACGTTTACAATGATGTAACTACAATCGTCCATACCAAACCAATCCTTTTTAAAACTAGAGGATCGTTGATCAATGTCTGTCCAATGGAACACTTTCAATTGAATCAGTCCTTGTATAGCCTTCAGGTACCAGTGGTTCAAACACCGGTGACGTATCGGATGCAATTGTTCTTTACGTTTCACTTGTATTTTGACCAGTTCTCGATAAATGCGTTCTCTCAACTCCACAGGCAAAGCACGAATGTTCTCTTGTAAAGTATCCATGAACAGATGATTATGGTAAGAAGTTACTTCAATGTCTCGGTCCCACTAAGGGTAAGTAATGACAATTCGGTGACCATCGAGCATGTTCTACGTAGGCCGAATCTTGCGGTTCCCAGTGGTGAAGTGACACACCGCAACTGAAGCACTTGACTTTATCTCCTTCGCCCAAGTAGAAAAATCCGGCTCTGGCTAATTCTTCGGGGGTCGGTCCTCCCAGATACTTAGGCCATTTTCCTTTGAACGATTGAAGACGATTTTCAAAGTCGCAGTATTCCGACGAACGCACAGGAAACGAATATTCGTTTTTCACAGGTTCGTTTCGATGAGGGTTGAGTGAAATGGGCAGGAGTTTGCTCAGGGCTGGATGACATCCGTAGGGAGGTAAACGTGAAGGTCGACATTCCCCTTTAAAACGAAACCCAGTAAAATGTCCAAGAGGACGAGCAGCATCGCTTTCGCATCCCTCAGGTTTGACACGCACAGCATCACTTTCCATGATAGGGGTAGGGGCACTAAAGTTCCCATGATGCTTTACGGCATCGCTCAGGTCACAAGGTACAGCATCGGTCCCATCGCAAGGCTCACAATCGCATTCCACTTCCGAAGCCTCACACTTGAATTGTGCCCTTGTAAACAACTTGTTCTGTGTTTCTCTGAAAGTATTCATCTTGTTTGCTCGGTCTTGGTAGTCACAATGAACTATCGATCTTGACCATAGCCCCTTTTTATACTAGTCGCAATGCAGTCTCCAGCTTGTACATCTTTCCTTTTTTACGTTTTTTATGTCCTGTTCTGGAAGGTACCGTCACTAAGGTACCGTCAACATTGTACCGTAGTGTGATGGGTGGAAAGGCCATAGAAAGGTAAGGGCAGTGCGGAGACCATCGAGTATGTTCCAGAATAGCTGAATCTTTATAGATACATAGATCCATTCGTAACTTCAGTCCGCAAGCGAAACACTGTACCTCGTATCCCAATCCTGACTCAGGTCCCAAGTAGACAAATCCTGTTCTAGCTAAAACATGCGAAGAAGGTAATCCTTCCCTATCCGTAGGCCATTTCTGAAACGTGTCCAATCGACGGGCACAATCACAATAGTCAGGTAAGAAGACTGGAAAATGGTAGGGTTTGAACTTGGAGTTCTCATCGGGTTTCTCACTCGATTCTTGCTGTGGCGAAGTCATCTTTCTGGCGGGGTAACTATC
The DNA here is from genome assembly GCA_028554795.2 of Sinohyriopsis cumingii. NCBI lineage: Eukaryota > Metazoa > Mollusca > Bivalvia > Unionida > Unionidae > Sinohyriopsis > Sinohyriopsis cumingii. Next base: position 98,360,212 of record CM068838.1, read on the forward strand.
CTCTTACAACCAATGTTTTATACCAACGTGTCCATACGGTAAGGTGAAATGATTGGGAAGTCGAACTCGCTTCTGGTACACGATTTGATAAACTTTTTCCAAAGGTCGACTGACGATGTGGTGAGTGGGTAAACGTACAATCTTGTTCGGTTGGTGAGTGGTCACTTTAAAGTTTCCATCCTCTCCCGATTGCAAGGCTTCTTTCAATACCCCAAAGTTGACCACTCGACTGGTACGATAATTCAGAGTCAGTCCTTTCACTTTGCACGTCGTGTGCACTTCTCCTTGTTTGTCCCGGTATTCGTAACCGTAATTTTTGGGACCGCCACTGACGAAACTTAGAATCTTGTCGTCGGGATGTTCGTCTGTCCAGGCTCCTAAACGGTCTCCTTCGATGTTAGGGTGATGTTGAATCGGGTGATGGATGTAAATGCAACTGTCCGTGTCAAAGTACAGGACGCGTTCCCCTAACAGTTCTAAAGCTTCGTACAATTTTAAGCGAGCATGGGCTGTCACGTAAGCCGCAATGATGACATTTCCAAAAGGGTCGTCTTGTACAAAGTCCAGATCTTCTTCGTAATTGACCAAGATCAAATTCTCTCGAACGACGTCCACGTGTTTCATGTATTTGGTTTTGTCGTGAATCATCTGGAAGTAGCGGGAAGGTTCTGTCAAATATTCCGTCTTGGGTAAACACGGTCGTTGTGCCATTTTACCCCACAAGCAATTTAACATCACTTTGGCAAACGATCGCCTGCCTTCGTTTTTCTCGATGTGGTCTAAAGTGATGCCTTCTTGTTCGTAGTATTTCTCTTTGAATTGTATTTGGTCTTCGGGAGTGTGACACCAGGAAGGATAGCCGCTGGCTTCTTGCTTCAGTTTCAAAAAGGCATCCACGTAGTCTGCGAAAATGCCTTTCTGCGTGGGGTCACCCTTGCGGTACTGTTGTGTCTTGGGAAAGTGGCAAATTTCGTACACTTCTAACAGTTGGTATCCCATGTCCAGAGCTTTGAACAATTCTACGCTGACCCAAGTTCCCGTCAAGGCCCGTTCTTCCTGGCTGTGATGACAAGGTTGGTCTTGGTTGCACGTTTCGGCAGAAGTACGGCACAAGGGAAACATCAGTTTGCCTTGACAATGGTGAGGTAAGACGGGATGGTATAGGTTCGTGGGAGGCAAAACTTTGCACTTGATCAAGCCTTCGTATTGTCGAATGTTGACCAGGTCGATGTGTTCCGTCAGCAATTGCGGGTGCCCTACAGGAAAGCGACAATATTTGCACACGTAGGGATACAGCGAACACACGTCCAAGTATTTGATTTCTTCTCCGATCTCTTCGTCGGCTTGGTACAGCAAACAGGTGGCATTGGTCCTTCCTCCGTACAAACTATCCCTCGGGTTCAGCGGGTCCATGAACTGGTAACTTTCCACGAGGCGTTTAAACTCGGGATCGGTTTTCATACGGTGATCGTACTCGTGTTCCCACATTTCCACCACTTGGTATCCTTGCTGTTCTAACTTTAGGCGTCGCTGACAAGTGTCCTGGTACAAGTCTTCCACGGTTCGTTGCAAAAACTGATTTTTAGTGCCACGGTCAGGGTAACAGACGGGACATCCGTGAAATAAGCAACCGTTAAACTCGTACACGATATTGGGGTTTTCTAAGTCCCAGCCGTCGACCGAATACGTTCCGATGGTCTTTTCACCCCCTCCGTTGCGGGCATGCTGAATCCATTTGTCTTCCTTGTCGCACAAGTAATGTAACCAACGTAGGGCTTTGACCGAGTATTGACGTTTGACATAGTGGGTCGTTTGAGGGCTGATGACAGCCACGGTGTTTTCAGGCATGAATCGTTGTCGATACACTAAGGAACACGCTTTGGCAATGGTGCAAGCTTCTTTCAAAGGATCGACCCCTCCGTGTTCCATGAACAGTTCTCGAAATTTTCCACAGCAACGTCGTAAAATGTCCACGTCGGAACGACAATACTTTAGCATTTCTTCCTGAAAATCGAAGGGGTCCGAGGCGTGAGCCTGGTACCAAGCGTAGAAAGCTTCTCGCTGTTCGGTACGCATGTTGTCGGGGTCGTAATAGTGAGCCTGAGGTAAATGGGGTAGAACGGCGTGTTGATTGGCTTCCGTATTGAAAAAGTGTGGAAAGTACCCTTTAGCCATTTCTGTCATTCCAAACGTTTTAGGCATTCGACTCAAAGGCATGGCCAAGTAACTCATCGAATCTTTAAACTGTACTTGTCCTACTTGCATGAAAATGATTTTGGCTCCGTTCAAAGTCACTTTAGGACGCTCGGTGCCTTGTTCCGTATAGTACCTCAAAAGAAACTGTCCATCGTATCCGGAGAAATTGTGAGCCATCACTGTGGCATGGCGATGACAATCTCCGTAACGTTCGATGTCCTCTTGGCTCCACGTCTTGTCGACGGGGTCTAAGACCCATTGGGCAAAATCGGCTAACGTGTTGGGTCCCCGAAAGATTTTTTCACGCCCTCCGGGTATCTTGCTGCAGTGAGGGCAATGACTGAAGATAGGTTCTTGAATGCACTTCTCGCACGCTCAATGAGCCACGCAGAAATTAGGAATGTGAATGCCGGTTTCTTGCATGCATTCGAAATCGAAAAAGATGAAATTGCTTTTCTTCTTGTGACCGTCCTCTTTCTCTGGTGGGGGTTGGTATTTTTGCACGTAACATTGGTGTTCCAAGTCCACGATGTGGTGACAAATGTGACATTTTTTCTTTCCTCGACATACGTGTGCCTTGGTATTATTGGTACGTATGACTTGTTCACACGTAGAGCACAATCTCAGCAGTTGACAAGCGCATTTCTGCTGTGAACCTTGCGTTTTCAGATGTTGTTGGTAACAGGTAGGGCTGACAAACGTGCGCAGACAAGTGGAACAAGGCACTGGTTCTTCGCTCAGACAGGGTGAAGAGGCCAAACATCCTGTGCATTTCGATCCACAATGCTTGTGTTGCTCTCGATTGTTATAACCATGGTCACATTTCTCACAGTAATAACCGTATTTCAGGAATCCGGTGATACTGGTAATGGTATCAAAATGTTCATCGTGATGATAAAGATGAATGTATTTTCCGTCCTTAAAGTCTTGGCCTCGAAACAACAGAGGTCCGCGTACTTCTTGAGGGTGCACTTTCAAGGTGTAGCGTGGAGCTAGGGCATCTTGCAATTTTTGAATCTCAGGAATGCCACAGGGTGTGTCTTTGGACAGGCCAGCTTGTTGCAACAGGAGTTCTGCTTCGTTTCGTTGTTTGGCTAGATGGGAACGTTGAATAGTGTTCCAGGTTCTTTTCCATTCTACCGTGTCGTTCTTGTCGGCATAGGTTCGTCCCACCACGATGGCACGGGCTAAACACATCTGGTCATGAGAGTTGTTAATTCGGACGAGACTCTTTTTGGTGTTGCGAAGGTCGTCCACCAATAACATCTTTTTGCGTCCTGTCCCTTGAGGAGGAGAGACGTGGGTCATGTCCAGTGTGGCTTTACCATCGGTGATGTCAAACTGATCATTAGATTGTTGTACGTGTTGAATCTTGTCCATGACTTTGGAAGCAGTCAATTCTGCAGGGGTGCTAAACTCGATCCAAACAGGGGATTTCAAACCGTCGTGTTGTATGGAAAGTCTCAAGCGATCGTCTTCTTTGGGTTGACATTGTCGCTTGAGTGAGGTGAGCAAAGAATCCCACACTCCGGTGATGAACCCTTCTGCTTTCTCTAACGGTACTTCGGACTTGAAATCTTTAAACTTCACTGTGTATTTGTAAGCCGTGGTTCTAAATTTCTAGAGGAGCGCTTTTCCGTCTCTCGAATGGAATAGTACTTTTCAGGGTTGACTAAGGGTGGTGAACTTGGTTTAGAGGGTTTGGATTCTGGTTCACTCATGTCCTCTTCAAAATCACTGGCATGAATTTGTGCCAAGATTTCAGCCCTGGTACGAGGCGATAGATCACGTTTCTGCCTCTTACTTCTTTCTTCTTCTTTCTTCTCAAATGAATGGGATCGTTTCATCTTGAAAGCAAAAAGTCAAATGACTCAAGTTCAAACACCATAAACTACTTTATAGTCATAGCAGACCAGCGTATATAAAAGGGTGTGTGTCTTGTCCTTTCACTATTCATTTCACTCTCAAGCAGAGCACAACGATGGAAGAGACTAACCAGATGGAACGTTTCGTCAGAGCTTTGCGAGGGGTTATTAGAAAATTCTCTTCAGACCAGCCTACGGACTACTCTCCTTCCTTTAGAGATAAAAGTCAAGATACTTGCTATATCTGTCAGAAGAAAGGGCATTGGTCTTCAGAGTGTCCAGACCGTGAAAAACGAAAAAAAACAGGGGATAAAAAAGACAAAAGTCAAGATACCTGTTATTATTGTAAAGAAAAAGGACATTGGTCTCCAGATTGCCCAAAAAAGAAACAAGAGGAGTCAGAAGAAAAGAGGGATTCTTCAGAAGAAAGGGATTCTTTGAAAGAAGAGAGGGATTCTTCTGAGGAAGAAAGCAGACAGGTGAAGAAAAAGAAACAGGAGAAGAAAAGAAGAAGGGAAGAAAGTGAGGAGGAAGAAGAGGAAAAGAGTGTGACGGTGAAAAAATTCAAAAAACCGAGAGACTAAACAAGGAGAGAGAAGAAGTCAATGAACTTTTTATTAAAGTGTTGTGTTGTGAATTGAATTGTAAAAGATGGAGAAAAGAATAAATGAATGATATAAGGTAAGTGTCTTTGAGTTCTGATTTTAAAATAAGAAGCTACACTCACGCACTCATACACAGACACGTACTATAAGGGTAAAATGGGTGAGGTTAATTTTTTGAGTTATTGGCAAATTGAAATTGTATTTCTTTTCGAGAAATGTGGGTGGCCCTGAAAAGGGCCTTTTTCTTTATGGTGCAGGGGTGAGTTTAAGCAATCAGCTTTAACTGCCTTATGCCTTTGCCACGGCCAAGGCCTACTTCTGGACTGCGTAATGTTGATGATGATGATGATAATGATTGGGTTGAAATCACTAAGGGTGGTACGGTAGGCTTAGTCACAGGGTTAACGTGTTTGGCTCGGGAAGGTCGTATTCTCTTCGGTCGTGATAAAGAAGTCTGATACATTTGTTTCAGACTTCTTAACTCAGCTAAAATGTCCAACAGTACCGTGACCGTTCGATTTTCACCCTCTTGTTTCTTTGCTGCTACTTCTTCTTGCTGTTGCTGCTGTTGTTTTTTTCTTACCTCTTCTTCTTGTTGCTGTTGCTGTAGGAGAAAAGCTTGTTCCGCTTCCTTTTGTCGTTGTATAAATTTCTCCAATTCTTCTTTCTGTCTCTGTCTAAAATTTTCCACTTGCGGTAATGAAGAAGGTAACGCAGGTTCCGGAACAAATTCTTGCGAAGAGAGAAAATCCACAAAATCCCAATTCACCTCTTCTGAAAGTAAGTCCGAGTTCCCTTGGGCAGTCTCCCCTGCTGGTGCACCCCAATGAATCGTTTTCTGAGTTTCCGTCATGTTGAATGACTGTCGCATAGATTGACTGCACACAAGCGCTAGCAGATCTATATTGACTACGTGACGTCACAGACTGCTCTCTTCGGATTGGATGCGGGCTGACTGAATTCTGTAACGCGTGTTCGGATTGGTGAATGAACTCAATCCGTTTCAATCCTTTCTGTCCCTATAAATAAGCGCCGTTCAATGCATTGATTCACCTGTTCTCGTCGCTTCAAGATGTGGACTACAGTTGAGTCATCCACCCTTGTGTCTTCCATGATGTTTCGGACAGACTTGCTCATGTATGTCCGATCCAAGTGGACCGTTGTCCACAGGACCAACACCAGCCTGTGGATACGTAGGATCTACGTCGAAAGACAAGGATGCCTGAAAAGAGTGCTGATGTACGGACCAACAGTAAGACGCAGCCTAAGGACAAGAAGAAGACCAATGCGGTGCCATTTATGTTAATGAATACATTAACATAAAACCCAAAGGCCCTTTTCAGGGCCAGCCATATTTCTCGAAAAGAGATAGTCTTTGAATTGCCTACCCCTTTTTAAAATTTAAATTTAAATTTAAATTTAAAAAAACTTTTTTTTAAAAAAAAAAAAAATCCCATGTTAAATTCCCCTTGTACGTATAGTGTCCCACGATTTATTCCCATGTTAAATTCCCCTTGTACGTAAAGTGTCCCACGATTTTTCTCCATGTTAAATTCCCCTTGTACGTAAAGTGTCCCACGATTTTTCTCCATGTTAAATTTCCATTATACGTAAAGTGTCCCAAGGGTGTTTTTAATGCTAATTCCCATTATACGTAAAGTGTCCCCCTTCACTACTTCCAGGTCCTTGGTAAGCCATTCAGACAAGTGTCAGCTCATGTCCATTAATGCCTTCATCGAAGGGAATGGCCCACAGAAGCAGTTGCCGCTTATGTTTTATCTAATGAGCCGGCAGACGAAGTCAAACTACATGGCTGTAAGCTATTATGTTAAAGCCTTCTTTTTCTCTATCCGATACAAAATTCATTGGCGATTACAACATGTTTATTGGATAGATGAAGGATATATAGAAGAAACAGTAACAAAATAAATGCTCTCCGTGATGAGACCATGTCGTGATATCTTAAACTTGAGCCATATGTCTCTTAAATGTTCAACAGTTTTTCCAGCATGTGTATTTCTTTCCAAGAATTAAATGACGAGTCATTGATGAATGTAAGGTAAATGACGTTATGTCACCGCTGTAGAATGGATTATGGTCAACGCAATACGAACATTGATCTTAGTTCGATTCATTGATTACAGGTGTTTCGTTCTCTACAGTCAAGGTTGGGACATGTATTGTTAGAAGGATTCGTACTGGACTTCGATAAAGGTAAGCTGTTTATAAATAGCATGTATGTTAATTTATATTTGAACATTAGTCAACAACGCTAACAGTGCATGCCTGCAAAAATTAATCACATCACGCAATATCATTAGGACAACCATATTACCTTTCACAGAGAATGGCTTCATACACAAACAATATATTAAGGGATTGTTCTTTGCATATTTTCAGGTGCATGGCTCGCCATCAGAGAGGCCTTTCCCGGCGTCGAACTTAATGGCTGTGCCTTCCACTGGTCGCAGGCCATGTGGCGACACGTTCAGTATATTGGACTGGCTGACACGTACATGCGAAGAGGGGGCCTTCACTCCCTCCTGCGTCAAGTGATGGCCCTTCAGTTTCCAGCCATCACATACGTCAAAAACAGTGCAGATACTACAAATGAAGGCTACAAACCTGACCCAGAGGAGTTTTATGGTAGGATACTAACCTGCACCTTTGCGGTCGTGTTCGTAAGAAGTGACCATCAGTATGTGGTCTAAAAAGTTAAACCAAAATCCATACCCGTACTAAACACGCCCATACTCAAAACACATTATCGCATATAAATCTGGTAATTAATCTTACAATAATGATATCTGGTTGAATTGTTGTTACATGTGCACTGTTACAACATCAAACTTAATTGTTATTAATTGGTATGTTTGACCTGGAATAATGTGTTTTCTGGAGACCAACATTTTCTAACCCAAACATGGCAAATTTAGTAATGCTATTCCAGATAAAGATATCGTATTTCCTTTTATGGTACCCCCCACCCCCGTATAAAAAGACAAGTGGGTTTAAGTTTAGAAGTTTGATATTAAAAGAAAATATCAAGTGTTTTGGTTTCTTAAATAAGTAAGGGAATTACACAGTATTAAAGGTAATACTGCGCTTATTATATATATATATATATATATATATATATATATATATATATATATATATATATATATATATATATATATATATATACACACATTTTAGTTCTTGAAAGGTTATCTATTTTATCATACAGAACTAAAATATGTGCCTTCATTTATTTAAATTTACTTAATACACGATACTTTAATCTTTCTGTTATTCTTTTTTGTGTCAGATATAAACAATATTAAGTGGCCTGGTCTGATTACAATAAATATAGAAGATGGCCTGGCATAATAGGAATAATTAAAATTAACATGATGTGTTTAACCATAAATCAGTTCCTTGAAAATGAGAGGAAGTGAAAACATCTGCAAGCATCACATAGTATTTTTAATAACCGACCAAAACATTAAGAGTTCTTCTGGGCTTGGTCTTTACTATATCCTTTGGCCAGCAACACAATGATCAGGGCTGGATCGGTCAAGTGTTGGGGGTGGGTGTTTTCCGAAATTTCAAAAGGGCCCTAACTTTCTTCCAAGCAAAAATACAAAAATTTAGATTACCCCCATGACCTGTTCTGACACAGGACCCACTCTATCATACTATATATAATAATAATAATTATAGAGGACTTTGTATAGCGCCTAATCTTTAGAAGCTCTAAACGCTTTACAACATTAGACACCACTTATAAGATAAAAACATATAATGATATGATTACAAACACAAACACCATGAAATTAGAAAAAAAAAAAACAACACATGCTGAGAATATTTAAGGTAGGAAACATTATTAGGTGTTTAAGTTTGTTCTTGTAGTCGAAATAAGTGAGTTTTGAGAGCACTCTTGAATGTGATCAATGTGTCTTTGTGTCTAAGTTCAGTGGGCAATATATATATATATATATATATATATATATATATATATATATATATATATATATATATATATATATATATATAGTATGACAGAAAAGGTTCTGTGTCAGAACGGGTCGGGGGGGGGGGGAGGGTGATAATCAAAAGTATTTTTGTCACTCTATGTTTTTTCCCCCACCAGATTACTGTTATTTTTTCTTTCTTCTTCTTCTCAATATCGAGCACCTGTGTTCTTGACTCGACTCAAAAACAGAGCGGTCCTCCAATCGACCCGACTAGGGGCCTATAAATAGCAATACGATTTAAAATCGCTCCAAGTGATTTCCTGCTATCATTGGCCATTCTCGGTCCTTATGCGTATGGCTGTTCTGCTCAGGATACACATTACAACTCATATGACACAACAAGAGGATTTATTTCTATTAGAAAAGTTGTTTGGCAGTGACTATCAAGGAAATTCCAGGTACAGAGTTAAACTCCGCTCAAGTCTCATCAGGCTGTCCACAGGTAAGTAGGGCATAACCTGATATGGCGATATTGGTGTGGAGCGAGATCTCCAGCTTCTGGACGAAATACTGCACAAATTATCAAAATGTTTACTTCGTTTTCATTTTCTATGGTTGATTAAGCAAATGTCAAAAACTTTTGTAATTAAGCTTATGTACTGAAAACCGCATTTAAAGACGATCAAATTTCGACGTACTTGCGGATTTCATCGTCTAAAAATAGAGCCTGACTACACCAAGAAATCTAAGACGTAAAGGACTCACGTAGTGAACCTATGCAAACGCCATGATATTAAATATTCAATAACTTAAAATTGTTGAGTGCTCATAATCGAGCCTATATTTATCAGTATAGATGAAACCTGGATGTCAGCTTCTGTGTTGAGGAAAGGATATGAACCACGGCATTTTCTGGACATGTACGTGTTTGAAACATGTGGTTTCAATTCCGCACCAAAGAGTCAGGTGCTAATGTTAGTAATGAGTGTTCCAAACTCAAGACGGTTAAAGGACTGAAACTCATTCAATCAATAAAACAATGTCTCTATATTGTTTTTCCACTTACAACTAGGATAAGCTCTCAAAATATTATTTTCCCTAAAACATAACGTAGATTATTAACCAATCCTGATTAGCCAAACTCATTTATACTCTGCACCCATTTCCAGGCTGGTTCCCATTTTCCCCACACCATTTGTACCGTGTGTTCTAAAAGGCATAACAGAGGATGTTGATGTTTTCAAATGAATTTATTTGATAATAAAAGACCATGCAATGGTGTCGTCGATGGGATGAACTAGTTAAAATGTAGGCTTCTTAAACTAAAGGAGTTTTGATGTGAAGTTTTAGAGTAATGGATAAAACAAGTAATTTGTTGTGTAATGGATAAATTGGTCATCTCAAATTGTTACCGACTGAAAGTTTACTTATCATCTCTCTCTCTCTCTCTCTCTCACAAAAGTATAAGAGGATGAGTCCTCTGTCTCTTATCTATATGGTATGTCTAGCACTGGGGCGTCATGCCAGAGACATGTAGCATCATGTCCCACCCAGTCACTTTCTCCTGACACCAGGCCGACCAGTCCTAACACTAACCTCATGATGCTGAGTGCCTAACGAAGCAGCTGATAGTACCATTTTTATAAGTCTTTGGTATAACTCAAACAGGGTTGGAACCTGCGACCTCCCGCATCCGAGGTGGACTTTCTAACCACTAGGCCACTGGAATAGTCCAGAGGGGAGGGGATGGAATATTTTAACAAGAAATCTATAACTGTCCAGTTTTCATATAGCTTAAAAATATTTCGCTTTTATGGGAAAAAAAACCAAACAAAAACATCCGGTTATATTGGATGAAAATAATTAACTAAGACTGAAATTAAATCCAAAGTCACATGTACACACAAAATAAATGGTCCCAGAGTTAACAGTGTGTTGTTCTCCACACATAAATCAATTGTAGAAAATGTAAAAAGCTATTTCTTCTATTTCTAAAGTTTGACTATAATTTCCATTATAGTTGTAAAACTATTAAAACAAATTTCTACCTGGCTAATGTCAATGATGCTTACTGTGGAGGTTATAGCTTACTGTGGAGGTTATACAAACCAATATTAACTAAAAGGTTATACAAACCAATATTAACTAAAAGATACAAACCAATATTAACTAAAAAGTTGTACAAACCAATATTAACTAAAAAGTTGTACAAACCAATATTAACTGAAAGGTTATACAAATCAATATTAACTAAAAGATACAAACCAATATTAACTAAGAGGTTGTACAAACCGATATTAACTAAAATATGTCACATTGAACATTTCTTGAAAGTTTCGCAACAATAAATTGTTTTTGAAGATGTGAATGTTGCTTCTCATCTTGCTGTATTGGGGTCTATGAGACAGTACATATTTTCTTGTTATGATACAAAAAATATTTCTTCCAATACTTTGATAAAACTTTTTACTAGTGTGTATTGGGGGAGATGTGACATTTATTTTCTACTGAATTGCTATGGAGTTTCAGTGGTTGCAATGAATGCCATAAAAAATAGAACTTGCCTAAAAATACTTCTTGAATATTTGAAAAAATATAGTTATTTCTTAGATGTGAAAGTGTACTTTTGACCTGATTGTTATGTGAACAGAAATGTTGTAACTCATTAAGCTCATGCAAGACAGATGATAAATGAAAAATGTATGATAATGTATTTATCACATCTGACTGTCAATGAAGCCAAAAACAAAATATGTGTTTCCAGTTGGCCAAACACCCAACGTATTTAGTTGCCATACCTTGTACTTTTCCCCAAAGGGTTACTCTATGCATCTAATTAAACCAGCTTTGTCCAGTAATTGAAATGCTTAATACTTTATATATACTAATGATTATAATATATATCATGTTTAAATTTTTATTTAAATGACCTACGTACCCTATAAAATCAGTGCAATTGGAAACATACATGTTGTTGTTTTTTTGACCTGATGCTCCAGCAACTGGAACACCCTCTTAGTATAAAGCCTTTTTCACCAATGTTTGCATGAGAAGAGTTATTTGATACCAACATCTGTGCCTTTGAAATTAATGAAATGTTATGTTAAGTAAGAAATCTTCAGACAAAGCATCATGTCTGCATGATATTATTTTTTATTAGCCCTATATTGATATAGTTCCATGCATAGAAAATTGATGAAAATTCCATGACAAAGATGACTAAGTTGAGCAAATAAGCACCCACTATTCCACATTACTATCACATGGGTTGTTGACAAAAAAGGATGTACAGAAACCTTCTCAAAGTCTACAACTTTGATCTAGATGATAAAACCAAAACAATGAGATGTGACACAACCCAGAGGCTTTAAGTGTGTGTGTGTGTGTGTGTGTGTGTGTGTGTGTGTGTGTGTGTGTATGTGTGTGTGTGTGTGATTTTGATTTTTAATACTGCTTTAAAAAAAATCAGTCATATCACTATGATGTCTGCAGTGTGGCATTTTACAGTGATGTCAAACACTGGGGCATCATACTGCAGACATGTTGCCCACCCAGTCACATTATCCTGACACCAGGCTGACCAGTCCTTAAACACTAAACTCTTAATGCTGAGTGCCAAGCAAGGCAGCTGTTTGTACCATTTTTATAAGACTTTGGTATTGCTCTGCCGGGCTTTGAACCGATGACCTTTTGCATCTGAGATTGATGCTCTATTACCAAGGCCACCAAAGCAGTATGAGGCTTTAAAAAACAAGAGTAAAACACAGCATGTTATATGCCTTTTACTCTACCAATGAGCTTGCTGTTAGAAATATAAACTTACCAGCTGCATCATAATGTGTGGAACTGTATACAATTTCATCAATATATATAAATCAGTTAACAAGTGACAGCCTACTGGTCATTGACTTATTTTGTGTTTGACCTTAACCTTTGTGGCAGAGGTTAAGTCCATGAATACTTGAGACACTATCAAGACCAGATATACAGCAGGCAAAAGTTCCATGAAAATGTCTTTACTGGTTCAAAATATTATAACTGTACACGGACAGAGGATGCTGACTGATATTTTCACTAGCTATGACCTTAAGTATCAGGGCTATTGTATTTTTAATTATGGTCTATAACTGGTTAAAGTTTTATTGAAATATTTTCATTAATTTAAAAGCTATCCAGAAAATGCACACAATGTATGTAATTACAATATCCTGTGCTGAATGGTACACATGATATTTGATACACCTTCTACCTATGACTTTATAGAGAAAACAAACATTGTATTCTATGATCTTTAACAAAACATTCTGTGTGACAATTTGGAATCACAAAAATGGTATTGACCTGAGAACTGAGACCTGGCCTAACACTGATACGTCCTTGAAAATAATTGACCTGAGAATTGAGACCTGGCCTAACAGATACGTCCATGAAAATTATTGACCTGAGAATTGAGACCTGGCCTAACAGATACGTCCATGAAAATTATTGACCTGGGAATTGAGACCAGGCCTAACAGATACATCCATGAAAATTATTGACCTGAGAATTGAGACCAGGCCTAACAGATACGTCCATGAAAATTATTGACCTGAGAACTGAGACCTTGCCTAACAGATATGTCCATGAAAATTATTGGCCTGAGAATTGAGACCTGGCCTAAAAGTACGTACGTCCATGAAAATTATTGACCTGAGAATTGAGACCTGGCCTAACAGTATGTCCATGTAAATTATTGACCTGATAATTGAGACCTGGCCTAACAGATACGTCCGTGAAAATTACTGAAATGAGAATTGAGACCTGGCCTAACAGTACGTCCATGAAAATTATTGACCTGATAATTGAGACCTGGCCTAACAGATACGTCCGTGAAAATGCCATGTGACAACATCGTATCAGGATATACAGCTTTAGTCTATTACTTTATGTAAAAGTTTGCAAGTTACAACTACAAACAAATATAGTAATGTCCACCTTCATATCAGAACAATGTGTGGATCTCCACTGTTTCCATGTTCTGACTTTGGGTACCATGGTACATGCTGTATTTTGGATATACCTGTATGTCTAATTCCATGACCCACAGGATGGGAACCATTTACTTGATCAAATGAATCCTGTCTGTACAGGCAGATTCTCCACAAAACACATTTTTTCCTCTAGGATGTGTCTTCGATGATCTTGATGTTTACATGGAATCACGAGCTTCTAAGGTAACAGTTATTGAAATATGTAAACATTATTCCCATGTGTTGTTTATATAAATCAAAACCGATGTCACCTTTTTTAAAATTTGGACGTTTGACTTGGATTATCTATGCCGAAATGTTTGACATATATTGTACCTTATGGTAATGGTTCACAAGGAAGGCACTCCTTTTGTGTTGCCAGGAATTTTATATTTTTCATATTATGCTGTAGTACACTTTTAATGGACTTTCTTGTTTGCTAATGAGAGTCATCCATATTTTCCCAAACCCATCTGAATGAGATAAACTTGACAAGTTAGACAGGGGTTTAAAATAATAATTTTAAAAACATTTATCTTAGTATACAGTAATTGCAGAGCTTATCTATAGACCAACAAGTTCTTATCTGCCTCTTTTCTGACTAGTGGTAAATGTCAGAAATAAAGAATTTCTCCAGAATGATAGAATAGAGAAAAACAAAGCTATGGAAGAAGCTGCAAATTTCTTTTACTTTTATGCAATATGCAGCATCCTGTGAAAGTGGAGATCTAACGACTATTGGTAATGGGAACAATCTTCATATGGAGGGTAGGTGTGATATATATTGAAATGTATAAAGAACATAATAAGTGGAAAATGCTACATTATTTACTTAAAAAATACTGTCAGTGGAATCTACAGGTACAACTTTTGTGGAAAAAATATTTTTAAGAGCAAAGTAGGTGATTTGACCTTGCATTTTACTTGCCGATAACAGGAACGAGACATAATTTAAATAATAGCACTGTAAATATTGTGCCACAGAAAGCGTAAACAAGATGTAGTGTTATATTTTACATACAGCCATGCATGTAGCAAACATCACCACACAATAATGGCTGCCATTTTGGTCTTCATTCAGTAAATAAAATTATTCCTTTGACTGAGAAATGTTACAGTTTACACCACACATATCTGTAACCCATTATGGCTATCAGAGTTTCCATACAAAAATTACATCTCAGGTCTGAATTGTTAATGACCGAAGAATTCTGAGATTTGTGAGATTATACTATCAGCTTAAGTTTAATTTCATCATTTCACTTAGTGAAAGTGACATAAGGGGATCATTTTATGGTGTATTGTCCATAGTTACAGCTGAACAAGTGAGGCAGGCATATAGATGGAAGGGTGGGTTGATAGGTAGGTAGGTAGGTAGGTACATATGTAGGGAGCAAGGTGGGTAGGTAGTTAGATTTTTATATAGATAACTGTTGTACAGAAGGACATGTGAACAGTGAGACTATTAAAATCGTTCAAACTGTTCAGCTTGAGGAAAGAAAACTGGTTGCTATTAAAAACTATTCTAATATTTCTTGATTATTGCAAAGGTATTACTTAGTAGGTAATAATAATAGTTTTTTGTAAATAATTGAACTTGCATAGTTTGAAACATTGACAGCAGAATTTTGGGAGGGGATATAATGTGAAATAACTGAGTTAAATGGAATAGCTTCTTAGTTATATTCAAGCTAGGAGTAATTTTGAAAGCCTTCGTTAAATAAATGCATATTGTTTTGCTTTTTCTACAGAGTAACAATTCTCCTGAACCTTGAAGAACTGTGTCTTCAAATATGTCATGGAACTGATCATTTTGTACCTTGTAAGTAATAAACATAGAACAATGTCTGATGGAATAATTATTATTTAATTATCATCCAGAACATGAGAGTAATTATACATTGAATTACATACAGCATGCATATGAGGCATGTCCTGAGGAGTTGAATTGATTACACCAATGGTATGGAGGTAACATGATGCCACATAAAGGTTTATAGGTGTGGGGGTGGGGTACATTCATCAAAATGTGCTCTTAAGCCAATCCTGTGAGACAAATACCCTAAATTCTAAATGCTTCATTTTCACATCAAAATAGTTATGGATCAATGTTGTTAGAAGTATCCCTGATCTTCAGTAACAATTGGAATACAACTGTCAGTATTCATTTAAAAATACTGCTTGTTTTATCCTTGCTGTCATTACCTTGTAATTCACATAACTTGATGGACAAATTAGATATTTAACTGATGATTTCTTTCCTTATATGGAAAATAATTAACATAAATCTATTACAACTACATAATGAATAAAAGCAGCATCAGCCTCTGTATAGTTAATATCTACATACAATTTGTCCATTTATCATGTATTCTTAATCTATTGAGCAAAAACTTCAGACATTATGTTAGGAATTTATTTATATTCTCACATGAAACATTTTCTTTGATTATTTTAAGATGTTAGTACCATTTGCAGTTTGCATGAAATTACAAAAGATACATCATTGCTTCCTGTTCTGTTAAATTAGTATTAAAGCTTTACTAGGGTAGAAAATATATTTCCTATTTTGTACTCTTCATAATTGACTATTATTTTTGATTTTTTCAGATAAATGTCAATTTATTTTTGATTTTCTTAAAGTGATAAAAAATTGAAAGTAATCAGGGTACAGATCCACATTGTTTATGAGCACTGTTGTAAATCAGAGTAAAATTGCCCAGTTTTAGCATGTAAGTATGTGTATGAAAACAAGAACGTTAAGAATACTGAACAACACTCAAAGATATGTCAACAACTCTATGTATGCACCTTTTGGCAAGGCTATTCCTGTTTATAAGTAAACACATTTCTTACACTTTTAATTTTATTACTAAATTTTTGTTATAATATCAAGAGCGGCATTGTAAAATATAGTATTACTCTTAGTAATATAGACAACTTGGAAGTTTAGCTGTAATTTATTTTAATGGCTATATATAGTTACTGTCATATCAATGACTTGATGGAAATTGATAATTATTAAATCTTTGGTTTGGAATGGCATTGTGATGATCACTAGAAAGATCTTTCATACTTAAATACTTGATAAATCTAACACTTTTTATGTCATGATGTAGTGACCTAGTTTTATCCACATCATTGGCCCTTGCCTTTCCTAGAGGTTCATATTCCATTTGAGGGGTTGTGGGTTGAAGGCTTATCTTCACTACTACAACAGTTCATTGGCAACCTACCATACTAACTTCGAATCCCCATACACAAACATTGCCACCCAGCCCCTTTTAAAAGATGAACAATTGAAAAATCCGTATATTGACTGGATAGTCTCTTCAAATTTTGACTTGTAGGTGTTACACTGAATGAAACGAACAAAACACCACTTTATCTGCCGATCAGGGACTTGGATTACATATGGAGCTCTCTCAAAGTTTACATGTACTAACAAGGGTAGTCCCATACTTTCAAGTCCTTGTAATATCCCATCAGGCATGCCTTTTGCTTTTTCACAGTCTGAGAACCACTATGTTAAGAGGGATTGTCCAATAATTGACATATATGTCAACTTTGATATATTACTTTGGGAAGATAATTTAGTGTCACTAATTAATATGATTGGTATTTAAGACCTTTATAAAACAATATGCTAAATCTTCAATAATGGCTAGAAATTCAAACTGGAAGATGGAATATGTGAGAATGAATTGAGGTAATTATGCCACAAGTGTGTTTTGAGGAGGTGAGTGTCATCAGACAATGATTTCACTTGACTGTCTGTTAATTGGTCATACTCCTGGTGGAAGTGACAAGCTTCTTATTTGATCAGGTTCAATGTCACTGTTGTACTTGTGGTAGTGAAGATTATTGGTAAGCCCACAGTGTAATTATTGATTAATTATAAACTTTTTAAGGGATGTGATGTGAGAAATAACCATTACTGTTGATCATATTTCACTGTTCATCTTTCCGTACATCACTGTCTGTTTCTAATTTATTTTTTGTACAATAATGTATGTTGTCCATTTTCTTCAGTTGCCAACATTTCTGGATAGATTGCACTTTGGGTAAGGTAGAATACTTGCCTTTTAAGTTGAAAAGTAGCAAGCTCAAGGTCACAAGAAAAATGGTGCCCAGACAAACACTCCGATTATCATCCATTGGCATTTTCCAAAATGTGTGGATAGCTTGCACTTGGGGTCAGTCTTAAGGTCAAGGCTGAAGATCACTATGTCTGATAAAAGTTTTTTTCTGTACAGTAGTTTGGATTCATGTGCTGTTCTTAAACTTTGTTGAGTGTGTGTGCTTTGGGTTTTTAACATAGCTTTAACAATTTCCCAGTTATATCCCTACAATGTCTGCAAATTATGACAGTTTATGGTGATGTCTAGCACTGGAGTATCATCCCCACATGTAGCATGACCTCCCAACCAGTCACATTATCCTGACACCAGGCCTACCAGTCCTAACATTAACATTTTAGTGATGAGTACCTAGTGAGGCATCTGTTTATACCATTTTTATGTCTTTGGTATGACTTGGCTGGGATTCAAACCCACAACCTCCTGCATCTGAGTTTGATGCCTAAGCTTCTAGGCTACTGGAGTGGTCAAAGTCTGTAGATGGCTTGTACATGGGTCAAGGAAACATTCCATTTATTTTTCTATCCAAGGTCAAGGCCACTGTAAGTAACTGTTTGAATAAAAATTGTTTCTGTCCAATAACATGGGTTTTCTATCATCATCATTTTCCAAATTCTATGGATGATTCTGCTTGGGGTAACCTACATTTTTGGGGGTCAAAAGGACAGTTATCAAGGTCACTGTAACTGAAAGAAGAGAAATAGTTTCCACACAGTAAGCATGGAGCTGAGTTTGTGGATGGCTTGCACTTACGGTAAGAAAAGAGTATGTCAGTTTTAAGGTCAAAATTATAAAGGTCAACGCTTTTGTGAGTTATAGAAGATTAAAGTTTTCTGAGAAAACATTTCAGTTACCTACTTAGAGGATTATTAAACATAAGATGGGTGTGTAATGGTACTTATGTTGCATGTTTTATTATCGGGTCCTTTCCCAGTTTGGTTTCTTGGACACAGCTGCAATAGGAGATTGTCCACCTGAACGAGTGCTACATTTCAACCTGGATAACAATAGAGGCCTGTGTTGTATACCTGTGCCAGTAAAAAGAGGTAAAGTACCTAACATGCTCATCATAGCTTAGTTTTCAGAGGTCCTTTTGAGATCTTTGCTAGACTTAGACTCCAAATTCTGGAAGAGGTCAAATTTGGCATGTGCCAATGAACTGACATATGCCAGGTATTGTCTATTAACACATCAAATATTTTTATTATAGTTCATACAAATAATAAAGTCCTATAGCAAATGTGGACATTTTTTGTATACATTTGTTAGGACCTGAGCCATTTTAAACTGTATCCCACATTTGATCTGAAATTTAGGTCGGAATTATTTAAGCTGCTCAGACCTGAACTACTTCAGACCATATCTTTCTCCATTCATGTAGACATCTGTAATTTAAGAAAAAGTCAATATGAATGGCAAATACAATTTTAAATCAAAATTTGGCTCATTTAAGTGAAAAGTTAGACACTATTTTGCAGAAGGGCACAGTCAGGAGGGTGAAAAATGACTGGACTACAACTTTTTATTTTTGAATTACGCTGGTGTAAAGAAACAATGAAAGTTGCAGCTTATAATCACCCTTTTTGCCTTAAAAAGATTTCTTCAGGAAGAATGATTCAAGCTGGAGATTACTATCCAACAAGAACACCATAAGACCCTGTGACTGGGTAGTTTCTATAAATCTTCAGTATGCATTCTTTCATTGCCGTTTTTCCTCTTCATGGAAAATACCTCTAATTTATCTTGAGCAGGAGGTGTGTCAATTTCAAACACTTATGTTCACCTGGAGCTTTTACCATGGTGATAGAATTAGTCACTGTTCACTTAAGGTCTATAGGGATCTTGATCTGCCAGTACATACATGCTCTTCTGGAAAGACCCCACTTGTGGCTCACTTTCACACGTTTCTCCTGGGGGCTTTGAACTTGACATTGGAACTTGGTTTCTCTCAAGGACTTGTGCCCTCTTCATTTCCTGCTTTTGACAAACTGGAGACTGTGTAAGCTTCCTCTTATTAGGTTGGATCTGTCTGTAATTGATTTTCACCACCACCTGCATTATATTAATTAGTAGTTAGTTGGGACCGGTTCACATGCACACACACATATGCACACACACACACACACATGCAAAATTTTGTACACCAAGTCATTGGGGCACTCATTTGGAACCAGAGGGCATAATTCGTCAAGGATCCTGGTCATGGGAAGAAGCAAACCTTCATATAGACAACATAGAAATGCTGGCAATGATCTTTTGGTGTGTCAACTTTTTAAGGCATCATCACATTATTGTTGCCTCAGACAACACAACAGTAATAGTGTATCTCAGGTTGTTAGGACATATACACACCTGTTTCTGTGCATGGATGTCTGGCAGTAGGAATATCCAGGTGGACATTGTCTGCACATACTGAGAAATCATTTGAACCTGCAAGTTCAGCAAGAGCTATTGTCTTTTGTGATGCACAGCAAGCTGCAGTTTTTGTGTTTTTGCCCTATCTGATGTATAGTGTGATGCAATATATGAGTTTTTTGGTGTATACACCTAAGTTTGCCATTTTCATTGGAATGCTGTAAGATTTATTGCATTAAGATATGTGTAATTATACTATTTTCATAAGTATTATGCATTTGTTTACTAGAGATTCATCTCCATCACAAATTCTGGAGAGGTTGGAATGTATATATGTAAACAGATTGCTCATCATTCATCTAGTTTACAAATATTATTTCAAACTTTCCTTTGTTACCTTACCTGACCATAACATTGAATAAGCTTATGGTATGGCGCTTAATCCATTGTGCAGAGCAGCTGTCATGTGACATACATCATTGTCCTTTCACACATGTTCTCTACAACTTTACAAAAAGTTTGCATTTCATTTTACAGGGAGAATCCTGACATTATGCCTTTACAGGGAACATCCTGCCATAAGGCTATTAAAATCTGTGGTATGATTGCCCAGCCATTATTTGATATGACCAGCAGTGCAAAAAGTAGTAAAGCCTTTATATGTCTTCTCAAACATCAATTATCAAAATTCGACAGAAAGCATCCTTGCATAGAGTGATTTAAATTTTTATTGCAAGTTATGTTGATCCCCATTAAGAATGGCCACTGTTACTAAAAACAGAAAAACTTGTAAATCACTTTTCTCAAAAGTACCTCTTAAAAAAGTTGTTTTTTTTAAGGAAAGCATTATAGCTTGTAGCTCCCATTACAAAGAATAGGAGAAAAATGTATGCAACCTATTTACAAAACCATGTAAGAATTTGACCAGATTTGACAGCTATATGATATTAAAGCCTGTACAGATGATGCCAATTTGCCATCAGTTATGGCTGTTGTTAGTATAAATAGTACACTCAAATGGTTTCTTCTCAATACAAACTAATCAGCAGAATTTGGCCTCATTTGATGGAAAGCATCCTCGCATTAAGGATTTATGAGTTTATATAAATGATTTTATTCAGCCATTGAGTATTACTGCGTTTAAAAACATTCAGAAGTTTTTCATACCAGTAACATCATTTCAAAAGTCAGTGAACAGAATTTGACCAGATTTGATGCAAAGTGTCTTAGCTTGAAGGATTTTGACATTTTTGTTATGATCTTACATAACAGACACTATTAAAACTAGTAAACAATTTGAAAAACTTCATTTTAAGAAAAGATTTAGCAGACTTTTGTCAAACTTGATACTGTTGCATAGAGGCCTTCCAGTATTTGACAAATGAATATAATATGCTATCAGGTACATATGAAGATACAATAGCTAAATAATGTTTTAAGTTATAATAACATAATGAACAGTACTGGATAAATGTATACAACAAACAACAATGACATAATGAACAGTACTGGATAAATGTCTACAAAAGACAATAATAACATATTCAACAGTACTAGATAAATGTATTAAACAAACAATAATAACATAATCAACACTACTGAATAAATATCTACAATAAACAATAATAACATGATCAACAGTAATGGATAAATGTCTGCAAAATACAATAATAACATTTTCAACAGTACTGGATAAATGTATAAAACAAACAATAATAACATAATCAACAGTACTGGATAAACGTCTACAAAATGCAGTGGTGACATAATCAACAGTACTGGATAAATGTCTGCAAAAAACAATAATAACAATCAACAGTACTGGATAAATGTATGCAGAAACAATAATTTTAACATAATCAACAGTACTGGATAAATGTCTGCAAAAAACAATAATAACATAATCAACAGTACTGGATAAATGTCTACAACACACAATAATAACATAATCAACAGTACTGGATAAAGGTCTACAAAATACAAAATAATGACATAATCAACAGTACTGGATATGTGTCTGAAAAAAACCCAATAATAACATAATCAACAGTACTGGATAAATGTCTGGCAAAACAATAACACAACAGTACTGGATAAATGTCTAAAACAAAATAATTTTAACTTAATCAACAGTACTGGATAAATGTATACAACACACAATAATAACATAATCAACAGTACTGGATAAAGGTCTACAAAATACAAAATAATGACATAATCAACATTACTGGATAATTGTCTGCAAAAACAATAATAACATAATCAACAGTACTGGATAAAGGTCTACAAAATACAAAATAATGACATAATCAACAGTACTGGATAAGTGTGTACAAAAATAACATAATCAACAGTACTGGATAAATGTCTACAACACACAATAATAACATAATCAACAGTACTGGATAAACGTCTACAAAAAGCATCTTACTGACCCAGATGTCCAGGCTAGCTTCTGTTGCATTTTTAGCTGTTAGGCAGATTTCAGTCATGTGATTGATCTTGGAATGAACTGGGCCTCTTTTCATTGATTTTTAAAACAAAATGATGCAGTCAACTTAATATTTTAATACTTAGATTGCACATTCGTATGTTTTCTGTTATTTCTATATTCCATAATAATAACAACAACAGCAAAAATTATTAAAATTACCTAATTTTAACATTTCAGTCAAATTGCTAACATCTTACATATCACCCAACTGTGAATCCGACAAAATTCATGGGTAAAATCACTGTTTTCTCCCTTGATTTTTATGGAAAATGGGGTAAATTGATTGTTGACTATCATTCCTTACAACCACTCATTTATAACTCTTTTATTTTGCACAAATTCTGAATTTGATATGCAGCATGAAATTGATGAGACAGTAGCTGAGTTCAGTTGTCCTGTTCTGTCACCAGATAACATCATGGCTCTTGATTATCAGAACCCCGCTCTTGAGTACATATGGTTTCAATTGTCACCATTCTGTGTCTTCATTTGCCAGAGTTGTAGCCCTTGATTGTCACAACCCAGACAATTTTTGTATCCTCACAATATCTCCATGAATCTTTATTTGATTCTTGCAGCTTGATGCCTAAATTTGATTGTCAGCAATTTATTTCATCATTTAAGAGAGTTACATGCCCCTTAATTATTATTAGATTATGCAGCTTGATATTGATGAGATCCTGGCAAAGTTTGATTGAAAGCATTCTCTGTCATTATGTTGTGGAGTTATAACCCCTGGTTGTCAGATCCACAAGGGCTACAACTCCACTAAATGATGTCAGAATCCTGACTGATTTCAATGGTCAGGATTCTGACATCATTTAGTGGAGTTGTAGCCCTTGATTGGTGGACCCATTCACTTTAACTTCTGTAAAATAATTAATTTTCTATTATTGGATTTGAACCAAATTTGGGGTGCAGCTTGATTTTGATAACACCTTGCCTGACTTTCATTGTCAGTATTCTTCATTTGTTTTTAGTAGAATTAAATGCCCCGATTGGTGGACCCACCCCACCCACTGTACATTTAATTGCTCTCAAATTCTGCTTTCTCACTGTGTTGTGTTATCCATTAGGTTCTATCCATAGATGGAGTCAAAGGGTTAAAAAGTAGGGCACTGGTTTATAATTGCTATGGTATTCTGATTCATTCTAATCATGACATGTCCTTCTCTTACTCAATACCATGACTGTAACACTCCTGCTTTTTCGTCCATACATCAATACTTATGGCATAGTATCCATTCTCCATTACCAGATATATGTTGTTGTGGGTTTAACACCATTTTACAGCACATGATAGGCTATACATGGCAGCCAGTGTAACTGATGAGGATGAACCCAGGAAACTTCCTGTAAAAACCACCAACTCATAGCACTGGCAAACTTTCTTGCATACCCACAGACTGGCCGAGTCCGAGACTGAAACGCAAATGGACAAAGGTGAAATGGAAGAGAATGGTAAAGGCAGGTGTTTTGGACCACTTGACCACCTAGGACCCCTTATTACCAAATGTAGTTTATATTATTAACAGACTGTGTGGTCTTACTAAAACTAGTTACAAAGTCTATATATATATATATATATCATCATCATCATTGGCGACTCGGTCTCGAAAGACCATGCGAATAGCGCCCTTGGGGTGTTGCCTGTCTCTGTTGGCAACGTCTGCTGTGGCTGTGCAGGCCTATACGTGAGTGACAGTCCCTACTGCAGTTGGTGCAGACATACTGGGAAGTCTGCATTACTGTGGTTGCTGTTGCGTTCTTCTTTCTCCTACGTTTCTCTGCCACCAACTGGCCTCTCCTCGCATCAGCGACTGATATGCCATTGTTTACCATCAGTCTCCAGGTGCCTCGGTCCTCAGCCAGCTCTTCCCAGCCATCGGGTGAAATGTTGCATGCCTTCATGTCCCTCTTGCACACATCTTTGAAACGGAGTGAGGGGCGTCCGACTCTTCTCATGCCAGTGGCCAGCTGTCCATATAAGATGTCCTTTGGCAGCCTTCGATCCTCCATGCGTCGGACGTGACCCAGCCATCGAAGGCGGCGTTTAATTAGCAGGGAGTACATGCTGGGGGTTCTTGCACGCTGCAGGATCTCGCTGTGTGGAACACGGTCTTGCCAGCTGATTTTCAGGATGCGTTTTAGGCACCGTATATGGAAGGAGTTGAGCCGGCGTTCTTGCCTCATGTAGGTACTCCACGTCTCACTTCCATATAGAAGGGTGCTGAGAACGCAGGCCTGGTAGACTCGGACCTTGGTGTACTCTGTCAGCGCGTTGTTTTCCCAAACCCTCTTTGTTAATCGAGCCATGATGGTGTTTGCCTTTCCAAGCCTTCTGTCCAGCTCCATATCAATCGAGAGAGTGTTGCTGATGGTTGACCCTAGGTAGGTAAAGTTGTTGACTGCTTCCAGGGTGACACCGTTGATTTTGATTGAAGGGGCAATGGTGGTATCTTGCACGCTGACATTTGTTTTTTCCAAGCTGATTGTGAGACCAAAGTGCGTGCAGGCAACAGCAAAACGGTCTCCCAGTCTCTGGAGGGCTTCCTTGGTGTGGGCCACAAGAGCTGCGTCATCTGCAAAAAGCATCTCCCTGATGAGCACAGCTCTCACTTTGGTCTTTGAGCGCAGTCGTGCCAGGTTGAACAGGCTCCCATCAGACCTGGTGTGTAGATATATGCCATCCGTGGACGTGTCGAAGGCGTAGGACAGGAGCAGGGAGAAGAAGATCCCAAAAAGTGTTGGTGCCAGCACGCAGCCCTGCTTCACACCACTGTTAATTGGGAAGGAAGTTGAGGATGATCCATCGTACATGACTGTTCCCTTCATATCTGCATGGAAAGAGATTATCATGCTGAGGAGTTTTGGGGGGCAACCGATCTTACTCAGAAGTTCAAAAAGGCCCTTCCTGCTGACCAAGTCAAAGGCCTTGGTGAGGTCGATGAACATCATGTAGAGTGGTTGACCTTGCTCTCTGCTCTTCTCTTGGAGTTGTCGTAGGGAGAAGATCATGTCTGTCGTCGACCTGCCTGCTCTGAAGCCGCACTGTGATTCCGGGTACACACGGTCTGCCAGCAACTGCAGCCTGTTGAGTATGATGCGGGCGTACACTTTACCAACAATACTCAAGAGCGAGATCCCTCTGTAATTATTACAGTCACTGCGGTCGCCCTTGTTTTTGTAAAGGGTCACAATTGTGGCATCACGCATGTCTTGGGGGACTACTCCTTCCTCCCAGCAGCGGCAAAGTAGCTCGTGCAGTGGTTTAATCAATGCTGGTTTTCCACGTTTGATAGCTTCGGGTGGGATGCTGTCACTACCTGGTGCTTTGTTGTTTGGAAGGCAGTCGATTGCTTTGCTGAGCTCCTCTAAGGTTGGCACTTTGTCGAGCTCTTCCATGGTGGGCAGATTCTTTATGCTGCTGAGGGCTGCATCAGTGACTGACGTTTCTCGGGAGTATAGTTCTGAGTAGTGCTCCACCCATCTGGCCATCTGTTGCCCACGGTCTGTGATCTTCTCTCCCGTCAGGGATTTCAGGGGAGCGACCCCTTTCACTGTAGGGCCTAGAGCCTTCTTGATGCCACTGTACATGCCTTGGATGTGTCCGGACTCGGCACTTCGCTGGATCCCTTCACACAGTTGTTGCCAGTACTCGTTTGCACACTGTCTAGCAATGCGTTGGGTGTTACTTCGGGCACTTCTGAGAGCAGCAAGCGTCCGTTCATTAGGGCATTTTTTGTAAGCTATGAAGGCTTTTCGTTTCTCCTCGATTTGTGGTTCCATCCTTGATAGGTGTGCATTGAACCAGTCCTGGCTGGGTCGTTCCTTCTTGCCAAACATTGACATAGCTGTACTGTAGATGGCACCCTTCATGGCGTTCCACTTGGCTGTAGCGTCATACTCAGGCAGGTCCTGGAGAGCCTTGTTCAGGGCAGACACATACTCCTCCACCTTGGCAGGGACTGACATCTGTGCAGTGTTTATGCGAAGACATCCTTTTGGTTTTGTGCGGTGTAGCACATGTGGCTGTAGTCGCACTCTGCTGCTCAAAAGGGCATGGTCGGAGTCACAGTCTGCACTGTGGTAGGTTCTGGTGGAGAGGACGCTGTTAAGGGCAGAGCGCCTGGTGATGACCAAGTCGAGTTGGTGCCAGTGATGAGATCTGGGGTGTTTCCATGACACTTTGTGTTGTGGCTTACACTTGAAGAAGGTGTTTGTGATGCACAGGCCATGGTAGGTGCATAGCTCCAGCAGTCTCTGGCCGTTTTCGTTGGTCTTTCCAGTGCCATGATATCTGAGGCAGGTAGGCCAGGACTCGTGGTCCGCACCTACTCTGGCATTAAAGTCGCCGAGGAGGAATAGTGGTTCATTTTTGGGGCATCCTTTGATCTGTTCGTCCAGCTGCCCATAGAACTGATCCTTCACGTCTTCTGATGACATGAGGGTTGGGGCGTAGACACTGATGATGTTGACAGGACCTGAAGTAGTGGTGAGGCGGATGGACAAGAGACGCTCAGTGCCCCTTGTTGGAGGTTCAACCGAGGCCAGGAGATTGTTTTTGATGGCAAAGCCCACTCCGTGCTGACGGGGCTCCTCAGGTTCTCGACCCTTCCAGAAGAAGGTGTAGTTTTCCTCTCTGAGGGAGCCACTAGAGGCGAGCCTGGTTTCCTGGAGGGCAGCTATGCTGATATTTAGTCTGGTGAGTTCTCTATCGATGATGGCCGTCTTTCTGGTGTCGTCCACTTCTCTGAGGTCGTCGGAGATGCCTGTACACATGGTGCGCACATTCCAGCTTGCAAATCGAAGAGCTGGAGTCTTCTTTATTGGTTTCTTGTTTCTTTTGTCTGGTGTGGAATTACCGTCTGCTTGTCATGCTGAACAACACACTGAGCTCCAGACACCCACTGGAGCAGGCAGACGATGTATATATATATATAAGTAAATAAACAAGGGAGGCACTATTTATTTCCAATATGATTCCACTTATTGTAACACTTGAAACAGCATTAGAAAATATTTAAAAGGAATCACCAAGGAAATTGTAAACCTATATTTATAATTTAGATATAATTCTCTATTGGCATATAATAAAAGAGAATTTTGTATAACATTATAAGATTATTTAGAAGAATTTTTTTATAATACAGTAAATGATGATGAATAGCAATATCTCTGGAGTTACATTATTCAGTTTGATCTTATGATGTACAACAGTATCATTTTAATCATCAGTGGTCATCAGTATTCTCAATACTTTGATTTCCTGCCCAGGATATGAAGCAGTACCTTGTAAAGAGGACGGTACAGAGGATGGTGTTCAGAAGTGTCAGAATGGTACACACCAGCCAGATCAGACATCTTCACGTCATATGCCCCAATGCATTGTGGATCCACAGTGCACAGATGAAGGTACTAATCAATTTTTAACACATGTCAATCTGACATAATACTTTCTTCAAAGTTCACACAGTGGCACTGAGAAATTATTGAATATGTGCACTTCATACTTGTGTATGTATACAAAAGTAAGTCTGCTATAAAAAGGATACATATAGCACAGAGGTCACAGTAATTCAAAAATTTGTATCCTGGATGTAAAATGGACAGGATGCAAAAACCATGAACACAAATATTTTTTTGGTCAAGTTTCATCCAAATTTTAAATATATTTCTTTACAGTAATTCTCTTTAGTTTTCCATGAAATGAGAAATTGTTACAGATGGCCAGGACCAAAGAGATATTAAAATCTTATTTGGTTGTTGTATACTGCATAATCGCTGATCCCTAATCATTAAGTTGTATCTCCTGTGTTGATATAGATTTTAGCTTCTGTATCAGTCTTGTTCTGGGTCCTTATTTCGCTTAATTGGGAAATAAAAACTGTTGTCAGGAGACTGAAATACTTTTGAATGACTTCTTCTTACAAGAAACTGTAAAAGGAACTGTTATTCATTAGCCTTTGCCACTCCTCCTGTCAGTGAATGGATGGTTATATTGACATGAGTTTTCCACCAAGACTGTTTGGTTCTAAATGAAAATGGCAACAATGTGACGTCCAGTATGGTTACCACAGTGGCCATTTTGAAAATGTTGTTATCACTTCTCTTCTTTAATGGATCAGGGATCATGATATCGACATGGAGTTTTCACCAAAAGATTTCTTGTGATGTCTAGTTGGTCCACTTGAAAATGTAACTGATCTGACATCTGATATGGCCACCATGAAAGCCACCTTGAAAATCTTGATATCACTACTTTCTAATATATGGTGACTTTAACATAATGGTTTCACTAAAGGCTTCTTCGGGGCCCAGAGTGGCCTGGAGTAGTCTAAAGCACTCACCATCACGGATCACTGCCATCTCACCTCTGTCTGTGTGTCTTCAAATCTCAGGCTTGGCAAATATGGGTATGTGAGAAAGCTTGCCAGTAGCTTCTCATGGGTAGGTGATTCTTTCCAGGGTGTATCATGGGTTCTTCCTCCATGATTTATACTGGCCGCCATGTACACCCTATCTTGTGCTGAAACGTGGCATTAAAACCCTATAACAACAACAACAAAGGCTTCTTGTGACTTTCAGTTGAACCTATGAAACTAAATTAGATTGTGACATTGTTTTTGAAGGAAAGCATTATGGCACATGACTCCTATTACAAGTAATAAGAGAAATATGTATGCAACCTATTTACAAAACCACACAAGAATTTTACCTGTTATTTCAATTTTGGTTTTGCTTCCTATCCTGAGCAAATTGTCAAAATTTGGGTTTTGTTAAAAGACTTAAGACATGGTCTGTTTGGGACCCAGTGAAAATGGTGCTGATCTGGCATATAGTATGTTGACCAATTTGGTTCCCTTCTTGAAAGTCTTATTATTTCTGCTCTTGTGAAATGGATGATAAAAAAGCACTGATATATTTTCTTTAAAAGACCTGTGTTATCTGATAATACGTGAAAACAGTGCTTCATTTTCATAGTCATGTGTGACTGTCTTGAAAATCTTCTTATCACCTGGATTGACTGGCATGGCAGCAATTGGTTTTTCTTTAATGTCTTCTCATGATATAAAACTGGTCCAATATGACAATAGTGCTGATTAGACCTACAGAATGGCCATCGTGGAAGCCATCTTTAAAATATTTGTATAGCTAGATGACCATGTAAACATTGTATAGCAGATGACCATGTAAACAGTGTATAGCTAGATGACCATGTAAACATTGTATAGCTAGATGACCATGTAAACAGTGTATAGCTAGATGACCATGTAAACAGTGTATAGCTAGATGACCATGTAAACATTATATAGCTAGATGACCATGTAAACAGTGTATAGCTAGATGACCATGTAAACAGTGTATAGCTAGATGACCATGTAAACATGGTATAGCTAGATGACCATGTAAACATTATATAGCTAGATGACCATGTAAACAGTGTATAGCTAGATGACCATGTAAACATTATATAGCTAGATGACCATGTAAACAGTGTATAGCTAGATGACCATGTAAACATGGTATAGCTAGATGACCATGTAAACATGGTATAGCTAGATGACCATGTAAACAGTGTATAGCTAGATGACCATGTAAACAGTGTATAGCTAGATGACCATGTAAACAGTGTATAGCTAAATGACCATGTAAACATGGTATAGCTATATGACCATGTAAACAGTGTATAGCTAGATGACCATGTAAACAGTGTGTAGCTAAATGGCCATGTAAACATTGTATAGCTAAATGACCATGTAAACAGTGTATAGCTAAATGACCATGTAAACAGTGTATAGCTAGATGACCATGTAAACAGTGTATAGCTAGATGACCATGTAAACATTATATAGCTAGATGACCATGTAAACAGTGTATAGCTAGATGACCATGTAAACATTATATAGCTAGATGACCATGTAAACAGTGTATAGCTAGATGACCATGTAAACATGGTATAGCTAGATGACCATGTAAACATGGTATAGCTAGATGACCATGTAAACAGTGTATAGCTAGATGACCATGTAAACAGTGTATAGCTAGATGACCATGTAAACAGTGTATAGCTAAATGACCATGTAAACATGGTATAGCTATATGACCATGTAAACAGTGTATAGCTAGATGACCATGTAAACAGTGTGTAGCTAAATGACCATGTAAACATTGTATAGCTAAATGACCATGTAAACAGTGTATAGCTAAATGACCATGTAAACAGTGTATAGCTAGATGACCATGTAAACAGTGTATAGCTAGATGACCATGTAAACAGTGTATAGCTAGATCACCATGTAAACATTATATAGCTAGATGACCATGTAAACAGTGTATAGCTAGATGACCATGTAAACAGTGTATAGCTAGATGACCATGTAAACAGTGTATAGCTAGATGACCATGTAAACAGTGTATAGCTAGATGACCATGTAAACATTGTATAGCTAGATGCCCATGTAAACATTGTATAGCTAGATGACCATGTAAACTGTGTATAGCTAGATGACCATGTAAACAGTGTATAGCTAGATGGCCATGTAAACAGTGTATAGCTAGATGACCATGTAAACAGTGTATAGCTAGATGACCATGTAAACATTGTATAGCTAGATGACCATGTAAACAGTGTATAGCTAGATGACCATGTAAACAGTGTATAGCTAGATGACCATGTAAACAGTGTATAGCTAGATGACCATGTAAACAGTGTGTACCTAGATGACCATGTAAACAGTGTGTAGCTAGATGACCATGTAAACAGTGTATAGCTAGATGACCATGTAAACAGTGTATAGCTAGATGACCATGTAAACAGTGTATAGCTAGATGACCATGTAAACAGTGTATAGCTAGATGACCATGTAAACAGTGTATAGCTAGATGACCATGTAAACAGTGTATAGCTAGATGACCATGTAAACAGTGTATAGCTAGATGACCATGTAAACATTGTATAGCTAGATGACCATGTAAACATTGTATAGCTAGATGACCATGTAAACATTGTATAGCTAGATGACCATGTAAACATTGTATAGCTAGATGACCATGTAAACATTGTGTTTTCACTGAAAGACTTCATACATTATCTAGTTGCTCTGATCAAAGTTAGCTATCATAAAAATGTTAGATCTACTTATGTTGATGAGATGACACCCATGTACATAGAATTTTGAATGAAGCACTTCCCACTTTTTGTGGTCGGTCCTAAACAAAAGTACCAATGTGACATCCTGGAATTTGAAATATTTCATAATAACTAATTATAAATGGATGGTCATACTAAATTTAAAAAGAAAACAAACAATAAATGATCAATGGAAGCACTTTGATGCATTATGTAGTTATTCCTATATTAGAATGATGCCGATCTAACCCCACACAAATATCTGTCTTGATAGGCATACTAAACATGTTTATGTGACCACATTTCCTGAACAGATGCATGGTTATATTGACATTCACTGTAGAACTCCTATAGCAATATGTAGCTTGTTCTGAATGAAAATGGTATTCATCTGACTTCCAGCTTGCTCTATTGCCCATCTCACGAAGCATTATCAATGCTCCTCATGCACTGAGAGGTGGCACTGACATACAGTAAAACACTTCTTGCATTATATGATATCAGTAATACATCACCTGCTACAATGAAATCACTACATAAGTCTTCCATGATGGAAAGCCCCCAGACCAAGCTAAATATCCCCATTACCAGTTTGTAAATGGAGGGCCAGAAAAGAATCTGATCCCAGTCTGATTACATAGTCATACTCAAAATATGGAGGATATTCCTCCTTGTCCTTGTATTATAGTTATGCCCATAGATGTGTTTTAGGAAATTTCACTGTCATTGTTGATTTAAGGCTTCTATTTGCCAAACATAAGTTTCAATGTTGTTTTAAAATGTTACTCCCCAGTTCTTGCTTTACTTTTGTTTCTCTGTGTCCCTTTGCAAAGAGGTGTTTCATTACATTTTGACCTCTTCTTTATTACCAATATCATAGCAAGTATCTCCAACCCATTTTTGGCTCCTGGTTATATTTCTTTTGTAGATGTTTCTCTTTCAGCAGATATTATGTTAAAATGTGTGGGTAAGTGAGGCCATAAGAAGGTACCATTGGACTTACCACCCATTTGTCATGTACTGAGTGTACTGTGGCACTGACCCTACCCATTGATCATGTACTGAGTGTACTGTGGCACTGACCCTACCCATTGATCATGTACTGCATGTACTATGGCACTCACCCTCCCATTTATCATTATTTATTGTATACATAACAATGGTTGTCCTATTTGTTGGCATTGAGAAGATACATTGTGGGACCTGGCAAAAAACCACCACATTCACAGAGGAAAGAAGATTGGTTCCATTTCACCTCTTCAACTCAAGATCACCCAATCTTTTCCAAGGTAGGGTACATTTCACTTCCTGTCTTAAGAAAGTCAACACCACCAGTCATGGAAGAATCAGCAGTACTTTCTATGTCTTGGAAAGCAACTAAAGGTCTCTGGTTACTTGAACTAATGCTAAAGGCTCCTGTTAAGGAGAGATCCATGGCCTCTTGCAAGGGAGGGAAAGTGTTGGTGCCTATAAGATCTAGTCTCACCATCCTATAGGCATGGAAGAGTTGTGTTCCCACTATTACTATGATATAGATGTTGTTGACTTGAGTTCTCAAAACAGAAGTTCTTCTATTAAATAATCATCACAGGACAGACTGGTGACTGGTCATATGATCACTAGCCACTGGGATTAATCAGTTGGCACTGGTCAGTCATCATAAACTGGGCATCCATTTTTCATCAGTGGTCACTGGGCAATGCTCTTAGAGCAACTGGGCACCAGGTTTTGATTGACTGTCTGGGGACAGCATCAGGTCAACCTATCTCCCCTTTCAGTATGTCACCATTCAATATATATGATGATAAGGAATCTGGCTCTACACAGGCAGCAAGTGAAGGGGACTGAATCCCCATGCCTCATTTACCTGTGTTTCCTTTTAATCCCATCAGGATTTGGGAACACCCACTACCTAGTAGGGAATTGTCCTATCTGCCCACATGATGTGATAATGTCTCTTCTTAGTTTCAAGGTACATTACATAGGGCTGGCCATATATCTTCTCTGTCACCTCCTTGTTTAGTAAAAATGGAGATTGGTCACCACTCTCTTTCTAGATTGTTGAGAAGCAACCATCAGTTTCATTCTCCAAGGAGGAAAATTTGTAGTTAGAGGGCTGTTGTGCCTTGTAAGTGGTTTTGGACAATGAAACCATTATTTGTATGGTTCCTTCTCCAGAGATGGAGATCTGGAAGAATCATTGTGTCTTGCCTTGATAGCAATGTCAAGACAGTGATGCCCTTTCAATCCTGGTAGATGAAAATTAGTTAATAGAAGAATTGGTAGTGGCAGGTCCTTCCTTTCTAATAGGTTCCTCTTTTTTATAACCCCCTTTGTGTCAGGTGATGGAGGAGGAAGTCTGGACTTCTGATAAGGCAGCAAATGAAGTGTACCACCTTCTTCCCCCTCAGCTGTGTCCTAAGATGAGAACATGTTGATTCTCTTTTTCTCAATAGCCTCATATGCCAGTCTCTTTTTTGCCATCCTTATTTGACAGTCTCTTTTTGGCAGCCTCATATGACAGTCTCTTTTTGGTAGCCTCATATGACAGTCTCTTTTTGGCTGCCTCATATGACAGTCTCTTTTTGGCAGCCTCATATGACAGTCTCTTTTTGGCAGCCTCATATGACAGTCTCTTTTTGGCTGCCTCATATGCCAGTCTCTTTTTGGCAGCCTCATATGACAGTCTCTTTTTGGCTGCCTCATATGACAGTCTCTTTTTGGCTGCCTCATATGCCAGTCTCTTTTTGACAGCCTCATATGACAGTCTCTTTTTGGCAGCCTCATATGCCAGTCTCTTTTTGGCTGCCTCATATGCCAGTCTCTTTTTGGCAGCCTCATATGCCAGTCTCTTTTTGGCTGCCTCATATGCCAGTCTCTTTTTGGCAGCCTCATATGCCAGTCTCTTTTTGGCAGCCTCATATACCAGTCTCTTTTTGACTGCCTCATATGACAGTCTCTTTTTGGCAGCCTCATATGCCAGTCTCTTTTTGGCAGCCTCATATGCCAGTCTCTTTTTGGCAGCCTCTCTTGTCACAGCATATATCGTCAATAATCCTACAGTAAGGGTAAGTGCATTTTCTTGCACTGACTTGATGTTTTGAGGTCATTATTTTCCCTCATGTCTGGTAAAAACAGCAGTGCAATAGTATCAGTTAATGTATTTCTGTGATTAAAATTTTCTTGCTTGCTCTTGTTACAAATATTCTGTCCTTGTACCCTCTTCTCCTGTCCTGCAGTTTTGGTCCAAGTCAAAAGAAGGGAATATTCCTCATGTTAAATATATCTAAGACTGGGTTCATGCTCTTTCTTTTCGGACCCTTCAAGTACTAATTGATTGGGAATATTTAGCTTGGACTGGAGACTTAGCATCATGGAAGAGGGTTGCATTACCATAATAGGAGGTAAGTATTACATAGTTAAAATAACCTTTACCCTGCCCACCCCACCCCACCCAATCCTCAATCCACATTTGAATTGTTTCTGAATGAAAATTGAACAGATCTGACCACAAACATATCTGTCAGACTGAGATTGTGTTCTTTCTTTCCTCATCCTTAAATTATTCATTAGTATTATATTTAGCTCAGACTGGGGACTCATCATCCTGGAAAAGGGCAGTAGTGCAACTGCAGCAGGTAAGCAAGCATAATTAAAACTAGTTTTACGTAGAAGTTTTGAAACCCAGACCTGGTTGATGTCGGGGTCATGTGAAGGTCATTTGTGACTGTTCTTCATTGAGATTATGAAAACAGTATTGTACGTATAGAAATGAATATTGTAGCCAGACTTTGTTTAGATGCATTCAACTGATAGTTTGCATTCTGACATCAGATTTTAAGGCTAAGATCTTGACTCAGGTTTTATCTATACTCACTGGGAACGAGAGCATAATAACAGAAATAAGTATGGACAGAATTTTATTAAATCCATTTTGTGTATATATCTGATGATTACCTTGAATGGGGCCACTTAAAAAAATGTGTTTAGAAAAATGTTATAGATATAAAGCAAACTTAGTTTGTGGCTATATCTTAAATTGTCTGAGACAAGTTCAATAATTTTATATCCAGGATATAAGTTCAAGGTCATGGGCAATTATAAACAATTGTGTACATCACTTACATGCATTGGGTCAATGTATTGATTCTGACATGAAAGAAAATATTTTTATTTCCAAATTTGGTATGTGAGAGTTTCTGAAGAATATCACAGAATGTTTTCAATACTCAGTAGTTAAAATAAAATGTTCAAAAATCAGCAGACTTATTTTGGATTCCTATAATTCTTTTCTGCTAGTAGAGCTCCAGTTTCGTTCAAGAGGCTTGTTTTTAGCTTTGTCTTAGCTTTGTGTTCCTGTTGGTGATATACCTAAATATCTAATTTGAATTGTCTATGCATGACCAGGATTATGATAAAGTTTTTTCAACCCATGTCATACAAACACACACACACACACACACACATATATGTGAATACATACATTATGCATATGTACATTCTTGTTCAAAAGATGCCAGTCTGCCATCAACTGTTGCTGCTATTTCTAAAAATAGAAACCTTACAAAACCAGCTGAAAAGAATTTGACTAAACTTTATAGACAGCTTCTAGCGTGAAGACATTTCCCGTTTTACAAATGATGTTAATCCACTGTTAGAAATTTCCACCATATGAATACATAAAAGCCTTTCAGCGATGAACAAATGATGTTGATGTGCCATTAGATGAAAATATGAATGCCTGAGAGGCTTTGAAACAGCAATATAAGTAATGATAATCATTTTGAAATCACCTTACTGACCCAGATTTCTTGATCAGCTGCTCTGGTATTTGGAAATTAGTCAGATGTAAACCACATAAGTGTACTCAAATGTACGTATGTCTTTAGTGTTGCTAGTAATTTCTCTTTAAATGCCAAAGAACATAAATGTTTGAGACAGTTACTATCGGGCAATTGAAATTCCAGGTGAAGTTGCCCCATGCATCATTTGTAATTGGTTTTATTATTGCAGGAATCAGTAAGGATTTTAAGTGCATTGATAAGTACTGCTGGCCAGTTTGCATCTGCAGTTTAAAGCATGGAAAATGTGGACTGGACCCTTTTGACTGCAGTGATATTGATAAGATTATTTGTCCATCAAAGGTTCTACCAGACTGTTCTTGTGCACCTCCAGATATTACTAGCACATTACCAGCCAGGTAAAATTACTTCTTTGGTATTACTAGCACACTAATATCCACGTAAAGTAACCCTCATGATAATACTAGTATATTACCTATCAGGAACAGCTTGCATACAAATTTCTAGCACTTTACCAACCATATAAAACTTCAATAGAGTATTAGATTGTATATAATATGTTTCTTAGTGATAATATCATAGTCATTGATCCTGTATGGCTGTGTGTGTGTGTGTCTGTGTCTGTGTGTACTGCTGTTTGGGTTTAATGCAGTTTTTCAGTACAAGGCAGGATATGCATGGTGACCAGTATAACTGGTGGAGGATTAAAAACAAAAATAAAGACGGTGTGCAGTAAAATCTTTCTTAGTACAAAAATATGTGTATAAAGAATACCTGCCCATAAACAGCTAAATTAAAACCCATCCTTATGTAGGTAATGATCTGTCATACTGTAGACATTTGTTCTTAAGTTTCACAAATGAGAAATTGATATGGTCCCTTAACCCTTAAGTGCCTTTTACTAGGAAATTTCACTGAATTTTAATAACAT
Organism: Sinohyriopsis cumingii; assembly: GCA_028554795.2. Taxonomy (NCBI): domain Eukaryota; kingdom Metazoa; phylum Mollusca; class Bivalvia; order Unionida; family Unionidae; genus Sinohyriopsis; species Sinohyriopsis cumingii. The sequence goes on from CM068838.1 coordinate 98,397,703, forward strand.
GTTAAATGTAATGAACATATATTGTAATTATATGCATATTGTAATTACATGCATATTGTAATTACATGCATATTGTAATGATCTGTATATTGGTATGACATGAATATTGTAAATATTTGCATATTGTAAAGACATGTATATTATAATGATATGCATATTGTAATGACGTGTATATTGTAATAACATACATATTGTAGTGACATGTATATTGTAATGACATGTATATTGTAATGACATGTATATTGTAATGACATGTATATTGTAATTATATGTATATTGTAATGACATGTATATTGTAATGACATGTATATTGTAATGACATGTATATTTTAATTATATGTATATTGTAATGACATGTATATTGTAATGGCATGTATATTGTAATGGCATGTATATTGTAATGACATGTATATTGTAATAACATGCATATTGTAATGACATGTATATTGTAATGACATGTATATTGTAATAACATGCATATTGTAATGACATGTATATTGTAATGACATGTATATTGTAATGACATGCATATTGTAATGACATGCATATTGTAATTGAATGTATAGTTTTTGTAATGATACTGTTCAATGCTTACCAAAAAGTGCATGTTCCATCAAGAATTAACTTCGTGTTTGACATTTTTACTTCAGCAGCTCAAACACTGTGAAGCCAATCAGCCCAGAGTTTACAACAGAGTCTTCTGTACCAACACTGACAAATGAATCTTGGACTGGTATGTGCAGACTGGTACAAGAATACAAATCTGCTTAATTTCTAAAACCTAAATTTAGGGAAGAAATTTAACTCTCCTTATGAAAGATGAGGAAGATTATATAAATATGGGGGCATTTAATTAATCGATTTAATATAGATATACATTTTGTTTTATAGATGTCTAGATGTATCCTGACATTAGGTGTCCCAGGCTAGACATTTGGTGTAATGAATCTCTGTGATGTCATGCTGCAGAGATTTTCACATTTTCTGCTGTTTTTTGATAAAATAGTCCAGAGTGGGTTGTAATGAAGATAACATAATTTTGTTAAGATTTTTAGGATATTAATGGTGGTTTTGCTGTAACAAAAAACATGTTTGACTGGCTTTGCCTGTGTATCAAAAGTATATTTTCTAGAATTAAACCCTTCATTAACATCCTCAGTTACAAAACTGTTATCCATATCATTTTTAGTTTTGCAGCTTGTGTACACTGTACCTAGTGGCATTGCATATTGTAAAACAGCTTGCCTGTAGCAAACATTGCATTATATATTGTAAAACAGCTTGTTGTCTGTAGTAAACATGACATTAAATATTGTAAAACAGTTTGTCTGTAGTAAACATTGCATTATATATTGTAAAACAGCTTGCTTGTAGTAAGCCTTGCATTACATATTTTGAAACAGATTGTCTGTAGTAAACATTGCATAAAATATTGTAAAACAGTTTGTATGTGGTAAACATTGCATTAAATATTGTAAAACAGCTTGTCTATTGTAAACATTACACTAAATATTGTAAAACAGCTTGTATGTAGTAAACATTGTATTAAACATTGTAAAACAGCTTGTCTGTAGTAAACATTGTATTAAACATTGTAAAACAGCTTGTCTGTAGTAAAGATCAAATTAAATGTTGTAAAACAGCTTGTCTGTAGTAAAGAACGAATTAAATGTTGTAACTCAGCTTTCCTGTACTAAACATTGCATTAAATATTGTGAAACAGCTTGTCTGTAGTAAGATTACATTAAATGTTGTAAAACATCTTGTCTGTAGTAAACATTGCATTAAATATTGTAAAACAGCTTGTCTGCAGTAGACACTGCATTAACAGTTGCAAAATAGCTTGTCAATAGTAAAGATTGCATTAAATATTGTATAACAGCTTGTCTGCAGTAGACACTGCATTAACAGTTGCAAAATAGCTTGTCAATAGTAAAGATTGCATTAAATATTGTATAACAGCTTGTCTGTAGTAAATATTGCATTACATATTGTAAATCAGCTTGTTTGTAGTAAACATTGCATTAATAGTTGTAAAACAGCTTGTCTGTAGTAAAGATTGCATTACAGTTTGTAAAACAGCTTGTCTGTAGTAAAGATTGTATTTAATATTGTAAATCAGCTTGTTTGTAGTAAATATTACATTAAATATTTTATAACCAGCTTGTCTGTAGTAAAGATTGCATTAAATATTGTAAAAAATCTCATCTCTATTAAACATTGCATCAACAGTTGTAAAACAGCTTGTCTATAGTAAAGATTGCATTAAATATTGTAAAACAACTTGTCTGTTGTAAAGATTGCATTAAATATTGTAAAACAGCTTGTGTGTAGTAAAGATTGCATTAAATATTGTAAAACAGCTCATTTCTATTAAACATTGCATTAACAGTTGTAAAACAGGTTGTCTATAGTAAAGATTGCTTACATAATGTAAATTGTTTGTGTCCACAGAATTAAATGTTGTGAAATAACTTGTGATCACAGTAAACATTTGCTTTAATCATTTTGAAACAAGATTCAGATAAAACTGATGATTCAAACTGAATTTTGTTATAATTTTTATTTTGGATGATTCATATATTAGTTCTTTATTAATCAGTTTGATTTAGCCTTTTTGATAAAACATTTGTGCAAGTTGAATTTTTTTAATTATTTACTTCTTATCTCATCTCTGTAAACTAAGATGCAACATAGTCTTCATGTACATTGGCTTCATTTATTACAGTGGAAACATTGTCATCAAAAATAGGTAGGTTACCGTGGAAACATTGTCATCAAAAATAGGTAGGTTACCGTGGAAACATTGTCATCAAAAATAGGTAGGTTTCTTAAATATTTTTTGTATTGTCATGAAAATAATCTTGTGGAAATTGTGTTTTATTTAGCTTGTAAAAACAGCAAGCATCACATGATCATCTTGATGCATTACAATCATTTGGCTGCACCTTTGGCTAGGTCACAGCAGTTGGAAGTCATGTTGGTAAACAAATGTTTTGTCATAATCATCCCAAACCTTCCAAGAGGTTGCTGTCTTACTTAAACTGGAGAATAAAATTTTATCTCCATGCAAATCCATACTCTCTCTATCCCTTGATGTATTGCCACTATACACATATATACATCTATCTCTTGATGGATTACCACCATGCACATCCAATCCCCCTCTATCTCTTGATGGATTGCCACTATGCACATCATTTTACCTCTATCCCTTGATGGATTGCCACCATGCACATCCATACTGCCTCTACTCTTTAATGGATTGCCGCTATGCACATCATTTTACCTCTATCCCTTGATGGATTGCCACCATGCACATCCATACTGCCTCTACTCTTTGATGGATTGCCGCTATGCACATCATTTTACCTCTATCCCTTGATGGATTGCCACCATGCACATCCATACTGCCTCTACTCTTTGATGGAATGCCGCTATGCACATCATTTTACCTCTATCCCTTGATGGATTGCCACCATGCACATCCATACTGCCTCTACTCTTTGATGGATTGCCGCTATGCACATCATTTTACCTCTATCCCTTGATGGATTGCCACCATGCACTTCCATACTCCCTCTATCCCTAGATGGATTGCCACCGTGCATATCCATACTCCTTCTATCCCTTGATGGATTGCCACCATGCTCATCCATACTCCTTCTATCCCTTGATGGATTGCCACCATGCACATCCATACTCCCTCTATCGCTTGATGGATTTCCTCCATTAACATCCATACTCCCTCTATCCCTTGATGCATTGCCACCATGCTCATCCATACTCCTTCTATCCCTTGATGGATTGCCACCATGCACATCCATACTCCCTCTATCGCTTGATGGATTTCCTCCATTAACATCCATACTCCCTCTGTCCCTTGATGGATTGCCACCATGCACATCCATATTGCCTCTATGCACATCCATACTCCCTCTATGCCTTGATGGATTGCCACCATGCACATCCATACTACCTCTATCCCTTGATGGATTGCCACCATGCCCATCCATGCTACCTCTATCCCTTGGTGGATTGTCACTACGCACATCCATTCTCCTCTATCCCTTGATGGATTGCCACTATGCACATCCATTCTCCTCTATCCTTGATGGATTGCCACCATGAATATCTATGCTGCCTTTATCCCTTGATAGATTACCACCATGAATGTCTATGCTGCCTTTGTACCTTGATGGATAGCCACAAAACTTGGTAATTGTTGCAGTCAACACCTGAAATCTGGTAATTTAAAATTGGATGAATTGGAAGCTATCACAATAATCCTGTAGATGCATGGGATAATATATCATATATAGCAGTATTAATTTACTAGTTCTCACTAAAGAATACTTATGTCTTTGTGTCATTTAATTAAAAAACATCCCTTATGGTCATCATACTGTCAAGTTTGGAAGAGGTTACACTGAATGATTTATTAAATGAAAATGGTCTGATAAGATCTCCAATGTGACCACAGCAGTAACCATCTTGAAAATCTTGTGATGGCTACATCTCTTGAATAGATGACCAAATACTTTGGTATGGTGATATCAAATGGTATTGCCATCTATATTGTATGGTGATATCAAATGGTATTGCCATCTATATTGTATGGCCATATACATTGGTATGTCCATCTACATTGGTGTGGCCAAATACATTGGTATGGCCATCTAAATTTGTATGGCCATCTATATTGGTATGGCCATATACATCGGTATGGCCAACTACATTGGTATGTCCAGCTACATTGGTATGGTCAAATACATTGGTATGGCCATCTATATTTGTATGGTCATATACATTGGCGTGACCATCTATATTGGTATGGCCATGTACATTGGTATGGCCATCTGAATTGGTATTTTTACCTACAGACTAATTATAATATCTGATTTGATCAGAAGTGTAAATGATCCTGATTAGAACTACACGGTTTCCATATTGAAAATATTGATGTCGTTATTTTTCTTGGATGTATATGGCCATACAATATAGATGGCAATACCATTTGATATCACCATACCAAAGTATTTGGTCATCTATTCAAGAGATGTAGCCATCACAAGATTTTCAAGATGGTTACTGCTGTGGTCACATTGGAGATCTTATCAGACCATTTTCATTTAATAAATCATTCAGTGTAACCTCTTCCAAACTTGACAGCATGATGACCATAAAGGATGTTTTTTAATTAAATGACACAAAGACATAAGTATTCTTTAGTGAGAACTAGTAAATTAATACTGCTATATATGATATATTATCCCATGGAGCTATACATGTATTGATATGGGATTTTCACTAAGACATTTCTATACTTGTATTGATATGGGATTTTCACTAAGAATATTCTGTACATGTATTAATATGGGATTTTCACTAAGACATTTCTATACTTGTATTGATATGTAATTTTCACTAAGACATTTCTATACATGTATTGATATGGGATTTTCAGTAAGACATTTCTCATTATATTTTGATAGTTTTAAGTGAAATTGTGCTAATGTGACCTACCAGATTTAAAACAACTCATTTATCTACCTTTTTTTAAAATAATGAAGAGCTATTCCAGCATTTTTCTTATCATCAGTTTTTCGACATTCATTTTTGTCCAGTAGAGCATCAGTCCATTCAAGGGACTCTTGTAAGCAATGCTGCATATGAAATAAAATATACCACAATGATGATACATATTCCCAGAAATTGAAATGAATGGCTGCCATATACATATTGCAACTTTAGGTCCATCTACACCTAATGAGTGAGTAGGATAATATTTGGTGTGTTGTTTTAGGTGAGGTTTGGATCCATAATACAGCTTCATTATCAGTGGGGTTGGGGTGAATTAGAGTGATGCATATGAAAAGGATACTATCTCCTTATGAGCTATACAATATGACTATAAATGAAACATAATTTGTTTAATTTTCAGGCTCCACCAAGATTATTGATAAGGATACTACTACAGAAAATGGAACTGACAAACAAAATAAATGGTAATAAAAAATACAGCTTACCAATCGGCTTCAGCTTATTTTTAAGATGAAAGGTTTAAGTTAATGGAAGCCTTGCAGTGTCTCCTATTATTTCCTCTTTCATTGGAATAAAGTAACCATAGTTCAGTTCCTGTAGACTGAATTCCAGCCTTTTGCAGACTAAAACCTTAGTGTCATATGAAAAATTAAGTTAAGCCTTTTAGTTTTTTTTCAACAGCAAGACAGCATTAACTATGCCTGGACTGAATCTCATGTCTTCTTCATCTCAAATCCACTGCATCCAGGATTCTAATGGGATTGCTGTGCTACTTTGCAATGTTACCTCATGTATTCATACTAAATTTCCTTCATATGTTGGTGGGGCCCCGTGCGGCTGAGTGGTCTAAATCGCTCTCTGTTACGGATCACTGCCATCTCACCACTGTCTGCGTGGGTTTGAGTCTCGGATTCAGCCAATGTGGGTATGTGAGAAAGCTTTCCAGTAGCTTCTCGTGGGTCAGTGGTTCTTTCCAGGGTTTTCCCGGGTTCTTCCTCCACCATTAATGCTGGCCACCATGTATAGCCTATCGTGTGCTGAAAAATGGCGTTAAACCCTACAACAACAACAACAATAACAATAACATATGTTGGTATGTAATATTGTAAAAACCCAGTGCCCAAAAACTTCTTAATTTATAATACTGGTTCTTTCTTTCAGGCAAAATTTAAAACAAATAATAATATGCCTTTACTGGATACTACTTCATTGGAGGTAGATTGTGTATATTAAGAATCATGACCTTCCTTGTACCAGATATACCTTTTCATGATAGGACTATGGTGTGTGTATATATATATATATATATATATATATATATATATATATATATATATATATATATATATATATATATATATATATATATATATGTATGGAAAATCTGATATCTGAAAAGCTTAGCATGTTACAATGTTATTATCCCCACATCAGTTTTTTAAAACAGAAAACAAAGAGTAGTTGGCAACGTCGTCAATGCAGTAAAATGCCAGAGGGGCAACATCATGCTTACATGGGCCTCTTGTTAATGAAGTCACTCATTATTGTGATTGTGTCATGTCCAAGTTCTGACTCATTCAATCATTTTGGTCTTGGCTGTAAAGAATATGCTATTCAGGTGTATAAATATTGAATTTGATGAATGAATATTGTGTGTTGTTTGTTGGCTATATATAAATCCTTAATGTTTAACTGTTAGTGTTTTTGTGTCACATCTTAAAAAGAAACAATGTTTTCTTTTCTATCAAGACTGATAATGGTGGAAGCTGAACACAGCAATCACTGTGGCATCCATTTGTTGCCCATTTATCTCTGTTTGTTTTTCATTCATCCACACCCTTGATTGACCTCATTGTTCAACTTTTTATCCAACCCTCTTAGATTTAAAATAGCTCAGGGTCAGGGGCTTGACATTTGACCTGTGCCTATGTTTTGCAAGTTTGAGAATAGCAAAATGGTTTCACTTTTTTCTTCAGGAAAATACCTGTATCCATTGGATGTGCCTTCCTTGTCCTTGTGGTCATAGTCATTGTATTTATATGCATCTACTGTAGACGAAAAAAAGACAAGATGCAAAGAGGAGGTAAGAAATCTTAGACAGGCAAATGCTACTTATTTCATGTCAGTTATCTTAAGATTTTTTGTCCGGCTTGACATGGTGATCACATTGGTATCCATATATGTCCATCAGAGGGGCCCTAAGTGGCCGAGTGATCTAAAGCGCTCTCTATTACGGATCACTTCCATCTCACCTCTGTCTGTTTGGGATCGAGTGTCGAATTCGGCTAATGTGGGTATGTGAGAAAGCTTGCCAGTAGCTTCTCATGGGTCGGTGGTTTTTTCCTGAATTTTCCTGGATTCTTCATCCACTATTAATACTGGCCGCCATGTATAGCCTATCATGTACTGAAAAATGGCGTTACAACAACATGTCCATCAGCACACACAGCTGTCAGTACCCCTAGATTAACCTCATTTAAAAACTCATAATGTCAGAATGTATTTTTTTAAAATAACTCAACTATGCCATTTTTGGTTTGTGTAATTCTGGAATTTTCTTATAATTTATCAGACTGTTTATTTCATGACTTATTCAGATCTCCTAATTTTGGCAGAGATATACATATTTGTCAGTATAAGCACCTTGTGACAATTTTACCCAATAGACAACAGATTCAGAATATTATTTAATTCAGAATTTTACTTTTGCTTTATATTTTGTTGTCCTCAGTGTTATATCCATGAATGGGTGTATGTGATACTGTATTGTCCTCAGTGTTATATCCATGAATGGGTGTATGTGATACTGTATTGTCCTCAGTGTTATATCCATGAATGGGTGTATGTGATACTGTATTGTCCTCAGTGTTATATCCATGAATGGGTGTATGTGATACTTTGTTGTCCTCAGTGTTATAGTCATGAATGGGCTTATGTGATATTGTATTGTCCTCAGGGTTATATTCATGAATGGGTGTATGTGATACTATATTGTCCTCAGTGTTATATTCATGAATGGGTGTATGTGATGCTGTATTGTCCTCAGTGTTATATCCATGAATGGGTGTATGTGATACTGTATTGTCGTCAGGGTTATATTCATGAATGGGGTTATGTTATATTGTATTGTCCTTAGGGTTCAATCCATTAAATTTGGGGTTATGTGATACTGTATTGTCCTCAGTGTTATATCCATAAACGGGGCCATGAGATACTGTATTGTCCTCAGTGTTGTATCCATGAATGGGTGTATGTGATACTGTATTGTCCTCAGTGTTATATCCATGAATGGGTGTATGTGGTACTTTGTTGTCCTCAGTGTTATAGTCATGAATGGGCTTATGTTATATTGTATTGTCCTCAGGGTTATATTCATGAATGGGTGTATGTGATACTATATTGTCCTCAGTGTTATATCCATGAATGGGTGTATGTGATACTATATTGTCCTCAGTGTTATATCCATGAATGGGTGTATGTGATACTGTATTGTCGTCAGGGTTATATTCATGAATGGGTTTATGTTATATTGTATTGTCCTCAGGGTTCAATCCATTAATGGGGTTATGTGATACTGTATTGTCCTCAGTGTTATATCCATAAATGGGGCCATGAGATACTGTGTTGGCATCAGCATTATATCCATGAATGGGGCTAAGAAGTAAAACACAATTTAGTTAATTTGTTCCTTCAGATATTTAAATAACTCCACATTAGATTCGCTTCATAATTGGTATATTATTTGATCCTGCACTTCTTTCTCCAATCCCACCATTGCTCAATGATTATGTCCTTGGGTGCTGCCATTGATTTAAGATATCATTGCATATTTTAAACATGAGTTCACATTCTTATATTTCACCTAGTACTGCTCCAACCTGCTCTTGGAATATATTCTGGGGCCATTAGGTCAGAAAGTTTAATAGTTTTATATTTCTACATTGGATGGCCTGGTGTATGTTGTTGGTCCTTTAGCACACATATTGACATTGGGTTTTCACTGAAAGACTTTTTATAATGTCAACTCCCTTGATGGTTGATCCTAAATTCAGTATGGCCATCATGACAGTCATCTTTAAAATCTTGTCCTTAACAGCTTCTTCTCAATAGAACTTCATACAAAGGTTTGACCAGCAGTGTGTCAGCTTGATGACATCTTGACAAACTTGTTATTACTGTTACCTTGGACAAATGGTCATATCAGCATGGATTTTCCACCAAAAGACATTTTTAGTGATCTGGTTAATCCTAAATGAAAATGGTGCTGATCTGACATTAAATATAGGCATCATGTCAGCTCTCTTTAAAATTTCCTTTATTGCTACCTCTAAATGAGAAGTTGTGTTGATATGAGATTTTCACTGCAAGGCTTGTTTTGGTGTCTGGTTGGTACAGAAGACTTGTCTACCTAACCAGAATGTCTTATCACATAGTATACTCGTCTACCTGAACAGAATATGTTATCACATAGTATACTTGTCTACCTGAACATAATGTCTTATCACATAGTATACTTGTCTACCTGAACATAATATCTTATTGCATAGTATACTTGTCTACCTGAACAGAATATCTTATCACATAGTATACTTGTCTACCTGAACAGAATGTCTTATCACATAGCATACTTGTCTACTTGAACAGAATGTCTTATCACATAGTATACTTGTCTACCGGAACATAATATCTTATCGCATAGCATACTCGTCTACCTGAACAGAATATGTTATCACATAGTATACTTGTCTACCTGAACAGAATGTCTTATCACATAGTATACTTGTCTACCTGAACATAACATCTTATTGCATAGTATACTTGTCTGCCTGAACAGAATGTCTTATCACATAGTATACTTGTCTACCTGAACATAATGTCTTATCATGTAGAATACTTGTCTACCTGAACAGAATGTCTTATCACATAGTATACTTGTCTACCTGAACAGAATGTCTTATCGCATATAATACTTGTCTACCTGAACAGAATATCTTATTGCATAGTATCCTTGTCTACCTGAACAGAATGTCTTATCACATAGTATACTTGTCTACCTGAACATAATATCTTATTGCATAGCATACTTGTCTACTTGAACAGAATGTCTTATCACATAGTATACTTGTCTACCTGAACATAATGTCTTATCACGTAGTATACTTGTCTGCCTGAACAGAATGTCTTATTGCATAGTATCCTTGTCTACCTGAACATGATGTCTTATCACGTAGTATACTTGTCTACCTGAACATAAAGTCTTATTGCATAGTATACTCATCTACTGAACAGAATATCTTATTGCATAGTATCCTTGTCTACCTGAACAGAATGTCTTATTGCATATAATACTTGTCTACCTGAACAGAATGTCTTATTGCATAGTATACTTGTCTACCTGAACAGAATGTCTTATCGCATAGTATACTCATCTACCTGAACAGAATGTCTTATCGCATAGTATACTTGTCCACCTGAACAGAATGTCTTATTGCATAGTATACTTGTCTAGCTGAACAGAATGTCTTATTGCATAGTATACTTGTCTACCTGAACATAATGTCTTATCACATAGTATACTTGTCTGCCTGAACAGAATGTCTTATTGCATAGTATCCTTGTCTACCTGAACATGATGTCTTATCACGTAGTATACTTGTCTACCTGAACATAAAGTCTTATTGCATGGTATACTCATCTACTGAACAGAATATCTTATTGCATAGTATCCTTGTCTACCTGAACAGAATGTCTTATTGCATAGTATACTTGTCTACCTGAACAGAATGTCTTATTGCATAGTATACTTGTCTACCTGAACAGAATGTCTTATCGCATAGTATACTCATCTACCTGAACAGAATGTCTTATCGCATAGTATACTTGTCTACCTGACCATAATGTCTTATTGCATCGTATACTTGTCTACCTGAACAGAATATCTTATCATATAGTATACATGTCTACTTGATCAGAATGTCTTATTGCAGAATATACTTGTCTACCTGTAAGGCTTAGCTTGACCTGAATGAAAATGATGCATAGCTGATTTTAATCAGACATGGTATAAATTTGATTTCAATCAGACATGGTATAAATTTGATTTCACTCTGACATGGTATAAATTTTTATTTCAATCAGACATGGTATAAAGTTGATTTCAATCATACATGGTATAAATTTTGATTTCAATCAGACATGGTATAAATTTGATTTCAATCAGACATGGTATAAATTTGATTTCAATCAGACATGGTATAAGTTTGATTTCAATCAGACATGGTATACATTTTGATTTCAATCAGACATGGTATAAAGTTGATTTCAATCATACATGGTATAAATTTTGATTTCAATCATACATGGTATAAATTTGATTTCAATCAGACATGGTATAAGTTTGATTTCAATCAGACATGGTATACATTTGATTTCAATCAGACATGGTATAAATTTTGATTTCAATCAGACATGGTATAAAGTTGATTTCAATCATACATGGTATAAATTTGATTTCAGTGAGACATGGTATGAATTTGTTTTTAATGTGCTTCTCTAGGAAACGGTATAACTTCCAGTAACTGAGTGGAAGTTCAACAAATGATACATCTGTCTATATCTATTCTTGTAAATGTGTAAGAAAAGAAACTATCATGGAACAAGTTCCAGTGCAAAACTGCCATACCATTTCAGACCAAATGTCAAGTCCTAACATTAACACTTTTCAAATTTAACAAAAGAGGCCATTGAACCATCTAGTCCAGGTGAGGTTGCCCAGAGTAGAAACAGAGTTAAACAACTGGTAAAATACAGCCAATTTCTACCAAATTGCTGGAAATTATCCTGATATGGATGCCTTTCAACCGATAGTACCGGAGTTATTTGTGTATTTCCATTTTAGACCAATATGTGCCAGATGAGTGATACAAGGATTATTTCGACATCTTGTTTCTTGTCAGTAATTTTAAGGGATCTGATAATGCTAATTATAAATTGATCCAATACTTTATCATGTTGAATGTTTGAGAGCAGAAAGATATCTGATATTGCAAAACTCAATGGTAGAGTATGATTTGACGTACCTCCGCTTCAAACTATGAAAAGAACATAGATCAAGTATGAAGCATTTTTTCATAATGAAAATAAGCTGAGGAATCAGTCTGCATCAGATGTATACCAGTCTCAGAGAAAAGTAGCCATTTGCAAAACTTGTATAAAGTTACACCACTGTTGGAGGTGGATATACTTTTTCTGGGGTTGATAAATCCTTCCATCAATAAAAATGACTTAAGGTCTGTTGCTTTTAATCTCCTGATTTCTTTTTGCATTAATGATAAAGTTTAGTTTGGTGTTTTTTATTGCTTAAGCAGTATTAAGTTAACTTTTAAAACAAATAATTAAGCAATATTGTGACTGAGTAAGTTTTTAATGTTCAGTAAATATTATATAAATTTAGTGAATCATATAAATCGGGGGAAAAAATATATCTTAATAAAAACTTAATTAATTAATATTTTTGTGCAAACATTTATAAAAGTTGGAACGGATGAATAAAGTGACAGGTTGGCAGACAGAGAGACAGATGAAAAAGCAGTAGGTGAGAGACATAACAAGGTATCTTATTACTGTCAAGTGAAAATGATGCATACTTGACCACACCTGTATATTCTGAACATAAGGTGATCCAGTAGAATCTCACATCACCTTTATACTCACCTTTGACAATGTCAGGTAATGACTGAAAAGACTATGTTGTATTTTAACATCATGTGAATGTCATGATAGGTCTGTTTTCAGTCAATATCTGATACCTATTGATGATGAATGGGCATGCTGAGAACAAAAACCATGACACAGTCTGGACAAAACATGACACATTCTGGACAAAACATGACACATTCTGGACAAAACATGACACATTTTGGACAAAACATGACATAGCCTGGACAAAACATGACACATTCTGGACAAAACATGACATAGCCTGGACAAAACATGACATAGTCTGGACAAAACATGACATAGTCTGGACAAAACATGACATAGTCTGGACAAAACATGACATAGTCTGGACAAAACATGACACATTCTGGACAAAACATGACATAGCCTGGACAAAACATGACATAGTCTAGACAAAACATGACATAGTCTGGACCAGGAAAACAATGGTAACCTTCTAGGTCATATAACAATTCAATTTCAATTACTTATTGGATGAGTAGAACTCATTTAAAGAGTCTTTTTCAGTCTAGCAGTTGAGGTCATATTTTAATTGGGAAATTATTACTACAGTTTATATACATGCTTTAAAATTAAGATCATTTGTTAGATAGTGAACTACAAACAATTTCTTTAAACATTTTTTCAATCTTTTAGACTCTCAAAAGAGTGATCAAGGTGAACCAGCTGGAATTGAACTGGAGGCACAAGAACTGTTACCAGGGGGTAAGAATTAAATTGGCCTGATTTTACTTTATTTTTTAAGGGTCATGTACATAGATCATTCATACATATGTGAATCTGTAAAACTTGTAAACTGAAATATTGTTTATGAATAATAATAAATTTCCCTGTTTTCTTTATAGCATGTGAAGATCATTTGAGAATTCACTTTAAACATGTTATAATCATTTATTGGTGTAAATTTGGCTGAGTTGACTTGCTTTGAGAAAAGTGCGTGGTTGTGTCATAGACGAGGAACATAAATTTCTCAGTCATATAAATAAACAGTTTTTATGAGACTTATTAATCTAAAACTAATTCACCATGTTGTTTGGAGCTCTAGATACTGTGTCTGTGTTATATGTGTTGTGAGATATTTAATTTTAAAATACAATAGGGGCCCCAGATGGTCGAGTAGTTTAAAGTGTTTGCCTTTACTGATCACTGCCATCTCACATATCTCTGCATGGCCTGGAGTGTGGTTATGTGAGAAAACTCACTTTTAGCTTTTTGTGGGTTGGTGGTTTTTACTGGGATTTTCCTCCACCAGCTACACTGTCTGCCATGTATAGTCTATCTTGTGCTAAAAAGTGGTGTTAAATCCCAAACAACATTATAATTCAAAATATATATAGATTTTATCAAGTAATGCAAGATAATAGAACTTTAGATGCCATTTTTAATTCTATGTGAGGTTGATTGCATTATATAATGACTGAATAGTCTCTGTTGTATTTGTAACATCATATGGAGGTGATGAGAGGTCTGATTTCAGTCCAGACTAATCATATTTACCTGTTAGTTAATTTGGAGTGAATGGGTACGCTAAGAACACAGCACTTGACATAGTCTGGTTGGGGTGAATGGGTATGCTAAGGACACAGCACTTGACATAGTCTGGTTGGGCTGAATGGGTATGCTAAGGACACATCACTTGACAGAATCTGTTTGGGGTGAATGGGTATGCTAAGGACACAGCACTTGACATAGTCTGGTTTGGGGTGAATGGGTATGCTGAGGACACAGCACTGGACTAGGAAAAGAAAGGTAACCTAGGCTTCTATGTTGTACTCTGATGACATTTAAACTCAGTTACTTGAAGAGTCAATATAACTGTTTTATTGCATCCCTTTGAAGTTCCAGTGTTTGTGGCAGTATTTCAATTAAAGAAATTTATAATAAAGTTTACATGCATGCCTTAAAAGTAAGGTTATTTGTTAGGTAGTGAATTCCAGATAATTTCTTTAAACAATTTTTCAAACTTTAGACTCGGTAGTGACTGGCCAAGTTGAACCTGCTGAACATGAAGAGGAGGCACAACCCATTTTATCATGGGGTAAGAATTTATTTGACCTGAATAGTACATTCCTGCTTACATGTTATTATGTACATGTCTCACTTGCACTAAGTGTAATTCTGCTTCACTGTGTAGGGAATGTGCTATTGTGGTCAGAGGGAATGTGGTCACAGTTCTGCTTGACAGATTAAAGAGGGATGGATACAGTCTACCAAAAGTGACATCTTGATCCTTGACCAGAATACCTTCATTAAAAGATAGTGTAGTCAGGCATGCCCTAATGTCCCCACCCCCTCCATTGTAAACCATGCCTGCAGTGACAGTTACATCCTATCTATTTGAATTGGAGAGATCAGTGCACTTTTAAGTTATTGATGCCGCATTCACATCAGATACTGCCAGAGTCTCAAATGGAAACACTTGTACAGGAAATGACATTGTCCTTGCTTGCTTTGGGGGATTTCTATCCATACACCCGTTGTGTCTCTACAATATTGACTTGGAACGAAGATTGCCTTCCTATTCTATTACACCTCTTCCTGAAGTAATTTTGTATCTTCATAGGACAGGGGGACACTGCCCACAGGGCACTGCTGCTTGACCATTCCTTGCACCAAATCTGAAGAAAAAGGCTGATGGTCCAGTTTATGGCTGCCATGAGCTCAACCAAGCAATAGACACATTGTGGAATACTGCTTTATTTTTTTAAAGATGTTAATTGATAGGGGATCCCTCATTTTTGGTATAGTCTAACCATGAATAATGGCTCAGTGGGCATACTCGGTTTTTCTAATATTTCATTTGTGGGCATCTCGCATTTGGGCTGAAGTAATAAGTACACTTGACCTCACCAACAATGCCACCAAGGCCGAACTTGCACCTTTCAACAACCAGACTACTAATGCAGTCCCAACCACACTATTATTGTAGTACCAACCAGACTTATTAATGCAGTCTCAACCACACTATTAATGCTGTACCAACCAGACTATTAATGCAGTCCCAACCAGACTACTAATGCAGTCCCAACCACACTATTAGTGTAGTACCAACCAGACTTATTAATGCAGTCTGAACCACACTATTAATGCTGTACCAACCAGACTATTAATGCAGTCCCAACCAGACTACTAATGCAGTCCCAACCACACTATTAGTGTAGTACCAACCAGACTTATTAATGCAGTCTGAACCACACTATTAATGCTGTACCAACCAGACTATTAATGCAGTCCCAACCAGACTATTAATGCAGTCCCAACCAGACTTATTACTGCAGCCCCAACCAGACTTATTAATGCAGTCCCAACTAATTGCCACCAAGGCCAACCTTACACCTTTCAGCAACCACACTGCTAATGCCGTCTCAAATGACATTGACATGTAAAGACTCTTATGCTGCAGCAAACCTAAAACAAATCAAACATGGATGTATCTGCACTCCTAACCAAACCAGCCACTGTAGCAAACAGAAGCATTGCAGTCTATGTCAACTATTGGTATACTGAATGAGGGTCGTGTACCAACTAGTCAGTCTCAAGTTGTTGAGATTGCTTGGCCTTCTGCTTGTACTAGGACTGATTCAACCCAGCTACAAAATAATGTCTCAGATAGATATTTAACAGTATTGGCAGACCTGGGGTTCTCAAGAGCTGCAACTGTGTGACAGGCATATTAATCAGTGGCTTTAACAAGATCATTTCTGTGCGTCGTAAGATGCACCTGCAAAAGCATATGTAAATAACTGTATGGTCAAAACCAACATTGGATTTTTCCAAATTCTACTCGGATAATAGTGATAATGGATTTTATAGTGAAAGCAAGTTATGTGTATGGTAACATATATCCAGAATTCATGTGTTTTACTAAAAAAGTAATGAAAGAAATGAGAAAAGTAATGGTTACATACATGTGATTATTCCAAACAAAGTGAAGACATGCACATTTAATGTGGCTGGACAGCTTAACATTCCAAAATACAGATTTTGTACTGTAAGGTAATCCAGACGATTAAAAAAAACAGATAATAAACTGGACAGGTCTGTATGAATCCAGTTTACTATTAACCCAAAATTTATTGATCTGTATCATCCCTTTGCCTACAGAAACCTACGGTGTTTTACCTTTTATTTTATATGTACTCAGCAATAACTGACCCCAGACTTTCACACCGGCAGGTCTACACCTGAGATTTTGCTTTCTACTCACAAAGACTAATTTAGTTGCCAGTATTTGTGCTAACAGGAAACACATGTTTGACTTTCATGGGAAACAAATGGAAAATAATTTTAGCATCTTTAGCATCTTTTTTTAGCATCTTTACAATGGATTATTAAATTTCGATTCAACTTGATATTATTGTTTCTTAGGGCATGCTATATCAGATTTAGTTAGAAATGGTTCAGCCTCTATAGCAATCAGCATATGTAGTAATCAGCCTCTATAGTAATCAGCCTCTATAGTAATCAGCCTCTATAGTAATCAGCATATGTAGTAATCAGCCTCTATAGTAATCAGCCTCTGTAGTAATCAGCCTCTATATCAATCAGCCTCTATAGCAATCAGCCTGTATAGTAATCAGCCTCTGTAGTAATCAGCCTCTGTAGTAATCAGCTTCTGTAGCAATCAGCCTCTATAGCAATCAGCCTCTATAGTAATCAGCCTCTATAGTAATCAGCATATGTAGTAATCAGCCTCTGAAGTAATCAGCCTCTATAGTAATCAGCCTCTATAGCAATCAGTCTCTATAGTAATCAGCATGTGTAGTAATCAGCCTCTATAGTAATCAGCCACTGTATTAATCAGCCTCTGCAGTAATCAGCCTTTATAGTAATCAGCTTCTATAATAATCAGCCTATATAGTAATCAGCCTATATAGTAATCGGCCTCTGTAGTAATCAGCCTTTATAGTAATCAACCTCTATAGTAATCAGCCTCTATAGTAATCAGCCTCTGTAGTAATCAGCCTCTGTATTAATCAGCCTCTGTAGTAATCAGCCTCTATAGTAATCAACCTATATAGTAACCAGCGTCTATAGTAATCAACATATGTAGTAATCAGCCTCTGTATTAATCAGACTCTGTAGTAA
Source organism: Sinohyriopsis cumingii (assembly GCA_028554795.2). NCBI lineage: Eukaryota > Metazoa > Mollusca > Bivalvia > Unionida > Unionidae > Sinohyriopsis > Sinohyriopsis cumingii. The sequence continues at coordinate 98,416,075 of CM068838.1, forward strand.
TCAGCCTCTGTAGTAATCAGCCTCAATAGTAATCAGCCTCTATAGTAATCAGCCTCTATAGTAATCAGCCTCTGTAGTAATCAGCCACTTTAGTAATCAACCTCTATAGTAATCAGCCTCTATAGTAATCAGCCTCTGTATTAATCAGCCTCTATAAGAATCAGCATATGTAGTAATCAGCCTCTATAGTAATCAGCCTCTGTAGTAATCAGCCACTTTAGTAATCAACCTCTATAGTAATCAGCCTCTATAGTAATCAGCCTCTGTATTAATCAGCCTCTATAAGAATCAGCACATGTAGTAATCAGTCTCTATAGTAATCAGCCTCTGTAGTAATCAGCCTCTATAGTAATCAGCCTCTATAGCAATCAGCCTCTATAGTAATCAGCCTCTGTAGTAATCAGCCTCTATAGCAATCAGCCTCTGTAGTAATCAGCCTCTGTAGTAATCAGCCTCTATAGTAATCAGCCTCTATAGTAATCAGCATATGTAGTAATCAGCCTCTATAGTAATCAGCCTCTATAGTAATCAGCCTATGTAGTAATCAGCTTCTATAGTAATCAGCCTCTGTAGTAATCAGCCTCTATAGTAATCAGCCTCTATAGCAATCAGCCTCTATAGTAATCAGCCTCTGTAGTAATCAGTCTCTATAGTAATCAGCCTCTGTAGTAATCAGCCTCTATAGTAATCAGCCTCTATAGCAATCAGCCTCTATAGTAATCAGCCTCTGTAGTAATCAGCTTCTGTAGTAATCAGCCTCTGTAGTAATCAGCCTCTGTAGTAATCAGCCTCTATAGTAATCAGCCTCTATAGTAATCAGCATATGTAGTAATCAGCCTCTATAGTAATCAGCCTATGTAGTAATCAGCTTCTATAGTAATCAGCCTCTATAGTAATCAGCCTCTATAGCAATCAGCCTCTATAGTAATCAGCCTCTGTAGTAATCAGCCTCTGTAGTAATCAGCCTCTATAGCAATCAGCCTCTATAGCAATCAGCCTCTATAGTAATCAGCCTCTGTAGTAATCAGCTTCTGTAGCAATCAGCCTCTATAGCAATCAGCCTCTATAGTAATAGTAATCAGCCTCTATAGTAATCAGCCTATGTAGTAATCAGCCTATGTAGTAATCAGCCTCTGTAGTAATCAGCCTCTATAGTTATCAGGTTAAAAACCTACTAGCTTAGGTGTTGTTACTAAAATATAAGAAAAGATACTATCATAGGTTGACTTTCCAGAACTGCCTTGCCATGTCAGATCAGATGTGACAGTCCTAGCATGAACTCCTTTCAAGCCAAATAAAGTTAAAGTGATACACTGTTAAACAGCATGCACAAAGCCATGAAAGATCTTCCTAGTAGCTGGAAATTATCCTAATATTCATATTTTTCAAGCTAGATCATGTCCCTTTATTATTGCATCTGCCATAGCACTGTAAAGAATTTCCAGGAATCCATATTAAGATAGGGTTTTCACCAAAAAACCATTCATGATGTCTAGTAAGTTGAAAATGAAATTGGTACAGATCTTAGATCCTATATAGTAACCATAGCAACTATCTTAATTATCTTTATTATTACTCAAGAACATCAATTTGTCAGTAGAAACAAAAATGAAACGGTCTTATCTTTCATTCTTATCAATTCATTTTGACCAGTTGAACATCTGATCAGTCACTTTGAGGGACTCTTGTTTTACTGTATAACTTTTAATCTCATTTTGATCTTGCCAATTATTAAGATGAAGTTAGAAGTTTTAATTGTATTCCTAACATAAAAATAGACCAGCAATTGTTAAAAAAGAATTAGTTTATTAAGTTCAGTATATAAGACACTTATGTTTACTTAATGATTGGAACTATGTAAGTCATTAAGATGCATGTGTAAATTTAATGATTAGAACCATGTAAGTCAAAATGATATCTGTGTGAATTGAATGACTGGAACCATGTAAGTCAGAATGATCTGTGTGAATTTAATGATTAGAACCATGTAAGTCAAAATGATATCTGTGTAAATTGAATGACTGGAACCATGTAAGTCAGAATGATCTGTGTGAATTTAATGATTAGAACCATGCAAGTCAAAATGATATCTGTGTAAATTGAATGACTGGAACCATGTAAGTCAGAATGATCTGTGTGAATTGAATGACTGGAACCATGTAAGTCAGAATGATCTGTGTAAATTGAATGACTGGAACCATGTAAGTCAGAATGATCTGTGTAAATTGAATGACTGGAACCATGTAAGTCAGAATGATCTGTGTAAATTGAATGACTGGAACCATGTAAGTCAAAATGATATCTGTTTATATTGAATGACTAGAACCATGTAAGTCAAAAGATACTTTTGTGCATTTAATGATTGGAACCATGTCAAAAAGATGTTGTAAAAAATATTCCCACAGTAATTTCTTTTGCAAAAATTCAAGAAAGTGGGAACAGATGAAAGGTATGACAGATAGGTAGACCGATATAAAAGACATCTCATTACTGTCAAGTGATAATGATTAACACTCAATTACTATTGCATAATCTGAATAGAATACTAACAAGCCATAAAGTGATCCAGTGAAATCTTGCATCACCTTTATATTCACATGTGAGGTTGACAGTATCAGGTATTATGATTGCAAAGACCCAGTTGTATTTGTAACATTATTTGAATTTCATGAGGGTATGTTGTCATTACAGACATGTTATATTTACCTGTTGGTGTAAATGGACATGTAGATAAAATGGCACACTCTTTGACAGGGTCTGAACCAGGAAAAGGGAGGCAACTCACTAAATCTCATAATAATTAAAACAATATGTACTTGATGACTCAAACTGCCAGTGAGTAAAACTTTGAGGTTCCAGTTCTTAATAATCTACTTTATACAAGAAAGTTATCATAGTAGCTTAGTAGTGAATTCCATATCATTTGTATAAAATCATTTTTCAATCTGTAGGGAGTGCGCAGGATGAATCAGTTGGACCTGAAGTAGATGCACAGCCATTTTCTCCAGAGGGTAAGAATCTTCCTGTATGAAAACTTCCGCCTAACTTTAACCAGATTCCAGGTGGAATTTTAAATCGGATTTCACTTAAAGCCTAGATTCCACTTATTATAAATTTTAGGTGGGTTCAGGGTGGAATACAGCCCGAAATATGTAAATTAGTCCGTCTATTACTAGGCGGAATTTGTTTATTCTGTCTACTAGGCGGAATCTGTTTGTTCCGCTTATTTAGCCTAGATTCCCCTTATTATCACTTTTAGGCAGATTCAGGGTGGAATATTGCTTGAAATTACTGTTACTAGGCGGAATCTTTATTTCTGCCTAATTACATGGAAATACCTGCAGAAACCCCATCCAATAATGAAAATGTAAAGGCCGATTTCAGACGGGCTTTTTAAGCATTTTCTGCCTAAACCATAAAAAATATACTTCAGATTTCTATTATGTATTAAACTGCCTAATGATTTTTAGATATTGGGAATCAGTGATAAATATTCACAGTAGTATTTAAAATGCATCATAAATTTTATTTTGACAGACATTATCAAATAAGATTTAGGTTTTACTTGTCCTACGGGGCAATGCCATTTTCTTTCTTGCATACAAAATCTAATCCAACATGGCATCACTTAGTAATTTTCATTTCACTTTAAAGTTTGGTGAGATTTCACACATATTTTGACCAAAACTTCCATTGAAATTATGTTCATGTCTCACTCAAATTTCTTTGAAATATTTGTGAGGTTTCACACAAAAATTGACTAAAACTTTTGTAACATTTCACTAAAATTTTGTTCATTATATAGTATTTTACTGAAGTTTTTTATAGTGTTTCAGACATTTCAGCAGGTTTCAATGAAATAATGGATATGAATTAAACAGGACTTTATTAACCAAGGTGATATTTAAGTGTGCATGAAAACAATTATACTGATGTTGTAATTATATGACATCCAAGGCAAGAGAAATGGGAGTTAATACTAATAAAAATACTAATAATAATAATGACTTCATTTAGAGAAGGTAATTCAATTAGTTATATAACTAATCTACTTGAGGCCTTCTATCTGTGATGTACAACATATACAGTATATAGAACATGATATGAAGTATCTGACACTAAATAATTAAGTGGTTTTAAAAATCAAAGTATCGAGCCTGGAACATATGCACAGGCATCTGTGAACACATTTAACATATATAAAATATAAAATATTAATCTGTATAGAAAAATTCAGCTGTGAAAATAATGCAAAATTACAGAAAAGCATCCATTTGAGACAATTTGATTATGAGAAGAAGAAAAGCTAGGAGCCTGCCTTATGTCACTTGTACTGTAGACTGGATTTTTGATTGCACAAACTATGATGCTGTTGTGGTCTCTCGAATTAGTCCTTGTTCCAAAAGCAGCCACGACAAACGTTTACCGTGATATAATAACTCCTATTTTACACTGAATTCCAACACACCAAGAATATTTTGATAATATACACAATAATGCCTCATGAGATTGAAAGTAGATTCTACTTTTCGGCCAAGAAAATTCCGCAAAGATATGATTATCTTTGATAGAGATGGATATCTGGCAACAATTCCCACCAGTGATCTACACGTTGTCCCTCCTTAAATTCTGAAGTTAATCAGTTTGGAGTTGTATATTACTTCAAAATCATCCCGATTCAATTCCTTGTCATATTTAGCACGTTAGCTGCTACTGTAAAGCTCTTTATGGCACAAAAAGCAAAATGCTTGTCCTGGCGTTCATTTTTCATACAGTTTGACCAGTTATGTTCCCATCAAATTTGCATTCAGGGTATTCTCATTGCAGCACATTTTTCAAATGGTTATTCAATCTCTCGTCCCGCTTGAAAATTCGAATCGCCATGTTTAGTAAACATGCTCTTTCCCATCAGTTTCTGTTACGCAACGATTCATTGGGCAATTACAAAATGTTGACCAATCAGAAAGCTTTATACAGCGATCCTCTGTTAAACAATATGTAACAAATACTTATTTGAAAGCTCGTTGTGGAATATGGGACCGGATAGAGCATTATTTAAAACAAAGTTTCGGAGATGATATTAAAAAATGGGTCCATATCGAGGAAATTCAGGTCAGGAGAAAAGCGAAATTATGTTTTAAAATGGAAAACAAGATGAAAACTTGTTCAAGGGCAGTTAAATCCAATTGAAGTTAAATAAAAATACAACAACAACAAATTTGAAAAAGAAATTTAACAAGGAAAGCTGTGGAAAGAAGTTATAAATTGTGTCCAAAATAAACAAAAAAATTTACAGCTATCAGAAACAGGAAATATAAATGCTGCTGAAAATCATTCAAATTGCTCCAGAAACAATAAATTTTATTATATCTTATTGATATTTTCATTGAACTGTCAGTGATATTACAATCACAAAATATCACTATATTTTCGTTCATTTAACTTCACAGACACAAAAGCCAAGTCATGTGTGTGATGTGATTTGGATTTTTAACGTAGCTTTAACAATTTTTCAGTCATATCGCTATGATGTCTGCAATGTGGCAGTTTATAGTGATGTCTTGCAATGGGGCATCATGCTGCAGACATGTAGCATGATGTCCCACCCAGTCACATTATCCTGACACCGGGCCGACCAGTCCTAACACTAACCTCTTAATGCTGAGTTAGTACCGTTTTTGTAAGTCTTTGGTATGACTCGGCCGAGGATCAAACCCACGACCTCCCGCATCCGAGGCGGACGCTCTAACCACTAGGCCACCAGAGTGGTTAAAGCCAAGTCCTAATTATGCCTTCTTTAACAGATGTAAATGACTAAGTTCTTCATTCCACCTAGATGTTGGTTAGAAAATAAACTATTAGTCCAGATTCCTCCTTTCATATAATAGATGCCAGTGACTAAGTTCCTAATTCCACCTAGATGGTGGATGTACTATATACTGTATAAGAATTGACTCTGTACTATATACTGTACAAGAACTGAGGTTGTACTATATACTGTACAAGAACTGAGGCAGTACTATATACTGTACAAGAACTGTGAATACTGTACAATAATTGAGGCTGTACTATATACTGTACAAGAACCGAGGCAGTACTATATACTCTACAAGAACTGGCTGTACTATATACTTTACAAGAACTGAGGCTGTACTATATACTGTACAATAATTGAGGATGTACTATATACTGTACAAGAATTGAGCATGTACTACATACTGTACAATAATTGAGGATGTACTATATACTGTACAAGAATTGAGCCTGTACTACATACTGTACAATAATTGAGGCTGTACTATATACTGTACAAGAAGTGAGGATGTACATATAATAACATATTTGATGTACAGACCTTGAAAAAGTAACAGTTGAATTTAAGTAATGGATTCCAACACATTTTGAACACATTTTCAGCGTGTAAATTCTATAGTGATTTGTTGGATTGAATCAACTGCATACATTGTTGAATTGCAACCTTTTTTTGTCAGAGATAAGAATTCATTTTTGTGAATAATATATTTTCACAATTTTCTTCCATATAAAATATTTTTCACTGGTTTCAGTTTTCATGGATTTCATGACTGTTATAATCCATAAATTTAAATAATAATTACATAATACATCTTTGGAAACAATGGGATAGCAGCAGAGGGGGCGAATCGGACATTTTGTCCAATCGTTATTTTGCTTAATTATTACTTTCTGCACTCAACGATCTAGTGTCGTCAGCGCCTGGTAAAAAAAAAACGACGACGTCGTTGGGGGATCGTCGCGTCGTCATTTGGTTTAATTAACACCTTCTGCGCGCCGATCCCCAGCGTCGTCAGCGTCCGGTAAGCACATCGACGACCGCGTCGATGTCATCGCCCCCTCTGCTGCTAAGTGGTTATTTACAATGAAAATTATTTACAACTAACCGAATATTTGGTCAAGTCCGATACGATATCGTGTCCGAGGATCATGTAAATTTATCGTTATGAATCCATGTGGGGTCGACTGAGCATGACTAAAAAAGTTTCGAAAAACATTAAAGTCCATGTCACCGCCGCACCATGTCTGCCAAATATTTCGTAGCGTGTGTGTATCAACGCCGTTGAATACAGCAAGAATATTGCAGTTATCTCTGATTACTTTTGGAATCTGAGTGTATCGTTGAGTGACATATATCACGTCAGTGTTTTTATGCCTGCCTCTGGAAAATATCCTAGCTGGGTTCTTTTGATTGTCTAACATAACATCATCGTACACGACTAGATTGTTAACGTCGCCATCAATATCATCAATACCCGGTGCATCATTGATATCCGTAATAAACTCAATAACATTCTTTTTAGCGATCGCTGATGCATTCTCGTTGAAATCTTTCAACACCTCGTAGCATCGTTGATCATCTACGCTAGGAGCAACCAAATACAACTTATCCCACTTCATCCATCTCATTATTAAATTGAGTAACAATTGCGTCTTGCCGGATCCAGATGGTCCGATGATAATCATCCGGATCGAGTTTGGTAACGCTGCAACATGCTTAACTGGTTCTCTTGTTTTAGTCGCCGAAAAATCAATTATATTCATATCTCTATACATAAATTATGGATCTATATTGTGTGAAGTGTAGAGTGCGTACTGGCACAAATGATATGACAACCGTTACGACAAGAAATAACAGATCGGCGCTTACTGGTAAGTGTGTACAATGCGGTACAAAGAAATTTAGATTTATTTCTATTAGACCCGGAGATGTTTTAAAAAAAAGCGAGGAGGTGATATTGCAGCCAAGTTATCAAAACTCCCCGGAACCCCGTGGGCAAAGTATCCAGGAGAAAAGCACCTTCCAGGATATAGCTACTGTGGCCCCGGAACACGATTAGATATCAGACTCGATGATCAAAATCAGCCCAAACCCGGTGAGTACCCAATAAACGCTATCGATAAGGCGTGTCATGCTCATGATGTTGCTTACAAAAGTAGCGATCTTCAACAGCGTCATATCGCGGACGTAAAATTAATTCACGCGCTAAATGCTATTCCTGATAAATCCGTCAAAGAAAAATTGGCCTCATGGTTGGTAAAATCGGCTATGAAAGGTAAATTAATGATTGGCGCTGGTAATTAATAACAATCATCCAAGAAAAACGATGGATTCCATCTATTATTCTCCGAGAGGATACTGGAAGGGGAAGGCCGCAATTGGTAAGCTTGCAAGCGCTGCAAAGGTAACAAAGACCACTGCGGCTAATTGGTTATCCAAACAGGCTATATGGCAAATCTATCTACCACCGCCTAAACAAATCAACTTCTCGCGCTTTGATGTCAGCGTACCTAATGAAGTTCATCAGGCTGATATACTATTTCTGCCGCATGACAACGGTTACAAATACGCGCTAACCGTAGTTGATGTTGCGAGTCGATACAAACAAGCGGAGCCGTTAAAAACAAAGTCGGCAACTGAAGTAGCCGCTGCGTTTGAAAGAATTTATCGAAGAGGCCCTCTGCGCTGGCCAAATCTATTACAAGTTGATCCCGGTAGTGAATTTCGCGGCGCTGTTTTATCAACGCTGAAACATCATAGCGTCGCGATACGACGAGGTCATACTGCGCTACATCGTGATCAGGCAATTGTTGAACGATTCAATCGGACTCTCGCTGAACGGTTATTTGGATATCAATACGCGAAGGAATTCATCCAAGAAAAACGATCTCGTGAATGGGTTAAAAGGTTGCCAGGTGTAATTGCAGCGTTAAATAACGAGATTACCCGAGCAATCAACATGAAGCCCAGCGACGCGATTAAATACGAGTATATACCCGGAAGATCAAAAATAGATAGCGTTTCCAAGCCGATTCTTGGCGATGTCACCGTTAGATATCTATATGAACCAGGAGAGCTTGAAGGCGGTAAAAAAAGAGCTACTGATCCTATTTGGAGTGTTACCACACATAACATATCAACGATAACACGATCAACTGGTAGACCACCGATCTACAGACTGGATTCAACTGCTCCTCAGCGCGGATTTACACGCGAGCAACTACAAGTGATACCTAACGATACTCAATTACCCCCACGTGGTCTTAACTAGCGCCGTTGCGTCTATTGCACTCAAGACAGGTCAACCTCACATTGTTTTTGACATGACCGAGACTGTTATCGATCCTATCCACGGTAAATTGGCGAGTGTCTTTATCCGAATAACGCCAACTCATTATACAATTGCAACTCGCGCAGTGATTATTCTGTTGTTGTCGTAGCGAGATTATTAATTCGGCATCAATATCAAAACGCCGCTGTTTTTTTTTATCCTGTTGGCGGTAACCCGAGAGTTTTCTATCAATGACGCTTGCATCGATGGTGACTTTGTCGCCGGCTTCGTCAGTGACTCCGTCACCGGCTCCGTCAACAACAATTCTTCGAAGCTGATTTATCCTTCGTACTCGGGACACTGCAAGATAGACTAGATTCGACCATTCGATGCGATTATCAACCATCCAAACAATTGTGTCCGTGATGGTTAGTCCCTGCGAGGAATGTATTGTTGTTGCGTATCCTAGCGTCCACGGGGATTTATCAGCACGTAGCGCGTCCTCGACGACGCTGATATCAACGAGCACAATATCATTCAGCACAAGAATTTGTTTTTTTGTCCCTGACGCTGTCGGGTCCGGGATTTCAACTTCAATGTTCTGCCGCCGTGTGTCCGCGGGTCTATAACATAACGGCACTGGACGCGTTGGAAACTTTTCCTTATGCAACGCAAACAACCTCCGCTGAAGTGTGTCTCTGACTATCTTTCTGCTCGCTACAATTAAATCGTTTGGTCTCCATGTTTCCCAGAATTCATTTAACGGCGTTTCCGGAATCACCTCGCGGATTATTTCACATTGAATTCTATCCGGCTGTAATCTGATTAGTTTTTTAACCTCGCGCAGTTGTTCATCAAGTGCTCGGTAATCAGTATCGGTTTCTTCATAACAGTCCACAAAACCCTTTAACCAATCATGTGGACCCTCGCCGACAAATGGTGGTGGTTGGCCATGATCCCCACACATGATTACCGCTGTATTCGCACGCAGCAACCACTCAAGAAACATTTGTAAAGTATCTAACGAAACAGTACATATCTCATCCCAGATGATAATGTCGGGAATAAATTTTTCACCCATTCGATCAGGAGTCCACTCACCGCCGCTGTATCGAAAAAAGCTGTGATAAGTAACGGCGTCAACATTTCGTTGTTTTATCTCTCGCGCTAGTCTATGGGTCGGTGTAAGCACGATTATACTTGCCCGCGTTCGAAATAATTCAATTGCCCGAGTCGTCTTTCCTGACCCGCCACAGCCGCTTAAATAAACTGTTTTGTGTCTACAAATTGGATCAGAACACGATGGTGCATTAGACCATTCTGATAAATTATTACCGCGTAGGTAATTGTTCTCAACGATGACATTTGCTGACGGGGAATAATCGCGTCGTATTTCTTCTTTAATTCTCCATGTACCCCAACTCTCGTCCGGACTAGTAAACTCGGTTACGTTTTTCTTATACTTTACGTCAATATAAAATGAATCAACGGCTACTCTAACCGCGGTATCGGGGAATCTATTTATCATCGAGAATAAATTGATAGCGGCGTAACCCAGCATAGACGCCCTCAAATGTGGATACGCGGGGCTGTCTCCATCGCTGTAGGAAACAACTGTACCCAACCTTGTTCCATTGGATAAGAAAGCTGTTTTGCAGTTCACGTATCTATTTTTCGCCACTGCGTCCTTGATTACGAAATCATATTCTGCGTCATCTATAATCAGCCGTGAGCAATATCGTTTGTAATCGCAGTTTTTTCCACCTTGTGTGAACTTACCAATTATTCTTCTACCGAGATCTTTTGCCTCGCGGTTTCGTTGGTTAAATATCCTCCTGGACCATTCGATGATATATTCCTCGTCGGCATCAATGTTTTTTCTGGACTCGTCAATTATGCTATCTAGACGCTCCGGTTCTGGTAACCAGACTTCAGTCTGCGCCCGGTATGATATAATCGCGTCACTGACAATCAACGAAACTAGCATGCTACAATCAATCATATACCGTAGCAGCGCTATTGGCAGCCACTTCTTTTCAGACATGTGTCTACCGATCCAAATATAGCAACAGCGATGGAGTCCTGCCGCGAATTCAAATGATACTATGCGAGCGAATCCGGTTAAATCAAAATCAGGCAGTGGTCCATTAATAGCAACACGAGTCATTTCATGACTGGGGTGTCCAAATCGTCTAAAGTACTCAGCGGCGGATCCATACCCGAGAAAACTCGCTGGATAACAGGCAACCATATCAACCGAGATCATAGCGTCGCGGTTGTATTCAGTGTTCCATAGTCCACCGTGATAGTATTCCAAACAACTGGATTGTACATCTGGTAAAAATTCCTTGCGCGTTGGTCTCCACGCATTTTTCCTTGCTGCAACATGAGCTACAACCGATGGAATCGTAAAACAATTTGTTAGCAGTTGTTCATCATGCTCCTCAAATTCTATGGCGGTTTTTTTCATCCTGTTGTGAAATGCTTCAGTGCGATATAATTCGCCGTTTGGTCTTACAAACTGATCAAAGGTATCCGCATCGTTTTCAGCGCTGCGAAGTAACCACACTGATACAGGGTCGTTTTTACACAAGTAGGCAATAGCATCAAATAGTTTCCTCTCCGCGAGAAAACCATCCCGGGAGAATTGTTCTCCCAGGAATTCTTCGGGTATATACTTTACTGTTCTATCCCGTGGAAATATTGTGATCGCGGGCGTCCATGCGTGTTCGTTATGATCAATAATTTTGATTGGGGCTCCCTTCGATTTATACTTCGATTCGTATAATACTTCACCGGTTATCGTTGTAACGGTTATTGGAAATCTCAGCGATGTTTCTAATCTCGCTATGTCGCTGATGGTCGCTCCACGCTCTTTTACGGTTAGTTCCCACTGGTTGATTTTGCTACGTCGTAAATCAGTCAATTTGTTTCCTCGACACGCATTTGTAAAATGCTCTATTATTCGTTCTGCTACACAATTTATCCCAGTTGACTGTTTCATTGGTTTCAGTTTTCCGATATCAGGTTTCTTATTTAACGGGTATATTCCATAAACAACTGCTGTTTCAGGATACGCTCGTTCATAGTATGGTCTGTCAATTCCGGTTAACAACCCCGGCTTGGAGTCGCGGCTGACAATGACTGTTTTCTTGTCGCTGAGAACTGGTTCAAATTTATCACGTATGATCCAATCGCCTGATTCCACCCGGACAATGAATTTTACTCTGAAGAAATACCTTTTACCGTCAAGTTGTGATATTATCGTTGCTGCGCGGTTGTCGTTCATGGTAGCATCAACAACACCATCAATTCGAAATGTTGACCAACTGTGAGATGCGCCATCACGCTTGAATTCATTGATACAATCGCGTATTTTATTCAACAGGGTTTTATCGTTTATTAACGCTTTTGGTGTGTCCTTGAGGACTCTATCAAGATTGAACTTAATATTTTTCCAGGGCTTAATTACTGCTAATCTCTCAAACTCATCCATATAATTAAAACAAGTATTTAAATGAAAGAATATAGTATAATGAATCACTGCAAATGGTTGATGATTGGGTCGACAACCCCGTGCAATAAATCATGTAGAGGCGAATTCTGCGGGTATCATTTACAAAGCGTTCGTAATGGTTCTCTTGGCCCCCTCCCGTGCTTGGTTTGTCACGTCGGTGTAAGAGGAAAATCGCAGTTGTGTATTAATTGTGGCGGAAAGCGATACAGGGAACTAAAACGCTATTATGACAAGCGAATTAAAAACGCCGTCATTGACCCCACCGCCGACTTCGTCATCAAAACCCCCCAAGACTATGTTGAAAGATTCATAATTAAACCAAATAATAAATTAGACAAATAGTATTATTATACAAATGGACCAAGAATTTCAGCCGCATCCTGTGCTCGTCAGTTACGAGGCATCTCGCGACGGCATTGTTAGAAACCGCAAACTGAAGAAGCCGGTTGGTACCGTGAATAATCGGGGGTATTTGCAATTTAGTGCTGGAAAGAAGACGTATTTTGTTCACAGGGTGGTATATGAAGCGTTTAACGGATTGATCAAAGATGGCCTCGTTATTGATCACATTAATTCTAATTGTCAAGATAACAGACTGTGTAATCTGCAAGCTATCTCTCAGAGCGAAAATATTAAAAAAGGCCAAACTGGTAAGTGTTCAAATCAAGCAAGAGGTGTCAAATCGTTTAATACATCAACGCACGAGGAAAAAACATTTCACTCCATGCATGCGGCAGGAAAATATTTCGACATTTGTAGGGCCTCAGTACGATTTGTTGCAGAACGAGTATATCAAACAGCGATCTCAAAAAGGACCGGACACAGAATTCGATTTTCATATGTAAATATCAGCGAGTGACGAAGTCACCGGCGCCTATGGCGCTGACAAGGCCACCGGCGCTGACAATAAATTGTCCGTTCCGGAAGAAAACAAAGTATGAACACCTCGGAATTGATACACGGGGTTTTCATTTTTTTTTATTTAAAAACAAGATGTTTTATAAGAATAATGAATATCGAAGACATCAATAATATATTAACTGAGATTTCAAAATTAAAAAATCAAGGAATTGAATTATCTGATGGTCTCGACAGTGAAAAAATATTATCCGATTATGAGATTATTAACGAACAGTCGAAACGGGGGCGTTTTACCCTGGCCCGCGAGTACTTTTTTATAAAACGATTACAACATACGATTAATGAAAACTTGTACCACAATGACGCAAATGCATTCATTGGACTATTCACTGCCGTTGAAATAATACGAAAAAAACTTGGACGTGTTTATGAACGACGCAGGGAGATTTCTAGTAAAATCAAAAACATTAGAAGAATTATAGACGAAAACTCCGACGAGAAATTAGAAATTGCTTCGCAATTGCAATAATGGTAGGCGAATCACGTACTACTCGGCTAGCCAGAGAGCGGCTAGCAGCGCTTAAAAAGTTTATACCGTTACGAGACAGGGTCCGAGAACAACTTCAAACGCGGCAGCAACTACAAACCGATTTTACTGTTGGAAGCGAACAACTCTTTGCCCCGGTAACTAAAGCGACCAAAGATGTTACGGCGGTAACTGTACCCGTTCTTGGTGCGCTTGAAAAGATAGCGGCTCAGACCGAACAAACAAAAAGGTCTTTAGAAACACTTCCTGCAAAAATAGCGGCTGCTACAACACGGAGGCCGCCACCACTCGCTATAACCGAACCACAAGAACCCTATGTTACAATGGCCGACGAGGAAGAATTAGGTGCTACTGCGAAAGAACCAGAAGAAGAAATACCCGAAGAAACACCAGAAGAAGAAATACCGGAAGAAAAAGAGGGGAATATACCCCGTATTGTACTCAAGAAGAGCACAATAGATGAAATTAGAGGCTTCAGCAGCAGGGAAGAATTAATTAATTTTGCTGCCAACAATTTTGCTAAGAGCATACGAGATAAGAAGCATATCAATAGCGGTTACGAGAAAAATATAAAGTCGTTAAAGGACTGGGCAAGAATAGTGTATTTAGCGAGTAAACATAAAGAAGCATTACCACATCGTGGTGATCCCGATTACGATGAATTCCACAAGGAAGTTAAGAGTATAACACCAAAAAAAGGAAAAGGATACCCTGTTGGTAAAGAATCCTACGGCGTTACCTGTCCTGGTAGTGTTCTCAGTGATATATCACGGCTAGAGGTACTAATTGGAGGAAAACGAGCCGGAAATAACTCTCCGGAAATAATCAATGAAGCCGCTGATATTTGCAAGCGGTTATTTGCAGGCGGTATTATGGACATTAATGCATATCGAACGCTCATAGACGAACTCGTGGATGATTAATTGGAAAACTGGTGTTTTTAATAAGGATGATCATACACTACAACCATGATAAACCAGTACTCGTCTACGTGGTAAACTCGCGATTGCCTGTTTACCGCGCGTACTATGGAGATGGTCTCGGTAGCACCATTGCGGGGTTATTTACAAGAATGGCTCCAAAAGTAGCGCCGTTAGCCAAACAATTAGGAATGAAGGCTATTGATGTTATTCGTGATAAGGGAATTAGTGCTATTGGAGATGTTGCCGGAAAGGCGCTTTCAGCCGCGCGGGACAAACTAATGTCATTGGTGAAATCCAAGAGAAAAAAACAGAAACCACCGGTAATGCCATCAACGACAGTGATGCCTGCAAATGTCAGTAAAGTAATAAATAACGCCGTGGAAGAAAAATTAGAGTCGTTGGCGACGACTCAGTCGTTGGCGACGAAGCCATCAATGGCTGAGCCATCCGCCGATGCGGCAACCAACGCGCTCATGAACGCGATAGCGGGAAGTGGTTTAAATTCAAAGAATTTACGACGAAAAAATCGCAATTGAAAACATCAACATGATAAATAATAAAATGTTTGCGCGTACCGCTGATCCCGCGTTTGATATGGACGCCCCAGTGCACAGGGATGATTCTGTCCGTGATTATCAATATTATTCTTATTATGCAGCGCAACCTGACCTACGATCGCGAATTGAACTTCAAGTCCAAGATACCAGTAAATATTTTCTGCCGTGTGAAGCGTTTATCGAAATCGAGGGAGAACTCGTGACAAATGCCGCCGATAATGCACCATACGCAGATGACCATCGTGTTCGAGTTGGCTTCGTCAACAACGGTATCATGGCGTTATTTGAGAGCGCCAGATATCTTATTGACGGGCGAGAAATTGAATCAATAGAACGCGAGGTTGATGTTGCAACAACGATAATTGGGTTGGCGAGATACTCGGATGATTATACAAGATCGGCGGGCCCATCTATGATGTTTTCGAAGGACACCACCAATAACGCTGACCATCTTCAGTACGTTAACGTGCTGGCGGAAAGAGATACCGCAGTTGACCCACAGGCTGAAGCAGCCAATCCAGACCGCAGAGCAAGACCAGGCGCTAATTTCAATATTATAAAAAGCACCAACAATGATTACAATCTAGGATTCGCAGCACGAGTAGGAATGTTGCAAGGACCACGCCGACAGTTTTCATGCGCGATTCCACTCCATCACATATTTGGATTCTGCAGAAATGTCAGAAAAGTTATCTATGGGGCTAAGCATACAATCGCGCTGACGCGAAGGGGCGATGATAACAATGCAATATGGCGTGCTGCTGGCGTCGCTGCCGGTAAAGTCATTTTAACTAAAATGGCATTGTGGATGCCGGTGTTAACTCCATCAGTTACCACGGAAGCACGATTGTTAGCATTTATGGAACAGGGGGGAAAATCGTTGTTGAGTTGGTTAGCGGTAACAACTGATGCTAAAGAGGATAACGTCGCCGATACGTTTACATGGCACCTGGCATCAAAACAAGGTGTTTCAGCCCCGCGTCATATATTCATAGCGCTACAGAATAGGGAACGATTGGGCAGTCAAGAACGCAGCCATATGATATTTGATCAATTAGGAGTCAGGGATGTTTCGCTGAGAATAAACGGACAACAGGAACCATCCGAGGATATACAGCTTAATTACGACAACAACCATATCGCACGTGTGTATCATCGATTGCTGTCATATATGGGTCGTGATCAAAACGTCGACACTGGTTTGCAAATATCACAACTTGATTTTAAAAACCTGTATCCGATTTATTACTTTTCGTTGGAACATCTTGATTTAACGAGACAATCCGTCGTTGATATACACTTCAGAGCTCGTATAGCCCCGGGTGGTGTTAATTACAGAGCGGTTGCTGTCATTCTCAGCGATAAATCAATGCTGCTAGAAGGTGTTGGTGGACGAATGAGAATCGTTGATGCGCCAGTGGAAAACATGTAATTGAAAGCACAAAACGCGTTTACAATAAAATGTCGTATAGTGTCGTCAGTGTAGAGTTGACTGATGGTCAAGTCAAGAAATTACGATCAAAGTCGGCTAAACAATGCGGGACCACAATAACGCTGAAGCCGTCGCAGATGGCAGGTGGTAATCATAAGATATCGTTGACGGCGCGTCAAATAAAACATTTCAATGATGCGATGAAGAATAAAAAGGGTGTTCAAATAGATTTTTCAGCCGCAGCAATTAAAAACATGGAAAAGACCGGTGGGATATTTCCGCTGTTAGCTGCGATTCCGGCATTGATTGCCGCGGCCGCACCAGCAGTGGCTAAGGCGGCGGCGTTAGGAGCCGTTGGTACCGCGGCGGGGATGGCATTGAAGAAGGCAACCGGGAAAGGCTACAAAAAAAAACGACCCGTGGCCGGAAAGGGTCTAAGACTACCGGGAACCCCGTATTCATGGTACTCGGGAAAGGGTCTAAGACTACCGGGAACCGTTTATTGACTCGGGAGTCTATGACTCCTGAGTCTATGACTCCAATGTCTAATTTTGATTTAATAGACGCCGCAAACGCGCTAGCGATAAAAAACTTCAGAGGTGTTTTTATGAGGAATCAATTACCGGCGGTACCAAGGAATATTGAAACCGGTATAATTAACCTCGATGGGTCCTCCGGAGCGGGAACTCATTGGGTTGCATACGCGATTGATCCGCGTGCGATCGTCTATTTTGATTCATACGGGTTAGCCCCGCCGAAAGAGTTCATGCGGTATATCCGGGCGTGTTCAGCCCGGGTTTTTTATTCCACGCTGCCAACACAGCGATTAAGTGACCCACCGATATGTGGCCGTGAGGTATTGAACGTACTTGCGGCGATTTCATCATCGCGAAAACCACCTCATGTGGTTGTAAACGAATACACTAGTGGGGTCGTAGAAGCTCAACGGATTTTAGAGAATAACATTTACAATAATAATGATTGATATCTGGGGGCGACCGGTTTCGGCGCTGAAAGAATCCACGGAAACGACCGCCGCCGACATAAAAAAACTAATTGAGGATGAAATCGCTGATATGTTGAATCTAACAAGTGTTGACCCGGGCGAAATAGTTGTATTTCAAGACCGCCAGGGTAAATTGAAATCCGGTAATGTGTCACTGAATGATGTTTTAACACGACAGCGTGATGCCGGCGAGGGCACTATCGCGTTGTATACCGTCGACGGACGACTCAAACCGGGTGAACATCTGTCGACGGTGACGGATAGGGTAACATTAGTCCAAGACGGTTTTACAAGGTTAGATAGATCGGTGACCGATATACAACTCACTACCGCTAGTTTTTTTGGAACCCCGACGGTAACCGAACCGAATCTTGCAACAATAAAAAATACTATTTTGGAGTTTACGACGCTGTCGGGCCAATTTACCTCGTTACGAAAAAATGTTAACGGGATCGATAACGCCGTTGATAAATTCTTTGGTAAAAAAAATGTCAAACCGGATGAGATTACAATAACTATAAATGATATCACTGCGTATGGACAGGAAATAAAAACAATCAACACTAATGTTGCAACGAACAAAAGGAGTATAGACGTGCATGAACGGGAAATAAATACACTCATTACTAATGTTACAACGATCATAAATAATGTGGACGCGCATGGACAGAGAATAGAAACAATCAACGTTAATGCTATAGCGAGCAAAAAAAGTATAGACGTGCATGAAGGGGAAATAGAAGTACTCAAAATTAGTGTTATAGCGAACAAAAAAAGTATAGACACGCATATACAGGAAATAAATACACTCATTACTAGGGTTGCAGCGAACAAAAAAGATGTGGACACGCATATACAGGAAATAGGAACGATTAAAACTGATGTTGCGGCGATTAAAGACAGACTACCTAAAATGACAAAGCAACTCGAAAAAATAAAAATCCCTCACGAGAACACCGTCAACACAGTATACACGATTCGGCATGGATCATTCGCTTGGACTCCTACACAGAATACAGTAAATATCACCGCAACTGTTAAGGGTATTTATCGATTGACACTGGTTTCAATGATGCAGTTTAATATATTATCGTCGAGTTCATCCGGGTTTAACAATACAATATCAACAATTATAGACAAGGACGCAACTGAACCGTTCACAATTTATGCCGTTGATAGAAATCTAGCCGGGGCAAACATTACATGGTATGTGGAATTTGTAGCGAATCTAAGTAATTAAAAACACTAGCTCTTTTAAAATAAAAATGACCACCAAGGAAATTGAATCAGAGGTATCACCGACGTCACATCAATATCGATTCGATACCGCAAAAGAATTTTCCGCGAACTTGAAAACGCTTTCCGAACAATACCGTGCAAAAATAAAAAAATACCGCCGAAAAATAACCGCCATCGACGCGGTCGTGTACTCGGTGTCGGGTATAGTGGCCGGTACCGGTGTTATTTTATCCACGGTGACCACGATAGCCCCGATCGCTGTTCCAATCGCTGTCTCCGCAATGACAACAGTTGCTGGAGTTGCCAACGCAATCACTAGGAAGATATCATCGTGTTTTCAGAAAAAACTCAACGAGTATACAGTAAAACATCAAATAGTATCCGACGCATACTCGAAATTATCCGGGTTGATCTCGTTATCGATTGATAATTTGTTCGTATCCGATGTTGAATTCTCCACGATGGTCCAGTTATATAGCTCCGCGATGTCAAAAATCGAGGATTTTCAACTGGAAGCCGAAACCACCTGGTTGTTAAAATTAGACACTAAAAACAACGAATAATAATAATGTCGCTGAACCCCGAAGGGTCTCAATTACTTCAGCGGATCGCGGAGAATACCACTCCGGTACAAACAAATATGATATCGATAACATCAACGAAACCCGAATTCAGTGTAAACTTTCCATCACCGGTTCCAGTAAAGGAAATAGCGCTGGCAAAATTGCGAGTATATCACAGTTGGCCTAATATCCGAGCGGACGCATTTAACGGACAACAACCAAATAACTCGCTGGTTTTTGCACGGACAAATAAACCCGATGGGACCCCAGACTGGGAGGAGGTTACAATACCAACTGGGTCATACCAAATAGAGCAAATCAATAAAGAATTTCAACGCAGGATAAAATCGATCACAGGAAAGGAATCAAAAATCGCTATTACGGTTCATGAACCGACGTTATCGTCGACGATTGAAATAAGCACACCGGGGTATATGGTTGATATTTATAACAGTTCAATAAGAACCATACTAGGATGGCCTGAGAATCCACCCGCGGACACCCCCCCATCAACTATCCTCAGACACGATAACGGAGATGGTGGTAGGCATATTGCTCCATACAGCGTAAATATCGCATCAGTGATAGCGATCAATCTAGTGTGTGATGTTATCGAAGGGAGTTATCAGGTGGATACCAAGCAATCAAATCAAGCTCAACAGGGGTATATCCTTTATTCGTTTTCACCAACAGCCCCTCCGGGATTTTTGATCATTGAGAGTCCGATTAATCCGGTCTATATGCGATGCCATGATCGGTTTTTAACGAGAATTAATTTCAGACTTACCGATCAGTCAAATAACCTAATTGATCTGCAAGAGGAGGAGTTAGTGATCACTCTGTTTGTAAGATCATAGCAGCAGAGGGGGCGATGACATCGACGCGGTCGTCGATGTGCTTACCGGACGCTGACGACGCTGGGGATCGACGCGCAGAAGGTGTTAATTAAACCAAATGACGTTTGGACGATCCCCCAACGACGTCGTCGTTTTTTTTTTACCAGGCGCTGACGACACTAGATCGTTGAGTGCAGAAAGTAATAATTAAGCAAAATAACGACTGGACAAAATGTCCGATTCGCCCCCTCTGCTGCTGGGATTCCTTTCAGAATCCATGAATTTAAATACTAAATGAATATACATTCATGGAAACAATGTGTTTCCTTTCCCGATCCATGATTGTAATGCCAATTAAGTAATATATTTGTGGAAACAATGGGATTCCTTTTCTTGTCCTTGAATTGAAATGCCAAATGAATATACATTTGTGGAAATAATGTTTTCCTTCCCAAATCTATGAATTTAAATAAGAAATAAATAATACAAAGAAACAATGTGATTCCTTTCCCAATACTTGAATACCATTAATTAAATAAGTGACATTTGTAAAGTCAATAAATTGAATTAATTTCCAATGTATGATGGTGCATGTTGGTGAGGGAGAATTTGTGTGGCTTGCAAAAGCAATCCAGTAATGGGGATCATTCAAAAACATTAATCTGTAGATTTAACTTTGAAATTATTTGATATTACCCAATTCAGTTCTGTAAAATATGCACCTTATATGGTGATGAATGGACATGTAATAACAAAGCACACGACAAAGTTTTGACATGGTAAATAAAATCATCCTTTTAGGTTATATAATAATTCAATTTAAAATCAGTTACTCAGTCAATCAGTAAAACCCATTTAATGAGCATCCTTGAGTTTCCAGCTTTTGGGACCATACTTTAAGTAAGAAATTAAATTAATTTATATACATGCTTTAAAAGTAACATGATACATTTTGTAGTAGTGAGTTTCAAACAGTTTCTTTAAATAATATTTAATTTTTTAGACTCTGAAGAGAGTGGTCAAAGTGAACCAGCTGGACATGAGGAGGAGGCACAAGCAATTGTATCAGGTGGTAAGAATGGGTGTGGGTTAGTGTGAACAAGATGAATGCATGTATTCAAAAGGCAGATCTAAATGTACATCATTTATATATGGGTGTGGGTTAGTGTGAAGAGTACGAACTGGTGTATTCAAAAGTCAGATATGAATGTACATTCTTTACACATGGGTGTGGGTTAGTGTGAAGAGTACGAACTGGTGTATTCAAAAGTCAGATATGAATGTACATTCTTTACACATGGGTGTGGGTTGGTGTGAAGAGTACGAACTGGTGTATTCAAAAGTCAGATATGAATGTACATTCTTTACACATGGGTGTGGGTTGGTGTGAAGAGTACGAACTGGTGTATTCAAAAGTCAGATATGAATGTACATTCTTTACACATGGGTGTGGGTTGGTGTGAAGAGTACGAACTGGTGTATTCAAAAGTCAGATATGAATGTACATTCTTTACACATGGGTGTGGGTTGGTGTGAAGAGTACGAACTGGTGTATTCAAAAGTCAGATATGAAAGTACATTCTTTACACATGGGTGTGGGTTGGTGTGAAGAGTACGAACTGGTATATTCAAAAGTCAGATATGAATGTACATTCTTTACACATGGGTGTGGGTTGGTGTGAAGAGTACAAACTGGTGTATTCAAAAGTCAGATATGAATGTACATTCTTTACACATGGGTGTGGGTTGGTGTGAAGAGTACGAACTGGTGTATTCAAAAGTCAGATATGAATGTACATTCTTTACACATGGGTGTGGGTTAGTCTGAACAGGGTGGACATAGACCTACATGTATTCAGAAGGCAGATTTCAATTTAATAATGTTGTTTTCATATGCGTATGAATGTGGACTTGACATAAGCAAGTACGTGAGGCACCACCTCTTTACAGAACACTAACTTTCAAGAATATAGATACATATACCACAGTCATTTTCGTGTTGCCTGCAGAGAGAGATTGCTCTGTCATATATATTTCCCAGTTACGTTAATGTCAGGAAATATGCTCAGATATCACTCAAATCCAGCCATCCTAGAAAACTTAATATTTTGTCTTTTCTTTTTCAAATACGTTCCTCAATTTTATTAACATTAGGGGTATAAGCCTGACACCTTTTGAATCTAGCCCTACTAAAAGACAAAAATTCATCTTTTTCTATCTCATATAAACAAAGGGCAATAAGTCTTGCCCATTACCTACCCTTGCCTGGAAAAGGTGTCACTAGTTTTTAAGCTTCGCTGCTGTACTTATAACATATACATTATAGCTCAAACAATCCAAGCCATCTTAGTGTTAAATTTGGACCACCATGATTCCCCCCCCACCTAAAGTTTGTTGCTTGCAACCGCATGCCTTAGTAACATCAGTGACAGTGGAGGAAATTAATGTTGATATGGTGCAACTGCCTGCCTTCAGACAGATGTGTCATCTGGTTCAGGAAATGAAGACACAATTATTAACATCAGGAAATGAAGACACAATTATTAACATCAGGCCAGATTATTTCCCTCACTTGCTTCTGCACCTTTTTCTCACTCATCGTTGGAGTGTGACCCCAATTTAAGGCTGCCAAGTAGTCGTAAGGTCCCCCGTATGTCTGTGCATGGCCTTCTGGTCTGTAAGTCAGGATGCATAGGGTTCGTACCGCATCCATTGAAATTGAATCCATTTTGTAATACAGGCCTGCTGCAACCAGCCATCCAATCATTCCAACATTGGGGCATTTTTGATAGAAATGTCACAAAGTTACAAGGATTTACATGGATCTTAGTGACAGATCTGTCCATGCATCTCTGAAGCCATTGGATTTGGAATAAGGAAATAGAGTGGGTATTTCTAATTTCAACTGGAATACTACTCCAGCGCATAGTTCTAGAAACTCTTTTTTAATAGTTCCTTTCTTTGGTTTGGGAATTTTATACTATTTCGTATGTATGGATCGCAGGTGGGTAATATTACCAGGTAGCCTATACTGGAATAGTGATTGTAAATATTCAGGAGCACTATTATTGGATATCTTGTGCATTAACTTGGCTTTTCTCAGCTGGATTTGGTCTGTAAAAGGTAATATGTTAAAGTTACCAGCTAATTTATGCCTGCTTCTGTTTTGATTGATATTAGCCCAAATACTCTTTTATGAAGATATGCTGGCTTTGCTAGGTTTTTATAGTTTGAATTACCCCATCCTGTATTACAGTAATCTATACAGAGTTGTATGTAAGTGTTATAAAATAGATTTATATGCCTTTCTGGGAGAAAATGTCCTATCCTGCTGAGAAGCCATAAATCAAATTAAATTTTTTACTGCTATGTTAGTCATAGTTTATTACTATCAAGATTTGTTCTTTTTGCCTTGTTGATATAAGTAACATTTTAGATTTACCAGTAATTTACTGCCATGTTATAATTTACATATGCACCAGTTGTCCAGCTTAGTTAGGGCATTCTGCAAAGATTTGTCCAGTTCATTGATTGTTTTGGCTTTCCGATAATGTTTTGTCATCTGCATAGAGATCTGTAGATAAAATTGAGTCACCCAGTAAAAAATGGTAGGTCATTTATATAAAAAAAAATGTAAATAGCAATGGACCTAGAATTGAGCCTTGTGGGACTCCATGTCTAATTGTTCCAGGTTCAGACAGCACATTATTTATATAAACATGTTGTATTCTCTCATTTAAGTATGAAGTAAACTATCTAATTGTGTTTTTATCACATCGGTAAATTTTCAGTTTCTTCAAAAGTATTTTATGATCCACCATGTCAAAAGCTTTCCTGAAATCTGCTAATACAGATCATATTATTCTACCTTGACCAAGTGCTTGAAGCCATTTATCAGTTAGCAAGATCAGTGCAGTCTCACATGAATGTTTATGTCTAATGCCTGATTGGTTAGAGTGTAACGGCAAGTGTTTGTTCAAATATGACATGAACAAGTCATGGACATGTTTTTCAAATCAATTTTGACAAGTTTGGTAGCATTGAGATTTACCAGTAATTATCAGCTTTAGCCTTAGAAACCAGTTTGTGAAAGGGCATTACTTTTGCAGTTTTCCATATTTTGGAGACAGATGAGGTTGCAATACTTAAATTTATAATGAATGCTATCTGAAATAGCTGAGGCAGATGTTTGTATCACTCTTGGACCAATCTGATCAAGTCCTAAAGCTTTCTTTGTATCAATATAAATGATACATTTCTTGACAAAGATTTTTAATACTGGTGGGATAGAGAAGCATACCTCCCTAGGGACTTTGCTCATGCAAAACCTCTCAGTTCATCAGCATTGTTTGCCATCTCAAGTTTCTTTAATTGTGTTGTAATGTTGATGACAAAATCATTGGAAACATTTGCAATGTCAGTGTCATTAGTGACTATGATGTCATTTACCCTAGCTGAGTGAATTTTATTTGTCTGATCTTTTTATTTTCCTCCAATGAGTTCATTGAAAACTTTCTGTATTAGTCTCATTTTTCACCAGGTGTCTGAAATTTCTGTAGTAAGCTAATTAGGTTGAATTTCATACAAACTGTACTTGATGTACTTTCAGTGGTACATGTTTATTTATAGAGACCAAAATTGTAAATAAGTCAGTCCACACCTTCAGAACTTCATCTATTTCATCAGTATTTTGGATTTTATTTCATGGAACTTCATATAAGTCATCCAGAAATAGTTCTTCGTTAAAATTAAAAATTAGGATATTGGTCACTAAGATCAACATTCGGTACATTAACACACTTAGCCACATTGTCTGGTAGGTTGGTATAAATGTGATCAATAGGAGTGCATGATTTTTCTGTTACTCTTGTGGGTTCATTTACCAGCTAGATATGATTCAGTATATCTCATCCAGTTGTTCCTTAATTGAGTATTGAGTAAGTCCTCGTTTACATTGCCTAGTATATATGTTTCTTTCTCCTCCACAAAAACATTTTCCATTTATTTCAGAAAGTTATTATGATTCCAAATTGCTTTGAAGAAAGGTGACATGTAAATGAAACTAACTAGGAATGATTTTGTGTTGTATTGAGAAATTTCCACCCAAATTCTCTCAAACTTCATTTCAGGTTGCCTTAATATTTCTGCACTTGCATCTTCTCTAATGTATTCAGCAAGACCTCCACATATGAATTATCTGCCCCTGCCTATTGGTTTATTGTAGCCTTGACAGTTCTATGAATGTCATCATGCAACAGAGTTACTCAGTGAGATCGTCTCCATACTACTTTTATCATTGTTACATCATGTTTCCATAGTTACATGTTCATGTATATCAGATACAGACCCTGAAATTGTTTTAATTTTTGCATTTACCATACTGTTCATTGAATCAGTAGAGTCAATAGTCTCACTAGGTACATTTAGACTTGGAGTATTTGTTATAAATGAAGCACTGGCATTCTCCTCTTTGCCAGCTTCCTTGTATGCATAATACATATAATCACAGAGGTTATGTTTGCGTCCAAATATATGGCATCTGAAGCACTCACTATTTGTTCCATGAGGGCATACTTCTGTCACATGACCAGTCTCACCACAGCAGTGTCAGTACCCTTCATTGTAATGCTTGAAAATGGTGGCACAAATGTTAATATTCCTCAGTAGTTGAGTGGTTCATTTTTTACTTAAATGAATTTTGTCTTTGTGGTACAGTCTTAGTTTAATGTCCTGGTTCTGAAGTAAGAAAGGTATTAATATGTACTGTAATTTGAAGTATTCACATAAGTCAATTATCAGATCATTGATTTGTTTTACCCTTGTGTCCACATGAGGAGGTTGTCCTGATATCATTATTTTACATGTATCTGGCAGCATACAGTAAACTTTCAGAATCTGTTCTTATTTGATTTAGTGTCCTTCCATCACTGATATCATTTCCACCTACTAAAATGAGAATTTGGTTGTATTTAGTCAGGTCTGTATTCACTATTTTGTCCATGATTTTTTTGACATTTGCACGTCTAAGAGCCTGTGCATCTGGTTTTAAAAGTCTCATTGGTACAATGTTTGCCATCCTAGAAGGAGCCAATTATAAAATTCAGATTATAAATGTCTTAGCTTGTCTGGCTTGTTATTACCAGTGTTTGGTTCTGGTTCGTATTTCAGACATGTCTCTTGGAGAAATGGGTGCTAAAATTGGTGTATCAATTGCATTAGCTAAATTAATCAAGTTGAGCAAGTTGGGAAAAGCAGTTGCTGGTGCAGGCAACAGACTTGTTTGACTTGAGGGCCATGTTTGTACTAATTATTGCTGTTGTAGGTGTGACACATGTGACTGAGAAAGGATACTTTTGTTTGCAATGCAGGATTATTTTGGGCATCAGTTATTTTTTGCATGGTCATTTTACATTTTATTTTGGCTGGTGTTTGGTTTATCTGTGTCTGAACATCTGACATTGTTGCTGGCTGTGAGTTTGTCTGGATTAATGTTGGCAGCTGCATTAAAGATATGTGGAAGGAGGCAGTGCAAGAAATGCCTCTTTTAAATATAGGCTAGGAGTTGATGGAAGATTTCAATCCCATTATATTGCAGTTCAGTGATCAAAGTCCACCCACATATACTGTTACAGTCAGATAAGATTCATGAGAACTCTGGCCATCTTTCCTACAATATCCAGGACCTAAAGTTACCAACATCATTCTCATCCTGTCATCACTGCATAGGCAGGCTTATATTCACAATTACAATGCCAGTCTACGATGTGTGGATGAAAGCTTGTAAAAGCATTGTAATGGTCAACATTCTTAGCCTTGCTGTTTTACATGTTAACGTGGACCACCATTTTTGATGCCACTCCAAATTAGTGTCGAATGTGGTGGTCACTTCATCAATGCTTGAATTAGTTTTACTTCTGATTGTTTTACCTTGCCTCAGAAAAGGTCAGTTACAACATGTGGAAGAGTAATGGCCCACTTTGCCAAGGTGGTAAGTAGATCTGCATATTACAAGAACTGACTCTTTCTTTACCACCTCATCATGATGTTCTGGCAAAATCCATCTTGTCCACAATAGAGAGATAATTAAAGAAATAAAGAGTTACGTCTTAACAATGCAGATCCACAGTATTTTTGACCTCATTCTAATTTCAGTCAGCAGCTTGCACCACAGTTTTGAAAGCAGTTTAATAGAATGAATAGTATGCACAGTTTCTGTCTACAAGCCTTCCAACAATAACTTTTGACTTGGCACCCATTTTGCCTGGCAAACAGCCTGCCAGTAGGGGATCTATTGGGATCAACCTAATTATACAAAATGAATAGGTGAGTCAAGTTGTCTTAGATGGGCTATGGATTTTGTATATATGGGCTTTGGATTTTGTATAATGCACTATGGATTTTTTTATAATGTGCTATGGAGTTTGGTTAGTGGGCTATGGATTGTGTATAATGTGCTATGGATTTTGTATAATGGGCTATGGAATTTGTATAATGCACTATGGATTCTGTATAATGGACTATGCATTTTGTATAATGGGCTATGGATTGTGTATAATGCGCTATGGATTTTGTATAATGGGCTATGGATTTTGTTTAATGCACTATGGATTTTTTTATAATGTGCTATGGATTTTGGTTAGTGGGCTGTGGATTGTGTATAATGCGCTATGGATTTTGTATAATGGGCTATGGATTTTGTATATATGGGCTTTGGATTTTGTATAATACACTATGGATTTTGTATAATGAGCTTTGGATTTTCTATAATGCGCTATGGATTTTCTATAATGCACTATGGATTTTGTATAAAGGGCTTTGGATTTTGTATAATTGCTCTGGATTTTGTATAATTGCTATGGATTTTGGTTAGTTGGCTATGGATTGTGTATAATGCGCTATGTACTTTGTATAATGGGTTATGGATTTTATATAATGCACTATGGATTTTGTATAATGGATTATGGATTTTAAATAATGCACTATGGATTTTGTATAATTGCTATGGATTTTGGTTAGTGGGCTATGGATTGTGTATAATGCGCTATGTACTTTGTATAATGGGCTATAGATTTTGTATAATGCACTATGGATTTTGTATAGATGGGCTATAGATTTTGTATAATGCACTATGGATTATGTATAATGGACAATGGATTTTGTATAATGCACTATGGATTTTGTATATATGGGTTATGGATTTTGTATAATGCACTATGGATTTTGTATATATGGGTTATGGATTTTATATAATGCACTATGGATTTTGTATGTATGGGTTATGGATTTTGTATAATGCACTACGGATTTTGTATATATGGGTTATGGATTTTGTATAATGCACTATGGATTTTGTATATATGGGTTATGGATTTTATATAATGCACTATGGATTTTGTATATATGGGTTATGGATTTTGTATAATGCACAATGGATTTTGTATATATGGGTTATGGATTTTATATAATGCACTATGGATTTTGTATATATGGGTTATGGATTTTGTATATATTCAGCTTCCTTCTTTGCATCTTCCCCTTTTATGATGGATCTTTCATCTAATTCAGAGAAGGTAGAATGTTTAATGAAGATCAGGTCTTCACTTCACATGTGGGCATTTAAATGTGAAAACTCAGAAACTGAACTTGAGTATTCTGTTAAATTTTTTATCATCTGTAGATCTATAGATCTCAGGCAGCAAAACAGTTACAATACAATGCCAAAGTTCAAAATGGATAGAGCACAATTGTTTTAACTAGGGACCTGGAGGAGATATTTCATGTCATCTTTCAAGACAGTGGTAAATTGTTACAAGTCTATGCTCATAAAATAAGTAACAGAAAAGAGTGAAGACAACAATGTTTGTAAAATTTAACAAATAATTTATTTCCCTAGAATATAAAGTGAAAAATGGGAAAAAAGGAACTTACAGTATTGCTAATTAAATCTAAATTATAATCCAAGAATTAAAGACACAAGTCCTTGCAATAAAAAGTTCAGAATAAAAATCAGTTCAAGTCCTGAAGAGATCCAAAATTGAAAGCAATGATGTGTCTGTTGTGGTCAGCGAAGTACTGATGTGTCAACAGTTTCTTGTTGAATCACAGAAATATTATTCCAGTGAATTAAGTATCAATTCCATTGAATGTCTTTGTCCAAGAATTATATCAGAGCACTTTAGTATTTCCAGGGAAAATAATCAGTTGAATTCAATAATTTGAAGAAAATAAAATTCAGCCCAAACTGGACACAACATAATGCAATTTAAAGTGTTAAGTATTTTAAGCCAACTGACAAACCTTTATCAAAACATCAGTTAAACAATTAATTAAAATGCAAAACAGATTCCCAGATTAGGGTCATAAGTTCATTCTTCTGGACCAATAGAAGTTTGTTGCTAATTGACACATGATAAATATCACTTAGTCCAGGCATGAACTTGACTCAACCTAATGATTCTTACTCTGAGAAAAATACATTTTTTTTACAAATGTTGTTTACCAAAACTATCACTGATTTTGGAACAAGGTCAGCAACTAGATACAATGTTTCATTACCCAAAAATAAAAGAAATAAAATAAAAAGTATTAAACAGCTAACAAACAAATTAAATTAAATTAAATATTCATAACAAAATGCATTTATTTTATAGAAGAATCAAATTTGCAGAAGGGTAATATTCATCAGGTCAGTAAACACGATCAGATAAAATCACTTGTTTGATTCAAGATATTATTAAATCTTTTGGCTGATCAACCGTCTCAACTTTTCACAGGCCAGTATCCAATGGATGGTCTAAATTTCCACTGCTAGCATTATATAAAAAATAGAATTCTGTCTGGTGGATCCAACAACTGTAGTCAAGACAATCACCAAACCCAGAGGATGTAAGTACAGCCTCCTCATGGGCATAGATCTTGGGCTTTTGCTGGATTCACCTGGATATATTCCCCTGTAAAAATATGTAATTTTGTTTCATATTCTGCATGTATTAATATCGTATGTTACATGACTCTCAGTTGTGCTACCTTCATGTGAAGAGAGCAGTTTCTTTCATATATGTACTCCAGCCATATTTCATATAGGGACTCCAGCCATATGTCTCATAGGGACGTCGTACATATTTCATACAGGGACTCAAGCCATATTTCATATAATGACTCCAGCCATAATTCATATAGGGACTTCAGCCATATTCCATACAGGGACTTCAGCCATTTTTCACATTGGGTTTCCAGCCATATTTCCTTTTTATATCATGCAGCTAAACTGCTAAACATATAGTTGATGTGGGGCATAGGTGATCAATTGGTCTAAAGTACTTACCTTTACTGATCAATGCCATCTCACCTCAGTCCATGTAGGTTCGAGTCTCAGGCTTCTTTAATGTGGGTATGTGAGAAAGCGTGTCAGTGGTTTCCTGTGGGTCAGTGGTTCTTTCCAAGGTTTTACTGGGATCCTCCTCCACCAGTTATACTGGCCACCATGTGTAACCTATCTTGCACTGAGAAATGGTGTTCAGTCCCAAACAACAACAACATCTAGTTCATCCTAAGTGAGGTAAGGGGTAAGAGTTTCTTCCTATTGTTTATATTGCATAGAGATATGAAAGTTTTACATCTTATTTTTTTTTCGGGGGGGGGGGGGGCTGGATATGTGAGATATTGGAGCCTATTTCCTTGCATTAATGTGATTGGGTAAGTATTCTTAGAGAAATACAATTTGCTAACGAATGTACTTTCTCATGAGTAGAATACATGAGATAAGAATATCCTTGATGCATCCAGGACAAATGTTTTTTCCTTGAAGTGTGACCATATTTCTCTTCACTTTTACAGCTCTGCCACAGGATCAGAATAGTGCAGAAACAGAACCTAATTCATTTGAAGGTAAGGCTTTTAGCAGCATCTGAAGTTACAGTCTGTCTCTCACATTTATCTCCATGTACAGTGTTTGGTCAAAATTTACATTAGTTTTCTTGGATTCATGGCTGCATATTGTTCATAAATTTACTGTTTGTTGATGATGCTTTCAAACAGATTTTTATACTTTCTTCTGGAAAATATTCTAGCTTGTCTCTTCCCTTTCACTCAGGAACATGAGTCTCTTATGTTACTTGTTTAGGCTCAAATAAACAGTAGCAAAAGAATGAGTAAAAACAACACACTTTGAAAAATTTAACAAATAATTTATTTCCCTGGGGGAAAAAACACTGTAAAAATGAAAAAACTTAAGAACTTATGATTTTATGAATCAAATCCAAAAATACTCCAAGAATACTGCATGAATAAAATTTTAGAAGTCCTAATAATGAATTGTTCCAATCAATTTAAGTTCGAGTCCTGACTGTATCCTATACAGTGCTGTACTATACAGTTCCTTTTAGAAACACAGGAAATAACACTGCTTTGTTGGAAATCCGAATAAAATTTTTATGAAATGTCTTTGTTCAGGAAGTCTGTATGAGCACTCAAATATTTCCAGAGAAATGAATTAATCTTTTAGAATCCAAATAATTTGAAGAAAAATTAACATACAACTTGAAAACTGGCTACAACAGAAGAACAACTTGACATCAAGTCTCTTAAGCCCAGGCTGAGAGATCTCTCTCTTAGCATCGCTATTAAAAGTAACTAATGTGCAATTTTGGGAATCCCTGAATTGCAAAATGGAGACTGTTAACATATCAAAAATCACATAGCCCCAGTATAACCTTGATAAAAACCAATAATTTTTTTCCGAGAATAAAAAAAAAGCTTTAGGTGTTTACAACTGAAGAGTCAAGGTCAAACTATTTTCTGAAAAAATATTGAGTTCCTAGTAAACAAAACTACATTATTCAACATGTAATGAAATTAAAAATGAAGAGATTTTAAAACTTACAAACAATTAAATTAAATAAAATATAAATTAAATCAAATATACATAACACGTCTACCTAAATATGAGGAAATAATAGGTTTGACATGGCCTTCACTTTGCCATCCATAAAGTGATACCACTGATATTAACGTGACTATTTTGTTTGAAGTTTTATTAGCTTTTCAGACTTTAACATTATTTTGTGCTGAGATTTTGTTATGTTTCCAGGCTGTAAGGCAAAATTGAACTTATGGTATGGTCTGATATCCATTTTTCATTGCTTGTCAATATTTGTTGTTTTCAACTTCTCAAAATTTCCTGCACCGATTTCAACCCGATTTTTGCATAGAGTGTTCTGGCAGGAAAACTTTTAAGTTTATAGAAAAAGTTCTGGTCTTCCATCAATTATGCCCATTATTACTAAAATTTGAAAAACATTGTGAATGGTTTCTTCTTAACCCTTTTCTATTAATTTAAAGAAATTTCCATGCAAAATTAAATTTAAGATGAAATATAGAAAGCAAAAAGTAAACAAAGGTGCAATATTTAAATCTCTAGCTACGAACAAAGATCACAGAAATATTTTTTAAGAATACATTATTGGTCTGCACAATCACATGGTCTGTATGTAGTTGTAACAAGATAACCGGGTGGGATATTTCGGATTGACAACAGAACACATTTTGACGACACAGGTATATATGGTTTAATGTGGTGATTTATATGAGCAGTAGATTATGAAGATGTGTGCGTATTTATAATCCAGATATTGGATTTATTTAACATAAAATGCACAGATTCAAAGATGGAAAAAAATACGAATAAATTAGTTAAGTAACACAAAAAAAACACAGGATAAATGATTCACAAATGATTCAGTAATGGAAAGATGAATATAGTTCACTCAAATAGTAAACGATGTAAGCTTTTTACTCATAGTAAAAATGTATTCGCTTAGGTAGCAAAATTATGTTGCTAAACACAAGAACGGATATACCATCTATCTTTCCAGTCCTGAATGATACACTGGGTCTTACTAACCCAAAATTAGCCAACAGCTAATAAAATACATGTATGGAGATACACTCCGTTACCCGTGCAGCATATCCGCTCCACAGCTCCTACGAATCAATTTCACAACTGCTACAGACTCCAGACTCTCGGAATACTATGATCACTCGGAACATTAGACCCTCCGGACACTCCAAATATTAGACCCTCCGGACACCCTGGTCCTTTGACGGCTCTACAGCTGGGTCACCTTAGTCACTCTTGACATTAGACACTCCGGACACTAGACATTAGACACTCTGGCACCTTAAACGCTCCGGACAAACGGATGTTTCTACACTCAGACAACACTGGACACCCCGGATATTCCTGCCCTCAGACAACACCGGACACCACGGATATTCCTACCTTCAGACAACACCGGACACTCCAGATATTCCTACCCTCAGACAACACTGGGCACCCCGGATATTCCTACCCTCAGACAGCGCCGGGCACTCTGGATATTCCTACCCTCAGACAGCTGAAAATATACCCGATACAGTGTACTAAACTTGATACAGACATAATAACGTAAGAACATCATACATGGTAAGTTATAAAGATTATATTATTATGGCAATTACAAAATGACAGGTTCAATAGTAAACCTAACCCTGCTCAATAAGACTGTAGTAAACAATTCTTTAAAAAAAATGTAGCTTTACATTACCAATATAAATCCTGTACTACATTGCAACAAGAATAAAAAAAATGCACACATTATGCTGTATAAAGAAAACTATATAACAAACATGCAAAGGTAAATATGGTAATACACTAGTTATCACTTAAAACCAAAAGATTACCTACCCCAACAGCTGGAGTTGTGTGAATCCTTTAAGCAGGCCGCTTGCTGACAAAACCATTAGCATTGTAAAGACCCTTTACATACAGTAAAGTATTTATACGTTTAGACTTTTTTGTTTTGCCGTATCGAAAGCACCTTGCACATGTGGCATAGGATGAATCATACTCACGATTTCGAAATACAATAGACCATATACATAATCACCCTCGGGTATCGTTTTACAGCAAAAAAAACGAAACTCGAGTACATGTATTTAATGAAAAACATTTACACCATTCCGTGACAGTAGTGTATGGATATAAGTGCCACAATTTGTTTTAATAATGTGTGTCCAGAAAATCTACTATTAGCACTCTTGGAAGAAAACCTGTTTGTGCTATACGGTTCCTAAATTTAGGTACAAACTAAAATTTTGGGGCTCAGGGCCAGAAACATGATCAGACAGTCAAGGATTCAGACCTTGCTGTTGGATTGACTGCAAATCCATTTACAGCTATAATGGTAACTGTTACTTGACAAAACATGTGACCAGAAGGGCATGGATTTAGGTCATACTGTTGCAGTAACCCAGGTTAGTTTTGTTGTGTGTCCTCGGGCAAGTCATTTTACTTGCCCTGTCACAATATAACATTTATGTGTTGCTGTGTCATAAAAGCAAACAGTAAAAACAAAAAATAAAGTTTAGACTAATAACTGAATATTGAAAAACATTGATCCTGAGGGCAAATGGCTAAGGAGTTTGCAAGAACATTCTACACCACATGAATGAGAGCAGATGGCTAAGGAGTTTGCAAGGGCATTCTACACCACATGAATGAGGGCAGATGGCTGAGGAGTTTGCAAGGGCATTCTACACCACATGAATGAGGGTAGATGGCTAAGGAGTTTGCAAGGGCATTCTACACCACATGAATGAGGGCCAACTATTTTTCAATACTCAGTCAAAAAACTTTTTGTATTATCCGCCTACACACAAGCACACTATTTGTTATGCTATATTATAGAAATAACACAAATGAAGCAAAATATTATTTAAATGTTTTATTGAATATTTTCTATGTTGATTGTCAGACCAGAACACTGCACAGGGATTTATGCTACATACTGGCATTCACAGGGTGACTCTCATTCACGATTCAATGAAATTAATGTTCTTAATTAAAAATGCAAACCAGTAACCTTTAACATTTTATAAAATATGTTTCATGATTCATTCAGTGCACTTTCATAGGCTGCTATTACCTACACTGGCAAATTAATTTAGTGTCCTTTGACCTAGTTCAGGCTGATTTTGTTTAGCTCAAGGGGGCAGCCATTTTGGTCAGTTATGTGCTTATATAATTTATAGTTTATAGAAGCACAACAAGTAAATAAATTTCAGCCACACTGCATGAAAATAACTTAAAGGTATGCCAACATTTTCTCCAGTGTGCCTGTTACAAATGCAAACAACTCCATTTTACAGCTGTCACTCTATCAGAAATATATATATTATATGTAGGGTACCAATTAAATAGGATGGAATTTCATGTAGCAGGAGAAACTCAGCAGAATATTTATATTAGGAAAAGTTGATGAAATCTAAAGAAAATTGAAGATACCATTATGGAAAGATTAGCCCGAAACATTCCACACAAGGTTATTATTTTGTGTTACTCTCAGTGGTGATTGATAAATTTGAAAGTGCACTGTGTGCATCATGACTGTAGCCAGGGTACTGCAGCCTTCAGTCTTGGATAATTCCTCAAAAAAAGGATATATATTCATTTTGATTTGCCTGTATTTCATTAAATTCCTGATACAGGATAAAATAATTGAGAGTGGATAAACGTGCACTGTTTAAATGAAAGAGACCTAGCTGACCGATACAATGCATCAAAGATCAGTTTGACTCAATCTCACTACCTATCAATGTATGAAAGATCAGTTTGACTCACTTTCACTACCTTTCTTCCTTATTTTTCTCATTCATACTTACCAAATCAACTAAGGAACCATTTCCAGTATTTGTATAAATTATGTTTATTTATTTTGTTCTCCTTTCAATTTAAGTCTCTGGATTTATTCACATTTTATTTATTTAATGTGGATGATTGATTCTTTATCTTCGGATGAGGACTAGTTCTATTGATGGGGTCCCAGGTGGTTAAGTGATCTAAAGCAATCACCTTTACTGTTCACAGCCATTTCACCTCTCTCAGCATGGGTTGAAGTCACAGCCATTGTGGGTGCTAAATCTGCCAGTTGCTTTCTGTGGGTCAGTGGTCCTTGCCTCAGTTTTCCCCACTGTTCTTGTATTAAACCCCAAAACAATAATAACAACATGATCTACTGATTCTCCAGCTCTGGTGTCAAGTAGAATGGGTTACATTATTTTCAGCTTCTGGTGTCCAGTAGAATGGGTTACATTATTTTTCAGCTTCTGGTGTCTGGTAGAATGGGTTACATTATTTTCAGCTTCTGGTGTCAAGTAGAGTGGGTTATATTAATTTTCAGCTTCTGGTGTCTGGTAGAATGGGTTACATTAATTTTCAGGTTCTGCTGTCAGGTAGAATGGGTTACATTAATTTTCTGCATCTGGTGTCAAGTAAAATGGGTTACATTTATTTCCAGCTTCTGGTGTCACCATCAGTATTCTGACTTGGTCAGTGTTTGAAGCTTCTGTAGCCATTGTTTTAAAGCTGTAGCTAGAAGCATGCAGTTGATTGAAGTGTTAACATATTTATGATAAAAGGAAGCTGAGAAAATGTTTATTAACACCAGCCAATTATACTTAAATAAAATATATTTAGTAAAAATCCAGGTTGAATTTTGACATTCAAAACTTGTCTTCCTGCACCAACATTTTAAGAAACTCCACCTGTCATGAGACACCAAAATGTCTTGACAGAATGTGTTGTATTCACTCAAAAAATAGCTTTAGTGTACCGTATTATCCAAAATTAAGGTTTATTAAGAATGATTTAACACATCATGTAAATACTTATAATTTTTTTCTTCCAGTGCCCCACATGAGTTTGTCTGACAATTTTTCCACATTTTCAAGTAGCTTGTTTCGGATCTGTGACAATACTACTGTCCAACAGGAAGTGTCTGAACAATCAGGAACAAATCAGACCCATGTTAAAAGTGTGGTCAATAGTGCAAACCTCAGTAAAGAGGAGGAACATCACAGCAGTGGAGTGGATAGTAAGTAATACTTGCCTGTTATAGGTGTATGGTCAGTCTCTTTAATTAAACCCCCATTCTAAAAGAAAAGATTGGGATTATGTGATTTTGCTTGCCATAATGTGTGTTTGTATGGTCACACAAATCCTCCAGCAACATTAAGGAGATAGACTTTAGACTTTGGAATATGATTGTGAGTGGTCTTTTGATTGCTCAGCTGAGAATTTTGATTCATCCATGCAGTGTGTGGTATGTTGGTGGAAGGTGACATTTGTACATGTATAATGGGAGGGGTAGGTCTATCTATGATGAAGGACTTCTAATTGAACTGTATTTTACAGCTATTTTGTTAACATAATGGAATGGATGGGAATAATTTCCGACAGTTATTTTTATTTCAGGGCTTGAAATGTTTCATGTAGCCACTTGTCCTACAAAGCAAGCAAAATGGAACTTTTCCTTGGTCTATAATTTTGAAGACTAAATCCTAAACTTCATCCACTATTTTCAATGATATGGCAAGTTCCGCTTCTCAAATGTCTTTTCAAATTCAACACTCTGAATGTTTTCTTGATTGATTAAGAACTTTAAATGATTCTTTCCTAACTGTGCCCATCAAAATCATAGACAGCTGAGGATGATTTTGAGTTTGATAATTGATCTATATTGGTGATGAACTTGATAAAAGCACACTGGCATTCTCATTATGATGAGTAATTAATTAACACACTGGCATTCTCATTGTGATGAGTAATTAATTAACACACTGGCATTCTCATTGTGATGAGTAATTAATTAACACTTTGAAGTCCTGACTATGAGGAGTAATTAATTGACTCACTAGAGTCCTGGCTATGAGGAGTAATTAATTAACACAATGGAGTTCTCTCTATGATGAACTTACTAAAAAGCAGTGCATCCCTATACCCCACCCCCACCCATGTATATAACCCTCTCACGCTTATTTCCTAAGTAGGGGAAGACTGAAATACCTTGCAACAAATTTGGAAATACCCCTAAGGTCTTTTGTTTCTGTGTGTCATTTCAATGGTCCCCCAGATCATGTTCATTTCCCCCCTGCCAGTATTAAGGGTTCTTGTTGCTACAGATGTTCCAAGAGACCTATACAAAGCCAGCTTTCTGCAGCAAGAAATATGCACTCTTCTTCTGAA
The DNA here is from genome assembly GCA_028554795.2 of Sinohyriopsis cumingii. Taxonomy (NCBI): domain Eukaryota; kingdom Metazoa; phylum Mollusca; class Bivalvia; order Unionida; family Unionidae; genus Sinohyriopsis; species Sinohyriopsis cumingii. The sequence continues at coordinate 98,454,703 of CM068838.1, forward strand.
AAGAGCAGTAGAAATTGCTCACAACAATAGAGATTGACTAGGACTTCCATGATGCATGTAATCTTTGATATTAATAGGTCTTCCCAGAAATTCATGAGGTGCATACAAAAGACCCTTAGTAATAGTTAAGGGTACATCCTTTCAGGCGAAATCTCAATCCTGTGGTATCCAAAAGTATCATGGACATAGTCAAGATATTAGACTACTTGGACAATATTTCAAAAACACCAGGTGTGCAATATTTTTGTACCAAGAAAACCTCCTAATATGCTCTTGCACTGCCTTAAAATCCTTGTCAACAAATCTGATATCACTCCACCCCTGCATCTCATCCACCAAAGGATGGAGTTATGGACTCTCATCCACAACAGCATATAGTTCTGGACTCTCATTCACCAAGGCATGGAGTTCTATACTCTCCTCCACCAAGGCATGAAGTTCTGATACTCTTGATTTGAGTCTGTCATTCAAAATGTGCTTTGAAAATCATCTTGGTAGAGTTGACCATTCTCTCAGAGAATCAAATTGCAGGCAGACATTTTTTTCCTCTTGGGTCTTTTCATTGCAGCAGGGTATCTCCTTGACATGCACTGCTTGTTTGTGAGATCCCTCCAGATGATAATTCTATACCCTTTTGTGGCCAGAAATAAACCCAGTGGAATTTTGACCATGAAAACTCAACTTCCTGCACAGACCTGTTGAGAAAAGCCACCTGTCATGAGAGACCATTATGTGTGGATGGTCTTCTTCAAAACAGCTTTTATGGTAAGATTCAGAATTAAGGTTTATTATGTATGACCTATCACATCATGTAAATCATTTTAATTATTTTTCCAGAGCCCAACATGAATTCGTCTATCAGTTGTACCAGATCACCGAGTAGCTTCTTTGAGAGCGATGGCAATGCTACAGACCCGCATGAAGTGTCTGATGAATCAGAAAGACATCAGACCAATGTTAAAGTCATATTCAGTAGTGAGAATCACAGTGAAGATGTGGGACATCGCAGTGGTGCAGTGGATAGTAAGTAATAATTACCTTTTATAGGTATATGGTCAAGTCACTCTAATTATTGTACCCACATGTTGAAAACAAAGATCATGATTATGCAATGCTGCCTACCAGAATGCATCTTGGTACTGTGACTCAAATCATCCATCAACAAAGATATATACTATAGACTTTGGGATATGATTGGCATTTGTCTTTTGATTGCTCAGCTTTAAGAGAATTTTGATTCATCCATGCAGTGTGTTACAGTATCTTGATGGGAGGTGACAGTTGTATATGTATAATGGGAGGGGTGGGGATATCTAATAAAGAAACCAATTTCCCATAGGTTATTTTATCCCAGGGCTTGAAAAGGTTAATGTAGCCACTTGTCCTGCACAGCAAGTGAACTGGAGCTTTTTCTTATTTTGAAGACTTAAAACCTAAACTTCGTCCACTATTTCAGTAATTTGGCAAGTTCAGTTTTTCAAATATCTTTTCATGTTGTCCATTCTGAACGTGTCTCTGCTGTTTACTAAGAAATTTCAGTGATTCTTTCCTAAATGTTGCCCTTCAAAGCCAAAAGTTGAGGCTGATTTTCAGTCTGATAAATGATGTATAATTGTGACGAATTTGATAAAAGCACACCAGAGCCCTCTCAACGATTAAGATGATAAACTGAGCACAGGAGTTTGATATTGTAAAATGAAACAATCATGTCTGTTCAGTTCATTAGTGCTGATGATCAAAACTCAGTCAAGTATTTCATGATGGGATGTGTATTTTCAAACAAGAATACCATGTTACTAAACATATATATACTATGGGTAAATCATATTGGTAAATTAAATGCTGTGTCTTTTATTTGTTAGAGGATGTTAGATCAATGGTGGCTTAGGTTACTTTAGCCTTTCAAGTCCCCAAGTTTTCCCGTTTGGAAAATGCCATCAACTTCCCCATAATCAAAAAAGTCCTAAAATGGGACATGTTTGGGGCCCTTGATGAGTAGGATATTGTTTATAGTGATGGGAGGCTATTTTCAAAGAATAATGCCATAAGCACTAAGCTTGTATATATTATGGGTAAGGCCAAGTGATAAACTAATTATTGTGTCTTGTGTTTGTCGGAAGACATTGGATCAGTGGTGACACAGGTTACTTTAGCCCTGAAAGTCCCCAAGTTTTACTGATGATGGGGACTATACCCTCAATCAAAAGAGTCGCAAAATGGTACAATTGTGGCCTGAGATGAGTAGGTAACTGTTTATAGTAACACTTTTTACTCATTTCACTTAATGAAGAAATAAAGAAACAGCACAAACTGTAGATGAACAGGATCTGACAACTCTGCTGAAAATGTCAATGCATTTGACTTTAGCTCTTAAAAAAAACTACCATCAGTATAACTAGGAACTGAGATATGATAACCTCGGCTATGTCAGTGAGTGAAACTGCTCTGAAGTCATGGCAAGAATGAAAAGCAAAAACAGAATGACATATTGACAATGGGAATGGATTGAGAATATTTTTTGCTTAAAGTTGTAAAAACTCCAAGAGATTGAAACTCATTATAATGAGACTGCTAACTCCCAAACTGATGTAGATAAGATGACATCACCTATAATCTCGTGCCCCAGAGTCCACTCTACTTCAGTGTCTTTTCTAGGTCCATTTGAACAATAAATATTCAAGAGTTATTTGTTTAAACAAGTAATTTGAAAATTATGTGGAATATACATACCAAAATCACCATTCTTTCAACGTTTTTACAAAGTTAATTATAGTGCTTGCAAAATAAAATAAATTTCCTTGAAAAAGTAAAACAATGTAATTGGGTACCTGTAAATTCTGACCTTAAAAAAATTCTCATACATTTCCATTTAAATGACAATTTGTGAAATCTCAATCCATTTGCCAGAGATCTCATGTATCTACACAAGGAGCCTGGTTGAATGAGATTGATTTTGATTTTCAGTTTTTGATTATCATCATCATACATCTGGCTGGTAGAGACTCATTATCAATGCATGCTTGTAGGACCCACCGTAATAATTTTTCAAGAATGTTTGAAGCAGTCTAGGAATAGGTGAGCATTAAGTGAAGGACACAGAGGTCTCAGGTTACCATGAAAATGTGATAGTGAGAAATAAAATTAATTCATATTATCTATTCAGAGCTGATCCTATAATTAATTGAATAGAGATGGAGAGATGGTTCTACATATGCACTGTCACTTTGGTAATCATAGACAAAAATTTGTGTAATGGACTCTCATCCAGTCTGGCATTGGGCATCCATAATACCAAGGATGTTATAGCTAATCCACCTGAACTATTGAGAGGATTGCCATCAAACTTTACTGAACTTTAACCCCATGGTTAATGTAAAGTCTAGTTGGACCTAAATGAAATTCACACACTATCTGACATCTAGCATGGATGGCTTGGTGGACCTCTCTAAAATCTCCCTATTGCTTATCCTCCTGAATATATTGTCACATCTACACAGGATTGTCACTGAAAAATCTGTTTTATCCCTTTAGTACTAGATGAAAATGGTGTCAGTCAGACCTCCAAGATGGCCACCTGAGCTTTATTTCATGTCCTAAATGAAATGAATGACATAGCTATGTAGAGTTTCACCAAAGGAATTCTTACCATGTCTGGTTCATACTGAATGAAAATGATGTAGATTTGATGATGTACAGTATGTCTGGTTCACACTGAATAAAAATGATGCAGATCTGATGTACAGTATGGCCTGCTTGTTGCCCATCTTTGTCATGCCTTGTCAACAAATCTGACATCACTCTATTGCTGCATTTCTTCCACCAAGGTATGGAGTTCTGAACTCTCAGGAACTGAGTCTATTTTTCTGAATGTACTTTGAAAATCATATTGGTAGAGTTAATCGTTCTTACAGAATCAAATTTCAGCCTGTGAATTTCTTTTCCTCTTGGGCCTTCTAAAGTATAGCACAGGATCCCCTTGTCCTGGACTGGCTGTTTGTGAGATCTCTGCAGATGATCATTTGATCCCATTTGTAGCCAAAATGGTGCATTCTTCATAAAATAATCAGAATTTTGGACTACATGTGTTCTGTCATCTGCGAATGGGAGGACCCTATTTAGCTTAGAGCAGGTATCACACTGCAATATAAACTACTTGAGATCATTATCCTCTTGCACTTTGTTCAAGAAGTTGGTGGGGTTTGGAACCTTCAAGAGAACTCATTACTAATCAATCTTCTGTAGATGGAGGCCACAGTAAATGCATTTTCAGTCATGGGCAGAATATGCTGTCTGAAAAACTCATTCTCTTTCTGTCTGTTGACTCAGTTGTTGTTAGTTTCATAAGAAGGCAATGGATCACCAATGTTCCAGACCTTTTCCTTCAGGCATGAGGTCTTCATAGGTGGTGTAATCATCAACAAATATAAATTGAAATCTGCAACATTCCAGATAGCCTCATTGTCCAAGTGGGCTGTATTTTCCAGTGGAATCAGCTAATTCATTCTGAGTGGTTCTTTCATTTCATCCATTGGTCTTCAATTGAACATACACCTGCTGAAGTCATTTGCTTGGGGACATATTTAAGAAAAGAATGCCAGTCTCCAGACTTTTTTTTTTTGCCAATCCCAGATCTGAAAGCCTGTAAATTCAACACCAACTCAAGAATGGTCCTGATGCATACTCTTTTCTCTCAATCCCTTTGATTTGGAAAGTTTTGAATGCTCCCATCTGGTAGAAAGCAATCATAAATCTATGAACTCATGAATTTTGGACTCAAAAAGCAGAAGAGATTACCAGAAGACTCTGCATTCTCCACGTCTGCTAAAACATTCCTAAATACAGATGGACTAAGAGATGTGGCTGTGCCTGCTAGGTTTATATTACACAATCTCTTAGAATGAAACAGTTCTTTCGAACACGTGTTGGACAAATTTTTCTCAATTAGGGAGACCCCCTACCATTAAAGTGAATGAGGAGAAATGGAGCTTTTTCTTCAGGCACAAGCAGAATACAGCTCTCCCATAAAAGCACAGTTACCTCAGCTTAATGTATGATATGACTCTATGCAGAAAAGAAGTTAGTGCCTGTCAGTATCCATGGTTACCATCTTTATGTATTTACATTTCACTACCAATTAAAGGGAGAATACTGGCCAAAAGCAGATGCCTTTCTTACATATTTTTTAAAAAAATGTTTGACTTGTCTTCATTAAAGGTATTGACCCTTTGTTTTAAATGAGACCATCAGTATAAAAATGGCCACCATGGTAGGAGCTGTTTACCAGCTCCTAAAAATACTATTAGATATGCACCCGTCCTGAGGAACATATACTGGTTCTAGGTGCTACCTGCGATAAATTTAGACTGTGCATAAAGTGTAAACCTGTGTTTATTAGCTTAATCTCTGGTTACAAGGAAATATCATACTTGCATGCTCATACCAGGGGCAATAAAACAAAATGGACACTTCTTCATTATCTCAGTGAATCTAGTCTCATTTTTCAAATCTGACACGTCAAATTAATTTTCTGGATTTTTGACATGATATAAGAGCTGGTAATAAGAATATAGGCACATTCAATACTAAATTTGAAATTTCCTCCTGAAAATGGTGCAACTTGGCAGGATTGTACAAGAAACAAAATCAACTATGGCTGACGCTTCTGTTGCATTCACATTAGGCTTTCTATGCATCCAACATAAGATACAGAGCACTGCAGTCACAGCTGACTCAAACAAAAGTCTTAAAAGCAAGAAATTCTTGGATGAGAATCTACACTTCCAATGTGGATAAATACATAATGCATTAATTTATCAATCCATGGATGAACAATATTCTGGCACAAAAACTCACCACACAAAAACAATTCATGTAAAAGAGCCATAATGTTCAGTATTGGTAAATTCTTTTATCAACACTTGTCAACAAATTGTATGAAAGACCAGTTTGAAATTAATTGTCTCCAACCAAAGCTTCAACCCCCATTCCATTAAGCCAAAGGACTGAAAATCAAGTGAACCATATTCCTCACAGAGAGAATGAATACCATCCAGTACAGGACTAGCAAGATGAATCTGTCTCTGTATTTGAATGTCTGATAGTTCATGATGGAGGTAATGATTACAGTGATAGGAACTCTCTGCAATAATTTTTAAAAATGGGTTACAACAGGCTCACATACAAGATACTTGACACAAATGATTTTAGTAAGAATACCTTCAAGTTCTGATGCTGTCCAGAGAATAAAATTTTGAAAGATATTTGAAAATATCATAATTTATGTTTCACAGAAAATTGTAATTAAATCCCATATAAATCAAAATATTTATATCACCAATCATAATGAATAAAGTTCTAATTAAATTCCAGTGATGTTCAATAAAGATCCAAGGTGTTGATGTGTCAATAGTCTTGAATGTACTGATGTACAAGCAGCCTGAAGTGTGATGAAATGCTAACAGTCTTTTGATGAATCACAGTAATATAATCCAGATGTCCTGGTTTGAATTCACTATTATATCAAGTAAATGTCTTTGTCCACAAAAACTGCTCTGGTGGCCTAGTGGTTAGAGCGTCTGCCTCATATGCAGGAGGTAGTGGGTTCGAACCCTGGCCCAAGTCGTATTAAAGACTTACAAAAATGATACTAATAGCTTCCTTGCTTGGCACTTGGCATTAAGAGGTTAGTGTTAGGACTAGTCGGACTGGTGTCAGGATAATGTTACTGGGCGGGACATCATTCTACATGTCTGTGGCATGATGCCACAGTTGACATCACTATAAACTGCCACATTGCAGACGTCATAGCGATATGACTGAAATATTGTTAAAGTTGTGTTAAAAATCTAAATCACATCACAACACACATCACATTTTCCACAATAATTATTGAGCACTTTGTAATTTGAGACATAATAATTTGAATAAATAATTCCACTCAAATCTAAAATATTAAAGTGAAGTATTACTTTTGTATTATATTGAATTCAGACAAGGACATATTGGATTATATTACTGTGATTAATTGGAAGATTATTAGTATATCATCACACTTTAGTCCACTGGTATGTTAATACATGGGGATATCATACAAATGTGTAATGATACAAACACATAGTGATACAAATGTGTATGTCCCTACAAATTCTGTATTGACTGAGGTTAATCAGTGTTTTACTATAGAAATAATAATTTAGTTATTTTATGTCATGGTTACTGTTTTATTTGTAGATGACACTTCTATTCTGATGCACTAAGACTTTCTGTCTCATCCATGTTAGCATACAGCTTATGATATTATAATAACACCTTTTTCAGATCTCATTCTATGGAACACTTGGCTTAATTGTTTGAAAATTGCTGTGTTTGTCCTCATACCTGTTATATTTCTTTTCACTGATTTTGTGCTTGTTCTCACAGCTGATGTGTGACAGTGCTCACTTCTGCCATTGACATGGTTAATTTTAATCTTTTTCTACAGCTCTAGCAGACTCCATACTGTACCTTGAAGGAGTGGAACCTGCTCTGTCCTCAAATGGCTTGTGGTCTGATTTTAACAGTAGTATGTTAGGCACTGAGTGTGATGATATACAACAGGCCGGGTCTGATATATTACAGGAAGGGTCTGATATACAGCAAGCTGAGCCTGATATATTACAGGCTGGGTCTGATATATTACAGGAAGGGTCTGATATACAGCAGGCTAGGTCTGATATATGACAGGCAGTGTCTGATATATTACAGGCTGAATCTATATTATAGAGGATGATGTTTCTAAACTAGTCACTACTGACCTTATTTTGTGCTTCACTGACATCGGTTACAGTTTGTGTTTCATGTTCAATTCTAGGGGAAAAGTCAGAATGTGTTGCAAGCTAAATTTATTATTTCTTGTTTAATTTATTTAGTGACCATGTAGTAGGACAGTTATAGATTTTTCACTTGATAAGCACTGAAAGCTTAAATTTGTGCAGGGTTATTTAATGTAATATTTGGGGATATAACATAAGGATGTTCTCTGGGTAACAGTCTTGGAAGTTGTAACATTAAATCCCTTACATTTGTTCCAGCACAAAAGTAAGCTATCAGTGTTTATCTTAAGAAAGTTCTATAACTGTTTTTAGCAATAGATGCATTCCATGAAAATTATATCTACTGAACGCTCAATACAGTCAGGTTGTTTTTTATGCATAACAATAAATGTTTTCCAAGATAATTGTATCTATTCATTGTTCAATATAGGATGTTTATTATACATATGATGCAATAAAATCTCCATGGCAACATAAACTTGGGCAGTGCATGATGATATACACATATATTGTAAAAATACCCTAACTGCTCCAGCGGCCTGGTGGTTAGAGCATCCACTTTGGATGTGGGAGGGCGTGGGTTCGATCCCTGGCCGAATCATACCAAAGACTTAAAAAATAGTACTAACATCTGCCTTGCTTGGTGCTCAGCATTAAGGGGTTAGTGTTAGGACTGGTTGGTCTGGTGTCAAGATAATATGACTGGGTGGGACATCATGCTATATGTCTTTGGCTTGATGCCCCAGTGCTAGACATCACTATAAACTGCCACACTGCAGACATCATAGAGATATGACTGAATTTTTTTTAAAGCTACGTAAAAATCCAAATCACATGCACACACTCAAAATTCCCAATATGCACTACAGATGGCCTATGATCATATACTAGAACCTGTCTTGAAAGAACACTACTTCTTCCAAAGATAACATTCTCTTAAGACAGGTGAATTCTTATGACAAGTTATAGTACTATATAATCAATGAATCTATGCATGGAGAAGCTGGTCTCCAAAAGCAAATGATCTCGGAGGTTCTGCAGTAATGGCGGCTATAGGTGGAAGCTAGTAAAGTGGGCTCTGTAGATTTTGGCAGTTATAAGTGGTTATTTTTACAGTGAAATGGTTCATACTTGTTGGGATTATGTGTGAATATTCAAGGAATGCAGGACATACAACATTATTGGTAGATCTTAATCAGTTTTGAAAAAAAAATATGTTTTTCCATTCAAAATTCAAATATGATGGAATAGAGATGGAAGTTTAGTGGTGCAGTTTTGAGACATTCCCTACCTGATCTGTTTGACTCATTTACTTACTTCAGTGTAGTTTGCCTTCAACTGTAAGAATTGTTTGGCACATGGTGAGTAATAAATGTCAGTGTCACAACTGAGTAGTGAGAAAAAATTAGTCCAAACAAGATTATCTACAAGTATGAGTGGAAAGAAAGATCAAGGCAAGCAACAAATAAAAACCAGATTACAAAGTGGCACCCTAATGGAGACATCTGACACAAGTATGAGTGAATCAACCTTGAGTACAATTCAGCTGGACTTGGATGAAATAAAGCAAAGTCTCAGAGGGAGCATTTCAAAAGCAGATTTTACATCTGCTATTGCTGACTTGGTGAAAAAGGATGACCTAGCAGAAATTGTTACAACTGTTGTGAGGAAACTGTTAGAGAATGTGAAGGAAGATCTGAGAAAGGAGATAGTAGCAGAAAGTGAGAGGGTAATAAAGGAGAGGACAGGAGAGTTGATGGACAGGGTGGATTCACTGGAATTTGAAAACCACCAACTGTTAGAAAAATTACAAGAAGCAAAGAAGGAAAATGATAAAATGAGGATTGATATGAAAGATTATGAGAGGAGATCAGAGCAAGCAAGTGCAGCTTCAAACCAGTTTGAACAATATTCAAGGAAGCTGAACATAAAAGTTTTAGGGCTGGAGGAGGAGGAAAATGAAAATCTGAGAGAAAGAATTCCGAAGTTGGTGAAGGAAGTCACAAAAATTAATTTAGATAACAGGGACATAGTGGCTGTGCATAGGATTCCAGGTCGACAGGGACAACCAAGGCCAGTGATTGTCAAATTCTGGAGTCTGGATTGTAAACTTCCAATTATCAAGAAGCGGAAGGATTTTCTGCAGTACAAAGGAATTAGACTGGTAGAGGATGTAACCAGGCTGAATACTGAACTTATAAATAAATTATCTAGGCATCAAGAAATTGACAGGGCATGGTACTTTAATGGATCTGTGTATGGTAAAACCAAATCAGGAAAAAGGATAAAATTTGACATTTATGATGAAATTGATGAGAAAATTAGATTATAAGTGTAATAAGCAATTCTGTGAACTTATGAAATTGACCGAATAGGTATGTGAACTTTCGTTTTTATACTCCTTTTTCTACTCTAGTTTGTTTTAATATTTTGTGTATAAGACACTTCTTTCCCTCACCAATTTTATCCATAATTTATATGTCTGATGATTCACTGGTCCACTGTTATATCTCTCCCTAATAAATTCTCTCACTAGTTTATAAATCATCTTTCACTCTTATACTCTCATATACACATTTACTAAGTTGTTTACTCACTTTTCTCAACATTACTCTTCCATGATAAATCTCTCAGTCTCACATTTTTTGCTCATACATTCAATTACCCACCACTTCCTTGTATGCGCTCTTTCACTCTTTCTTTTTCTTCCCTTTTACCCCTTTTTTTCATTCATTAAGTTGTAATTTATATCCTTTTTAATCTGTGCCGTTTGGTTTACAAAACTATCTCTAGCTCCAGAAAGGTCTGTCAGAGGTGCATAAGAGTTATCACAAATGGAGTTGTTTCACTTGTTGTCCATAGTATACTGTATCAATGTCAAAAGCAGCCAAAGCTACAGCCTTTACTGTAACACCATGGATGATTTTATTATGGATGTTTGTATTCTGTGTGAGTGTGAGTGTGAAAGCCATGCATATGATAAACTCAAGGTGATAATTACTTCATACATTCCTGTACAAGAATATGTATGTGTAAAATTTCTGCTGTTTTCATGGATAATAAAATAAAAATTATATCTATTAATGTTAGAGGCCTGCAAGGTTCAGTCTTAAAACGAAGGGATATTTTTCACTGGGTAAAACAAAAGAATGTATCTATAATATGCTTGCAAGAAACTCATAGTACAAAGAACGATGAAATATATTGGGCAGCTGAATGGGGATACAAATGTATATTTAGCCACTGCTCTACTAAGAGTGCTGGGGTTGCAATATTTTTTAGAAATACTTTTGAATTTATAATTCATAGAGAAAGATGTGACAGTCAAGGGAGATTTATTATTTTAGATATTACAATTAATGGCAACAGAATAACCCTCGTGAATTTGTATGGTTATAATGATGATAATCCTAGCTTTTTTAGAAAGTTAAAGGAGGAGACTTTATGTTTTGAGAACTCATCAATTATAATGTGCGGAGACTGGAATACTGTTCAAGACTTAGATTTGGATACTTATAATATTTTACATGACAAACACCAACAGTCTAGGGCAGCGATTCAAGACCTGAAAAACAAATTGGAATTAATTGATCCCTGGCGAAATTCCAACCAAGACTTAAAGATGTATACCTGGAGGCAAAAATCTCCCTTGAAACAAAGTAGACTAGATTACTTTCTTGTATCAGATGACATTCATATGAATACAGCAGATGCATGTATCTTACCAGGGTACAAGACTGATCATTCAGCTATTGTTTTGAGTGTGGCGTTTTCAACGTTTCCAAGGGGAAAAGGATATTGGAAATTTAATAACCAACTGTTGAGGAACATTGAGTATACTGATTTGGTCAAAAAATGTATAACTGACACTGTAAATGAATATTATGTAGGGGGAAATAAAGATGACTCTCTCCATGTTTCTCTTTCCTGTAACGACCAAATGTTCTTTGAAATTTTGAAAATGAAAATAAGATCTGAAACTATAGGTTATTCTATTAGGAAATCAAAAGAGAAACAGGAAAAATTAAAGAAAATTGAGCAGGAAATAATAGAAATTCAAGGGGGACTGTCGAATAACATAAATGGGGAAATTCTGGAAAATTTAGAGAGAAAAAAAGCAGAATTAGAGGAATCTAGGAAAAAATACATAGAAGGTGTTATATTAAGATCTAAAGCTAGATGGTATGAATTTGGGGAAAAAAGCACAAAGTACTTTTTAAATCTTGAAAAAAGAAACTATGTTAATAAGACAATAAAGGAAATTATTTTAGATGATGGGACAAATATATCTGACCAAATAGATATTTTAGAAGCACAAAAACAGTTTTATATGGAATTGTTCAAAAGTAGAATTGCTCAGCTTGATGATGAGGCCATTCATGAAACTCGAAATAGATTTTTTAATCACAATATTAAACTTAGTCGAGAGGAAAGAGAATCATGCGAGGGTCTGCTTACAATTAATGAATTTGGTATGTCTCTAAAACAGATGGAAAATGGAAAAAGTCCTGGCTCGGATGGATTCACTGTAGAGTTCTATAAATTATTTTGGAAGTCTCTGGGGGGATTTATATGTAGATCAATAAATTACGGATATACTGTAGGAAAACTTTCAGATTTTCAGACTCAAGGAGTCATCACCTGTCTACCAAAGGAGGAAAAAGACAGAAGATATTTTAAAAACTGGAGACCTATATCACTTTTAAATACTGATTATAAGATTGCTTCGGGAGCAATTGCAGCTAGGATTAAAAAGGTTCTTCCATCAATAATCAGCGATACTCAGAAAGGATATATGAAGGGTAGATTCATTGGAGAAAACACCAGACTATTATATGATATCATGGACCAACTTGAGAATGAAAACAGATATGGTTTATTATTGTTAATAGATTTCGAAAAAGCCTTTGACTCAATTAACTGGATCTTTGTAGAAGAAGCTCTACAATCTTTTAATTTTGGTGATTCCGTTTGTAAGTGGTTTAAACTGTTTTGTAATGACTCTAATAGTTGTGTTATAAATAATGGACATATGTCATCTTTTTTCAGACTTGAAAGAGGATGTCATCAAGGAGATCCCCTTGCACTTTATTTGTTTATCATTGGAGTTGAGATTTTAGCTATAACTTTAAAGCAAAACGTGGATGTACGGGGAGTAATCTTTGACGCCAGTGAATATAAATTGGGTCAGTATGCCGATGACGCTTTTATTCTTCTTGATGGATCTAGTTTTTCTCTTGAAGCAACTATGAATATCTTGCAAGGTTTTTCTCTATTATCGGGACTTAAATGTAACATAACAAAAACAAAAGCTATTTGGATTGGAAACAGGAAATTTTCTAATGAAAGAATATGTCCCGAAATGGGCCTAATTTGGTCCTCTTCTAACTTTACACTCCTTGGCATAGAATTTTCTCCAGATTTACAACAGATGGTGGAAATCAATTATATGAAGAAACTAACAAAGGCAAAACGAATACTGGCAAGCTGGAGTCAAAGACATCTATCAATAGTTGGTAAAGTAATTGTTGTAAAGACTCTTGTTCTGCCCATATTCATACATCTTTTTTCAGCACTTCCTAACCCATCAGCAAAAGTTGAAGCAGAACTAAATCGCATGTTATTTAAATTTGTATGGGGTGGAAAAGTAGAGAGGATAAAATGTGATATACTAGTTTCCCCAGAAAACGAGGGAGGACTAAATATGATACACATATTTTCATTCATTAGGTATATTAAGATAAGATGGGTTAAAAGATTGCTGGAAAAGGAAAATGGAACGTGGCAGAACTTAGTCAATACAACTATACTCAGAAATAAAAAGGATATTTGGAATTTAGGGAGAAGAAAATTAGAAGAATTTTGTAAGTTCATTAAAAACAGTTTTTGGAGAGATGTAATTTTGGCAGTATCTAAATGGAAAGAAGAACCGCAAAATCCTAACGAGTATCTATCCATGAGTATTTTAAATTTTGTCCCCCCTAAAATGATCTATCAATACAAATCCTGGACAGAAGCTGGTTTTGAAATTCTGAACGATCTAGTAGATGTTCACGGTAATTTAATACCTTTTGAGATAATAAAACAAAAAACTGGAAGCGATGATTTCTTGAAATACTTCTCCTTAATATCCAGAATTCCTAAAGCATGGAAAGATGCCATAAAAAACCACCTAGTACATAATAATTTTGATAAGCAGGAGGATAAAATAACGAACTTGCGAAAACAAGATTCACTCAAGTTTATTTACAAAGATCTTTTACAGGAAGCTAAAAGGCAACACACTGCGAAGCAAGAAACTTGGATGCAAGTATTAAATAAAAATATAAGTAGTGAGGAGTGGTCTGATATATATAGCCGGGCAAAATGCTGTACCAAGGATACCAAGTTGATCTCTTTTAACTTTAAATTAATCCATAGAATAATCGCTACTAATGATTTTCTTAAAAGAATTAACATATTTGATGACAACAAATGTACTTTCTGTAAGAGTGAAATTGAAAGTATTGAGCATCTCTTTTATGACTGCAGTATTACTTCACAGTTTTGGTACCGTTTTAATGAAGTTTTTGCACCTTTTTGCCCAAATATTGTACATCTGTCCAAAAAAGAAACATTTTTAGGAAGTGAACAACTGGACAGTTTGGGTAATTTTCTGCTTATTTTGGCAAAATATTATATTTATACTTGCAGATTCAATATGAAAAATCCTTCTATTTTTGCTTTTAAGCAAATAGTTGCAATGCATAAGAACATTGAAAATTACACTGCCAAGGTAAATAAAAAAGAGGACCAATTTCTTCAAAAATGGACCTCAACAATGAACATTTAACTTGTCTCTGACTTGAGGGTAAACAGGAACAAAATACTGTAATATCACAAAAGCCATGTCACCTAGATTTTGGCCATATGCATGTGTATATGCGTGTGTGTGTGTGTGTTTTTCTTTTTTACTTTCTCTGTAGATTATATTTATTATCCCTAGATTATCTGATAACCAGAAATGTTTGATTGTAAGGTGATCCTGGGATGGTTCCCCAACCCAGTGGTCAACCTATTACGGGGTTAATAAAAAAAAAAAAAAAAAAAAAAAAAAAAAGCAAATGATCTCTCATAGCAGTTGTCCCTCAAGACAAATGATGTATCATTGCAATTGTCTCTCAAGACAAATGATCTCTAATATCATTTGCTCTCTAGACAAGTTTTATTGTGAATATATAACTAATGCTTTGAATAGAAATAAATAGAATGCCAAAGCAAAGAAATACCTCAGAATTACCATATTTTCAATACATGTTTTTGTACTATTCCATGACCCTGTCATTACATCTTCAGTGAAGCCCTTACATAACATACAATAATAGATAAATTATTATAACTTATGTATACATATATATCTACAGCCATTGAAAGAAGTCATCAAAACATATTTGCATGCAGGAGAATGTCATTTTAACCTAAAATCTGTAACATTAGTGTGGTTATAGAGATGGGGGCTCACAGTGGTACCTTATTATATCTGAAAGTATGTTATAATGCAGGAGAAATGTAAATCTGGAAATATTATAATCAGGGATAACTATATATGCAAGTGTGCTATAATGAGGGAGAGCACTATACATAGGCATGTTATAATGATGGCATGCTGTTTATATGGAAGTGTTATACTGATGGATGTATACATGACTTATGTTATAATGAGGGAGATCTTGTACATATAAGTGTTATAATAAGCATAACTGTATCTAGGGAGTGAGTTATAATGCTAGAGATGTATGTCTCGAAGTATTATTATGAGGGAGATATGTATATATAAGGCTGTGTTATAATGAGGGATATATGTGTATCTGTATGTGTATTATAAGAGTGAACATTTTATCTTGTAGTGTATTATAATGAGAGAAAAATATATGAAGTGGTATAATGAGGATGAGATTTTATATGGAAATTTGATATAATGAGGGAGCTGTATATTTGGAAATGTGTTATAGTGAGGGAGAGTTGTATGTCTGTGTTAAAATACATATCTGGAAGCAGGTTATAATAAGCTGTATATCTGGAGGTGTGTTGTATTGAAGGAGGGTTGTATGTCATGAATGTGTTATAATGAGTGAGAGATACAGTTCTGGGGGTATTATAGAGAGGGAGAGCTACAACATTTGTATTGGAATATCACTTCTCATGCTTGTTTTTATGCTGTCTATAATTTCAGTTTTCCACAATTTTTCAAATAGGTTGATTTAAAAATGTAGTCAATATTTCTGCATTTTTAACCTCATTTTGCAGTTTAAAATGTGAAATCTTTACTGTAAGCCAAATATATGCTCTTTTAAAACAGTCAAAATGTTCAATCTATATTTTGTCCTTTTAAATGTTTGCTTGTCCCAAACAGTCTCATTATTTTTACAAACTACTATTTAATTTAATTAATGCTTTACTTGTAACAAACAATATCATTTTATTTTCAAACGATTGTGTACTATTGATTTTTTTTGTGTGAATTTTATGCTTGCATATTGCACATGCATTTGATTTCAGAATGGGTGCTTGAACATGTATTGAAATGCAATTTTGTCTTTTTTAGACAGATGTATATCAACATTTTTTATTGCAATATTTGATCTTTAAAACAATATCTACCTATATGTCTCTGTTTCTTATTTAAGTATACTTTTTATTTACAACCATTTATCCCTTTATCTGAATTAATACATAGGAAATGCATGGTGGGTGTAAAACAGACTAGTCTTGGTGTTTTAAGTTGCCACAAGAAATTAAACATTGATTGGGTGGTGTCATCATTTAAGAATAAAACTCAATCCTGACCACTCTGAACCCCACCTACAAATTTTTAACTTGTAAACTACATCTTGTTCAAATAGTAATTTATAATGTGTGCTTGACTTCATTCAGCCTCCATTTAATTGGCTATAAAATTGATTGGAATAACATTATTGAATGGTTGTCTTGACTTACAGCTATTGAATGGGCTATAACATTGATTGATATAACGTTATTAAATAGTTGTCTTGAATTACAACCATTTAATGGGCTATAACCTTGATTGATATAATGTTATTAAATAGTTGTCTTGAATTACAACCATTTAATGGGCTGTAACATTGATTGATATAACGTTATTAAATAGTTGTCTTGAATTACAACCATTTAATGGGCTATAACCTTGATTGATATAACGTTATTAAATAGTTGTCTTGAATTACAACCATTTAATGGGCTGTAACATTGATTGATATAAAGTTATTAAATAGTTGCCTTGAGCTACAGCCATTTAATGGGCTGTAACATTGATTGATTTAACATTATTAAATGGTTGTCTTGAATTACAACCATTTAATGGGCTATAACATTGATTGATATAAAGTTGTTAAATAGTTGCCTTGAGCTACAGCCATTTAATGGGCTGTAACATTGATTGATATAACGTTATTAAATAGTTGTCTTGAATTACAACCATTTAATGGGCTGTAACATTGATTGATTTAACATTATTAAATGGTTGTCTTGACTGACAACTACTATTTTAACCAACAGTCTTGAGTTTTAACACAGACATTTTTGCTGGACTATGAAAACTCCATTTTATGTGGCTATTGCATTTATTTGATAAAATGGTATTAAACACGTATTCCTTTCTTAAAATGACTAGTTGAAACCAATAAGTTTGTGTTCCAACTCTGGCATATTTGACTATGAAGTGCTTTAAATGTTTGCATTACATTTTCATTGTGTCCAATAATGTAAGGCCAATTAAGTTTGAATGATATGCATAGTAATCAAAAACGAAAAATTTGATTTCATCCAGTGCTATAGTCAAATGGTTTCCATGGCTATGCTATTAATAATGCAATCCAATTAGTGGCCTTTCTGATTAACTTGTGAGCTTGTGAATGTCAGTGTTCAGAATGGCTCTATTAATAATGAGATCCATTTAATGGCCTTTCTGATTGACTTGTGAGCTTGTGAATGTCATTGTACAGAATGGTCCTATTAATGAGACCCAATTAGTGGCCTTTCTGATTAACTTGTGAGATTGTGAATGTCATTGTACAGAATGGTCCTATTTATAATGAGATCCAATTAGTGGCCTTTCTAATGAACTTGTGAGCTTGTGAATGTCATTGTACAGAATGGTCATATTAATAATGAAATCCAATTAGTGGCTATTCTAACGAACTTGTGAATGTCAATGTACAGAACGGTCAATGAAGGTCCATTAGCTCTACTGCAATATTTGTTTATCCAAAAGCCTTGCAAAAAAGGTTAAAGGCAGCAATATTATCAGATAAATGAGAATCGACTTTATATTTTTGTTACATATCTTACATCATAAAGCAGTGTTTATGAGATACCATCCAAGAGATTATGAAAATCCACTTTATTATCCCCCTTGCATATAATACAGAGGGATATATATAGCTGAAATTTTACTATGACATCATCACAGATGTTCAGCCAATCAAAAAGCACATTTTGACTCATTCTAGTAGGTGACTGAAAAAGGGTTGTTTTTTTATCTGTTACTTGAGTAATCATTCTAGCTTGCTATTTCAGTGTATTTTGTAATGGGTGATATTCTGTAAATAATCTAATGATGATAATCATGGTTTTTCATTGGTAATACTGTGTACACACAGAACAGTGAGATGTGTCATTGGTAATAATATGTACACACAGAACAGTGAGATGTGTCATTGGTAATAATATGTATACACATAACAGTGTAATGTGTCATTGGTAATAATGTGTACACACAGAACAGTGAGCTATGTCATTGATAATACTGTGTCGACACAGAACAGTGAGATATGTCATTGATAATACTGTGTACCAACAAAACAATGAGATATGTCATTGGTAATACTGTGTACACACAGAACAATGTGACACATCATTGGTAATACTGTTTACACACAGAACAATGAGATATCTCATTGGTAATAATGTGTGCACACATAACATTGTGATTCATTATTGGTAATACTGTGTACACACAGAACAATGATATATCTGATAGTTAATACTGTGTATACACAGAACAATGTGATGCATCATTGGTAATACTGTTTACACACACAAAACAATGAGATATGTCACTGGTAATAATGTATACACACAGAACAATGTTATGCATCATTGGTAATAATGTGTACACACAGAACAATATGATGCATCATTGGTAATACTGTGTATACACCGAACAATGAGATGCATCATTGGTAATACTGTGTACACACAGAACAATGATATATGTAACTGGTAATACTGTGTACACACAGAACAATGTGATGCCTCATTGGTAATACTATGTACACACAGAACAATCTGATGCATCATGGGTAATACTCTGTACACACAAAACAATAAAATATCTCATTGGTAATACTGTGAACACAGAACAATGAGATATCTCATTGTTAATACTGTGTATACACAGAACAATGTGATGCATCATTGGTAATACTGTGTACACACATAACAATGAAATATATCATTGGTAATACTGTGTACACACAGAGCAATGAAATGTATCTTTGGTAATAATGTGTACACACAGAACAATGTGATGCATCATTGATAGTACTGTGTAGACACAATAATTAGATATGCCACTGTTAATACTGTGTATACACAGCACAGTGTGATGCATAATTGGTAATAATGTGTGTACACAGCAGTTAGATATGCCACTGTTAATATTGTGTACACACATAACAATTAGATATGTCACTAGTAATACTGTGTACACTTAGAACAATGTGATGCATCAAAGGGTAATACTGTGTACACACAATAGTTAGATATGTCACTGTTAATACTGTGTACACAGAACAATGAGATATGCCATTGTTAATACTGTGTACATACAGAACAATGAGATATGCCATTGTTAATAATGCGTACATACAGAACAATGATATATGTCATGGGTAATACTGTGTACACAAATAACAATGAGATATGTCATTGGTAATAATGTGTACACACAGAACAATGAGATATGTCATTGGTAATACTGTGTACACACAGAACAATGAGATATGTCATTGGTAATAATGTGTACACACAGAACAATGTGATGCATCATAGGTAATACTGTGTACACACAACAATTAGATATGTCACTGTTAATACTGTGTACACAGAACTATGAGATATGCCATTGTTAATAATGCGTACATACAGAACAATGATATATGTCATGGGTAATACTGTGTACACAAATAACAATGAGATATGTCATTGGTAATAATGTGTACACACAGAACAATGAGATATGTCATTGGTAATACTGTGTACACACAGAACAATGAGATATGTCATTGGTAATAATGTGTACACACAGAACAATGTGATGCATCATAGGTAATACTGTGTACACACAACAATTAGATATGTCACTGTTAATACTGTGTACACAGAACTATGAGATATGCCATTGTTAATACTGTGTAAACACAATAGTTAGATATGTCATCATTAATACTGCATACACACAGAACATTGAGATGCATGGAAACCTGATCTGCGTCATATTCTACATACCTTCCAGTTTAGAAATCAAAATACATGCATTGTTTTCACATTCATGAAAATATGATCTTCATTTGGTTTGTATCCTTTCTAATGATATTTCTCCATGATAATGGAATCTGCTTTATCTGATAATAATTGGATCATGAATTTCAAAGGTCATTAGGACTTGAAACTTTATACTTCACATTTTTTGTCAGATTGTACTGGATGTTTAAATATTATTTTAACATATACTGTTCTGATTGTTATATGATAAAATTATTTGGGGCCAACACTTCACAATAAAATTTAAGCTATCTAACCAGATGCAAACTTATTGACTGTGATATAGTTATCAAGAGATATTGTTCAATATTGTTACTTAAGGGTTGTATTTACACTTGTTATTAATTTTTCTGCTGTTTCAAACTTGTGCATGATCTGTTGTTACACTAATTGTTATTATTTTCTACTTTATTGTTTATACTCTCTTGCAATATTAAATTATTTTCTCTTGCTTTCCTAGCTGAATACATCATGTACAAATACTTGCAAACTACTATTCCCTCCTCCATGATATACCAGTATTTCAGAATTTCACTTTGATTTTTAACTTGTCTGGGATATTTTCTTGAAGATAATGTAATATTAGTAAATATATTGGAAAAATTTGGAATCAGATTGCAAATGTACACAATATATTGTAACTATCACATCAAAATTTTCTTTCCTACTGACTTGATTAGGTGCTAATTAACTTTCTTAGTGAATCAGATTTATGTATTGTATTAAAAACTCCCTTGCTATTGACATATGCCTTTTTATGTATAGGGTGAATATTTTCAATAATATTGAAGTTGTTAGGATTTAGAATTGTTTAGTTTCATACTACATGTACAAGGATATTTTCTCTCGTCATCCAAGCACTACCAGTTCTGATGTAATTATGTAAGAAATCATATCTTATTGTGAACTGGATTACCCACTGACTCTTGTCCAGTCATCCAAACACTACCAGTTCTGATGTAATTATGTAAGAAATCATATCTTATTGTGAACTGGATTACCCACTGACTCTTGTCCAGTCATCCAAACACTACCAGTTCAGATGTAATTATGTAAAAAAAGTATGTCTTACTGGGAAATGTATTACCCACTTCCTGTCCAGTCATCGTAATCCCACCAGCTCTGATGTAGTTATGTAATGAACCATGTCTTACTGGGAACTGGATTGCCCACTTCCTGTCCAGTCATCGTAATCCCACCAGCTCTGATGTAGTTATGTAATGAACCATGTCTTACTAGGAACTGGACTATTCACTGACTCTTGTCCAGTTATCCAAACCTTACAAGCAGGATGTTATCATGTAATGAATCATTTCTTACTCGGATTGGATTAATTGCTGACTCTTGTCCAGTCATCCAAATCATACCAGTTCTTATATAATTATGAAAAGAGGTCTACTCGGAAATTGATTACTTTCTGGCTCTTCTCCAATCATCTAAAACCTACTAGATGTTATGTAACTATGTAATAAATTATATCTTGAAAGGGAATTGAATTAGTCATTGGTTCACTGGTATCAATGTGTTAAACTATAGTTTAAATAACAAAATCGCACTCAAAGTCATAGAGTTAGTTATGTAAGTCTGGAACCTATTTAATATATTGAATCTGGAGTTAATATGATTTTCAGTAATCTCACTATCTGATTTATTCAGTGATCTTTCCTATTATAATGTTTTGATAAGACTGATATAGAAACAGATTTTCTTCAAGTTGTATAATTAATTTCAATTTCATAACAGTAAGTATATTGATGCAAAAATAAAACATAAGCTATTTTTGTTATGTCCAACCTTAAAAGTCACTTTTTCCATTGATCATGGCATCAGCCTTATCACAAAATATGCCCAAGTAGTGTCCATTTCCAGTCTTATTGGTAAAATTGATAAGGTGCTGTGTCCATTTCCAGCCTTATCATTAAAATTGTTAAGATACTGTGTCCATTTCAAGTCTTATGGTTAACTTTGATAAGGTACTGTGTCCATTTCCAGTCTTATTGTTAAAATTGATAAGGTACTGTGTCCATTTCCAGTCCTATTGTTAAAATTGATAAGATACTGTGTCCATTTCCAGCCTTATTATTAAAGATGTTAAGATACTGTGTCCATTTCAAGTCTTATCGTTAACATTTTTAAGTTACTGTTTTGAATGAGTCCCATAGGTGACAGCATCGTTTTCATCATACAAAAATTGTATGGTGCTTTGTATGATTTTCCTATCATAATTCTAATACCTTTTAACTTAAACTTTGGGATAGTATTGCTGTGGTACAGAGATTTGTATCTGATATGCTAAGAATTCCTGTCTTGCCTCAGTAAGCAGAAAGCTGGTACCAAGATTTTGAATAATGTCTTCCATTCCATTTGCTGCATTAAAGTGAAAACTTTGTGATCATATCAGTGTCTACTAATATTAATGTCTTACCTATGGAAGCAGTAAGCTTCATCATGGTAGTGTCATTAAAAGTCAACACACTGTCTTCCATGATAGATTTGTTTTAATTTACATGCTAGTCATTGGTTTATTGTATTTATATCTGTGTTGAGATACATGATCAAAATATTTACTAGTCCTTTAAGACAATACTAGAGTATGTACTTATGATTTTTGTTAAAAAATAAACATTTTGTACTTGATCAAATAAAATTTTATCAAATGTTCTGTCTCTTTTACCTATTATTTTGTACTGCATGCTTCACTTTTCACATTCTTGCCAATTTGAAAACTTGTTTATTTATAAGGTTGTTTTTTATATTAGCTATACCAAGATATTATAAATGGTAATTTTTTGTCTTCAAGCAGTGGATGATGTTATCAAAGTATTGTGATGTTGGCCATTCACCAAGATCAATTTCTGTAGTGCATGCCAGATTCAGTCCATTTAAAAACACAGTAAAACAGATTAGACTGACAGTCTTTAAAACTGTTTAACTTGGTGTTAAAATGATTAAAATGACTAAAATAGAAAGTAGATTATATTCATTTGTTAGAACTGCTATTTCCACTGTTCATATTCTGCAGGAATTTGCATTAAAGGTGTCCTTGTAAACATCAGGAGATAGTTACATTTTCTAACAGATGGTATCATTTGTATGCCTACACCAATGACTGTCATTAAACTATAAGTCTTGACTCCATTCCAACAAAAAAAAATATAAGGTGGTGGCCTAGTGGTTAATACACTGGCCTCTGGTCAAAAAGGTCAAAGGTTTAAATCCCAGTGGAGGCTAAAATCTGTTATTCCAAACACATGTTTTATCAGTATTGGCATACACATGGAATGCTTAGAAAGTGTGATATCTGTTAGATGTGGATTATACTAAATGGTGTCCATCGTACAGGGAGAGTCAGACCATGTGCGATTAACATGGTATTTGAAGTAAACTACATTAGACCTGTAGTAATTAAAGCATTTTGTCAACAATAATTTAGTAATTAGAACATCTCATCAACAATAACATAGTAATTAGAGCATGTCATCAATAACAGTGTAGTAATTAGACCATGTCATCAATAATAATGTAGTAATTAGAGCATGTCATCAACAATAATGTAGTAATTAGAGCATGTCATCCAAAATAATGTAGTAATTAGAGCATGTCATCAACAATATAGTAGTTAGAGCATGTCATCAACAATAATGTAATAATTAGATCCTGTCATCAACAATAATGTAGTAATTAGAGCATGGTCATCAACAATGTAGTAGTTAGAGCATGTCATCAACAATAATGTAATAATTAGAGCATGTCATCAACAATAATGTAATATTTAGAGCCTGTCATCAACAATAATGTAGTAACTAGAGCATGTCATCAACAGTAATGTAGTAGTTGGAGCATGTCATCCACAAAAATGTAGTAATTAGAGCATGTCATCAACAATGTAATAATTAGAGCATGTCATCAACAATAATGTAATAATTAGAGCATGTCATCCAAAATAATGTAGTAATTAGAGCATGTCATCAATAATGTAATAATTAGAGCATGTCATCCAAAATAATGTAGTAATTAGATCATGTCATCAACATTAATGTAATAATTAGAGCATGTCATCCAAAATAATGTAGTAATTAGATCATGTCATCAACATTAATGTAGTAGTTACAGCATGTCATCAACAATAATGTAGTAATTAGAGCATTTCATCTGTCATCAACAATAATGTTGTAATTTGAGCATGTCATCAACAATAATGCAGTATTTTATGAGTCTTTGAAACAATGAATTGCTCCTTATATTGTATATATGACTAGATGTATATTCATCTCTCTTTACATCTGTCTGCCTGCTGCATGCATCTATCTTACAAAATGCATTTTCATAACTTTAATCACTTAAGAGTACAAAATCCATGGCTGCAGCTTTTGATAAATGTAGACTTTAATTGATAGCCATCCATGACCTCAACTCACGTAGGACATTTATAATCTTCTGATCTCTTTCTAACCTATACATCCTTACAAAATGTTGACATTCGATGGATGCATAACTATTGACTTATCAACTATATTTCATGATATGGGATTGGTCCCATCCTTTAACTATCGACTTATCAACTATATTTCATGATGTGGGATGGGTCCCATCCTTTAACTATCGACTTATCAACTATAGTTCATGATGTGGGATGGGTCCCATCCTTTAACTATTGACTTATCAACTATATTTCATGATGTGGGATGGGTCCCATCCTTTAACTATCGACTTATCAACTATAGTTCATGATGTGGGATGGGTCCTTAAATAATGACCTATTAACTCTGTTTCACATTTTTGTTAGCACATCAACTTTCATGTTTAAGATTTAAGGGTGAAAATTTGCTTAGTTTCAAGAAAGTTACACTGAAATCTAGAAATAATGAAAAAAGTGACATCTTGATATGAACAGTAGTGAAAACTCTATCAAAATCTGTTTAGAAATGTTCAAGATTTCAGGGGAGATAACTTAAGGACAGTTGTAATCAAGTGTTCCGAGCATAGTGTTGAGGAAATTTAAGATTTTTGAAAAGTTGTATCATCAACAATCGGGTTTAAAATGTTTGTTGGAAATTTAAAGTATATATGAAAAATGGCACATCTAGTTTCTTTGTTATATTTGGGTAATTGTGGCAGCAGAGAAATCTGACTTCAACAAAAATTTCTTCCTCTCAGTGTCATATTTTACAGATCATCCCTCCATGTCACTAGAATCTTTTGAAATCTTTGGTTTACAGAAAATATGCTTAGAATTGAAAATATTTCTAACTCATCTCTCTGGTAAATATGACATTACTGTTTGTCTACAATCGAACTTGATTTTCAGAGTTATCTGATATATAAATAAGGGTTATTCAGTCTCATTTACAATTGAGAAGAAGCAAGCTATCAGCCTCAGGATATACAAAGGAACTATCATGTCTCACTCTTCAGTTGAAAATAATGTTCACTGTCACATAACTCATTCATTCATTGACTCATTGGACACATTAATGTTCACATGGCATTAAATTCAGCAAAGATTATTCAAGTAAAATCAGCAGATCATAAAATAAAGCAGATGAACATTACAACAAATGTAACTGTATAAAATTGACATGCATATGTTGAAAATATAAAATCTATCTGCACATAGTACAAATCGGCATGTCACACCATTGGAACTTTTTATGGGGGCACTCAATGGTCTAATGGTATGGTTCACCATCATTGATAAATCAAATCACACATTTATCTAAATGGGTTTATATTTTTTTAGTCTTGGTTCGTCCAATTTGGGAATGTGAGAGAACTTACTAGTGGCTTCCAGTACGTCAGTAGCTTCTCGGCCCCGAGAAACGTATTGGCTGACATGTGCTGAGAAATGGAGTTAATCCTTACCAAATCAAACCATATCTTAATATATTCTTAAAATCGTATATGAAGCAGCTGAATCAGCATTTAGGCAGATTTTCCATTAAACAGAAATAAGATGGCTTACCTCAGTTCTGATTATCCTTGATTTGCCTATTTTTCAACCAAATTTATAATCTGAAAGAACCTTTACATTAAGCATGTAATAACAGCTGGCTAGTAGCCTATACAATATTATTGTTTCAAATAGCTTGTATTCAAGCCTATACAATTTTTTTGCTCTAGTTAACATGGCTTTATATATACTCTTGCTCTCTTGATTCGGAATTGATCGTAAATTAAGTTTATCAAGTTGCTGGGATATTATTCTTCTTCATTTTGTTCTATTTAGAAATGACATCATGGAACCA
Organism: Sinohyriopsis cumingii; assembly: GCA_028554795.2. Taxonomy (NCBI): domain Eukaryota; kingdom Metazoa; phylum Mollusca; class Bivalvia; order Unionida; family Unionidae; genus Sinohyriopsis; species Sinohyriopsis cumingii. Next base: position 98,481,362 of record CM068838.1, read on the forward strand.
GACCTCTAGTTATTAGTTACCAAAAAGATTTACTTAGGTCAGGAAATCTTCATTGTTTGTGTAATGGAATGGTACAAAACGTTTATTTTTAGATATGGTAGTTGTTGGTTCAGAGAGTGATCTCCATATCCTGAATCAATTCTTTACACAAGTATACCGCTTATAGGACAGAAATTCAAATTAGGGCAAATCAGAAGCAGTATTTGGTCTCAAGTGTTGACTTCCAATGAGGTGTGATTTTCAATGAGAATGCCAAAGTTTTCAATGTGATACTTTACACTCAGAATGCACTTCTCCTTTTTTGTTCCGGTATTCGTATTAGGTCAACCACTAGCACAACTTAAAACCTCGTCGTCGGGGTGCTCGTCCATCCATGCTCTTAAACAGTCTCCTTCGATTTTAGTGTAAGAGTGACCCAGGAGATCGATGTAGATGCAACTGTCCGTGTCAAAATATAGCACATGATCTCCTAACAGTTCTAAAACTTTGTACAATTTTAAGCTAGCATGGACTGCAACGTAGGCTGCAATGATGACATTTCCAAATTCATCTGCTTCTACAAAATCCAGTTCCTCATCGGTTTTGACTAAGATCAAATCCTCACCAAGGACATCAACGTGTTTCATGCATTTTAGTTTTCCTGTGAATCATCTGGAAGTAGTAGGAGGGTTCTGTAAAATACTCTGTCTTGGGTAAACAACCTCGTTGTGACATTTTGCCCTACAAGCGATTTAACATCGCTTTAGGAAACGATCGCCTTCAATCGTTTTCTTGCACGTGGTCTAAAGTGATACCTTCCTGCTCCCAGTATTTGTCTTTGAATTTCTGTTGGTCTTCGGGAGTGTGGCACTAGCAAGGATAGCCAATGGCTTCTTGTTTCACTTTCAAAAAGACATCCAAGTCGTCTGCGAAAATGCCTTTCTGAGTTTAGTCACCCTTGTGGTATTTTTCTGTTTTGGGAAAGTGATAAATTTCATAAACTTCTAACAGTTGGTAACCCAAGTCGAGAACTTGAAACAATTCCACGCTAACACATGTTCCCGTCAAGGCGCGTTCTTATTGGGTGTGCTGACAAGACTGGTCTTGATTGCACGTTTCGGCACAAGTACGGCACAAGGGAAACATCAGTCTGCCTTGGCAATGGTGAGGTAAGACAGGATGGTACAAGTCCATGGGAGGCAAGACTTTGCACTTGATCAACCCTTCGTATTATCAAAAGTTGTCCAGGTCGATGTGTTCCGTTATCATTTGCGGGTGCCCTGTGGGATAGCGACACTATTTGCACACGTAAGAATACAGCGAACACACTTCCAAATATTTGATTTCTTCACCTTTTTCTTCGTCGGTTTCGTACGAAAACAGGTGGCATTCGTCCGTCCTTCGTACAAACTGTCTCGCGGATTCGCCAACTTGTAACTTTCCACGATGCGTCTAAACTAGGGATCTTTTTTTTAAAACGGTGATCGTACTCGTGTCCGCACGTTACCACCACTTGGTATCCGCATGCCGGTATCGTATAGCTCTTTTTGTTGTGCCGCTGTGAGCAACACGATATCATTTCCTATAGCGACTACTTTGGTGAGAGCGAGAGCCATGGAAAGCGTTCACGACGGCATCACTGGGATCCGTTCGAATTTTAACAATTACATACGGCAGATATCGTGTCCTTTAGACGTGCATGGCAGTATCACGAAATTTTTCAAGCTTATCAATGGGTTATAACACATCGATGCGTAAATACAAATCACGGTAGTCACCTATATTTTCACAATGTAAGACGGAGCATACCTTTGTTTGCGTGCGCATAGTCGTTGAAGGAGATACCTTCATACGAAAGCAATGAATAAAACACTTCGATATGTAGCAAATGAGTTTCGGCAAATTTGTGCCAATATTTCATGTACTCGTATAGATACACCCATTATCTTGTCAACAAATCTGTATTGGTAGCACAATATCGAGTAGTGGTTTCGAGGTTTTCTGCCGCTAGATTTCTCTTTAATTTGTCCAAAGACGAATTGAGAAAGAGTAACAATTTGATAAACTCTAACTGTCCAAGTATAACCGTCATGTATTTGACCATATTGTGTGTACTACCACTTATTGGTGCCTTTGACGCTGATGTCACAGCTTGCATAACCAGGTGGCCATCATACCTATGCAGGTTATGAAGTACTTAAAAAAAAATTATTTTATTTAAATAAAATTTCATTGCTGTATATTGCATCCGCTGTGTGCGTCTCCTCCATACGCACCAGTGATGTAACGGTTATCACAAACTCAAGAAGTTTCTCTTTCACTTTCAGTTCCATCGAACGGACTATCACCTCACAGACAAAGAAATAGGCGACTGCAGAAGTTGGTATTGGCACGTTAAGGTGGTTCCAATTATTGATTTATATTTGCCTGTTTTCAAGATTATATATGATAATACACGAAGGTCTGGTAACACCACTCTGACAAAGATGTTCGTCGACACGTGGAGCAAAACCCCAATTAGTGTTAGCATCCGCTGCGAAATGTTCTATAAAAAAAATCCGGAACTTCATCACCGCGTTCAGAATTCATTACTTGTATGTAATGATAAATCTTATCTTAAACACAAACACCGAAGACGTTTTTTTTTTTAATTACAAAAGTAACATCCTGGATAGATGTTAATTCCTATAAAACAAATTGTGTCTATATTAAGGTTGGACTTTCAATTTGTGGCATTTATTGTGTCAAGCCAAGATGATGCTGACTGACATTATTTCTTGTTATGATAAACAGGTATCATCCGGACTATCGGATCTTTAAGTTATGACTTCTAGCTCTATCAAAAACATTTGCAAGAAAACCAAATACCAGTCGAGCATTTTTTAAATAAGTCATTCCTAATGCAGTTCTGACAGCCCATAACGCGGCCGCGGCTATCTTTGCCCATGTGTCTTTAACGTTCTTGACTTCTTCTTCCAAGACCCTTTTCATAATTTCTTCTGGTTTATGGACTTGGCCCCGTCCCCTTTTGACAAAAGCCCACTCTGTCAAATTGAATATATCATCCAAGAATCACCTGACTTTGATAATAATTTCAAGAGACTGCTTCAATGTTCCGACTCTTACATATTTAGGCGAGATGAAACCTCTCAACTTTTTTACCTCTTCTTCTAACATCCCTTCAGTGTTCTCCCTGGCTATTTTCAGATTGTTTGCAAAGTCCAATCTGCCTGGGAACTTCCATTCTCTTTCAAGTCTTTCCACTACATACTCCGGATCTATCATCCAATATCAACTCTCCTTCAACTGGTTAAACAAGTCAGATACTGCTACCATCTTCTTTTCGCTTATTCCGTAGAATGGCGCGAATGACGGTCCCTTTTTACATTTATATCTAAAGCATGGACGTGAAGGAAAACACCCCCTAGTTTTGTCTTCTCATATTATCTACTATTCACACAAAGGTAATGAAACAAAAAACTAACCACATTATATACTATACACACGCAGAAATGCCAAATCAAACCCCCAAATCTACCACCCACACACGCAAGAAGCAGAAACAAACCCACCATTTACTATCCACACACGCAGAGATGCCAAATCAAACCCCAAAATTTACCATCCACACACGGGAGAACCTAACAACATGACCACAATCTACTATCCACACACGCTGAGAAGCAGAAACATAACCATGATATACTGTCCACACACGCTGAGAAGCCAAATCAAGTCCAACATTTACCATTCACAAAACACGTCAAGAAGCAGAAACAAACACATCCTTTACTGTCCACACACACAGAGATGCCAAATTAAACACAAAATCTACTATCCACATACGCGGATAAGTCAAATCAAACCCAAACTATACTATCCACACACGGGGAGAAGCTAAATTAAACCCTAACTATACTATTCACACACACCGGAAAGCAAAACAAAACCCAATTATAATATTAACACAAAAGGAAAGTTAAACAACCACACACTCTACTATTCACACAAACCTACGTGAGCGCTTACAAACCCCAATAATCTACTATCCACACACGAAGAAGCAGAAACATAACCATAATATACTACGCACACACGCTGAGAAGCCAAAACTTAAATACAATCTACTATCCACACACGCAGAAAAGCCAAAACATAACCACAATCTACTATCCACACACGAGAAGAAGGCAAATCAAACCCAAAATTTAACATTCACACACGTCAAGAAGCAGAAACAAACCCACCATTTACTATCCACACACGCAGAGATGCCAAATCAAACCATACAATCTACCATTCACACACGCCAAGAAGCAGAGACAAACCCACCATTTACTACCCACACACGCAGAGATGCCAAATCAAACCCCAAAATCTACCATCCACACAAGGGAGAAGCTGAAAACTTAACCACAATCTACTATCCACACAATGAAAAGCAGAAACATAACCATTATATACTATCCACACACGTGAAGGTTTAAAAAACCATACTCTCTACTATCTACACAAACTTACTTCAGCGCTTACAAAACCCAATAATCTATCATCCACACAAACGTACGTGAGCGCTTACAAACACATAAACACACACAATTACACCAGGAAAGGAGGGAGTGTTTATATAAACACTATTTCACATTCTCACATTGGCAAATTGAATAGTGTTTCTTTTTTTGAGTTTTTGGTTAGCCCTGAAAAGGGCTGTGTTTTGGAACTCCACATACACCTGTTAGTGATGGCACCTTCCATGTCTTGCTCCACAACACGTCTTCTGCTCCAGTAATTATCCCAGTTGACTGTAGTAGATGGGAGTGCGGAGGCTTGATGATTAGCCTCAGCACCCCAATCTACTGTCTCTGGGATAATATAAACTTCCCTCTCTCTTCTTCTATGTCGCAGTCTAGGATGTTGTTGCCTCCTTATTTCTTCTTCCCAGCTTTCAGTTGGGCGAACCACAGGTAATTGTACCACTGGTGGAAGAGTCTGTGGCTGCGGTTGACGTTGTGGTACTGTTACTGTTATTTGTGGAGGCGTCCTCGCCTCAGGTTTCACCTCACACTTAGGTCTCATCATAGGGTGAGACCTGATCCCTCTCTTCTTTTCCTCCTCTTCTTTCTTTCTTCTCTGCCCCTCCTCCTCTTTCATTCTTCCTTCTTCTACAATGGCCTCCGCTGCCAGTTCATTTAGGAGGCGCCTGGCATATTACAGGTGCATCTGGAGTTCGAACAGTTTGCTTATTCTACTTCTCATTCTTCTCTGATGTCTCGTCGACAATGGATAGCCAGACTGACGATTATTTCCGTATATAAACTTGCAGCACGGACGTGAAGGAAAACATCCCCTAAGACCCAAATCTTACATTACCTATATGATTACCACAAAAATAAAAAAAATAGAAAAACGCTCGGACCTGAAAGAAACACTCACTTTTTTCTACTAATAATTACTTATTCAACATTCCAAAAGGAAATCAGACAGGAACCTCAAGCGGTATTCATAGACTTTGAAAAGGCATTCGACCTAGTGTGGACTAAATGCTTATTAGTCAAATTAAATCACTACGCCATAACAGGCCGAATGTAAAACTTCATCGAATACTTCCTAACGAACCGCAAGATAATAACCAAAGTCGGTGACACTCGCTCTGATTTACAACCCTTAGAAAACGGAACTCCACAAGGGAGTGTACTCAGTCCCACTCTGTTCAACCGCATGATCAATGGCCTAGATAAAAACTTGGCATCAAACCTAACTGAAATATCGCAATTTGCGGACGATAGTGGAATATGTAGAGCAGGAAACCCCTCCAACCACAAAATAATTAAAGACTTACAAGATAGCTTAAACAACATAGGAAAGTGGGCTGACAAACGGGCTTTCAAACTTACACACGAAAAACTACAGCCGTAATATTTACCCCAAAACGTAAAATAAACAAGCATCTCCCTTCACTGGCAATACAAAATCATGAAATTAAGTACGAAAAATTTGCACGATTCATGGGAATGTATTACGATGAGCACTTAAGCTGGGGACACCACATCAAAGAATTAATTAAAAGATGTAATAGGGACCTCAACCTCCTCAAAAAACTTAAAGGAACCGACTGGGGATCCAATCAAGAAACACTGCTAACCCTATACAGGGCACTGATTGGATCCAACCTAGACTACGGATGCCAAATATACAACTCAGCACCTAAACAGCATCTAAAAAAACTAGACATTATACAAAGAAAAGCCCTCATTACAATCACTGGCGCGCTACCATCAACATCTCAATGAAGAACTCCTAGTACTAACCGGAGAACTCCCGCTCTGTCTCCGACGACAAGAACTGATTCTAAGATACGCAGCCAGATTAACATCCCACTCAAATTCCCACCCCACTAGAATAGCGATAGAAAAATGTGACAAACCATTTAGCAATAAACTGCAACACCTAACCCCTACAGGGAAATTAGTGAGCGAACTTATAGAACAACTCTACATTGGAAACCTCAAACATAAAACAAACAAGCACTTCGGAATCGAACCTTGGACCAAAGAAGAGCCAAAAATCAATATCTCCCTCACCAAATATGGCAATAAAAAGGATCAAGAACATCAATTACACACCATCGCAACAGAAGAAATTAACACCAACTACTCACATTTCCTTAAGATATATACTGATGGATCAAAAACTAAAGGACCAGACAAAACGGCAGCCGCATTTGTCATCCCTGAATTAAACATCAAAGTAGGACATAGACTACCCCTCCACTGCTCAATATATACGGCAGAATTCTGGGCCATAAAAGAAGCACTTAAATCGGTCGAGACTCCGATGACAGTAATTATAAGCGAATCCCTTAGCGTCATCTTCTCAATACCAAATACGGAGAAAATTTTCTGAAACAAACCAACTTAAAGCTAAAAAGCTTAAACAACAATAAACAGCACATATAATTCCTATGGATTCCATTCCATATAAATATACCAGGCAATAACCTAGCAGATTCAATAGCTAAACAAAAAATTAACGAACCTAGCCACGTCCAATTGGACTATAGTATTAGCGAAATATACAGCCTAACAACATCATTAATGACACACAAAAAATGGCAGCAAAAGATGGAATGACAGTACCCAAGGTGGGAAACGTTACAACATCATTAATGAAGTCAAAAGAAACAGGAAACCACCCGTACTCCAAAGTAAAGATCAAAAGATAGTTAATAGAATATATACAGGTCAAACCAAACTGGCTACCAGTTATGACAAGCACATAGGACCATTCCCACACAATCCTAATTGCTATTATTGCCGGGTGCCTGAGGACCTACCACGCATATTCAATGTATGCCTTAAATTTAGAAAAGAAAGGGACATATTCAAAACAGATCAAAGTAAAATAGGATCCCCAGTTACCTTCCCCGAAATCCTAAACAAATCCAACCTTAACCTGAACAGTACCTATACAAATATAATAACCTACTTACGTAAAACACGTTTAGATAATAAAAAATATAATAGCCAATCATCGATATATCAATAACTAGTAAAATAAGGAAAACTCATTAGGGACCAACCAGATTAGACATCCTTGAACCCTCTTAGAAGGTTCGAATAATCGACAAGGATATCTTATCTGGGACTAAAATAATTCTGATCAATTAACTTCTCATAGGGCACAATTAAACTATATATAAAAACCTATTTAATTTTTTTTAAATAACAAAAAAAACCAATTTTGTCATACAAAAAAATACTATAAAAATACTATAATTAAAAAAAAATAACTATTCATATCAATTGATATAACAATACAAATCGAAAAAGAGAAAACGCAATAGGGACCAACCAGATCAGATGTCCTTGATCTCTCTTAGAAGGTTCGAATAATCGACAAGGAGAACTATCTGGGACTAAAAGTAATCTGACCAATTAACCACAAATAGGGAAAACACATATTAATACCTAAAAATAAAAACATCATAATAATAAACATCATAAATAGGAATCAGGATAAATAGATAGAGGCTACCCAGATTTAAAGATATGGAACCAACTTATATATATATATATATATATATATATATATATATATATATATATATATATATATAGATCACGTTGAAAAATTACCGACCGGATCAGAATTCACCGAGGGTCAAAATGTGATACTACATCTGGGTCGTTATTTAACAGGACATTTAAAAAAGGGTCAGATTTTAACGTGAAATTTTGATCACAGTCGTTGAAAAATGACCCGGCGGGTCAGAATTCAACGATGGTCAAAATTTAACACTACACCGGATCGGGTTTTCCCCTCGGTTTTGTCCCTTGGTTAAAGTTAGATATGCGTGGCTGTATTGTTATTTATGGTACTGGTTGTGATTTTATTGGAATCAGCGATTTACTTGCTCTTGTCGGTACCAGGCATGTGCGGGATCCAGGGAGAAAAATTACACCAGGCAGGAAACTCGGTAAATCAAGGCAAAACTTGTTTCACGTCTTTTTACTCAAATACGCTCAGATATACCTATGATAAGATGTTTATTTATATACAGAGAAAACTTTTTAATTGATAACAGATGAATGCCAACACTTTAAGCCGCCACTATCACTGTTATTGACTGCGGACATGATTTGTCGACTTCATCATCGGTAGCTACGATGTCGTAGCCTCAACTTGATTTGTTGTGGTTGAGGTACGAGTAAGGGTACTAATATTAGTACTACATCATCGGAACATCGCTTGGCCATTTCCTTCAGATAGTGAAAAAAACATCGGAAGTAGGCGTAGTTGTAGGAATACACATCAGTTGGATGTATTTAAAGATTCACCTAATTAGATATGCCTAAATTAGCACAGGAGGACAATGCCTAAATTATATACAGTTCGTAATGCTGTAGCTAACTTTCAGTATTTAGAGTTAACCAAGAAGTATTTTCCCGTGGTGAAATTGTCTTAGCTGGGCCTAAAATCGGGGTTGGAGAGGGTGGTAACGGAATTTCTGTCTCCCCCCCTCCCCCAATGTAGTCACTTGCCACTTGAAATTTGACCGTAGTTTTATTCTTGCACACGTTTATTGGGTATGATACACACATTGAATAATTGACATTTTTTTTTTTGGTATCCTTTCAAGGAAAGTAGGTACCCTTTTGCAATTTCACACACACCCAGCCAACAATTGACCTGACCCGACCTTGGTGGTTATAACGTCATATCCGGTCAAGTTGAACTCGAAGTAAAATTATATTCTTATGAGTAGTTTAGTAATTAGACTACCGTCTTTCAAATAGAATGCAATACTCCATATAAAACTGTATGACATGAACTATACGTTGCTAATAAACAGTATATGAAATGTAGACTTTAAAAAGCATGCTATTAGGCTTATTGGATTTTTTTTTTTTTAAAGACTATAAAATGTATAGTGTTTGTGATGAACTTATAAGTATTTCTTGAACAGAAGTTACAAAAGAACCCACTAAAGCAAAATGTCCCAGTCATCTCTGCCTTCTTGAATATTGAATTTATGGCATTTAAATATTGATTGGGGAATGTTATAAAAATGGCAATCTTCATTTGAATTTGAGAGAATTTAATCCTAGTTCCTTTTGAGCCCCATTTTTGAAATTTTGGCATTTGGGTTGTAGAAATCTGAGTGTCCATTGATCCTTTCAAGAGTGAATGATTCGAGCTCAATTGATAAATGCAGCATGTGTGCATAACCTGGTTGCTTGGCAGAACTTCCAAATTAAGTGATGATAGGTTAGAGTTGACATATGCCTTGAGGCTCCTTTCTCTCCATCCTTGTTCGGGTCATCAACTGTAATTTTCTCCTCTCTTACATCTGTTATGGTATATATGGATCTATTTTCCCTGTCACTGAACATGGGCATGATGATCAGTGTATTGGTCATCTGTCTTCAGATCACCTATTTGAACAAGGGCATGGTGATCTGTATTGGTCATCTGTCTTCAGATCACCTATTTGAACAAGGGCATAGTGATCTGTATTGGTCATCTGTCTTCAGATCACTGACATGAACATGGGCATGGTGATCTGTATTGGTCATCTGTCTTCAGATCACCAACTTGAACATGGGCATGGTGGTCTGTATTGGTCATCTGTCTTCAGATCACCGACATGAACATGGGCATGGTGATCTGTATTGGTCATCTGTCTTCAGATCACCTACTTGAACATGGGCATGGTGGTCTGTATTGGTCATCTGTCTTCAGATCACCTACTTGAACATGGGCATGGTGATCTGTATTGGTCATCTGTCTTCAGATCACCTACTTGTAGGTCCTGAACATTCTTTCAAGTCTTCACCCATTTTGGACTTGAGTTTGATCCTCAGCATCTCCATTGCTTACATACGTTTGCATTCCCTTGCTTTATCCTTGGCTTGGAGTCTAGCTAACTCAAGTTTTTTCTCCTTTTCATACTAGCTTCTTGTCTTTTTCTTTCTCTCATTCTGCTGCTTGTATTTCTCTTTCTTTGCCTCATTCTGCCACTTATACCTTGTGTTCCCTAACACTTCACTTCAAAATATTTTCAGGCAACTGGTCCCCTTTAGAATCTAACTTATCCTTTCCAATTAACTTAAGTTCCATCTCCATCCCTAGTTTACTTGTATTGTGTCACAAGAACTAGGTCCTCTACCCACACTCTAGTATTACTGCCCTATTATAAAACTAGTTCCACGTGTATTTACTTACTTCTGGTATGGCCCTACCTATGGACTCACTGAAACCAGACTATCCTTTGCACAAACAATCAATGAATGGTCAGCACAACATGCAAATTCAGCGTAAAACTTACACACCAAACAAGGTATAATTGCTACTGTGGTTTCACCTAATTAACTCTTCTCAAAATAATACAAAGGTAATTTTCCCCCCGAATTTCACAAATTCTGAATATGATCCTTTCTCTCCAATGGTGTGAATAATATCATTTAAGGCATGTGTATCAATCTCTTACATTGTTACCATTGTAACATGAAAATTCATTGCAAGAAAATTGCATACACTGAACATATAAAATGAGCAGACAATGGTTCGATTCACTCCAATCGATATTTCTGCACAAGCATTACCAAAATTATCAGTATTTGGATACATTTCTTTCTATTCTATATTTGCTCAGAATCTTGACTCAAATGTCCTAATACCTATATAGGATTTATTACATGACAGGGGTGGTTATTGTTATTGGAGGATGATTGGTCATGATGTTGTTGCCTGCATCAACTGTATAACATAAGATAAAATTAATGGATGGAATAACACATCCGAGCCAGTATACAGAATAGAACAACATGACCCCCATATGTAGAATATAGCAATTTAATCAATAGTATAAACAATAAAATTGAACATGATATTTGAATGATTCACTGTCTCTTAGAAATAACATTAATAAATATATAAAAAGTGAAATTAGCTTTTTTTGTTTATACCTAAAGAACAAATTTCATCACGAAAATGAGTGAACATTCGAACTCAATTGTCCAGCATGCCTGCGTGACCTGGTTGCTTGCTATTACTTCCAAATTCAATGTTAGAATCAATGTACATGTGTTCCTTTAGCTCCTCTCTCTCTCCCTTCAGCCTCACCAGGTCATCAACTATAATTTTTATCCCTTCTTTGTCTCTCTGTGAGTATGTTCATGGAGCTGTTTCCTCTTGTGCCTACTCAAGACTCGCTCTCTTTTATGTAGCAAAATCTCTCTGTACCTTTAAAGTCCCATGTCCCTCACTTCCAGATACCCATCACTTGGACACTTTATAACAAGAGATACTTTTACTCCCCTGGAGTCAAGGACTGCCCCTTTCACAATAAAACTTGTACTTACTAATTTGGCAAGGAAAAATACTTACAACAATGAATTTTGTCTGGGAACACCCTCCCCTTATTTAACTTAGCCAGTCAGGATTACATTTATGTAACTGTCAAAAATTAACACACCCATCAAGGTTAGATTCATTCTCTATTATTCCACCCTTATTAGACAAACCGATTCCAGGTGTTAATCTTCACTTTATGACACTTAGTTCAAATGTCACAAAATTGACTCTGGATTGTCTCCACTTTGTTGCTTTTCTGCTACTTAAACCCGGATTTACTTTGCCTCTCCATCTCTCAGACCATTTCTCCAATTAAAAGTGAATCATGCCCCTAACCATGGATGTTAAACTATTGCAGTTTGGTGATTTATTATGCTATCTATCCCCTTAATCAGTTTTAATTAGACATCACTATAAACTGCCACATTGCAGACATCATTTAGTGAGCAATATGACTGAAACATTGTTATTTTAATTTGTCAAATGTACCACTCGCCATAGCTAATGTACTACTGTGACATCTGCAAAAACTTGCACCATTACATACCGTATACAGGACTTTCCATTAGATTTAACGTTGAGTTAATAAAGTAGATGGGGGTGGGGTTGGGGTTGATTTGTTTAAAGTAGCTGGGTGTAGAGTAAAAGTAGCCAGGTAAATCACCCAGCTCCTGGCTGGTAAGGAAACCTGGAAACCCCTGCATATATATATATATATATATATATATATATATATATATATATATATATATATATATACAACAACAACATTTAATACTGGTATGTTTGTTCTAGCATGAATAAATATCAACTTCTTACTCTGGTAGTATCATAACTCTCAGCCATAATAATAATTCCAGATATTATGGCTAATGGTCTGAGACATACTTAATAAACTTTAAAACCCATGGCAAAGAAAATGGTTGATGAACATACATGCATGTACATAATAAAAAGGCTGGAATGCCAGTGTGTAATAAAATGAATATTGATCAACAGGGAATAGATTAATAACTTACATGCAGAAAAAAATTGATATACACTCTAATCTATCAACTGTATTTCTGCTCAGGTTTTGATTACTTTTTTTTAATAGTCTTGTATTAGCAAGTTTTTTTTATGAGTTTTATTTTGAGTAAAAATCTACACATACAGTTAAGATAGTCTTGTATATGATTGGCTGAGATTGTTACCACTCTAAATCTAGAAATTATATTTCTAATCCAATTTCCAGAGACTGAATTCCAATTGGATTTATCTCCACAGTAAGCTTGAATGTATCAAAATGGTTAATATTGTAACTTAGATCAGCGGATGTTAATCTAGAGAACAGATTTCCAACCGACTATCTTTAAATTTAGTGAATGGGTTTATTGTAATCAAGACTGTGGATGACTTCAATTATGAGCAAGAGATAGTGTATAGTAGCCGTGCCTGAATCATCAAAAAGAATTTTTATTAGGATGTAGGCAGATAGGTGAAATCAAGATTATGTACGCTTGGGAGACATTTTATACAGGATGTATTCTTCCACTACTACATAAGCATGCTTGGTGAAATGGTCAACTGTTAAATATTGTACATGTCCTTTAGGTAAAGTGTACCAGTATGTACATGTCTTTCAGGTAAAGTGTACCAGTATGTACATGTCTTTCGGGTAAAGTATACCAGTATGTGCATATCTTTCAGGTAAAGTGTACCAGTATGTGCATATCTTTCAGGTAAAGTGTACCAGTATGTACATGTCCTTCAGGTAAAGTGTACCAGTATGTACATGTCTTTCAGGTAAAGTGTACCAGTATGTACATGTCTTTCAGGTAAAGTGTACCAGTATGTACATGTCTTTCAGGTAAAGTGTACCAGTATGTACATATCTTTCAGGTAAAGTGTACCAGTATGTGCACGTCTTTCAAGTAAAGTGTACCAGTATGTACATGTCTTTCAGGTAAAGTGTACCAGTACAACACTCCAGTATGATAAATCTCATTCCAGCAGATGAGGAACAGAGGAGCATTCAGGGTGAGATTTTTCACATGCAAAACAATTTTATTAAAATTATACTATGTGTATTTTCCCCCTGAGTTCAAGCTGGAATAATGGTGAAATAAGCATAGCTCTCATTGCTTCCACTGCATTCTGGACATTCAGATGAACCCACTGAGTCTTAGAACTGGGATATGTTTGGACCTGCAATAGGTAGCTATGGACTCTCAGTTTTGTGAAACTTAGTCCAGTGGATGTATACTTTTCTCTAAAAGTTGTAAAATAAAATCTCTAACTTTGCAAGAAAGACAATTATGACAGAAGTATGGATTTTTTATATTCAAAACATGAAGAAGATAAAGTGAAACTTTGGCTGAGAAAAAAAATATAGCAAATAAGATTTCATATAAGAACAAATTTTATCTATTTTTCCTTGAATGTAATGATTGTATGCCCTTTGATGGACTACTGTTTCTCTCATCAGGGGACCAATTGTCCTATTAGAACCTCAATTTCTGGACAGTGAAGACACATATCAAAAGAATTTCACCAGATGGGATTGGTTTTGTTTGTTTTGTTTTGTGGCACAGCAACACAAGTAGGTTATTTAGTGTTGGAGCTTTTGGGCTAAAGTGCCTTGCCCAAAGACACCAAGGTACTCGACATCCACTGATCCAATAGCAGATACCCATACCCGTTTAGATGTGAATATAGGATGCTAAGAACTGTTCCACAAGGACTCCTAACACCAATAGTTGCATCTTGCTACATCCAGGAGTGAACATCAGGTCCATAGTACATTTCTAAGCATGTGGACATAAGACTTATTGTACATTTCTAAGCATGTGGACATCAGGACTGTTGTACATTTCTAAGCAGGGGCCTCGACTGGCCGAGTGGTCTAAAGCATTCTCCGTTACGGATCACTGCCATCTCACCTTTGTCTGCGTGGGTTTGAGTCTCGGATTCTGCCAATGTGGGTACGTGTGAAAGCTTGCCAGTAGCTTCTCGTGGGTCGGTGGTTCTTTCCGGGCTTTTCCCGGGTTCTTCCTCCACCATTAATACTGGCCGCCATGTATAGCCTATCGTGTGCTGAAAAATGGCGTTAAACCCTACAACAACAACATCTCTAAGCATGTGGACATCAGGCCTGTTGTACATCTCTAAGCATGTAGACATCAGGCCTGTTGTACATCTCTAAGCATGTAGAAATCAGGCCTGTTGTACATCTCTAAGCATGTGGATATCAGGCCTGTTGTACATCTCTAAGCATGTAGACATCAGGCCTGTTGTACATCTCTAAGCATGTGGATATCAGGCCTGTTGTACATCTCTAAGCATGTAGACATCAGGCCTGTTGTACATCTCTAAGCCTGTATACAGCAGACCTGTTGTACATCTCTAAGCATGTGGACATCAGGCCTGTTGTACATCTCTAGGCATGTAGACATCAGGCCTGTTGTACATGTCTAAGCATGTATACACCAGGCATGTTGTACATCTCAAAGCATGTATACACCAGGCCTGTTGTACATCTCAAAGCATGTGGACATCAGGCCTGTTGTACATCTCTAAGCATGTAGACATCAAGCATGTTGTACATTTCTAAGCATGTATACACCAGGCCTGTTGTACATCTCTAAGCATGTAGACATTAGGCTCATTGTACATCTCAAAGCATGTGGACATCAGGTACATTGTACATCTCTAAGCATGTAGACATCAGGCCTATTGTACATCTCTAAGCATGTATACATCAGGTCTGTTGTACATCTCTAAGCATGTATACATCAGGGCTGTTGTACATCTCAAATCATGTAGACATCAGGCATATTGTACATCTCTAAGCATGTATACATCAGGACTGTTGTACATCTCAAAGCATGTAGACATCAGGGCTGTTGTACATCTTTGAGCATGTGAACATCGGGCTTATTGTACATCTCAAAGCATGTGAACATCGAGCCTATTGTACATCTCAAAGCATGTGGACATCAGGCCTGTGCATCTCAAAGCATGTGAACATAGGACCTATTGTACATCTTTGAGCATGTATACATCAGGGCTGTTGTACATTTCTAGGCATGTGAACATTGAGCTTATTGTACATCTCAAAGCATGTGAACATCGGGCTTATTGTACATCTCAAAGCATGTGAACATCGGGCATATTGTACATCTTTGAGCATGTAGACATCAGGCCTGTTGTACATTTCTAAGCATGTGAACATCGGGCTTATTGTACATCTCAAAGCATGTGAACGTTGGGCTTATTGTACATCTCAAAGCATGTGAACATCGGGCATATTGTACATCTCAAAGCATGTGAACGTTGGGCTTATTGTACATCTCAAAGCATGTGAACATCGGGCATATTGTACATCTTTGAGCATGTAGACATCAGGCCTGTTGTACATTTCTAAGCATGTGAACATCGGGCTTATTGTACATCTCAAAGCATGTGAACATCGAGCCTATTGTACATCTCAAAGCATGTGGACATCAGGCCTGTGCATCTCAAAGCATGTGAACATAGGACCTATTGTACATCTTTGAGCATGTATACATCAGGGCTGTTGTACATTTCTAGGCATGTGAACATTGAGCTTATTGTACATCTCAAAGCATGTGAACATCGGGCTTATTGTACATCTCAAAGCATGTGAACATCGGGCATATTGTACATCTTTGAGCATGTAGACATCAGGCCTGTTGTACATTTCTAAGCATGTGAACATCGGGCTTATTGTACATCTCAAAGCATGTGAACGTTGGGCTTTTTGTACATCTCAAAGCATGTGAACATCGGGCATATTGTACATCTCAAAGCATGTGAACGTTGGGCTTATTGTACATCTCAAAGCATGTGAACATCGGGCATATTGTACATCTTTGAGCATGTAGACATCAGGCCTGTTGTACATTTCTAAGCATGTGAACATCGGGCTTATTGTACATCTCAAAGCATGTGGACATCAAGCCTATTGTACATCTCAAAGCATGTGAACATTGGGCATATTGTACTTCTTTGAGCATGTAGACATCAGGCCTGTTGTACATTTCTAAGCATGTGGACATCAGGCCTATTGTACATCTCTAAGCATGTGAACATTAGGTCTATTGTACATCTCTAAGCATATGGACATCAGGCCTATTGTACATCTCTAAGCATGTAGACATCAGGCATATTGTACATCTCTAAGCATGTGGACATCAGGCCTATTGTACATCTCTAAGCATGTGAACATCAGGCTTATACATCTCAAAGCATGTGGACATCAGGCCTATTGTACATTTCTAAGCATGTTGACATCAGACGTATTGTAAATCTCTAAGCCTGCAGAGGGGTTAAAGTGACCAAAAGTACCCTGGTATGAAGATCTATAAAGTTATTACAAAAGCTTGCAATGCTAATCTGTGATCATGGCATCTGTTACAAAAAGTGAAGAAAAAATCTTTAAATGACTTTTCTTTTAATCTGCTCTAAAGTGGGGAAATTTGAGGAAAGGCATTCTGGTTAAAAGGTCTTTACAATTTGTACAGATCAAACTGATTTGCCATTAAATATGGCCTTTGTTTCTAAAAAATATAAATATGTTAAAGTGTCCTCTAAACAAAACTTTGGAAAAATTCATCAGCATCCTGGCATGAAGCCATTTAAAATTGCTAACAGTGATCATAATCTTATCTAATATGGTCACTAGGAATGGAAACAAAACTTTAATTGACTTTAGACTGCCTCACCCAACCACTCCCAACCAGCTGATCAGCCAAATATAATCCAACTCTTGGCATAAAGGCCTTTTGTTATTTTTAGAAATGGTGTTGATTTATTGTCTAATATGGATGGCAATGTAAAACAATGGAGAAATTTTAGTGAATTGTTTCATGACCAGTTTACAGTATTTCAAGAAATTTTGGCAGTCATCCTACAGACCCCGATGTTTTGACCAACCACTCTTGAATCGGACTATTAGGCATGTGTCAGCCAGGTGAGTAATCTCATGTCCACCTGGTGTTATCATTATTGATGTCCACCTGGTGTTATTGTTATTCATAATACTATGACCACATGTCCTCTTAGAAATGGTTTAATAAGCAGCGTGTAGTAAAAAGTGGCATTGTTTGAAATACCATAGTCATCAATATATAGGCCATAAGTTGAATTGCTTGCTGGTGTACCAACAGGATTTACATGTACCTGATGTGAGTCCTTTGGGCCATCATAAAATTAACCAATGTTTGTGTTTCTTATCAAATAAATTTGCTTTTTAAAGTCTTGTATCAGTTAACACAAGTTAATCAAAGGAAATATTTAGATGTTATATCCCAGTTAGGCATATGGGAGTCCACATACAGTAAGCAGTAAAGGGACACAAGTATGCAAGGGATGTTACGGGTAGACTGTGTCAGTGACACAATCTGCAGAATATGTCAGGAAAAAATGGCTTCATAGAAAAAAGGTAAATCAAAAGTGCTTCCAGAAGAATTTATTCCAGTGATATGGAAAGCTGGACATTGAACTATGTAAGGTTATATCCATATAAAGTCCTGCACAAAATTGACCTCTGACCACTGGGGAAAGTTATTATATTGAATCTAGAAATGGGAGGAGAAGAACTCATGATTCATTACTCATGTAAGTGTATGTAATAGCAGTAGCCCTGTGTAATCAAATCATCTTGATGCATATAAAATGTATTCTTTCTTTTCCAGGCATTATGTCTTATCTTCCAAGTGTTTATCAAGTCCATGGTTGCCACTCCATTGTACAGCAATGGTTTATATGAGCATTGGGATCCAGGCACAAACAAAGTACTATTCTGCAGAGAAGTCCTTGTTAAACGAGGTAATTGAAGCTTGTAATGTTTCTTCATGGGATGCCATCACATGATGTTTTGAACAATTTAGCCAGAACATGGTAAACTGTTTTTAATTTTGCAGTCTTAAATTTTGAACAAAACACTGACATAATAATATCAATTATTGTTATGTCATTGTGACACAGACAAAAAGACTGTCTTTAATTGCAAATTAATGCATTATTTGCTGTTATTATATCAAGTTATCTCTTTTCAAAAACATAGTCCCCATTCCAAGGTGAAAAGCTCACCTATTGGTTACTTATTTATAGTAGGATTTCAATAGTATACTGCATTTAGTAATTGGGGGTCTTGAATAAAAACTGCAGGAGGATTGAATTTTGATCTTGGAGTGAGATAGCAGGTAAGTATTACTAAATTAAATATGGTTTCATACACTAAAACTACATTACATTATCCTTCTTTGCACACATAACTCTTCAGCTTTGGAAATCAGATTTAGCATGCTAAGGTGCCAGAACATAGGACTGTATATACATAAAATTAACTTGCAGTTTAACATGAGTAGGAACAAATTTGTTGTATTATACATTAATCTGACGTACTGTTTAAGAAGATGGTAATTAAGCCATAACTTTGTTCTATACAGTTGAAGAAGATGGTAAGTAAGCCATAACTTTGTTCTATACAGTTTAAGAAGATGGTAAGTAAGCCATAACTTTGTTCTATACAGTTTAAGAAGATGGTAAGTAAGCCATAACTTTGTTCTCTACAGTTCACCAGTTTAGTCAAGAACTGTATTTACTGTAATTCATCTAAGTTTTCATTAAGAAAATATTTTAAAAAATTTCACAGTACAAAAACTATATTTAAAAAATATTACTTCTGGGTAGTGACCATCTGTGAAAAAAAGAATGGATCAGAAACAAGCAATATCTTTCCTACCTGCCAGTCTTCCCATAGTAATGTTAAGAAACTAGTATTGATTATTGCCTCATTTTCCTTACACCTGCTTTATATTTTTTTTAAATTCATGTTTCTGAACAAACAAGTATTAAATCATTAATATGTAATAATAACTTATAAGCTGTCAAGACAAATACTGTATGTTTGAAAGAGATTGACACCTGGTGATTGGGATGGCCAAAGTTATGCAAATTCAATATTTCAACACCTATATTAACCTGTTAAACTAGTCAATCTAGTTACAATAAAAATGTGAAATAAAAACTCAGACTTTCTTATGATTGAATTTGTGTGCTTTTGTGAGATATATGAATGAAGCAAAAAAATATGTTGGTGCATATGATCATTAGGGTGTGTTGTCAGGTTTGTGGGCATGTCAGTGAAAGGTTACATGTCATTTGTAATCTTGAATTGTTAGATGACAACTGTGATCTCCTAAGTGCACAAGGGCACTGCTTTTTAGTGATGGGTTATTTTTAATAGAAAAATAATATCTTTGAATAAGCAGTCAATCACTGTTCTGATTATGAGAGCCATTGTCCCATCACACCGAAGATTCCATTAATGTGTGAAATACCTAGAGATCTGATTGAAGTTGTGCTTTTATGTCAATAGTGTGTCAAATAACTTTACTATCCAGGTGAATGTGGAATAGTCAAGACTTGATTGAATACAAATGATAGAATCATGCTAGTGAAACTGAAAATGAACACAGCTGTTGTTTGAAAAATCAGATTTGCTGCCAGGCATAATAATTGTGAAAAGTATAGCACTTAAATGCCAATGCAAAATTTTAACAATTTAATCAGATTGAGATGCATGTACATACCAATATATATCAAGGTTCTTGACATTATTCCAGCAAGAACCATGCAAATACTTTACCTTGCTCTCATGTGTTGTCCATGGACACCCCAAATCCATTATGCTGAGCAAAGTTTTATGGCAGACAGTCCCCATGGCAAGGTCAAGGGAGATAACTTTTCACAGCCTAGCCTGTTGTATGCAGAAAGTTGTTGTTGTTGTTGTTGTGGGGTTTAACGCCATTTTTCAGCACAAGATAGGCTATACATGGCGGCCAGTATTAATGGTGGAGGAAGAACCCGGGAAAACCCCGGAAAGAACCACCGACCCTCGAGAAGCTACTGGCAAGCTTTCTCACATACCCACATTGGCTGAATCTTAGACTTGAACCGCCGCAGACAGAGGTGAGATGGCAGTGATCCGTAACGAAGAGCGCTTTAGACCACTCGGCCACTCGGGGCCCCGTATGCAGAAAGAAGCATATTGATGTTTTATTATCTAATTAATTGTGACTTTGTGTTGTTTTTGTTGTTATTGGTTTTCATGTGTCAACAACAAAACAAAACATTACAGTAAGCTAAATAACAATGATAAAATAAAACTTGACTAATTTCAGTGGGTCCATGCATTTTATAAGAGAGTGATATAAAATATGGGGTTTATAGTGAGGTTCAGAAAAAACATACATTTCATGACCTTTGCCCATTGTGTGATCCTACTTATTTATGCACACTTGTCAACATAGTTTTAAGAGGAAATGAATTGGTCTTTGGTGGGATAATATAATTAAAGTCCTTTTATCGGGATTGGGGAGAATTTCACATTGAACATTTATAGAGATTTGAACAAAAACTGGACAATATCCCTGTTCTATAGCTATGTTTATATATACTGTTTCAGACATACAACCAGTATTTGCCCTCGGAATTATCCTTAGCCACAGGGGTATAGATTACAGGCCCTTGGAACTATCCTTACCCCTAGTGGCTGAGATTGAAGTGGTGAGACCAAATGGGAGACTGCAGATACATGTGTTTACTTTCTCTAGTTAAGATACCAATATTAAACATTAGTGCTTGATTGTATATGAAGCTAATCAATTTAGAATCACAATCTGAATCTTGTGGTGGGAATGATGGGATAGGATAGGGAATGATGGTATAGGATAGGGAATGATGGAACAGGATAGGGAATGATGGGATAGGATAGGGAATGATGGGATAGGATAGGGAATGATGGGATAGGATAGGGATGATGGGTTAGGATAGGGAATGATGGGATAGGATGGGGAATGATGGGTTAGGATGGGGAATGATGGGTTAGGATAGGGAATGATGGGATAGGATAGGGAATGTTGGGTTAGGATAGGGAATGATGGGTTAGGATAGGGAATTAATGATTGTTGAATGAGCAAAGGCATGGCTTCTTAATTCCTGTAGAATTATTATTCCTTTATCTTTTTATTATTTTTATTTTATTCTTTGCTGATTAGGATTTGAAGCTGTACCATGCACAGAGAATGAAGCAAAGGACAGCATAAGGAAGTGTCTGATTGGTCAATATCAGCCAGATGAGACAAACTCTAGCAGTTCACCCATGTGCATTGCAGAACCTCAGTGTACAGAGGAGGGTAAGAATTATACTCATCTATGCCTTGATAAATCATAAGATGAGAAAATTCATCTCATTCAGGACTTGAAAAGCATCAGATAAGAAAGGATCAACTTATCCAGGCCTTGAAAATCATAAGATGAGAAATATCAGAATATAAATTTACAACCATAATATTTATCTATTCGTGCAGCAAAAACTAACATCCTTACCGGCCCTATATTCAAGCCATGGCTAAAACTGTAAACACACTACCCCCCACCACTAACACCCACCCCCATCCATGCCACAATAACTATAAATATAAAGGCTTATTGCTTCAGAATCACAAAGTCCATGAATTAGTGTAAATGCACCATGGCTATTGTCTGTGACATGCCCTTTCTATCCTGGAGATTTCAGTGAGAAATCTGTCTGTCCAGCCATGCCTTTTGAGCGAATGGTACCAGTGATATCCAGACCATTTTCTATAATCGCCAACAGCTTGTGAGGCTACAGCCAGGATTGTTAGGGTTAATGACCATGGCCAACTCTTTGATGGAATTGGCCAGTCTACTCTTGATGCAACATGTTGCATGTGTGCGATCCACATCACTCCTACATTATCATACCCTCCCTTTCTTGACGACCCTGTTCAGGTCACCATTGCTTTGGAGGAAGAATAAAGGAAGCAGGCATCTCAGGAACTGCCCCTTCACCTCGCCGCTCAACCCACTCTGGCATTTGGACCAGTCAGTTGCCATCATTGTAAAGGCATGTTAAGCAACCTCAAGACAGGGGATCTCAACAGTCATATGTGCATAAACATGAATCGCTAGGATGCAATCATACAGTGGTGGTATGAAACCAATTTTCAAGGTCACTGGACCTTTCCTATTCCTTCAGAGGGGGAGAGTGGCTAATCCATGTCATTCAGATGGGCTAAAGGTTTTGTTCATCAACATTTCCCTCTCCCCTCTTCATGAATACACCATCAGATTGTGGAACTTGTGCAAAGGGCATAATCCCAGCATTTTACTTTTTGGAATGCAAACAGCTGCTTGAGGCCCACCACTAACTCACTCAATTCAGGATGGAGACAGTGAGTTCAATCCACCTATATGTCAGACAGGGCGAGTATGCTGTCAGTCTTGATTTGACAGATACCCACTTTCTGGTCACTATCCGCCCCATCACTAGTAAGTTTCTCCACTTGACCTGTGTGTTCTGATTTAACATTTTCTACTTGGGTGCAACAGTCTCCATATCAACATACAAATCAGACACGTTCCCGTCAGCATCAGTGTCTTGGCCGAGAATCAATCCAGAGGTATTCAGGTCCTTCACATTGAATGGTCTCTCCATCAGTCAGTCTTCATTCAGATTTTCAGACTTTGAGGGCATCCAGGGTTCAAACTCTTGGTGACGAGGTGGATTCAAAAGCTACCCACCTTGATCATTCCAGTTCCAGACCCAAAAGTTTGGGCTGTTTCTTTAAAAATAAATTTGCAAGAAATGTTCCTTACATGGAGTAATAGTAAGTATTAACTTGAGTTTACATACAGTTTCATTTATGTTTCCTTTAAAATTAATGTAATAATGCACCTTGAAAAACTTGATTTTGAACCTTGAAAAAGCCTTGAAAATTTTTAAAGAAATATGCTACTAACCCTGAAGATATCTCGTTAAGGATCCCTTTGAACTTCTAGCCTAAACTTCACTAAAGTCAATATCATACTGATCATGTTTCCTGATCAAAATATGGTTGGTTTCAGCGTGGAAATTATTCAAGTATTGTGACAGTTTATAACTTTGAGCAGTAACCATGTCCACTACCATATCTCATTAAACAATGCATCTGAGAGTCGGCATGTATTAGTAATGTCATTGACATTGTGCAACAAAACAAACCTATTATCCCCGAGGCATTTACCACAGATTAAGCATATGGTAGCTATTGTACAACACTCTACTGCTAACAAACCACTTTGCTTTACAAGCAACTAAACAACAGTAGTATATAAACTGTGGCTGCCAATTACTTCTAAAACATCTGTCAAAGAAATCCCACAAATTATATTGTTTTACAATTATTCACGCTGACTCATATATTGCCCTGATATTTACCCTTCCTAAGCGTGCTCGCAACAAACCCCTATGGAGCCTCTCGCTATTGTTCCTTTAAGACTATCTTACATGTATTTCTGCTCTCTATCAAAATGTTTGTCATATATACATTCATTATCGTAATTCTTTTATTTTTTACGTAGATTCTTTTCATATTTACACTGAAACAAGCTAGCGTGCTTTTGTATGATACCGTAGAGTTTAATTATTACTGATTAGCTGAGGGTTAAAGACTGGAGATTACTAATATGGCAGTTCTTTTGGAAAATACACATACCACCATGGCTCAAATAACACGTATAGCTGCATTTTCTGGTGGATGGACATCTGTCAAATAGATGTCAAGTACGTTAAAACATGTTTTTCATTCATTATCCTAGCACTTAAGTTAGAAAAAAATATTTGTTTCACTTCACGACAGCACAAATCTTATGAACCATGTGGCATCATTAGGCATGTGATCTCATCTTCGGCAATCGACAGAAACAATAAATACTGGAAATCGAGGGAAAAAGCGTTAAAAATTTCAGACTTGGACCTTGGCCCATAGATAAGCCGATCCTCCTTCTTCCAGGCCTTATTTGTTCCTAAATGTTTCGACTTATACGTGAGTATATACGGTAAGTCAATATCATACTGATCATGTTTCCTGATAGCTTTAGTTACTACATGCAGGGTAAGTCATTATCATACTGATCATGTTTCCTGATAGCTTTAGTTACTACATGCAGGGTAAGTCATTATCATACTGACCATGTTTCCTGATAACTTTAGCTACAGCATGCAGGGTAAGTCATTATCATACTGACCATGTTTCCTGATAGCTTTAGTTACTACATGCAGGGTAAGTCATTATCATACTGACCATGTTTCCTGATAGCTTTAGTTACTACATGCAGGGTAAGTCATTATCATACTGACCATGTTTCCTGATAACTTTAGCTACAGCATGCAGGGTAAGTCACTATCATACTGATCATGTTTCCTGATAGCTTTAGTTACTACATGCAGGGTAAGTCATTATCATACTGATCATGTTTCCTGATAGCTTTAGCTACTGCATGCAGGGTAAGTCACTATCATACTGATCATGTTTCCTGATAGCTTTAGCTACTGCATGCAGGGTAAGTCACTATCATACTGATCATGTTTCCTGATAGCTTTAGCTACTGCATGCAGGGTAAGTCACTATCATACTGATCATGTTTCCTGGTAGCTTTAGCTACTGCATGCAGGGTAAGTCAATATCATACTGATCATGTTTCCTGATAGCTTTAGCTACTACATGCAGGGTAAGTCACTATCATACTGATCATGTTTCCTGATAGCTTTAGCTACTACATGTAGGGTAAGTCACTATCATACAGATCATGTTTCCTGATAGCTTTAGCTACTACATGTAGGGTAAGTCACTATCATACAGATCATGTTTCCTGATAGCTTTAGCTACTACATGCAGGGTAAGAGAGCTGCATGCCCTTTTATGTCGATCAGAATTCCCTTCAGTTCAGATTGGAGGGTTCAGTGGTTCTCATGATACCATCTGACATGGTAACTCATTCATTCATCACTTTCTCACTCTCTTCCATAGCCAGGTCAAGAACAGCAGCCATGCAAGATCGTATTCACACTCTCAAGCACTAGCTCAAAGCACACAGAAGACAAGTCATGGCATATGCAAATTTTGCTTCTTCCTTCTGGTGTGAGCTGGAACACAGGATATCACCCTTCAAGCCCTTTCTTTGGGACTAAAGATGGTCATATGCTTGGTGTGCTCTAACGTCTAACCAGATCAGAGTTGCCTCAACATAGATTACTGCTCATAACTTTAAAGCAATCTCTGTGAACCTAGTGTTTTGAGCACAATGCTCTAACCAGAGGTATCATAGAAGCTGTTGGCTGGCAGGCAGATCTAGCCTTCTTGAGCCTCCATTTCAGAGATTTGGCATTGCATAGGTATCCTAGAATCTGGTGGGTCCAGTGGTGGCAGCACAGAAGGCCACCCGACCCGACTGGCGCAATCAACACAGCCTGTTAGCTTTGCTGGATTTGCTGATGAAATTGTTTAGGTAAGAAAATTTCAATAATCATCTTCTTAACCTTATCTTAGGGTCACAGGTCACAGGTCAAGTTACCCAAGGTTTTGTTGCTTATGTAGTTAGGAGAACAGGTTATTGTTTTCATGGGGATATCAGCTTTTCTTCCCTTGAAGGATACTTGAGTTAGGAGTTGGGTGCTCAGCATACCCTCCTCCTATTACTTATTCTCCTAATGTGATGTGATTGGAGAACGTATTCGAAGGAGAAGGCATATTTTGAAGTAAATTATGTTTTTCTGAGAATGCTTATGCAATCACATTACTCAAACACCCTTGCAAGTACCCCACCATGCATGCATCCTTGTTAGTATCTTGTGCAGCTATAAACTGGTGACACTGGTGGTATCAAAGGGAGGTAGTGGTAAGTGTTATTGCCCTTTGTCTATGATATTGGTGTGAAAAGAGTAAGTATTCTCAGAGAAATTTAATTTACTTTAAAAAAAAATCTTTGTTTAGGTATTTAGAAAATGCATTTTATGAGTAATTGTGGTGTTTGAAGTTTTTAGTTTACCTGAAATTACTGCAGTGCAAAAATGCTATGAATTCCAAGCAGGGAAAAATGGATTTTTGTTATTATTTTTACGTGGTAATTCCTCGGTATGTAAATAAATAGCTCCTGATAACACAAGTAATGAGTTTCTAAGAGTTATATTTGTGATTTAATTTATGCATTGGCTTAGTCATTTGTACACATTGTTATGTTGTCCAACATCGAATAATAAATTCTCCTTGCTCTTTGATTTCCATTTACAAACTTGCTTTTGATCTGATCCTTTTTTCTACATACCCATAGCTTTTGATCTGACCAATTTCATTTCATATGTACTCCATTGTGGTCAGCTTGGGCATTTTTTGATCTGACCAATTTCATTTCGTATGTACTCCATTGTGGTCAACTTGGGCATTTTTTGATCTGACCAATTTCATTTCATATGTACTCCATTGTGGTCAACTTGGGCATTTTTTGATCTGACCAATTTCATTTTGTATGTACTCCATTGTGGTCAACTTGGACATTTTTTCATCAGTGTCAGCATACCCACATTTGATATCCAATATTTGTTCTATCTAACTAAACTTGCATGGTGTAATGTCACTCTTTTTCACCAGACAAAATAAATTATCTCAAACAAATCATACATTTTTTCTTAATTATGAATTTGAGAAAAAAAAGAATTTTATGCTGGAAAATTAAAAGGATTACATTTTTGCATAGTTTACCATAATCATGTGTCTTTGTATAGGATTTTCTTGTTTTGATTGCTTGACTTTAAATACATAGGGATGTTAATTAATGAATGGATTAGTTATCCTAGGAAAACTGGAACTCCATGTGATGTTTTCTATGTCTACTTTGTTATTATTATAGGAATCAAGAAAGACTCGAAATGCATTGATGGTTACTGTTGGACAGTTTGTATCTGCAGTTTAGAGCTTGGAAAATGTGGACTGGACCCTTCAAACTGCCTTGATATTAAATACATCAGGTGTATAGGGAAGGTTCTTCAAGACTGTTCTTGTGCACCCCCAGTAAACACTACCACATTAATGACCAGGTAAAATTACCCTTAGCTAATACTAGCACAGTACAGACCAGGTAGTTACCCTTAGTTAATGCTAGCACATTACAGACCAGGTAAAGTTACCCTTAGTTAATACTAGCACATTACAGACCAGATAAAGTTACCCATAGTTAATACTAGCACATTACAGACCAGGTAAAGTTACCCTTAGTTAATACTAGCACAGTACAGACCAGGTAGTTACCCTTAGTTAATACTAGCACATTACAGACCAGGTAAAGTTACCCTTAGTTAATACTAGTACAGTACAGACCAGGTAGTTACCCTTAGTTAATACTAGCACATTACAGACCAGGTAGTTACCCTTAGTTAATACTACACATTACAGACCAGGTAAAGTTACCCATAGTTAATACTAGCACATTACCAACTGTGTAAAGTTACTCCTAGCTATACTAGCACATTACAGACCATGTTAAGTTACCCCTAGTTATTACTAGCACATTACAGACCAGGTAAAGTTACCCCTAACTATTACTAGCACATTACCGACTGTGTAAAGTTACCCCTAGCTAATACTAGCACATTACAGACCAGGTAAAGTTACCCCTAGCTAATACTAGCACATTACAGACCAGGTAAAGTTACCCCTAGTTAATACTAGCACATTACCAACCATGTAAAGTTACCCTTTGTTAATACTAGCACATTACATACCAGGTAAAGTTACCCTTTGTTAATACTAGTACAGTACTGACCAGGTAAATTTACCCCTAGTTAATACTAGCACATTACAGACCAGGTAAAGTTACCCTTAGTTAATACTAGCACATTGCTGTCCAGCAAAGCTATATATACACACCAGTCTAGTATATTGCCTACCAGGTAAAGTTACCCTAAGTTAATACTAGCACATTGCTGACCAGCAAAGCTATATATACACACCACTAGTATATTGCCTACCAGGTAAAGTTACCCCTAGCTAATACTAGCACATTGCTGACCAGCAAAGCTATATATACACACCACTAGTATATTGCCTACCAGGTAAAGTTACCCCTAGCTAATACTAGCACATTACAGACCAGGTAAAGTTACCCCTAGTTAATACTAGCACATTACCAACCATGTAAAGTTACCCTTAGTTAATACTAGCACATTACATACCAGGTAAAGTTACCCTTTGTTAATACTAGTACAGTACTGACCAGGTAAATTTACCCCTAGTTAATACTAGCACATTACAGACCAGGTAAAGTTACCCTTAGTTAATACTAGCACATTGCTGACCAGCAAAGCTATATATACACACCACTAGTATATTGCCTACCAGGTAAAGTTAGCCCTTGATGTAACAAGCATATTACCATAAGATAAGGTTACCACAGTACTGTAGTATTCTCTCCCCTTCCTGTTTGATTTGGTCTTCTCTGCTGATTTTAAAAACAATGGGTATCAAGGATGATACAAAATGCATTAAACGTGGTCATTTTATTCATTGATTTATAAGTTCTAAAATGATTGTTGCTAGGGGATCCCAAACACTGTTAGCATTTTGTGGTTTGTCTTTGATACTTTCAATAATTCCATGAATTTTGGAGTTATATCTTTTTGAACATGCATACACATTAGTTCCTCCTGTTTTTTTCTTTAATTTGCTTAGAAATATTATAGCTTGACATTGCAAATATTAAATGCAGATGACACAGGTTATACCAAAATAGACTGTTCTAGAAACCAGAAATGGACAACAAGCAGTATGTCTTCATGTTTACATTGGGAACATACATCTCCACTGAAACCCCAATAAGTTGACAGTGTCAGGGACCCATCAATCATCTTAGAAATTATAAATGAAATGACTAAGTTTTGTGCAATTTTTTTACACTTGATGCTTTTCATTTTTAAAATCAGTTGTGGGGTTCCAGGAGGGCATGCTAATACTATAGATATTGCTGGCATGTTCCCTGTCAGGTAAATGTTATACTATAGATATTGCTGGCATGTTACCTGTCAACTAAATGTTACCTTACAAGTTTTGTCTTACATGTAATATGAATCTTAGTGGTGATATATTTGTCGTTCATGGTTGTACTCCTGAAATACATAAATAATTGAGAACTTATTTAGATCAAAGGATTGTGTACAGTCAAGCTATGATCAGACACCTTTAAATAATGGACACCTGACCCAAGAGAGCAACATTCCAAAATTTCTTCCATGATTTCACTTATATATTGAAATTTCCCACAAACGACTCTGCTGCCTCCACACCAAAATTGTATGGTCCCTAATTTAGTTTGAACAATACGTTTTACTATTTTAATGAGTGTGTTAAGACATTTTTATACACTTACTTCAAAGTGATGTTCATTTAGATCATGTTATACTGAGTGTGTAAAGACATTGTTAAACACTTTTTTTTCAGATCATGTTTGGTCAATAATAATTGTTAATTGTTTACAAATTGTACTTCAGCCCGCCAACAAGAAGCAGTTCCAGCACTATTTTCAAAACCATCAACCCAGGTTGGACAGCAAAGACTTTATTACCAAAACCAACAGGTAAACCATGGACTGATATGTGGAAAAATTGGATGAAAATACAGATCAGTAGTAATGTTAACAGGCCAATTCCTGGAATCAATGTTCTCTTCTTTTCATTGGAAGTAGGAGATTATTATTTCTAAATGAAGCAGGCAGGTGATGATGGTGATACAATTAAACTGGATTTGAACATCCACTGTTCATTTATGACTGTCATGGACTGCATGACTTTATTAAAGAAATGCAACTAGTGGCCATGATTGTTGGATAAAATAAGCATTTTGATACTGCTGTAAATGACTGCATCACAATAACATACTAAAACTGCTAACCTTTATTTAATACACTGTAACCATGATTATTGAATAGTCAACATGCATTTCCTGTAGACATCAATGTTAAGTTTGAGAAAGTAGAACTTTTGTGCACTAGTTTACTCAGAATACAACACATTTACTTTTTCAGTGAAATTAGCACAAAGTTTTTAAAGAAACAAAATTAAGTTCTTTTTTGCTGAATCTTTTTAGATATGTGTCCCTAAAGGGAGATACCTTTATAATCACATTTAATCAAGAGTCTTACCCTGGGTAAGCAAAAACTCAGAATTGTATCCATGCACAGACAGAATCTGTCTTGAAGTTGAATGCACTCATAACAGTCTTGGAAAATTAAGGAAGAAAAATTCCATGTTGATAATACAGTCAATGGCTTGGAACTTGAACTGTTAAGTATGGTATATAGTGTTCCCCACTTCACGACTGGTACCCTGCTCAGTGTATCTAGCATTCTCCACTTAAAGACTGGTACCCTGCTCAGTGTGTCCAGTATTCCCCACTTAAAGACTGGTACCCTGCTCAGTTATTAAATGTTGGATAGTGGTCTGAGTCCTATTCCAAATATGACATTTTTAATATTTCACAATATTTAAGAATATTTCAAACTGTGCAAAACCATTTGTGTCTCACAGTCAATGTTTAAACACTTTTTCTGTCCTCCATTTGTTCAAAAAGATATAAACCACAGGATGCTGCTCCCAGTATGAATTTGGTTTCTCATGTCTTTTATTAGCTAGGGTATGAAACTACATGCAATATGGCAAACAGAAAACCCATCTTGAAGATCTTGTATTTGGTCCTAACTGAAAGTTGGACCAATTTGACAGCCAAATATGGCCACCACGGCAAACAGAAAACCCATCTTGAAGATCTTGTATTTGGTCCTAACTGAAAGTTGGACCAATTTGACATCCAAATATGGCCACCACGGCAGCGATCCCAAAAAATCTTCTCACAGAAAAAATTGTTTTATTGACATGGAGTTTTCACTGAAATGTTTCTTACTATGTCTATTTGGTCCTGAATAACAAAATGGTTCCCCTCTAACATCCATTCTGGCTGCCACAGTCACAATGTTGGAAATCTTGTTATCACTGCTACAGAATGCACAGTTATATTTACATGTGGAAACAATTTAAAGACTTGTGATGTTAACTTGATACTAAACACAAATGGTGCATATCTAATATCCAACAGGGTCACCAAATCTTGCTGTCAATCTTCTAAACAAATGCAATAACTACATACATTTTTTTTATCTCAAAGACTTTTATTGTATTTTACTAAAAACATCCTGACATTGTATTTTACTAAAAGACTTCCTAACATTGTATTTTACTAAATGACTTCCTGACATTGTATGCTACTAAAAGACTTCTTACCACTAGTTAGGCCTAAAGACAATGGTGACAATCTGGCTAACAATATGCCAATATGGTGGCTCTCAGGAGAACTTCATTATAGCTTCCTGTGCCTCTTATAAATGGATAACTTTTAGCATGGGTCTTTCACAGAAATACTTTTTATGACATATAGTTTGTCCTAAATGTAAATATTGCCAATTTGATCTCCAGTATGGCTGCCATGATATACATATTGAAAGTCTGTTAGTTACTTCTTAACTCAGGGGTGAAGCTGGTTATCATTGCTTACAACCAGACCTAGTTTAGAAAGGGGTGAAGCTGGTTATCATTGCTTACAACTAGACCTAATTTAGAAAGGGGTCAAGCTGGTTATCATTGCTTACAACCAGACCTAGTTTAGAAAGGGGTGAAGCTGGTTATCATTGCTTACAACCAGACCTAGTTTAGAAAGGGGTCAAGCTGGTTATCAGTGCTTACAACTAGACCTAGTTTAGAAAGGGGTGAAGCTGGTTATCATTGCTTACAACTAGACCTAGTTTAGAAAGGGGTCAAGCTGGTTATTATTGCTTACAACCAGACCTAGTTTAGAAAGGGGTGAAGCTGGTTATCATTGCTTACAACCAGACCTAGTTTAGAAAGGGGTGAAGCTGGTTATCATTGCTTACAACCAGACCTAGTTTAGAAAGGGGTCAAGCTGGTTATCATTGCTTACAACCAGACCTAGTTTAGAAAGGGGTCAAGCTGGTTATCATTGCTTACAACCAGACCTAGTTTAGAAAGGGGTGAAGCTGGTTATTATTGCTTACATTTTTGTAATTCATTGAGCTTATGAAAAATGTGATTTTGTACAAGTGAATTTGGAGCGGACATTGTATTTAGTTGCTTTCCAATTAACAAGATGATAGTTACCTGTCTCACTGTTTTAGGTCAAAGGCATGGCCCAGTTTGTATCACTTTGGAGGCATCCCCTGTGAGCACAGCATTTGGAAATAAACTTTTAAAAAGTTTTTATAATATTGAAGTTAAAACTTTCTTCCATCACTTTAAAATTATTTTCTCTCTATAGATATATTTTTAGAAATTAATAATGCACATGGTCCTTGCGAGTGCTGGGCCTGATTGAGCCAATTTGTACAATTAGCATAAGGCCGGCCCTGATTGGTAAATATGTATTCTGTATTTATAAAAAGTCTGGTCAAAACCACTAATTTATACACAGCATGAGTAAGTGATATCATTATTTACTGTGTAATTAATATGCTATATTTCATGTCACTCTTAATGTTATGTTAAGTTAACTTATGGACATGATAAATAAATATTACTGTATCAATTTTTCAATTCATGTACACCTCCTTGGCAGTTAGAAAGAGAAAATAGTCTTTCTTGTCTTGGCTTCCTGCAAATTCATTTTGGCAATTATAAACATGAGTAACTTTGAATATCTCTTTTAAAAATATACTTATTGTAGATTTAACCAAACTTAGCCTTGGTTATATCTTGACCTTGTGTTAGACAAGTCACTGAATGTATTTCTATTCAGGTTAAAGATCAAAGGTCATGACAAAGATTTCTTTGTATACAATAAGCATCTTGTGACTGTGATTATACATTAAAAAAAATAGTTGTTTCTAAATTTGGCATGTTGGTGTTTCTCAAGAATATCAGAGATGGTCTCATTGTGCTAGTTATAAAGAAGAAATGGACTTGTTTTGGGATTCCAGAAGATCCTTTTTTCCAATTAGGGACTGTTAATCCAAGTTAAGGAATTATATTATCATTTGTTTATTCCCAGTTTTGATTATAAATTGTAAAATGAAAAAACAAACAAAAATCAAGGCTGTTATATTGTTTGCTTTTGCAGATACAACAAAGAATACTGACAAGATTGGTGCTACAAAGGATGGAACTGACACAGAAGCCAAAGGAAATGAAGTGTATGAATACAGTCTGTATTGTGTCAATCAAAACAAATCCTTATTTGATTTTTAGTTCCTCAGCTTTAGGTTGAATATATTATTATGTGACATTACCTGTCTGTCTGTCTGTCCATGTGGTTTTCCTTTTCTACACAATGCCTTCAGATTTACAATTACAATTGTTTACCAATGCCAACTTTTCTAGTTAATAAAAGAAAGAAGGCCATGGATTTTGGAGTCAAAAGGTCAAAATAGGTCATGTATTTCCACTCACTAACATTGGTTTTATATCACAGACCAGGACCATTCCGTTGGCCTAATGGTTAGAGCATCCATTACAGATGCAAAAGGTCTTGGGTTTGAACCACTGCCGAATCATACCAAAGGCTTGTTGTTATTGTAGGGTTTAACACCATTTTTCAGCGCACAATAGGCTATACATGGTGCCCAGTATTAATGATGGAGGAAGAACCCAGGAAAACCAAGGAAAGAACAACCAACCCATGAGAAGCTCCTGGCAAGCTTTCTCACATACCCACATTAGCCAAATCCAAGACTCGAACCCACGCAGACAGAGGTGACATGGCAGTGATCCGTAACAGAGAGCACTTTAGACCAATCAGCCACTCAGGGCCCCTCTAAAGACTTGTAAAAATGGTACTAACAGCTGCCTTGCTTGGCAGTCAGCATTAAGAGGTTAGTGATAGGACTGGTCTGCCTGGTGTCAGGATAATGTGACTGGGTGGGACATCATGGTACATATCGTACTAGACATCACTATAAACTGACACACTGCATACATCATAGTGATATGACTGAAAAATTGTTAAAGCTACATTAAAATTGAAAATCACACACACACACACAAATTAAATGAAACCTGAACAAAACTTTTGCTTTGGGTAGGTAGGATGCTTAATTCCTGTTCAAGTCAGAAAGTAAAAGGTTAAGGACTGAAAAGAAAAATTATTTTGCAAAAAACTTCATTTCACAGTTTTGTATCTTAACAAAGTTTGTGGATGTCTTACATGTTGGGTAAGAAAGAAAGCTTTTGATTTGGGGTCAGGAGGTCAATGGTTTGGTCATTGTGACTTTTTTGGCATAAATTTAGTTATAGACCTTGTGCCTTGACCAAAGTTGTGGAGGAGTTTTACCTTAGGTATGGAAGAGGACTATTTATTTTGGCATCAAAGGTCAGAGATGTTGTCTCAAAGACAAATGAGTTTTGCAGAATAAGTTTTGTTGTAGAGTAAGTTTCTTGACCAAACTGTGGATGCTTTACACTTTGGGTAGTAAAGAAACCTTTAGATTCTGGGGTCTAAAGGTCAGCGGTCATGGCCATGGTACATTGAATATGAAAACTACCTAATTTTGTTGTTGTGGGGTTTAATGCCATTTTTCAGTGCATGATAGGCTATACATGGCTGCCAGTATTAATGGTGGAGGAAGAACCTGGTAAAACCCGGGAAGGAACCACCAACTCACGAGAAGCTACCGGCAAGCTTTCTCACATACCCACACTTGCTGAATCCGAGACTCGAACCGGCGCAGACAGAGGTGAGATGGCAGTGATCCGTAACGGAGAGTGCTTTAGACCACTCAGCCACTTGGGGCCCCTTGCTCAAATGTAAGGGTGACTGTGAAAATGTGCCTACCCAGTTAGATCAGAATTCAGGGTGAATATGAAAACAAGGGCCTACCCAGTTTGTTCAGACTTCAGTGTGAGTGTGAAAACAGTGACCTACCTAGTTACTTTAAAATTCAGGGTGAATGTGAAAATGGGTCTATCAAGTTATTTAGAAAGTCATTGTGATGTGAAAACAGGCCTACCCAGAATGCAATTTGATATTAAATAGGCCTACCCAGTTAGCAATTTGATGAAGCCAAATGCAATTGATTTTAGCCAAATACAGTTTGATATTAAGCCAAAAGCAATTTGATGTAACTAAAGTTTTATGTGGCCAAATGCATTTTATGTAATCAAAATCAGTTTGGTGTTAAGTCAGAAACCATTTTTTTGCAGCCAAATGCAATTTGGTCTAGCTGGAAGCAATACTAATGGCAACTTTAGGTTTCTGAGCCTTATTATGGTGCCATTAAAGCAAATTTTCCCTTTTTAAAAGTTTTGGATGTTATTTGATTTAGACATATACAAATCTAATCAGCTTTACTTTGTAAGTTCAAGAATGGTAAGACATACAGACTACTGTATTGATTTCATAGAAAATGGTAAGACATACAGACTACTATATTGATTTCATAGAAAATGGTAAGACATACAGACTACTATATTGGTTTCGTAGAAAATTGTAAGACATACAGACTACTATATTGGTTTTGTAGAAAATGGTAAGACATACAGAAAACTATATTGGTTTCATAGAAAATGGTAAAACATACAGACTACTATATTGGTTTCATAGAAAATGGTAAGACATACAGACTACTATATTGGTTTCATAGAAAATGGTAAGACATATAGACTACTATATTGGTTTCATAGAAAATGGTAAGACATACAGACTACTATATTGGCTTCATAGAAAATGGTAAGACGTACAGACTACTATATTGGTTTCATAGAAAAACGTAAGACGTACAGACTACTGTATTGGTTTCATAGAAAATGGTAAGACATACAGACTACTATATTGGTTTCATAGAAAATGGTGAGACATACAGACTGCTATATTGGTTTCATAGAAAATGAGCTTGTTTTCTACATGCAATATTTAAATCTCATAAGTGATCTTGTTTATAGAATTAGTAAGGTATGTGATACTTCACATTTGAGTTTATTCGGTTGAATTCCATTACAATTTAATTTTGATGACTATGTTAAATAATACTAAACTGGAAATATATATTTCTGTTTCAAATATTTATCACAGGAGAATTCTTCTTCCAATCATCATCATCATCATCAGCAGCATATTGGTCACACTAGTGGTTTCATATTTATGTGTCAAGTTCCGCAAACATCGTTCCAACAGGCCAATAGGAGGTAAGAATGTACCAAGAATGAATTAAAGAGCCAGTTATATTATTTCGTACTGATTATTGTGAGAATTTTATTTAACAAATTCCATACTCTTAAATGTCATAGTTATTGTCATTGACAGCAAGTTAACACTGACAATGTCATAGTTATTGTCATTGGCAGCAAGTTAACACTGACAATGTCATAGTTATTGTCATTGACAGCAAGTTAACACTGACAGTGTCATAGTTATTGTCATTGGCAGCAAGTTAACACTGACAATGTCATAGTTATTGTCACTGACAGCAGGTTAACACTGACAATGTCATAGTTAATGTCATTGGCAGCAAGTGCCAGTAAGTCGGAGTGAATGGAATTTACAATTGATCAGCAGGACCCAAGTAATAAATTAATAATAATACTGCCACACCAACACAAGCTGTCCAGCTGAAACCAGCAGCCATCCGAACATTACCAGCCATCCAAGCATGGAGACCTCTTGGCCAGAATGGGCCAAGTACACAATGTTTATGGGGTTTTTAGTGATAGATCCATTTGTTAGGCAGTCAGCAACATGTCATTATTTCACCAGTGATTTCAATGAGAATTCTGCCATGGCTTTGGAGTGGCTAGCACAGGTGCATGCTGGACAGACATATATGTATAGTGACGGTGTTGGAAAGTTTGGTAGTGTGGCGATGCTGACAGTACAAGAAAGGCCAGAGATACAGGCAGTGCAGGAAAGGCTGGCAATGCTGTCTTTACCAGAGATGACAGATATTTGAGTACTCATGGTTTATACTCAAGGGAGAGCTCATGTCTTGCACATATATGACCAAGAGGAGTTGTCAAGGCCACCCGGAATGAGTTATTCTGAGCTTGAACCCTGCCAGATGTGAACCCAGAGCACAGTAATGGTGATGAGTCATTGATAGTCACATGTGCACCCACATCCACCCCATCATGAAATAGTACAGTGACTGTATGGAACCGATTTGAGCTCACTGGACCTCACTGTTCCCTCAGAAGGTGGGGGGGCTGATCCAGGTCAGTTGGAGGGGTTTTGGGTTTCATTCGTCAACAATCCACATACCCCTCCACATGATACACCTTTCATTAGCAGATGATATGGTCACTCATAAAAGGCCCAGGAGCTTGTGTTAGCAACACCAGGGAATGATCCCCTACACATCAATATCCTAGAAAGGAAGGCTGTAATCAGTACCTTTCATTTCTGTAAAGATCGATCCTGGGGATGAAACGGTTCTATTTCAATCTGACAACACTGTGGTGGTGACCTATATCCTCAAACAGGGAGGTACCAGGCCACTTGTCTGGTGTTCTGATTTGGCATTTTTCTATGTGGGCTCATCAGTCTCCATATCAACATACAATTCAGATACCAATATCTCTCATTTTCCACAAGAGGGATCCAACTGTTTTTTTATTAACATGACTAGATTTGAACCCCTTAATACTTCTAGCATACACATTGCTAAAGTCACTATCGTACATACCATGTTTGCTGATAGCTTTAGCTTCAGTGTGCAGTATAAGAAGAAAGCATCCCCCTTTATTTTCACTAGAATGCTCTTCAGTTCAGATCGGAAGGTTTGTTGGTTCTCAAGATACCATCAGAATTCGTAGCCCAGAACAGAATACGTCTGTTGGTAGTCAAACAGTGTCCCTACTCACTTTCTTCCATGACCAGGTCGAAAACAGCAGCCATTGCAAGGTTCTATTCCTGCCCTCAGGGATCAATGATCTCTGACACATTCGGACACATTCCAACATCATGGCAGATGTGACATTGGGTATGACAAAGATCTCTTTGATCTGTTAGACAATTTGATATCCAATAACCAAAATCCATAACATTGTTTCCAAAATGGAATTTGTCTTGGGTTCTAACTTGGCTTAACTCGCTAAGGTTCCTATCATACAAGACATGCTTCCTGGTAGCTTTAGCCATCACATGAGGGTCAGTGAGCTACATGCCTATTTAGCTGACCCGAGCTATCTTCTGTTTAGTTTGGATTGTTTGGTAGTCCTCCTCACACAAGCAGGCTTTGTTGCCAACAATTAGTTGCTGGTAATTGACAAGTCAACACTCATCATCTCTGTTCCATAGACAAGTCTATAGAGGCAGCCACACAAGATCATGTCTGCACCCTCAGGCACTACTTGAGATGCACAGAGACAAGTCGTGGCACAAGCAATGCCTCTTCTCACGTGTCTTGCTGTTCCAAAGTTTTTAGCAATTCCTGTAAGACAGAACACAGATATCATGCTTCATGCCCTTTATTCCTGGCTGAATGGGGTCATACGCTTGGTGTACTGTGACATCTCACCAGATCAGATTTGCCTTGTTTGCGCACACAGGCACCACATGAGACACAGAGACAAGTCATGTCATGTGCAAGTATCACTTCCTCCTGGTCAAGGACAGAAAACAAGGCAACACCTCTCAAACCTTTGTTTCATGGTTGAAGTGGGTTATATGCTTGGCAAACTCTGAGGTCTCTCCAGGTCAGACTTGTCTCATGAGGATCATAGTTCATGAGATTAGAGCCATTTCTGTGAGTCTCACTTTTGAATGCAATGTTTTGATCTGAGACATTATAAAAGCTGTTGGCAAGCGTGCAGAGTCAACCATTTCAAGTTTTTACCTCAGAGATTTAGCATTGCATAGACAAATGTTGGATCTGGTAGGGCTGGTGGCAGTAGCACAGATGGCCACCAGACCCAACTAGACCAGTCTACACAACTATTAGCTTTGCTGGATTTGCTAGTGAAAATTTTGGTATTTGAGAAGACCGCAACTTCATCTTCTCAGCCATGTGTGTGTGTTTATGTATGTATATGTGTGTATATATATATATATATATATATATATATATATATATATATATATATATATATGCAG
Organism: Sinohyriopsis cumingii; assembly: GCA_028554795.2. Taxonomy (NCBI): domain Eukaryota; kingdom Metazoa; phylum Mollusca; class Bivalvia; order Unionida; family Unionidae; genus Sinohyriopsis; species Sinohyriopsis cumingii. The sequence goes on from CM068838.1 coordinate 98,521,180, forward strand.
TGTGACCACGCAATAGCATGGTAGTTGGGAGCCATAGAAAATGACCTGTATTATAGACCGAACCATGTTATAAGGAACCAGGTCATTTAGCTGAAAAAAATGATGGATATGTGGGGGAGGGTAGGTAATAAATGCGGGTGGTAAAATACATGCTTCATTGGCACAGTTACCATCTTAAATCGATGCATATTAAATGAGAAATACACCTGTAGTGAAAACAGAAGGCATATGTAATAGATTACTTTATTTAGAGAACTACGAATTGGTACATATATGTGAATACTGTTTATATATACATGTCTAATGTATAGCATGAATAGAGTATCAACACCATGTACTCACCTGCGAATCTCATCATATACATTGAATCCACAATACAAGTGATTCTGTCGAAAATATGTACACAGAGATTTGAAATTCAATTATTTTGTCGTAGGTCATATTGGTCTGAATTCAGTGGAAAAACAGCACAATCATGTAATGAATGATGACGTATATTTACTTTTTCGTACGTCCCAAGTCAAATTTAGTTTGGACTGCACTCAAAATGAAATGAACATGATATTCCACAGCATCGTTTTGATAATTACAACTGAAAGAGTTCATATTTTTCCCACATTATGATTCCAAAATTTTTATGGCAGAACAGAAACTTGCAGATGAGTCAAAATGCCTGCCTCGCTGCTCAAATCATGAAATTTAGTAAAATTGACAAGAATACCAAAATCTATTCATTCCAGATGAAATGGAAAAGTGGTTGCAAAATGTATTCTTTCACAATATGACTCTAAATTAAATTTTAATTTTAAGTAGACCAAAATGAGAATTTATTTTGACAGTGATGTTGAGCGCTTGACCAAGTGAAAATTTTGCTGGGCAAAGTTATACGTGCATTAATGTTGTGTACAGATGGATCTGCACTTATGTATTTAGTGTAGATCACAGCATAAATTCAGTTACTTTGCTTGTTTGTATGACTAAGCCTTAGAAAAATATGGACTTATTCTGTCAGATGGATATACTACACTCCCAAGGTCATGCAACATCTATCCAAAAATACTAGTTCATATTTCCCGATACAAATGCAGTAACCTATAAATATAGAGATAAATGACAAAAAAACTGAAAAGTATACCCAACTTTCTTTCCTAATGCAGCAGCATAAGTCTGCTGAGCATAGTTTCTAGGGCCACTTGCACCTCTTGTTCTGAAATTATTGAATATCTCTACTACAGACTATAGAGAAAGCAGTGAGATGATGAGATCATTATTGAATATCTCTTTTACAGACCATAGGCAAAGCAGTGAGTTGATAGAATCAGACCCCGCAGATAGAAACAGTGGATTAAATGCTGACAAAGTATCAGAAGCAACTGATTCAGGTGTGTGTGGCTTGAGTCAGGGATCCAATGAAAATCATGAACCAGGGGAGGCTGATTCAAACAGCATAAACTTGAGCAATAGATCTGATATGGAAACTGGTAGAAATATGGATATCACAGTCGGACATGAATCAGGTAGAAATTTAGATATCACAGTTGGACATGAATCAGGTAGAAATATGGATATCACAGTCGGACATGAATCAGGTAGAAATCTGGATATCATAGTCAGACATGAATCAGACGATGAAGCTGCTCAAGGTCCAAGCCAAAGTTCATGCCAGGTAGAAGTACACAAGGATTCAAAACTTACGGAAGAACCCAGATTAGCTGAAGAGGAGGACAGTTGTCAAGAAAGTGACCCATTTTTAAGTCCAAATGATTATGCAGGTATATCCATTTAATTAGCGATATCTTGTACAGCTTAAAAAGTTAGAAATACAGTATTGGTATTATTAAATTTTAAACAAAGACACAAGTAAACCTGTGAAATAACATTTTGCATGATTACGTACTAAAATACATTTTTTTAAAAGCATGCTTAATAAGACTTAAGTCTGGCAAACAGTACAGTTAATAATACTTTGCTATTTAGAAAATTCTGCTTTTGAGTTTTTTTACTGTTCTGACCAGCCAGAGTGACAACGGCATTATGGGCCTCTTTGTCATGAAACTTAGTTTGATTTGAAAATATTCTGACCAACGAAATAGCTGCACTTGCATATTTCAAGATAATGAATAAAAATTAAGAAAAGGACATTTGCAAAAACCATATTGATATTGTCATCTTCAGATTCAGTTTTTACCAGCACCAGCAGAAATACTCTTAACTTGTTCACCAAAAATCCCACATATCTGCATATTTTTTAACGCTAGTGGATATAGACTAGAGGAGCTTTTCTGATAACCTGTTGTCTGTCATGGAGTTCATCTTGCAAATCTTTCTACTGCTAATTCTTCTAAATGGGGTTTTCACTTAAAGATTTCTTATCATGTCTAATTGGTCCAAAATGAAAATAGTACGGATTAGAACTCCAATATGGCCATCTTGAAAATCTTGTAATTGCTGATACTCCTGAATGAATCGTTGTATTTACATGGGTGTTTTCACTTAAAGACTCCTGACATTGTGACCATCTTGCCAATCTTGTTACCATTATTTTGAAATGAAGGGTCAGTGAGCGCACACAGTGTGAAATAAACAGACTGTTTCATCATTTTCAAAAGAATGTTATGAATAACCACTGATACAGTTTTAAAACTGTCTTTTAATTATGTTAGAGGTCACATCATATGTCACTTTGTTGGTAACACTCTAAAAAACAAACCAGTTTTATTACAATAAAAAATATCCTTGCTGTCATATCCCTTGCATATATCATTTAATCTTTTGTTCCAATCTTCAACACCTTCATTATTATCATCAGCTGATTCTCCACTAAGGACAGAACACTTAATATTGTGTCAGACTTGAAATCTGTGCAGCCATCTGTTACTTGCAGTAAAGTCATCATATCCCATTTCAACTGACATTTTTGTTGATTTTTTCTTGGATCATTAGTCCAGTGTGTGGAATTTTCTTAGCATTCGCAGTGTAAAACCATTCAAAAACATTGTCGTTGAAATCAAGATGCAAACATCTCCTGGCTCAAACAATTTTCCTTTCTCTGTCCATTCCTGCTTCCTACTTCTGCAGAATTGTTTCCTTATCTTTCACAATATTGTTTATCTGAATCTTTCCGACATCACAGTTTTCTGCAAGGATCCTCGAAACCCCACCTCTTCTTGGTCAGTTGAATTACTTTCACTTTCTCTTCTATACTGTGAATTTTTTTTTTCCTCGATGACATGTTGATCTTTTTTCAGTAAGTTATTCAATTTGCCAACTACAAGACTGATAAAACAATTTTTATGCATTTAAACAAATTGCCATGTGTTTTTAAAGGAAATGATCTTGTCATGTGATTTGCTAGTCATAGTCTGGTACCCTATTGTTTTTATACATTTATTTACACTAAATGAGAGAAGCCAAAACAGCTTCATTATGTGCCATTAATATCACTCTGATTTGACCTTGCGGCCCTTAGGATTTGTAATCTTAACAATTATTGTCAGTAGTAATAGCCACTACTGTTCAATAATTGCAGTCTTAACAATTATCAGAGTGACTGGACCAGACATCTCATGATAACACAGAAGTAAGGCTAATCAGATTACATGTACTTACCGTTTTGTATGGATTAAACTTTAAGTCTTTCTCAGTTTTATGGAATAAATGTGGCTTCTCCTGAGGCATAAATGATACAATATTAACCTTAGTGGTACATGTACTTTAGTCAACAATTCTTTCAGTAACGAAAACCTGACATCGGGAAACAGAAATCGGATTACTTAACACACGTTATGAATAAAATACTGGTTCTGGATACATATTAAAACAAAATGCAGCCGCTTGTGAGGGGTAAATTTTATATTATTGCACTAATATGCTGGCCACAGGTCACGTTAGCTGGGTAGCCTTCGTGAGGGGTACTTTTGAACACAAACTCGTCGGTGCCAATGGATTCTGGCCATAAGGAGTGGGTGGCCGCTGGTCAAGGGGGCCGTTCAATAGGGGGACTAGTGTATTTATTTGATTGATGTCATATCGACATGTGCTTTCACCAAAAGGCTTCTAATGATGTCTAGTTAGTCATAAGTGAAAATGGTGCCAATAAGATTTGGCTGTATGGCAGAACTGCCAACTCTTATGATTTGGCCGTTAAGTCTTATGAAAATTACACTTAAAATACAGATTTACAGCATACTAGCATAAACTCTGGAAAAATTATCATTACCGAAAAGTCCAAATAATTGGTTCATCATTTTTTGTTTTTAAATCCAGGTTTCATCTTAGAATTATTAAAATTAGTCAAAGAACCAGACTAACTTTACAAAAAGCACCCCAGATGCTTTAAACTGCACCTGTTTGTTCATGTGAAGCATCTGCATGATCAAACTGTTGATTATAGAATTTTTTTAAATGGCGTCCAGAAAAAGATGCATGCTTAAGGAGGATAAAAGCTTCTAGAAAAGCGTTACTAATCAACACAAAAGAATAAAAAGGAGTACTCAGATTTTTTTGAATGAAAGCTGGAAAGGAAACAATTATAAAAATCGGACATCATTTGTCAATTTGAGTATGTCTCGTGGCGGGAGATATGATTGCCATCCTCATGTGAAATGGAAAACAATTTCCAAGAATTATGTCAAGTTGAGAGATAGCAACAAGCCATTGAGCTGCATAGGGTTTGTACAACTGTACTAGTAGTAAATAAAGTCCAAGCATACTTTACAAACTTTTCAGTTGAACATAACGTTTATCATCAATGCATCAAACTTTGTTTTACATTTTCCAGTTTTACAATAGCAGTTATTGATATTTTGTTACACCTTACTGAAAACTGGTCAATCTTACGGAAAAAAATCAACTGCCTTACTGAGATGAACTCATCAGGGTTGGCAGGTCTGGTATGGCAGTCATCTTGAAAACCATGTTATTGCGACCCTTTAAGTGGGTGCTCACCAGTTAGTATGTTCTTTTGAGAGAGTGATGTATGTAAGGTGAAGTTGTTTGCATTTAAAAAATGCGCAGTGGATAGAATGTTGGCATGCCTCTATACTTTGCTGTAATGTGGCCGAAATTGTACATGATCTCAGCACACTGCTAACTAAAATGACTGCTCCCTTGTGCTCCAAAAATCAGCCTGAATCAGTCTAAAGTACACTATCCTTAGCTGCTGTTAACCCTTTACCTCACAGAGTGTATGACTTTTTAGCCCTTGGATATACATGTAGCAAAAGTTACCCAGTGCAGTGCGCTATAAATAGAACACCTGTTACCTATTTGATTCCATACACATAATCCTGCCTGTTAACTGTTAAGCAGTGTAGTGTTACATTTAACAGCATATTTAACCATTTTACATTTTTGATACACATATATTATGTATGGAAAGATTTAAGAGTAAATTCTGATCGTTATAACTGTATAATTATTTTTCATGGAAGAATTTTTTATGTGCTTTAAAATCTTAAGAGAATTCATTCACCGTCAAGTCAGTGAAACCGCCTGACCAACCATATCTGACATTTCTCATGCTCAAAATTTTCAAATTTTTTGTCTGCATCTACGTTACTAAATCATCTGAATTTTTGATAATTTATAAAAAGTAATTGCTGCCTACATCAATATCAGAGCCTTTACCTAAGTTATTGAAGCTTTCATAGTTGTGATTCTAATTGTGAAAACTCAAGTAAGCACTGAACGAAATCCATGACATCCATTTTGGAGAGTGGAGAATATGACCCAGTTACTTTAAATAGCAGATTTCGACCAGAGCATAAACATTGACCACTTGATCTGATGTAATGGTCATTCACACCGATGAATGTAGTTTCCCCTGAAGATGGCACTATGAAAACCCAGTCAAAATGGCTGATGTTTACAGCAGGTATTGAAAGTCACTTCCATGAGAATATTGTAGAGGCAGCAAAAGGTGCTTCCATGTGAATGGAGTAGAGACATCCAAAGACGCTTCCATGAGAATGGAGTAGAGGTGTTCAAAGGCACTTGCATGAGGTAAAGGGTTAAAATCCTGGGAATATATATTCTGCCAGACTAGACAATGCCAGCTTTATAAAAGTGCAATGAATGAATTACCAAATATATAAAATTTACAAAAATTTATCTGATCTTCTTTTGACAATTTACCTCTGAAGCTCAGGAAGTGACAATGACCAGGTGGAGCTAGCATTTTTTGGAAAGGTGCACATCTGGAGTAAGGCTAAGCTGTAAACTCTACAATGCATATTACACCCATCAATCATACATCAAAATAAAAGGAATTAAAGGTTCTTTTAATTATACCTAAGATATACATGGTCTTTTTTAAATAGCCAGTATAACCTCTGAAGAAACCAGGGGAAATTCTTTTTCTTTAAAATTCTAACCCTATGCAAAATATGAAACCATAGAGCACCACCTCAGATGGGAAAGTTGTATGAACATGGGGATTTTGTATTATACTTCTTATGCTGGTTTTATCAACATGGTGATTTTGTAATAGGCTTCTTATGCTGGTTGTATCAACATGGGTATTTTATAATAGACTTCTTATGCTGGTTGTATCAACATGGGGATTTTGTAATAGGCTTCTTATGCTGGTTGTATCAACATGAGTATTTTATAATAGACTTCTTATGCTGGTTGTATCAACATGGGGATTTTGTACTATTCTTCTTATGCTGGTTGTGTCAACATGGGGATTGTGTACTAGACTTCATATGCTGGTTGGATCAACATGGGGATTTTATAATATACTTTTAATGCTGGTTGTATCAACATGGGGATTTTGTACTAGACTTCATATGCTGGTTGTATCAACAAGGAGATTTTGTACTAGACTTATTATGCTGGTTGCATCAACATGGGGATTTTGTACTAGACTTCTTATGCTGGTTGTATCAACATGTGGATTTTGTACTAGTCTTCTTATGCTGGTTGTATCTACATGGGGATTTTGTACTAGACTTCTTATACTGGTTGCATCAACATGGGGATTTTGTACTATTTATGCTGGTTGTATCAACATGCAGATTTTATACTAGTCTTATGCTGGTTGTATCAACATGGGGATTTTGTGCTAGACATCTTATGCTGGTTGTATCAGCATGATTGGGGATTTTGTGCTTGACACCTTATGCTGGTTGTATCAACATGGGGATTTTTTTGTACTAGACTTCTTATGTCCTATGAAAAGGTAATGCTGATCTGTCTTCCAAAATGCCCTCCATGGTGGCCATCTTGAATGTCTTCTTATTGCTACTCTTCCTGAATGAAGACTTGTGGTATTCACCAAAATATAACTTGTCATATCTAGTCCGTCTGATTGGATGGCCACATTGATATGTGATATCTAGTCAGTCTGAATGGATGGCCACATTGATATGTGATATCTAGTCAGTCTGAATGGATGGCCACATTGATATGTGATATCTAGTCAGTCTTTAATGAAAATGGTGTCAGTCTTACATCTACTTCTGCTTTTTATAAATGATCTGTCTCAGAAAATAGGTAACTGTGTTTAATGTGCCAACTTATACATGTATACAGATGACACCACTCTGTCAGATTTCAGGTGGCCAAAAATCACACCTTCAGATAGTCTTACTTACATCTGATTCCTGGTGCATGAAAGTAAATACAGACAATACTAGAGTATTAGTACTACCTAACAAAATGAGCTAAAGTGGAAAGTAAGTAACCAACATAGGTATATATATATATATATATATATATATATATATATATATATATATATATATATATATATATATATTTATTTATTTATAATACAAAAGCTACATACATGTACAACAATAACTAGACAGCTGTAATATTGGGGGGGGGGGTAAGAAATATTTGTAAATTATTCCACATGTTAAAATAGATAATGATGAAAATTTCCCAAATTTAATGAATGATATTAAAATATTTTTTAAAAAGTCTAAGCTTGTGCACTATTAGTGGCCCCATTATATCTCAGGAAATTATTTCATGCTGGAAAACAAGGTAATAATGTCAATTTAAGACCAAGTTCAGCTAATCGTCCAAAACAAAATAAAGAAATATTTAACTCGTTAACCCCTGGAAGTTTTTATTATTTTCACCAGAAATGTGAGTAGGAAACACAATTGGGAGGCTATTTCTGAATACATCCTAATACATCGACTTCCAACAGATTTTCCATTAGCCTAATGCCTAGTTGTGTTAGAAACATCGTTTTGCACTGGCTATTTTGATCACTCACGCATGAACAGGAGAAGGGTAAAAGTTGGAGATTTTTGTTTTTTTTTGCTTAGCGGACCCATCATTTTCATACCAAGACCATTCTTTATTCCATATGCCCATCTTATCCTACTTTTTGCAAAGGTTCCTGTCTGTGTGCGGCTCAGACCATCCTGCCTTAGATCTGAGGCCAAAATGTATAAAATCCAGACACAAAATCGGATTCTGACCATGGGTGAAATTTGGGAGAAAAAAAAACAGGTCCAAAAGATTAGGTTTTCCAACTGTATTTTGTAGTGCAACTAAAATGTCCAGATTATTTGGTATTATTGTAGAGCTAGATCTTTCTACCTTTCTATAATACCACCCACTTTAGTAAATCAAACATGACCTTGATGCTACAGAACTCGGCAGTATGCTACTACCTCTTGCCACGTTAAAGCAGCGTCAGGGGTTAATTAGTTAAGAAATTTATTTTGAATATTTGGGATGTTAAATTTGGAAGAAAATCACAAGGAAATTAGATAAAGTGCAGATATGAATCAATCTGATTATAATCTAATTAAGTGATGAAAACATAACATGTTTGATTTGACTAATAGATTACCAATTCAAAGTATTCATTCACAAACCAGATGATCCATGTATGAGAGACTTGAGTCAGCAATCTGATGAAAATTGTGAATCAGGGGAAACTAATCCAAACAACAACTTGATCAATGGATCAGATGATCCAGATGCAACCCACTGCAAAAGTACATCCATTTCATACCATGGAACAAATTTGCATCACACAGATGGAAATGATGCAGCTTGTCAAGTAACTGACCTCGATCCAGCCCTAAGCTTATGTCACTTAGAAGTGCAGAAGGAACCAAGACAGAGAGAAAAACCCACAACAGTTGTGGAGATGGAGGATGGCTCTCCTGATAGTAAGTCTGTCTGGGTGTACATGTGTGTTCATTCAGCTGGGTGTACATGTGTGTTCATTCAGCTGGGTGTACATGTATGTTCATTCAGTCAATATCTTTTGTCATTGCTAAATTTTGAAGACATGCATAGGCATGTGAATGTACATTTTGAATGACTATCTACTATCTGCTGTGAATGTACATTTTGAATGACTGTCTACTATCTGCTGTGAATGTACATTTTGAATGGCTATCTACTATCTGCTGTGAATGTACATTTTGAATGGCTATCTACTGTATATATATTTTGAGTCATGCTTACCCCATTAAACTTTAAGTATGGTAAATCAATTATTCTCTGCTTTTCTAAAATTCTGGTTTTGTTTTGTTTAACTTTGTGAAGTAGAGTTAAGCTATTGTACTATTCATAATGTCAACATTAGTTTTCACAAATTTGTATGTACATGTATCTACACAGTCATTGTATATTGATCATTATTTCTTCCTAGATTCTAAACAATGACTTGGATTGTGTTGTTTATCACCTGTCCCCAAGGTAGGGGGCTCTCTTTGTGCATGTAAATTAGTTGTACATTCTTCTTTCAATGTTTTCATTTAGCTCAAGATTTTTGCACATGGTATAAATATTGTTATGCTTGAAATCATCAAGCTTGATGTGGGGAAGTATCTTGAGGAGTACAACATGCACATCTCAGAAGCAGAGTCACTGTGACCTGTGTATCACCCTTTACTGATTTTGGTAAATTGTTGTTTTAATTTAATGTCCTCAAGCTCTGTTCATGCTAAAAATCATTAGACTAGATGATTTTATGGATTTATATTCATATCACACCTTTTCCACTAAGCAAGGTCACTGTGACCTACATTTCACATGTTTCTGGCAAAGTTCAAGTTTTTCTTTGCTTACCATGAAATAGGTTTATATTGCCATGGATATATAATGTTATATCTAGATTTTTGAAACTTGGTGAGGGTATGCATCTTGGTGGGTTCTACACCCTCATCACAAATGTAGGTCACTACAACCTTTATTTCATGCTTTACTGGTTAAGTCTTATTTTTAAGTTAAATTTTCAATATCTGTCTATACTGGAATCATCACACTGGATGATTGTATGAACCTCTATTAGTACCACACCCTTAGAACAAAAGAAGGTCAAAATGACCAGTATTTTACATTTTATTGGCTTAAGTTAAATTATTTCGTTCAGTTCATAACCAAAGAGAATTTTAGCACTCTGCATACATCATTCTGTACCAAGATAAAACTTTGTGAGAGCAGGCACCTTGATTAGTACAGCTCACTTGGGTTTCAGTCTCAATCACTTATCAAGCCAGAACCATCAAACTGGTTGTATTTGTGAATTTCTGATCGTACCACACTCGTAGAACAAATGTCATTGTGATCTACATTTGACATTTTACTGGTTTAGGTAAAATGTTTACATTTACCTCATGACCCCATTGTTTCTTTTTATCTGCAGTGTAATAATGTTACACATGGAATCATGAAACTTGGATACATCTTGATGTGTACTACACCCTCATCATAAAAATATGTCACTTTGGCCCATATTTCAAATTTCACTCACTTTAGTATAATGTTTTTTGTTTCTTCTTCTGTTTATGCTTCAGTCATTATACTAAAAGGTTACATATAATTCCATTAGTACTACAACCCACATAATGCTGCTTGTCACTTCAAGGTAATTACTGAGGCATGAACTATGCTTCTAATAGTGGTTTTACTGCATGTCACTACAAAGTAATTACTGAGGCATGAACTATGTTTCTAATAGTGGTTTTACTGCGTGTCACTGCAAGGTAATTACTGAGGCATGAACTATGCTTCTGATAGTGGTTTTACTGCATGTCACTACAAAGTAATTACTGAGGCATGAACTATGTTTCTAATAGTGGTCTTACTGCATGTCACTTCAACGTAATTACTGAGGCATGAACTATGTTTCTAATAGTGGTTTTACTGCATGTCACTGCAAGGTAATTACTGAGGCATGAACTATGCTTCTAACAGTGGTTTTACTGCATGTCACTACAAAGTAATTACTGAGGCATGAACTATACTTCTAATAGTAATCTTACTGCATGTCACTTCAAGGTAAGTACTGAGGCATGAACTATGCTTTTAATAGTGGTCTTACTGCATGTCACTTCAAGGTAATTACTGAGGCATGAACTATACTTCTAATAGTAATCATACTGCTTGTCACTTCAAGGTAATTACTGAGGCATGAACTATGCTTCTAGTATTAATCATGCTGCTTGTCACTTCAAGGTAATTACTGAGGCATGAACTCTGCATCTAATAGTAGTCATACTGTGTGTCACTTCAAGGTAATTACTTCAGAGTATCTTTAAGTCTGTGACTTTCACACAGTAAACTCTGACTTATAGGGATGGACAATGATAATAGCTTCTCAAGCTGATTTGAAGAAAAAAAACATTAATTCATATTTAACTAATTCATTATAATACCAGTGCTGTACTTTTTTTAATTTTATGTCATTTTCTTCTTGGATTAGATTCATTGATCACATTAGTATTAAGAATATAAGCCTGCTGCCTCCTGAATCCAGCCCTATTATAAGTCACAAATTCTTATTTCTTTTCTGTATTATAAACAAAGGGCAGTAACTCTTTTGCAGTACCTCCTCATGCCACACCTTAGTGTCACCAGATTTTAAGCTTCACTTCAGTAAACAACACTGGATGGAAGAAGCATCCCATTAATCCAAGTCTTTTTGTGTGAAATTCAAGCCATCCATTCAAAATTTAGACATAAATAGGATTTTACTAATGCACTCTGTTTATAACAAGTGTTATTTTGTGAATTATTTAATCAACTTTCATTACATGTATGTGTTAATTTATCTATTGTTTCTTTTTCATTATTGGTTCAGATCAGGTCCTTCTAAAAGCAGTAAATGCAGTAAATACAAAGCAAGGGAAGACATGTTTGAGTTCTGACAGGCATGTAAAAAATATACATCTAGCCCTTGCAGCATGTCTGATTCATGGTCTGAGGACTTGCTGGCTGTTCAGTAGAAATCAGCAATAAGCAGAGAGAAGGAAAAAACACTCGAGACCAGAATGCATATATGGACTATGCATCTGAATACAGAATCAGTTGTGAGTCAGGGAGGGGGATACTATGGTCCACACTGCACCAGAAATCAGATGGATGATGCCTTCTACTGCGACATCACCAGCTTTACAGGAATCAAATGCAGATAGTTTGCAGTCACAGTTTGATCCACCAGCCTTTTGGATAATATGACACAATTCTTGACTTTAAGCCAAATTTTACTTCCCTTTACAACTTTTGCAGATAATTTGGATACAGTGACAAATTTTCCTTAAATTTTAGGCAGCCTAGTGTAAGTTCCCTCTCCAGTCTCAACTTGGCCTTCTGGCCTATAGGACGTGTATTTTTCAGATCTAGTAGATCTAACATCTTGTAACATGCAGCCAACCCAGACATCCCAGCCTGGACTTGACCATCCAACCAACTCTGCCATCCCAGCCTGGACTTGACCATCCAGCCAAATCTGCCATCCCAGCCTGGACTTGCCCATCCAGCCATCCCAGCCTGGACTTGACCACCCAACCAACCCAGACATCCCAGCCTGGACTTGACCATCCGGCCAACCCAGACATCCCAGCATGGACTTGACCATCCAGCCAACCCAGACATCCTAGCCTGGACTTGACCATCCAACCAACCCAGACTTGATCATCCAACCATCTCAAACATCCTAGCCTGGACTTGACCATCCAACCAACCCAGCCATCCCAGCCTGGACTTGACCATCCAGCCAACCCAGCCATCCCAGCCTGGACTTGACCATTCAGCCAACCCAGCCGTCCCAGCCTGGACTTGACCATCCAACCAACCCAGCCATCCCAGCCTGGACTTGACCATCCAACCAACCCAAACATCCCAACCTGGACTTGACCATACAACCAACCCAGCCATCCCAGCCTGGACTTGACCATCCAACCGATCCATACATATTAGCCTGGACTTGACCATCCAACCAACCCTGCCATCTCAGCCTGGATTTGATTATTTGGATCTTAATGATTGATTCAACCATTTAACCAGAAATATGGCTTCATATATTTATAAAATAGGAATCTTAGTGAAAGATCCATTCCTATATGCAAGAAGACAATTATATATTCAGATCAGGATGGCTTACATGCATCTGATTTTCACTTCCCACCCAAATGGTATTCACATGGTTTATATAGGGATGATGGCATGTAGTACTGTCTCACCAACCAGAGCCGTATTGGCAATCCAGCGAACTAATGATAGATCTTATCATTTCACCAGCAATATGACTCCTTATATTTTTAAGAATGGTAATTTTAGTGGAAGATCCATTCCTGTGGGCAAGAAGATGATTACATATTCAGATTGGGATGAGACTGAGAACAGAAAATCATTTCCTCCATTCATTCTACCAGCACGGCTGGTACCGAATCAGAACAGTCTGGCTTACACGTGTCTGATTTTCACTGCCTACTCACATAATATTCACAGTAGTTTATTTATGGATGAAGGTACTGTGTCATTGTTACCTAAGAGCATGATTTATCCTGATGTGAAACAGGCAAAGGATAAGAGTATATAAACAGTATGTAAAGATACTTCTTAGTGACAGCCCTACTCTGATCCAACCTTGGAGAGGACAGAGTTTAGTTTTAAGGTGGCTATCTACTGGGTGTAGCCAGATATAGAATATCAGTACCATCACCACCACCATGCATGACTATAAAGCCAAAGTGTCTGTCAATATCGAGGATGAGAAAGAGTCACCATCTTTCTACCCACTTCCTCAGTCAGCAAAACGCGAGAAAATTAACAGTCAGCTGTCTGAACTTGTCTATGGCCTGAAGAATGATACAGCCTTCTTTTCAGAAAGCCAGATACAAGCCATGTTCTCACTGCACTGGTACAGGACACATTCCAATACAAATAATACCGAACTCCCATTATTGGATAAGCATATAATGGTAATTAACTTGTCTGTCCCACCATTTTATAAGGTGGATAAGAATTTATTTCTGGCATAATTAAAACTGGTTAGATATACTGGTGCCACATTTTGGATGCTGGATCTGGCCTCATTGATGATTTTCTGACCAGCAGAATTACCAGCAGACCAACACGTTTGGGAGCTGATGGCCTGAATGGCTCAGGTCATTGATAGATCAGCTCACCATTCAATGGCTAATGCATGGACTGCCTCTTCCAATCTTGTTTTGATATGCCATGATGCATGTTTATGCATAATATCACTAAACCTGCATCAGGCACTAGCTTTAAGAATGATTCAGTTTGACCCACCACTGCTGTTTGGGATCAAGGCCTTCCATTCTGAGGGTTTATGAAGGGGAGTGGCAAGAACTATATTCTGAAGGCTTATGGGGGAAAGTGGCATCTTCTCAGTGACTGGTGTAGAGTCAAAACCATTATCCCATTGAGTACCTTAATGCTTCAACTGATCGACTTTCTTCTCTGGTTATACAAGGAGAAAATGTTGGCACCAATTACCATCAAAGACTACTGCGCCCTGACATCCGACACATTTAGGTAACATGACAGAGGAGATACCGGTCATGATAAAGATCTGTCAGACTTACTAGCCATTTTTTATTTGAATAGATCAAAATCATTCACTCTGTTTCCAAAGTGGAATCTTTCCTGGGTTTTAACATTGCTTAACTCAGAGAAGTCTGAGCAATCAGCTAGGACCTCACTCAAGTTATCATACTAAACCTGTCTCTAATAGCTTTTACTTGAACTTACAGAGTGACATGCCTTTTCAATTTACCAGTCGTTGGTCCAGATCAAACTGTTAGGTAATCCTCATGATACAACAAGGCGTTGTGGCCAAGTATCATTTGCTGTCAGTTGGCAGTCTGAGTCATCATACGCTCCCTTTCATATGTACATAAACTGAGAGCATTGGCCATGTTAGATCCTGTCTGTGCCCTGAAGCTCTAATTAAAGTCTGTGCCATGAAGCACTAATTAAAGTCTGTGCCATGAAGCACTAATTGAAGTGTACAGAGACAAGTTGTGGCAACTGCAAAAGACCACTTCTGTCTGTAAAAGCTGGAAAAGAGGATATCATCTCTCAAGCCCTGTCTTCATGGATTAAGTGGGTTATACTCTAGGCATACTTGAATGCCTGAAAGGATAGAAGTTGCCTCATGAGGATTTCAGCCCATGAAATTGATGCAGTCTCTGCAAGCCTTGGGTTTAAACACAATATTTTGATCCAGGACATCATAAAAGTGGTTGACCGGCATGAAATGAACGTTTTTTGTTTTTTTTACTTCTGGACTTAGCTTTACAGAGTCAGAGTCTAAATGTGGTGGGTCCTGTGGCATAGACAACCTTCTTAAACCAACACAGCCTCTTAGCTTCACAGGATTCACCAGTGAATTTTGACAGTAAGAAGGCTTTAGTAATCAACTTCTTAACATAATAGAGTTATCACAGATCACATAACCATAGGCTGTGTTGCTTTACGGAAGAGAATGGTTAACATTCACATGAGGAATCCAATATTTCTTAATAGAACTATACCTGATGTACAGGTAGTATGATCAGCATTCCCCCAACTTATTGCCTCTTCTCCTAATGAGTGTGTGTGATTTGGATTTTTAATGTAGCTTTAACCATTTTTCACTCATATCCCTATGATATCTGCAGTGTGGCAGCTTACAGATATCTAGCACTGGGGCTTTATGCCACAGACAGGTAGCATGATGTCCCACCCAGTCACCTTATGCTGACACCAGGCCAACCAGTCCTAACACGAAGTTCTTAATGTTGCATGCCAAGCGCAGCAGCAGTTAGTAACATTTTTATAAGTCTTTGGTATGACTCGGCCGGGATTCAAACCAGTGACCTCCCACATCAAAGATGGACGATCTAACCACTAGGCCATCTGCAGTCATTTTCCTAATGTTAATGTGATATTGGTACCTATTACCTATTCTCCTAAATTTAATGTGATATAGGAATGTATTCAGAAAAAAATCAGATTTTGTAGTAAATTATGATTGTCAAAGAATAGTATTTACCCAGTCATATTGTTTTTGAAGATTGATCTAAACACTTTTCTATGTGGGCATGCTCATGGGTAGTTCACTCAGCATTAAAATGGTTACACCAAGTGGTGGCGAGGGAAGGTACTGGGCAAGTGTTACTGCCCTTTGTGTATATGACATAGACAGGAAAGACAATTTTCATCTTATAGTAAAATTGGATTCAGGAGGTAGCAGGCTTATGTTCCTAATATTAATGTGATATGGGTAAGTATTCTTGAAGAAACAATATACTACAAAATTTAATTTCCAGTCTCTGGAATGCATTGGTTATTCCACAGATAATTACCTTTTTGGCAGTTTTGTCCTTCACTTAATTTTCAAACAATAGGTAAATGAGTTTGCAAGCTTAAGATTGTATATTAAAGGAAAACATTGGCAAAATCAGAAATAAAGTTTTTATCCTTTTGTTGCCTCATTTTAGCCACTGTTTAATGTAATAAGTTTTTGATTGAAGATTTGGGTTCTTGTTGATATAATTACATATATTGTTAATTATAAAACTTCTAACTAATTAATAACCCCAATTGCAACCTTGCTTAGGACAAATTATATGTAAACATAGTTATTAGAAATTGTATGAGTAATGTTGTAGACATTTTTTATTTTTCCTTACAGAAAAAAGTTTACAAGAAAAGAAAGTTGCTGTAGTAAGCCGTAAGTTTCGTGTATGTCAGATTTTACTATTTCACTTTCATTTACTGGAAGCTTATTTATTCTGTTTATTGATTTTATTTACATGCAAGTCCCCAAATATGGACACAGACCAGAAGAGCCTGCTGATTATCATCTATAGTTTCCAATGTCAGTCCACTGTATTTACAGTTTCCATTGTCTGTCCACTGTCTGTACAGCTTCCAATGTCAGTCCATTGTCTGTACAGTTTCCATTGTCTGTCCATTGTCTGTACAGTTTCCAATGTCAGTCCACTGTCTTTACAGTTTCCATTGTCTGTCCATTGTCTGTACACCTTCCATTTCCTGTCCAGTAGAACATACCTTGCATTTTGTGATTGTTATTCTAATCTACTGAGAATATTGCCTGGAAATTTTACACACACAGTTATCCCTTGCATGCTTTGAAACTTTACACTTAAAGTTAACCTTTGCTTGCTATGAAACAGTATACACACAATTATCCCTTGCTTGCTCTGAAACTTTACACATCAAAATGGATGGTCATGTGTCATATCAAAATGGATGGTCATGTGTCTTATCAAAATGGATGGTCATGTGTCACATCAAAATGGATGGTCATTTGTCATATCAAAATAAATGGTCATGTGTCTTATCAAAATGGATGGTCATGTGTCTTATCAAAATGGATGGTCATGTGTCATATCATAATGGATGGTCATTTGTCATATCAAAATGGATGGTCATGTGTCATATCAAAATGGATGGTCAGGTATCATATCAAAATGGATGGTCATGTGTCATATCAAAATGGATGGTCAGGTATCATATCAAAATGGATGGTCATGTGTCTTATCAAAATGGATGGTCATGTGTCATATCAAAATGGATGGTTATGTGTCTTATCAAAATGGATGGTCAGGTGTCATATCAAATTGGATGGTCATGTGTCATATCAAAATGGATGGTTATGTGTCTTATCAAAATGGATGGTCAGGTATCATATCAAAATGGATGGTCATGTGTCATATCAAAATGGATGGTTATATATCTTATCAAAATGGATGGTCAGGTGTCATATCAAATTGGATGGTCATGTGTCATATCAAAATGGATGGTCAGGTATCATCAAAATGGATGGCCATGAGTCCTATCAAAATGGATCGTCATGTGTCATATCAAAATGGATGGTGATATGTCATGTCATGATAGATGGTCATGTGTCTTATCAAAATGGATGGTCATGTGTCGTATCAAAATGGGTGGTCAGATATCATATCAAAATGGATGGTGATATGTCATATCATGATAGATGGTCATGTGTCATATCAAAATTGATGGTCAAATCAAATGGGTTTTTTTCGTCAGAAGATTCTTTTCATAAGTAATTGGTCTGAAAAGACAATGGTGTGGATCATACCTCCAACATGTCCACCATTGTTGCCATCTGGAAAATCTTAATGCTACTTCTCTGGAGTGAATGATTGTACTGATAAAGGATTTTCACCATCTGACTTTTTATGATATTAATTTGGTTCTAATCAGAATGCCAATATGGCCAGTTTTGGTGGCTGTCAGGAAAATCTTGTTATGGCTTCTTTTCTTTAATGATACCAAATCCTTTCTCTAATTGAGATCAGGTAAAAGAATGACCCTCAAGAACTTGATTTTGTTTTTAAATTTTGTTTGTTTTGCTCTAAGATAAAAATTTAAATATCTGCACCAATTGGTAAGTTGTGTCACATCATTCATGTTATTTTTTTTTTCTTTTTTGTGGCATTTTATGCAATAAATAAATTTTTACACTTTGCTCATTGAAAATGTTTATTTGATCATGTAATATGTGTACCACTTGAAATGTTGGGAGCTTGAAATACAATTTCCCATGCGGATTTCCTTGTAAACATTTGTGTAAAAAATATTTAAAAAAACAAAAACAAAAAATAAAAAATACACAAAACAACTGCTGAATCTACACCCGAAATTGTTTGTTTGTTTTTGTTTCTTCCATCTTAACAACTGGCATATAATGTGTAGATGCTATGGTCCAGGGCATTCAGAACAGTCCCTGTATTCATTTCTAACTAACATATTAAAGAAAGAGAAAAGGAGAGGGTAGGATGGGTTTTTATTTATTTTTAAAATCACTTTCAAAAGAAAGTGTTGTGATCCACTGTGTTTTACTTGTGCTAGAGGCTCTCCACTAACAGAAAAAGCTGCATGAAATTGTACCTATTTATGATGTAAAGGGAGGTAACTTTGTGCTTGGCACTTATTCATAGAACAGTAGCACTGATAAAGGAACCCAACCAGCTTAGGCTAAGAACAAGTTTGCATAGTAAAACACAATAGCTTAGGCTAAGAACAAGTTTGCACAATAAAACACAATAGCTTAGGCTAAGAACAAGTTTGCATAGTAAAACACAATAGCTTAGGCTAAGAACAAGTTTGCACAATAAAACACAATAGCTTAGGCTAAGAACAAGTTTGCATAGTAAAACACAATAGCTTAGGCCAAGAAGAAGTTTGCACAATAAAACACAATAGCTTAGGCTAAGAACAAGTTTGCATAGTAAAACACAATAGCATAGGCTAAGAACAAGTTTGCATAGTAAAACACAATAGCTCAGCTTAAGAAAAAGTTTGCAAAATAAAATACAATAGCTTAGGCCAAGAACAAGTTTGTATAGTAAAACACAATAGCTTTGGCTAAGAACAAGTTTGCATAGTAAAACACAATAGCTTAGGCTAAGAACAAGTCTGCAAAATAAAACACAATAGCATAGGCCAAAATTTAGTTTGCACAGTAAAACACAATTTCACTATTATAACATTTACAGCACCAATCAGCCAAAATTCAAATGGAACAAATCTCTTTCATTGTCATTAGCATTTATTCAGAACAGAATGTATGCCATTAGTATTCTGCAGGTTTTAAAAATGCATTATTGAATAGTGTAATTTTCACAATTGTACAGTGCATTATTGAATAGTGTAATTTTTACAATTGTACAGTGCATTATTGAATAGTGTACTTTTTACAATTGTACAGTGCATTATTGAATAGTGTAATTTTCACAATTGTACAGTGCATTATTGAATAGTGTAATTTTTACAATTGTACAGTGCATTATTGAATAGTGTAATTTTTACAATTGTACAGTGCATTATTGAATAGTGTACTTTTTACAATTGTACAGTGCATTGTTGAATAGTGTAATTTTTACAATTGTACAGTGCATTGTTGAATAGTGTAATTTTTACAATTGTACAGTGCATTATTGAATAGTGTAATTTTTACAATTGTACAGTGCATTATTGAATAGTGTACTTTTTACAATTGTACAGTGCATTGTTGAATAGTGTAATTTTTACAATTGTACAGTGCATTGTTGAATAGTGTAATATTTATAATGGTACAGTGCATTGTTGAATAGTGTAAATTTTACAATTGTGCAGTGCATTGTTGAATAGTAGAGTTGTAGAATAGACTTATCAAATTAGAACTTCAGCAGTTCCATATTTTTCTCAGATCTATTCATCAGTGGAACATACCAACATATTATTTCACTTAATGGTTTATGATTCTCTAGCTCCATTTGTTTTTGTTTAAATGATTTTTTTTCCTGTAAGAAAAGCATTATGCAAGATGAGTCTAGAAAGCCTGCTTTGAAGAATGATAGCTTAAATTAAAAACAAGACCCTTTTCCCCTGTGACTTACTGTTTATCAGTAGTGCAGATTTATTTATTGGCATTTTATAGTGTTTAGATCCAACTTTTTCTGCTTTTATTTGAGAATTTCAGCTTGGTGACCTCTTTCTTGTTTTTTTTTCAGCATTTAATGAAGTGCAAACTGGTAAGTTTATAAACAAGCTTGCGTACATCATAATTAATGTATTTCAGGTAATTTAATGAGACTGTTGACCAATCAACAATGGTCAACATGTCACTTTTTATCAGTGACCCTACTGAACTACAAACCAAAAGATATCAGACAGGCACCACACAGTTCCATATCGGTCCATGTTTTTGTTGCCTGCAGTCTGATATGTTAGCATTTTGTCCCGTTTAACCTTTTGCTTCCCATATAAAAATCTAACCCTGTTGACGTCACAGTCTGGTTCCCCATTTCAAAAATCCCCATAAACTGTAAAGCAATGTCATTGTGAGGAAATTCCAGTGTAAATTACTTGTACATTTTTAGGGCTGTGCTGCATGTCTTGATTTGGTTCAGTCCATTTTTATGCTTTGTCTGTACATCCCTGTCCATTCATCCATCCTTACAGTATGTCATTGGTTCTCAAACCCTTGGTTAGGTTGTAAATCAGGGTTGTGAGGGCAATCTGGAGGGTTGCAGAGGGTCACCAGAATTTATTTTGAGGGTGGCAAAACTTATCAAAATGTTGAAACATGGTTATGACGCTCAGAAAAAATACTTTATGGTCATTCCGTCCATCCTTAAATCCTGGGGAACTTTTTAGCAGGAATGCTAAACACCAATCGACATAGACAAATGAATATGATTGACATATTTGTATGAATATATAGATAATGGATTTGATTCCCAGATCATTACTTCATTTTTTGAAATATTTTTAATACTTTCTGAACACTTGAGACCTTTTTGATGAAAACATTGTAAACATGATTAAGTTTTAAAAAACTTGAGGTAGAAAAATGAAACTTGATGTAGGTGTATTTTTATAAAATATTTAAAGTTGCTGTAGGCATATTTGTATACAAATGAAGTTTGATACACATATTTTCTGACAAATGAAATTTGATGTAGGTATATTTTTATACAAAATTGAAATCTGCTGTAGGCATATTTGTATTTCAAATTAAATTTATTTGCTTTGATTTCCCAAACTATTGGATTGATTCTGTTTGTATTTGAACCATTATGAATCAAAGACACTTCTTTGTATGACATAACCCAGTCACACCTTGAACCATAGGATCAAATTTACAGTCATAAAAAACCTTGCATTAGGGTTTTGGTTAAAGATTTTTCGTTTAGTTACATTTCAGTAACCCTTCCTGTAGATTTGAGACACCAATTATTTTACAGCCATTAAACCAGTCTACGGTTTGGAGGAATAAAAAATAAAATTGTAAATGTTTGAGATGCTCCCTTTGCCTAGCAATGGATTTACTATATCTCCAGTTATTAACTTCACAAGTTCAATCTGTGCACAATCTATGCAAAATATTTGCTTTTATTTTGATATATAGTATCTTCTGCTCCAGTGGCCTGAAAATTAGAGCATCTACCTCAGATGCAGGAGGTCACAGGTTTTAACCTACGCCGAGTCATACCAAAGACTTACAAAAATGGTACTAACAGCTGCCTCACTAGGTGCTCAGCATTAAGAGGTTAGTGTTAGGACTGGTCAGCCTGGTGTCAGGATAATGTGACTGGGTGGGACATCATGCTACATGTCTGCAGCATAATGCCCCAGTGCTAGATATCACTATAAACTGTCACACTGCAGACATCATAGCGATGTGACTGAATTTCTTTTAAAGCTACATTAAAAATCCAAATCACACACATACACACATACATGTGTATAATATCTAATTTCCTCTGACAAAGTGCAGTGAAACCTTGCTGCTGCATGATGACCAGGGTCCACAGAAAGCTATTATGCTATGATCAGGGTCCACAGAAAGCCATTGTGCTATGATCAGGGTCCACAAAAAGCCATTGTGCTATGGGCAGGGTCTACAAAAAGCCATTGTGCTATGATCAGGGTCCACAGAAAGCCATTGTGCTATGGCCAGGGTCCACAAAAAGCCATTGTGCTATGATCAGGGTCCACAGAAAGCATTTGTGCTATGATCAGGGTCCACAGAAAGCCATTGTGCTATGAACAGGGTCCACAAAAAGCCATTGTGCTATGGCCAGGATCCACAGAAAGCAATTGTGCTATGACCAGGGTCCACAGAAAGCCATTGTGCTATGATCAGGGTCCACAGAAAGCTATTGTGCTATGGCCAGGGTCCACAAAAAGCCATTGTGCTATGACCAGGGTCCACAGAAAGCCATTGTGCTATGATCAGGGTCCACAGAAAGCTATTGTGCTATGATCAGGGTCCACAAAAAGCCATTATGCTATGATCAGGGTCCACAGAAAGCCTTTGTGCTATGATCAGGGTCCACAGAAAGCCATTGTGCTATGATCAGGGTCCATAGAAAGCCACTGTGCTATGGTCAGGGTCCACAAAAAGCTCTTGTGCTATGATCAGGGTCCACAAAAAGCTATTGTGCTAATTGTACCATATTGAGCTACTGGAAAACAAGAGATGGGGTGGCATTAATATATAAGAGGGTGTTGGGGACATAACTTCAGAATTAATTGACCCAATTCTCCACCTGTTCCTTATTAAAAACAAGAATTTCTTAAACAGATTTAATATTTAATTGTTAGATTTTTTTAAATCACCAGTTAATCTAGTTTTATCCATAATACTACTTCAGTACTATAATCCTTCAATGTCAAAGATATTTAATTTATATTTAAATTCTCACGATATCTATATTCATATAAACTTCATGTTAACCCATTGAATCAGATCTTTTGTCTCATCCTCACTCAGCTGTCATTAAGGGGTTTTCCCAAAGATTGACTAAGGGCCATGAGTTTTCTCGATAGTGTAAGTGGTGGTCTGTCCCCAACCCAACTGACCCCAACCCCTCATGTTAAGACCCTTGGTCTCTGAAGCTAGTTAAAGGGTTCACATCCCATCCTGGCCCTTGAAACCACCCACTTTGGACACTGGAGTGGCATATGAGGGTATTTTCCTGGGGACCTAGTGTTGCCTTCCAGTTAATACATTGGAAGCCTCAGAGCTAAAGGCTCATGGTCTTTTGTAATCATACTCATGAATGATATTCTCTTTGAGGCAGCCTCATTCAGCTTGTCAAAGGAGGAATTTCTGTCACCAGTTTGCCTTCCGAATTTGTTGGAAGCAGTGGCCAAAATGTCTAAACATTATGTCCATTGCTTTATAAGGGATCAGCTACTCCACCTCTGCATTGATGTTGCTTTTGGACACATCCAGAGTCCTACTGGAGCACAATATCATCCATCCCTGAAGTTCTTCAGAGCCATGCAGTATCAGTCCAAGCAATACCACAATTCAGGGCTCTTCCTTGGCAAGTCAGGCCCTAAAAATGGGTGTTGCAAAGGCCAAGGGAGGACATTTGTGGCCCTAACCCATTTCTAAAATAAACAGATAGGTATTATGCCATTAAAATTAGTTCCCGCAGAAGAAATTACATTTTCATAGTATATGCAATCAGGGCAATACAGTTCTAGAGAGAATATCCAACTGACAATTAGGCAGACGTCAACCACATGAGCAGTATCATGTACACTTAGGTCTCTTGTTTTGTTATTTTCCTGTTTAGGACAATAGTTGTTTAAGCATATCAGCCACCACTCAGGATGAGAAGACAAGTTGATTTCTTGCAAAGCTTAATTTTACATGCTTCTAAATATCAGGATTGTTTAATGTTTGTTGCATTATTAACAGGATCACTAATGACACTCATGTTTCTGTGCTGTAGACCTTTAGCTGTAAGAAAGGAACTTGGATAAAAGCTAACTCAAATATATAACTTAAAACCACCAGCACATAATGCTGAAAACCAACCATTATGAGGGGAAGGTGAGAAATCCTTTCTTTGCAGTTCACATTTTGTAGTATCTGCCATTTAATATGGTTATTATAAAATGTAACAGTTAATATGGCTATTGAAACATCTGACATTTAACATGGCTGTTATAACATCTGCCTTTAACATGGTTATTATAATATTTAACATTTAATATGGCTGTTGAAACATCTGACATTTAATATGGCTGTTTTAACATCTGCCATTTAATATGGCTATTGCAACATTTGCCTTTAATGTGGCTGTTTTATCATGTGACATTTAATATGGCTTTTGTAACATCTGACATTTAATATGGCTGTTGTAACATCTGACATATAATATGGCTGTTGTAACATCTAACATTTAATATGGCTGTTGTAACATCTGACATTTAACATCTGACATTTAATATGGCTGTTGTAACATTCAACATTTAATATGGGTGTTTTATCGTGTGACATTTAATATGGCTGTTGTAACATCTAACATTTAATGTATCTATTGTAACATCTGACATTTAATATGGCTGTTGTAACATCTGACATTTAATATGGCTGTTGTAACATCTGACATTTAATATGGCTGTTGTAACATCTGACATTTAATATGGCTGTTGTGACATCTGACCTTTAATATAGCTGTTGTAACATCTGACATTTAATATGGCTGTTGTAACATCTGTCATTTAATATGGCTGTTGTAACATCTGACATTTAATATACCTATTGTAACATTTCCCATCTAATATGGCTGATGTGACTATTTATTGCTGAAAAAAAAGAAAACAAATATTTTTAATGGCTGTCAAGAAATTTCAGGTCAATATCATGGACACATCACATAAGCTTTTCAGGACTTAAGCATCCTACCATAAAGCCTTTTGACTAAGTGAATCTGATATGCCATCTTAGCAATACTAGTTGCAGAGCAGAGGAGTTTATACAATGACTCTGTACCTGGCATCTGTCCATCATTGACATGTGTTAAAATTTGTTATTGCTACTCCTCTTAAACTCCTTGAAGAAAAGTTAAGAAACTTTGCATGGTGTTGCTTCTGATGGTTTATTTGGTCTTAAATGAAAATAATTCCCTCAGTCAGTCAGTATGGTACAATATGATTACTGGTTTGAAAATAGCATCCCTCAGACAATCAGTACCACTGCAATATGATTACTGGTTTGAAGATAGTGTCACTCAGACAGTCACTATGTCTGCAGTATGATTACTGGCTTGAAAATAGTGTCCATAAGATATGATTACTGGCTTGAAAATAGTGTCCATAAGATATGATTACTGGCTTGAAAATAGTGTCCATAAGATATGATTACTGGCTTGAAAATAGTGTCCATAAGATATGATTACTGACTTGAAAATAGCGTCCCTCAGACAGTCAGTATGGCTGCAGTATGACTACTGGCTTGAAAATGGTGTTCCTCAGACAGTCAGTATATCTGCAGTATGACTACTGGC
This sequence comes from Sinohyriopsis cumingii, assembly GCA_028554795.2. Classification (NCBI taxonomy): domain Eukaryota; kingdom Metazoa; phylum Mollusca; class Bivalvia; order Unionida; family Unionidae; genus Sinohyriopsis; species Sinohyriopsis cumingii. The sequence goes on from CM068838.1 coordinate 98,547,243, forward strand.
TTGAAAATAGTGTCCATAAGATATGATTACTGGCTTGAAAAATAGTGTACTTCAGTCAGTCAGTATGTCTGCAGTATGATTACTGGCTTGAAAATAGTGTCCCTTACATATGATTACTGGCTTAAAGATTGTGTCCCTTAGATATGATTACTGGCTTGAAAATAAAGTCCCTCAGATGGTCAGATTGGCTCCAATATGATTACTGGCTTGAAAGTCATTTTATTTCGACTTCTTTGAAGAGATGATATATAAAGATTGGGTTTTCACTAAAACATATTCATTATATACTTGGCCATAAAAAAAATAATGCTGATTTCCAATATGGCCATCATGGTGGTCCTCTTGAAAATCTTATCACTAGTCATACTGAATGGATTATTATATTAACATGGGTTTTTCACTAAAGCACTTGTTTCAAGTACATCCTTGGTCTTAAGTGAAGAGAGTGCCATCTTGCATTCAAAATGACTATCATGGTGGCCTCTTGAAACATCATGTCTACTCTTGAATAGATGGTTGTAACAACTTGTTAAATTTGCTGCAAAACTTGGTAACATAAGTAGATGGTTATAAATGAAAAATGGCGCCAAATGTTTGCATCAAATATGGTCACCTTAGCAGCCAGTTTCAGATACTTGATACTACTCCAGTAGAATGAATGGCCATACTAAGCATGTGTGTGCATTCGTGTGTGTGTGTGTGTTTGAAAACTTTTATGTCTACTTGTGCCAGCATGACAATGATGTTGATTTGAAATTCAATATAGCTGTCAGATGGTTTCAGCATTCAGCAGTTAAAAAGAAGAATGGTCTTATCTTGGATTCCTGGAAATTCTTTTTAGCTAGTTGAGCATCAGTCCTTTCACGGGACTCTTGTATTTCACAAAGGTTTTTCTGTCAAGGAATCTAGGTATGTTCATAGCTTGTCACTTCATATCCTCTTGTGTCTTCACATTTTAAGGTGCTCACTGAGCTCTCCGAGTCTCATTCCAAGGACAGCTGGATTGGAGCAGCATTTAGTCTCACCTGGCAGGTCATAAGGAAGATTTGTATTATATGCTTTTGGTGACAGCTGGTTGGTAGCAGCATTTGGTCTCACCTGGCAGGTCATAAGGAAGATTTGTATTATATGCTATTGGTGACATCTGGACTGGAGTAGCATTTGGTCACAGGTCATAAGGAAGATCTGTATTATATGCTTTTGGTGACAGTTGGTTGGTAGCAGCATTTGGTCTCACCTGGCAGGTCATAAGGAAGATTTTTATTATATGCTATTGGTGACAGCTGGTTGTAGCAGATACTGGTGAGAGTCAGTTGGTTTTGCAATAGTAAGTTCTTTGCTCTGTTTCTGACTGGTAGATTGAATATTCATGATGACATTGGACGTGTGTCATGACTCAGACTAACTTGAAGTGTGGGCGGGATGTCACTGGTGAATTCAAAGAATAGTTTGAAATTGTTGTCTGTTTTATCCATTGTGATTTTGTGTTATCAATGAATCTGCACCAATTTAGATATCTGTTGAGGAACTTTTGTTTTAGACTTCTCCTGAAAATATTGCCATACAAAGGGGCCACTTTAGAACGTAATGCTGTCAGTTGACTTGTACAAATTATTGGCTGTGTAACACAAAATTGTTCAACTGAGGAACATGAGGCCATCTGATATTGCCATATACAAGAAATATAACCAGACAAAATCGTAAATATATCCATTGTAAAAATAATTCAGCAGAAATTTTTATTTAATATAACAGATAACCATAATATAAAGTTTCAAAATTTTCCATTCAGTATTTAATTTAGTACATAACCCTGATATAAAATTTCAAAATTTTCCAGCAGAATTCAGTATTTAATTTAAAAGATAAACCTGGTATAAATTTTAAAAATTGTTTGCAGTATTCAGTATTTAATTTACTGAATTTAATTTACCAGATAACCCTGACATAGGGTTTAAAAGTATATTCAAATCTACATTAAAATATGGAATCAGATTTTAATCCAGATTATCTGGTCAACTTCTGTTCTCTTTTTGGTCTGATATCAGGCTGGTAAGTCTGTTGTTGTCTTCATAGTTCTTTGTTATTGATGTTGCTGATGAATGGTATTTCTGTTCTTTCTCCTAAATGTTATTTCTTTCATCATCATTATTGTTGTTGTTGTTGTAGTTATTATTACTGTTATATTCCTGTTATTAATATTGTTATTATTATTATTATTTACAGGGTACCCTTCAGATTCTAGATTCAATTATGGAGGAGCTGCAGCTAATTTGTCCATGAATTGGATTTCTTTTGGCAGTAGTTTATACCGTGAGAGCACAAACCAGTAGGATGACTTACTTCGCATGAGATCCAGAAATTGAAGTCCTTTGGGCAGTAGTATTTACTGTGACAGCACAAACTAGTAACATGGCTACATCACATGAAATCAATGAATTGGAGTCCTTTTGGCAGTAGTATTTACTGTGACAGCACAAACTAGTAACATGGCTACATCACATGAAATCAATGAATTGGAGTCCTTTAGGCAGGCAGTATTTACGATGAAAGCACACCAATCAAATGACCTACTTTGCATTAACTCAAGAGGAAAGAAATAGCAGGAACCAAAGCTATTTCAGCCACAGTATGTGTATAGTGTATTTGGTTCTTATGAAAATCTAGTTTTTACATACTCACTTGCTTTAGCAAACCATTACATTTTAACCTTATTTTAGTTAGCTTTGCTACATGGAACTGGCTGAGAAATTTTGGCTTTTTAAATCATGTATTTCAAAATGCTTCTTTTTTATCATAAATTCTAACTGTACTCTGTTGTAGCATAGGTATGCAAATTTTAGTAGTCAGTTCTGTACTTGTATTTAACTACTGGCAGCGATATTGCTTTGAGCAGTGGTCGGTAGTGTAGATGTCATTTCCAATTGCTTTTTCAAAGTTTTGCTCAGTTTATAATGATGTACCACCTTGCAAAATCTGACCTTTGTAGGGGTGGGGTTTGCAGTTTGTGCAACAAAAATGTTACCGTATAGTTTTAACGATTTGCTCATTTTTACCTTTTCCATTGAATTGTAATTGAATTGTATCATCTTTAGCTTGTATACTTTATCTTGGAATACTTCATGCTAACATTTATTTGTAATGGTATGACCTGCTAAAGTTTTAATGTAATTTAAATTTATTTGTAATGGCATGACTTACTAAAGTTTTAATGTAATTCTTTATTTACATTTATTTGTAATAGTTTGTCATCCCAAAGTTTTATATAATTATTCATTTTTACATAATCAGAATTTGACTACTGTATTATACATCATTTCAAAAGTAAATCAGAGGATAGTTAAAAAATAGTTCATACAACTGAAAGCCACCAGTCTAATTTCCATACTGCATTTGTGTAGAGATTGTAAAAATTCAGGACCCATGGCACAATTTTGTTATATCTGATTTAATGTTATAGCAGGATTTCAATAAAGATGGGAAAGAAAAAAAATTAATTGTATGAAAAATGAAATATTTCTTGCACATGTACAAACAACAGTCTGAAAAACCATATCGTATTAAAGCTTGAAAAAGTGGGAAAAAACATTATTATAGTAGGAACCAAACTTATTTTATAATGGTTACGTTATACATTTCACAGATTGGAACAATGTATGTGCTATGAAAAACCTAAGGCTTTTTACTGCATATTCTTTCCCACTTTCCTCATAAGCTATTTATCCACAATGCTAGTTGGTGGCCCAGAAGTCATAACATGCAATCAGTAACATATATAGCACCTTTAGAGCTGTGACTGCATACAACAAGTTTGGTTAGAAAATATTGAAATTGTCATTTCTGTTCAGATATTTTACCTTAACCTCCCAGAGGTGGGAGCCAGAATGTCACCCCTCTTGCACATGGTTACCACAGGGGAAACATAGCAGGGAAACCATTTGGAATCCCCATCCAGAAGTTCAATAGGAATATTTAGCAGATGTGTAAAACTGAATCACAGTGTCAGATATGTAATACAGAATCACAGCAACGGATGTGTAAAACTGAATTACTGCAAAATTTTATGAAATTGTAATGTGAATTATTTAGTAGGCATACAGAAAAAAAGGTTACTGCATCAAGTGTTGGGAGCAAATTCAGATTCAAATAGGACTCAACTTGTAATCTCCACATACAAATCAGGTCATAAGTTAATATGTAAATTATCCTGTATTTGTAAGAACTAATGTGACTCCTGTCCATCCTGAATTTTGTTATGGCTACAGTCATAATCATGTGCAAAAGGGGTGTTATTATTATTCTAAGTTCTTTCCCAGGGGTCCATTGGAATGCCAGTCAGAGGTCAAAGTTCAACAGCAGGGACAATTTTGAATATTTGTGACTAATTACTTGTTGAATATGGATGTGTGTATATTTCAACAGGGAATCTGGAACCACATTAGCTCAGCTGGTAGAGTGTTGGATACAGGCATCAACAGTTCACTACCTACCCAGGTCAAACCAGGCTGGCTGCTTGTTTTGTCCTTGGGGAAGGTCATTTAACTCCTTGTCATGATACATTCAATAATGTGTGAAGAGTATCATGAAAAGCACAACATGAAAAACAAATCAATAGGAAATGAGGAATTAGTAACATATCCATTCTTTATTTTCTGTCTCATCATATTCAAGGCTGCCCTTCATGTAGCTACACAGCATTGATATCTGTCTGTCTCATCATATTCAAGGTTGCCCTTCATGTAGCTACACAGCACTGGTATCTGTCTGTCTCATCATATTCAAGGTTGCTCTTCATGTAGCTACACAGCATTGATATCTGTCTGTCTCATCATATTCAAGGTTGCTCTTCATGTAGCTACACAGCATTGATATCTGTCTGTCTCATCATATTCAAGGTTGCCCTTCATGTAGCTACACAGCATTGATATCTGTCTGTCTCATCATATTCAAGGTTGCCCTTCATGTAGCTACACAGCATTGATGTCTGCTTAAAAACATCCATAATAATAAGGTCAAAATAGTAGAGGGAAATATAGAACAGATGCAGTAACGTTTTGTTATTGATATGGAATGTTTGCATTTACATACATACATACATACATACATACATGCATGCATGCATGCATGCATGCATACATACATACATAAATGTTTATAATCAAATGAGACATCACAAAATATTGGTTGTTATCAAGTACATGACACTGTACCTGTCAGTGTTTATATAATACATGTATTTTTCATTATTATCAATTGTAAGATACAGTACATGCCAGTACTTATATAATACTTTTAATTGGTTATTATCAATTATAAGACATGGTACATACCATTGTTTAATTAATATTTTTCATCGTTTATCACAAAATTCAGATATGACAGTATGGCTTTGGGGTCCCCTGTTAAGTGTTACATCTAAAGTTGAATGCAATGAAGTTGGTCTAGATTTGCTCTTCCTATATTGTGTCATAACTTAAAGCTCTTAGTGAGCAAAGAAAGGCATGACATTTTCCCAGACATTCATTTTTTGTGACATATGATGATAATGTAAAAAACCAAATGCAGTTGCTGGAGATGTTCATTATTGGCAAAAGATCTCAAGAGTCTGGACTATGTTTATCAGGCAAAACAAATCATCCAAAATGTGAAGTGTACCAAATTACTGTGTGTCATATTAATATAACAGTAAATGATTACCGTTTCTTAAGATATAGTACATGATTGATGTAAATATTTACTTTACGAAAATCGTACAGAACATTACATTTTCTAGCCATGTTTTTGTACTACTGCAATAAATATTACTTTGTTTACATTTTACATTCCAAGAATATTGTACGTCATTTACATGAGACTAAAAGAATGGCACTTGGTCTTAACATTTTACATTCCAAGAATATCATACGTCATTTACATAACGAGACTAAAAGAATGGTGATCATATGATGTATATGGTGCTCAGTATAAATATTCTGATTTTTCATAGTGCAGAAGAATCATCAAAATAAATTGTGTTTTGTGATCTCAAAAATGAACATACACTGCAAGAATGTTAGCATTGGCAAAAAAGTAGCATTCTGTAATTTAAATTTTATTTTGTAAATGTACGTTGATGAAAATTAATTCACTTTTCTGTATTAGCATCCTGAGGTAGCACTTTGTTGATTGAATTTCAGTGTACAGCAAGAGCAATGTAAATGAAATTTATTTTTACACATTCACATCCTGGAATAAATGAACCAATAAAACAAAATACCAAGGTATATGTTGACCATTTAGTAACATTCAGGTATTCTGAAAGATGTGCTTGGATATATAAGTATTTTGCCATATTATAAAACATTGAAGTACATGTATGGTGTATATAAGAGAATGAAGTACATGTATATGTATTATGTGAATAAAAAGTTGAAATATTAATCATTGTTCTAACAGTATAATCTACTTTGTTCAAACCCAATTCATTTGGATTATTGGTTAATCCAAAAAGTGTATCCCCTAAAATCATCCAAACAGTTTATCCCCTAAACATCATCCAAATGTGTATCCCCACTAAACATCTTCCAAATGTGTATCCCCACTAAACATCATCCAAACTGTGTATCCCCACTAAACATCCACCAGATTGTGTATCCCCACTAAACATCATCCAAATGTGTATCCCCACTAATCATCCACCAGATTGTGTATCCCCACTAAACATCATCCAAATGTGTATCCCCACTAAACATCATCCAAACTGTGTACCCCCACTAAACATCATCCAAACTGTGTATCCCCACTAAACATCATCCAAATGTGTATCCTACTAAACATCATACAAACAGTGTATCCCTACTAAACATCATACAAACTGTGTATCCCCACTAAACATTATCCAAATTTGTATTGCCACTAAACATCCTCCAAACTGTGTATCCCCACTAAACATCATCCAAATGTGTATCCCCACTAAACATCCACCAGATTATGTATGCCCACTAAACATCTTACAAATGTGCATCCCCACTAAACATTATCCAAATCTGTATTGCCACTAAACATCCTCCAAACTGTGTATCCCCACTAAACATCATCCAAATGTGTATCCCCACTAAACATCCACCAGATTGTGAATCCCCACTAAACATCATCCAAATGTGTATCCCCACTAAACATCATCCAAATGTGTATCCCACTAAACATCCTCCAAACTGTATCCCCCTACACATCCTCCAAACCTACATTTATCAGAACAATTTTCATCTTGTCTCATTAGCAATCAGAATGTCATTGCCCTTTTTGTTACCTTTGTAGAAACCTTGGATGTAAGTACTGTTCATTTCAAAATTCCCTCAAGCCCTTGGTTGCTTCTACATCATAACATTAATGATGTCACATGTTTCATCACATACTTGTCACAACACCCTGATGGTGCATCATGACATTTTTTGAATGTGGATAAAAAGCTATTTTAAATAAAGAATCGATGTATTTGCATCAAAAAAGTCAATCTTATATACGATGTATAGGAAAATACTGTTCATCGTACTAAATTCTTCACTCTAAATAATAGACTTCAGATTGAAAATATAACCAGTAAAGCACTTTACCATTAAAATGCGACTCAGATGTATTAAAATGTCTTAACTCACCCTAGCAAAATTAGCATATGAAAATAAATTAACTAATTGCTAGACCTTTAACTTCCGCCTGTTTAGCTGGACCATTTTTTACTGATTTTTGCAGCTAAAATTTCTCTTGGATTTTTTTTTCTCAGTCTGATGTTTTAACTTTGTTGAGATACTCATCCTACAAATAGAACTTGTTGTGCTCAATTCAAAAATTACTTGTCATTAGAAATTAATAAATTACAACTGGAAAGAGAAATGAGATTAATGGAAGAAATAAAAAATGATTGTTGATGTAACCGTATATAGGTAACTCAATTAATACAGAAATTATTTTATTGACCATGTACAAGTGACATAATGTACGGTCGATGTCCCTCAAAGTAGAATATACTCAACAAGGTGTTCGATTTCGTATCAGCAGGAGAAAACACGTTAACGCTCACATAATTATTATTTTGTTTAACATTGTAAGGTTCAAGTTCAAAAGAACCAACATGAGTCACTTAGGTTTAGGCATGATGTCCAGATCATTCATCCTGGCAGAACTGTGTTAAAAAAAAAACTAAAACATGATATGATAAACATTGGAGTGAAAAATTCTGTGAAAGGGTTGTTTGTACTCAATCTGATAGAGACTGAATGCAACGACTTTGTTAGTCACATCGATATCATATGTCAACATTTTTATTTCATCGCCATTATATGTCAACTATTTTTACGTTGATATCGTGTCAACTTTTCTATCACATGGCCATCATCTGTCAACATTTCTATCACATAGTTATTATATGTCAACATTTCTATCAATCATTATTATAAACATTTATATCATGACGCCATCATATGTCAACATTTCTATCACATCTTTATCACATGTCAACTTTTTATCACATAGCGATCATATGTCAACTTTTTATCATATCGCCATCATGTCAACTTTTTATCATATCGCCATCATATGTCAACTTTTCTATATATTGCCATCATACGTCAACTTTTCTATTAAATCGATAACAAGTGTCCAACTTTTCACTCGCATCATTATTATATGGAATGTTTCTGCTTGCAGTGAATTAAAAGTAATTAATCAAAGAAAAAAACTATGACTGTGGAAGATTCAGAAGATAAATAATAAATACGGTTAGAGCTAGCTACTGGTTAATGCATTTTTTGATACAAATACTGTTATTATTAAACATGTGGATATCAATTAAAATGGTCATTGAAACAATGGACTAACTGTTCCTGTCGGTTGTACCTGCAGGCTTGTCCAAACCAATCAAGGAATAACAGGTTCGCACTATTGGCCTGGTAAATTTGTTGAATAATTGGTGTTTTGTTTATCTATCCTAATATATAATTTCTGGTTTAGTTGTTGACTCTACCTGCTTAAGATTAAGCCCTGTTTTGTTATCTAAGCTATTTTCAAATTTCTGGCTCAGTGAGTTTATTTTAATTGTATCTGTCAGACTGAGTAAAGGAGAGTTAGCATGTGTATTTATTTCTTGTGTCAAAATGTTGTGCTAAAGCAGACCCAGTTTATGTTTCATTAATGTGAACATAATTGTCGATTTCAAAGTATCGCGCTTGGATAACTGTCCTGCATCTTTCATTGACTTTATCAATTAGTGTTAAGCTATTTTTATCTAAATTTGCAGAGACTGGTTGCAGACTACAGCTCCTATCCAATCTAGATAAGATAATTAATGAGATACTAATGCATTTCTGAAATGTAAAAACAGGTCATTAATTCTGATAGTAACAGACCTCGTATCAGTCGTAGTCATACTACTGACAGTTGTAGTGCTACATTTTTAAGTTACCTCCCTTAAGCTGGTGACTTATTAAACAGGTCCTGTTCATGGTTTTGCACATCCAGCATGAAAATAAACCAAAAAAATTCATACTATTTGGTTATTATGCACAATAATATTCTGACACTAGGTCCAAGAAAAACCAAACCATACACTGTCAAATAAGTTAACGACATGGCATTACTCTAATAAAGATTGTGGAAAACCAAAATGAATTTAAAAGTTGCAGCAGGGTGAGGAGTGGGGTCGGTGGTGGGTGGGTGGGATAGAGTCATTCTTCAGCATATAATGGGCTATGTATGGCGGCCAGTCTATTTTTATGGAGGAAGAGCCCTGGGAAAACCTTCGACACACAGGAAGCTTATAACAAGCTTTCTCCCATACCCACATTCTTCAAGCCTAGACTCGAACTGAAGCAGATAGTAGAGAGATGTGGGATGTGTAAAGACATTTAGACCATTCGATCATCTGAGGACCCCAGATAGCTCAGGTATTACTTCCAATTCACCGTCATCATTTTCTTTTTGTCATTTGCAACATTAGCATAAAGGAAATGAATAAATAGTAAATGTTACAACTATTGCTACTACTAGTAATATGTGTGCACATTATTATGACAATGACGATGAGAACGATGATGTTGATTATCAATGATATCTAATATCTTCCACCAAGTAAATGTTTACTCGATTATAAATACAAACACGAAAACGTGTGGAAGCATATAACACTGGAAGAATACAGTAACAGTTAAATTACGCTCTGAGCCATGTTCGGCAATTTTACTTTATATGTACCTACCATCACCTTGGGCAATGTAAATGAATTGCAAACCATTCAGTCAATACTCAGGCTGGTTCTCATGTGAAAGGAAACGAAAACAGTTCTGAGTTACACTAAATTGAAATCGAAAGTGTGTTTGTGCATGTGTGTGTGTGATTTGGAATTTTAACGTAGCTTTAACAATTTTTCAGTCATATCGCTACGATGTCTGCAGTGTGGCAGTTTATAATGATGTCTAACACTGGAGGATCATGCTGCAGACATGTAGCATGATGTCCCACCCAGTCACATTATCCTGACACCAGGTCGACCAGTCCTAACACTAACCTATTAATGCAGAGCGCCAAGCGAGGCAGCTGTTAGTACCATTTTTGTAAGTCTTTGGTATGACTTGACCGGGGATCGAACCCATGACCTCCCGCATCCAAGGCGGACGCTCTAACCACTAAGCCACCGGAGCGGTCCGAAATCGAAATCAAAAGTAGAGTCAAGACAAGAATATAGATCAACAAATCATTTTACAGCATGATACATGTGTTATATGTTTGCATCAGTCCTTATTCACTTTGGCGATGCAGTACTAAGATATTATTGAAATCGCGAAATAATAGTTTCACGAAAAGTAGGTCATCGCAGTAGCAATGAAAGGATAGTCTCACAAGTTATTTAAATAGTGAATTGTGCGTATCCAAAGGAAAAAGTGTGTGTGTGTGTGTGTGTGTGTGTGTGATATTTGGATTTGTAACGTAGCTTTAACATTTGTTCAGTCATATCACTACAATATAAGCAGTGTAGCAGTTTATAGTGATGTCTAGCACTTGGGGCATCACGTCACAGACATGTAGCATGATGTCCCACCCAGTCACGTTATCGTGACAGCAGGCCGACAAGTCATAACACAAACCTCTTAATACTGAACGCCTAGCGAGGCAGCTGTTTGTACCATATTTATAAGTCTTTGGTATGACTCGGCCGGGGTTCGAATGCGTGACCTCCCGCATCTGAGGCGGACGCTCAAACCGCTTGGCCACCGAAGCGGTTCCAAAAGGAAGAAGAAATATAAATCATCCAACAAAGAAATAAAAAAAAAAGTGTAAAAGTTTAAATTAAAATATTTAATACCTTAACTATTGCCCACGCCTTAAGAAATTCCGTATATTTAACCTTTTGCAAGGAAACTGGTATTCGATGAATTAGGCTGAATTTATATTAAGTTGAACGATTGCAAAACAAATCTGGATAAATTGTATTTAAGATTGTGCGATTTTATTCCCCCTGATCTCTAGAATGAATGAATGAATGAATGAGTTGTCCTTGGCCTTCGTAAGAACGTGGATGACTATATATTGCATGCAAACACTTCTTATGACTATGATCTCACTGTCTACATGACTCAACTGTAAATCATACCAACTAACATCAGCACTTTCTTTCCTTGTGATAACACTTTGCTGATCATCACAAGGGTTACTTAAGTGGGGCAGTTAATCATGAAAGGATTTCCTTTGTCCGATTGCAACAACCCAGTTCGTGCTAGTTTGAACCTAATAGTGTAAATTTAGAATAACAAGGACTTGTTGACTTGGAACCCTAAGTTAGTTACATTATGGGGTAGTTGTCAAAGTCAAGAAGTTGTCATCCTCAAAACTCTGTTTTCTACGTTTCATTTTATTACTTAGATACCAAAATAGGCAATACTAACATATAGAAAAGTGATATAAGTGTTTAAGTTTAAAGTCTATCTCTTCAAAGATGATAACATAGAATAAGTAAATTGAGAAAGTCTGAGAATCTCGGTACATCACAAATCATTACCTCAAGTTCGGTCTTCTGGTACCCATGCAATATGATCCTAACATAAAATACTACAAATGGTAGGGAACAACAAGCATGGTGTAAGAGATAATTACAATGTAACAGAAAGATAATTACGATGTAACAGAAAGATAATAACAATGTGGCAGACTGATAACAACAATGTAAAAACAAATAATTACTATGTAACAGAAAAATACAATGTAACAGAATGACAACTACAACGTAACAGATAGATAATTTCAATGCCACAGACAGATAAATACAATGGTAAATCACATACTTCACCTTGTCTAACTGTTTCTATCCCATACCCATATATCTTCACTACAAAGGTCTAGCATACACTACGACCATATATATATATATATATATATATATATATATATATATATATATATATATATATATATATATAAAACTAAAGGAACTTTCTTTTTTCATGTGACATAAGAAACAATCATAGGAGTTTGAATTTCTCTGTGCTGATGTGTGTCTGTAGAACACAATGTGAAGTTCTACACAACTTACTTTGCAAGTGTAATCAAATATTTTAAAAAATAAATGAATGAATAAATAAACAAAAATAGGGAAATCCAGGAGAACTCATGCGGCTAATACATTCATCCGCATTTTTATGTATTTCAAGATTTTTCATTGTCCGTCTCCCTCTCCATTGTTTCTGTATTTCGACCCGCTCCTTATTTGCTCTTCAAACCGAAATTCCGGACACGTTTAATCACGCCTATGGTACTTCCATGTGCATTGACCAGATTCTCAGTAGCGTGGTTAACGAGAACCAGGACGATATCTGCAGCAAAGTGTGTACAACATGCGTCACCATGTAGCTCAGTATTTTCCCCGGTGATTAAGGGGTGTTGTCAATATCAATATATAATATTCATTAACAAATAACACTGTCTGTATTTCACATTTAAATTGATTCTATCGATCAATTTAGATGTTTATGAGATGTATTGCTTTTCAAAACTAAAAAAAAAAATTACTATAATACGCATTTTTAGAAATGAGCTTCGGTTGGTAGCCAACCCCCATCTCACCTATCTCTGTAGATGACTGCCAGTGTGATACTTAAGTTCGGTGACTACTAAAACGGCCTCATCTTAGCGTTGATTTATAAATAGAATACTTAGAAAAATTATGCAAGGCCCAAATAGGATAGGTCATCATGGCACACAGCTATAGACCAATGTTTCGGAAGATAAAATCAGTAGGTAGGAAATAAAGAAGTAAAAGAAGACCAAATATTTCATGCAGTCACCTCTATTTCTATTTAGTAAATGTTATGAATTAATACAAATAAACAAAAGATTAGTCTAATTTGATATAAAAATATATTTAATTTCTGCATTTCAACCCACCAGCGCCTTTATGAGCAGAAATTATTGAAGTACTTTATCTTCCGATGGTATTGACTGCACACAGGTCAGATAAGAGTGTGTAATTCATTCCAGTAATGATCGTATTTCTGTTTAAACTAAATAGGTATTGCGGGATTTAAATATGCTAGGATAAAATTAGAACAACAATGACTTGTTGACAGTACAAAACGAGTTAGGTATATTGAGTGTGTGGGGGGGGGGGGGACAAACACAAGAAGTTGGCATTTCTTGATCTCTTGTCTCCGCGCTTAACTCTATTCCTCAAACAACCATGTTAGCCCTGTTTATATAACCAAAAATAATATAACAGTCTAATATAAAACTGCATCGTTTTAAAGATGATAACACATAATAATTATATTTTTCAGGATGCATCACAAATCAACATCTCGGGTTCGGGCATTTGGCACACAGCCACCCAATATATTGTTCTTTCTGTCATAACAAAAGACACGTATTGATTTGAGTGGTATAATATTGGATTTATATTGCTGTTTACAAGGAGGTTTTAATCCAAATATCGAAGATAGATCCACCCGAAATTATGACAATAATAATGTATAATGAAGGTGGAAAATACGAACCAGCTATTAAAATATTTATCTTAATCAAAATTCTAACATATTACGATTTGAACCTAATAATTACAAGTATGTTGTACTAGACATATATATAGACATAATGATTAATCATATGTTTGGTCTTTGCCTTATGGAACCACTTGCATCCTATTTCCATTTCCAAAGCCCCATCATGACTTTGACAACAACCAATCATTTTAAAACAAAGATAGAACTTGTTTAGATGTTTGCTACAAATTTTGAAACAAGGTCAGAATTTAGATCAACGCCTGGTGTTTATAAACTAACAGTTAAGGTCAAATTATCTCCTGTAAAAAGTATAATCTCTAGTAAAGAAATTTACATTATAATAGCATATAATAGAATACAAAATTTAAAACTGACAAACAATTAAATTAAAATAAATATGAATTAAATCATATATACGTAACACCTTCCCCTATAAAAAAGAAAGATTTATATGATAAAGCTTTCTTTTTACCATAGATTAATTATGCATGAGTTTTAAGAAAAACATAAGAAGTACTCTTATGAATTATAAACAGTGTACATGGAACAATACATTGTTATACACGGGAAATTCAGAGATAGTCTCGACCTTAGCATCTATAGGTTTAACTTGTCCATGTCCCACAATATGTCCTAAAAAAGTACCACTAGCACGGCAGAACTCACTTTTAGATAAATTAATTGTCAATCATACATCTGTGAGTCTGTCAAAGAATTTCGAATTGTTGCTAAATGTTCTTTCCAGGTGTCGTTATAGATGATGATATCAATCGATATAAGCATCACAATTGTCTAGACCAGAAGTAATCATATTCATGAGACGTTGAAATGTATTTGGCGACCCTTTCATCCCGAACGGCATTACTTTATATTGATAAAGTCCATCTGGAGTCATGAATGCCGAAATTTCATTTGCTCTTTCCGTTAGTGGAATCTGCCAAAATCCATTCAGAAGGTCACATTTGGTGACATACTTGGCATTCCCGATCTTATCAATACAGTCAACGATTCTTGGAAATGGGAATGAATCTGTTTTTGCCACACTATTCACCTTCCTATAATAAGTACACATACGGAAAGTTTTATCTGGTTTTGGAACAAGTATGCATGGTGAACTCTAGTCACTTTTACTGGGCTCTATAAAATCATTCTTGAGCAAATATTGACCTTCCTTTTCCAAGTATTCCTGTTTGAGAGGGTTCATCCTGTACGGGTGTTGTTTGTCCTTGTAGGAACATCTGGAAATAAGTGGTCATTTTCAAATAATAACTGTTTAAGATAAGTTCTTTCTTGCTCTTGCAAATGTGAAAGTTTCTGGTCCAAATCTTTCATAATTTCTGAATTCCGAGGATTTGTCACTCCAGTGAGTGGGACAGGTACAACTAAATTAACTGCATGTTTAACCTGGCTATCTCTTTCAATATAATGGTACTCCTATAATTTATTTAGATCCAAGGAGCACTAATATTATAATTTAACTCATGCATTTTCTTCTTAACTTTGTAAGGGCCGTAATATCCAAACTGAAGGAAAACTTGAAGAATCAGCAAGAGAGACAAAAATCCATTATTGCCAAATTCAAAAGTTCTCTCCGCTATAGTTCTGTCAAGCCACAATATCAATTTTGACTTGAATTGCTCAATGCCAAATTCAAACATAATAGGCTGGAAAGTTCTTGACCTAAACTTTGACCTTTGATCCAATTGGACAGAGTTGGAAAGGCCAAAATGAGTAAAAGATTTTACAAAGCTTTTACTATTGTTTTAGATTTTATTTTCCTCAATAGAACTGCCTTTGGAAACCTTGTTGACGCACACATAATGGTCAACAGCTATTGGTTACCTGACTTGGTCTTAGGTAATGGTCCAACACAACCTACCATAATTCTACTGAATGGTTTGTCGAAGGCAGGAATAGGCTGTAGATGAGCCTTGGAAATTTTCTGATTTGGCTTACCTACCATTTGACAGATATGACAAGATCTACAGTATTTACTAACATCAGTTTTGATTTTTGGCCAATAGAAGTGAGTTAATAGCTTGTGATAAGTTTTACTGATCCCTAAATGACCAGCCATTGGTGTTTCATGGGCCAGACGAAGTATTTCCTGTCTGTAAGGTTTTGGAACTACAATTTGATAGTTCACTGACCATTCGTCATCAGCAGGTACCTCGGGAGGTCTTCATTTTCTCATAAGAATTCCATTTTTAATGAAATAACAGACAGGAACTTCAGTAGCTTCAGTTTCATTAATGGCCTTCTGAAACACACAGGAAATCTCAGGATCTTTTTCCTGTTCAACCACAAGTTATTGTCGTTTATCACCCTGATTAGAATAAAGAGAATGAATCGTTAAAAGAGGATCACTGTGATCAATACCTTCTGATTGATCCAAACAAGGAGTGAAAGTGACCTCACCAAAAGCCTGACCAATACACATGTCAGCTAATGGAATATTTTCCTTATCAACATCATTCTGGAGAGCTTTCTTTGCCATAACTCTGGTAACTGCACAAGCTGTAAATACATCTGGGAATTCTTTTTCAATTGGATCTACTTTCTGCTCCAAGCAAGGCTTGTCAGTTACAAGTGGATTAACCACAACCTTTCTCCAGCTAGGTCGTTGCCTAGTAATAAATGAATCCCCTCAACGGGTAAAACTGAGACCGTTCCGACTGTCACGGGTCTGAAACTAAGTCTGATGACAAATTTACACAGGGGAGGGGAATATTAACAAAGCCGCACTCTACTCCCTGAATAAGAACACTCTCATTAGAAGAAGACTTCTCAGAAAAAGGCAAGGTACCTGACAATCAAAGACTCTGAGAAGCTCCTGTATTCCTTAAAATTTTAATAGGGATAAGATTGGCCGAATCACCCAAGCATGATATAGAACCCTTTGATGTGAATAGTCAGAATTTAGATCAACACCTGGCATTTATAAACTAACAGTCAAGATCAAACTATTTCCTGAAAAAAGTATCATCTTTAGCAAAGAAAATTACATTATAATAGCATATAATAAAAAAAATTAAAACTGACAAACAATTAAATTAAAATAAATGTGAATTAAATCATATTTAAGTAACAAGTACAAGATCCCATAACACTTGTGTCATCATGTAGAGTACAACATCTCGTAACACCTATGTCATCATGTAGAGTTCACATGAATCATTAGCATACGTGACAATGCCTGCTGTACCCAGTCTACAGAGATATTCATGGTCTTAGTGGCCCACGCTATCTAGTGTCAGGTCAGGGCATCTTCAAATGTGACAAAAGTATTCCGAATTTAAATCTACAGAGTCAGAAAACGTTAGAAGGATAAAAACAAAGAGTATGGAGTGAAATGGAAAATAAAAATGTATAAGAGATAAAAATGGAAACAAATGAACTGGAATGTACCTTTATTTATATACGATATTATAATGAAAAGGACTTGTAGCTAATTAAAATGTATCTCGTTTATTCAGCACTAATTTTAAAACAAAGGCCGTAACGTATGCTAAATGTTGGGGTTGATATTTGAGGGTAGTGGATGTAAATAATTTTTCAAGGCCAAACATAGTTAAGCAATCTATCTATCTATCTATCTATCTATCTATCTATCTATCTATCTATCTATCTATCATTGTTACAACAATCTTACAATTATTCGCCACCTTATTGTAATGAATATTACGTTCAAATTTCAATATGGCGGAATTTAGAATAAGTACGATACCTATCCTAAATAGAGATTCACGTTTTCAGTTTCGTCATAAATTTATATGGATGGCACAACTTCGATATTTGGGTCAAAACGTCCTGGCAAATTACATGAATTTGGATGGATGGCACAACTTCGATATTTGGGTCAAACCTTCCTGGTAAATTACATGGATGAGAACAAGGGCGAATGTAAGATTATCTAACTCATTTGAACACGTCATTTATTACAAGGAAGAAAAAACACATGGCTGGCAAAACACAGATCTAGAGATTGCGAACCAATACCTCGAATTTCATGCTTATAAAAATATATTTATTCTGAATAAATAACGATAATATTTGAAATTAAAACTATATTTCTTTTGGTTATATAAACAGGGGGTATTCTGCTTATTTGAGGAATGAAATGAAGCTTGGAGATAAGAAATCTGAGAATGTCAAATTCTTGACTTTAACAACTAGCCCCCCCCCCCCCCGCCCTGTTGTGAAGTTAACAAATTCCTAACTGTTCTAAGTTTGTATTTTTCAACACTGTAAAAACTGGGTGGTTTACATGGAAAAAAATTACACCCTGTTATCCATCCTCCGTGCAATCATCAGTGTAATCACCTGGTAAGGTATTTCTTTTGGATGAGAGCTCATTAAGGTCTAGCTGGACAGTTTATCTGGTGAATTTTTATCCGACAATGAACTACTGCAGAAAAATGAGAATAACTTTACACTGAAGATACAAATAAAAACAAACTAATGATTTTTGTTGAAAGCATACATGTGCAATTTTGACTGCGGAAATCAGGTTAATTCCTGATGCAACTGGTGGCTTTTATACTGACCCAACACTGCCACCAACCCCTAAAGTTTACATTCATCTTTTACGGCAAAGAGCTATTTTGAATATTTTCCTGTGACAAGGCAGCTAAAAGAATCAGTATGTTCCTTATGCATGAATAAAGTTCACTAGTACTATAACAAATAAGCATACTTTTCATCACCCCTCAACCATTTAGATTTTTAGCAGACACGCGTAAATACGTAAGCCAAGTCGGCTGCTCATTTGCAGCCCAAGTCAAGCATTTGATCTTCAATGCTCGTCTAACTGTAACAGGCAGTCACCAATAAGCCAACCCATTTCCAAGACCAACTCAAAGTAAATCTAAACCGCATTACAGATTTAGCTTCTGTGTGAATTTATAAATGCTAGGCTTGTGATAATTAGGTTCATGCCTTCTACCTTAAAAATTAGGGAGGTATCAAAATACGAAACTATCCAGTGAGACCTTATATTTGCATGATTTATATATGAATGTTAAAACTAGGAAGTTTTATTTAGTGACCGTACTCAAGTTTTTCTCGATGGCAGTGGTTTACAGAAATCGGTGAGACAGGGGTTGACTACCAATTAAAGTGCATCTATAAAATTATGGTATCTAATATATGTTGGAGTTTTGAAAAAGGACATATGTTACAAATATTTTATCTTAAACGATACAATCAATTAGAATATGAAATACAGAATTAAAATGCCATTTGTAAGTATAATGGATATATTGATATTGACAACACCCCTTAATCCCCAGGGAAGCTACAAGATGATGCATGTTGTACCCAGTTTGCTGTAGAGATCTTCTCGTTCTCGTTACCCGTGTTATTGAAGGGTCTGGTCAGAACACCTTGAAATACCAGAGACATGATAAAATGTGTCCTGAATTACTCTTTGAGGACACACGGTACTAATGGTATAGAAAAATTGGAACCAGCCTGGAAATGGCTGACTAGGATTGGTTAATAATGTAAGTTATGTTGTAGGGAAAATAATTTTTTGAGAGCTTATCCTAGATGTAAGTGAAAAAAAATAGAAACATTGTTTTATTGAGAGAATTTCAGTCCTTTAACAGTCTTGAGTTTGGAAAATTAGCACCTGACTCTTTGGTGCAGAAGTGAAAGCACATGTTTCAAACACATGCAGGTCCAGAAAATGCCGCGGTTCATGTCCTTTCCTCTACACAGAAGCTGACATCCTGGTTTCATCTCTACTGATAAATATAGGTTTGATCATGAGCACTCAAAAATTTTACGTTATTCAATTTTTAATATCATGGTGTTTGCATAGGTTTACTATGGGAACTGAATTAGTACCGTGAGTCCTTGAAGAATAGACAAGGAACAGAAAGATAGTAATAATGGAGGGGGTATAAGAGGGTTTGAGAAAAAAAACAAAAATGCTGAAAATGAACTGGCATCTCAGATGCATTTATTAGATTAATGTACTCTCGTTCTCTTCTCTAATTTCATTTACGAATTTATTTATTTATTCGTTCGTTTTTTATATTTAAATCTATTTTACTATATTTGCAAATCAAGTTTAATAACATTTCACAATGTATTTTATTGACGGTACACATCACTGAAGGAAACTTTGAATACAATGGATTTTCATACACAGCATTAAAATAGAAAGTAATTGTAATTATTTAAAATATATATTTAGTTCGTTCATTGCTAATTTTACTTTTCTTTTAAAGCAAAGGACGTAACTAGTGCTAGAAACTGGAATCATAACATATGGAAAAGGGATAACAATGGTTATACAAATTCAGACTTATGATTAATCAGCGTGTGTATATTTGAAATTAGATCAATATACCACCTGTTGCAGGATACCTGTAATTCCTTACCTCGCTGTTTTATTTTTATGATAGGTTCAAATTACAACATTGAGGAATTCAGAGTAAATAGGATACTTAATCAAATAGCTCTTTTTCCTTTACAGTTTCATGTAACATTGTTGTCACAATTTCGGATAATCTTATTTTCAGCAACTTCCTTGTAATGGGTAAAGGTAAATCCAATATTATTCCATTCAACTAAACATGCTCTTTTCTATTACAAGGAAGAGAAAATAAATGGTGGCTGTGTGCCGAAAGGCCGAACCCGAGATAATAATAATTATTCTGGGCTATCATTTTTGAAACTATATTTTTTTTTAAAAAAATTTTGTTGTTGATCCTTTCATAGTCCATTCCTCAAGCAATGTTTTTATCTTTCTAATTGTTCATTATTGATTCACCAAACCGAAATTTCGGACACATTTTATCACTTCTATTGTATTTTATGGTGACCTGACCTGATCATCAATAGCGTGGGTAGCAAGAATCAGTAAGATGTATTCGTTGTCTTGGTTACAACATGTATCATCACGTAACTCAATATTTACTCATGGATTAAGGGATGTTGACAATATTAATTTATCCTATACATCACAAAATAACACTTTAAGTCTGTATTTCTTATGAGAGCCATGCATTACGGGAAACTCGGTGTCGAGCAATCGCTCCGACAATTTGACTATTTTATCATTTCAACATACGTATATAATGACCAACACGACAACATCAATTGATGTTGCCTAACCAGGGAAGGAAGCTCCTCTTCTGACTGGTTTGAAGGCATTATGTCCATTTCTATGGCATTATCGCCAAGACCCAATATCATAAGGTATACATTCATACGATTCGTATGAAAACGTGAGAGAGAAACCTAAATACCAATATGGAACCCCATTTGGCTGAAAAAATAAACAAAATCTGCGTCAATATGTTTGAGACGACCAGGCGGAAAATACAACCTCCCTAAGATAGGCAAATACGGTAAGACATTGTTTTTGTGTGTAGGCAGCGAAATATGTATACGGTGGTTTCAGATTTCAGTACGAACAAGTTTGATGTAAAAGCTTTGTCTGGAATGCAAGTTAAAGTCAGTAGGCTCATTCACACTCTGCAGTAGAAACTTTAGCAAGCGCGATGAGTGTTACTGAAGTAGGTATAGAAAAGGTTATTGTTACTAAATAGGAAATTAAATACAGCATAAATTAGAGGAGTTATTTGGAACTATTTTGAAATTAACTCACTAAACTTGCAATATATGGTATAGCAAAAATATACCTGTGTGAGAATTACCACAGTCCAGAAATATTCTCCTTATGAAAAGAATTGTATATTAAATGACTAGTAAACAATACAGGTATTGTCTGTAATATAGAAAGAGTTCAAATTGTAAAAGTTCATGTCACCATCACTGGAAAGGAAACTGTCAATGCGGCTGTTGTTGACTCGGGGCATGGTGGAGATGTCGCTGTTGGACCCATGGAAATCTCTGGTTTTGGCATGGATAGATGTATTTCATCCTGGGTGTAGGTAGCTCGAATTCGGGGCTGGACTAGGTATAGTATGCTTTCGACATGTCGGGAATTTCATGTGTTACTGCAAGAAGAATTCTCACCGGTGATGTATACATTTTATACCGGGAATCTTTTAAGCTATAATTGTGTTCGTTACCCTTGTGATGTTTCTGGTGCTGATGTTCCAGAACAGATCCTTCTTGTGGGCAAAAAGTACGAAAATCACAGAAGAGTTGTCCAGTCGTTCCGAAGTTGATGTAGCATACCTGGGCGGCGTGAAGTCTGAAAGTCGCAAAGGTTTGGTCAGAGTCTCTCTCGTGGATCATAATTATGCAGAGTGACACCTTTATTCATGATATTTTCCACTGAGCTTTATTCTCCGCCAGCTTTTATGAAATGGATTTTTCATGATATAGTTTTTACGACCGGGAATTATCCATCAGTTAATTAATGTCTTTGGCCACGTAGGGAGAGAGAGAGAGAGAGAGAGAGGGAGGGAGGGAGAGAGAGAGAGAGACTTTCGGGCTCTCTTGAAAGAGGGTGTCACTCATAACGGTGTAGATACTGCTACATCTTGGGAATTTGGCAAGCGGAGGTACTTTAGTATGCTGTAACGACACAAACCTCTTTGAGATTCCGACGAATGAACTATTATCAAACAGATCTCTTGCATTTTATATCAGTTTCTTAGGACATGGCCAAGTATGGACATACATATGGTTCTTGAGTTTTGCCAGAATCTCAAAGTGAGGCTTTGTAATTTCTTAACGGCTATCGTATGGGTCTATGTACGTCATTGGACAGACAATTCTACGACGTCAGCGCGTGGAGCTTATAGCTTAGTCAGGAATTTTAGGCATCCGCAATGCAGTAACTTTCACATCTTAACGAGTGTAGTTTTTGCTGACTTATGATACAAAGGAAATATATAGAGAATTTTGCCGCAATCTTTATTAAACAGTATATAATTGCAATACCGAAATAAATGGATTTAATCTTAATGCATTTTAAGAGAAAATTACTTTCACTATAATTTAATCAAAAATTACTTTTAATATAATTTAGAATAAATTTCAATCTTATTACTTGTACTAAAAAATTATGTCCTAATACTTCATGTGAAATAAAATGTTTGTGTAAACTTTACAAAAGAAGAATTTCATGACTTGGAAAATTTTTAAAATACTTGCATTAAATAAATGGAATTTCTATACTGATAATCGGAAGGCTGAAGAGAGAGTTGTATATTATTTATTTATATTATTGTAGGTTTGTTAGACCTTGACTGATATAATGAATGAGAGACCTGACTGCAACACTGTATCTATTAATCAATATGGGAGATGAAATAGCTACATTGTATCTCTTAATGAAACCAGACTGTAATATTGTATTAATGTAACAGCCGCTTCTCAAGAAGACGAGAATATACACCGCAGGAATTTTCCTTGGGTGGGTGGGGGGAAAGCCAAAAATCAAAGGGACGGAAAGGCTGTAGCTATGTATACTGCACAATGGATTTTTAAAAAGTCAGATAGATCCCCCACCCCCATTCCTGCTGACAATCATGCGTGTTACTAAGTCACGTCACAGAAGCACATAATTGTTCTGTTGACAGCTTCCATAGTAACAAATGACATTAATGACAACAGCCACTAACACATCTCACATATATGGTAGTTCTCCAGGGCCACGACATAGCCACTCGCACGCCTAAATTCTATGGTAGTACCTCAATTGCAAGACATAGCTACTGGTGCCACTATTATGTATCTTAGTTCAGTGCTTTGGTGCCATAGGTGTTTCGGAAGTTGTCACAACTAAATTCCGCTGAGCGTTTTCGTTCTCAAGGTTACAAAAATGAATTTGTAATGCGTCGTCACTGCCTTTATTCGTCCATCTCCACCGTGTATCAAAATGAACAACTCTGATGTCACGAGTCTGTTATGTTATCTTATCTTATATTGCAGTATTGCACAATCTGTACAGCTAAACTGTATTTAAATTGGTGTTCGATCATGGCCGACGGGGGGGGGGGGGGGGGGGGGGGGCAACCGTAAGGCAAAATCTGGGAGAGGCCGGGGTGTTTTTACCTCAGGGCCCGTTATCGCTCTATATTGCCCTGTGTACAATTATAATCATTGGACTAAGGATCTAGGTAACTCAGTATTAGCGTGGTCTCGAGTAGTATTGAAGGAATTTCTAGATATGCACGCATGCTTTCATCAGTGTTCTCTCCCCCCCCCCCCGCCCCCTACTCCCCCCCCACCCCGTTGTTTGGGGCATGATTTATGACATATATATAACAGAGTGGGAAAGCTGTCAATAATTCATAATGCACGTTAACAGCACTTCTATCAATGTTCATTCATGGGACACATAAGAATATTCTAAACCTTTTCTTGTCTGACTGTGATACTGACATTAGTTAATATTACGTGTCATTTACGGTAATTACAAGTATTTACAATAAGGCGGATAAATCCAGTTCCTATGTTATTTATCACAACATCTGCACATTGAGTTTGATAACGCAGACTTGGTTGCAGTAATACATCATTGATGTTGATGACTCAAACCTACTCCACCTAGGTTTCGGTATCGGCTTCCTTAGTTGATGAGTAAGTCCAAAATAACTCCATTTCAGGTCTACAAAAATCACCGTTAAAACTACTCAATTACAGTGTCTGTTGTATGTTTACAATACATGAAAAATATTCAACATCAATGCCCAGGGGCGCCCGCTGAATTATTTTCGGGGCTGGGTGTGGGTGTGAGTGGGTTAGCAAACACGTAGTGGTCAACTATTCAGTTTTACGGACGTAGGCCAAAACTTGTTTAGAGGTGAATTCCGGGTTAGAAGTTAAGTTTCCCTCCCCTTGCCCCTATGTGATAGCCTCCATGTCAATACCATGTGAATCAAGAAATGCTAATTCGATGTCACAATTTGATGCAGTTATTGATATATATATGCCGAGGCAATTAGATCTGTTACCGTTACTTCTCTTATTACTGCTGCGTCTACGACAGTTGTTTTGGGTTTAATGTCAATTCTCAGCGGAAGACCGGTGGTCTGTATAATTGGTAATAACCACCGACCCAAAAGACAGAAGTATGATGGCAGTGATCGGTAAAGGCGATTGCTTTAGACCAGTCGGCCATCCTGTGACCCACAATGAAGACGATGACGACCACTACTACTATAGATGGTGCCAATGTTATTGCCCAGTTATGTGTATGTATTAATGCGTGCCATTTATAGATGGGGCCCACGTTATTGCCCAGTTATGTTGTTGTGTATTATTAATGCGTGCCATTTATAGATAGGGCTCACGTTATTTCCCAGTTATGTTGTTGTGTATATATTAATGCGTGCCATTTATAGATGGGACCGACAATTTAATTTTCGAAGATGATGGATGCCTGGAATTCAAAAATAAATAATTTCAGCTTTCCGATAGCTTAAAAAATATACTTCATCTGATTTATGACAAACAGAACCCTACTGTATTCATTATATTAGTTAACGAAAAGAAGAAAAATGACTGTGCGTGCGTACGTGAGAGAGAAAGAGAGAGAGAAACAGAGAGAGAAAGAGAAAGAGGTGTGTGTATTTCTTTACCTGAAAAACAGGCAAATGCACGATTTGTTTGCCTAAAATTACTATTGTTGGCTATGACTGGAGAACGACATGCGCAATTGTTTGTAGTTACGCGGTTTCAAATAACTCAGTTACTTGCTATATTATCTCCCACAGCAACATGGAATCAATACAGCTTCGGCAGATGGATACGACACAGGCCACTTCCTTTCAAAAGCGGTCAATAAAACTGACAAACATGCAAGGTCATTACTTGGCATAAACACAGCATACTATATAACATGCATGCGGCTAGAATTGTGTATAGAGACTGGGAGGTGTCCCACGATAACAACTGGATAATAATAGCATTTAGGCATTTCAGCTTCACATGGAATATAAGAATATTCTAAACCTTTTCTTGTCTGACTGTGATACTGACATTAGTCAAGGTTACGTGCCTTTTATGGTAGTTACAAGTATATACAATAAGGCGGATAAATCCGGTTTCTAGGTTATTTATAATTCCAAACATCACAACATCTGCACATTGACCGAGTTTGATAAAGCAGACTCAGTTGCGATAATGCATTATTGATTTTGCTGACTCAAACCTACTTCACCTAGGTTTCGGTATCGGCTTCCTTAGTTGATGAGTAGGTCCAAAATAGCTACATTTCAGGTCTACAAAAATCACCGTTAAAACTACTCAAGTACAGTGTCTGCTGTATGTTTACAATACATGAAATATATTCAACATCAATGCCCAGGGGCACCCGCTGAATTATTTTCGGGGCTGGGTGTGGGTGTGAGTGGGTTAGCAAACACGTAGTGGTCAACTATTCAATTTTACGGACGTAGGCCAAAACTTGTTTAGAGGTGATTTCCGGGTTAGGGGTTAGTTTCCCTCCCCTTGCCCCTATGTGCTAGCCTCCATGTCAATACCATGCGAATCAAGAAATGCTAATTCGATATCACAATTTGATGCAGTTATTGATATATATCTGCCGAGGCAATTAGATCTGTTACCGTTACTTCTCTTATTACTGCTGCGTCTACGACAGTTGTTTTGGGTTTAATGTCAATTCTCAGCGGAAGACCGGTGGTCTGTATAATTGGTAATAACCACCGACCCAAAGGACAGAAGTATGATGGCAGTGATCGGTAAAGGCGATTGCTTTAGACCAGTCGGCCATCCTGTGACCCACAATGAAGACGATGACGACCACTACTACTATAGATGGTGCCCATGTTATTGCCCAGTTATGTGTATGTATTAATGCGTGCCATTTATAGATGGGGCCCACGTTATTGTCCAGTTATGTTGTTGTGTATGTATGTATTAATGCGTGCCATTTATAGATAGGGCTCACGCTATTCCCCAGTTATGTTGTTGTGTATATACTAATGCGTGCCATTTATAGATGGGACCGACAATTTAATTTTCGAAGATGATGGATGCCTGGAATTCAAAAATAAATAATTTCAGCTTTCCGATAGCTTAAAAAATATACTTCATCTGATTTATGACAAACAGGACCCTACTATATTCATTATATTAGTTAAAGAAATGAAGAAAAATGACTGTGCGTGCGTGTGTGTGTGTGTGTGTGTGAGAGAGAGAGAGGTGTATGTATTTGTTTACCTGAAAAACAGGCAAATGCACGATTTGTTTGCCTAAAATTACTATTGTTGGCTATGATTGGAGAACGACATGCACAATTGTTTGTAGTGACGCGGTTTCAGATAACTCAGTTACTTGCTATATTATCTCCCACAGCAACATGGAATCAATACAGCTTGGGCAGATCGATACGACACAGGCCACTTCCTTTTAAAAGCGGTCAGTAAAACTGACAAACATACAAGGTCATTACTTAGTATAAACACGGCATACTATATAACATGCATGCGGCATGAATTGTGTATAGAGACTGGGAGGTGTCCCACGATAACAAGTGGATAATAATAGCATTTAGGCATTTCAACTTAACATGGCATAAACTACTCCAAGTCACAGACGCACTGATCATGGATTTCAAATTTCGGCTAAAATGCTAAATTTTCCATAATTATATACTTAACTATCAACATGAATGTGACTATATGTAAGTAGTACAAGAGAGTCCTTGATAATTTTCGCCAGCATTATAGCATGGTGTCGTTCTTTTCCCGCAGAAATCAGTCCATAATTAATATGAATATTTGTTTCTGTTGTCACTCGAAAAAATATAAATCTATCTCACAATCATTTCTCTGTGTCCTCAGGCTGGTTTTAATTGTCAGTCTCCATCACACTGAAGACAACCAAGATAAAATGTTGATATTGATTACAGAAAAAGGTTCTTAAAAAAATGGAATGATACACGATATGCATGAACTTAAATATTTAGGGAGAATTAACAGTAACAATAACGACGGCTAGTTGCTTGCCTTTTTGTTTCTTTTTAATAAATGTACAGTTCACACGGTTAGTTCAGTGGACAAGGAAATTGTAGAAAACCGTGGAAGCACAACCCAGACTCGTAATCAAAGGATTGCAGATAACATACCCATCCAGCCCGGGTCGGAACGGCTGCCTTCAATCCGTTTAACTCGTCTCCTTTGCCTGTTCACTTTTCTAAATGTTACCACTACTCTTATTTCGTCTCCAACATCCTATTACATCCATTTTATTTTCAATACTTGTCGCTTGCCCATGACAAATTATTTCTTCATCACACCCCTAGTTGGGTGTCTTATATGATAACGAGTTTATTGGGATTTAATTAGCTCCATGTTTAGAGTTTCCTCTTCCAATCTTCCTCTAAAAAAATGCTTATATGTAAGATGGCTATCTTATCATTATCACACCATCTTTAGGCAATATTTAAGCGAATTGTTTGAAAGAAACCCTATGACAACGACACGGTGTCTAGAATTTAATTTTTACTATGATCGAGTCATACAGGTCCATATCAGGTAGACCAATAGAGTTTTCGATGGAACTGAAGTGTTCGTTTCAAATAAAAGACCAATACGTGCTTTCACTCAATCCAAATTCCCCAAACACTCAGTTTCATCCATCCATTCAAGGACAACCTCTGTCACTGCATCTGTTCACGCTGAGTAAAAAGCAACTTAAACAACGGCCCTGTTTTTCACCATTGACTTCAAGCGCAGTCTCTGTATAAATTGTCAACTTCACATATTTAATTTTACATGAACATTTTAGAATATTGCAGACGAACAAAGGATAAAACGTCATAAACTGAAAAGTCGAAAGTATTATCTAAGTTGTATGTGAAAAATTTTGTTCTTTCGTGTTAAATTACGAGTTGAACATGGAGTACTATATAGATAGAAGACAACCTTTATGATGGGGGCCCGAGTGGCTGAGTGGTCTAAGGCGCTCTCCGCTACATATCACTGCCATCTCTCTCTCTGCGTGGGTTCGAGTCTCGGATTCAGTCAATGTTGGTATGTGAGAAAGGTTGCCAGTAGCTTCTCGTGGGTAGGTGGTTTTTCCCTGATATTTCATTGGTTCTGCCTCCACCATTAATACTGGCCGCCATGTATAACCTATCGTGTGCTTAAAAATGGCGTTAAACCCTACAGCAACAACTAAACATTTATAATAGCTGCCATGTTATAAAACTCTTCACATTCACCTTCAATTATTCAGACTTTTCATGAGAGAGAGAGAGAGAGAGAGAGAGAGAGAGAGAGAGAGATTTCTAGGGACACTCTTGAACCTGGTTAAAAGTGTACTCAAAGATTGAAAATGGCTGTAAATAAACTACCATTTAAATGTTTTCTGTCTCGTCATTTTATTTCAAAATGTATGGTTGTATTAAAAATGGGCGCGATTACTCCTTTTAAAGTAGCGTACATTGGTATGCAATGCTGTCTAATAAATAAGCCATTACCGCTTATATGAAATACAGTAGAATTTGAAGGGTTCAATATGAATGGTCACAAGATTAGGACATTAATAACATAGTATTGATTCGAACATAACATCTTTGAAGTGTACCATTGTCTTGCCACATGTCTTTGATTTTTTAAAATTGTGTTACGTTTAATTATCTACATGTTTTGCACCATAAATTAGAATTGACTTGAACTCATCTGCTCAACCACCACCTGGGAATTATTACACATCAATAACTGTCCCATAACTTTGAATTGATCCTGATCCACCACAGGGTGGGAAACCTTATACAAGAACATGTTTCGCACAATAAATTTAAATTGTCTTTATGTGAATTCATCCTGCTCCACCACTAGATGGGATACGTTGTACTGGAACATTTTTTGTACATTTTTTGTACAATACATTTGAACTGGCTTTACATTAATTCATCCTGCTCCACTACCGGGTGGGAAACCTTATACAGGAACATGTTTTGTACAATAGATTTGAATTGGCTTTACATGAATTCATCCTGCTCCACCACCGGGTGGGAAACCTTATACAGGAACATGTTTTGTACAATACATTTGAATTGGCTTTACATTAATTCACCCTGCTCTACTACCGGGTGGGAAACCTTATACAGGAACATATTTTGTTCAATAATATGAATTGGCTTTACGTGACTTCATCCTGCTCCACCACCGGGTAGGAAACCTTATACAGGAACATGTTTTGTACAATACATTTGAATTGACTTTACATTAATTCACCCTGCTCTACTACCGGGTATGAAACTTTTACAGGAACATGTTTTGTTCAATAATTTGAATTGGCTTTACATGAATTCATCCTGCTCCACCAACAAGTGCACGAGTTTACACCAGAACGTTGTTTCGTACATTAAATTGTATCGACTTGAATTCATCCTGCTCCACTCATCCGTCTTTTACAGGAATATTTGAACCAAAAATCTGAATTGACTTTAGTTTATCCTGCTCCACAACCACGTGGGAAATCTGATACAGGAACATGCTTTTTAAAACACTGATTTAAACTGACTTGACTTGAATTCGTCTTGCTCCACTTCCGCGTGGGAAATCTTCCATAGGAACATGTTTTTTACTATGTATTTGAATTGACGTAACATGAATTTATCGTGCTCCACTACAGTGTGGGAAATATTGCACGGAAACGTATATTGTACCACAAATTGGAATTGACTTAACCTGAGTTCGTCCTACTCCTCCGCCGCGTGGGAAATATCACCCATGTTTTGCACCATATGTTTGAATTGGCTTGAATTGATCCTGCTCCATTACCGCGTTGAAATCTTACACAGGAACATGTTTTCTACCATTCAATGAACTGTGTTGACTTGAATTCATCCTTACACAGTAATAGTTTGTAACCTGTAAGAATATTTAGCCTTTTGTTATAAAATTGTATTTCTATAAACAGAATAAAATGTCAGTATATTTGAGTCTCTCTCTCTCTCTCTCTCTCTCTCTCTCTCTCGTGTTGCAGAAATTAAATTGTAGCATTTACATGTTCGAGTGCCTGGTAGTTTAAAGGATTTAATGTAAAGTGGAGATTGTGGCTACCATATAAATGTCAGACCACTCTCAAAATGTCGTGATATGAAAATTTTATGTGTTTGCGGTAATTATAAAGATTTCAAGCAATATGTGAATGACTATCATATACTCAAACCTGACAGGCTTTAGTAGTTTACCTGGCGACCTTGATGTGTAGCACATCTGCCAAATTCCAACTCATAAAAAGAAACCAATTACAGGTACATTTATATTCCATAGTGCTGGTGGTTGGGGTTGGGGTAAACTGTAATGTTTAACGGGCTAGTAGACTTATTGCTTGAATTAATCTTTATTATCGATATTTATTTAAAAAATCTAGATATATCATAACCATAAAAAATCTCTTATTACATTTTGGATATATCTTATACACTCTACAACATGGGTCCAAACGTTTTGCAAAGAGGGCCAGATTTGATAAAGTGAAGATGTCCGGGGGCCAATCGTTCCTTCTGATTTTTTTTAACCACAAAAGTTACATGCAAATATACACTGTTATAGAACAATACATAAATAAAAAAACAGCTGTGGAGGAGCATCATCAGGGTCCACGGAAAAGGGAGAAGATAAAAGCACCATGTCCTTTTCAATAACTGCAAAATCATGAAAGCGTTTGTTGAATTCCACAGAAAGAGATGCGATAGCTATTGCATAACTCTTCATTTGCACACCGATGTTGTTCTGTGGGAAACTGTCAATTACCTCTTTCAAAGCTGGGAAGTGCGCGGTGCAGGGTTCTGTTTGGGACAAGTGTCTTGAAAAAGTTGAGCTTCGTTCCAAAAGCCTTGACGTGAACGTATAGCTGGCTCACCACTGCATCTCGTCCTTGAAGATTAACATTCAGCCTATTCAGATGCTTCGTTATGTCAACCAAAAGAGACAAATCTGCCAGCCATACAGGATCGGACAATTCTTCCATTTGTTGCCCCTTTTCACACAAAAAATATCTTATTATTGAGCGGAGAAGGGTTCGCGTGCTAGCGGGCCATAAATAATACGTTATATGACCGAAGCTGCGGGCCGTATGAAATCTTACCGCGGCCGTGATTGGCTCGCGGGCCGGACTTTGGACACCCCTGCTCTACAAGATCGTTTACAAGTGTTATGAGATAGCATATAAATCAAATAAGATATGTTATAAACAGAGTTGAGATATTTTACAAAGAATACGTGATTATCATATACTTTAGAACAGGGTTGTGTAGCATACGGTCCGTGCGCCATAATCCGACCCTCCAAAGATTTATATCTAACCCGCCATCTTTTCATAACTTGCATCAACGCCTCTGTAAGTAAGAAAACATTGCAATTTGACTCTTCAAGCAAAAATGATGCACACCACTGGAATGCGCGATATTTCTTATTTTGACTCCCTACCGGACGTTTCCTTTGAATGGCACGTGACAATCATAAAACTCACTCTCTTGTACAAATTCTTGTATGATTTTAAAATTTTATGATAATAAGTAATATTAAAAACAGTAGCTGGCTGTTCGTTTTAGTCTCACGCGAGAATTTGTCTGAAGATTGAAGTCAGCTGTAAATTTGGATAAAATTCCAGCTCACGCGTCCTGAATCAAAATATTTTGACCCAAAGCTGAAGTTGAGGGGTTGGTGTTGGATGCATGACCGTAATATAATGACGGTCATATATAAATGTAGTTCGTTTGAACTTAAAATTTGTTACTAAAATTCCTGACGAAAATTATAATTACTGGTATTACTGGAACAGTTTATCTGGCGACGGCAATAGAAACATCTGCACCTTGATGTAAAGGTGTCACAGGGTGTAGCTGTAAACAGAGACCATCATTACTCTGTCTGAATCAATTTGTTACCATAGCTTCTTCCGTATAACACGCGTCAAATAAAAAACAATTTAAATACATTTATGCAGTTACATAATCCTCATTTACAACGTTTCCATCAGAGGACGGGGTAGATATCTATGCTATTAGGTAATGCACATGTATAACACGTGTCCAACAGAGAACAATATAGATACATATATCCCGTTATATAATGCTCATGCATAAGACGCGTCCAACAGATGACAAGATAGATATATCTATGAGATTATATAATGTATTGGGAGATAAGGGTATATGCAGTTTATTACATAATGTATTTGGGAGATAAGGGTATATGCTGTTGATTACATAATGTATTTGAGAGATAAGGGTATATGCAGTTTATTACGTAATGTATTTGGAAGATAAGGGTGTATGCTGTCTATTTTACTTTATGCAGGTGAACAGCATACATTCTGATTTGGGGACACTGTATGCGATGGAACTGTTGTGTCCATGCTGTTATTAAATGGTGCGAGTTATCAACGAATACAGATGTCGCATTTAGAAAGCAATTACAGTCGTTTGTTTTTCTTTAAGCATAAAGTTTTTAATTTTTTGTATGCTTCATATTTCGTTATTTTCATTTTTAGTTAATAAAAAAATAATAAACGTAAAATTTGACCTTGATAAAAATATGGTTTGGACGGTTTGCTGGAGCTACGTCAATCGTCATGTTGGTGTTATTTTCCAGTGTAAAAGCTTACTTGCAGGGTCGTCAACGATCACTGATCGCTGATATATATCAAAGAGTCACATGAGCAGGACTTATATATGCTGTCCAATTTACCTTTACTTACGTTTCCATACCAAGTATAGTATCTAATTTACCTTTACTTATGTTTCCATACCAAGCATAATGTCTAATTTACCTTTACTTATATTCCTTACTAAGCTTAGTGTCCATTTACCTTTACTTATGTTCCTTACCAAGCATAGTGTCCAATTTACCTTTATTTATGTTACTAACTAAGCATGCTGTCCAATTGACCGTTACTTATGTTCCTTACTAAACACAGTATCCAATTTACCTTTATTTATGTTATTTGCTAAGCACACTGTCCAGTTTACCTTTAATTATGTTCCTTACCAAGCATGCTGTCCTATTTACCTTTACTTACGTTTCCTTACCAAGCACAGTGTCTAATTTACCTTTACTTGCGTTCCTTACAAAGCAGTGTCCAGTTACCTTTACTTATATTACTTACTAAGCATAGTGCCCAATATAATTTTACTTATGTTTCTTACAAAGCATGCTGTCCAATTTACCTTTACTTATGTTCCTTACTAACCACAGTGTCCAATTTACCTTTACTTATGTTCCTTACTAAGCATAGTGTCCAATTTACCTTTACTTATGTTCCTTACTAAGCATAGTGTCCAATTTACCTTTACTTATATTCCTTACCAAGCATAATGTCCATTTTACCTTTACTTATGTTCCTTACTAAGCATAGTGTCAAATTTACCTTTACTTATGTTCCTTACTAAGCATAGTGTCAAATTTACCTTTACTTATGTTCCTTACTAAGCATAGTGTCCAATTTACCTTTACTTATGTTCCTTACTAAGCATAGTGTCCAATTTACCTTTACTTATGTTCCTTACTAAGCATAGTGTCAAATTTACCTTTACTTATGTTCCTTACTAAGCATAATGACCAATTTACCTGTACTTATGTTCCTTACCAAGCACAGTGTCTAATTTACCTTTGCTTATGTTCCTTACTAACCATGCTGTCCAGTTTGCCTTTACTTATTTTCCTCACCAAGCATGCTGTCCAATTTACCTTTACCTAACTTTCCTTACCACGTATTATGTCCAGTTTACCTTTACTTATGTTCCTTACTAAGCATAATGTCCAGTTTGACTTTACTTATGTTCCTTACCAAGCATAGTGTCTAATTTATCTTTACTTATGTTCCTTACTAAGCTTGCTGTCCAATTTACCTTTACTTAAGTTTCCTTACCATGCATAGTGTCCAATTTACCTTTACTTATGTTCCTTACCAAGCACAATGTACAATGTCACGTTTGCCTGCCCGCGATTGCGT
The DNA here is from genome assembly GCA_028554795.2 of Sinohyriopsis cumingii. NCBI lineage: Eukaryota > Metazoa > Mollusca > Bivalvia > Unionida > Unionidae > Sinohyriopsis > Sinohyriopsis cumingii. Next base: position 98,582,129 of record CM068838.1, read on the forward strand.
AAGTCAGGAGCAAAGGAATGGGTTAGCGCCATGTGTATGTCGACCCTGCACTGTCGTGGCGATTCCTGTTTGTACAAGAGCCGATCCGTGAGGTGTCAAAACTCGCATGTAGATGTTGGAAGCTTTGTTTTAGAACAAAGGACCCTCGATGCTGTTGTAAATCTCCCCGCGTTGACAGATGGCCTGAGGCTCGTCTGTTAATCTAGACCGACTGGGGTAGAATTGATATCCAATCGGAACTGAGGAAGGGTGGGGCAATCAATTCGAACCAGAATTTAACAGTCATTTGGGCTGTGAACGAATTAGTGATTGTAAGCCATCGTACTGGTCAAGCAGAAATATACTCACTCCGGGAGCCACTCGTGATTTGGCGGGAAAACATTTAGTACATTCTAAAGGACAGAAAGCTTCGTAAAGGAAGCTTTTGGGGACAGAACTAAGTCCCGAGTCTCAGAGGGGGAGACAGTATAGAGCAAGGCAGTAGGCAGAGATCAAGCCTAGTTGCTAGAGAGAGAGAGAGAGAGAGAGAGAAGGAGGAGGAGAAAAAGGAACAAGAAGGGGAAGCGTACAGGAATAACGTAGTACGGAGAACGCCGGAAGGAGGAAAGGAATTGGCGGAGTAAACACAGATGAGTAGAAACCAAGTACAGGGGAAAGCCATCTCACACTATAATCACGTGATGAACTAGGTTGTTACATGGTCGAGAGGAAGAAGATTGGTTGAGAAATTAATATCGTTTAACTTGTATTAAATTGTTATTCTTTTGAATTTCACCTTTGTGTTCTTAATAATTTAATTGTCGGTATTGCTGACTGGGGGATCGGAGCTTTGCCTCTCTCTATCACTAATTTCACTTCCTATAAAACGAGCCAGGGTGGGAATTCCACAGCAATTCAAATAAATATTGGGAGCATCCCACCCCAACGCATAACAGTGGGTCACATAGAACTTCATATACAATTTACCTTTGCTTATGTTATTTACCAAGCACAGTGTCCAATTTACCTTTACTTAATTTTCATTACCAAGCATGGTGTCCAATTTACCTTTCCTTATGTCCTTACTAAACATAGTGTCCAATTTACCTTTACTTATGTTCTTTACCAAGCATAGTGTCCAAGTTACCTTTACTTATATTCCTTTCCAAGCATAATGTCCAATTTACCTTTACTTATGTTCCTTACTAAGTATAGTGTCCTGTTTACCTTTATCTATGTTCCTTACCAAGCACCTTGTCCAATTTGCCCTTACTTATGTTCCTTACCAAGCATAATTTCCAATTTACCTTTACTTATTTTCCTCACAGTGGCTAATTTACCATTAATTGTGTTCCTTACCAAGCGTATTGTCCAAGATGTTCGAAGGTTTTGTTCTTAACTAAGTCCGGTCATCCATATCTTTAGGTCTCTTCCTTACGAAGTCTAGTGTTGAATGAAGTTCTTCACGGAACATAGTATTCAGCATTTCTCTAGAAATATTCCATACTCAGTTGTGTGTTCATTATGTCTTCATATTTTTTCATTGCTTAGTTTAGTGTAGAATACATCTCAAAATCTTTTCCTTTCTAAGAGTAGTGTTTAGCTTGTCTTTTACTAAGTCTAGTATTTCCACTGGTCATTGTGTCTATTCCATAATAAGCTCAATGTGTGAACTTCATTGGCTCCATTTTTAAAATTGCAAGTATGCTTGTTTACATTAACCTTTTTTAAAATAAAGAAGTAAGAATGACCATGCCATCCACAGAGATACGATGATTTTATCTCGAATATGTCTATCTATCATTTGTTTTACAAATACAAACACATTCGTTCACTTGCTCTTGCTGTGTAGTAGTAATTTCTTTTAATTCTTTCTTTTCAAAATGGTTTTGTCTGTTTTGACCAATTAAAATATTAATTTGCCAAGAATCATCCATCCATTTAGTTCTTGGTCTATGTGGAACAACGTGTATTGTTATGACCCTTGGTCAGCAAAGATGGACCAATTAGTGTCCACATTATACAAACAAGTTATGGATTATTTTGCGACTCTACGACATCGACTTAAGACTTGTTCGCTCTTCATTTCGAACAGTTCCATTTGAAAACCTCTTTCATTCTGATCACGATGAGCAGGATGAGGATAACCGACCATATTTATGACGATAGCTTATCTTCACTTCAACTAAATAATTGATATACAAGTCGTGGACACGTGCCTGCGTATTGATCATTTAACATAAACTATGTTCTTGGACTTTAAACTTACTTGTGGTGTACCGATAATTCCCGTGATAAGACAATGTCCTGTCAAAACAAGACACAGCCCGGAAGGGGGTTGGTCTTGGGTTCATTTATTTTCACTGATAAAAATAAAGAAGGCAAAACCAGGAATGCCATTTTGGAGATGAATTTGAATTATGTGAATACTTTTATATTTTTATTGAAGATATCTTCTTAAGTTTTATCATTTAGCTATTATGCTGACAGAGAGAGAGAGAGAGATAAAGGGTGGGTGGGTGTTTAGCTGGAAATCCAAGTTTTATGCAAGTAAGCATATTTAAATTGTTTAATCATCATCTCTCGCAATTTACTATGGTGAATATAGCTATTATCTACTTCCGATATTTACGTACATGTCATACTTCGATGCAACATCATCGGTCAGTATGAATATATTAAAGTATCGGTTGGGGTGACATAAATAGCATAAATGTGCTTGGACCAGGAAGAACACGTGATACGAATATCAGGTATTGCCCAATCACCTGTCGGAAATATACGATGGATATGTATGATAATGAAGGACTTTTTTCTTTGGACTGAGATGTCAACTCCATCTGATTTTTATACGGAGTTACTAGATATTTTTTCGTATGTTTTTAGCACTAGTTATGGTACCTTACAACTTAAGTTTGTGAAGGAGAGACATCCAGGGTCTAATGGGGGTATAATTACATACAGAGCCGCATCAATAAATCAGAGAGAGAGAGAGAGAGAGAGAGAAGGGTTCTCATTATTTTTGTCTCTGGTTTTAACACGAGAATTGAAGGTGTTGAAGACAAAGTTGGCATCTTATTTATTTTTTAAGTACTTACTACTTCAAATGATTTCTTCTGCAAAACGATGTGTCAACCAAGATGCCGTTCAGTGGACATAAAATGTAATGCAGTCTGGGAAATAGCGACTCAATAATTGGATCAGAAATGTAACTTCCAAATAATTTATTATCCTTTTAATGGCCTGTTGGAAAGTTTTAACAGCATTCTGTCTGATTTGTTTCTACACGATCTTGTTAACTTTTAACAACATTCCTTGATAGACTACATGATCCAAGTTTATCATTTCTTTCTCTTCATATGTAATGTTAATCTAGTGAGAGAGGCATTGCCCTCAAACCCCGATAAAATGTAAACGAGGATCTAGCGTGTATTATTGATGCAAACCAATATTTTTGTAAGAGCCAGCGTCTCTCTGTGACTATGAATAAGATGAACAAGAATGCTTTTCTGTGACTACGAAGAATAAGACGAACAAAGTCTTTCAGCAATCGTGTGTGTGTGTGTGTGTGTGTGATTAAGATTTATAATGTAGCTTTAACAATTTTTCAGTCATATCGCTACGATGTCTGCAGTTTGGCAGTTTATAGTGATGTCTAGCACTGGGGTATCATGCCGCAGACATGTAGTATGATGTCCCACCCAGTCACATTATTCTGACACCGGGCCGACCAGTCCTAACACTAGCCTCTTAACGCTGAGCGCCTAGCGAGGCAGCTGTTAGTAATATTTTTTGTAAGTCTTTGGTATGATTCGGCCGGGGTTCGAACCCACGACATCTCGCTTCCGTTCTGCGATCGTGTGAAGAATAAGACAAACAAATGTCTTTCCGTGACTGTGTTTAGAATAAGACAAACAAGTGTCTTTATGTGACTGTGTGAATAATAAGACGAACATGTGTCTTTCCGTGACTGTGAAGAATAAGACGAGCAAGTGTCTTTCCATGAGTGTGTAAAAAATAAAACGAACAAGTGTCTTTCCATGACTGTGTAAAGAATAAGACAAATAAGTTTCTTTCTGTGACTATATGAAGAATAAGACGAGCAAGTATCTTGAAGAATAAGACGAACAAGTGTCCTTTTGTGAAAGTGTGAAGAATAAGACGATTCCGTATTTTCAGAGAGATTTTTATTACTAATAAAGATAACTACAATCATATAAGTCAGGGCAAACATATAAATTCAAGTGACTACACATATCACCTTGAGACAATATATATTTATGCTCGATAAGCCAAGGGACTTATATACATTCATTTTACTACACACAATAACGCATGAAGATAATTAGGCGGTGTGTTCCCATCTTGGGCATCTATACATTGCATTTTGATCACATGACATTAAGTAGATGAGAAACTATAATTGTAAGTAAGTCTAACTGCTAAGAGTACATGTATTATTGTTATTATTAGGTAAAGGTTTGAAAACTAGTAAAAACTGAAATGCGTGTGCTAATGGCAATCGATTCAAGGTTTATACCTATTTTTAATTGCCATAATGTAACCAAGATATTCCTAACAATTGTAATTAATTACAATGAACAGTTTCTGCTGACCTCTTTTGAAGTTGTATGGCCAAAATATATGGAGAAAAGACCCATATGGGAACATAAAATCGTAAGTTGCCCCGATGGCCGAATCAATTTTTTTCCAGGTACACAGTTTAGATTTTGTTTTTGTTAAATTCACTTTTCCTGAAAACTACATGTGTCGAAGCGATGTTTTACTTGGGAAGACCACAAATAGACTCATTAATAATGTTCAGTGTTAGATTTGTGTTTGTAAAATATGCATACCTCAAATCTAGATGTAAAATATGCATACCCTAAATCTAGATGTAAAATATGTATACCCCAAATCTAGATGTAAAATATGTATACCCCAAATCTAGATGTAAAATATGTGTACCCCAAATCCAGATGTAAAATATGTATACCCAAATCTAGATGTAAAATATATATACCTCAAATCTAGATGTAAAATATGTATACCCCAAATCTAGATGTAAAATATGTATACCCCAAATCTAGATGTAAAATATGTATACCTCAAATGTAGATGTAAAATATGTGTACCCCAAAATCTAGATGTAAAATATGCATACCCCAAATCTAGATGTAAAATATGTATACCCCAAATCTAGATGTAAAATATGTGTACCCCAAATCTAGATGTAAAATATGCATACCCCAAATCTAGATGTAAAATATGTATACCCCAAATCTAGATGTAAAATATGTATACCCCAAATCTAGATGTAAAATATGTATACCTCAAATGTAGATGTAAAATATGTGTACTCCAAATCTAGATGTAAAATATGCATACCCCAAATCTAGATGTAAAATATGTATACCCCAAATCTAGATGTAAAATATGTACACCTTAAATCTAGATGTAAAATATGTACACCTCAAATCTAGATGTAAAATATGTATACCCCAAATCTAGATGTAAAATATGTATACCCCAAATCTAGATGTAAAATATGTATATACCTCAAATCTAGATCTAATATATGTATACCTCAAATGTAGATGTAAAATATGTGTGCCCCAAATCTAGATGTAAAATATGTATACCCCAAATCTAGATGTAAAATATGTATACCCCAAATCTAGATGTAAAATATGCATACCCCAAATCTACATGTAAAATATGTATACCCCAAATCTAGATGTAAAATATGTATACCCCAGATCTAGATGTAAAATATGTATACCCCAAATCTAGATGTAAAATATGTATACCTCAAATGTAGATGTAAAATATGTGTACTCCAAATCTAGATGTAAAATATGCATACCCCAGATCTAGACGTAAAATATGTACACCTTAAATCTAGATGTAAAATATGTAGACCTCAAATCTAGATGTAAAATATGTATACCCCAAATCTAGATGTAAAATATGTATACCCCAAATCTAGATGTAAAATATGTATACCTTAAATCTAGATGTAAAATATGTGTACCCCAAATCTAGATGTAAAATATGTATACCCCAAATCTAGATGAAAAATATGTATACCTCAAATCTAGATGTAAAATATGTATACCCCAAATCTAGATGTAAAGTATGTACACCTTAAATCTAGATGTAAAATATGTGTACCCCAAATCTAGATGTAACATATGTGTACCCCAAATCTAGATGAAAAATATGTATACCTCAAATCTAGATGTAAAATATGTATACCCCAAATCTAGATGTAAAATATGCATACCCCAAATCTAGATGAAAAATATGTATACCTTAAATCTAGATGTAAAATATGTATACCCCAAATCTAGATGTAAAATATGTATACCCCAAATCTAGATGAAAAATATGTATACCTTAAATCTAGATGTAAAATATGTATACCCCAAATCTACATGTAAAATATGTATACCCCAAATCTAGATGTAAAATATGCATACCCCAAATCTAGATGTAAAATATGTATACCTCAAATGTAGATGTAAAATATGTATATCCCAAATCTAGATGTAAAATATGTATACCTCAAATGTAGATGTAAATATGTGTACCCCAAATCTAGATGTAAAATATGTATACCCCAAATCTAGATGTAAAATATGCATACCCCAAATCTAGATGTAAAATATGCATACCCCAAATCTAGATGTAAAATATGTATACCCCAAATCTAGATGTAAAATATGTATACCCCAAATCTAGATGTAAAATATGCATACCCCAAATCTAGATGTAAAATATGCATACCCCAAATCTAGATGTAAAATATGTATACCCCAAATCTAGATGTAAAATATGTATACCCCAAATCTAGATGTAAAATATGTACACCTTAAATCTAGATGTAAAATATGTGTACCCCAAATCTAGATGTAAAATATGTACACCTTAAATCTAGATGTAAAATATGTGTACCCCAAATCTAGATGAAAAATATGTATACCCTAAAATCTAGATGTAAAATATATACACCTTAAATCTAGATGTAAAATATGTGTACCTCAAATCTAGATGTAAAATATGTGTACCCCAAATCTAGATGAAAAATATGTATACCTCAAATCTAGATGTAAAATATGTATACCCCAAATCTAGATGTAAAATATGTACTCCTTAAATCTAGATGTAAAATATGTACACCTCAAATCTAGATGAAAAACTGTTATGTCCCAAATTTCAATAATTAATCTAAATGTGTAAATAGTACTATAGTGACATGATACTTGATTAGACAATCTAACCATAAGTAAACGAAGGCGTATTATATTAAATTTTATGATCTGCGACACTGAATTTTCAAACGGTGTTTACAAAGTTGATAAAAATGATTAAAATGTCTCAAATCCATTTTTTAAAAAGATATACGTGCAAACAAATAAACATCGGATGTACGTCGCTAAGTAGCAACTATATTCTGAACTTCTTTCGTTCACACTGAAAAATAATGGCTGCGGAAGGAGATGATCAGAAATATCTTGCCCTTTACTGTCACAGCACATGTGATGCAATCCGCCAGAGACGAACCACAAAGCACATCAAACTGGTGTGTATTCCTAAAACTACTTCCGCGGTTGTTTCACAACCTGACGGAAAAGTCCGAGCGATGTTCCAGTAATAGTGATCAGAGTACATGTGACACAGAACTCTGGAAATAAGCACCGCAAAAAATCGACATTTCTAACATAAACATGAGTGAAAATTTGAGCAAATTCTGTGAAATAGCCTTAGGTAACGAGCACTTCTTTTTTTTGGTGGGGGATGGGGTGGGGTGATAACTCCTTAAACAATAAAGTTGTAAAAACATTTATAACATAGGTGAAAAAAATCTAATTTAAAATAATTTAACTAATCTTTGCAAGCTCAAAAGAAGATTTTCATGTCTTGTGTGTTTTATATTACAGATAATAATAGCATACTGAAATGAAAAGGAATAAAACTGATTAATGTTATCAAGCTCCAAATTTTGCGTATATTAGTTGCAAGTACATCATTCCCGAAATATCCAGTGAAATACAACCCCTCCCCCCCCCAAAAAAAAAAACACAAAAAAAACAACAAAAAAAAAAAACAAAAAAAAAAAAAAAAACAACAACAAACAAACAAGATATCATACTAATCTTGATAATACATGTTTAGAATATTTTAGGATATTCTGAAATCATCAGAACTCAGGAATATTAATGACCTTAACAGAATTTATCTTTTCTGAAAAGTTTTGATTTTAAACTTCTCAAAAAGTTCTTAATGGATTTTGATGGAATTTTCTTTAAGATATATATTTATATATCTTCAGTGTAAGTTTAAGTAGAGAAAGGTGCCAATGGTAAATCTGTACACTTTGTACACTGCGCAAAGTTTATCCTGACCACTATCAATAACATATTACAGATAACAAGCATCACTGCATCCATCATCTGCTTATTTTCTTTATCTAATCAGACCACAATAAAAAATGCATTAGAAAATTCACTTTTCAGTACAGATTTTGAATACTCATTTCAACAATATTTTAAAGTTCTTAAAGCTTTAAGGTAGCTGACTGCATATAGGTGTTAGACACAATATCGAGTTATTCAAAACCTTTTCTGAAGATGAGGTGGTCTGTGTGTGCTGCTTCCTTGATTACTTAAGCAAATTACTTATCAGTCCAGTTGACATAACTCTTACTGTTAATAAATGGGTCGTCCAAATTATAAAGATCAGTTGAAAACTTCATACATCTGATACGACTCTATACACTTTGGTCAAATAAAATATCTAATAGGCTTACACATAATCAGTTTCTATGGCATGGAGAAAAACAGGATTTTGTGACATACATATTACACATGCATGTTTACATATGTACACACTTGCATATATATGCAGACACAATTTGCATACATACTGAGACACACACATACACACACATGCATATATATTTAGACACAATTTGCATACTTACTGAAACACACACACATATATACATATCAGCATTTCCAATCATTTGAATACAGAGTAAACTTAGCACCTTTCTTTGATGTTTACTACAAAAATGATGAAGACAGAGTTTACCTGACATGTACAATGTACATGTGTGTGCACATTTTAAGAAAACATATGCCAGAAATGTTGTACATAAGTTACACACTGTAGTACTTCAACGAGAATGCTGCATACATGTACATACACACATGAATTCACTGATTCTTCTCCCTCTCACTTTAGATACATTTTTATTTGTGTTGGTTTTGTGCAGTTTTTCGCCACACAATAGTTTATACATGGCAGCCAATACACCAGGTGGAGTAAGACCCCAGGAAGAACCAATGACCTATGGGGAGCTTCTTGCAAATTTGTTCACATATCAACATTGGCTGAGCCGAGATTCAAGCCCATGCGTACTGAGGTGAGATGTGAGTCATCTGTAAAAGCGAGCATCTTTGACCACTTGGTCACATGGGAGTAGTGAAAGGGGTGAGATTAGCGTCAATGGGAATTAGCATTACAAACACCCCCTGGGCGAGATTAGCGTCAATGGAAATTTAACATTAACCACCCTGGGCGAGATTAGCGTCAATGGAAATTTAACATGGGCAAAAAGCCCTGGGTAAGATTAGCGTCAATGGAATTTAACATTGGAGAAAGGAAAAAAAAGGAAATATTGAGATTAGCGTCAAAGGCATTCGAACAATGGAAAAAAAAACATCGATTCTAGGGACAAAGGCAATTGAACATGGGGAATAGAGTTTGGGTCTGTCTAGGGACAAGGGGAATTGAACATGGGAATAAAGTGTGGGTTTGTCTAGGGACAAAGGAGAATTGAACATGTTAAAAAAAAAACTACTTTAGGGACAAGGGGAATTGAACATGGGATTTTTTTTTTTTTTTTTAAATTTTTATAAAGGGGTAGGCAATCGAAAGGCTATCTCTTTTCGAGAAATGTGGGTGGCCCTGAAAAGGGCCTTTGGGTTTATGTTAATATTAATATTAACATAGACGGCATCTGTCACATCTTCTTCTTCTTCTTAAACTCCTTCTAACTGCAGGTCCATACACAAGTACCCTCTTGAGGCATCCTTGTCTTTCTATGTAAGCTCTTCTCATCCATAGACTAGTATCTGTCCTATCAACAACAGTCCACTTGGACCGGACATACATGAGCATGTCCGTCCTAAACATCATGGAAGACACAAGGGTGGATGATTCAACTGTGGTCCACATCGTGAGGCGACGAGAACAGGTGAATCAATGCAGTGAACTGCGCTTATTTATAGGTAGAGGAAGGATTGAAACGGATTGAGTTCATTCACCAATCCGAACACGCGTTACAAAATTCAGTCAGCCCGCATCCAATCCGAAGAGAGCAGTCTGTGACGTCACGTGGTCTATATAGATTCGCAAGCGCTTGTGTACAGTCAATCTATGCGACAGTGATTCAAACATGACGGAAACTCAGAAAACGATCGGGGGGGGGGGGGGTGCACCAGCAGGGGAGACTGCCCAAGGGAACCCGGACTTACTTTCAGAAGAGGTGAATTGGGATTTTGTGGATTTTCTTACCTCGCAAGAATTTGTTTCGGAACCTTCGTTACCTTCTTCATTACCGCAAGTGGAAAATTTTAGACAGAGACAAAAAGAAGAATTGGAGAAATTTATACAACGACAAAAGGAAGCGGAACAAGCTTTTCTCCTACAGCAACAGCAACAGCAACAAGAAGAGGTAAGAAAAAAACAAGAAGAAGAAGAAGTAGCAGCAAAGAAACAAGAGGGTGAAAATCAAACGGCTACGGTACTGCTGGACATTTTAGCGGAGTTAAGAAGTCTGAAACAAATGTATCAGACTTCTTTATCACGACCGAAGAGAATACGACCTTCCCGAGCTAAACATGCCAACCCTGTGACTAAGCCTATCGTACCACCCTTGGTGATTTCAACCCAATCATCAGAAGTAGGCCTCGGCCGTGGCAAAGGCTTAAGGCAGTTAAAGTTGATTGCTTAAACTCACCCCCTACACCAAAATAAAAAGGCCCTTTTCAGGGCCACCCACTTCTCTCGAAAAGAGATAGCCTTTCAATTTGCCAATAACTCAAAAATCAACAAAAAAACAAAAAAAAAAAACATTTTACCCTTATAGTACATGTCTGTGTATGAGTGCGTGAGTGTAGCTTCTTATTTTAAAATCAAAACTCAAAGACACTTACCTTATATAATTAATGTATTCTTTTCTCCATAGTTACAATCCAATTCACAATTCACAACAGAACACTTTATAAATTGCATTCACTTCTTCTGTTTCTTTCTTTTTTACTCTCTCTTTTTTTCAATTTCTTCACCGTCACAGTCTTTTCCTCCTCTTCCTCCTCACTTTCTTCCCTTCTTCTTTTCTTCTCCTGTTTCTTTTTCTTCACCTGGCTGCTTTCTTCCTCTGAAGAATCTCTCTCTTCTTCTGAAGAATCCCTCTTTTCTTCCGACTCCTCTTGTTTCTTTTTTGGGCAATCTTGAGACCAATGTCCTTTTTCTTGACAATAATAACAGGTATCTTGACTTTTGTCTTTTCTAGCCCCTTTTTTTCTTTTTTGACGGTCTGGACACTCTGAAGACCAATGCCCTTTCTTCTGACAGATATAGCAAGTATCTTGACTTTTATCTCGAAAGGAAGGAGAGTAGTCCGTCGGCTGGTCTGAAGAGAATTTTCTAATGACCCCTCGCGAAGCTCTGATGAAACGTTCCATCTGGGTAGTCTCTTCCATCGTTGTGCTCGGTTTGAGAGTGAAATGAATAGTGAAAGGACAAGACACACACCCTTTTTATATACGCTGGTTTGTCATGACTATAAATTAGTCTATGGTGTTTAAACTTGAGTCATTTGACGTTTTGCACTCAAGATGAAACGATCCTATTCATTCGAGAAGAAAGAAGAAGAAGAAAGTAAGAGGCAGAAACGTGATCTATCGCCTCGTACCAGAGCTGAAGTCTTGGCACAAATTCATGCCAGTGATTTTGAAGAGGACATGAGTGAACCAGAATCCGAACCCTCTAAACAAAGTTCACCACCCTTAGTTAACCCTGAAAAGTACTATTCCATTCGAGAGACGGAAAAGCGCTCCTCTAGAAAATTTAGAACCACGGCTTACACCTACACAGCAGCAGGGAAGACGTACAGACCACTGGTTCCAGACCAAAATAAACCTTCCTACGAGAACTTTCTCCGTAGAAGCCTCAGAAAGCAGAAATAAACCTTCCTACGAAAAACAATTTGCGTAAATTCGACCCCGAGTGCATTTTTTGTGTGCAAATTCAATGATTCTGGACAAGGAAAAAATACTACTTTTCGGGGGGGGTGGGGGGTGGGAAAAAGATCGGGTGTCGACAAAGTTTGCAAGGAAAAGGCTGCAATTTTATGAGTAAATTTGATCAAGACCGATTCGATATCTACTACGCGGATCATGAAGATTAATCGTGATAAAACCGTGCGGTGTTGCCTGGGCGCGGCTGAAGAAATTTTTGAATTTGTTTATGTCCATATCGCCGTTACACCAAGTCTGATGAATATTTCTCAGCGTGTGAGTATCGACGCCATTGAATACCGATAAGATATTGCAATTGTCCCTAATTACCTTTGGAATTTGCGTATATCGTTGCGTCACGTAAATAACATCGGTGTTCTTGTGACGGCCACGCGAGAATATCCTAGCCGGATTGGTCTGCTTATCCAGCATCACATCATCGAAAACAACAAGATTATTAACGTCGCCATCTAAATTTTCCACCGATGGAGCTTCATTGATATCCGTGATAAATTCTATCGTTCCCTCGTCAGTATTGTCGCTAAATTCTTTTAGTACCTGATAACATCGCTGATCGTCAACAGATGGCGCAACCAAATACAATTTATCCCATTTTATCCATCGCATTAACAAATTTAATAACAACTGCGTCTTTCCAGAACCAGACGGGCCAATGATTATCATTCTTATTGAATTTGGTAACGCCGCGTTGTGTTTTATTTGCTCGCGTTTCTTCGTGGCGGAAAAATCAATTACATTCATATTACTAGAATACATGGATCTATATTGTGTTAAGTGTCGCACTCGTACTGCTACGCTAAATCCAATCGAAATCGTCACACGCAACAACAGAAACGCAGTCAAGGGCGAATGCGAAGTTTGCAAGACAATCAAGTTTAGATTTGTAAAAAAAAAGTAGAACCGGAGGAGATATCGCAACCTCCCTAACAAATCTACCTGGAACTCCTTGGGCGAAATATCCCGGAGAGAAGCATCTGCCAGGATATAATTACTGCGGACCCGGCACGAGGCTCGATATAAGACTCAACGATAATAATCAACCAAATCCTGGTGAAGATCCAGTAAACGCTATCGATAACGCATGTTACTACCACGATCTTGCGTATCGTAGCGGGGATTTACAACAACGGCATCTCGCTGATATTAGGCTAATTCATGCAATAGACGCAATTCCTGATAAAAGTTTCAAGGAGAAATTAGCGACTTGGTTGATAAAAGGCGCGATGAAAGGTAAATTAGTATTCGGTGCTGGTAAATAATAATGGAGCAGATATATTATTCTCCGCGAGGATTCTGGCGAGGAAAATCAGCAATAGCCAAACTCGCCAAGGCAGCAAAAGTAAAACATTCCGTTGCTGAATCGTGGTTATCGAGGCAGGCGGCCTGGCAAATATATCTTCCTCCGCCTAAAAAAATACCATATGCGAGTTTCTCTGTCAGTGTACCCAATGAAGTCCATCAGGCTGATTTAATGTTTCTTCCTCACGATACCGTCGACGGAGTAACATACAAGTATGTGTTGACGGTTGTTGATATCGCTAGTAGATACAAAGAAGCAGAACCATTATCGAATAAAACAGCAACGGAAATTTCAAAGGCGTTTGAGAAAATTTACTCGCGATCTCCGTTGACTTGGCCGAAGCTTCTCCAGATTGATCCAGGACGAGAATTTCTTGGTGCGGTTACTTCATTGATGAAAAAAAATAATGTTAAAATCCGACGTGGCATAGTTGGTGTTCATCGCAATCAGGCTATCGTTGAAAGATTCAACAAAACACTAGCTGAAAGATTATTCGGATATCAGTACGCGAGAGAATTTATCCAAGATAAACGATCTCACGATTGGGTAACAAGATTACCTCATGTGATTAACGCGCTAAATAACGAAGTAACACGAACAATATCAATGAAACCCGCAATTGCAATTACAAAACCAAATATACCACTAAAGCGAGATTCTACTATTCCGCCTGTGCTAGGTAGCGTCACGGTCAGATATTTATATAAAGAAGGAGAAGCTGAAGGAGGAAGAAAAAGAGCAACTGATCCAACTTGGAGCGTTACGACACATAAAATATCAGCCGTAACAAGATCATCAGGAAGACCAGCAATTTATTTCCTAGATTCACTAGCACCACAACGAGGATTTACCAAGGAGGAATTACAAATAATACCGAAAGATACTCAACTACCGCCAGCATCATTAATGTGAAATCTAATTCTACCTAACTGAGATAATTTTCTTACTCGAGACACGGCTAGATAAACTAAATTTGACCAGGAAATTCTATCATCGACGATCCAAACTTTACCATCTACGGTCAGTCCCTGCGATGAGTGTATCGTTGTTGCGTATCCTAGTTTCCATGGTGATTTTTCTGTGTTTATCGCGTCATTGACAAGATTAATATCAACGAGAATAATATCGTTCAAAACTAATATTTTTTCTTCTCCGCATGGTAAAGTAACACTGATATTTTGTTTCCTGGTATCAGCGGGTCTGTAACACAACGGCACCTGTAATGTTGGAAATTTTTCACAATGAAGTTTGAATAACATTTCCTGAATAGCAACGCGAACAATTTTCCTACTAGCAACAATCAGATGATCTGGACGCCACAAATTTATAAAAATATCCATCGGAGTCTCGTCTATTATTTTTCTCATTACGTCACATTGAAATTTATTCGGTTGTAATCGAATTATTTTCTTAAATTCGGTCAGTAAACTATCATCGGATCTATAATCAGCGTCAATTTCTTCATAATAGTCAACGAAGTTTCTAAGCCATTCATGAGGAGATTCACCATCAATAGGATCAGGTTGACCGTGATCGCCGCACATTATCACTGCGGTATTTTTTCCCTCCAGCCAAGCCAGGAATGATTTTAACACAACTAAATTTACCGTGCAAATTTCATCAAATATTATAATCTTATTGATATATTTGTTTCCCATTCGAGCCGAATCCCATAATCCACCGCTGTACTTGAAATAACTATGATACGTGCCAGAATCAACGCCGCGTTGCCTTATTTCTCGCGCTAATCTGTGAGTTGGAGTCAACACGATCATATCAGATTTCATAAATAAATTTATCGCTCGTGTTGTTTTACCGCTACCGCCAGGACCATTCATGTAGACGAATTTACTTCGTGAAATCGGATCGAATGCAGATGCAGCTGTTGATATTTCCTCGCATTTATCTCGATGAAATTTATCGCAATCTTCTACATCCGCGTCCTCACAATAATCTAGAATATCTTCGTTTTTTATTCTCCAAGTTCCCCAAGAACCATCAGTGATTAAATTTTCCAACCTACACTGATATTTCTTATCGATATAAAACGAATCCGTTGCGACCCTTACCGCGATATCAGAAAATTTATTTATCATCGACAGCAAATTTATACTAACATAAGCTAGCATCGATGACCTCAAATGCGTATATTGCGCTGATTCTCCGTCGAGATAGCTGATTACGGTACCTAATTTTTCTCCATCAATGATAATATTTTCTCTGTTGCAGAATATTCCACGCGATACAGTATCGGCGATAATAAAATCCATCTCCGCATCATTAATAAACAACCTAGCGTGTCGGTGTTTATGATCAACTGATCCTCCTTGAGTAAATTTGCCAATTATTTTTCTTCCGATATCTTTCGCATTTTCACAGTCCGTGGGCAACCACACTTCAGTTTGTTTCCTATACGATATAATCGCCTCGCTCACCGTCAACGATATTAACATCGACGAATCCAGCATATATCTCAACAAAACCGTAGGTACCCATCTTCGCTGAGATAAATGCCGACCAAACCAAATATAACAAATTTTATGTAAATTTTCAGTAAACTCGAATGAAGTAACATAAGCGAATCCTGTCATGACAAAATCAGGTAACGGTCCGTTAATTGCTACTCTTGTCATCTCACTGGTTGGATGGCCAAATTTAGCAAAATAATCTGCGCAATCGCCATATCCGAGGAAACTTCCAGGATAGCACGCGCTCATGTCAACGGAGATCATATCTTCGAAATAATATTTGGTATTCCATAATCCTCCATGGCCGTATTCGATACAACTAAGTTGAATATCAGCGAGAAATTCATTCCTTGTAGGTTTCCACGAATTTCTCTCTCTAGCAGCATGAGCAGCAACAGACGGAACCGTAAAACAAATTGTCAGTAACTGATCTGGATTTGACGAATATTTCACCGCGATATTTTTCATTGATTCGTGTAATATTTCATCTCGGTAAATATCTCCGCGCGGCAAGATAAACTGATCATACTTTTCTTCGCTCGAAAATAACCAAACCGATATTGGATCAGACGCGGCTAATATTTTGATATACCTGAACATTGCATCGGAATTGTCTTTTGCACCATCAACGGGATAAAATTTAACAGCACGATCCCGCGGAAATATCATTACCGACTGCGACCACGCATGTGAATTATGATCAACAATTTCGATTGGTACTCCTCGAGATCTATACGGCAATGAATATAATATTTCTCCCGATAGTGTTTTCACCGTGATAGGAAATTTAAGTTTTTTACTCAACACAGCTACATCATCAATCGATGCACCATCAACAACCGTCTTTGCCCATGAATTAATTTTATCCAATCTCAATTGGGTCAGACCAGATCCTCGTCTAGCATTTTTCATATGCTCGATAACGCGCTCAGCAACACAATTTATCATCGGTGATTCTTTCATCACGGGTAGATTTTTCATGTCAGGATTATTATTCAACCGATAAATTCCATAGACAACAGCGCTAGAAGGATACGCCCTAGCATAATAGGGACCATCAATTCCCAGTAATAATCCCGGCTTCGAATTTTTATCAAGAATAACATTTTTCTTACCGCCACGTACTGGGTCTCGTTTATCACGAATGATCCAAGTATCGTCGGGCATTTGTGCAATAAATTTTATTCCGAAGATGAATCGCTCTTCCTTATGTTCGGATTTTATATGCTCGATTATCTTCTTCGCCCGCTCCAGATTCATCGTAGCATCAACAGAGTTAGTTTTCCATGTCGACCAAACATGAATCGCTCCATCATCGAAAAATTCCTTCTTCGCACGATCAACCTCTGGAATGATATATTCTGCCTCATCAAGATCAAATGCATCCATTATTATATTTTAGACAAATGTTTAAATTATATAATGCAATGCAAATGGATAACAATCGGATCAACAAAATCATGCGATAAATCCTGCAGAGGTGATTATTGTGGTGCTCACATATATGCAATTCGACGAGGTAGTAAAGGACCACAACGATGTTTAATTTGCCAAGTTGGCACTCGAGGAAAGACACGGTTGTGTTTGTCCTGTGGAGGGAAAAATTATCGTGAGTTACGGAGATATTACGAAAGGAAATCTTCCTCGATAATAACTTGCGAAGAAGATTATATTAATCGATTCAAAGCAAATTACGATTTAGACAAATAAAATATTGTATATGAATCACAAATCGACGATTCCTGCAATGAAAATCACATACGAGTATAGATCTCATCCAATCATTGAGGGTTACGAAGCATCATCGGATGGTACCGTCAGAAATGCTAGAACGAAGAATCTTGTTGGAAGTATTTGTAATTCGGGATATCTCAAATTTACAGTCGGTAAAAAAGGGGAAAGAACAGAATGTTATCTTAATCACAGATTCGTATACGAATGTTATTACGGACCGATAGAAATTGGACTTGTCATCGATCATATCGACGGAAATAAACTAAATAATAAACTTTCCAATCTCCGAGTTGTAACTCTGAGTCAAAATTCAAGGTTTGGCAATTCCGGCAAATATCCAAAGTATGCGAGGGCCGTCATATCAGTAAATCAAGAAACAGGTAAGGAACTCACGTTTGAATCGATGAGTGCAGCTGCGAAATATTTCTTTATTGACTCACATTCAGTACAACGAGTTGCAGAAGGAAAGTACAATGCGACGTTTTCTTATGATGCTGATGCGTGGATCAAATTCTCATATGTACCAAATAATATTTGATTCGGAAAGAGACGAAGAATAATTGAATATTACAAAATTAATATAATGGACGAACAAACTATAAACGACATCATTGGAGCGATCGATGACCTGAAGAAAAAAATAAAACTTCCATCGGAGTTGGACACGAATAAAATTCGATCTGAATTCGAGACGATTGTTCAAGGGAAACTTGAATATAAATACACGCTGCCGTCGGAGTATAAATTAATAAAGAAAATCCAAATTGCGATATACCAATCACTTGCGACAGTCAACGATGACCAAATTGAGGATTTCGTTAAGTTATCGATGTTGGTAGAAAATGCTAGGTTGATTTTATCAGACGCATATGAATCACGAAAAATTACAAGTTCTCGTGTCAGACAACTGAAAAAACTTGTCGATGAAAGTAAAGTTAGGGAATCTTCCGATTCCTGAATACTTCCACAAACAAAAAAAAACAAAAATTAAAAAAAAAGATTAATTTTGAAAATTTCCCTGTATTTTATTAATTTTTTCCGCCCATTTTTCCCTGGCATACAGATTTACGATCTTACTAGCAAATTGATACTTACAGTTTCTCCTCGTATATCAAGTAAATTTCCTTTCTGATCTGTTAGTTTGAAATTTATCCTCGACAACAACCGATTATGGCATCGCAGGTAAAACGGATTAACTGGTTCCTTTATTATCAAATAACCAGGAGAGGCGCTAGGTGAAAATGAATACAAAATAAAACCCTGATGCGCCTGACTTGACTCTGACGAATCAACATTGTAGCTGCCCTCGACAACATCCGCGTGAAGATAAATCGCGATAACTTCCGTTATATTAACGATACCTGGCGATATATGCCGTCCACCATTAGTCGGATCGTTATTGTGTCTGAGAAACAACGTTAATTGTTTTTTCTCTGCCCACGCAGCATATAATTTCGGAAATAATTCATCGATGGTATCAGTGACGGATTTTCTCATTTCATCAACGTCATAACCAGGAAATTTGAAATTTGGTAATGTTGCCTCGGTTAATTTATGTAATGCCATGAATTTTTTCTTATTACCTATACCAACTATCCGCGTGTAATCGTAATCGCCACTAAAACCAATTGTTGAGTCATCGATGATTGCCCTAATAAACATACCATGATAATATTCGAGCTCATTCGCAATTCGATTCAAACCTCTCACGTATCTTGGGAGAAAATCGCACCAGCCCGTTTTGTTTAAAATACACTCATTGAACAATGATATAAACATGGAGAGAGTTGATTTATGATCCCTATTAAATTTATTGATGGTATTTTTTATGATATCCCCGATTATGTAATTTTTCTCATATTTTTTCCCTCCACTGGTACGTACGATCGGTCCAGTGCCAGGTAGAGAGGGGAGGAAAATGGTGATGGGTTTTTGTGGTGGAGTAAAAGCCATAAATACTATCGAATTGTCAGTAACATTATTAATGGTCATTATTATTTTTCCGACTTTATGTTTTTCTATGAGATCAATGGCATCATCGATTAGATCAGAGCCTCTTGTGGGGTAGACTGATGCAGCCTCATCGGTGACAAAGTCGGATTTTTTTGGTTCTAATTTACTTGGTAAATATAGCGATTTAAATCCCGGGGTTGTATCATCGTCCGAAGGTTCCTCAGGTGGAATTTCTGGCCAACCTAATATGTTCCTAATCGAAGATTGGTAAATATCTACCATGTATGGTGATTTTACTTCTATCATCGACGATAGCGTTGGATCGTGCGAAGATATCTTTATTCCCGGAGTAGCATCGCCGGTTAAATTTGATATTCTAGTGGTAAACTCCTTATTCAGCTGATCAATTTCATAACTACCCGTTGGTATACCGACATGTATCCAATCAGGTGTTCCATCCGATTTGTTTTTATTTGCAAAAATAAGTGAGTTATTTGACATCAAATTACCGAATGACGTCGATCTAACATTGGGCCAGCTGTTGTAGACACGTAATTGTGTTAACGCAATTTCATTAACACTTATTGGTGTTGAAAAATTAATACTAAATTCTGGTTTGGTTGAACTTAGTGATATCAGTGTTGTTGTCGGTGGTGTCGTGTTTGTCACGATCTGGGCTAGCTCGGACATTATTAATATTCATTTGTTCAATCTCCGAATAAATACCGATCATCGAAGAAAATTCTAGATCGGAGATAATACCGTCGTTGAGACTCTCCGAAAGCAGCGATGATAATTTCGAATACGCGTCGTTGATCTTGGTTAGTTTGTTTTTGTACAATGATAACTTTTCACTTGTGCATGAGGAGATTTTTTTCGCGATGATATTGAGAACACCTGCGATTGTTGTTGTTGACGAGATTATTATTGTTGCTACGATTGGTGCGATTGTTGTTACCGCGGATAGAATTATTCCTGCGCCAGCGACTACAGCGGAAACCGCGTAAACAGCAACATCAATAGTAACTAACCTTCGTTGGTATTTCTTTATTTTTATCTGATAATCATCAAGGAGTTTTTTTAGCGAATCCTGCCATGACCGCGCCTGATTGTAGCGGTAATCCGATGCGGTCATTTATTAGTTAGTTTATCCAATCAATTGCGGGGATTTGGTAAACATACTCGAAAATTATAAAATAATTGATCGGCCCTGTTACGGATCTATCTGGTGGTTCTAACATAAATGTTTCGTTGATATTTTTAGTTAGTAAAATATTTAAACATCCGGAAGATTCATCGGAGGTATGGTACCATTTATGTATTTTTATTGTTATCTTAAATTTTATCTTTGAGAGAATATATATTCGATATAACCCAGTAATTGGCACAGAGAAGCCGAATGAATTTTCCTCGGGTTTCCATATGTTCATCCCCAGACCGTGCACCACAAACGGTATTGGACAAGTAAGATTATCTGTTCTTACCTCTGGTGGAAAACTAATATTTTTTAATAATCCAATATGTTCCCTAACTATTGTTTCTTTTAAATCATCAATTTTTGTGGCTGCGTCGAGAAGTTTTTTGTTCAAACTTCGCATCGTTGAAACATCCGCGTGTATTTCTCTCACAATCTCTCTGAGATCGTCGTGTGATGTTATATCGACCTTTTTGTCAATTTTTGTAGTTGCCTCGAAAAGTTTCAAGTTAAAATCCCTAATTTCACCGTCGTACACTGATGCATCTAACTTTTGACGCGCTAATGTTTTTATCGTGTCAAGTTCAGTGTCAATTTTGTCAATATTACTATCGATTGTACTTATTTTAATGTTGATTCCATCAACTGTTTTTTTATCAATTTTCTGATCCATCGCGGTATTTATTTTGGTAATTTCCTCGTTGATGGTTTTTATTTTTTCGGCGAGATCTCTGTGTGTAGTTGAGGAGGTATCGATGAATTTTTTTATATCCTCGTCGATTTTTTTACTGAGATTTTTTGATACTTCGTCGAGTTTTTTAAGTTCGTTATTCAACCCCCTAAATTTTTTCGTTATATCCTTTTGGATATCTTCGATTTGTGTCTTATCTGACTTTAGAAGTAACGCTGCTGATAACTCGCTATTTTTTTGTTTTATATCCACGAGATCGGCCTTTGGTGGAAACTCCGCGATGATATCGGTAATATCAGAGATAGATTTTAATACCATCTCCGATTGGCGAGTAAACTGACTGATATGATCGTTATATTCTTCTCGCTTAATTATATCAGCTATTTTGATGTTGCTAGTTTGTAATCTTCCCTCGGTATTTTGAAAAATAGCAACCTCGCCAGGATCCACTTCTGACAGCGATAGAAGATTGTTAATATCGCTCTTTGTTGCAAACTTTGATGTATCGATGTCGACTGTTTCTCTTTTTTCCTTCCTAAAGATGGATCTACCGTAAATGTCAACCATGATATTTATCTACGGTGTATTCAAATAAAATTTTGCGATAAGGACTGGACGATTTTGAAATTGCGTCAAGAACATTAATTGACTCTGGGCCGCATATTGGTGGATCCGTTAACGTTTGTGTTGGAAGCGTCGAATACCAAACCGGAAGTTTCAGCGAAGACACGTATTTGATAAATTCGTTTGGTGGTGCTAATCCGTACGAGTCAAAATAAACAACTTCGCGAGGATTAATTGCGTAGGCAACCCAGTGAGTTCCAGGGCCGGAATTTTCATCGAGATTTATTATTCCTGTCTCGGTAGGGTTTGGTTTGTCTGGTAGTTGATCTCGCATAAATACGCCTCTGAAAAATTTTATTTTCTTTTTCTTTACTTCGCTGAGTAGATCTAAATTTGAGGCGGGCGTGCTAATCTCAGGCCGGATCCGTATGGGGGTCGTCTTAGATAAAGACCGGATCCCTTTTTTTTACCGTATCTCCCTCCGGTAATTTTACTTGTTAATGCGGAACCTAATTGGGAACCTATACCTCCGAGCGCGCCTAATCCTAGTGCCTTTCCAATCGCCGGAAGAGCTAATTTCGCCAAAGGTAATAGGAAAGGAAGAAATCCACCTGTTTTTACCATGTCTCTGATGGCGCCTATGGAGAGACTTACATGAACACCAGTATTTGCTGATTTGGCCTTAATGAAACTTTCACGTTGACTTTTGCTCAACGATAGTTTGTTAGGCCCACCTTGAATTTGATCGTTTTTCAGGGTTAATTTCATACCGCATCGTTTTGATATCGCTGATTGGAGCTTTTTCATCTGACCCGGGGTCAGAGTTACGCTAACGTGTTCGTATGGCATATTAATAATCGCTTAATCTAAATTTGGAATTTTCACATATTCTCTACGGGAGCATCGATAACTCTCATTCTGCCACTGATGCCTTCCAGGATCATTGTTCTATCACTGAGAATCACTGCGATAGCTCTTGCAGCTGCTCCACCTGTGTTAATTCTGGCCTTGAAATGGATATCGACAACGGATTGTTTTATCAAATCGAGATGTTCCAAGGAAAAGTAATAGATGGGATAAAGATTAATAAAATCCAACTGAGATATTTGCAATCCCGTATCGATATTTTGATCGCGACCCATGAAACTTAGCAATCGATGATACGCGCGTGCCGTCGAATTTTGGGCAAAATCGATGGCTATTTCCTCGGATGGTTCTTGTTGGCCGTTTATTCTCAATGATACGTTTGTTGCCTCGAATTGATCGAATATCATATGACTAGTTAATTGTGTATTTCTATTCATGTTTTGGAGAGCAACAAAGATGTGTCTAGGTGCCGAAGAGCCCTGTTGTGATGCAATTCGCCAAGTAAATATTCCGTTAATATTAACATTATCGGTGGAGTCGGTCATCGTTGTCAGCCAGGACATGATGTATTTTCCACCTTGATTCATAAATGATAATAATTTTTCTTCCACGATCATCGATGGAACTATCGCTGGCATCCACAAGGTAATTCTTTCAAGGATAATTTTACCGACATCATTGACATCCGCACTTGCTTCTCGCCAAATGGCTCTGTTATCATCGGCATCTCGAACGAAAGTTATCGTATGTTTTGCCCCGTAAATAACTTTTCTGAAATGTCTGCAAAATCCAAAAATATGGGATAACGGAATTGCACAAGAGAATCTTCGGTCATTCCCAATTAACATTTTCGTTCGCGTATGAAATCCAAGATTGTCATTGTTATTGGTGCCAACTATTATGTCTTCGATGGCATTAGAATTAACAGGAGGAACAGCGCGATCTCTAGGTTGTCTTTTTTCATACAGAAAATTATCAGGATGATTAGAATTATCTTTGGCGAACATCATACTAGGGCCTGCTGATCTGGTAAAATCATCCGAATATCTGGCTAGGCCTATGATCGTCGTTGCTATATCAACGTTGTTCGTGATTGATTCGATCTCTTTTCCATCAATCATGTAAGTGGCGTTCTTGAATAATGCCATAATGCCGTTGTTGACAAATCCAACTTTAAAATCCGCTCCAAAGTTGGTATTATTTGTCCTAATAATTCTCCCAACAAATTCGATATACGCCTCAGATGGAAGAAAATATCTTGTTGTATCGTGGACCTGAATTTCCTTGCGATTTCTCGTATCTGGCTCAACTACATCGTACGAAAAATATTGGAAATCTCGCACGGATGTATCCCTGCCTACTGGCTCGTCCATGTCAAATACTTCATTTGACACTTGTGCGAACATTTATTATTAAGAATATCATCTAAAACGAAGACCACTTCCTGAAATAAAACTTGTATTAGCAACTTCCTTTGCTAAATTTGTATTTGCAATTTTATTTGCTAGATTTGTATTTGCAATTTCATGTATTAGATTTGTTTTAGCAACTTCCTGCGCTAAATCATTTATTTTTTTATTTGCTGCGTCGTTTATGGCTTTACTGACTTCGGGTGGCATTTCACTGGTGATAGGTAATTTGACGGGTTGTTTTTTACGAGTTAAATTTAATATTTTATTTTTGACAGCATTAAAACCCTTACTAGCCAAATTACCGATACCAGAAACGGCGGTCTCGCCGATTTTTCCTATTGCTTTTGATGCGAATTGTTTGATCGTGGGTCCGATTTTAGGTATTACTCGCGTAACGAGACTTCCAATGATATCACCGAATCCATTACCGTGAATATATTTGTATACGGGCAATCGAGAGTTTACTATGCGGACCTGTTTGGGTCTGCGCTGATGTTTGTGAACAATCATGTTATTTCAAATTGTATTATTTTAATCGATGAGTTCATCGACAAACTCCTTATAAATGTGAGAATCGATGATGCCACCGCGGAATAATCGCTGACAAATATCTGATGCTTCGTTGGTTATTTCGCGAGAGTTATTTCCGGCTCGTTTTCCTCCGATTAACACTTCGAGGCGAGATACGTCGTTGACAACACTGTCAGGGCAAATGGTATATCCGCTACCTGTTTTTGGTTCTGGAGATTCCAATGGCGTTACGTAGAATACTTCTTCTGATGGCGTTGAAGATAACAACGGTGAAGATGACGACGTCGGTGGTGAATATCTTTCTGGTGAAGTTTGGGGAGACCCCCCGGGTGTCATACTTCTCTTCTTAGGTTTATACCATAAAAATTTTTCAGTGGGACCTTTCCAGTTTGTCGATGTTGGTTCTGAAGGGTAACTCCCCCGGGAGGAAGATAGTGTAGGATCATACCTCCACGCGGATGATGAAAGACCTTCCTCCGTAGGTAATGGTTCTAAAGGAAGATGGAAAGAAGGAGAAGAAAACTGGGGGATTAATTCATCACTTGCCACTATAGGTGATTGACCTTTCAACTTATCCATCGCTATTTCTCTTTTTTTATCATCAACATCTTTCATAAATTTTACAAATTTTTCATCTCCATATTTTACTGGTTTTCTTATACTACCAAAATATATTATCGCCTCCCACTCAATTCTACTGACTTTATCAGCAATTTCTCTTTTCAAAAAAAATCTTTTATTTTCTATGGAATCATCCGCAGCCATATCAACTGTTGAAACATAGTTGCTGATTAAATGCGACATGTGTGGTTTAAAATAATTATCAGCGGATAAATTAGGATCAATTTTAAACGACCCATTATCCGCTGATGATTTATATTCGGGTACAATTATCGGTTCATCACTCTGATCTTTTTTCTTTTTCGATTTTCTTTCTTTTTTCTGAGGTGAAGTTCTTTCTTTTGGTCTAGCTCCTAATTCCTCTGGTTGAATATCTTCTTCTTCCTGTGGTACTACTTTTTTCTTTCGTGTTGTTGTAGTTTTTTCTTTTTTCTCCTGTTGTTTTCTTTCCTTCTCCTGTTGTTTTCTTTCCTTCTCTTGTTGTTGTTTTCTTTCTTTCTCTCGTTTCTTTTCTTCCTTCTCCTGTTGTTTTCTGTCTTTCTCCTGTTGTTTTCTGTCCTTCTCCTGCTGCGCATTATATCTTTGTGTATCTCTTGCTGTTTCTAAAAACCTCCTGTAACGCGGATCCGTTGTCTTCCTTATTGATGTTGTTTGTGTGTAAATTTTATATACCATATCATACCAACTATCGCGAGTTGCATATCTTTTTTTTCCTATTACAGTCAAATATTCATTTCGACCACTAAAATATTCTACCGCAAATTGGCCAATCTCATCTATGTCATACAATGTCGAGAGCGGTTGTGATATTATTTCCCATCCCTCATCGGTAAAATTTTCTCTTAAATTATCGATATTAAACTTCCCTTTTATCATTACGATTTTTCTTCCTCCAGGTTTTCCATCTCCAGGTTTTCCTCCATCAGGTTTTCCTCCATCAGCAATTGCAAGTTGTTGCGCTGCTGCTGCTATTGCTAATCGCTGGGGTAATGTTCGTGATTGTTCCTCAATACCTTTCAACGCGGGAAGAATTCCACTTTTCCTGGCATCTGGATCTTATTCGTCGCCAAATACAACTTGTTCGATTGTTCCGGTAACTGGCTTCAACCATTTCGCCGAAGTTTCTGAAATTCCATGTTGTACATCTTCGTAACCACGAACATTTCTCTTAAATAATTGTTTTGTCGGAATGAGCTTCTTTATTGCCGCTAATTGCTCTCGCGCTAATCTAGCAGAATGAGGTTCTCCAACTGTACTAGTTTTCGGACTCATATTATTTTCAACTATATTGTTTTAATGCGAGGTAAAATTAGGATCTGCAGCCCCAATCTTGCGTGCACACTCGACACCCGATCTTTCCCCCCCCCCCCCCGAAAAGTAGTATTTTTTCCTTGTCCAGAATCATTGAATTTGCACACAAAAAATGCACTCGGGGTCGAATTTACGCAAATTGTTTTTCGTAGGAAGGTTTATTTCTGCTTTCTGAGGCTTCTACGGAGAAAGTTCTCGTAGGAAGGTTTATTTTGGTCTGGAACCAGTGGTCTGTACGTCTTCCCTGCTGCTCCTACACAGTGAAGTTTAAAGATTTCACGTCCGACGTACCATTGGAGAAAGCAGAAGGGTTTATCACCGAGATGTGGGATTCTTTGCTCACCGCACACAAGCGACAATGTCAACCCAAAGAAGACGATTTATTGACACTATCCATAGATCACGACAGCTTGAAATCCCCTGTTTGGATCGAGTTTAGCAGACCCGCAGAACTAACCCCTTCCAAAGTCATGGACAAGATTCAACACGTGCAACAATCTAATGACCAGTTTGACATCACCGATGGTAAAGCCACACTGAAAATGGCCCACGTCTCTCCTCTTCAAGGGACCGGACAACGCAATAAGGTGTTATTGGTGAACGACCTTCGCAGCACCAAAAAGAGTCTCGTCCAAATTAACAACCCTCAAGACCAGATGTGCTTAGCCCGAGCCATCGTGGTGGGACGAACCTATGCCAACAAGAACGACACGGCAGAATGGAAAAGAACCTGGAAAACTATTCAACAATCGGACCGAGCCAAACAACGAAACGAAGCAGAACTCCTGTTGAAACAAGCTGGCCTGTACAAAGACACACCCTGTGGCATTCCTGAAATGCAAAAATTGCAAGATGTCCTAGCTCCACGCTACACCTTGAAAGTGCACCCCCAAGAAGTGCGTGGGCCTCTGTTGTTTCGAGGGAAAGACTTTAAGGACGGAAAATACATTCATGCCTATTATCACGATGATCATTTCGATACCATTACCACTATCACTGGATTCCTGGGATACAGTTATTACTGTGAGAAATGTGACTATGGCTATAACAATCGAGAGCAACACAAACATTGCGGATGGAAATGCCCAGGATGTTTGGCCTCTCCACCCTGTCTGAGCGAAGGACAAGAAAGAGTACATTGTCCTGCTTGTCTGCGCACGTTTGTCAGCCCTGCCTGTTACCAACAACATCTGAAGACGCAAGGTTCACAGCAGAAATGTGCTTGTCAACTGCTGAGACTGTGCTCTACGTGTCGACAAGGCCTACGTACCAATAATGCCAAGGCACACGTATGTTCAGGAAAGAAAAAATGTCACAGTTTGTCACCACATCGTGGACTTGAAACACGAATGCTACGTGCAAAAATACCAACCCCCACCAGAGAAAGAGGACGGTCACAAGAAGAAAGGCAATTTCATCTTTTTCGATTTCGAATGCATGCAAGAGACTGGCATTCACATTCCTAATTTCTGCGTGGCTCATCGAGCGTGCGAGAAGTGCATTCAAGAACCTATCTTCAGTCATTGCCCTCACTGCAGCAAGATTCCCGGAGGGCGTGAAAAAATCTTTCGAGGACCGAACACGTTAGCCGATTTTGCCCAATGGGTCTTAGATCCCATCGACAAGACGTGGAGCCAAGAGGACATCGAACGTTACGGAGATTGTCATCGTCATGCCACAGTGATGGCTCACAATTTCTCCGGATACGATGGACAGTTTCTTCTCAGATACTATACGGAACAAGGCACCGAACGTCCTAAAGTCACTTTGAACGGAGCCAAAATCATTTTCATGCAAGTGGTTCAAGTGCAGTTTAAAGATTCGATGAGCTATTTGGCCATGCCTTTGAGTCGAATGCCTAAAACGTTTGGAATGACAGAAATGGCTAAAGGTTATTTTCCACACTTTTTCAATACGGAAGCCAATCAACACGCCGTTCTACCCCATTTGCCCGAGGCTCACTATTACGACCCCGACAACATGCGTACCGAACAACGAGAAGCTTTCTTCGCTTGGTACCAGACTCACGCCTCCGACCCTTTCGACTTTCAGGAAGAAATGCTAAAGTATTGTCGTTCCGACGTGGACATTTTACGGCGTTGCTGTGGAAAATTTCGAGAACTGTTCATGGAACACGGAGGGGTCGATCCTTTGAAAGAAGCTTGCACCATTGCCAAAGCGTGTTCCTTAGTGTATCGACAACGATTCATGCCTGAAAACACCGTGGCTGTCATCAGTCCTCAAACGACCCACTATGTCAAACGTCAATACTCGGTCAAAGCCCTACGTTGGTTACATTACTTGTGCGACAAGGAAGACAAATGGATTCAGCATGCCCGCAACGGAGGAGGCGAAAAGACCATCGGAACGTATTCGGTCGATGGCTGGGACTTAGAAAACCCCAAGATCGTGTACGAGTTTAACGGTTGCTTATTTCACGGATGTCCCGTCTGTTACCCTGATCGTAGCATTAAAAATCAGTTTTTACAACGAACCATGGAAGACTTGTACCAGGACACTTGTCAGCGACGCCTAAAGTTAGAACAGGAAGGATACCAAGTGGTGGAAATGTGGGAACACGAGTACGATCACCGTATGAAAACCGATCCCGAGTTTAAACGTGCCGTGGAAAGTTACAAGCTGATGGACCCGCTGAACCCGAGGGATAGTTTGTACGGAGGAAGGACCAATGCCACCTGTTTGCTGTACCAAGCCGACGAAGAGAAAGGAGAAGAAATCAAATACTTGGACGTGTGTTCGCTGTATCCTTACGTGTGCAAATATTGTCCCTTTCCTGCAGGGCACCCACAATTGTTCACGGAACACATCGACCTGAAAAACATTCGACAATACGAAGGCTTGATCAAGTGTAAAGTTTTGCCTCCCACGAACCTATACCATCCCGTCTTACCTCACCATTGTCAAGGCAAACTGATGTTTCCATTGTGTCGTACTTGTGCCGAAACGTGCAACCAAGACCAACCTTGTCAGCACACCCAGGAAGAACGGGCCTTGACGGGAACCTGGGTCAGCGTAGAATTGTTCAAAGCTCTGGACATGGGATACCAACTGTTAGAAGTGTACGAAATTTGCCACTTTCCCAAGACACAACAATACCACAAGGGTGACCCTACTCAGAAAGGCATTTTCGCCGACTACGTGGATGCCTTTTTGAAACTGAAGCAAGAAGCCAGCGGCTATCCTTCCTGGTGTCACACTTCCGAAGACGAAAAGACATTCAAAGAGAAATACTATGAACAAGAAGGCATCTCTTTAGACCACATCGAGAAAAACGAAGGCAGGCGGTCGTTTGCCAAAGTGATGTTAAATTGCTTGTGGGGTAAAATGGCACAACGACCGTGTTTACCCAAGACGGAATATTTGACAGAACTTTCCCGCTACTTTCAGATGATTCACGACAAAACCAAATACATGAAACACGTGGAAGTCGTTCGCGAGGATTTGATCTTGGTCAATTACGAAGAAGATCTGGACTTTGTACAAGACGACCCCTTTGGAAATGTCATCATTGCGGCTTACGTGACAGCTCATGCTCGCTTAAAATTGTACGAAGCTTTAGGGGAACGTGTCCTGTACTTTGACACGGACAGTTGCATTTACATCCATCACCCGAGTCAACAGCACCCTGACATCGAAGGAGACCGTTTAGGAGCCTGGACAGACGAACATCCCGACGACAAGATTCTAAGTTTCGTCAGTGGTGGTCCCAAAAATTACGGCTACGAATACCGGGACCCACAAGGAGAATTGCACACGACGTGTAAAGTGAAAGGATTGACTCTGAATTATCGTACCAGTCGTGTGGTGAACTTTGGGGTATTGAAAGAAGCCTTGCAATCGGGAGAGGATGCAAACTTTAAAGTGACCACCTATCAACCGAACAAAATTGTACGTTTACCCACTCACCACATCGTCAGTCGACCCTTGGAAAAAGTCTATCAAATCGTGTACCAGAAGCGAGTGCGACTTCCCAATCATTTCATCATACCGTATGGACACGTCGGTATTGGTCTGTATATAAAAAGGAACCCTAGGCAAGATCGATAGTTCATTGTGACTACCAAGACCGAGCGAACAAGATGAATACTTTCAGAGAGACACAAAACAAGTTTAGACAGGCACAATTCAAGTGTGGGGCTTCTGAAGTGGAATGCGATTGTGAGCCTTGCGACTTTTCAACCTGTGTTAGTGACGGTGCCAGAAGAACCCGTCACCCAGGACGGGACTGTCGTGGACAGGCCTGAAAGACCCTTTCGGGAGGACACTTGTGTGACCTTACCCCCTACTATAGAACTGGTTAGAACATTACCCAAAACATGTTGTACAGACACTTGTGTTTATTCCACGTTGATGGTTATCATGTGCCTTTTATCCTTATACTTAAGCCTTTGACTTTTATGTATTTTTGTCTTTCGTATTCATGTTTGAAACATTCAATAAACGTGTTCTGAAAAAAAGTATATAAACTCTTGTCTTGTTTGTTTTCGTGTCACAAGTGACATTTCTCACACTATGGCTACCTCTGCTGTCTCTGCTCCCTCTTCCTCCACTGTCAAAGTCATCGACGAACACTTAGATCGTGCCAGTTGGGAGGGTTTGTATCTTCGCCATCCCTTTAACATGCTCATTGCTGGACCTAGCTGTTCAGGCAAAAGCGAATTTGTCAAACGTTTGATCGAACATAAACATCATTTGATCGATCGTCCACCTCAGCGGATCGTGTGGTGTTACAAAGAGTGGCAATCAGCGTACAGCCTCTTGCGAGAAAGTCAAGGCGATTCCATCGTGTTTGTGGAAGGCATTCCTAAAGAAGACGACGGCATCGTCTCTGACTCCCGTCAAACCCATTTGGTCATTTTCGACGACATGTTAGGAGAAGACGAAGAAGAAATTAATCTGTGGTTTACGCGCAAAGGGCATCACCGTAAAGCCAGTGTCGTTTACATCACCAAAAATTTGTTTCAACAAAGTAAAACCCATCGCACCATCAGTCTCAATGCGCATTACGTGGTCTTCTTTAAAAGCCCTCGAGATAAATCGCAAGTGCAAGTCTTAGCCAAACAGTTAGGAACGCCTTGGCTGACTCAGGCGCACGACGATGCCACTCAAACTCCACACGCTTATTTACTCGTCGATTTGAAACCTACGACCCCCAAGGATTTGCGATTTCGTACCCACTTGTTTCACCACTGGTGCCCAGACGTAGGACCTGTCCTGTACACGTCTCCGTCCTCGACTTCATTTCACTCCACATAAAAAAATCTATAAAAACCTCAGACTCTTTTTCGTCTGTCTCACTCACAGTGCGAACATGACGTCCCTTCAGTCGCATCTTCCCGTCAAATTGATTCGTGCCTTGTATGGCATCAGTCGAGAAAAAAATCCACAAATACGAGCTCGTGTCTTAGAAGCTAGTCTCAAAGAAGTCTTACGATGGTTCACGGTGACGGCACGTCAAATACTCCAAGGAATCATTCAGATTCCTCATCAAACCAAACGCTTTTTCAATCGAAACAAAGTCGCTTTGGTCCAATTGGCCGATCCCCGCATCGACACTCAAACCAAAAAACAAATCATTTTGAAACCTGGAGGGAGTGGTACTCTAGGAGGGTCATCATTCGCTCACTCTTAAGATGGGATCCTAATGCCCCCAAAGTTATCCCCAAGAAAAAAGTCCAACGAAGCCCCAAGAAGAAAAAGAAAAAGACCAGGTCGCCAAGAAGAACTTCTCCAGTGGCGGGACCCTCCTCTTACCAGACACCACACCGGGAAAAGAAAAGAAGCCCCCAGAAAAAGAAAAGTCCACAGAAGAAAACTAGTTGCAAGAGAGGCACTTCGGTCAGGACGCAACCTTACACCCGCAAACCACGACCTGCCACGGCGGTGACCGCATCTCCGGCAGCCTCACGTTCATCCACTTCTCCGTTGATGACACCAAGAACTGAAGAGTACTTGGAGACGTTGATCACACCAAGAACTTCTCCGTTGATGACCCCAAAAAGAACTTCCCCAGTGGCAGGACCCTCCAATTTAGTG
Source organism: Sinohyriopsis cumingii (assembly GCA_028554795.2). Lineage (NCBI taxonomy): Eukaryota > Metazoa > Mollusca > Bivalvia > Unionida > Unionidae > Sinohyriopsis > Sinohyriopsis cumingii. The sequence goes on from CM068838.1 coordinate 98,615,144, forward strand.
GCAGTGGCTGCTGCTCACAAAGTACCTTCTCCCAAAATCAAAGTCCATGAAAGATCGGGTATGTTACAAAGTTTACTGGATTTGTCCAAGCAAGAACTGGCTCGATTTAGTCCGTTGCGTACCCCTCCACGACGTGTCATGCCTGTCCTCAAACTGATACGCCGTAAAGACAATCAGTGGAGACGCGTTCCAGTATAAAAAAGACCTGTGACCAAGTCGGGGGTATCAGTGTTTTTTTGGTGCTCCTGAAGACTCAAAGATGTCACCCTCCAGAAAACCCCAAGGAAAGAAAAGAAAAGGACTACCACCACGTTTAGTCAAACATGGGGACATGTTATCTGTCCTGTCCAAAGCTTCTTCACCTCTACGAAAAAAACTCATTCAATCGGCCTCCAAAGAATGTTGTTTGAACGTTTTGAAAGGCACGATCCCTTTGTCCAAACACCAGAAACAATGCTTAAGCAAACATCGTCACGTTCTTCGCCAAATGGTTCGAAAGAAAATTCCCATTCGTCAAAAGAAGAAGATGTTGGTCCAACGTGGAGCATTTTGCCTCTCTTGTTAGGCCCCGTACTGAAAGGAGTCTTGGGAACCATGTTGGGAGGACTGGTGGGAGCAAGATAAAAAGGCCCTCGGAAGTCCCAAGATCTCAGAATTGACCCCTGACAACCCTATGGAAGGACGAAAACTAGCTTTAGTGCCTTACAAACGATGGATGGAATACCATCGGTGGCAAGAACAACGCACCCCGCATTTACCTCCCAATCCCCATTTGAGCGAGATGTCCCAGTTACAACACGAATTGCAGTCCTTAATGGATCGCCAAGATTTGTCCGAAACAGAAAAATCGCAAAAGTACGGTCAACTCTTGCAACGACTGCAACTCTTTCACCAGAAAGCTTTAGACGAAACAGCTCTACCCACTCTGAAAGATTTTAAGACCTTGATGAAAAGTCCAGCACCATCACCAGTACCAGTACCAGTACCACCACTACCAGTGACCAAGACAGAAAAAGGAGAAGAATAAGAAGAAGGGTTTTAAACTCCACCAGAAAAAGTACGCAAGTTAACAACACCACCTACCTCCAGAATTGGATGGATTAAAAAGATGATGGCCTCCCCTTCTTCATCACAAGAGAAAAAGAAAGTGAAGACAGAAGTGAAGACAGAAGTGAAACAAGAACCGATATCCCCCGCTCAGATATCCTCCTCTTCAACACCTATTGCTGGTCGCACACGCAAAGCATTGCAATCCAAGAAAGTACCCCAAGAGAAAAAAAGTAGCATCTTCCAAGAGTGGGTGCCTTATTAACACACCAACCAACACAAAAAATGGAAAAAGTCTTAGCCAGCATTTACTACGATCCCTCGCATCCTGCAGGTTACGCAGGAGTTCAAAAATTGTATCGTGCTGCCAAAACGCGACTGAAAAGTCTCCGTTTACCTCAAGTGCAACGATGGTTACAAGAACAAGCTACCTACACTTTACACAAACCCATTCGACGCAAGTTTGCCAGAAGTCGCACCCGAGTGGAAGGCATCAATCATCAATGGCAAGCCGATTTAGCCGATGTCTCTCATTTGGCCAACTACAATCGTGGCTACAAATATTTGTTTTGTGTCATCGACGTCTTTTCCAAATTTGCCTGGGTCGTGCCCTTGACTTCCAAATCGAGCAGCGAGTTAGTGCGAGCCCTGCAACGGGTGTTGAAACAAAGCGGTCGTCACCCTCTTCGATGGCAAACGGACAAAGGCACCGAATTTCTGAACCAAGCTTTCCAAAAAGAATTAAAGAAACGTGACATTCATTTTTTTACCACCGAGAATCCCGAAACCAAAGCCAGCATCGTGGAACGTTTTCAACGCACTTTGAAAGAACGCATGTGGAAATATTTTACGCATCACCACACTCTGAAGTACATCGACATCTTACCGCACCTGGTGCAAGCGTACAACCAATCTTACCATCGAAGCATCGGACGTGCTCCGCAAGACATGACTCCCGACAACGAAGTGTTGGTGTTTGAGCGTCTGTTCGGTACGTCCCCGACGAGGGCTGTCCCCAAGAAAAGTGGAGAGTTGGCCGTAGGAGATTGGGTGCGCATTGGCAAAACCAAACGCACTTTCGACAAAGGTTACTTACCTAACTGGACGACCGAATTGTTTCGCGTCACTGGACGAGTGCATGGCCGTCATCCTGCCGTCTATAAATTGGAAGACATGAACGGAGAAGTGCTCAAAGGAACGTTTTATTTGCCCGAGTTACAATGTGTCACCAAAAAAGAAGACGACGTGTACGACATCGAAAGCATTCTCGAACGCAGAACCCGTAAAGTGGGCAAACGACGTGTCAAAGAAGTCAAAGTACGTTGGAAAGGATATCCGCCCAGTTTTGATTCTTGGATCGACGCTTCGCAAGTCATCGACTATAAAAAGAAGTGACCATCATGCCCTTTCACACAGACGCAGCTACGTCGACCACTCCTCCTTCACCTAGTTCTTCTGTGCAAGATTTACAAAAACAACCCTTGTGGGTGTGGTGTGGAGAACGTGTGCCTTAAACGCAAATCGTCTTTTACTGCCAAATCTTCGTGGTGTATTGTGTCATCGGGGCAGCCATTGCCAATTTGAGTTTGCAACAAGGAGACAAACAATTGTGGACCATTTTATTGAGCAGTTGCATCGGTTACCTGCTTCCCAATCCCTCCCTGAAATTCTCCTCGAACGGGAACCACGAGAACCTTGTATCCAGTGCCAGTCACCACTCCAACAACAACCACAACCAGAACCCCATTTTGGGCGGAGACACGCCTCTGACATCCACTAACCCCTCGGACAGCCACAGAACTCTAGAATTATGAGTCACGAAAACCAATTTTACTTAACCTTACCCAGTGACAGTTTCATGGAGGTGTTTCCCCACAACACGTTGTGCTGTTACACGGCTAAATTACCTCAAGCCATCCAGTTAGATCACGAAGCCCATTGGGAAGTGGCTTTAGTAGAAATGATTCACCCTACACAAATCCAAAACATCACCGAAAAGCAAAACACTTTTGAGGTCGAAATCATGAACCAACAATTACAAGAAGCCATGAATGACATCGGGTTTTCAGGGGACACAAGACCATCCAACAATTCACCCTTCAATATCTACACCTTGAAAATTCCGGCAGGGTTTTATTTTAGTGGCCAACATTTGGTGGACACCATTACTTCCAGGTTCGAGTTCGCCTTTGGCAAAGCCCTTAACAGAGTCCAAAAAGTGTCACCCTGGAGTACCATAAAGTGGCTCGTCGCTTACTGATGAAATTTCAGGATACCCAAACGTTGTCCATCAGTTTTAATCGTGACTTGTTTGATATTTTAGGTGGAGGCACAAAAATGGCTCCAAATTTTAAACCGAAGATCAACAGCAATACGGAATTTTACAAGTTTTTTCGATTCCCTGTAGAACTGAACCAAGGACTGAATTTGATGTTTAATGTACTCCGATGTGGTGGAGTATAACGTGGTGGGACACACCTCTGTACCGTTACTGCGTGTCATTCCTTTCAAAGTGGATAGTACCACGACCAGTGACCAGGAAGGTGGAAACACCTATCACGTCCACCGGGAATTTGTGCATCCTCATTATTTGCCTGTCAGCAAGTCGTATTTGGACACGGTCAACATTGCTATAAAAGGAGATTTGGGACAAAATATTCCATTCACCAAAGGAAAAGTCACGGTGAAACTCCATTTTCGAAAACGGTTCTCTCACGACTCGTAAGTCATGTATCCAGTGTACCAAGGGGTTGCTCGACAGCGACGACACGGTTTAGGAGACATGTTAAAATCGGCCTTTCGTTCGGTGGCCCCGGTGTTGAAACCGATGGTGACACGCGGATTGCACGCCTTGAAAGATGCGGCACTGACACAAGGCAAAGAATTTCTCCAAAATGTCATCATCGACAAACAAAACCCTAAAGAAGCCTTCATGAGGGCAGGCAAAAATGTCTTGCTGCAAACGGGTAAAGACCTTTTGGGCCGACAAGACACACCTATAAATGCCCTGCACGCTACCGAGTCAAGCATTCAGCAAGGACAAGGCAGAAAGAGACGACGAAGAAAACACCCTTTCACCAGACTTCAAGCTAGAAAGGCCAAGAAAAGAAGAACCGTTCGAGACTTAGACGTTTTCGATTATTGAGACACTGCAACAAAAAAATGATGCACCGAGAGTCTTGCGCCTGTTCCAAGACGGAACTGGATCTGTTTGCCATGCCCCCCACCATGATGACCATGCAAGAATCCCAATGAGTGGAATTTCATCCCGTCTCCTCATTGACCGATTCAGTTCCCATCGAGTTTGAAATCAAGGGACAGCCCGAAGATTACATCGATCTGAATAGCAGTTACTTGTACCTGAAAGTCAAAGTTCTAGATAAGGATGGAAATGCTATAGACACTGAGCCAGTAACTCCCGTCAACAATTTCATGCATTCCTTGTTCAGCTCAGTGGACTTGTACTTGAACAACAAACTGGTTAGCAGCAGCATGGATACTTACCCTTACCGTGCCTACCTGGAAAATCTCTTGACGTACGGAATAGACGCCAAGAACACTCATCTCAATGCCTGCGTGCTATGGGAACCTGACGAAGCGGGCGAATTTGATAAAACAGGTCTTGAAGCTGACCCCAAATCAAAAACAACCACCAATGAGGGATTTGTAGAACGAAGAAAGAGAATCATAGGACCCAACCAAAGTTTAGAACTGATGGATCGTTTGCATTTGGACATGTGGTTGCAAGAAAAATATTTGCAGAACGGGGTGGATGTCTGCCTGAGACTGAATCGGAGCAGTACCGCTTTCCATTTATTGGCTGATGCTGGCGAGTACAAAAGCAAAATCCAAGAAGCCAGACTCTACGTACGTCGTGTGGAAGTGTTACCTAAAGTAGGTAACGACATCAGTCAGACGTTGAGCAGAACGACCGCCAAGTATCCGATCCGACGCGTAGAAGTGAAAACTTTCACCATTCCTAGGGGACAGCGATCCATGATCGAAGATCATCTGTTCCAAGGACAGCTACCCAAACGTTTGATCCTTGGTATGGTCTCGAATGAAGCCTTCAACGGAGCTATCACTAAAAATCCTTTCAACTTTCATCACTTCAACGTGTCCAAGATTGAAGTCAGTCGCGATGGCAAGACCTTGTGTACCCGACCTTTCGAACCTGACTTTGAGAAGAAGAATTACTTGAGATCGTACTTGTCCTTGTACGAAGCCACGGGACAGTTAGGAACCAACACCAGTCACGGCATTACGTACGACGATTATGACGGAGGATATGCTTTTTGGGCTTTTGATTTCACTCCAGACAAGGCAGCGACGAGGGACATTTCCACCCTATAAAATCCGGCCAGATTCGTGTGGAAATTCAGTTCGGAAACAGAATCGGTGATGATGATGTAACGTTGAACGTCATCCTGTATGCAGAATTCGATAATACCATAGAAATCAACAGTTTGAGAGAAGTCATTCTAGATTACTAGAAGCCATGGAAGACTGTTATCCCTCTTTACCTAGTGGAGAAGCTTTGAAGATGGAATGTGAGGAGACCGTGGAAGGAGAATCCCAACACAAAGACGAAAAGGACATCATGATCAAGTCGAGATGGCCAGAACAAGAACAGCAATTGGTCTCCTACTGTGCTACATACCTGGCAGACACAATTACGACATGGATGAAGCATGATTACTATGGATGTCAAAACATCAGTCAAGAAGAAAATTCAACCAATATCTGGACGAAGCTTGGAGTCTGTTTAAAAAAGACGTGTTACGTTGGTGGTATAAAGACTTGCGTGAACATTTCTGTCCTCCATTAACGACTCGAGACATCCATTACATCAAAACCCTCTTTGACAAATTCAAAGAGAAAGTCGAGATCGAAATTGATCACTTATTATCAGCAAAAGAACATTTAGTGACTTATTTTGATCGTGATTTTACTAGAAACGATGAGAAAGTAAATCGTTGATTTTTTGACTAGTATGCTTATTTTGTTGTCTTAAGCTAGGAAACGTAGTGTCCATCCATGACTCAATGACTTGCAACAGTGGAAATCACAATTTCATTCACAACTTTGCCAACCCTGTTTAAAGTAGAGTGTAAATTGAAAAAAATGTTTGATGTTATATTGTTGGATTATTGTTAAAAAATGTTAGAGTTGTTGGTTAGTGTTAAGTGATTTTTGAATAAAAAATGATGTGTTTTGAAAAAAATGCCTTTGTGATTTGTTTGGCTATAAGAATGTTTGATTCATGCTCTTTGACTGCTTACTATCCCTCTCATGACACTCATTGAACATTGCGGCTCGAAAACCGTGGAGGGATGTTTTCCTTCACGTCCGCGCTTTGACTTTAAGAACCGGGTTGTTTCCAGTCTCATCCTACGAAGATGTGCTCCAAACTAGCTAAGCTAAACGAAGCCTACGTGAATTTGCATAGGGTCAGACACAGTCTGATACCGAAGCCAGAAGAGATAGAGAATGTGAGAATGTTAAAAGTCACTGAAGACTTGATAGAAGAACTCTTCAGAGAAGAAGTGAACAGGGAGAAAGAAGAATGGACAGAGAAGTACAGACTTCAGAGACAGCAGCAACAACAACAACAGCAGCAGCAACAGCAGCAGGAACCTGAACCTGAGAGAGGCTTTGTCGATTGTCGTATCGACACCAAAGAGTTCTTCTCTTTCCGAAGAAGCAGACCTATCGCCAGAAAGTCTATCCTCAGAGGACATCGCATTCTTAGAAACTAAAAGATTGCCATAGCAAACAAAAAAACCCACAAAAAACAGCCCTTTTCAGGGCTACCCCAATACTCTAGAAAAGAAATAACAATCAATTTGCCAATGTGTGTAGGTAGAGTAGTGTGAATATAAACACTAACTCTTTTTTATAGTGTGAGGGTATGTGTTTGTGTGTTTGTGTTTGTAACATCTCACGTACGTTGGTGTGGATAGTAGATTAAGATCATGTTTTTTTTGGCTGTTTGAGGTGTGGGGAGAGTAGATTTGGGGGGTTTGATTGAATTTCTTTGCGTATGTGAATAGTATATTGGAGTGATTAATGAAAAAAATTTTTAGAATAGGAATGGGTAGTATAAAAAAGTGAGTGAGTGTTTCTTTTAGGTCCGCGCGTTGTTTTTTGGTCATGATCTAGGTAAGATCAATTTTATGTTTTTTAGGGGGATGTTTTCCTTCACGTCCGCAGTTTTAGTATAAATTGAAACTCGTTCGGCAGTCCAGCTACCCTTGTTGATTGATCAACACCAGAATGAACACGAGACTGGCGAAACTGTTGGAACTTCATGTGCATCTGGAATATGCCAGGCGCCTGTTGAATGAACTGGCCGCGGAGGCCATTGTGGAAGAAGGAAGGATGAGAGAGGAGGAGGAAAGAAGAAATAAAGAAGAGGAGGAGAGAAGATACAAAGAAGAGGAGGAAAGAAGATACAAAGAAGAGGAGAGAAGATACAAAGAAGAGGAGGAGAGAAGATACAAAGAAGAGGAGGAGGAAAAGGAGAAAAGAAGAAGAAATTTCAGAATCCCAGAAACCGAAAATTGGGATTCTGAAGCCACATATCCTGCCTCTGCTCTCTCCCCCAAAAAAGTAAAAAGCAACTGGGGAACAAGATGTGTATGTGGCGCCAGGCCTGGAAGGTGCCACCATTAACCAGGTGTCCATGAAGTTAAAAAAAACCCAGCCCTTTTCAGGGCTACCCAATACTCTAGAAAAGAAATAACCATCAATTTGCCAATGTGTGTGTGTGTGTGTGTGTGTGTGTGTGTGTGTGTGTGTGTGTAGGTAGAGTAGTGTGAATATAAACACTAACTCTTTTTTCATAGTGCGAGTGTATGTGTTTGTGTGTTTGTGTTTGTAACTGCTCACGTAAGTTTGTGTGAATGGTAGATTATGGGTTTCTTTATTGTTTCTTAGCGTATGTGAAGAGTATAGTTTGGGTTTTGTAACCGCTCACGTACGATTGTGTGGATAGTAGATTTGGGTTTGTTTATTGTTTCTTAGCGTATGTGGAGAGTATAGTTTGGGTTTTGTAACCGCTCACGTACGATTGTGTGGATAGTAGATTATGGATTTTGTTTATTGTTTCTTAGCGTATGTGGAGAGTATAGTTTGGGTTTTGTAACCGCTCACGTACGATTGTGTGGATAGTAGATTATGGATTTTGTTTATTGTTTCTTAGCGTATGTGGAGAGTATAGTTTGGGTTTTGTAACCGCTCACGTACGATTGTGTGGAGAGTAGATTATGGATTTTGTTTTAATGATTTGCGTGTGTAAATAGTAGATTTGGGGTTTGTTTATTGTTGCTTCACTTATGTGGATAGTATATTATATGAAATGAGAAAAGTAGGGGATGTTTTCTTTCACGTCCGCACGATGTTAGGTCATGATCTAGGTAATATCAATTTTATGTTTTAGGGGGATGTTTTCCTTCACGTCCACGCTTTTCGTATAAGAACCCACAGTATTCGTCGTTCAAACCATTCTACAGAGAAGATGGCTTCGAACCACCTCGACAAATTTCAAACATTGCAAGACGTCCTTGACAATTTGGGCATGATAGAACAGATGCTAGTACGACTCAATGAAGACCACTATTCTTATAGTCCGCATAGAGTAAAAATGGAGATTAACAACTTAAGAAAAGCAAAGGACATGATAAGTGGTGTGATGAAGGAAATAAAGGAGGAGAAGGAGGATGAAGAGGAAAGGATAAGAATACGAAAATGGAATGAAAAAATTGAAAAAGAAGAAGAAAATGAGAAGAGGAAGAAAGAGGAGGAGGAGGAAGAGAAGAAAGAAGAGGAGGAGAAAAAAAGAAGAAAAAGAGTGTAGGTGAGAAAATAAGAAGTTGGTGGAGAAAAAGAAGAAATTAGAAGCAGAAGAAGAAGAAGAAGAAGAAACCAAAGGCCCTTTTCAGGGCCAGCTATATTTCTCGAAAAGAGAATGACTTTTCATTTGCCTACCCCTTTATAAAATTTTTTTTAAAAAAAAAATCCCATGTTCAATTCCCCTTGTCCCTAAAGTAGTTTTTTTTTTCTAACATGTTCAATTCCCCTTCGTCCCTAGACAAACCCACACTTTATTCCCATGTTCAATTCCCCTTGTCCCTAGACAGACCCAAACTCTATTCCCCATGTTCAATTGCCTTTGTCCCTAGAATCGATATTTTTTTTTTCCATTGTTCGAATGCCTTTGACGCTAATCTCAATATTTCCTTTTTTTCCTTTCTCCAATGTTAAATTCCATTGACGCTAATCTTACCCAGGGTTTTTTGCCCATGTTAAATTTCCATTGACGCTAATCTCGCCCAGGGTGGTTAATGTTAAATTTCCATTGACGCTAATCTCGCCCAGGGGGTGTTTGTAATGCTAATTCCCATTGACGCCAATCTCACCCCTTTCACTACTCATAGGGCACCCTTCATTTACTTATAAATCTGTCTAATTACATGTAATTGCTTACTAAGTTACTTACACACTTGCTTGCCCATTAAGTTTACTTTCACATCATTTCTAAGCCTTTCTGTATCTTCAGACTACTGCTTTAAAATTGATTTCCATTGGTTTTGTCAGTTTCTTCCTCACTTCTATATGTGACCACACAGACACACACACAGACACACACACAGAGAGGGGATTATTATGCAAAAACATCAAGATGAAAACAGATTTTACACAATCTGATGAATATCCATCTAAATTGAATACAAATACTGGGATGATATACAGATGAATGTCATGAATCCATTTACACTAATTAGTAATTAGAATTATATACATCATGTACATCATAATGTGATGGCCTCATTAATAGGTGGTGTGCTCAAAATAATAACTGAATTTGTATTTAAAATTTATCTACACAGATTGAAGATTTTAGACTTCTCATATCAAATGCAAAATGGAAAGTGTATCTTGGTGAGTGACTGTTTTTTTGTATGACAAAATTATTGAGATCATATTGTTTTTCTGTAACAAAATGTCTGTGCTTTTTATGGCAGGTTGTAAATCATCTATGGTCTTTTCTACTGTTCACTGACTATTATTTTCTTTCACTTAACTTATTATTATTCAAACTGGATTACATCATTTTCTTTTACAGTTATTGTGACTATTTCCATTCTATCACGCCATTTTCTTTTACAGTTATTCTGATTTGTTAAACTGTATCACTTCATTTCTTTTTTGAGAGCTGCAGTGATTCAGTGGTTACCATGCTAGACTCAAACCTGGACATGGTATAAGCTCGACTCCTACTGCAGGAACAGCCTGGGTTAGATACAGTGGTGTGTCTTTGGGCAAGGTACTGTACTCCAATTGTGTCAGCACTAAATAACCTATTTGTGTTGCTGTGCTGTAAAATGTGAAACCTAATAATTTCCTTTTACAGTTAGTGTGATTTTTAAAACTTTTTCACATCATTTTCTTTTTCGTTACAGAGTAAAAGACAGAAGCTACAACCGTGCCATTTTATGTCCAAGTTATTTCCGAATTCATTATGTACAAGGTAAAACATCATATCAGTGAGATCAAAATGAAATGATCACATCATTTCAAAGTCAAGTAGGAAGGATAATTTACAAAAGCAGACATACTTAAAACTGTTTCAGACCAATATTAAATAAAAGAAGACTTATCGGAATGACTACATCATTTTGAATTGTGCAGCAGACATTGCTATAACTACCACAGCACAATATTAAATGTCACAAGAATGGAAGATGTCATAATGAAATGATCAAGTCATTTGGAACTATACAGTAAGCATTGATTTTAATGATACGAGATTGAAATGAAGCCAATGATGTATACGTAACTTATTCCCAAGTTTGAACATATATACAAGTACAGAACACCTTATTAAAACTCTACCCTCTGAAGAAATAGAGCATCAAACCTTGGAGAGAGAGACTACCTTATACTCAAGTATATGAAATATTGTAACACTGTCCATGGTAGCCAAGTATTATATTAACTTATAGTGGCACCATCTTACAATAAAGTATATAATACTATAAGAGTGTATATTGGAGTCATATCGTGTTCCATCTTAAAGAAAACCTTCCTCATAATAAACCTCATAATAAAGTACAATATAGATTATATCATTTTAATACTACATTATTAGCATGGAATCAATGACATCAACCTCATGATATGAACAGTGTTATAGTGAAGGTATTATAGTGAGGGCATCCTGTATAATACAAAGTTATATGTGTAACAGTAAGTATATGATATAAAATCATCACAGGTACAATATAGTTAAATGGATCAAACTCAAATGTTTCAAATGAATCACATACTGAAATCAGATTCAACTTAAAATTCGGACATTTGATTGGTCAGTGATTTGATGTCAGCCAATCAGCCATCAGAAGGTAAAGTTAAGTTCAACTTAAGCATGCAAATCTTGTTATAATATTGTAGTGTTTAATTTTCATATTGGCCTTGAATGAATGTACTGAGTGAAAGAAACAATGACAGAATTTTATCTAAATCCAGATTGAAAGATATGGCAGATTAATTTTAAATGTTTGTGGCAATGTCTGGGTGAAAGAGTCACTATGTCACTAAATGTCTTCAAATATGTGAATAAAATTAATACTGGCAGAGACACGAAGTTTAAACATATTTTTAAAAGTTAAAATTTGTTCATTTTGGTGTGTAATTTATTGAATATGCTTTTTTAGGGGTACTGATGTCATGGTTACATATTATAAAAGATCCAATAATCAGTAGTATTTGTGTGGAAACAAAATGATCTCTTGCCCAGACCAATACAATAATGAGAAAAATGCCATATGGATGAGGATCTTTCTCAGTAGGCATATTATAACAAGTTACAGAGATGATTTCCAGTAACCATTATGTAGCTAAGTTACAGAGACACTTCCCGGTAGGCATATTATAACAAGTTACAGAGATGATTTCCAGTAACCATTATGTAGCTAAGTTACAGAGACATTTCCAGAAGGCATATTATAACAAGTTACAGAGATGATTTCCAGTAACCATTGTGTAGCTAAGTTACAGAGACATTTCCAGTAGGCATATTATAACAAGTTACAGAGATGATTTCCAGTAACCATTATGCAGCTAAGTTACAGAGACACTTCCCAGTAGCCATATTATAACAAGTTACAGAGATGATTTCCAGAAACCATTATGAAGTTACAGAGACACTTCCTAGTAGCCATAGTGGAGCTTTGTTACAGAGACACTTGACAGATGCTACATTGTAGCTTAGTTAGAGGGACATATCTGTTATGAAATACCTGATATGGCTTGCTTAGACCACCATAAATTCCAATATTTGACGTGTTTTGCGCGCCATAGGATCTTGTAAATATACTTTTTCTTTGCATCGCGTGATGCCTTCATTGCTTGTGCGGCACGTGCGTAATACATGTTAACGCGCGCGACTATATTTGTTACTTAGGGATCTTGACTGACACAGCCATTAGAGGGAAGCTCTTTATGTTTTTAGCTGTCGGGGCGGGGTCGCCATTATGTCTTACTTAGTTTGAGCCAACGAGTTGGCGAACTCGGTGCGGATAACTGGGCTGGATTACTAGTTGTGTATGAGTGTCTAGGTGTGGATAACTGTGTGCGGACTGACTAAGTGTAGCCAGAGGCCGCAGCAATAGTGATGAAAGACAGCCAGGAAAGTGCCAACATATATGTGCATGAAAAGTCTGGATGGTTGAAGTGACCGAGCCGGGAAGCAGGTCAAAGGGCATATGAAATGTCAAGTAAACATCGGACATACATATAAAAATGTCATTATAGTGTTTGACTATAAGAATTTCATTATAGTGTTTGACTATAAGAAGGTCATAGTGTTTTGACTAAGAGAAATGTCATTATAGTGTTTGACTATAAGAAGGTCATAGTGTTTTGACTAAGAGAAATGTCATTATAGTGTTTGACTATAAGAATTTCATTATAGTGTTTGACTATAAGAAGGTCATAATGTTTGACTAAGAGAAATGTCATTATAGTGTTTGACTATAAGAATTTCATCATAGTGTTTGACTATATGAAGGTCATAGGGTTTGGCTAAAAGAATTTCATTATAGTGTTTGACGATAACAATGCCATTAGTGTTTGACTATATAGGGAAAGGTTAGCATATTGGTTGACCATAGAGACGAAAAGCATGTTAGTGTTTAATTGTCTGAAACAACTTTATAATTATTGAACATTTCAAATAATTATATCTATTCTTCATCATGGTTTTCCATTGGATCCATATTATGTACCTTTGTATTCATTTGGATGTCATGTTACTTTATCATTAGTGTGAGAGAATAATACATCTTTTTATTGTCACTCGCATATGTATTTGTTATTTCTTAAATACCAGTTCAGTCTCAAAGGGTATTAGCTCGATTACATTACAATGTCCCATCAGCCACAGTGTAGCTTAGTTACAGAAAGCTCCCAGTACTCATATTGTAGCTTATTGCCAACAATTCCCAGTAGCCATATTGTGTCCTAGTTACAGGGATTTTTTTTAATCGATTATTTTAGTGTAATGTTAAACCTGTGAGAGAATTTTAAAACAATATTGTGGTGTTTCACAATGTGCTGTTTCAGCAATATTCTTTCTACTCAACTCTATCCTCTCCTCATATGCATATTCAGGTCCCTCAGACTGGTACTACTTTTCTTCAAAGGAAAATTAAACATGTTAAAATAAAAATATAAACATAAGCATGGAAAAAGACTGCCCTGGCACTGTCTGTAATTACAGAACACATTTTGACCAAGATATGATGGATGGATGGAAATTATATATATATATATATATATATATATATATATATATATATATATATATATATATATATATATATATATATATATATGTATATGCATGTATGCCCATACCATTGAGCATGAACCTAAATGTAAACCTTCACAGACAGACACACAGACAAGGATAACACTATTAATGATGCCTCTACCACTGACATGTGACATGAAGGGGTCTAAATATCTAGCCTTAAAAGGGATAGTGTCAATGCATGTGTCCATGTCTGTGATTTTAGGCCAGTTGTAGATCCCAAAGTATCATTCGATGTGGTGTTTCTCTGCCTTAAAAATGTTACTTTTTCGTGGCCAATATGCTATGTTATATCCAGGAGAGGTGCAACACAAGTTCAGGGTAAGTTTTTGCTTCTGTGTTTTCCTTATTTTCCATGCATCTTGAATGGGATTGTGTCTAAAGTATCTGACGAATTGCAAAGTAGCCTACATATATTAATCTTATTAACAAAGAACATCTGGTTTCTGTAAACATTATCACACAGTGACAACTTTAACTGAAATAAGTAAAAACATATTTTTAAATACATACTAGTACTTGATACCCTGATGACCAGATTGTTCTCTGTAACTGGTAATGCTATACTTTACTCTGACTACTGGATCTTTCTATGTAGCTTGTAATGTTACACTCACTAACAGCACTGTAAACATGGTTCAACAGTCACCTACAGTAATAACACCATAAACACAATTCAACGGTCATGAGGCTAGCCAGCTAACCACAATGCCAAAATGGTTCCTGCCTCTCACAACATGTGGGAGGGAGTATCAACCTATCCTACGTACCTGGATTTACATTAACAGCACTTACATATGGTTCAGCTTATATCTAATTAGCAAGATTAATGAATCTTGCTTGTACCATATATACAGGCCCATGTACATGCAAGAAAATGTTGTCAATTTACAAATGAAAATTCAAAATACAAAGAGCAACTTAAAAAATCAAGACAACACATGTTTAAAACAAAAACTATTCTTAGGATACTGTGATTTTCAAAGTCATGATAACAACAAGAATACCCTACAATATTATTCATTCAAATACATAATTAGAAAAACATTTTTACTGCACAGTTTTTAATATAAAATCATGATGGCAACAAAAACAAACTCCCAAAACTATAACTAAACAAATCATTACAGTCAAGATATCAATAGTCTTGTCATTTAAAACTCCATTTACAAGAGTCTATGTAATAATGTCAATACTTTTCAGGAATAATAAAAAAAACACACACAAAAAGTGCAAAAAAGTAATTGCATAAATACAATTTAGATAACAGAGAGATTAATATATAGTAAAAATATTACACATCACAAAGACTATTACATATCTACTGTACACAGTATAGTCACATCATATGATATACTGAAAAGCTATAAACACAAGAGACCAAAGAGGGCCATTCTTTCTCCACTTGCTGTTCTGCATCTTATTGTGCCAATACAACCATTTTTAACATGGCAAGTCTGTGAGTAGATTAAAGTTGAAGATAATTTGATTTTAGCCAAAGAGGCATGATCTTCATGAAAAAACCCAAGGAATAGTTATATGACGCATTTATTATATACCCAACAAACCTTGATATAAATTAAACTTTGGTAAGATTTTAAAATACAGTATGATCTCAACAGCTCAAACACTTGAGATGCCTAACATTGTTGATCAATTCTAGTACTTTGAGTCAATGAGGTTGGGGTCATTTAAAAAAATGAATACATTATTCCACTGTAAATAATTCAAAATTTCAAGAATTTCTTTTTTTTGGAAAATTCTGTAAAATATACCCATGAAAAAGTCATGTTTCACTTCTAGTCTTGTATTATACATAATAAAAATTTGTTTACTGAAATAGGCAGACACACATCAATGGTTTAGAGACTTTATTTCCAGCCAACTCAGGCGAAGGTAACATAGCTGCATTCTCCATGCTGAGAGACTGATAAAGTTGTAATTAACAGATCCTAGCTAATGTTTATCAGAAACAATTTGGTTTTCCGGTGACTTTTAAAAAAATATTTTTATTTTTATTTTGCTATTTCATCTGCACTTTTTCCTTCATCTGTCTTATCTATCTTCTTTCTGTTCTTCTTATTCTTTTTGGGCTCTTCTGAGGTACCTTCCTCCTGTACAGTTGATTTTACTTGATGGTAGATGGGTGGAATTTTGTTGGGTCGAGGCATCTCAGATGCCAGGCCTTGTGTATCATCAAACGTAGCAGATAACCCTCGCAGATTTTGATCTTTAACATCATTCTTTTCTGAGGGTATTGGCTGTGGACGATGGTTTGGTTTATCTTTGAGTTCTTGATTCAATGGGGGCAAAGGTCGATATTATTTTAGGTCAAAGGGTTTTGATAGTACATGTTATGTTTCTGATTCATCTTTGTTTCTGATTCTATTATGAATCACCAGGGGCCTGGAAATTAAGAATCCCTGTTGCAGTTGTATATTACTGTATTGCCTTGTAATATACAAAACACTGTGCATTTATGAAATTTAATACTAGCTACATCTTGATACAGTCTACTTGAGTATGAAAGATTCATTGTAAAAGGTGGCTTGAAATTAAACTACGCTATCTCAATGGCATATTTTTATAGTGTATGCAAGATACAATCTAAATGGAACATGGAAATTAAGCAACCCTGTCTCAATGGCATATCACTAGTGCCTTAGAAGAAAACAGCACACCTAAGAAATTAAATACTGACTACATCCTGTTATAGTCTGCTTCAAGCAAAGTCACTTTATGAGAGAAAATAACATATATCATTGAATAGTACAAATAAACTGTATAGAGTGAATGTGATACATGTATGATGAAGGAACTTAGAGTGAATGTGATACATGTATAATGAAGGACCTTATAGTGAGTGAGTGTGATACATGTATAGTGAAAGACCCATTAGTCAGAAGTTCTGTATAATGATAGGTTTTACAGTGACGGGTGCTGTATTATCAAGTTTTGTTACTAAATCCATTATAAATACTGACCAAACTTATTTTTAAAAAAAATATTAAAAGTCTAAATTGCTCCAGTCATATCCTGATTTTACACAATTTCCATGAAGTACCAGACTGTGCGACTGAACAAAATATTTTTTGAGATAAGTGTAAATTCTATGAGATATGTCCCATTCATCAGAAAACTTTGCACATTATTTTTGAACACGAAATGCCACCCATATTTACTGAAAACTGACAAATGAAACCTTTTTAATGTGAGAATATTTCTAAGAAAATTTTGATTCTAGTTTTGTGTTTTTGGACAGAGAAGCATGCTGTTTGTTCCCGAGATCACTGATAACCTTTGATGCCAAATGGTAATCATTGAATATCCTTGATAGCCTCTGATGAGGAAAAGACACAAATTTTCATTTTAACATGTGCATCTTAGTAAGTGACAGATTGTACAGAATATACTATCATGACTGAAGGCATCCTTGTGCCATTGTATACATGGATGTTTTCAAAGATGAAAACCTTTATGAAAACACTTACAAGGTTTGATCTAACACCTGGAAAAATTCTAAACACAAGAAATACATTATTTAGTAATAAATGGAACTGAGGAAGTGAGACCGTTACAGAATCCCAAAATAAGGTGAGGTTTTTCCTTAAGTTGTAAGATATTAAGAGCATGCAGACAAATCCTGCAATATTGAAAAATCAATACAAGAAATTATGATCAGTCCTTTCCATGCTTAGGGAAATAGATTTTAATTCTGGTATCTGCAAAGAGACATATTCCATCTTCTACTGAAAGGAAGCAAGTTTCTACTTCTTCGGACACCATTCAGAATTCTTCATCACATGACATTTTATAAGCCATCTATTTTTGGTGCAAAATACCCCCCCCCCCGCCCATCAATCACGTTGGCCTGATATTATTCAGCTGGCTTGCAAAGGAACATAACACTGATATGACCAGATGTTGCTAAAAGATGAAATCCAATTCATGCAAGATCTTCTGGATATATGCATGTATACTGATAATCATACAATTTTAGGGAGCATAGTGTACGTGTTAGTCAGTCTAGAGAGCAAAATTTTTCATAGAAATTTAATCATCACTATAATTATGTGATGTTAGTGTCTGAATAATATAAACTATGACATTTACCCCTGCAGAACAGTTTAATAATAGCTGTCATTTCATAAATACCATGGTATGTAATGAGATGATGATCGTTATGGAACTCGCCTGAGATATTTATTACTATAGAATTCATCTGATATGCTGGTCATTAAGGAATTCATATGAGATGTTGATCATTATGGAATTCATCTGAGATGTTGATCATTAAGGAACTCATCTGAGATAACCGCTTCGGTGGCCTAGTGGTTAGAGCATCTGCCTCGGATGCGGGAGTCATGGGTTCAATCCCTGGCTAAGTCATATCAACAGGCTGACCAGTCCTAACACTAACCTCTTAATGCTGAGCGTCAAACGAGGCAGCTGTTAGTACCATTTTTATAAGTCTTTGGTATGACTCAACCGGGGATCGAACCCACGACCTCCCGCATCCGAGGCGGATGCTATAACCACTAGGCCACCAGAGCAGTTTAATTAAACTTTGTAGGATGTGAAAACAATCATAAATATTAAATGACTATATTTTTTAACAAAGCAAGCATTATGTCACAGCTTGAATAGTCCTATAGTTTGTTTTTAAAGATTTTTCAAGACCTCCTAAAAATGTTTCATGGAGTATATCATCGTATGCAAATTGAACCTTCCCTATATACAACTTTGCTAACTACCCTGTTGTTGTGCAAGCCTTTTTAGGAATTTGTTTAAAATAAAAAATTCAATGATTTTTCAAAATTCCATATATATACTACTTACATATACTATAAAACTCCACATCTGCCATATAATTGACTTATTAGTAAATCACCTATCAAAACAAGATATCCAAGTGATCATTTAATTGACATGTAACTAACAGCCAAATACAAGAGTGGCTGTAGAAAATGTCAATATGATAAATTGAGTTTGATTATTTTCCTCGTAATCTGTTGATTAGCAACTGATAAGGCTGAATGTCTTCGTTTGGGTATCTTCAGCAGCTTTTTGATGTCAGATTTGTGTAGAACTGAGGTTTTTAAAACAGAATGCTGTTGGTCAAATTTACTCCAATTTTGTGGAGTGGTCAACAGAAACTGTCATTTCATGATTTAATTATATCTTTAATAATGTTACTGTATTCAATTTCAGATCAGCTTCATTTGTATAATATTTAAGTCATTTATCCTATAATAATTATATCAGATTTAATGAACTCTGTTGTGCACTTCTTTAAAATAGCATGTTTAATTTTTTTAGTGATGTGGTCATATTAATTTGCAAACAGTTCATTTCAGTCAAATCTGGTCAAAATTTGTGTACCAGTTTTGAAGACAGCAGTATACCATGTAAAGGTTTTACTATTTGTATTAACAACCATCTTGCACAGCAACTCGGTATTTTTAATGCAACATGAAATGCCTTCATACATACCAGGATGATTTCTCTCAAACATGGATTAATTCTGTTAAATACTGTTGGGAAGAAGGTTAAAATTTTGTTATTTTTCAGTGTGCTAAAACCAAGCCAAAATAATACACTATTGCCACTCATAAATATGCTTTAATGATTTGGCTACAAGATTGTATTTATGTAAATAACTTGTAAGCACTTCTAGCCAGACTGGGCTGTAATGATTTTCTTGAAATTATGTAGTGTCTGAAGCCAGACTGGGTTGTAAAATTGTGTAGTGTTTCATGTCAGACTAAGTTATAATGGTTTTCTTGGACTATTGTAGTGTTTCCAGTCAGACTGGGTTGTAATGTTTTTCGTGGAGTCATGTAGTATTTTCATTCAGATCGGGGTGAATTAGTTTTCTTTGATACATTTTGTCTAAAACTAAAGGATGGCAACACGTTTTGGTCTGTGCTGTAACTTTCAGCAAACTGTGTAAGTTAGTGAAGATGAGCATGATAGATATACACGTTCTTAATACTGAATAAATATGCAGTTTACATTATCAAAGCACTGGCCAGAATATGTTTTATTATATGCTCAATTTTTTCTCCGTTAACTTACATTGTCAGAATCATTCAGTATTTTACGATATTGCACACCTTCATATTGCACTCATGTGCAGGACACGTGTGACCAATAATGTATTAGGAACTACTTTGTAAACAAATCATGTACACTCGTGTAGCAGACACTTTACGGTTTGGTTGATTAAATTTGTTTCTAAATGAACTAAAGCAGATGTTTCATGGACTGCCACATACCAGCTGCTTTGCTACATTCCGCATTAACCTTTTTGATACAATGTTTCAGATTTTTGCGATAGATGCCAGATTTCATAAAATTGCTGGGTACCTACAAATGACATGCAAGTAACAATGCACAATCTGTTTCCTTTAGCTGGTGATAAGAATGGCAAAAAATATACTAACAGTTTTTACATCCTGAATTTCCTCAAAACGTACTTTCTTAGTTCTGCAAATCCGAATTACACGAGCCATATCATGGGTTTTCAAGCTTGATTACACATTTCGAAATTGTACTGTAGTTTCCACTATATTCCAAGTGCAATAACGTCCTCCTTACCGCACTCAAAATGAAGGAAACATACTCCATAGTGCCTTTTTGATAACTGAAATTGAATGACTTCTTATTTTTCCCACATTATGATTTCAAACATTCAATGGCAGAACAGAAACACACTTGCAGATATCAACAAGCTGCTCCGTCGCCACTGAAATCCAATGTAGTTCATGTAGAAGTGGCACATAAATCCAGTCCATAATCACGAAATTTCATAGAAAAGAGAAACTTACCAAAATCTATTCATTCCAGATCAAATGGAAAAGTTGTTGCAATGCACATTCATTCACAATATGACTCCAAATTTCAATTTTAAGTAGATCAAAACGACATTTTATTTCGAAAGTTATGTCTAGCTTGCGACTAAGTTCAAATTTATCTGGGCGGAGTAAAGTGCGCATTAATAATGCTGTTGTGTAAAGATGAATCTGCACTTGTGTATTTAGTTTGGAATACGGCATGCATTCAGTTACTTTGTTTCATGTAGTGTATTTTTGTTTTCATAATTAAGCCTTAGGTAGGATAAGAAAATGAGTATATAATAAAAAGGTTACTGCATATGAATGGGAAAATATGAACTCATTTTTTTTCTGATGGATGGAAAATATGAAGTCATATTTTCGCACGGATATACTGCATTCCCAAGGTCGTACAGTATTTCCATCCAAAAAACTCGTTCATATTTTCCCATACAAATGCAGTAACCTATAAATAACTGCCTGAATCCAGAAATAAAGCCTAGGTGTTCAAAGTCTTTCTCAAGTATTTGGGAAAAGGTTTGAACATGACAGTTATTCTTACATAACCAACTGCCCTAATTAAATATTTATATATAAATGTTACATAATCAACTGCCCTAATTAATTGTTTATATACCAATTTTACATAATCAATATCCTAATTAATTTTCATTTTCATAAAGGTATCCTTAGCAATATACTGCTGGGTGAATATCTACATGTATGGACAGGCATAACACAAACTATATGCAACTGTAATATAAAGTATCTTTCTTAAAACTTAGATTACTGGCATATTAAAACGAAAATTCTCAGATTGTTTCAACCTGATGTTGCTTAGCTTGCAAAAAAACACCAAAAAATGAAATAATTTCAAAATCTGAACTAGAAATCTTAACATCTTACTGTAAACTGGGATGACAAAAAGAAATTTTTAATTGAAAGCATCATATAAAAATGCATGAAACTGTTAATGAAAAACCACAACACTTCGGTAAAAGAAAAAACTTCTGAGTTACGTACTCAAGCTTTATAAAAGTGTTGACCTGATTATGTAAGAATACCATGCTACAGATTAAAGTCTGGGTACAAACACACACTAGACAGTCCGACAAAGGAGAAGAAAATGCTCCATTATTCTAACTTCTTAACACCCTTTTCTTCCTTCTGTGTTTCAACATCCCTTCTCGACGCATATGAGTTGCTCCTGAAATTGAGCACATAAATATACTGATATTTAGAATATCAAACATATGGAAATAAAATATGATGATCTTCACTTCCATTCTGATTCTGCAGTCCTTGACCGCCTACCAAACTGATGGAAATAATACTGTAAAATAATGCCTTTTATGCAGCAAAACATTATAAGAAGGGGAACAACTGGATAAGGTGTATATATGTAAGCAGATCATGTGACAATAGAGGTTATTCATATTATTTATGGTGTCAGGTTGTTATGTTTATAATTAATAACAGTATGGCTTTGTTCGAAAGAGCCTTATGTTGCTACGACAGAAATGTTCATGAAAGCCATCAAGACTGACATAAATAACATCACTCTATTACACAACTGTTAGGCAAAACACATGGGAGCAATGAAGGGCATTATTAAATGGAGCAAATTTTAACCCACCTTTGAAATTGCTAGAAAGATTGAATAAGTATTATTTCAAATCGCTAGAAACTAGAAATTAATAGTTTTTAGCAATTTTTCCCGTGAACATCACGTATCTGTTTTGCAGCCACCCAGACTTCGAGTTGAATGACCAGTGACATAACTGTTTCATGAAAACATGAAAGCTCTAATATTATCAACAGTGTGTAATGATATGCATATAACTACTCTAAATTGTGTACTTTTTAAATTAATGTTTATATTCATCTATTTGAATGCTCAACTGTTTTATTTTGAGTTTTTGAATTATTGGTCATGTTTATCTATTTTAAGTTGTGTTTTTGATAAATAGTTTATGTCCATCTCTTCTATTATGAGCTGTTTTTGATATACTCGGCATTGTTTATGTTCATCTATTCTATTACAAACTGTGCTTTTTGAATTAACATTTATGTTCATCTATTTTAAAATATGCTCAAAACACAGGGCATGTAATGTTATGACATAAGACACCGCTGTGTGAAACAAAGTGGAAGAAATTGTACCAAGCCCTGTTGGACCACTCCGGTGACCTAACTGGTTAAAGCGTCCATCTCAGATGTGGGTGTTTGAACCACAGCCAAGCCATACCAAAGACTTACAAAAATGGTACCAGTACCTGGCTTGCTTGGTGCTCAGCATTAAGAGGTTAGTGTTAGGACTGGTCACCCTGGTGTCAGAATAATGTGGCTGGCTGGAACATGATGCTAGATGTCTGCGACAGGATACCTCAGTATTAGACATCACTATATACTGCCACAATGCAGACATAGTAGCCTATGACTGGAAATTTGTCAAAACTATGTTAAAAACACCCAAATCACACACACACCAAGCCCTTTTCAACAGTTCTTGCTTCATTTTCACCAGCTTTAAGCCTTATTTGTTACTGATTTATATTAAACTGTAACATACTGATACCATCTATATAGCTTTAAGATTATACCTTTCTTTGGGAATTATAATGAAATACCTGGTCACTGTGGTTTAAGAGAACATTTAGCAGTTCCGTTTATGTATGTTCTGGCTGAAGAAACTGCTGTTTGCTTATGGAAGATAGTCAACCTTAAGGCCCATCATAAAATCTAGCATACGGTACCCAAAATAAAACAGAAGTTTTGTCTCTTTTCACCAACAACAAAAAGAAACTTTTTCATTATAACATGTGTTTGTTGGGTAGAGTGTGTTTGTGTGGGCAAAGTGTGTATCTATAAAAACTCTCTTACTCTTAAGTAAACTTATGTAAAAGAATTAGAAGAATCTTTTCTTTTCAGTCCGCACAATTTCTGTTTAATTTGGTATGCTGTGTGTGGGTTGAATTTTATGTAAGGGACGTCTTCTTTCACATCCATCCTTCTGACATATATAATGGTGTATTCAACAGTCAGCTAAGAGGGCAACAAGCAGCACACAGCATGAAGAAAGCTAGAGATGGAAGTCATGATTCCTGCCAAGGTCCTGAACACAATCAAACGTTTAGGCCCTAGCATTGTTCAAGCTAAGCAAATTGCACTTTTGCTGATATGGGTTGTGTTATGTATCTCTATATTTTTTGTAACTTCTGGAATACGATTTTAATTTTCAATCATGGTTGTAAGTTGTAGTAATTGTCTTAAGCTAGATTTTCCAATGTGATCTACCAGTATTTTATAAATATTATGAGCATAAAATTACATGGATCTATCAATAGATGCTTATAGATACACTACTAATACGACTTGTTGACAACTTTGGGTCAATTAATCATTGGCTGTTGTGTTGTGAACAGTTGTAGACAAATTAAGTAACTTCCCACTGGATAGAGTAAGTCACATGAATAGGCATTTTGAAATAGTCATTGAGCAGTATGATCTGTCACATGGGGGTATGTTGTGAAATATAGTCGTATAATAGAAAGGGTGGTCTGAGCTATCAGATTCGTTCCATTGTGGTAGTCAATCTAATTTCTTGTGTTCCTGTTGTAAGATGTGCTTTATGTTGTATTTAGATATTATCTGTGAGGAAAATCATTTAGATTGTTCAGTGGAAATAGAAAGTGCTTATTATTTAGACTATAATATTCTAGAACTATTTTGAATTATTCAAAAGAGTTCTTGGCAACGCCATTTTGACAATGTCATGACTCTTTGTGGATCAGTATACGTCTGGTTTGGAAATTTATATGGAACTTTTCATTCTTTTGGACTTGAATAGCACATTTTTCAGGATTATTTTGGATTCACTTCATAATACTGTAAGTTTCTCTCAAATTTGCATTTATAACATTGACAATTAAATTGTTTGTTAAGTATTACAAAACCTGCATGTACATTTATTAACATAAGTCAAGAAATTATATCTACAAAGCAAATATCCTATAGGGTAGGTGTGTTATAGATGTGTGCACTAATTAATGCATATAAAGATACTATGTCCAATAATGTAATATTCTTCATGGTAGATGTGTTACGCCGTGCATATAAATTATTTCTGCATCAAAGAAGTCAATGCTATGAAAATGTATCTCTAAATTTTCCTAATGAAGATTTTACCTGAGACTTCAGAAAAACACATCGTGACACAGCTTTTTATAATATAAATATGCAGCCATTATAAAAGATAACTCACCTTTTCTGACCACGATCACAATGGCGATAATGCAGCCAACAAATGGGATGCATAAGCCTAGCCCAAGTCCTAGACCTAATTTAAGAACACATGGTTCACCTGTAATATAAATTGATAATCTTGATATGACATTATTATACCTGGCATTCAATCAATTAAACATCGCTATCGGACTCATTCAAATTTTTATCCTTTTAGATCTTTGTATTTGATAGCAAAGAAAATCCATCTAGCCTGCTATTTTTGATATAAAACTAAATTCATTTTTTTTAGGTTCATTTTGAGAAATTCTATGATGCCAAAATCAGACAATTGCAAGGCAAGATGAAAGATAAGACCTGAGTAAATTAGATCTTTTCACCTACCAGAACCATGCATCAAAATTGTTGTAGCCTGTATGTAGAAATTATCGATAAAAATTTGTCTAGATTCAGAATATGAAACAGTATCAGGTTATAAAACAGTAAAAATCATGTGATCATAACCCTATTACTTCAGGTTATAAAACAGTAAAAATCATGTGATCATAATCCTATTACTTCAGGTTATAAAACAGTAAAAATCGTATGATCATAACCCTATTACTTCATGTTATAAAACAGTAAAATTCGTGTGATCATAAACCTATTACTTCAGGTTATAAAAGAGTAAAAATCCTGTGATCATAACCCTATTACTTCAGGCTATCAAGCTGTAAAATATCATAATGCTATTATTACAGGTTATAACAGCGACAATATCATGTGACCATAGCCCCATCATTTCAGGTCAAGGTATGCCATTTATGTTAATGGTTTCATGTGTCTGGTTATACTGCATTCATCTCCATTAATTACACATTGTAATGAAGCCAGAGGGATTCAAATCATGATTATTATTTCTTGAAAGGTTAAAATCTAGGCATCATAGTCTGCTGTGTGTTGACACTTTGGATAAGGATCAATTAATCCATCTTTATTTTCTTCTTGAAGAGATCAATAACAACATAATGAATTGGTACTGACATGGAAATGACAAGGACATGATGTAGAAATACATATGTAAATTACGAACTCGGGCATGTATAAACAGGAATACAATGTTTTTGTTTATATGATCCGCCCCATACCATAAGAGCATCACCTGATAAGGAATGGTTCTGGCTATTTGATGATAGCTACAGTCTCCTATAATAAGGAAAAGGATGAAATGGTCATCTGGGTAAACGATCTTACTGAGTCAATTTGCCTGGATACAATCTATTAAGAAGGCATTAATCACAAATCTTAAGGTGAAGATTTACAGTTCGATGTGCAAGATGCTAACTTAAGTTATTTTCTACAGATTAATGGTTCATTCATGTATTCTCCAACTATATATATATATATATATATATATATATATATATATATATATATATATATATATATATATATATATATATATATATATATATATATATGAGGTATACAATCCAATTTTCAGAGCTGCGAACAAGGATATAATGTTAAAAGCATGAAGGGTTATATATGAATGTAATAAAATGCTGTGAAGTCAAGTTATGTTAGGTTAAACAGTGGTATGATTTAATTAAATTCTGTCAGTTATTATCATTTCTTTAGTTAGAGTTTTTGAAGCCTCCCTTCCCAATAAACAAACATTCCAATTATTTACAAAATTCAAGCAACCCTCTTGCGAAAATAATGCAGCCGACATGATAAGTTTTTTTTGTTTTTTTTTTTACTTTGGGTGCATTCAATCCAGGTGTAGGGGAATTTCCCACCTTATAAGTGCTGAACAAATTCTTCATCAGACAAAACCTTTGCCAGATCTATTATGAGGATATGCACAAAGTAAATATCAAAATTATTGGTCATATGTGATGAAAATCGATTCCCCATGTTTTTTGGTGTTTGGACACAAGATGAGCATTGGTGTACAAAGTAATGCAATGTTGAAAAATTATGAAGTATCGTATTGTATCGAGTGATGAGAATCCTGGCTGACATTTTTACTTGTTTAATGTCTTTGTATGTGCCAAAAAATGCTGGGTATCATAAAATGATGTATATTTATAAATCTCTGAGGATGCATCATTATAGCACATGTGCTTGAAATGATTATTTATTTATTTTGTTCCATTTAGTATGCTATAATTCCTTCTTAACTGTAAAGGTCTTGCCTAGATACAAATATAAATAAAGTCATTCAAAATTTCTAAATAAATCAGGAAATAATTCCTTTTTGTTTCATACAGTCTTCCATGCAAAGAAACGAACACATTCTTTAACAATATTTGTTCAGACAATATAGTCTCAGGTATACGACATAATTTGCAATGGAAATTCTTGTATTAATTTTGAATCTTCCTACAGCTTTTACATATCTAGGTAGAGAAGCATGCTAAACATCTTGCCTGTCTGCTATAGACTGTGAAGTATCATACTGTATCGCGTGATGAGAATCCTGGCCGACATTTTTACCTGTTTAATGTCTCTGTTTGACCTGGGCACACTGTATGTACCAAAAAATGCCAGATATCATAAAATGATGTATATTTATAAATCTCTGAAAGGATGCATCATTATAGCATATGTGCTTGAAACGATTATTCATTTATTTTGTTCCATTCATTATGATATAATTCCTTCTTAACTGTAAAGGTCTTACCTAGATAAAATATAAACAAATACATTCAAACTTTCTAAATAAATCAGGAAATAATTCCTTTTTGTTTCATACAGTCATTCGTGCAAAGAAATGTACACATTCTCATTAACAGTATTTGTTCAGACAATGTGTTCTCAGGTATACGACATAATTTGCAATGGAAATTCTTGTATTAATTTTGAATCTTCCAACAGCTTTTGCATATCTAGGTAGAGAAGCATAGAAAACACTCCACATTGCCAAACATCTTACCTGACTGATATAGACTTATATTTAGTGACATTTATTGTTACAATGCTATATATAGAGTATATTGCTTAATTACATTGAGCGGTTTGTGTGCCAGTCATTCCCAATCAGGCAAGCTTTATGAAAATTCTCTTGTGCCATATAGCATCAAATGCCTTCCAAAAGTCCTAAAATGACACATAGACTTTTGATTCTGATTTCCGGTTATCAAAGATGGATTGATCTAGCTTTAGCAGTGCATTTATGCATCTCAATCCTTTTGGAAGCAGTACTGTTGACCATTTGGAAAATTTAGCATTTGTATTTGGTACCTTGTATTAAATTTATTATATTTGCATTTTTCAAATAGTTCATACAAAACAGGTAGCTAACCATAATGTTTGACATTTGATTCTACTCTATACAATAAGTCAGACTGTCATTTCTTTCTCATTTAAAGATCAAATCTAAACATATTATGTTGCAAAAGAATTTAAGTGGCCAATTGTGGCACATGGTTGTAATTTGGTGGATAGCATCGGATCTGTATTTAGCATGTTATATATATATATATATATATATATATATATATATATATATATATATATATATATATATATATATATATATATATATATATATTATACTTTATGCTACCTGATTTTTGTCTTAAGTGTAAAAAGTAAATAACATGTTTACTTCAATTTGAATTCATGACCTGACCTAATTTATGAGTTAGTGTTTTTTTCAAAGCAAACCCATTACATCGCAGGTCAGCTGGAGATTGTATATAAATAGGTTTGTTAAACAAGAGTTCATTTGTTTTAAGTTTAGTCTGTGAAATCATCTGCTGTGATGTTCAGATCTACTTTATTTATTTATATTAATTTTTCTACAGAACTACAACATGCTCAGTGACCTACTTTTGGACTAAAACACTATTGTAGAGTTGAGAACTCATACAAAAGACATTCCCGATTATAACATTGTGATAAATTAAAACACTGAAGACTACTAGAATTAATGCAGAATATTTTACACATTTTTTGTACATGTGACAGAAAATTTTAATATATTTTGGAATTACATTCACAATACATTAAGTGTCTTTTAAATTTTCATTTTCTAATTATAAGAAATAAATTATTTGTTATCTGATAAAACTTTTTGGTTTGGCTTCTATCTGTTACATAGTTTAAGACCATAGAGCTGTAACAAGAACCATCACAAAATGTGGTTGTGATTTCAGGGATAACATCAAATTTATTTTAATGATCTTCTAAACCATGTGGTTATGATTTGATGGATAACATCAGATCTGCATTTAGGATCTTCAGAAACATGGCTGAAAAAGTACAGCTCCCCAGCAATATAAGCTCAATGAAGTATATTTTGCAGAGTGGTCCATGTTGAACAAATAGTTTTGCATATTCAGTATGAATGCATAAATTATAGCTAGCTCAGTAATAACAATATAAACGGTCTCTATAGTGTTATGTATGTTTAATTTGCCTTTCTAAATTCTGTAAACAACTAATACATAGCAAATAGTTTCCTATGAATATGGGTTAACTATTAGGATTATTAGGATTATTATCTTGGCCTGAGTCAAGGACATTGTGTTTGCCAAATTTTATATCCTAATTATAACCAAATTTTATTTTGTAAACTTTAGGAACCTTCTAGAAGGTTATTTTTCATTAGGTAACAGATTTTACAATTATTTTTAGAAAATGCTAATTGTGACCTGAGTCTTGTTTTTCTATAAATTATTCAATTATGCTTTATGATCTTAGCAGAATCAATTGTATTTTGTCCTGTACTTCATTTGGGCTAGAATTTTATTTATTCTAATTATTTATTTGCTGGAAATACAAAGTGTTCATCAAAAATAACATTCTTGGAAATAGAGACTTGAATTTATAGTGAAATTTCAAATAAGGATATGTTATTGGAATTGTATTCCTGTGATCCAACAAAAGACTTTTGTTACATCACCACTACACTGACCACAACAGGCACATCAACACTTCCAATGTTAGATTAAATTTGGATTTCCACTAAAGTTATTAAGTAATTTAATCATTTGGGCTTGTGTCTGTAATTCTAGGATTATTTTGAATTTAATTTGCCCCATTGTAAGTTTTTTTTTTAAAACTCTCATTCTGTATTTTAGGCAAATAAATTATCTGGTGAATATTAAAAAGCTTGTTGCTTCTCACTCTTTTCTCTTACTTGTTTTAAGACCATAGAGTCATAATAATAGGGAAAATTAATGGACAACTGAAACTGCTCTTCTGAATATATTTCCATTCACTTACAATATTCGTGTAAAGCACAAGTAAAAATAGTTTGCTTTTATGTATGGCCTCAAATACCTTTTAGAATATACATCCATGCTCGAACAAAACAATGATGCCCAGAAAAAGTATCTGGTTATTATTCAGTGCTTCCATAATTGATCTATAAAGTTCGGATGTCAACCCATATATGCTACTGAAAAGATGTATGATGGCAAGATTTCCAAGCATAACTGCGTAATTCTGACTACCTTATTTTACCTACAACCAATACAAGATATATTTCATATTGCTTAAACAACTGCATATATTTTATTAAAAACAAATAATATATGGCAAACATAAAGCAAGAAGACTTGAGGTGTGAGATCGCAAATTCATTTATTCATTATATATTATACTTGATCTGAAATAAAATAATGATTGGCCTGCAAAGATGACTGAAAGTTACAATAAAAGATATACCATATTTACCGTATGTTTTCGGACACTGTTTTTTAAAAAAAATATAATATTTAAATGCCTTGCAAGTTTACGGACATTGCTCTGCTATAATTTTTTCTACAATTTATGTTTTCGGAAACAATTTAGGAAGATCTGCTGCGTCATTTTAATGTAAAATTCAAAGCGTATTTACCGTTAATTTAACTGATACAAAGTTCGCTTCATTTGGTGGCCAATTATTTATTGTGATCATGAACTTCCATGAACTAATATAATATAAATTATTTAATCGTATGTATATATTTATGTATATATGTATGCAGATAGATTGATAGATAGATATATAAACATTGTTATATTAAGCCATACACAGTAAGTAGCAATATCAAAGAATGAAAAGAAATATGATTTAATGCTGTAATATATTTAAATATATTATTCAATATCAAGTAGCTTGTCCATAGCCTGTTTTAGGTCCTCGGGCGAAAAGCCCTCAAATTCAGTATCACTATCATCATCCATATTGTTTAATTGTTTGTCATTTCTGATCAGCACGTTTTCACTTCCGCTCAGATTGACACTGATGCCGCACACCTTGAAAGATTTCATTATCATTGTCCGCTTTTCCTTTAATGTGTCCATGGCATTTACAACCCAGTCCAATAATCTGTTTGCTGTCTGTCTTGATCCGTCCGTTGCTGCTTTCATTAGATGATTTTAATGCATTCGTAGCATCCCTGATGTATTTCGTCAAGCTGCGGCGGAGGTAGCTCTTGACAGGTTTATTGATGCTCAATTCAAGAGGTTGCAATTTGGATGTGCAGCCTCCTGGTATTATTGCTGGCACAAAATTTCCGCGCTGCAACTGTTTCTTCACGTCATCAGTGATGTGAGCCCGGAACGAGTCCATGACTAAAAGTGATCGATCTCTTCTGGTGAATGGCAAATAAATTTCTTCAATCCATTGCAGCATTATCGTTTCGTCCATCCATGCTTTCTTTTGAACTGCGATAATCCACCTTTTGGTGCCTTCAGATCTAGATGTCTCTTTCCCTTGAAAATAATCATTGGGGGTAATATCGCCAGAACCTGCAATGGCTAAAACGACGGTAATGTGTCTCTTCTCCGCTCCAGTTGTACGGATCAAAACGCTTTTCGTTCCTTCTTTGTCCACAGTTTTCCCTGGCACAAGATCACAGTACATCGGTGTCTTGTCCATGTTAATAATAAACTTATTGTCAAACTCGTCCTCCTCACGTCTATCCATCATAAACTTGTGGAACAAAGCAATCTTTTTTTCCAAATCCTTGGGTAAACGTTGGGCAAGACAGGTCCTGCTTCTGAGCACAAACCCATGTCGTTTCATGAAACTCTGTCCCCACGAACGACTGGCATGGAATTTGCTCTCCGGAAATTCTGTTGAGACAAGCTCCTTGGCATATATACATATTCCCTCTACACTGACTGGAATTTGTAAGTCACGCTGAATGAGCACCCATTGAGATATCTTATCATCCATACCTTGTCCATATGAAATGGGTCGTCCACACTTATTCAAATGTCCGTTCAAGTTCAGATCGGCAAAAAAGTCAATGTTCATCCAGGTACTCACCGCGGATTTCGGAATCTTGAATTTGTCTACTGTAGGTCTAATTCCCAGACATTTTGCATTGTTAACGATATCCTGCTTTTGCTTTAATGTATAATGTTTATAGTGACCACATACAGAACTGGGTGGAGCACTCTCGGGTTCAAGATAATCAGATTCGTCATCTAGAGCAGCATTCTTCGTAGGCGGTTCTTTTTGTGATGCATCCTCAGAATCATTATTCGAGGTCGCTTCTGTGGACGGCCTACTGGCCTCTTTGGAGACGATTTGGGCAAGGGAGAGTCCCTCCACGAACTAGGCATTGCCTCCTCGTTTGTTGCATAACGTATGATAAACTTATTCATCAAAATTATTACAGTACTAACAATATTATGTTTCACAACGACAGCTATCCAGTATATAAACCTTTTATATTGGTGGGTATTTTATTTCTACTTTATATTTTAATAGCTAGATTGGCTAACAAAAATATGATTGGTTGTCAGTGTAGACATTGTTACATAAGAAACCACTTCAAACAGGTGTGACAGTTATGGCTTTGATTAGAAACCAAGACCCCTGCTTTATATCATTAAACAATACATCAGAGAGTCGGCATGGAGTAGTAAAATTCATTGGCATTGTGCAACAAAACAAACCCCTTATCCCTGAGGCATTATATACCAAGGTTTAAGCATAGTTATTGGTCTACAGGTAGTAAACCTCTTTGTAGACGATAAATATTGATTGTGGGTGCTAAATGTTCGGTACAACGTGTGCTCTTTTAATGAAATCCAGATGGCTGCATTTTATTTCCGAACACACCTGTCAAAGAAATCCCACAAGTTATATTATTAACAATTATCAGCCAGACACCTTGAAATCTCCGACATACATCAAAACAATCCTTGAGCAGTCGATTGTTTCGAGTCAGCAAGCTCTACTCATTTTGAAGCTACGCTCGGCTAGGTGGGGGAAAAAAAGAGAGAACCACAACAAATAGATCACCTTTATTTTAAAAACAATACCAACATATTAATCACGCCGACTCGTATATTGCAACTTGCTTGTTATTTTTACCCTTCCTATTCGTGCATACAACATTCACCCCATATGAAGCCTTTCACCCTTGGTGCTCTAAGATTAGCCATCATACATGTACACGTATTTCTACTCTCGATGCTAAAATGTTTCTGTCATAAATATCTTAAGAGTTATAATTCCAAAATCTTTTTATTTAGTTTGCATTAATATCTTAATTACACAGAAATTAAGCTTGCGTGCATTTGTAATGTAGATTTTAACGATCACTGATTAGCAGAGGGTTAAACTGGATTGCAAGGTTAGTAATATGGCGGTTCTTTTGGAAAATACGCACACAATCGTGGCTCTAATACATGTATGGCTGTGTTTTCTGGTGGATGGACATGTATCACATAGACAAAATAGGCAAGTAATGCCTGCTTTTCATTCATTATCCTTTCCGTGGTGCTTGACAAAATACTTGTTTTACTTCATGGCAGCACGTCGTCATGTGAGCTAACGGTAACTTCGTTACGGACACGGGGGAGGGGGATAAATCTATCTTCACCTGTATGTTTTCGGACACCTAATTAAATAATTTAATATGTATTCGGACAACAAAAAAGTAATTATTTGTTGCAGTACGAAAACA
Organism: Sinohyriopsis cumingii; assembly: GCA_028554795.2. Classification (NCBI taxonomy): domain Eukaryota; kingdom Metazoa; phylum Mollusca; class Bivalvia; order Unionida; family Unionidae; genus Sinohyriopsis; species Sinohyriopsis cumingii. Next base: position 98,649,052 of record CM068838.1, read on the forward strand.
TACGGTAAATACGATAGGCTAATTAGATCATAGTATCAGAGTAATATACTACTGCCCAAAAATCTACATGTCTAAGTTTATCAGACTTGAGTTAATTTTTATGTTTTGGTCAGTTGATGAAGTTCATGTTTAATGATCTGCACGTTCCATACTATAATAGATATATTTAGGATCTCTTTGTTCATTTATTACCCCACCCCTATTCTTTGTACTGGCCCCTGCATGGGGTTATCAGCAGAAAAATCCTGTTGCGAGTATTTATGGAAATCAGGGCTTTGCTGACCAGTGTTTCCAGGGCTACTAAATGTATACATATGGTGTTTGTCAGCCATGTGCATCTAAGGATGTAACATGAAACAATTTTAATTTTAAATCTAACCTTCAAAACAAATCCAATTAAGAAATGAGCTACATATTTCACTGGTTTAACAAAGACATAAATCTTGAAAATTGATAACTACATGAACAGCCCCAGCAAAGCAAACAATTAATCTACCTGATGTAGGCATAATAATTAACCTATCACCAGATGTAGGCATTTCAAGTAACTGTCATATTTTAATGGACTTATGATGTCATGAAAACTGTTAACATTGATTATGCACTATGAATTAAAAATGGCCAAACCAGGTGTAACAACATATTGCCAGGTGCATGTGTTATATTTAGCCTATTACCAGCTCCAGGTGTTACAACAGTTCATTAAGATATGGCACATAATATCAGCACAGAGCATTCAAAATTTAATATATGGGTATCTTAATTATTAATATTTCATATACGTGGTTTAATATTGATTAACTTAATTCTTTGGGTTGAAACTCATCATATCTTTTAACCATAATGTAAAACTCAGTGTTCCCATTAGGCATTTGTATATGCTACAAGAGTTAGCCACGTTGTCTATCTTTTGAGCTCTCCATTTTGAAAGCACATTCTCTCTCTCAATATGGCTGCAATGAAAAAAAAAACAAAAAACAAAAAAAACAAATGCTAAATTTGATTTTGTTATTAATTTTACACACCAAGTTAAGTGGTAATAAAACACAAGGCCTCCATCATAAGATCCAATAACACAATGATATACGCAGTAATAATGGGTCAAGGGAAAAAGAGTGAAGACACTGCACACTTTCTAATTTACATTTTTTATGCATGCCTAAACCAAAAATAGTAGGTAGGTGTGCTATACAAGTCTGCATTTATTAAAGCATGTCAGGGTATTGAATCTAATAAGGCAATGTTATACAGGTAAATATGTTACGCTGTGCATATAAAGTAATTTTCATTGAACAAATCAATACTATTAAAATTCATCTCTTTTTAATTATAGGTTTTACCTCAATATTTAGAACAGTACATTATGTCACTGCTTTGTAAGCAAATGAGAGAAACTTTCGTAAGAGATACGTAAGAAGCGATTATGCAAAATAACTCACCTATCTCAACCAAGATCACGATACAGACAATGCAAGTAACTCCTATAATGCCGAAGCCAAGTCCTATGATAAGTTTAATTGTACCTGTAATAAAAATGTATCGTCATTCTGGTTACAAAACAGTAAAAATCATGTGACCATAACCCTATTATTTCAGGCTATAAAACAGCAGGAACTAAGTGACCATAGACCCATCATTTCAGGTCAAGGTATGCCATTTATGTTAATGGTTTTATGCATCAGGTAATACTGAACTTGTCTAGAACCTGCATTATGAAGAAAATACTGAGTATGCAAATAATCATCAATAGCTATGCTTTTACTGCATTCATCTCCATTACCTAATTACACTATGTAATGAAGCCAGAGGAATTCAAACAATCACTCATTCAGGGGTCAAGCTAGATTTGAATATTAGGGAGGAGCTACTTCTTGTGTGGAACAGAGTAGTGAGAAGTTGGAGCAAAACAAGAAATATATAGTTTAAATGACACTTTATTTTAAAGAAAACAAATCTATTATATGTTTATTATAAACATACTTGTACAAGTATAACATTAATTATGTTCATGCCCATTGTATTTACACTTGAAAGAGTATGTCTGGATGGAGATTCATGTCAATTGTATTCACACTTGGAAGAGTATGTCTGGATGGAGATTCATGTCAATTGTATTCACACTTGAAAGAGTATGTCTGGATGGAGATTCATGTCCATTGTATTCACACTTGAAAGAGTATGTTTGGATGGAGACACATGCAGTGTATTTTGCGATATGACTTTAAAAGAGCACATTATAATTAATTTTAACTAATATAAATAATGTGATCATAGTCTTGTAAGTTGGTAAAATGCTTGATTAATTACCATATACATTTGTTTTACTTTCTGAAAGTTCTGCATAAAATGTTAGAAGAAGAGTTCTAAATTACTTTGAAACAACCCCCTGTAACATGTACATCGAGCTAAGCTGCAAGCAAGTTCATACCATACTGTTCATCCCAACTGCCAAATAAACATTACTTAAACTATTCATAGGCAACAAACTGAAACATTAATTATATGACCTAACTAGACCCTTCATAGGCAACAAACTGAAGCATTAACTATATGACCTAACTAGACCCTTCATAGGCAACAAACTGAAGCATTAACTATATGACCTAACTAGACCCTTCATAGCCAACAAACTGAAGCATTAACTATATGACCTAACTAGACCCTTCATAGGCAACAAACTGAAGCATTAACTATATGACCTAACTAGACCCTTCATAGGCAACAAACTTAAACTTTAACTATATGACCTAACTAGACCTTTCTTTCCAACTGAATCAACACATCCAAGAACACATCATATCTATTTTCAGAAAGAGAAGGATTTTCTTAAATAACAGCTTACTTTCTAGCTTCGTTACATTAAATGACTGATAGGATTGCAAATTCATTGGTTTATAATTTGTCTAAATAATTATATTAACATCATGCATTGTATAAATAGCATTTGCTTCACAATTGTTTTCACATTTTCACAAAAATAAAATGTTTACAAACATCCTTGACCTTACCAAGTTGCAGAACTTTTGGAATTCCACAACATAGCATTGTTTAATATGTTTCTGACCTACATGTTTACATTTCTATGCTAAATCTTCTATCACAAATTATTTAGAATTTGCTATCCATGAACAATAGTTTCCTTAATCTATTTGCCTAACTATCGATGAAAACATATAATCTAGGTGGCATGCGTGATGATTTTATAAAACAGACCCTTATCATATTTACTAAATTAAGGCTATATATGGTGTGACTTGTTCAACTCTTATTGTTTACTAATTAATGATATGGATATATTTGTGAACTTGGTGTTTTGGGCTTGCGTTGTTCTTTATACTGATGCAAGGCATGTACTCCCATAGTTACTCTGCAGCATGTAAATAGTGAAATAACCAATAGTTGGCTATGAAGAAGAGCTAGCCCCACATAACAGTAAACATGTGGGTTCAGGGCAAGTAGAATATCTCAAAAATGGCTCAGATGACAGCATTTTCAATTGCATTACCCTGTTTAGTATATAATGTTTTGCAGAATTATCGACTAGGAAAAGGACTTTGAGCATCACATGGTATCAAAAATGACCTCCTGACATTAAAAATGAAGGCATAAATTTGGGGTTGGAGTGCATAAACTTCTTTTGCTATGAGCTGCAATTTACTGCCCCTTGCAACTCTAATGAGTGGCGTTTCCAAAACACTGTGATGTCAACCATAATTGGTCCACTTACGGTTTTCAACTGATTTTATTAAGAAAATCATGCAAACAATGCAGTTAAAATATTCATTTAAAATAATGTAATTAGAAAGTACTTTTCACAGATTATATTTTTAAAACACAAATTACTATATACATATTGAGGTCTAACTTGTGGCAACTGAGAGCAATACCGTGCTTGGGAAAGGGTTAATGGCTAGTTGCTATTAAAACACATCTGTGAATATGCAATTGTTTTTTTTTGTTGTTGGTGCAATTAGTATCAACCCCTCATACAATACATTTCGTCTTGGGCTGTAACACTACACTGTCAGATCTTCCTGGTTACAGAGAGGGAACATATCAAAAGTAAAAAAATCTGTAACTCATTGTATGTCTAAAATATGTTATTTTTCACTTTCTGAACCGGAAAAGGAGAAGTTTACTGATTAAAGTTACTGTCCCTTTCATGTTTAAAATTGATATATGTTGAAAGGGTCCTAAATTTCAGAGAATATCTGTGTCATTTATGGCATGATGTCCTCTTTTATTTTCATTTCCAACTTCAGTGTAACTTTAATGTATTCATCAAATATATCCATAACCTGATTTTGATAAAAAAAACAGTTTAACATTTATTTAAACTCAATACTCAACACATATCTGTAAAGTAATTATTGTGTCCTCTACATATGAATACAAATATGCCAATGCAATTTCATTTATCTACTGCAAATGTGTTTTAAGTGACTGTGCTAAAATATATTTTGTAACAAAATTAATATTCCATATCTAAAAAGATCAAAAATATTTTAAGAACTTAAACAACTGCTGTGATTAGCAGTGTTGTGGGCTATATGGTATCTATGGATCAGCTGTATGTGTGCATGTGTCCAACATTTAGTTAAGATAATGTTTTACAGTTCACACTGCAGCGGGTTAAATGTCACTAAGTGAGATTAGGCTAAGCTATTGATCAAATAGTAATGCTAACCAGTTCTATTGGAGGAATGCCTTAATTTTCCTGTACTATGTTAATTGTCTCTGGAAAGAGAAGCGAATGAATGTAGAAAAATATGGTATTCCTTATACTAGATGCAAAGTTATGACCTAAAACCAATTAGCAGTTAGTGTCTATTGTGAAATACGATACTGGATATTTCTGACTACAAGAGAGTGGAATATTAATTCATTTCAGGAAATAAAGCAACAAACATTAATCTAGGTGGCATTTATTTTATTTTCAGAGGAAAATAACTTCCATTGAGTGAACATCTGAACATAAAAGTGAATGACCTGGATAAGATGCGAGACAACTAAAGGCAGTAATCAAAAAAAAAAAAAAAAAAAAAAAAAAATAGGTCAGAACAAGAGTGTTCTTGTGCAAGTTGACAACAAGCTGTGTTTATTCTGAAGAGTGACCCATAACCAGTTATCAGTTATGCTGACATGTTGACATAAAGTTCAAAAAGCTCACTTGATTTTGTGATAAAACAGAACTGATAACTGTATCTTAGAACTTTTGAGTTAATTTATTTATCTGGTAGATACGCATCCTACAATTGGTCTTGTACAATTTTATTTTTCATCTAATTAATTAAATTGTTACATTCTGTATATGTGGTATATGTTTATTTACATCTCTAATCAGATCTCTATTTATTCCATCCATTAATTTCATATTTTAATATTCTCTTTATCCCGACTTTAACATCATGGTCAATGATCTGCTAGACATTGATAACCAAAATACAAATAATAATCCATCAAAGCTGGGTGTCATGTGTGTTACAGCATAATCTTTATTTGTGGGACACGATATTGCTTCTTTATTGTAATTCTTCTACATTTATGTTAATGATGCAGCTATCAAGTGATGGATTATATGTTTTGAAGCTTGCTTGTAGAGTTTTCATTGCACATACTTTACCAGTAATAAATACAGTTTTAATTTATATCATACTTTAAGTTCATATATGGAATCTTCTAATTAGAAACAAGGTCACTTTATCTCATCCCTCACCACCCTTTAATATCAATGAGATTGCTAACCCCACACTATACTTTTTAAATCTGTGTAAGAACATGCATCTGTGAGACTTGGGATATTAAGTGATCATGAACTGAGGAGTCTGTGTTTGGAAAGTGACTCTGAAAACAATGAGTTTTCAAAGAGGTTTTTATACAATGTATGATTTAAGTATGGCTGTAACTTTTGTAGTTAAAACAGAATATATGCCCAGTAACAAACTGGAGATGGTGTTGTACAGTGTTGCAACAGCAGCTGGCATCTGGTCTCCACTATTTGAATCATGAGAGAGAGAGAGAGAGAGAGAGAGAGAGAGAGAGAGAGAATTAAAACTGTGACAACTTACCTTTGTTAGGGGCAGTTGCATCTGTAATAAAGAGTATAATAAAACTGCAATGTTAAATGAGAAATTAAAAAAAAAATGGAGTACCATGAATGAAGCAATATAAAATCTGAAAACAAATGCTATGTTTATATGCTTTGTATGTTTATAAAACAAATACTTTATATTTTTCTGAAGTAATGTTTTCTAAACAAAATTCCCACCAGTGAGACATCTAATAATTTCATGATGACTTTTGAGTCATTGACTGATACCAAAAAAACATGTATCATATTCTCTTACATGTAAATTTTGGGATTCCGTATTTTTTCAAATATCGTTACAGTGTTCATATGAAACAATAGGTTTGACAGTTGTTATGTTCCTGTGTTTGGAAAGTGAAAACAATGAGTTTTCAAGGTATGATTTAGGTATGGCTGTAATGTTTGTAGTTAAAACAGAGTCTGTGTCCAGTAACAAGCTGGAGATGGTGTTGTTCAGTGTTGCAACAGCAGCTGTCATCTGGTCTCCACTATTTGAACCATAAGAGAGAGAGAGAGAGAGAAAGAGAGAGAGAGAATTAAAACTGACAACTTACATTTGTTAGGGCCAGTTGCACCTGTAATAAAGAGTATAATAAAACTAACGTTAAATGACAAATTTAAGAAAAAGTTGAGTCAAAAGCTATATGAAGATGCTGCAAACTATAAAAGTTCAATGAGCAAGAAAGACTTCTTGGAGCTTCATGTTGGTACTGTTTTTATTTTACAACTTCTACCATTTTCAAAGCTTACAAAATCCTTCGCGTAATAAGGCGAGCAGTCCTTGGTACTGTTTTTCTGACTTAATTGAAACATACTATGCAGATATTTGTGGACAAAGTTCATTCTTTACTTTGAACATTAACATGGACTTTTGGTCGGGTAATCTCTATTCAAATTTAAGCCATTTCAATTTCAAGAATAAATTTCTGGATGGTGTATCAAATGGTAAATTATTGCCTTCTTTTGAAATTTATGGCTTATTTCAATATTGCTATTAGTTGCATTTTCCCAGACTGTACAGCAGTTGTCCGAAAGAAGAAGAATGATTGCACTATACAATAATTTCATGTAGTTGAGTGATAGACACATTTTTTTTATCTCCTGTAAAAGATACATTTTTGAGTTGTTTTTTTTTTTTCTACAGAGCCAATGGGTTTCCCTTGCTTACACCAGTCTAGACAGTTGTTTAGCTAATATTTTCCATTTGACTATAAGATATACAGATGAAGATTGTTATCTGTTCACTAATAATCTTGTTACTTCCAAGTAACAATAATATACCTTCATTTATAGGGAATTCATAAAAAAACCATGTTATCCAGTGAGCACCAATATTCAAGTTGAAATAAATTTTTACTCAAGTTGTTTTTGTTCCAAGTTATAATGATAGCATCTGACTTATGCAAAGTAGTATCATTAGCACACATATCAGTGTTTTAATGTTGCACATACAGCGCAGGTTATTTATAAACAATATGATTAATATATGATTCTGGTTTAACTCCTTTGTTCTCGGTTACATTGCTATGATCTGAACCATGAGAGTGATAAGTCAAAATATTTGTACCTTTGAAGTTTTCATTTAAATATATTAATTATGGTCAACTAACACATATGCCTTCTTAACGTTCAGGTGTATAGTCCCAATCAATTCTCCATTGTCCACTGCAGGCAATCTTAAAACAATGCGTTTTGTTAGTACAGCTAGACAGGAGTGGTTTCGTCTAAATCCAGATTAATGATGAATCTTGATGAGATTTCTTTTTAGAAAGTTTGCTCAAAGTCAGATCCCAGATTCTCTCTAGTGGTGTGGTCATAATTTCAGCTAATCATGCCTAGATCACTTCATTAATACGTGTCAATCTCATTCATTGTCAATCTCGTATATCTCTGAATGAACTATTCCCGATTCAAGATAGGTATAAGAAGCTGCCTACCTATTCAAAGCACTATTCAAATCCTGATAAGAAAGAGTTGTAACAAGCTCAGTGAATCAAATTCAAAATCATCTCAACAGTGTATAACTTGCTCACAAATGAACTTGTCAAATATTCTGATGTATTTCAAATTGTATGAATAACATTAAAAAAGCTACAGTATACAAATACTTTTATCATTCAACCATTCAACCTAGAATATTACTATTATTTGAGAGTATGATAATTTTAACAATGTGCCTAATTCGTCTACAGAGTATTGACGTCAACTTTCTCTCAATGGCTGTTCATACAATAAACAAAGTGATTATTATTATTTCATCACTTTTTAATGACTCTATCATCAAGCACCAGCCGGGAAGCAACATTTTGACTCTGAAGTCTGCCGCTATGCTTTTTAACAGTAGCCTGTCAGAAATGTGCTGAGACTTGATGTTTTTCAGCACCAATGTTTGAAAAGAAACAATAACTTCTGAATGCAAATGTTTTTACGTTGATTGTGTACAAAAAACGAATTTAGAACTTATAATATGGACTGAGAAATGCAGTGTGGCTCAGTTGCAATGTTTTTGTGTATTAGAGTCCGGCTCTTAGTTTCCTATTATCTCTTTCAAATATGGTCATATTTAAACATCTATGAACTTAAATATCCAGAAATGTAATAGACTGAAAGATGAATGAATGATCATCACTACACTAATTAAATATGATGGGAATATTTGAGATTTCCTTAGAATACATATGAATTTGTTCAAGAGAATTATTGAAAGATATGAAGTGTTCAGCTTATACCTAATACCATACAAGTTAAACAATGGGGTGAAGGTGGCAAGAGGTACGAAGAAGAAAAAGAAACTCCGCTAAGACAAAGTAAACTGACATACAAAATTTGGGGTTATTATTCTACATGAAATATAACTGTTTCTATTGCAGATGCCAATTTCACAACTAAATTTGCATAATACTAAGCATATCTGCTGAATTGCAAAATATGAAATGACGGATGTATGGAGAAATTAACTGCAGCTGCAACATGGGGTAAGAAGTTCTTTCTTTCTTCACATTAGCACAAAATAACTGGCCCAACCCTTTTTTTAACCATCATTTATTATTGCGTTTATTAGTTTATTTGTGTGTTGCTAACACTTTTACTACATTACTAGCTATGTCATATTGAACAAATTGGAGCTTATTTGAATCTTTTTGTTTTGTTTGGTGTTAATAACACTTTTACTACATCATTACTAGCTATGTCATGTTGAACAAATTGGTGCTAATTGCCTTTCCCATGGATACACCAAAGCAGCTGATCCATACTGGGTAGGTAGAGAACCCACCACACTGGGTCTGATGCTCTACCTATTGAGCTAATTGCTACAATGAGAGGCCAAACATAATATTATTTCAGGTGACACTTCCTAAGCAGTAAAATAAGGACATATCTTCATAACATAGGTCTAGCTTGTCTCGGATGAAGTTGAAAAATACCATCAGATAAAAAAGCAAATCCTACAAGAAAATCAATGCTGAGACAGAACCAAAAACTCCCCATTCATCCATGATATTACTTAATAAGAGTCACTGGAAGATACTGATAATCTGTTGATCAAAAAGAATTTGCAAGAATTCATGATAATAAGACTATTTCTTCTGTTGAAATGCTGAGTGTTGGAACCATCACTGATGTTTTTTCAGTGATAAGCAGATTGACAATTAGCTGCTCTGGTGGACATACAAGAGATCACTTTGGCATCAATTTCATTTATGATCTACTAGGCATCATGAGAAGTCTTCTGGTGCAAACCAAATGTTGATGTGACTTTCCATTTTGGATGAGTAACAATGGCAAGAATTTCAAGATGGCTGAAATGCTGGCCACAATGGATATCATAATAGCACCATTTCCATCAAGGACCAACTAGAAGCCATTCAGTGACAGCACAATATTCATATTACAAGCCATCCAGATTTTTAAGATAACCATGGTGGCAGCCATATTGAAAGCACCGTTTTTATTTATTATCAATTATTACATCATACAATAAGAAGTCTTGGAGTAAAATCCCCATGCAGATTCAGCAAAAATAGTGATAACATTTTTAAAAAGCCACCACATTGGGCATAATGGATTTCTGAGTGGTACCATTTTCATTAAAGACCAACTAGTCTTTTAACAGAAACCACATGTTGATATCATGTTACCCATTCAAGATGAGTTATAATTTTTAAGATGGCTAAAGTGATGGCCATAGTGGACATCAGATCAGCACCATGTTTACTTAGAATTAACTAATATACGAAGAAAGCTTTGTTGGTGAAAATGCCATGTCAATATGACTTTCCATTCAGAAAGAGTAGCAATAAGATTTTCAAGATGCCTGCTGTGGTGGCTAAATTAAACATCATAACCATACATTCTGGTTCTTCCCAGGGTTTTCCCGAGGTCTTCCTTCACCAGGTATACTGACCATGATGTACAGCCTATCTAGTGCCGATAAATGGTGTTAAACCTCAAAAGAGCAACAACTTTACGTTCAGGAGGAGTAGCAGTAACAAGTTTGTTTAGATGGTCGTTTTGGTGGACATATCAACACACATGCCAACCTTGAGAGTGGTATAAGCATAAATGTTGCTTATTTAAGTGGTAATAAATGTAATCTGTTCATAAAAAGCCTAATCTATATAGTAATTGCATAATTACAATACACTCTATGAAATTTTTTTTTTTTTTTTAAAACAACCTGGTTCTGCAGCTGTTCAAAATTCTTCTCGCAAATGGGCAAAATGTATGTTAACTAGAATCAGAATACAAACACAAAACATATGGACAACTTATATTCAACACTCACATTAACTAATCTACATGTCTAACTTTGCTGAATGAGTGTGAAGTTCATAATTCTGCAATGAGCAATCTGACGGCTGTATTGCATCACATTCATATTCTTTTCAAATTTTGTAACATGGTATTAATTTGTCCTTTTTCTGATCAGATATATTTAAAAGTTTAAAAAGATCCATCTGCTCTAACATGTTTCGGTCACAGAACATACACAAGTCACACTCTGTGTGTGTGTGTGTGTATGTCTGTAATTTGGATTTTTATCTTAGCTTTAACAGTTTTTCAGTCATATCGCCATGATGTCTGCAGTGCAAGTTTTATAGTGATGTCTGGCACTAGAACATCATGCCGCAGACATGTAGCATGATGTCCCACCCAGTCACATTATCCTGACATCAGGCCGACCAGTCCCAACACTAACCTCTTAATGCTGAGCGCCAAGCGAAACAGCTGTTAGTACCATTTTTGTAAGTCTTGGTATGACTCTGTCAGGGACCGAACCCACGACCTCCTGCATCTGAGCCGGACGCTCTAACCACTAGGCCACCCGAGCGGTCAAGTCACTGTTAATGCCGGTTTTGCTTAGCATCTGGCACCATTATTTTTTAAAGTACAGGTCATTTCGCTAATGTACTCTATTATGAATATAATGAATCTGTTAGGCAAAGTTTCAAATTGAAGAAATGTATCTGTGTATTTGGAAATGTGTCATGTACAGTTTCTATAAATATAAAAAACAAGGAGAGCACACGTACATCTAAGATGGACATATGCACTCTTGTGCTATTTTTACTCAGCAGTCTTCCTTTTCCTTCTCAGATTTATGTGATGAGTGAGATGAAAGAGATGATAAAATTGACAAACACAGCTATTTCTTGTTTTATTTTTATATGAATCTGCAATGTACCATTAAAATGAAATCCATATACAGGCCAGCATGAGATGTAATCAGGTGAAAAAAGTGTAATGGTTGGAATGTATGTACTAGATGTGTAAGTGACACTATTTTCAATTATGAAGAAGCAGACCATGGGCTGAATAGGTGTGTAAAGTAGTTGTGAATAGAGCTATAATAAACTTGTGCTAACAGAAGGATGATAGACAACAGACCGTCACATAAGCTTTCCTGCTTTATGACCACTACTTTTTAATCTTGTGTGTATCATCAATACTCATGAATATTAAGCAAATATACCAAACAATTATATCCCCAAAATATTTAAAACTTAAATATGCTGAATAGTTTTAAATTATTTTTGATGGAATCTTCACTTTATATTTATGTTAAGCCATGCTCTTAAGCATTAAATTATTTCCAACTTTAGTGTAATTTTCATTACATTCATCATATTCATTATATTTATCATATTCATTATCTTCATCATATTCATTATATTCATTATCTTGATATTCATTATATTTATCATTTTCATCATCTTCATCATTTTTATTATATTCATCATATTCATTATATTCATCATATTCATTACATTCATCATCTTTAGCATCTTTATCATCATCATCTTCATCACGTTCATCATATTCATCATATTCATCATTTTTATTACATTCATCATATTCATCATCTTAATTATATTCATTATATTCATCATATTCATTATATTCATCATATTTATTATATTCATCATATTCATTATGTTCATCATATTCATTATATTCATCATATTCATCATATTCATCATATTAATTATGTTTATCATATTCATTATATTCATCATATTCCTTACATTCATCATATATATTCAAAAACATCATACAATATATTCATCATACAATATAATGAAAATGACACTAAAGTCATTATATTCATCATATTCGTCATTTTCATTACATTCATCATCTTAATTATATTCATTATATTCATCATATTCATTACATTCATCATATTCACTATATTCATCATATTCATTATATTCATCATATAAATTCAAAACCATCATACAATATATTCATCATACAATATAATGAAAATGACACTAAAGTTGCAGATAATTTAATGCTAAAGAGCATGGTGTAACATAAATATAAAGTATTTGCCACCAATATATTTACAAACCTCTGTGGAAAACAATGTTCCAATTTAGAAAACAGCCATCTATATAATGCAAAACGAATTGTTGTTTGTTCCTCATCAGTTTTGTCTAACATGACCTAACAAGCATACGTATATGTGCAGGGTTTATTGGCAATCATCAGCACAGTTATGGCTATACAAATTGACTAAAACTTAATAAAAATGGTAAACTTGGCTTTAACTAACATACCATAGGTTTATTATGATACACACTCCTCTGAAAATCACTTTTCCGTGAATGATCACAAATATATGTGTGGTTCTGAATCACAATTTGTTACTCCCCTATTATCAACCACCAACCCAATGCATGACTCCCAAACATGATTAGATACATGACACATAATCAGTGTATCTAATTCTTTAGATCTGCCACTCTCCATCAAACTAAAGATGAGTATAAACATTCATCACCTAAAATAAAATACATATAAACAAGTAACAAAACCTACATAGTCCTTAAAGAATTACATCATTTACAAGTACATTATTGCAGTACTTAGCTAATATCATGCTGACTACACATGCTGCAGGTATGTTTAACTGACTTCGAAAATATCATAACAATTCAACTTTCCCAGCATGATTTACTCTCATGCTTAGTTTGCTTCTTTCAGTCATCTTGAACTAACTTGGACAACTTCTGTACAATGCAGTGTTCCTGCATTAACTATTATCAAACTGAATTTATATACTACAATCATGCTAAATTTTTAATGTGATAAATGTCAAGATATAATAATAATAATAATAATAATAATAATAATAATAATAATAACAATAATAATAACAAAAAGCGTCATTGTTATGTATATTTAATTGGGATTGTGTGCTTAACTTTTGTCCATGATTGTAGGTTATAAATAGGCTGTTCATGAGCTTAGAACATTCTAGAAACAGACCTGACAGTTGAATTTTGTAAAAAAGTAAATGATGTATCAAATTTGTATAAAAACTGACTGGTTGTAAAGAAAACAAATTTGCATTATTATTCAACAAATTATGGGTGTCATTGCTGGCCAAAGGAGAGAACTCCAAGAGCCAAATGCAGCCTGTGTGTTTGAAACTCTTCCTCTTCCTCTAGAGTGCCAGGGTATATCACCCAATCATCAAAATATTGGAGGACTGGGCCATCCAATGACCTTAGCAGAATCAATTTTGTATTATTATTGTATTCAGTATTCATTTGGCTGAAATTTATTTCTTAAAATTACTTAATTTACTGATTATTTTCTCTAGAAATAGAGAGAGCTCGTGAACAAATAATATTCTAGGACAGACACGCTCACCGGAATTTATAGTGAATTCAAACCTGGAATTATATTATTGTGTTTCAACAAAGTTTTGCAATACCAAAAGTTTGTTTTCTTTCATTTTTACATTGTATTCTAGCGAAATAAATTATTTGTTGAATTTTAGAAAGCTTGCTGCTTTTCATTCTTTTCGGTTTCTTATTTTAAGAGCATGCACTCCTAACACTGCACACTAAGAAATGGACAACTATCTGTCCTCTTATAGCGTGCACAGGATAAACAAGTGGGGTGAGCATGTCCAAGAAGATTTTTGTGTGGCCACACTTACCCTTACCTTGTTTAGGCATTGTTCCTGAAATAAAGATGCTGAAAGAAGAACGATATGCTGTCTGGCATATTCAATTTGTATTGTGTACTTCACCTCTCTCAGTGAGATTAGAGGTCTACCTGGCTGCTCTCATGTTTGTCATGTTTGTAAATTATGAAATGGTTAGGTTGAGTTCAAAACCAGGCTTCGATTCCGATCCTAATATAAAAAAATGACTGTGCCTTAGGTCAAGTGGAGTTTTGATTAACAAGATTATTTATAAGACCAGTCTTTGTGGAATCATTCTGTTTTGTGTTACATGATAATTTGATAGGCAGTATTTATTTAACTTAGGAGCTGTCCATTTAGTACATAAGAATGGAGGGGATGGGGGTGGGTGGGTTTAACCCAAATGCATATGCTTGCATATGGGGGGATCTACTGATAATGTACGTATGCATAGGAAATGGGGTGTGGGTGTGGGTGAAACCTCAACAATAATTAGTCTAATTCGTAACCTGTTCGACTGGGTTCATTTGGCGTTTGCAACTAGATCATGGTGATTTCTGTAACCCAGACTTAAATTAATCAGGCTTGTCTCTTTCAACTGTTCCATTCATTTTATTTTCATTCACTTGTAATATTCATACAAATCACATATGAAAGGAAGAGTTTGCTTTCATGAAAGGTCTCATATACCTTTTAGGATGTGCTTCTGTGTTTGAACACTAAACACTGATGCCAAGAAAAAGTACCGGTTTATTACAAAATGCTTTGATAATATATTTGTAACTTTTGATGGATTTATTTACAAAGATATATGTTATTCAAAAGATGCATATGATGGCACATTTTTCCTAACATATGAATACAGGTAAAGTTGAGTGGTTGCTGGGGTTGCCATGATGGGTCAGTTCAAATACTTGTATCCATTTTATCTCCATATAATTGCAAAGTTTTGACTGCATTATTTTATTTGCATTGCATATACCTAAAATGAAGAAAATTTATACCTTATATCATTTAACTGTTCGGTAACATCACAGAAATAAAAACTGAAGTGAGAGATCTTCAGTTCATTTCTTCATTATACTAAAATATTGACTGGCCTGCAAAGGTTGATCAGCATGCGTAATTGAAAGCTAAATGAAAACACAGACTAATTAGGTATAATTATCAGAGTGAGAGAGACTGTGTTTTCAAAATGGAGAGCTCAAAACATAGACAAAGTGGCTAACTTGTAGCATATACAAACGCCTAATGGGAACATTGAGTTTTACATTATGGTTAAAAGTTACTCAGCATTAAGCTATGTATATGAAATATTAAGAATTAAGATACCCATATATTAAATTTTAAATGCTCTGTGCTGATCATATGTGCCATATGTTAAAGAACTGTTGTAACCCCTGGAGCTGGTAATAGGCTAAATATAACATATGCACCTAGCAATATGTTGTTATACCTGATTTAGCCATTTTTAATTCATAGAGTGTGTACACGTAATCAATTTCAAAAGATTTCATGACATCATAAATCCACTAAAATATGATGGTTAATTGTTATGCCTGCATCTGGTGAAAGGTTAAGTGTTATACCTGCATCTGGTGGCTTAATTGTTTCCTTTGCTAGGGTTCTTCATGTATTATGCAATCAATTTTCCTGATTTATGTCTTTGTTAAATCAGTAAACTATGAAGTTCGGTTCTTAATTTAATTCGTTTTGAAGGTTAGATTTAAAACTAAAATTGTTGCATGTAGCATTCTCAAATGCAGATGCTTGACAAACACCATATTTATACATTCAGTAGCCCTGAAAACACTGGTCAGTATAAGCCCTGGTTTCCATAAATGCTCAAAACAGTATCTTTTCTGCTGATATCCCCATGCAGGGCCCAGCACAAAAAATAGGGATGGGGTAATAAATGAACACATATATCTTAAATATATCTTTCATATTATTATATGCTCAATTTTCTCTGTAACCTTGTATTGTCAAAATCATTCAGTGTTTTACGATACTGAACTCGCGTGCAACTTCATATTGCACTCATAAAGGAACTACTTTCTATTGTAAACAAACAATGGAGGCAGACGCGAGCAATTTTGATTTGAAAACAAATCATGTACACACACGTAGTAGGTGGTTTATGTTTTGCTTGATTAAATTTGTTTCTGAATGAATTAAAGCAGATGTTTCGTGGACCACCACATACCAGCTGCTTTACTACATTCCGCGTTAACTATTTGATACAGTGTTTCATATTTAGGCTGGCAATAGATGCCAGATTTCATAAAATTGCTGGATACCTACAAATAACAAGAAAGTGACAAGGAATAAACCGTTTTCTTTAGCTGGAAATAAGAATGGCAAAAAATATACTTATAGTTTTACATCCTGAAATTCATCAACATGTACCTTCTTAGTTCTTACATCCTCCTTACTGCACTCAAAATGAAATAAACATTAAATTCCATTGTGTCTTTTTGATAATTGCAATTGAAAGACATTTTCCCCACATTATGATTTAAAACATTCAATGACTGAATAGAAACACACTTGCAGATGCTTCTCCCTCGCTGCTTCATTTCAATGTATTTCATGTAGAATTGTCACAGATAAATTCAGTCCTTAATCACAGAATTTCATAGAATCGACAAAAATACAAAAATGTATTCATTCCAGATCGAAAGGAAAAGTTGTTTCAATGTGCATTAATTCACAATACGACTCCAAATTTCAATTTTAAGTAGACAAAAATGCCATTTTCTTTCGAAAGTTACGTCTAGCGTGCGACCAAGTTCAAATTTATCTGAGCAGAGTTATGTGTGCATTAAAAATGTAGGATAATGATGAATTTGCACCTGTGTATTTAGTTTGGAATACGGCATACATTCAGTTACCTTGTTCCTTGTAGTGTATTTTGTTTATATAATTAAACCTAAGGTAGAATAAGAAAAGAAGCATATAAAAAATGGTTACTGCATTTGTATGGGAAAAAATGAACTCGTTTTGTCGGATGGATATACTGCACTCCAAAGATCGTGCAGTATTTCAATCCGAAAACTCGTTCATAATTTCCCATAAAAGTATGGAATGGGTTGATAATTGAACATGAACATATCATCAGCTAGCCATAATATTTTACTCAAGTCTGACGAACTTACGCCAAAGAGATTGATGAGCAGCATTATTTCTCTTTCTCGATATGACTGCAATAAAAAAAAAAATGATAAATTTGATTTTGTTATTAATTTTACACACCAAGTTAATTGGTAATAACACACAAGGCATCAATCATAAGATCCAAGAACCCAATGATCTTGGTAGCTAAATTCCTCTTTTCATGCAGGCTTAACAATGGGTCAAAATAAAAAGCTTGAAGACACTGCACACTTTCTAATTTATGATATTTGTTCATACCTCAACCCAAAATAGTAGGTAATTAAAGCATGTCCAGTATTATGTCCAGGAAGCCAATATCCTACAGGGTCGGCATGTTCTAAATATGTGCAGTAAGTAAAGCATGCAAGGTTTTTATGTCCAGTAATGTACAGTAATATCCTTCTGCATAGGTGTGTTATATATGTGTGCATTTGTTTAAGGGTGTCAGTGTGTATTATGTCCAGTAATCCAATAACCTACAGGGTAGGCATGTGAGTTTATTTTGAACAGCAATATTGTTTTGCATAGATGTTTTATTCATATGTGCATGTATAAACAGATGTCTGCGAATTATGTCCAATAAGTAGAAATATCCTACAGGCTAGTTGTTATACATGTGTGCTAAATAATGCATGTCAGGCTACTGTGACTAAGAAGGTAATATCATGCAAGGAAAATGTGTTGTGTGTATATATCAATTAGATTTCATTAAAGAAGTCAATGCTATTTAAAAAATTCTAAATTTTGCTATTGGAGGTTGAATTGCAGACATCAATACAGCACACCATGTCACTTGTATATAAGGAATTGAGAGAAAATATGGTATTTCATATAAGTAATATACCATTATGAAAGATAACTTACCAATCTTTACTAAGATCACAATAAAGATAAAACAGATGATACATATGGCGGCGTTGCCCAGACCTACTCCTAGGGCAAGTCCTAGTGAACAGTCATCAGCTGTAATATAAATTTGTAAACATTCAGAATATGATATAAAAAATCATAATACCATAACCTTATTAGGATATAAACAGTAAAAATCATAACCGTATTATTTTAGCGGAAGGCATGTCATGTATCTTAATGGTGGCAACTGGCAGATAATACTGAACTTGTCAAAAACCTGCAAATTGAAGGAAATAATGAGTATGCAAATGATCATCACCAGTTTTGTATTGTCTTTTTTATCCATTACTTAATTACAAGTGAACTTAAAATATAATGGAGACCAAGGGACCCAACCTATACTATTATTTCCAAGCAAGACATAGGCATCCTAGTCTGACACTTGCTCACACTTTGGACATTGATTACATATGCCAATATTTATACATGTCAGACAAAAAGTCGATAGTTAATTAAAATTTGTGTAAAAAAGTCACTATCTGAATTCCTAACCTACACCCACATGGGTGATATCAATGACTGGTGACACATTCTACACTTACTCAACCTAATGTTAACCCACGTTTAATGTGTATATTTTCAATGTCATACAAGGAGTTACACGTACAGCCATATGCACACCAAACGTACATATATTTGTACAGGTATACTGTGTCACAATGTCTCTGTCAATGTTTGTGTGTGTGGATGAATACCATATGTGACTATTTCTTTTTGTAATGCAGTAATTAATGGGTAAGCATGGAGCAAGTTAAAAATCAAGAAAGATTCAACAATAATTGATTATGTGCTTAAGTGTGTGTATTTGTGTCTGTATATCTGAGAAGGATTTCTTGTTTTTGAGTACCAATAAATGAATTATATTTCATCAACATTTTATTGTACATTTAAAATATTTTAGTAGCAAAAGAAAGCCAAAAGCTGTGTGGAACAGGCTTAATCTGTCCTGGCCATTTAATGATATGATTATATGGGCAGATAGATTTCAGACAAGCAGCAAACACACAGTCTTGTGTTAATCATGTTTGAATGAAAGGTCATCACTCATATCTCATCTAGTGCATGATTTTAAAGAATTCTTGACAATAAATCCTTTAAATAGGTACGAGGAGTGGTAGCATCAGACTTGTGCCAATGGACATCATTATCGTAACATAAGCTCTTCTGGTATATGGCAAGACTTATTTCATTGTATTTATTTTTTAAAGTGTGCCATATGTCTAATAGTTTTAAACAAAATAAATATTGAATAAATACCTGCCGTACTTTTGAATATGGTTCAAGAATTATTCAGGCATGATAAAATGAGGGAGTGGTTTCTATGAATGTCAGATATTATACCAATGTTCACCACTGATTTAGTTTTTCTAAACTTGTCATGCCTTGTTTTGACCAATAGGGAGTGTGTACTCGATGTAGAAAAGAAAGTGTGAATTCCGATTATTTCTAAGAATTTCAACATACAATAAAGAAGCAATTTTAACATAAAATAAATAATCAAAATTTCTACTTGATTACAAATGACTCCTGGACACTAATCAGAATATTTGATAATCTATGAAAATCTGTATGGTTGTATGCATCAAAGAGAGAGGTAATGAATTAATTAACTTACTGCTGTTTGTTGTCTGATCAGAAACTGAAAATATAACAAAAGTAATTCATATTAGTATGCAATAAAAATGTTTGCTTAATATCTGATGTGAATATAGAACAAACAGTTTACGGCATGCCTTAATATTAATTCTGTTCATGAATACATTAGTTGAGCATGATGTGGGGGACAGGATAAATTATATTATTGATAAAATAACCTTTCCTTCCAGTTTGCTAACATCTCTATCTCCCTCATCATTTTTACTCCTTTCCAGTCATGGATTGGGGCCCTGAGTGGTCTAAAGTGCTCACCATTATGGATCACTGCCATCTCACCTATGTCTATGTGGTTCGCGTCTCGGGTTTGGCCAATGTGGGAATATGAGAAAGCTTGCCAGTAGCTTATCGTAATTCGGTGGTTCTTTCCGGGGTTTTCCTGGGTTCTTCCTCCACCATTTATGCTGGCCGCCATGTATAGCCTATCTTGTGCTGAAAATTGCATTAAACCCAAAAACAACAACAGCCATGGATTATTCCTTATTTATAGCTGGATATTTTTCATGCAATTTTAAAGACTTTGTCTAGTGAGCTTGGTTCTATTTTTCATCATTTACCAGGTACTGTCTGTACTCGCTTATAAGACACAAAATGTCATCTATTCACTTACCTGTCATCAATGTGGCAAACAATATGTAGGTGACTCCTAATGGGAACTCAAAGAGAGAATAAAAGAACAACTGAGGAACATACATAGCCACAAAGATTCCCCATTTTAACCAATCTGACCACAATATAATCTGTGTTCCGTATAGGATAATATAATTCTCTTACCTGGTCTAAAGCTCTCTAGTAGTACCATTTATCGGAAAGATAGAGATTTATTTTTGGTAAACTCCAATTATATATTATATAGCCAGTAGGGATTATCATCTCTGTTTAAATAGGAGTCGAGGCATTTTTAACTTAATTTATTAAACTTTCTTCCATGAAAACTTGGACCTCCTGACTCCACAGTCATATTGCTGGAAGTTAAACTCTTTTGAGTAAGAACGTTAGTATGTTCACTGCCTTTTTTTTCATTGAATATATCATGAAACATGATCAAACTGCCCTACTACACATCAAAATGGATTACCGATGTATTTTTTGTTGTGCAGCACAATTTAAACATCATCAATCATTGGCGCAGCACAAGTATGGCAGTCGTATCATTAGTTTTAAAATACAATATGTAAAGAATTCTACAATTTAGAAAACATAATGGTTGTATAGTTTTATTTAATTATGTTATATGCATGGTTTTAGCCAAATCTTAGCTGCAAGACAGACAAAGGTATCATTTGACACCTATAGTAAAAGTGACACATGTCATGTTGGCATTCAAGACAGATTATTTCAGGAATGGGTGACATTTTATCGAATTTGATTATATATACATTTAAGTGGCAAGTATTCACTTCATTGGATTCTTATACATCACATTCCTTTGCAAAGTCATAGACGCCCCGAGGAGTGCATGTAGCAAAATCAATGTTCAAGTACATATACATTTTTGGACGGAATGAACCTAACGGTGTAATCCACTACAGTCCGGGTTGAATGTCACGTACTGTGATGTCATAATGAAAGCTAAGCATACTGATAAACAAATTCAAACTACCCTATATTGTGACGATTCCACTCAAATTATCGTTTCCACATCCATTCAGTCCATTCAGTCGTCATCTTCCTTAATCAGTAGATATGTGTTTTATTTACTCAAAGGTGTTTTCTTTGGTAGGTTTAATAATTATGTCTAGATGAGACAATAGTAATTAAACATCAGTCCATGTTTGACTATTTAAGAATAATACCCATACCAACAAGGTAAAAAATTAAACATAATACAGTAACCATTGAGAATAGTGTTTGCAGACAAGATATTTGGCATACATTACAAAAGCAAGATGTTGATTTTTATTTTAATTCACTGGAAGCTGCATACCACATAGAATCACCCCATTTTGCATTGCTGACAAAACTTTGCAATAAATGCAGAGTACCTGAATGTCATTCATTTGATACAAACATTAACTGTACTTCCAGTGTCAAGTATAAAATGTGAACATGTATTTTTAAAAAAGCTACGGTACTGACAACCTTTATGAACTTTTGAAAAGACCGTCAACAATGCAGTGGTCATAAATTTGAAGGGAAATCAAATGATACATCTGTATCAACAAAACAAAGAAAATGTTTTCACCCAAATGATGAACTTTGAGTGGAAATTGTCATAGTGCAAATGTTGCAACATTACAATTGGTGACAAGACTACTGTAAAAAAAGTTTTGTTAGAAAACACTGTGGAAATCTATAGCAAATTGTACATTTAAATATATGGTTTGCTGCCATCATCTAAACTAGTGTTGTTGGTTACTCAGGTCCTCAGAAGCCACCCAAACCAAAATGCATGCTTACCACAAGGTTGCAGCAAGCTTGCGAAAAGCTAGTTGAAGTTGTACAAGCTAGAAATGGTGCTCGGACAAGCTTGCAAAAGAAATATTTCCAAGTCTGCAAGCTTACAAAAATTTGAAATTCAAAGTTTGCAAAAAGAAATTTTTCAAGTCGGCAAGCTTGGAAAATCTAAAATTCAAACTTGTAAAAGGAATGTTTCTCATTAAGTCTGCATGGTTCCAAAATCTAACATTCTACATAAGCCTGCACGCAAGCTTGCAGTATAATTTAATCAGTCATGAAAGTTGACAGCTGGCAGCTAGCTATAGCTCCTGCATGATATCATGAAGTACCTGTTGAAATGTTGAATATACATTTTGACTATATATCATGTGCAGTAAGAAACAAGTCAAAATTAAATGTTATTATGTTTTTAATTCATAGCATCTGATAATGCACTCTAGTTAAATGTGCGTATATACATTTTCAATTCTTGCAGAAATGCTAAACAGTTGTACTAAGCTGCTATATACATACAATGTATTATTCCAACATTTCTTTGAACTTAAATAGGAACAATATTAATATATATATTTCAAATTAAACTGATTTCTTGTACTTTTTTAATATAAAATGTAATTTAATTCTGCAAATATCTTTTTTCCAATTTAATGATATATCTTGTTTAAAATTTCAATCAGGTTAGATAAACAAATAAGCCTTTTGCATATAAAATAAATTCTTTAAGTGTTTGTAAACTGAATTGCTATTTTGTCAGTGAGTGACATGGATTATAATCATAAAATAACTATTGGTTGTCTTTAATCTGTTTATCTTTTAAACGATACAAAACTTGTCCTTACAAATACACATAACCAGTATATTATCAAAGTCATCCCATACAATGTTTACTATAGAACTAATTCAATCACTTTCCATGGTATTAGGTCTTAGTACGATGCAGTTCTTATCTTTTAGAAAGTTAATAAATAACCCAGACCAACGATGTTTTCAAGCAGTATGATTACAAAATGATCAGACAATTTTTCCAGTATAAATGTGTATCAAACGGGCATGAACCAATGTGGCTTCATCTACAGATGCATTTACAATTGCAAAGAATGAAGGAGTGCATCTGCAGTCATTCATCAAGCAGCAGCACAGTGGATAAACTTTAATGCAGAACATATATGGAACACTGAATAAAGAATTCCATTTAGCAAAATCCTGTAAAATATAACTGCTGATTGCAAAGTTCTTTACAGACTAACTTAATACAGCAAGATACTTGATGTCAAGTACTTGTAAATGCTATTTGCCGACTGCACCATCAAATATAGTCTCAGTAACTCTTGTAATATTAACTTCTGGTATTCAGTTTGGAAAGAATTGTCATATATTTGTTTCAACGACAATCTGTTGCCAGAAGAAAAAAATAATTGTCAGTTATACACAATATTTGTTTTTCTTTGAGAGAGAGAGAGAGAGAGAGATGCATCCCATTCTGCCAACATTCTATAAGAACTGAGCTTTGTAAATTTTGTTTGTTTCACAAGAAATCAAATCAAACCATGGAAGATGAAATGTGATTTTCCGCGACAGAGACTTAATTCGGTATCGAATCATTAAAGGTGGTTACTTCCCCTGTTTACGGTCAGCAGACTGGTTTACGAACTCTAATTATATATGCAACATATTTGAGGCGCTCAGCATTAAGAGGTTAGTGTTAGGACTGGTCGGCCCGGTGTCAGGATAATGTGACTGGGTGGGACATCATGCTACATGTCTGCGGCATGATGCCCCAGTGCTAGACATCACTATAAACTGCCACATTGCAGACATCGTAGCGATATGACTGAAAAATTGTTAAAGCTACGTTAAAAATCCAAATTACATCACATCACATTACATATTTGAGTAGCAAGAACACAAAACAACCATTGCATCCTCGCTTTAATAATTTAGGCGCAATTTTCAAAGTTGAACCGTCACAATTTAGCACGTTGATTCTGTAAATTTCATTGCCCGCTGAATCAATATTTGTGTAATAACCAATCCTATAACCCAAGAGATAATTTTGAAGTCACGGAGTTTTCATGTTGGTGAGTAAACTCAAGAGTGTGTTGTATTTTGCCAGTTTTCCGTACTGTAGATTGGCGGTAGCGTTCTGTTTCACTTTTAGGATTTAAATACGTACAAAATGACTTTGTAATGTTGCTTCACCGAATGATTGAAATGACAACTCTGAAGATCATTATTATGTATTGCTGCGTTTGCCAAACTGCAGTAATCGAAGCAGTGCTGTCAGCTATCAACAATCGAGTTATGACATTATAAAATTAAACGCACGCTTGTGAATCTCATTTATGTTATTCTTAGGGTCTTTTTTACCTCTCGCATATCAAATTCAACAATTGTTCAGAGGTTGTTACATTTAATTCTTTTCATTCTCAAAGAATATGGCAGTTATTTTATTTCAAAATGTCTTAAAGGGGATAAAAACCCCGACCTGCACAATTTTAGTGTAAATAGAAGGATATTTAGTAGTTTGTGTATATAATCTATACCGACTATTTTTTTCTTTGCATCTATTGTATTTGCACAAACATTTCATACAAAATATTGTCCTCTATTTCCAACATCAATTTATTATGCACGTTTAATTTTGTATGTAACTGCATCGGATGAATATGCATTTTCTTCCACACTTACGTTCAAGACTGTTTTCCACTCGTTGTATAATAAACCCCTCCTTCCCATTCCGCATTCATCTTGTTTGTGTAATGTCGATAATATAAAAGTAAATCTCTTATAATTGAAAGTCTGTGTGTTTATATAAACTCGTTAGATTTCTTATAACCACACACATCGGAACACCTCGATACAATTTTTTAAAACAAATGTTACTGTTAATTTTCTTGATTGATAAATCTATTATAGTAACATTATTCATTAATGTGGTAATTACTCTCAAACTCGGACCAGGCTGATTCGGTACAACTCGCTGACTGATTCGTCCCATATATCTGGCTGATTCTCCAAACTTCCAAACTGATTCGGACCATGTGAAATGTTATTCAGTTTAGTCCAGGATTTAAACGTGACATTTAAATTTGTTTTTAAAGATGATATTCTCATTGTGTCCCAAGTACGTTGAGTAGTTCAAATATGCATTTAAAGTAACAAAATCTCGTTAGTACGCGTGATCATGGGATTGATATATATATAACAAAATAACGTAATCATGTTTATTGTACATCAGCAATTTAGGAGTGAAATATTTTTTAAACTTCTCGTTCAACTTTAAATAGTTTTTTTTTTTTGAGAAATAATAAAATTACGAACACTGACAAAAAAGAAGAAATAAACTAAATAATGGGCGTAGTACATGATAGCTTTCAGAAACCGTCCGAATTCTGTGCATTAGCCATGATGTTGAACACATCAAGAGCGACCGGATTTCCTGAGTAGGCGTCAATGATGCTTTTTATCAAGTTTAACTATCATTCGTTAATGGTTAGCAAATCTCAATAAAAAATCAGATTAAATTGTTCAGTTTGAGAGATGATAGTATAACCCTTTGGATTTCTGACTGCAAGAATTCAGTCGATTTCGGGTGATAGAGGTCCATGTCATAAAATCGTCTCAGGATGACTTTAGTTATTAGGCTGGAGCCCTATCATGTATAAAACTGCAGATGTCACATCATGCTTACACCCGCTCTATTTTTCCAATTAAAATGCATGTAATGATTTGAAGAGCAGAGCAAAAGGGATAGATACCACTTCTTTTTCGTTAAGTACAGAAGCGGAGTTGATCAAATGGAAAAGTTGAAAAGTTGCAAATTTTATAGATTTAATAAGTTATTGATAAACAACATTAAATAAAGCCTTAACAGCCACGTGGCGACATATCAGATTTACTATATATGATCCTTGGGGCGACTTCTCCAGACGCAGTGGGGCGACTTCTCCGACCACCATGGGGCTACTTCTTCTATCACCTGGGTTGAGTTCTCCCAGGGCGAGTTCTCCATAATTCATTATCAACAATGTCACTGTGTACACAGTGTCTCAAATGACGTCACACCCGCTATTTTAACAGGGGGAGGGAACCGAGTTGTTCTATTCAAGACGGATCGGGAGAGATGATCGGTTTTTCATAAATTTCTTCGCAACGAGTAAGAATAAAAGGTACCAATTTTCAGAAAATGAACCTTATACATATAGCAAATTATATATGAAGTTTGCCCGAATTTCAATTTTGCATGTTGGTCACCTTTAAAGTACCTAATCAGTTTCATCGGATTTTTGTTTATGTTGCTTAAAGCTCTGAAGTGCCATTCGTTTTAAATGTGCCTTTCAAAATAGATGGTAAAACTAAAATTTAGGAGCTCATTATAGGATGATCCTGAATAAGATTTATTGGCATTTGTTGGACTTGATTAGTGATTATGGAACTAAAAATGAAATGTTTTTGCCAAAGAGGTAAATACTCGTTCCCCCCCCCCCCCGTTACATAGTATATGTTGCTGCAATCCTTTTCAGTGGATGATACCTGAATCACACCAGAAGCAATGGAGGATGAATAATTTTATTCTGAGGATTTTGTTTAGAAGAATTTGTTCAGAGTAATTCAAATGTCAAACATTCTTGTATTCATCTAATAGTTTATCATTTTGACAGATGGATTTCTTCATGGAAGTAAATTAGTAGAACATTTCTAAAGCCATACAGAACAAACGTATAAAGAGTTTCCTCACAGCTATTCATATGCTTTTATATTTTTATCTGATTAAATATTAAATGACTTGATGACTTCATTTTTTCTTTTATTGTGACCGCAAGATCTCGTGCTAATTTATGTTCACCATATATTAACATTTTCATTTTAATATTTAATATTACATACTTTTCGCACATCAAGGGCTAGAAAAATGAAGATATGTAACCATGTATAGAATAATTTAATCGATGCCATATCAGTTCTTCTGATGCAGCTAGCTATGTCAGCTTTGTTTGCAGCTTGTAATTAGTAAGTTTGCGCAAGCTTACTTGACAAGCTCAGCTTGCCAATAGTAAGCTTCCCTATTACTAGCTTGCGCAAGCTTACATGACAACCTATCAAGCTTACCTATCACAAGCTTCCCTATTACGAGCTTGTGCAAGATAGTATAGTGAAGTTTGCGCATGCTTGCAATTAGGCAAACTTGCAGCAGTTTCGAATCTAAGCTTGCCGCAAGCTTGCTGCAACCTTAAAAATAAGCTTGAGATTTTGGTTTGGGATGCATGGTGGAATATGAACTCAGAATAGGATCTCTGCATCCATGGAAGCATCCCACAAAAGGACCTTCAAAGTATCCAAAAACGGTATCCCTGTGAAGATGAAGAAGCTCTGCTGATGTTTCCATAGTCATGGATAAGGCATGTTGACATGTCTTGCCCACTACCTCCAGCAAGCTCGTAAGGACAAATGCTACCTAATGAACTCCTGGCCCATACAAGACCACTGAGAAAGTTATTGACAATGGTAAAGTGTGGAGACTGCCCCAGTACTTCTTTCCAGACTGGAGAGAACATTTGTGTTCATTGAGTCGGAAGGCTTGGGACAAGAATCTGGTGGTAGCTGATTATAAACTTCATTAACCACTTTGCTGAAAGACAAAATCTTTTCCTCTGCCAATGCCTAAGATGACATTTAGGAGGAGCGAGAGGCAGGAAATGAGGGAGTATCACTTCAGCCTGCTTGGCATCAAACACATGAGAGTCTAAATGGACTGACATAATGTCTTTGTCTTGCTCTCACTCAAGGGAGGCAAGACTTGTTGGCACATTTGGTACTATCCTAGTGGCACATTTGTCAGGAGAGCAAGAAACTGTATGGAAAATAGTCCCCCCCCCCCTTCAATCTTCACTTTGTAACGAGGTGATGTAGGTCGGTAGACATCACCATCCACCTCACTAGTTGGAGGCATGGGTCAAAAGTCCACAGTTGCATGAAAGGAAATGAACAATCACTTCCCTGCATTGAATGACCATACATCCCACTGGATTTGAGAGGGATAGGATTTAATACCGATCCAATCTCCTTCTTATGTCTGGTGTCTGAAAACCAAACCTAGTCCCTAGCAGAATTCAATAGAAGGGTACGGTGGGGATCGAATTATCAATCATACTGAGTGGGTTTCAATGACTGGTAACTAGTACTCACAGAGCAGTGACCACATATTGGTGGCCAGTCAGTTGACACTTACTAGTCAGGCAACTAACTCTTTTCTGTAGAAAAACGCTTTCTGTTACATACTTAAATCTTAGCTCTCCTCTTATCGATTGGTTCCATCCTATTGTAACTAACAGGTTTGGGGTTCTGATCAGCAGCTGCCCCCGCCTCATTGGTTGGGGGAGGGTGATTCATTCTCAGCTCTGTGACAATATATATGGTACTACACTTCACCCGTGGATCATTTTATTCTTCTCAGGAAATATAAACTACTAAATTATATTCTTGGAAAGAGATAGAGACATTAACTGGGAATTATAGTGAATTCAAACAAGGAAACCTTGGATTATATTACTGTGATTCAACAAAAAACTGTGGGGACACCTTTACAATTCAGGACACTGGTACATTAGTACATTATATAACATAGGCTACAACAGGCATATCTACACCTTCGACATTGGAAATTATTTGGAATACCACTAAAGTTTTTTCAGAACTTTATTCATAAGGACCTGCATTATTAATTGTTGGATTATTTGGGATTAAATTCTCAATACTGTAAGTTCATTTACATAAATCATGGCATATAATACCCATCCCCTAACATACAAATAATGCAAATTAAATATACTAACACAACACCAAGTTCTGTTTATATTTTTGTATGATGTTTCTTGTATAAAGACTACACACACACAATTTGTTTTCCTGGAAATATTTCTGCATTCTTGGAATGATGGCAGAATATTACATATGATGCTTGGATTCTGAATAATGTTCAAGGATTTGAACTAGAATTCTACCAGTGGCCTGTATTGACATATTTACCAAACAAAATTTATTTCTCTTTTAATGAAGAAAGAAAAAGAACTGCTCCAATTCATAAATTTCTTACAAAAAGTATTATTCACAAAGTGAATTCCATGCCTGGAGATTATATTTCAAACATTTTCATTTGACCTAAATGTGATGGGTCTGCCAGACGTATCTTGAATTACACTGAAAAATACACTTCAACATGTAAATTTTAAAACATCTGTCAAGGCCATATTTTGTGCAAAAATACATGTAGTTTCTTTAGCATCTGTTGATTTGATGGATGATTACTACTCTGTTCTGGTAGCTCAAAAGTACAGAAAGTATGTGCATTTTAGGTGATTTAGGGATATGTGTGAATTAACCTGCCTGACAAATGTTTTGGCAAATGCACGTGTTTTTACAAAGCTACTGGAGCCAGCTATTGCATCAGTGTGATGAAAAGGTTTCAGAAAAGTGGCTTACATTGATGATAGTTTGTTAAGGATTCTTATGACCAGTGTAGGAAAACGTTCAGGACAGAGTTTACACACTTAACACATTAACCCCTTGCGACGAGTTAACGTGGCAGAAGGTAGTAGCCTACGGCCGAGCTCTGTAGCGTCACGGTCATGCATGATACACCAAAGTGGGTGGTATTATAGAAATATAGTCAGATGTAGCTCTTCAATGATACCAAATAATCTGGAATATCTAGCTGCACTACAAAATACAGATAAAACAAATCTCATTTTCTGGACCCGACTTTTTCTACCCAAAATTCGCCCGTGGTCGGAATCCGATTTTGTGTTCGGATTTTAGACTTTTTGGTCTCCGATCTAAGGCAAACCGGTATGAACTGCAAACAGACAGATGAGCCTTTCCAAAAAAGGAGGATAAGATGGGCATTTAGTTTAAAGAGTGGTCTCGATACAAAAATAATGGCTCCGTTTAGCCACGAAAAAGGAGAAAAAAAGAACTCCATATTTTATCCTTCTGCTCATGCACAAGCCAAATAGCCACTGAAAAACGATGTTTCTAACACAACAAGACAGTCTGTTATTGAAAAATCACCTGGGATTTGGTATTTTCGGATCTATTCAGAAATAGCTTTGAAAATGTGTTTCCTACTCGGATTTCAGGCGAAAATGACAAAAACCTCCAGGGGTTAATGTTAAATAGCGCATTTTGATGACGTCATCACATTTGAATATTCCTCGTGTATTTAATCACTTGTGCGTCGACATTGCACATAAATTGCAAATTTAGCCATTCCTTGACGATTTGTAAAAATAAAATTAAAATCCTTGTAAACACATTAACCCCAAGCGACGTATTAACGTGGCAGGAGGTAGTAGCCTACTGCCAAGCTCTGTAGCTTCACGGTCATGCATGATACACCTTAAAGCACCTAGATTCCATTAATGTTTTCAACCTAAAACAGACAGTTAACCAACCTACCCTATACATGGTCACATTTTAGACTGAATTCTTCATAGACCTGATGATAACATTCTAGGTCCTCCCTTGTATCCCATGAACTTGCATCAGATCACCTCTGCATTATATGCCATCTTGACGTATCAGTCCCTAACCCTCCACCTTTATCTGCTACTAAGAGAAACCTCCGTATGATAAATAGAACCAAACTAATGCATGACACCCAAGCAAACCTGACAACTTAACAACTCGCTTACCTCCTACAGCAGAACAACTCGATAACTGCCTGCGTTCATTGCTTGACAAACATGCCCCATCTACCAAGTGCAGAGTATCAATTCAAAAGTGTTCTCCATGGTATAGAAGTATTAGAAACCAGCTTCGCACTGCTAAAAGGGACCGCCGTAAAGCTGATAGGCTTTGGCTTTCCACCAGACTCACTATTCATAAGCAAATCTATGAAGCCGCTGAGAAGAATGTCACAAATATAGTCCATGCAGCGAAATCAGCCCACTACACTACTAAGATCATGGAAAGTGCCAGCTGCAAATAGCTCTTCGAGATTACTAACAAGCTAATGTCAAGGAACAAATCTACACCACTTCCAACAACATTATCTCCAGTCGACCTTCCGGATGTTTGCAAATTGTTTCCGTGACAAAGTACAAACCATTAGAGATAAGCTTGACACCCCAATTTCAATTGACTCGTCGTCACCATACAGTTGGGATGCAGAATTTGAGCGGCAACCATTAGCAGCATTTGAACCTGTCTCTATGGATTTCGTACGTACAATCGTGATGAAGAGTGCACCAAAGTCATGTGAACTTGACCCAATACGAACATCACTGCTGTTATTAATACCTCTCTCTCATCAGGTAAATTCCCATAATTTTTCAAAACTGTAATTGTATAGCCTCTGGTGAAGAAACCAACACTAGACTATAACGATTTAAAGAACTACAGCCCAGTATCTAATCTCTCATTCATATCAACAATTTTAGAAAAGCTTGTTCTATCCCAGCTTGTATCTCATCTGAATTCAAACAATCTTTTTAGGAATGTACAAGCTGCATATCGCCCTTGCCACAGTACTGAAACCACTCTTCTAAAAGTAGTTAATGACAGTCTCTCTGCTTTGGACATCGGAAAGATTACAGTTCTCACCCTCCTTGATTTGCCTGCAGCGTTTGAAACAATATACCATGATATATTATTCACCGTCTCCAACATGTATTTGCCATTCATGATACAGCCTTACTGTGGTTCAAGTCCTACCTGGTCAACATGACACAAATTTTGTCTTCAAATGGAATACACTCCAGCCCAGTTGATCTATGTTGTGGTGTTCCACAAGGGTTTGTTTTGGACCTGTTCACTTCATTCTATACACTCATCCGCTCTAAGTGTCATAGATCATCATCCAGTGTCTCACCAATTGCACGATGATGACACCCAAATATACAAATCTAGCCACCCAACTGAAGCTGATGCTACCATCCAAGGTGTAGAGAGGTGCATTTCTGATCTGAAATCATGGATGCAATGTACCAAGCTGCATATGAATAATGATAAAACTGAGGCCATTCTGATCATAACACAAAGACTTTCTCATTCACATCCTTTCCCTCAAACAATACGTATTAGCAACACCAATATTAAATTCATACAATCATTACAAAACCAAGGTGTTACTCTGGTGGACAGTACTCTCACAGTGCACCAACATGTCATGAACATATGCAAGGCTGCATATCTTGAGCTGATACGCATCAGCTTCATTCACAAATATCTTTCAGTTGATGCCATTAAAACACCTGTGTGTTCATTAGGAATTTCAAGACTGGACTATTGTAACTCAATTGTGTCTGGATCATCTCAATATCTACTCCAGAAACTTCAAAAAGTTCAAAACACAGCTGCTCAGACCATACTTAGAGTACTACGATCAGAGCACACCTCCCCTCTGCTCTATACCTTACACTGGCTATCCATTCGATCCAGAATCAAACACAAAATTTGTTCTCTGTGCTACGTTTCACTGACGTACTCTAGTCAAACATACCTATCCGACCTCCCCCATATGTACACACCAGCAAGATATTTACGCTCCTCTTCTGACAATCTTATACTCATTATTCCCACTATGGAAACAAAATCATATGGACAACCTTCTTTTGCATACCAGGGCCCAGCAACGTGGAATGAATTGCCCACTTAACTTAGAGACAAAGACACAGTGATCCCATTCAAGTGTGCTCTCAAAACTCACTTATTTCGACTGCAAGAACAAACTTAAAGAGCTAATAATGTTTCCTACCTTAATTATTTTCAGCATGTTTTTTTTAATGTTTTCTAATTTCATGGTGTTTGTTTTTGTAATCATATAATTATATATATTTCTTTATCGTTTAGATGTTGTATAATGTTGTAATGCGCTTAGAGCTTCTAAAGATTAGGCGCTATACAAAGTTCTCATTATTATTATTATTATTATTATTATTATTATTATTATTATACACTAAAGTGGGTGATATTATAGAAAGGTAGATAGATGTAGCTCTACAATGATACCAAATAATCTGGAATATCTAGTTGCACTACAAAATACAGATAAAAAATTCACTTTTTGGTCACGATTTATTTCTACCCAAAATTCGCCCGCGGTCTGAATTCTATTTTGTATCCGGATTTTAGACTTGTTGGTCTCAGATCTAAGGCAAACCGGTATGAACTGCTAACAGACAGATGAACGTTTACAAAAAGTAGGATAAGATGGGCATTTGATATAAAGAGTAGTCTCGATACAAAAATAATGGCTCCGTTTAGCAAAATAAAAAAACTCCAACTTTTACCCTTCTGCTCATGCGTGCGCCAAATAGCCAATGAAAAACGATTTGTCTAACACAATTAGGCAGTATGCTATTGAAAGATAACCTGGGATTTGGTGTTTTCAGATCTATTCAGAAATATCTTTCAAAATGTGTTTCCTACTCGATTTTCAGGCGAAAATGACATAAACCTCTAGGGGTTAATGTGTTAATAGACTGGGAAAAACTAAACACCCAAAACAATGGGCAACACATCCTTTGTTTCCCAGCCTCCTGCATGATGTGGTCGATTTTCATCTGCCCCACTCACAGGAGATTTTGTGCTTGGCATGCATCCTACAATGACAACACCACCTCTCCAAAACGAAGGTAGGTGTTTTTCACTTTTCTGGAAAGCAACCAAATTTCAAGGACTAACAGAGGGGGTGCACTCATGCATTCATGGAGTTAAAAAAAAAAAAAAAAAAAAAAAAAAAAATACTGGGGCATCTCAAAATTTGGACGTTTTTCAAATAAAAGAGATTAAGCCACCTGTGACTTTTGTCATAGATTTTTAACTCAGTTAGATGATGTGTACATGTCTGGTTCTGAAAATACAGCTAGGTCTGCAATTAAATCATTGATTAGATATACTTCTCAATCCACTCTGGGCAATAATATTTTACTTAAGAGATTTATGAGAAGAGTTTTTCACTACGAAGCCATAATTTCCAAAGTACTTGTGTGTGCAAAATGTGCAACTAATGTTTAATTATATTCTGCCGTTACAATACAATGACCAATTGTTTGGAACCGATTACTGTATGACGTTAGCCATGCTGCTTGCCTTATTAAGGACATATGTGCCATACAATTTACCTTATGCATACACTTTGCATTAAATTTGAAACAAATACACGTCTCTTCCTTGCTGAAACAATATGAACCATGACAATATGTGGAGCCGTTCGTTTTTTAATCACATCCATGCAACGAAAACTTGTGTGTTGTTACTTGCAACTAGGGGCGGGTATTGAATTAAAAATCATATTACGATATTTTACAATATTAAGTGAAATATTACAATATTGTTTCAATAAATTGATTTAAGAAAGAATTACAGATTACTTAAGGTAAACTGTACAAAATTACTTAAAAGTATTTAATTACATAATTAAAATACAGTTGAGAAAATGAATAGAATGCAGTACAGTAGTTGAAACCTAACACACAAATAGAGTTACAAGTTAAGTCTCTTTCGGAACAGTTCACAGTTTATGATTTAGCTTTTGATAAACATAAAATGCATAAAATTGCAGATTGGTCTTTTCATTATCACTTTACCCAGTGTAGTTCAAACTGAACTGTCTTGAAAATCACATGATGAAACTTCGTATTTTTTAAGAAGATAAGATCATCAACATAATTTGATTTTAGGACTGAACGTTGTGCATTTCTATATCTCCTGAAGTATAGAACACACTCTCAGGAGAGACTCTTATTGCTGGGATGCACCATACTGATTTATCAAGCTTAGATAATGTAGGAAATTTCTGCTTCTGATTTCGTCACCACTTAAGAGGATTTGAATTCAAGGGAATCGACGGAAAGAAACTATAGTTCTTAACTATCGCTTCCATTTCTGTTTCTGACGTTTTAACACCAGTTATATAGACATCGCCAAGAAGTTTTTGCGAGCCAGAACAACGGGTACCTTTATCTATCACATGCCACTGACCAATGTCTGCGGAGAGCTTCTTGCAAACTGGTTGAGCATCCTTAGCGGCAGAATTGGCAGACACACATAACTACTTGGGTCGCTGTGGTACAGGTGGCAGTTGTGAATGCCCCCTATCATCCACAGGTGAGTGATCAGTGTCATTTTCAGCCTTCACTCTAGCAATGATTTCTGATGCATTCTGCAAAATTTTGGTGAAGATTTCATTCCTTCGTGCATCGTTGAAGAATGGTAAGGCTTGAAAACGTGGATCTAAGGCAGCAGCAATAGTGAGAGTTTCTCCTTGATGAGTCTATCTATTCTGAAGTTCATCAACCTCAGCCATTTTCATCTTAGCTCTTACTAGAGAGTCATCAACTCTATGTTGGAAAATGATGTCAATAAGTTTGCGAGGAAGAGGCATGATAATATAAATAGTTTGAACTGATTCAGCACAAAGAGTGGTTGTCACCACTTTAAGAGGTTTTAGACCAACCATTACCTCATCTGCCAGGCAAATGTCATCAACTGACAATGTGTTTAAATCTTTCTCTTTTATTTTAGCAAGATCTTTGGATCTCAAAATGGCAATTATTGCAATTGCATTTCAAGAAACCTTGAAATCATGTCATAAGTATTGTTCCATCTAGGGGGCACACCAGCTATAAGCTTATGATCCGGTAGACCCAGCAATTCAGCCTGGCTTCTCACTTGACCTGCTGCAGTTGTACTTCGGAGGAAGAACCCAACTATTCGACGAATTCTGCAGAGGAGAATTTCAATGCGTCTGATCTTGAGACATTTTTGTGCAGCCAGATGAATTGTATGTGCATAACACTTGATGTGAATGTTGCATCCTAAAATGTCCCTGCCTCGTCCATATTAGATACATTATCTGATACAATAGGTTGTTGTTGTTGTTACTGTTGTGGGGTTTAACGCCATTTTTCAGCACACGATAGGCTATACATGGCGGACAGTATTAAAGGTGAAGGAAGAACCCGGGAAAACCCCCGGAAAGAACCACTATCCTACGATAAGCTACTGGCAAGATTTCTCACATACATACACATTAGCCGAATCTGAGCAGATATAGATGACACCAGTTAGAAATCCTGGAAGAAATGGATGACCGACTGCTGACCACCATCTTGTTTAAATAATTGGGCCACGATTTAATGAAAAGGAAGAATCAATTGACGATTTCCTCATTCAATTCAAGAAACTCAACTGCGTACACGAAATTCATGGGCAATCAATGTTTTCGCCATTCTGCAAGGTGCACCTAGGGAAGTTTATCAAAACCTAACAGTAGACCAAGCAGATGATTACAACACACTGAAGAAGGTCCTTCTTTGCCATTATCGGCTAATCATTGAAACATAGCAGAAATGTTTTCATGAGTCGGTGAAATAGCAAATAGAGACACCCTCTCAATTTCATACCCGAGTTCTTGGGTTATTTGAGTAGTGGATAAAAATGGCCGTGGTCGACTGCTAGTACAAAGGTTTACATGAAGCGATACTCATGGAACACATCCCGAGTACATACAGGCGAGAGATGACAGTTTTCCAAGTAGAGACAGCATAAGACTCTTGACAAGTTTTCCAGCATGGCGGAAAGATATGAGCAAGTGCATTCAAAGACTGAAGTCTCTGGGTGTAGGGACAAACCATACCCCACTGAGTTGCGCCATGTGGTCGAGGGAGAGCAAACCATACGTAACCATCAAGAGGACTGTAGGGTCGGAATTGTATCTATGGGTAGGGATTCCACCCATCGACCCAGACGGGCTTCAGCAAGGAAAAAGGGCATTGCATTATGGCGAAAGCCACCCACGTGCAACAACTGCAAGCACACTGTCTCAAGGGCAGGCCGATCCAGGTGAATGCTGTTGCCAGGGAGAAAAGTGAGACCGAAGTTATCTGTGATCCAGTAAACCATGCATCCGCTATCATCAATGGGGAAGACACCACCATCTTGTACAACACTGGGTGCAGTTATCCCGCCTTGTCGACAAGAAGTATGTGAAGCCAGATGACTGTACATGGGGAGGTAACTGAAGTCCATTATGCAGACAGCACGCGTGACTCGTTACCAGTTGCCATTATTGACCTCAATTTGCCATACGTGAAAGGGATAAAAAATTGAAGCCGCGTTTGTTGTCACGTGTTAATGCAACCTAACCTAGAATCCTGTGCACCTGTACCGGTGAGTTTTGTGGACACCAGGTCCAAGAGTCATGAAACAAAGTTGATGCCTATGGAACTTACATTGTCATCAGTTGGTAATATACTACCAACCGAGTTGAAGAAACTTCAGCACGAGGATGCAACTATGGCGCAATTGCATAAACACGCTGCAAAAGAAATGGAGAAAAGATCTCCAAATGGCCAGGTGAAGTTTATGTACAAGAAGGGGATCTTGTAACGCCATGCCAGGAAAGAACATTAGCACTTCAAAAAATCGTCATGCCTAAGGCAAAGCGAGGCGAAGTATTGAAGATCACGTATGAAAGTCTCATGGGCAGAAACAATTGGACTTGCCACGATGAGTGACCATCTGGTCAATAATTCTACTGGCCAGTGGTTTCATGAGGATGTTACGCGGTTTTGTCTCTCATGTGACTGAAAACGGATCGTCAACCTGTCCACTTCGGAATACACCTCTTATTTCAATCATTCAGCCGTGTCACGATGGATTTAACTGGAATGATAAAACCCATGTCTGCACAAGGCAATCAATATATTTTAATGGTCGTTGATTACGCTACATCTTACCAGAGGCTGTCACGCTATGCAATATTGATTTGGAAACAGTCGCTGAAGCTCTGCTTGGGATTTAGTCATGAGTCAAAGTGTCCGATGAGATACTGATTGACCAAATAATCCAATTCTTGAGTCACATGATGGAAGAGGTGAACCAGCTGATAGCGATTAAGCACCTTAGTACCAAGCCATATCATCCCCAGTACAACGGTCTGGTCTAATGGCTTAACGGGTCTCAAATAGACACCCTTAAGAAGCTGTGTGAAGGCTGTCCTAAGGCTTGGGATCAGCATATTTCTGAAATGCTATTTGCATATCGGGAAGTGCCGAATACAAGTTTCGGGATTTCACCCTTTGAACTCCTATATGGGAGGACCAAATGAGGTCAAATAGCTATACTGAGGCAATTGTGGACTGATGACCACGCTTTTGTAAAGGTAAGTACTTAATATCAGCACGTCATTGACTTGCGTAACAAACTGGAAGAAGTTTTTATCTTAGCAACTGGGACTCTCAAGCAGGCAAAGTCTCGTCAAGCGAGATACTACAACAAACGTGCTAAACCATGCCAGTATGAGGTAGAATACAAGGTGTTGTTGCTGCTGCCCCAAGAACACAACAAGCTGCAAGTTTCAGGAAGAGGGCCATATATCATAACCGAGAAGGTTAGGTTTCAAATGTACAGGATACGGCTATCGACTAATGAGAAAATGTATTATGCCAATTTTCTTAAGAAGTATAGAGAACAAGAGCCCACTAGCGACTTCATTGTTACCATTATCATCACCAAAGACACCAAGAGCGATACGGAAGACACAAACACCGTTCCGAGCTGCCCATTGATGAGGGCCAAGACACTCTCGTATGTGGAGTGTGACCCTATGCTGACTAGGGAGCAGTGGAAGGAGGTAGAGACATTGCTGACAGGGTATTCCGACCAACATACAAAGATACCAGGGATAATGTCACTCAGTGAGTTCATCTTAGAGCTAGTGGATGACCGGCCCATTCAACAAAACCGTACCCTTTGCCCCACATGAAGAAACAAGTGATATGGGAAGAACCTAAAGAAATGATTTCTATGAGAGTAATTGAACCATCCACAGTCATTCTAGAACAGAAGAAAGATGGCACCCACAGATTTTGCGTATAATTTTGGAAACTGAAGTAGGTGATGGAATTTCAGGTCAAAATGCTACCTGACCCAGAATACATGTTGACTTCTGTGTCAAGGGCAAAATATTTGTCGAAGATGGATTTATCAAAATCAAAGAGCTGTTACCAAATCCCGGTAAGAGAAGGCGATAGATCAAACATTTGCTTTTGAAACCACGGACACGAGCTATCAATGGTTGGTTATGCCTTTCGTAGTCCAGAACGTGCTAAGCATCTTTACATAGATGATGTGAAAGTTGTAGGAGCATTTGCGTGTTATGCACTAACACGTGCGATTCGGGTCTTGGAGGAGTGTTACTGTGGAAGCACGAGGAAATATTGTTTCCTTTTCTCATACGGCAGTCAGAAACTATGTGGTTGAGAAGAAATACACCTTTTGGAAAAGGAATGCCTTGATATCTTGTTCGGTATATCACGGTTTGAGCGATATTTGTATGGGAATAAATTTACATTGGAGACCAGCCATCAGCCATTTGCATATATCGCACAGGCAAAATCTTGATAATAAATTTGTTCAGACTAAATTCATTTTCGAGTCAGTACATGTGCGAACATCACCAGATAAGGATCATAGAGAAGTTAAGATGTATTAAATTGTACTCTGAGTAGCCGAAGTTGTGCGCTCGTTAAATGGCAGGAAGGAATTCAAGTGAAATTCAAGGTTGGATTGCAAACGAAGGCTTCTTGCGGAAGCTTTCCAGATGGTTGTGATAGATGACACCGGATGATTGGAGAGAATGAAGACACGTTGATAACACATGGGAGGTATATTGTGTGGTCGGCAGTTGGAGTGGAGGCACAGTGCTAGAAGGAAATGTGCAAGAGAGTACCGGAAGTGTCAGAAAGACAGATCCGAAAGTGCCAGGAGAGAATGTAGTCAATGGTACCGGAAGTACGAAAAGAGAAACAAGAGGCAGACAGATGAGTAACAGAATCAACACTGAAGGGAAACACTCTCACTTAGGACCTTTATTTAATTCATATGTTGAGATGTTAATTGCCAGATGTTAATAAATCATTGCTTGTATTTGTTCAAAATAATAGTGATTGAGAGACTTGTTGATGTAAAAGCTGGATATATTTGATATGTTTTATTAAATTGTTATACAAATGTTATGCAAATGTGTTTCTGTTTCTGTCATCGAATGTTTGAAATCATACTGTTGGAAACATATGAAGTCTTTAAATTGCAATTATTAAAAAGACTCTGTGGAATTTAACGCTTATTTCATTTTGAGTGCAGCAAGGAAGATGTAATTGCACTTATATTCGAAATTAAGTACAATTTCAAAATGTGTAATCAAGTTTGAGAACATATGACATCGCTCATGTAATTTGGATTTGCATAACTAAGAAAGTACATTTTGAGGATATTCAGGATGTAAAACTGTAAGTATATTTTTTTGCCATTCTTATTACCAGCTAATGAAGACAGTTTATGCCTTGTCACTTGTATGTTATTTGTAAGGACCCTTTCTGGCATGTACTGTATAGCTAGTCTGAATCCGAAGCATTGTATCAAAAGATTCACGCGGAATGTGCCAAAGCAGCTGGTATGTGGCAGTCGACGAAAAATTTGCTTTACTTCATTCAGAAAGAAATTGCATGAACCAAAACGTAAAGCTACCTACTACACGAGTGTACAAGATTTGTTTACAAATCGAAACTTCTGGCGTCTGCATCCATTGTTTGTTTACAATAAAAAGTAGTTCCTCCATGCACGTGAATACAATATGAAGGTATGCAATATCGTACCATACTGAACAATTCTGACAATGTAAATTTAACGGAGAAAATATGAGCATATAATAAGTATTAAATTGAGATATGCAATATATATATTTATTATATTCTCATTTTTCCCCGTTAACTTTACATTGTCAGAATCGTGCAGTATTACTCGATATTGAATCCGCGCGACAATACACATATAGCATTCACATACATAAAGGAACTACTTTCTATTGTAAACAAACAAAGGACGCAGACGTAGCACTTTTGATTTGTGCACAAATCATGTACACTCGCGTAAGAGGCTCTTTACGTTGTGGTTGTTTAAATTTGTTTCTGAATGAACTAAAAC
This sequence comes from Sinohyriopsis cumingii, assembly GCA_028554795.2. Classification (NCBI taxonomy): domain Eukaryota; kingdom Metazoa; phylum Mollusca; class Bivalvia; order Unionida; family Unionidae; genus Sinohyriopsis; species Sinohyriopsis cumingii. The sequence continues at coordinate 98,690,691 of CM068838.1, forward strand.
AGTCGTTTCATGGACTGCCACATACCAGCTGCTTTGGCACATTCCGCGTTGATACAATGTTACGAATTTAGGCTAGCTACAGTATATAACAGACGCAAGATAAGGTCCTTAAAAATGACATACAAGTGACAAGTCATATTCTCGCTTATTTAGCTGGTGATAAGAATGGCAAAATAAAATATACTTACAGTTTTACATTCTGAATTTCCTCATAATGCATTTTCTTAATTCTGCAAATACGAATTACATGAGCCATGTCATAGGTTTTCAATCTGGATTACACATTTTGAAATTGTGCTGTAATTTCGACGATAAGTGCAATTGCATCCTCCTTACCGCACTCAAAATGAAATGAGCATTAAATTCCATAGCGTCATTTTGATAATTGCAATTGAAAGACTTCATATTTTTCCTACATAATGATTCCAAATAGTCAATGACATAACAAATACACTTGCAGATGTAAACACGCCACTCCCGCGCCGCTTCAATCCGATGTATTTCATGTATAATTTGCACAGATGAATCCAGGCCAAAATCACAAACTTTCGTCGAATCGAAACAAAATACCAAAATATATTCATTCCAGATCAAATGGAAAAGTTGTTGCAATGCACATGCATTCACAATATGACTCCAAATTTCAATTTTAACTAGACACGCCATTTTCTTTCGAAAGTTATGTCGAGCGTGCGACTAAGATCAAATATTTCTGGGCGGAGTTATGTGTGCAGTAACAATGTTGACTTGTGCAATGATGAATATGCGCTTGTGTATTTAGTTTGGAATGCGGTATACATTAATTTACGTTGTTTCTTGTAGTGTATTTTGTTTATAAAATTAAACCTTAGGTAGAATAAAAACATGAGCACATAATAAAAAGGTTACTGCATTTGTATGGGAAAATATGAACTCGTTTTGTCGGAAGGCTTTACTGCACTTCCAAGGTCGTGCAGTATTTCATCCAAAAACTCGTTCATATTTTCCCCATACAAATGCAGTAACCTATAAATAATCTGTTTTTCATTATGATAACATTCATCTTGATTGACACAATTGTGTATAATGAGTAACATTATTTTTATATAATCTGATTACTTTGTATAAAGATCTGAAATTTCAACTAATGAAATTTTTCGTGTTTTGAAGGCAATACATTCTGCACTATTTCCATTGTTTACATATTTTACATAGCCATTTTGTGGGAAGACATATGATTCTTGCTGTCACAGGTGACCTTTGCAAAAAGACATAATTCAGGGGTTTTACACAAATAGTCAAACACGTTTTACCGTTTTTTGCATATAGAGAACATTAGCTTATGTGTGTATGTTCATTTTATGCACTTGTTTCTACCACATATAATATGAAAAGTCAGTGATACATATATGCCCATCAATCAGTCAACCTTACAACTATGAATACATGCAGATGTAATAATGTTGGATTTTTAAATATGAACGCAAAGAATGTACCTGAAGTAATGAGTTTGCCATTTTAATTTTGATTGCCAGCTCATGTTGCCATTTCTAGATCATCTTGTTGCTGTCACAACTGTGCAATGCACTGGTTATTTTGCTTGTCAATAAGTGACTGTTGGTGTCACAAGACATCATACAAAACAAAGACGACAAAACTGGCCCTGATCAATGAAATGATTGCTTATCAGCCAGTCATTGACATGAGCTTCAATGCCAGTGCCCAGCTTTGGGGTCATGAACTATATGCATACCCAAGTTGAGGGTCATGAACCATATTGATGTAATTGAAACCAAGAGCTCCTAGAATATGCCCAACTCTGGGTTAATGAACCATCTCCAATAATGTGTTCGACGTCAGCATCATCAACCATATTGACACCAGATATAGCTGCAGTGTTTCCTACCAGAATGACATCATTCTGTTCATCTGCAACCCTACCGTGGTTGACCATTCAATTTTGCAAAAACTTCAAGTGCAATGGAGTCAGGTTCTTACTTATACAAGCATTCTGGGTATGATTTTCTTTTACTGGAGTCCTGAAATGCAAAACTACAAAATCATCAGTAGTAGCTAAAACCACGAACTGACCATCGTTATAAAAGTGTGTCCTGACCAGTCATATGCCTATTAGGGTATGAAGCGTTCAGTGAAATACATGCTAAGTGCTAAGGTAGTTTATAGTTTTGAAGCCAGAAGAGTGATATACTATATATATATGATTCTTTATCACAACAATGCTTAAAATGAACGCATGAAATAATACAATGCTTCTCTTTTTTATATAAAAATTAAATCTGCACTAAGTTCTTGATGACAAGAAAACAGCAATAATTATTTCACAATGTAATTCAAGTACTTACCCCAAGAGATCTCTTTTTTGACATTCAAATGCAACGGACTTGTTATGTTCACATGTACTGTATAGGTTGCGTCTTGAAATGCAGTTGAATTCCAAAGTAAAACCTCTATTGCACCACTTGCCTGGGTTGACTTTGTAACATTCCAATATACATCTTGATGTGCTCCATCCTGTATAACGAAAAAGAGCACTTTAGCATAAAATATTGTGTAAGAAAGGCCAGTAATAGATGTCCCAGTGGTTTCAAAACACTCAAGTCGCAGACATATAATATAGATTCCTTTGCCAAACAATTTGGCACAGAGTCCAACCTAGAGCATCTAAGATTTGATGACAAAATGAAAAGGGAACTTACTGGAGTACAGGTTCCAAAATTAAGGATACTACTGATCAATGGGTCTCAATGACCTCAAACAATGTAAAGGTATTGTGAGGAAATATAATCAGAATAATTCCATTTTCACGGTCATGATTTTAACTTCCCTGCTGGCTTAAAGGTTACATTAGGTTGATGACATTCTGCTTGAAGTTCGTGCGACCAACAGCAGATAGTCAGCTATGTGTTTATTTAGTAATTAGATGTCTGAGTCGGCTAGTCACTTAAATTGTCACTAAGATGACCAGATTTCTGTGCTCACAGTTACATGTGAGAACATTTGTGCCCAAGCACCAACTAACATCAAATGAAGCGCAACAGCCAATTGGAATTAGAGGAATTTTAAAATCTACAGTAGGAGAGGCTAATGTCTCAGACAGACAAGAGGACAATAAAATTAATTAGTGGGTTCCTGGCTTGGGGAAGAGCGGAGGATACAAGGAAGTATCAAAATGGATTCATGGGGAACGACCACTCCGAGCCCACGAGACTCATAAAATAAAATTTTGTTCCCTTTTTTAATATTATCTGTCACACAATATTGCAATTGCAACAATTCAAATATAAACCCAATAAGAGGTTTGAAATTTTCTTTAGTTTTCATCACTTAGTGGTTGGTCCTGATGCTCAAACTTCTAAGTTGGATTCTCTGAGTGAATCCTGGATGTCTCTATGTTGCTTGCGGTGCGTGCAAAAAAAATCAGTTGCATCCATAGAACCTTATTTTTCTTTTTGCAGGCATATTTCATAAAGTAAAACTACGGCGACCAGTTCTGAGATTTATTTTTGTTGTGCTTTGCAGATGCAATTGATAGCTAATTGCTTCCTAAGTCAGCTTAAAAAATGAATCACACTTTAGCACTATTCTAGCTGATAGTTGAAATGATCATGATTTGCATTTTATATATGCAGTAAAAATCTGAGAAAAGTTGCAGCTGTTCACAAACTTGTCAAAAACCGATAGTACATATTTAATTAAACATTTTCATTCATGGAAATATTATTTAAATTATAACTTTTATTCTCCTACACACATCTAGCATCTCTTTGATTTCACATTTTGATTTTACAGATGCAAATTATCACAATGGGCTCACCTACTGCAGTCTTCAAAAACATCTCACTAGCTATTGTCAGCCAATTAAGTAATATGTGAAACGGAGCATTATACCTGACCTCTTTGCAGTTTAACTATATAAACTGCTCAAAGATAATTTTACATCAGCTCCAATCATGCCTGTTTAACAGGCATTTATTAAAAGTGGTGTTTTCTTTCTTTCTTTTCTATTTTCAAATTGTGTTTTCTCAAAACACTACTGTGTCAGGGGCTTTGGGTATACAAAATTGAATTTTTAGCATGACATGTCATGTTACAATTTCATTAAAATCAGATCTCCACTTTACGTAAACAGTGGCGATCTGATTTTAATCAGGTTGTGCCGTGTTATGGCAGGTGTGTCAACATCTTGAAAATACATTTCTGCATTTCATCAGTATGATCCAAGTTTTCTCTGACAAATTTGATTTTGTTTTTAGACAAGCCTGATCGGCACCTCTTTTAGAATACAGGATAGGCCCGATCCGAAATTAGAGGGGCCCCAGGCATCGGGCTATCATATTTTCTTGAGCACTGTTTGGTCAAGATACAAGGTTTAATTCAAGATACAAGGTTTAAAAGTATTGTGCAAAAACATTTTTCTTCTTCAAGACATAGGCAGTGATCTTGTCCTTTGATCTTTTGACAACATAATCAATAGCATGTTTACTTTTCAGCATGACAACAAGCCATAAGGTTTGGTTCAGATATGGTCTGTAGAACTAATGACCTTCACATTTGACCTTGAAATTGATAAAGCCATTTTCCTTATATCTAAAGCAAGCTATTCACAAAGTCCAGTGTAGTAGATAGAGGGATATTCAGGATATTGTGTGAAATGAATTATGGAACAGAAGGACAAATGGAAGCAAACACTGATGGACAAATGGATAAATGGACAAAGTCACAAAGTATATATATATATATATATATATATATATATATATATATATATATATATATATATATATATATATATATATATATATGCCTTATAGAAAGTGTATACAAATCAATCACATTACAAATTATTATTTTGCTTGAACTACAAGGGACCTATACGATTCAAGATTTTGCTCTAGGAAATACATGGGAATTAATCACTTAAAAATCACTCTAGACGCAACATTGTCTAGCTAGAAATTGTTTTAATTTCTTTTTTAGTACAAAACTTTGCAAAGGCTGGTCAAGACATTTGTTCTTCAATGGTTCCATTTGACACATTGTCTTAAATATCATCCATCTAATACTTTCTCCACAAAACAGTAATTGTTCTTTTTCACCTTAGAATACTTCATATTAAAAGAGCCTTGTGCAGGGTGAGCATCACTATTCCTATAATAATAATAATAATAATAATAATAATAATAATAATAATAATAATAATAATTATTATTATTATTATTATTATTATTATTATTATTATTATTATTATTATTATTATTATTATCAGTAGTAAGACGTGGTCTATATAACATATGTGGACCAGATATAATTCACCAACTTACAGGTAACAGATGACCATTTCACACGTGTGTGTGTGTGTTTGTGTTACATTTAATATCAATATATTGTGACATTTGTTTAGCTGAATTGGTCTGTAAGGATGAAGGCCGATGGACTGTAAAGCAGTCAATTAAAATAAAAATAAAGATTTCTCATCTTCTAGTCAAACCAATCAACAGCTGTTATAAGCAGCATTCTGGTTCAATGTTTGCATAGCAACATTTGAATACAGAAAAAAAATATATAAGTTCTGCTTGGATAAGGACTAAAGGATAAAAGAGAGATATGACTCAAGACTTTAACTATGTAACATAAAGGAAGTGAAACCAGCAATGTAAGTAAAATTTAACAAATAATTTATTTCCCAAGAAAGCAAAGTGAACATTCAAGATAAATACAGTATTGTATTAAATCTCAAATAATCATATATGTCCTATCATAAGTCCAAAAGTATAGAATATTCCAAATGTCTTGCATATCTATATACTGTCCTTAACTTTTTTCCATGATTGTAGTTTAAGCCAATGGTCATTTGTAAAACAAAATTTTGGGCAGCTTTTGGAAAGCTATTTTGCATAGCTTTTGTAGTGTTGCATTGAATTGAAAGCTGGTCTCCTTTGTATTATCACACTGATTATATCTTTCTTATCAAATAAAGGATGTGGAATAAAAGAAAACTTAAAAGGCACGAAAATCCTACAAACTTAAAAATCTAGCGGCCCTGGTCGTATGTGGGGTGAACTAACTTCACTTGATCAATCAAACACTGTTAAAAATGTTATAGTGTATGTAACATAAACTACCATAAATTAACCGACTCTTTCATAACTATGATAAAAGACAGCAAGGCAGCCAAGCGAAATGACTACTTCGTAAAATGAAATGCTTGATTTCGCAGATACGGACCATTGTGGGCATGCGAATTTCAGAGAATTATTGAACTGGCACTTCGAGATATCCTCAGGGATGATAAGAAGTTTCATTATTACTTCCAGTGATATCACGACATCAATATTGTACTAACTGAACAAAACAAAAATTGAGTTTCAACGAAGACGATTGTCTCACGAAATAAATACCGCTTGTTTTTGAAAAAAAAAGGAATATTGTTTGGTGGTGTATCAACAGTTAGTCTAGTTCCCTGCTATGCAGACTTCCAGATACTATTAAAAACCACTACGGGAAGCAGACTCATCAAGAAAACAAAAAGCAATGACGTAATCCACATATTTTTTGCATGCACATGATGGTTGTTGAAACCAGTTGGAACGGTCTTTTGCATGTTGGACATTTTGAAAAGAAATGCTATTTAAACAGAATAACGAACGATTTCATTAGAAAAAGCGTGTTGTTAAAAATTATTATCGCCGTGAATGTAAAATTATGATTCAGTTATTAAACAGCCCAGTTCCCTAACTTCGCCCCCCCACCCCACGGTTTTGTCAATGTCAAAGCGATTTTTTTCTTCAGTTATTGGAGGTCCCTTGGTAACTCGCGCTCTCGCTTATAGTACGGGCTATGTTTGTGCACCCCATTTTGCGTGAGTCATCAAGGGAGATGTGCATTAAAGTGGATGGTATTACAATAAGATGGAGATTTTGAGTAAAATGTGGCCAGGACAAAAAATGATGGGTCCAATAAGCAAACAAAACAAAATAAAAAGTAAATTTTACTCTCCTGCACATGCAAAAGTGAAATAAACAATGAAAAACAATGTTTCTAGTAACTAGGCAACTTCTTAAATGAAAATATCTTGGAAGCAGACCTATTTGGATGTATTCACATGTAACCCCCAAATGTGTTTCCTACTCCAATTTCAGGAAAAAATGACATTAATCTCCAGGGTTTAATTAGTTAACCTGGAAAAGGTTTGATCTCTAATTATCTCTGTTGGAGGAAATGTTCTAGAATATTTTCAGGATAACCCAGATCAACTCGTCAGAAATGCTGATGCACAAGGTCAGATAATTGTCTGCGGGGCATGCATTCCACTACCATTTCTAATTTGTCCAAGACTATAGACTTTAAGTTAACATGGACACCATGTTTAAAAAAAAAGAGGGCAACCTGATACTCTGCTGCTTTGGATGGGATATTCATCCATTTAATGTTCACAAACTGGTTATAAAATGTTCATGTGCAATTTATGAATAGTTGATGGGTAGTTATCATTCATTCGCTCTTCAAATGTCAATCAGTAAAACTTTTGTTGTTAAGGACTGGACCATAAAATGAGCTACATGTATTAAGTGTGATGCGGCAAGTCATTTTTGCGACAAAAAACGCAACTTTCTCAAGCTGAAATTGACATCTTCTCATGATAACATTTTATAACAGTATTTACAATGGTCGCTATACCTTGATTTCTGCTGAACATCCAATGAAGCCAAGTCCTTAGTAAGGAAAGACCATTTAAATTACTAAAGGGGAGGATTAAATGTGAAAAGTATTGTCTTATTCTAATTTATGGTATAAAAAAGGACATTATGCCATTCTTTGCTTTAACTGAAACAAGCTTATCTTGTGATGAATGAAATAATATAGAATACTACAGTCCAAAATAATAACTTCGCCCCATAAAATCATATGGCCAGTCCTTTGCAGTACACATGCATTTAGAATTGAACTAGTTGATAGTTGTGTACGTGCATATTCAATCTTGTAACTGGGCCATTATTGCTTAAGGACTAAACATGTGGTTCGCATTTAAGTATAAATTCACTATCTTGATATTTATTGTTTGCGTTTTTAAACAGATGCTGTTTCTACACGGAATTTAATACCTCAGTGGATTAGTTTTGATGATTAAACAGGAGGATGAATGTACATGGTTCAAGAGAAGTTCAACAAGGTGGGCCTCATGTCAAGTCAGCACATAAAATTTCTAAGTGCAAGAAATACGCAAGACTTTTCAGATTAAGTTGTATTGTCCATATATATGATCGAAATAAACATCACTGATAGGGAAATGTTATCTGATTGTCAATCACTCCTGATGTATCAGGTTTTCCAAGGATGGTCTTCACTGACTGTCTGTTCAAATGTAAATCAGTAATGCCAATCATCCGCTCCATGGTGGATGTGCCATCAGTATGCTGGCAAAGGCGCAATGGTGAATTGTACATATTTTATTGCTATGGAATGTTATTGTGGCACAAAATTGGAGGGATTAACTCCCCAACCGCGATGTGAGGGGTTCTGAGACTACACGTGAGCTGTGCTGTCCATAACCGCCTGCTTTCCTGTCTCTATGAGTAGTATGTCATATCCAACAATACAGAGAAAATTATCAGTCTGACTTCCAGTCAGTTTCGATTCAAATACACCAAGCAAATCTACATTGTTGTCTGGTGAAGTTAACATGAATTCAACCTTATTTCCCATCTGATACCCTGAATATTTATATTACCTCTATTAACACCCTTCCTGAAAATCCCGTTTTCATAACTGTAACACTATAAAGATTGCAATTAATACTTTGGACAATCAAGGAGACATAAGCATTCTATAAACATTTACTTCAGCTGTTCTTTTTCTACATCATAGGTGTCAACCCCTTGAGATGAAAACCTGTACGCAAAACCAATAAAAACCTTAGAAAGACCCCAAAATCTTACACGAAAAATTGTATTCATACGTTATACAAGATTAACAGTTTTAAAACAGCAAAGTATATTTTTACATATATTTTTAAAATTATTTACATTTCTGAAACTTTATTTCATTATTTTTACTTATAACACTATCATCTTCCTGCTTTGACTAAGCTAGGAAGCTTTTGGTGGACGCTTCCTTCTTCATTTCAAAATTTCTTTCATGCATGTTTTGTCCTGAAGTATTCCTCCAGATCATATATGCTCGACACCACCAATTTAATGTTTTTACTGCATATTTTACAACACGCATGTGAAGATCCTAACTTGGATACATCTACAATGCCAGGGAAGACTATAATCCAATCAGCCTGAACCTTGCCACAACCTCGGTCAGTGTCTTCAAGCAAGCATTTCTTTGAGTTAGGCTCAGCCATTTGATGGATGGAATATTTCAACTAGATGAGAGAAATGAATAAAAAACAATTTAAAAATTTAGATCTGACATGTGATATAGGAAGATCTCCCGATTACCAATGTGTTACGATTTTATATTTTGTTCCCCATAAACCCCAAGATATTATGTCAGGAACTCTCGAAAAATTGAAATCTAGAAATAAAAAAGTTGACACAGTAGCAGTACAGAAGTTTATACCTTGTCAGCTGTTGATTGTTCTATTAAAATTGCGCATCTGGTGTTTGAAAAGTTATTAATTTGCTATATGGTGTGCCGAGTTTGGTCACAAACTTGATATAAATTGGCAGTGTTATATATTTTCGAGCCATGAGAACGACGTCACTCTGTATCTGTACTACGTCCGTCTTTATGGCAATGCATCTTCCTGTCTGCATTACGTATCTGACAAACTTAACTCAACCCTATAACAGCAAGATACAATACCAGTGCTAAAGTCAGTAGAGTACTTATTTTTAATTAGTATATTCTTAACATTTTAATAAATCGACTTTATCTCCACACAGAAAAGTCGGACGAATTAGGGTTACACCAACATGACTGCCACACTATGTAAAGTATGAAAATTGATGCAAACTTAATGCATTTGATAGTAATAAATATAAATAATAAAATAATAATGTATAAAATAAGAAAACATACTTACTACACAGGTTGTTCGTCATAATTAGAAATCCGAGTGAGCGTCAAATTTCAGAGCGATAAACATGATCTTCAGACACAGGAGTTTAACCAAGGATGAAACTCATTTCATTATCAAAGGAAAAGCACGGTTTTGAGTATGATTGGATTGGTTGTTTCGGGCTACACTAGTCTCACTGAATTCTCATTCTAAAAGCAAAATTATGCCAGAGTCCCTGATGCACACAAAACAAAAAACAAATTGTACGGCCATACACCAATGAAAAAGGAAAGAAACAAACATAGAAATGACGGTTAAACAATACAAGTTGACACCATAGCTATATATATTTCTACATATATTTACATATTTGTACTGTCAGTTTTTACGGATCCATTTTCATGCATAGTTTGTTGCTTAGTCCTGTTTAATGTATTATTTACAGTCTGCATATTCCTTGTACAAATGCTGGTTGTGTGTGTGTGTGTGTGTGTGTGTGTCATTTGGATTTATAATGTAGGTTTAGCAATTTTAGTCATATCACTACGATATTTGCAATGTGGCAGTTTGTAGCGATGTCATCATGCCGCAGATATGCAGCGTCGTGTCCCACTCAGTCACATTATTCTGACACCAGGCCAACCAGTCCTAACACTAACCTCTTAATGATGAGCACCAAGTGAGACAGCTTTTATTACCATTTTTTAAGTCTTTCGGATGCCTCGGCCATGGTTCGAACTTGTAACCTGTATCCAAGGCTGACACTCTAACAACATAGACCACTGGAGCAGGCAAATGTTGGTTGTGCTGCCATCGTTTGTGCAAGATTAATTACATCAACACAGAGCTTCACAGAAGTGAAGATGTTGAATTTGTTTATGTAAGTGGGATCACAATTTGTGAGCTGAGAAGGGTCTTATGTAACGTTATTTGCACCAAGAACAACAACATCATTACCAGTGTCTTATTGACCATAGTTATGACAAGCTTTGGCCTATCTTAGAACATACCCAGGATCTAAATTCCTTACCCCTATGCCTACAATTAAGAACATTATGTTTTATCTCACCACAAAGATTACATTTTTTATTTGTCCTTAAATGTCCATAATATTGGAACTGTTTACTTTTGTTCACAATGTTTTGACTTTGTTCTGAGTTTTCGATTTTACTTCTGAAAGTGACAACTGTGAAATTGTAAACAATTCTGATGACTTTATTTATGTTTTTGACATTAAATCCTTCTACTCCTTCATTTGAAAGCTTAATAAAAAAGTTGCCAAAAAGTCCTTTGTTTATGTAGCCATCTTTAGTAAGTAAATCCTGGTAGTTGTAGCCTAATTTACATTTACATTGGTGAGCTAATCTTCTGATGGATTCATTCATATCCCATAAATTATGATTTTCATGTGGTGCCAGTTCACAAAGAACTATTTCCCATTTATGATTTTGTCTATTATTCGGTCAGTTCCAATTGATGATCTCTTTGTGCTGTATTATCTCCTCCAACATTTATGACAACGGTGGAAAAGTTTCTAAGATTATAAAGCATGTATTGTATCTACAATATGCCATCTGATACTGCACATGTTTTGACATTCTTTTTCAATCCTCTGACATTTAATCCATGTAGAATGGAACAGTCCCATTATGAGTACATTGCTCTTTGTATGCAAATGAGATAGACTGTGGTGAATGTTTAGTCACACTCTGTTTATTTCCTTCATTGGATTGGGACACTTCTTACTGTGCATGAAACAGACCAGGTAAGTAACTTCCGGACACTCCATTCTACACCTGACCCTCAATCTCAAGCTTTTAATCCCATCCATGAAAGTACTCTTCCACAATATATGGCTTGTTTTACTCTTGATATATTTTTCTATGTTGCACCAAACTGAAGTTGCCATTTATGAAACGTAAGAATGAATTTGTCCAGCTAGGACAAAGTTACAACCGCCTCCAATTTCTAGTACTTACAAGAGATACTGTGTATATTGAGACCTAATTTTAATCCACATAACATCAGCCCCAAAAGACTAAACTAATGAAGCACTGAAACAAATTTGAGTTACCTGTTTTACTTTTACTACATAAACTGGATCTGGAAAAGCAATAAAGGTTATTTCTATTCCTTTGGGATTAAGCTTGGTTATATTAACAGCCATTGTTTTGTCTGAAAAGAGAATGAACAGAAACATGCATAAATTTAATGTTCATGAAATATTCAATATTCTGCAAAAAATGACTATCAATCATTTGTGATTATTGCATCATATATTTGTATTGCTGGATATCATCAGTGTAGTGCTTAACACTGTTTTTCTTTAGAGCCAGCAGGCTGAAAAAAAATTAGGGACATCATTATGACTCAAGGGGTGTAATGTATACTTTAGTTGGAATTCCTGAACATATTCTGGGAGAAAAGGGGACAAATTCCCAGCAGATAACTTAATTGTCATAAAAAACCAGTCATTTTATAAATATTTCACTTGCATGTAAACATATATTTGTACTGTTCATTTTTATTTCTTTGCAACAATATGTATTCCTTTTCATAAACTGAATTTAAAAAAAACTCAAGCAGTGATATTTTTTAATTACTGTACAACCAGAGACAAGATCATTCAGGGACAGAGTAGTGCCTCTGTATTTTAATGTTGCAATTCGTGTTTATTTATTCTTATCTTCTTATTATTTGGTGATTATTCGTTATATTCAATTATTCATTCACATTTGTAACATCTGATGCAGGCTTCTCTTATGATTGATAACATGGCTGACTTCAACATTCATAGGTATTTGCATCTTGACATCCTAGAATCTTGTGTAAATTTTTCACATATGGACATTCCTTTCTTAATTAAGATGGTTACGAATGTAACTTTGATCATTCAGGACCAACCAGACATCATAAGAAGTCTTTCATAAATCAGCATGTCAATTCGTCTTTATGTTATTAGGAGAAACAATAATAATATGCCATGGTGGCCATATCGGATGTCTTAGCAGCAGCATTTTATTTAGAGCAGCTAGACCCACATGTAAGGTAGCAATTCTCCAAATAGTTTAGAAGGAGAAGCAATAACTAAGAGGCTGACATTTGTAGGATAATGGACAGCAATGCCTCCCATTAGCTCTTCTAACATATCACCATCTGAGCTAAAAATCTTAGCACCAGACAAGAAAACTGAACTGGACACTCCATCAGTTTGAAGCTGTACCAATGTAAAAGGGTATCTTTCCTTGAAATGGGGATTACGTTGGGCTAGGATATCTAATTACTTGCTCTGGACATCTCTGCTCATACGAATGTGTCACAGATGCATATTCTCATGTTATCCCGCTCTTGATAGTACATTGTAAGTAAACACCTTTTGTGCCATATAATCCTCTGGCCAATGCATGCAAAAATCCAAATTTTACATATCACCTTCTTATGGACCATGTGAATCGCCAAATTGTCTAAAACACTTGCTTTTATATGTCATTCACAAGTCACGCCTCTGTCCATGTGAACTCTAGTCTTAACTGACGAAATTCAACAACACCTATGTCTGAAAGCTTGCCAGTCCTGTGAGTCAGTGGTTCTTCCCCCATTGTATACAATGGCTGACATATATAATTGTTGTTGTTTTGCGGTTTAATGTCATTTTTCTGCACATGATAGGCTCTATGTGGCAGCCTTTATAACTTGTGGAGAAAGAACACGGGAAAACCATGGGAAGAACCACCCACTCACTGGAAATAACTAGCAAGCTTTATCATGCAACATCATTGGCTGAGCCCAAGGCTTGAACCCACGCAGACTGAGGTGAGATAATAGTGATATGTGTTGGTGAGTGATTTAGACTTAGCCACTCGGGGCTGAGCTGTCATATATAGCCTATGATGGGCTGATACAGGATCGTCAACTGATGCATCACCAAGGAAGGTGTGTTGCTGATCCCTTTCAGGGGGAGGGTGTGACACACTACCTCTGATAGGGTGGTGGCAGTGCATCTCCTCAATGGTAGGCAGCGACACACTATGAGAAAATCAGCGCATCTCCTCCTCCAAGGGAGGTAGTGACACACTATGGTAAAGGCAGTACATCTCCTCCACAATGAGGTGCATCAACATGCATTAGGATGAGCGGTGCATCTCCAACATGGGAGGCAGCGACATGCTGATACATGATCACTGTATTTCCTTAATGGGATGTAGCGAAGTGCTGAGAGGGGTATACCAGTCAGAAGACCCCTTATTTTCAGTAACAGAGAAGCCAGAAAATTCTGAAGAAGAAGGAGAATGACATTTTTTCTTTCTCTGTTAAGTGCAGCTGGAGTCTGCAAGATTCCAGCTTTCTGCTGACCATGATTTACAAAATGTACAATGATTTTTCCTTGTACATTTGGAACCTTTAATACGGTCTTTACAAGCGTCCGAGGATTACTTCTCGTGGTCACACCTGCCCGTTGACTGTGTTGACATTATTCCTTAATATAGTAAATCAATTAAAATATTTCTAATATCACTTAGAACTCAACTTGTTTGTATGTACATTGTAAGGAGTAAACCCCTGTGATCTCTATAGACGTAGTAATCCGTAACATAAATTTACCTGTCTTTTTCCGTGTAAAAAAGAGAGTTCTCAGTTTTTTATACAATTTGTATTGAGAAAATGAATTATACATGCATACAAGAATAAAGTGAACAAAATTCAACTATTTGAATTAAATATCTAGTACAGATACTGTATACGATGTGGTTCCTTCGGTGTCAATCTAAACTGAAGAACACACAGTATCTAGTGAGCATGCTTTCATTATTCCTTGCGTAAATGATTTACCGGTACCTAGATATAAAATGATTTTGATAGCACGTGTATCGGACCCCTGCAGGTGTACATGAAGTTAACCTAACTTCCTGGAGAAATCATCTGACGGAATTGTATAAATCCTTTTATTTATTAAATGCATGTATGCAGGATTCGTGTTGTGTACAACGATACCTGAGGGTGATTTATGTATGTTGTACAATATTTCGAAACAGTGAGTTCAGTTCATCATGTGCCGCACATGCGAAGTGCTTTCAATGGGAAGAACCGAACACTTTCAGCACTCAGACGATGTATGGCAACATCATATGTGTATAAATGCCTCACCGTAAAACTAAATCTACCTTTTATGGAATGTCTAGTCAGTGAGCGGTCTACTTTAAGGACTTTCACATCTTCAGTTGTAGAGGCACATGAGATAATTATTAATTTTTTCTGTATAAGTTATAACTATTGTACTACCACATTTATATTTCCATATTTACTATGTAGCTTCGGCTTATGTAGTATAACGCAAATATTTAATTTTTTTGTTTGTGACTTAGCAATAGATTTATATTAGAAATATATCATTGCATTTTCAAGAAATGTTTACCGTATGATTCTTATTGGGCATGGGTAGGTTTGCTTTTGAACCTGTGTATTGTTTTGTAATTATTGTGCCGATAATGTAATCTGTATAACTTGCATTATATATTGTCATTACGTTTTATCGTATATGCTCGTGTCATGCATAGTACACAGTGTCAGACGGATTTTCAGCTGATAAAAGTCGTAGCTGTGTAGCTGATCAGTCAAAGCTGTAGAGCTAACCATAGAAGTTGACCATAACAGCTGTAAATCTGAACCATAGAGATGAGTTAACAGTGTTGCTGGTCGAGTAGCAGGTGATCGGGCGTTACTGACTGATTTGTGGGTGCTGATTGCTTGGTTGACCAAGGAATTGAATGGTGGTCAGTGACTACCTGGAATACTGACTGCTTGATTGACCAGTGTGACTGGTAGCCAAGTGTTCTGGTGTCGGAGTGTGTAACTCCATACATGTAATCTTTTAGCCGTGGGCTAATTTTTTGGGGTTTGTAATACCCAGTGTTTTGGGATTGTAAAGATATTTGATATATCTGTCCCTTTGTTTTCATCATTTTACTATCTGAGTAAAATACGTAATTTTTTTTAACTAGTTGAGTGAATATATTTTACTATGTGAGTAAAGTACCACATCTTTTACTATTTGAGTAAAACACATCATTCTTTTCGCCGTGTGAAATCGCTGATAATCATTCACCTTTGCCCTTGTACTGTGTAAGGTCGTTTATTTGTATTTTTCATTTGTTGCATAATCAGGCTCATGCAGGTTATGTTAATTTGTCCAATATTTGGATCTTACACACAATGTATTAATCATAATTTTTTTTCATTAAAGTCATTCATCATTCAACAGTTTATTTGTATCACCATCAAAATTGTTCTGTTGTAAATCCGAAATCCAGTCCAGTTATCTTGTTACAAACCGAGACTGGAGGTGAATCTTTACTACATAAATATTTGGAAATCAGAACAAACATATGGTATAAGACCATTATATATAATTACTGAAAAGGCCAGGTCACAACTGCAGTTTGAAAAACACTGCAACAGGCAAATTTTCTGTGGTGTCTGGTACATGTCTAATCACATCAACGTCCTTGAAAAAGATCAGTAGCTGTACTTATTTTGCACATAATATAGCAGGGACAAACGAGCTGCACAAGGAGTTGCATCATACTGATATAAAGGATGTATAATAATAATATTAATAGTAATAATAATAATAATAATAATAATAAAGCTTTATTTATAGAGGGTGACTCATTAGTCTAGAAATATTCCCCCTTGAGGCCCTCTTCAAAAGAGTATAACAATGCACTTTAATGAAGTTAGCAATAATTACTGCTTATTTTAACATGTTTAACATTAAAATACTAGATCCCATTATCTATTAGAAACCCATGTATGCTCATGATGTCTCTACTTAAATACACTGATATTTTCAGCAGATTTTACAAGTGGAAGCTTGTTCAACAGAACTATACGAGATTATTGACATCTATTTTTAAATTGCTACGTTCTTGGTTTTGGTGCTAGAATTTTTCCATGTGATATTGACCTCACCTGGTATTGTGTTGAAAAAGGTCTGAATAAGGCCTGAAGATACTCTGGTGCAGTTCCATGTAGACATTTATATAAAATAACTGCCTTGTGAAAATCTATCATTGTCGTATATTTTGAGAGATTTGAGTTCTATAAACAATGCTTTTGAGGAATGATCAATAGACTCATTAGTCAAGGACTGTTCTCCCTTGAGGCCTTTTTCAGAAGAGTATAACACTTCACATTAAATGAAGATAGCAATAATTACTGTTTATTTTAACATTTTTAGTATTAAACTACTAAATTCCATTATCTATTAGAAACATATACATGCTCATTATGTCTATTCATAAATACTCTAAAATTTTCAGAAGATTTTACATGTAGTGGAAGATTGTTCCACAGAACTGTACCAGAGTATTGGAAGCTCTTTTTAAGTTGCTTTGTTCTTGGTTTTGGTGCTAAGTTTCCATGTGATATTGATCTCAACTGGTATGGTTTTGAAAAAGACCTGAATAAGTCCTGAAGATACTCTAATGCAGTTCCATGCAGACATTTATATATAAAGAACTGCCTTGTGAAAATCTGTCCTCTCATATATTGTGAGCCATTTGAGTTATGTAAACAATGATTTTGATGGATGATCAATAGATGCATCTAAAATTGCGCGTGCTGCTCGTTTCTGAAGTTTATAAATCCAGCCACATTCAGATTTAGCACAGTTTCCCCATACATTTGAACAATAATCAATTGCTGGAGGAATATATGACTTGTAGTATAGATTTCGAGTTTCCATAGGTAAATATTTCTTGATTCTGCTGAGTAGGGCAATTTTGGATAACAGGGGTTTACTAAGCTTATAAATATTGTCTTTCCATAATAAATTATTATCTACAGACACACCTACAAGCTTTTCATGTTTAACATTTTATAATGGATGATTATTTATTGCAAGAGATAGTCTTGGTTTCCCTGACTTGTGTAGCTTTTGTGATGTCCCAAACATCATATATTTTGTTTTACATTCATTAATTACCATCCTATTTTGTTGTGCCCAGTTTTGGACTATAATGAAGTCTGAGTTTAATCTCATTTGGATAACTTCAGCATCAGAACTAGAAGTATTCAAGGTTGCATCATCTACAAACAAATATGTGTTTGCGGATTCATTATTTAATGATAGATCATTGATATAGATAAGGAAGAGAAGAGGGCCTAAAACTGAGCCTTGAGGGACCCCCGAATAATATTGCCAATGCTAACTTGTTGAGACCGTTGGTTTAGGTATGATCTAGACCACTTTAAAGAAGGATTGTCGAACATGTAACAGTTCAACTTTTGCAGCATAATTTCATGATCAACAATATCAAAGACTTTATTGAAGGCAAGAAAAGCAATGCCAGTCATATGTCGATTATCCGTTTCCTTCAGCCAAAGATCAATTCATTTGGTAAGTTCTGTCTGGTACTTTATAAATCCTGATTGTGCTTTATGAAATAGAGAGTATCTTTCATACAAATATATAGACCTGAATGGCAACGTGCTTTTCGTATAGTTTTGACGATACAGGTATAATTGATATTGGTCTCAAATTCCCTGGATCCTCCTTATCTCCTTTCTTAAAGATAGATGTAACCTTTGCACATTTCAATGTTTCTGGAAAATTACCATTCATTATACTTAAGTTTATTTTAGCCATTAGTGGCTTTGTTATTACTGTTGCAGCAGTTTTAAGAATTCGTGGACAAATACCATCCAATCCAGATGATTAATTAATATTCACCTTAATTAGCATATCAAAAACATCAGCTTCACTAACATTAGCTACTGAAAAAAATAATTATCATCAGGAATTTTAGGTCTTATAAATAACAGCAGAGTATCAAGTTCATTTGGGCTGTTAGTCTGATTCTGAATACTGTTACTGGAGATGCTTATGAAGAAAGTTTTGAACATTTCCACAATGTCTTGTACAGATGATGCTATATCATCATTTTGCTTACGTCTAGGGGGAAGACAACTGTTCTTGGTTGGGTTCAGCTCATTTAGATGCTTCCATAATGTATAAGGCTGCATGGAAAATCTGATGTCATTTGTCTAAAGCAGTGTTGACATCAGCTATATTACCGACTTATCAGAAGGGTTTGCAAACTAAGTCATTTAAGAACATTACTTCATCAAACTGTTTAAAGTCCCTATATTGTATTGTTATGTGTTGACCATTTCTAGATGATTTAGGAAGATGTCTAGTTACGCAGACTGGGTAGTGGTCACTCAGTCCATATACTGGCAAGTTAATTTCACTTATGTTTTCAGGTTTATTATTACAGACATGATCAATGATAGTAGCACTTTTATCTGTTACTTTAGCTGGGGTGTTAATTAACTGAGTAAAATTATAAATTTCAAAGTTACTTATCCATGTTAATGGTGGAGTTTACATGTAGTCAATGTTAAAATCACATAATATGATAGTTTCTAAATCTTCCTTTAGTAATGCCTTTTGAATTTGCACCTCAAATCTTTCAATCCAATCAGCATTGGAACTAGGTGGCCTGTAAACTGAACATATGAGTATTGGCTTTGATTGGGCATGGGTTAATTTGATCCAGACACTCTCTACCTCAACAGTCTTTAGATCAACACGTCTGTTATAACTAATGAACTCTCTACATAGAGAAGAATACCCCCACCCCATGGATTCCCTATCTTTATTTTCAAAGTTGAACCCCTGTATTTGGAAAGCCAAATCATCAGTATCATCGGAAAGAAAGGTTTCACATAGACCTAGAATATTGACTGATCTAGGTTGCTGTAATATTAACTTTATCTCATTCGGTTTAGGGAGGATGTGTTAAATATTTAGGTTGATTACTTGCAGACCTGTTTTGAGGAGGCCAATGACATGCCAATTTTGAACAGAGACTTGATTTTCAGACACGGTAGTATGCAATGTATTGTTTATAGACTTGATAGATTTCTTATCAGCGCCTTGATCATTTACATAACATATGAAGAAGATAACATACAAGATCCATCTGTTGTACCATGACCACATGTAGCGGAAAGATGAGAATGTTCAATATGAGACTAATCTACATACCTACAAGAAGACATTGATATTTTAGACACGTGACAAGCCTCAGAGGGAGAAGTAACTTGAACACTATCACATAGTTGTTTACGTGTTAACAAGTTGCATTTTGTACACAAATCAGATAGTGCATGAAATCTGTTTTTAGAATTATAATTATTGCATTGAAAGGTATACCTATTCTATCATGCACATGAAATGGACAGTACGTTTTTTCAGCACAAAAAAAGAAAGGTAAACAATAGGCATGGGTTATGATCAATTCCTTACAGTATACATGCAGTTTGAATTTAACTAGTTCAAAGTTGAGCCTTGTGATTGGATCTTACAGTTTACGGATTAAAAACGTCACGTTCGCAAGGTGTTTGGAAATTTTATACAAACTGTCAAGGAATGGCTAATTCTGTAATTTATTTGCAATATTGATGCACAAATGATCAAATACACAAGGAATGTGCAAATTTGGTGACGTCCTCAAAATGCACCAATCAACCATCTCCCCTAGATATTTTTGCCATTTTTGCCTGAAATGGGAGCAGGAAACTCATTTTGGGTGCTACTTCTGTATACATCCAATTACATCTTCTTCTAAGAGATTTTTGTTTAGCCAGATGCCTAGTTGTGTTAGAAACATTATTCCTTGGCTATTTCACTTGCACATGTGCAGAAAGGTAAACGTTGGCCAATTTTGCTTTGCTTATTGGACTCTTCATTTTCATGTGCTGGCTACTTTTTTCGACAAAACTGCTCCTATTTTTTGCAAAGAATCACCTGTCTGTGTGCAGTTCAGACCGGTATGCTCTAGATCACCAGTCATAAAGTGTAATAGGATCAGGTCTCGAAAAATATGTTTCTCCCTCTGTATTTTGTAAGGTTAGTAGAAATTCCAGATTATCTGGTATCATCACTTTGGTGTATCTTAAATAACCTCGACATTTCAGAGCTTAGAAGTAGGGTAATACCTCGTGATGCATAAATGTTGTGCCAGAAGTTAATGAGCTAAGTGTAAATTTGGTGTTTTTTGTTGTTCCTTTTTTTAACAGAAGCAGCTGTCATCTGGAATTTAATTTTCAATACCTCAGTGGATTACTTTCCTTAAATTTATATCGTTCGAGAGAAGTTCAACAAGGTGTGCCTTACGTCAAGTTAATGTGTAAGTTTGTTTTGATTATTTTTTAAAATACAGTAAATGTGTTCACCTTAAAGCTATAGAAGTTGATCAATATGTACTGAGTTTAAAAAAAACAGTTTAATCGTCCATATATATGACTGAAATAGATATCGCTGTCAAAATGGTATTTGATTGTACTTCATTCTTGACGTCTCAGGCTTTCATTAATTAGGTTGTTCAAATGTCAATCTGAAAAGCCCAGCTCCTCATATGGAGATGCCATCAACTTGCCGGCCAAGGTGCAGTCGTGATTTGTGGGTACTTAACGCTCTGTCATTATCGCAGAGCAAATGTGGAGGAAATTAAGCCCACTGTGAGGTGTGGGGTTCCAACAAATTGTGAGCTGTACTATATAAGGTTGGCCATATAAAAGGGGGACAAGTGTACAACCAAATGTTCTGATTGCGTGGATGGACTAACAGATTGACATCAGGATAATGTCGTTGGTTCTGTGATTGGGCAGTGCTGAAACAATCCACTAGTTCAACGTCCAACACTCCTATTTCAGATCGGGTCGTTCTGATATTGTAAGTAAAGTGCCCATCAGGCCTGTAGAACAAAAATCTAATTTGCCTGAGAAAACTTTCATCACACTGATAAAATGCAGAATTGTTTTTTTTAAAGTTATTGAAAGTCTAGTAAATTTTAATATTTACCCCATTTACCGTATGATGATTGCCTACTAACCTTATTTCTATCAGTAGCTGTAAACTTTGTGTACAAAGCATGCCTGTGACCCATGAATGGGAACCGATTGGATGAGATACCTATAATTGGTGCTCACCTGGCTTTAATGTACATGTAATTCCACCAGCAGTAGGTCAAAACTACCATTCTTAAGACCACTTTATAGCTGAAATCTACTGCTTTAGAAAATTAATAAATTTATATGTAACTGAATAAAAGAGAAGAAAAATAAATCAGCATTTTTTACAGGTTATATCCACACATTACAGCAACTAGCTAGAATCACTAGTTAGAATAAATCTGCTGGGAACCAGAACTGATACAAACAGTTGATATGACCAGTGCAGTTTTGTGTGTACGAGTAATGTGTTTAAGACTAACACCTGTACACAACAATCTGTTAACTGGTTACCTTAATCTTGTAATCTTCAGAGTTTAGTCTCAATACATTGATGCTATTTGAGGTATTATAAATAATAAAGGGACCAAAGGTGGTCCATGGTGTCTTTCAATTCTTTGATTAAATACAACGGCTGCCCTTTCGTGGACATTAGAATAGACCAAACAAAACTGACTTAGAGATGCTACCAAGAGTTTTATTAGAGGGGAATGTCCCCTACACCAACCTAGCAGTGGAGGGAGACAGTGTCAAAATGGGAGCTGACGAGTAATGACATTATTAAAAGGTATATCCGTATCGAATTCGCGACAAGCATTTAATGACTTTATGTCACTTCTTTGACACCAAATATATATAGTATATGCATACCCAATTTAGTTTCTTATGCTAGTTGATATTCTTCTCTGCTTCTTTTCACTCTGCTTCTTCAAAGAATCTGTAAACGGAAAATGGGTGTATGACCCCCTTGTATCTTAATACTCATCGGTTTCGCTAGATGTAATGTTTAAAGCAGTGTGAATTATATATGGTGAACTAAATCCTCTATTACGATCTGCTGTCTGTAATGGGAGACACTGCAATATTGATCAATTTAAATAATTAGGTAACCTTCTTTGTGATATTCGAACATAATTTTCAACAAAGTTATCATATTGTCCCTAGACTATTTCTGTTGAGGGCCACTGAAGAAGAACTGCTACATAGGTTATCTGCACAGCCAGTTTAATTAGTGAATGGATTACGTTTCTTACACCACTGAGAGAAAGCACAACATCCCACCCATTTGGTTCTTTCCGTAACCAGCTGTGGGTAATCAACAACGTGTCTTTGAATTTTAGTTCCTTTTCTTCTTTTTCTCATCCTCTGGTACCACATGCTGTGGACAAGCTGCCGATTATTTCCATGTCATTGATTTGTGCGACGTCTTCAATTTACATCTGAGCATGAGAGCTTTCCTCTTTTTCTATAGTATCAACTATTGCAAATGATCTTACCATAAATAAATCAGTTATCTTCTGCTTCGACATTCATAAAACTCACTGCTTGTTAAGCTCTATACAATTCAGTAATGACTGACCAATGGATCAGTTTGTTATACAGATGATTGTATTCAAACACTATATCTTAGTTTAGCTTGATTTAGATCATTTGCAAAATGAATCACCAAGACTTAATTTGACAACCCATTATTTTAATTTTGGTCTTTAATAAAACAAAAACAGAAAAAAATACAGTGTGCACTTGCAAAACAAATTGCAGGAACCGCAAGTGTGAGCTCACTCCAATGGTTTTGAGAAATTGCGTGATTAAAGAGTTGATTGCGAGAAATGCGCAATCCCACAACCTGGCACCATCTCTCATTTAATTTCTCCATAAACACTTAAGTAATGCAACATTCATTAACTCATTAACCCCGTGCACCTCATTTACGCATCAGGAGGTAGTAGCCTACTGCCGAGCTCTGTAGCGTCAATGTCACACTACAGTGGGTGGTATTATAGAATGATAGACAGATGTAACTCTACAATGATACAATATAATAGAATCATTTGGATGTTCTAGTTGCAGTCCAAAGTAGAGAGAAGGAAACGTAACTTTTTGGACCCGATATTTTCCACTGAAAATTCCCCCGTGGTCGGAATCCGTTTTTGTCTGGATTTTAGACTTTTTGGCCTCAGATCTAAGGCAGACCGGTCTGAACTGCACACAGACAAGCAAACCTTTTGCAAAAAATAGGATAATAACTCCAACTTTTACCCTTTTGTTCATGTGCGAGAGAAATATCCAATGAAAAATGTTTTTATCACAACTAGGCATTAGGTTAACCGGAAATTTCTTGGAAGTCGATGTATTAGGATGTATTCAAAAATAGCCCCAAAATGTATTTCCTACTCGCATTTCAGGTGAAAACAACAAAAATGTCAGGGGTTAATGAGTTAAAAATATTAAGCAGCAAATCTGAGCACCATCAAAAAATTTCACTATAAACAGTATAAAAATTACATGCTTCCAATGCTAACATCAATACTGCTGATCTAATTAGCAAGGATGATATTAAAAGAACAATTGGACAAATGTTGACATATGGACCTGATGGAAAACATTTTCATTTAGGTAAAATATTTTGTGATCTGAATAAACAGACAAGCAAGTTTAATACGATTTGGTTAATTATTTTCGTATCTAAAGTACAGCAATTGCAATGCCCTGTAAAAATTAAAAGTGAAAAAATAGGACTTTTTGTACACATGGAACTGAGCACGTGGAAATTGAGTCAGGGCATGTGGTTATTTTAAAGTCACTAGCCCTGAGCCTGTGTATGAAAAATACAAAACGAAAACATTCTTTGCGTATTTATATACCTTTCAAACTCTGCATCTTTATGGTAAGGTTCTTTAAAGATACTTACAATATATAGTGAGACTTTTTGTTGCGCTGGTCCCAAAGTCAATACTACAACGATAGACTCCTCCATCAGCTGTGATCAGAGAGGATATAGTCAAGTTGGATCCAGTTGGAGTTTTTGTTTTAATGTATCTGCTGGATGAAATATCCATAAGAGAACCTCCCCGATACCATTCAACAGAAGATTCAGCAATGGGATTAGTGCCCTGACATTGCAAAACAATACTTTCTTCAATGTATCCAATGCTGTTAAAATCAATTGTTACAGTACCTGTAAACAGATGTATTAAAGATTGAAAGGTATTCATCCGTTTAGAACTGGTAAATACAATATAATATATGTTTCATAACACCAACACCAGTCACATTCAACCCATCATATCTTGATTTAAATTCATTCACAAACATTAGTGCGGTTACTAATTTAAAACAAAATAAAGATTGGTTGGAAAAGGTTAGGGTTAGTTAAGCATTTTAATCATTGTACTCTATAATCAAAGAGAAACAAAGGTTAGAAACAAAATCAACTAGTTTTCACCATATCTTTCAGGGAAAGTAAAATATGTAATCAAAGCCTACAGTTAATATAGCCCTCCAATCTTTAGTACAAATAAAGTAACAAGTTGGTTGACAACACTTAAGTAAACAGCTCAACATTTATGCAAAAATAACATTTTCCATGAAAAATACAGAAAATATATCGATCGAATAAAATTATGACTGATTGGTTCTGAATAAATAATCATCACGCAATGCCCACTACTAGGATAACTATGAAATGCATACACCTTGTTAACATAATTATATAATGTGATGTATATCTATATTGTATATTTAACATTTGTCCATGATTGTAGATTGCACTTGTGCATGATAATGGTCATTTGTGACAACATTGTTACTAAAATTGGTTCAGGACCTAACATTGTTTACAAGCTTAGAATGTTATGGAAGTGAACTTGTTGACTCATTGTTCATTAAATGTTATTGCAACATGCATGGTGATCAAGCGAGGATGTATATAAAGAATATGGTAAACAAATTCATTTATTTTTTATCTTCACACCAGTCTGTGGAATCATTGTTCGTTGTGTTCAGATATTATTTGAGAAGAAGAATTTGGGATTATTGAAAACTCATTCAAAGATGTTTTAGATTATTTTTTATTATATATCACGACATTCAGGAATTTATTCAGAACATTCAATACTTTTGGACATATGCAAGAACATTTACAATTATCTGGAATTCGATTCACAACATTGGCATTTGAAATGTTCACTTTGTATTTAATGAAACAAATTATCTGTTGAATTTCACTCCACTTGCTGGTTTTGCTTCTTTACTTTACTTAGTTTAAGAACATAAAGTTATAACAAAAACTGGGGGCTCATCAGGATCTTAATTTCTTAAAAACAGTTTAGATATTAAAAATGTTTCCTCAAAATTAATTTCTTTCTCAAATTAACACATTCAATTAATCTTTAGTGAAACTAACATGTATTCACATTGTCATCTGAGGTTGTGAAATCATGACCAGAAGGGGTCTGAGTCTAATGAAAGGGATGAGTTGCTTGAGATTGCCAGATATACAATTTTGAAAGTAAAATCTTCAACAAAGCCAAAACTAAAATGTTTTTGTTTAGTATTTGGTGGGAAAGCAAATTTTGGATGACAGTACTTTGGGTTTGATTAGTAAATCTGTATGTAGCTGTATAAAGGAAATAAAACCAGATGGAATTGGAATTACGAAAGTTCGAGATTCAGAAAGAAAAGAAAATGCAGAAATCAGCTGAGCTGATCAAATTTCGTTTTTCCCCAACTGTCCAGAACAAGTGGTTTCTAAAACTCCTCTTGTTCCACCTAACTTTTTACTTGTCTCAAAATTTTAATCATTGGTCAAAATTTGGATTTGGATTGTCCAAGATCCTCTCTTCAAAAATAGTACAGTATGCAAGTGATCATGGAACAGTGTAACTGTGATTGGATCGAAAATTTCCTTATCAGAGCCCATATAATAATAATAATAATAATAATAATAATAATAATAATAATAATAATAATGCTTCATTTATAGAGGGTGACTCATTAGTGAAGAACTATTCTACCTTGAGGCCTTTTATAGGAGAGCATAACACTTCACATTAAATGAAGATAAAAATAATTACTGTTTATTTCAACATGTTTAGTATTAAAATACTAAATTCCATTATCTATTAGAAACATATACATGCTTATTATGTCTCTTCATAAATACTTTAAAATTTTCAGTAGATTTTACATGTAGTGGAAGATTGTTCCACAGAAATGTACCAGAGTATTGGAAGCTCTTTTTAGATAACTCTGTTCTTGGTGTTTTGGTGCTAGATTTCCATGTAAAATGATCTCAGCTGGTATGGTTTTGAAAAAGACCTGAATAAGACCTGAAGATACTCTGATGCAGTTCCATGTAGGCATTTATATATAAAAAAAAACTGCCTTGTGAAAATCTGTCCTGTCATATAGTGTGAGCCATTTGAGTTCTGTAAACAATGTTTTTGAGGGATGATCAATAGATGCATCTAAAATTACGCGTGCTGCTCGTTTCTGAAGTTTATAAATCCAGTCACACTCAGATTTAGCACAGTTTCCCCATACATTTGAATAATAATTAATTGGTGGAGGAATATGTGACTTGTAGTATAGATTTCGAGTTTCCATAGGTAAATATTTCTTGATTCTGCTGAGTAGGTCATTTTGGATGACAGGGGTTTTCTAAGCTTATAAATATTGTCTTTCCATAATAAATTATTATGTATGGACACACCTACAACCTTTTCATGTTAGACATTTTCAAAAGTATGATCTTTTATTGCAAGAGATAGTTCTGGGTTCCCTGATTTGTGTAGCTTTTATTTATGTCCCCAAATTCATACATTTTGTTTAACCTTCATTAATTACCATCCTATTTTGTTGTGCCCAGTTTTGGACTCCAATAAAGTCTGAGTTTAATCTAATTTGGACAACTTCTGTAATTTATCAGAACTAGATATATACAAGGTTGCATCATCTGCAAAGAAATATTTATATGTGGAATTACGATTTAATGGTAGATCATTTATATAGATAAGGAAGTGGATAGGGCCTAAAACTGACCCTTGAGGAACCCCTGAATAAATAATGCTAGTTTGAGAGGTAATATTGCCAATGTTTAGTTGCTGAGACCTTTCATTTAGGTATGATCTAAACCAGATTAAAGAAGGATTGTCGAGCCTGTAACAGTTCAACGTTTATAGCATAATTTTACATTCAACAAGATCAAAGGCTTTCCTGAAGTCAAGGAAAATAATCTCAGTCATATGTCCATTATCTATTTCCTTCAGCCAAATATCAATTCATTTGGTAAGTTCTGTTTGGCACGAGTGGTACTTTCTAAATCATGATTGTGCTTTGTGAAAAAGAAAGTATCTTTCAAAAGATATATAGACCTGAATGACTGCATGCTTTTCAAATAATTTTGACAATACAGGTATACTTGATATTGGTCTCTAATTCCCTGGATCCTCCTATTCTCCTTTCTTAAAGACTGGTGTATACTTAAGTTTATTTTATGCGTTAGTGACTTTGTTAGTACTGGTGCAACTCTTTTAAGAATTCATGGACCAATGCCATCCATTCCAGAGGATTTATTAATATTCACCTTAATTAGCATATCAAAAACACCAGTGGCACTAAAAATATCTATCAAAAAATAATTATCATCAGGTATTTTAGCTCTTATAAATGATAGAAGAGCATCAAGTTCGATTGGGATGTTTGTCTGGTTCTGAATAATGTTACTGGATATGCGTACGAAGAAATTGTTGAACATTTCCACAATATCTTGTATATATGTTGCTATATCCTCATTTTGCATAAGTCTAGGGGGGAAACAACTGTTCTTGGTTGGGTTCAGCTCTTTATATGCTTCCACAATGTCCTAGAACTCTTACTTTCATCAACAGCCTGTTATAGTAGTTCTCGTGTACTTTATCTATCAGGTGCTTAGTTTTATTCTTCCACTTTCTGTAGCTTTTCGTGTATTTTGTCTTGTGGACAAAATCTGATAGTTACCTTGCCTCAGTGATCTCAGGGGTAATCCACTTGGGTGTAATTTGGTATTTAACCCTTTTCATTTTAATTGGAGCATGCTTGTCTATGGCTGCATGGAACATCTGATACCATTTGTCTAAGGCAGTGTTGACATCAGCTGTATTACAAAATGATCAGAAGGGTTTGCAAACTAAATCATTTAAGTACATTTCCTCATCAAACTGTTTAAAGTCCCTACATTGTGTTTCAATATGTTGACTATTTCTAGATGATTTCGGAACATGTCTAGTTATACAGACTGTGTAGTGGTCACTCAGTCCATAAACTGGCACATTAATTTCACTTATATTTTCAGGTTTATTAGTACAGACATGATCAATAATAGTAGCACGTTTATCTGTTCCTCTAGTTGGGGTGTTAATTAACTGAGTAAAATTATAAGTTTCAAAGTTACTTATCCATGTTAATGGTGGAGTTTACAGGTAGTCAATGTTAAAATCACATAATATGATAGTTTCTGAATCTTCCTATAGTAATGCCTTTTGAATTTGCACCTCAAATCTATCAATCCAGTCAGCATTGGAACTAGGTGGCCTGTAAACTGAACATAATAGTATTGCCTTTGACTGGGCAAGAGTTAATTCAATCCACATACTCTTTACCCCATTAGTCTCTAGATCAACACGTTTGTTATAACTAATGGAATAACTACATAGAGAAGAACATTCCACCCCCATGGAGTCCTTATCTTTTCTTTAAAAGTTGAACCTCTATATTTGGAGAGCCATCATTATCATCAGAAAGAAAGGTTTCCCATAGACCTAGAATATTGACAACTCTAGTTTGCTGTAATATTAACTTTATCTCATCCGGTTTAGGGAGGATGTGTTGAATATTTAGGTTGATTACTTGCAGACCTCTTTTGAGGAGTCCAAAGACGTGACAATTTCGAACTGAGGATTGATTTTTAGACAAGGTAGTATGCAATTTATTGTTTTTAGTCTTGACAGATTTCTTTTCATCGCCTTGATTATTTACATAAACACACGTAGAAGATAACATACAAAATCAGTCTGTTGTACCATGACCATATGTAGTGGATACATGAGAATGTTCAATAAGAGACTGATTTACATACCTACAAAATACATTGACATATCAGACACTTGAGGAGCCTCATAGAGAGAAGTAACTTGAACACTATCACATAGTTGTTTACATGTTGATAAGTTGCACTTTGCTCACAAATCAGAGAGTGCCTGCAATCTGTTATAGAATTATAATTATTACATTGAAAAGTATTCACATATTCTAATGCATTTTGTTGCTGGATATGTGTTTCATAGGAATGTACATCATTGCCTTCTACCTATTGGTATGTGCACAACTTTTGCTTATGTCCTAGTTTGTTAAGACGTGGCATTGAATCTGTTTTCCATGCAGACACCACTGTGTTACATGACCATAGAAAGTTAACTATTGAGGTACAGATGCATACATTGGTACAAAGTGCTCTGGTGTGCTCCACCAAGATTCCATTGCCTTCATACAACTATAAGGTGGATGGCTATCTCACTTGAGCGACTCTCCACCACATGTTGGAGAATTGTTTGTTCTTAAGGGTATACCTAATAAAACCCTGATGTGCATGTTCAGTTACTCTGGGTTGGGGTGAAACACCTGCAATCGTGGTTGCTTAGGGCAGATAATGGGATATTTCAATTTCTGGTGAATCTGTTATGAGATTGGTGAGGTTTGTCCAAGATTTCCTATTTGATTGGAGAAATCAGCAAAATGAGACACCCTGATTCTTTTGATTCATGTATCACATTCAGAATCGGGGGTGTTAGAGAAATGTATACTCTTATGTTACTTGTTTGGCTCAAATAAACAGTAACAAAAGAAAGCGTGAAAACAACAAGCTTTGAGAAAATTAACAAATAACTTATTTCCCTACAAAATTACTGTAAAAATGAAGAGAAAAAAGAACTTACGATTTTATAAATAAAATCCATAAATAATCCAAGAATAATCCACGAATACAATTTTAGAAGTTCTAATAATGAACTATTCTAATGAATTCAAGTCCGAATCCCGATGAAGCATCCAAGATGGAAGGCGATGATGTATGTTGTATCCTGTACAGTGTTGTTGTCTTCAGTTCCTTGTAGAAACACAAGAAATAACACTCCAGTGTTGGAAATTCGAATAAATTTTTTAATACCTGTCTTTGTTCAAGAATTCTGTATGAACGCTCAATATATTTCCAGAGAAACGAATTAATCTTTTAGAATCCAAATAATCTGAAGAAAAAGTTAACACATAACTCAAAAAGTGGCTGCAAGAGAATAAAATGACATTATATCAAGTGTTTTAAGCCCAGACTGAGATTATTTCTCTAAAACAATGGTTATATAGTTATTTTTAGATGCAGAATGGGTACCCATACAAGGGTCAAGTGATCATGTTTACATCACATGCTCTATGAATGACCCTGACAAAAACCAATGGTTTTTCTCTAAAAATGAAATAAAAATGTTTACTTCACTAAAACTATTTAAAAGTTTAGGGTCAAATATCAAATACAAACTCGATCTCATCCTTATTATTCCCACAATAAAAGTAAATAAAAAAGACCTTGTTCCCGTTGCAGTTACTAATTTTGAATTAAGGTCGGGAGCTAGGTCAGCTGTATGGGTTTATAAATGAACAGATAAAGTCAAATTATCTTCTGAGTTTTTTCTCCAAAATCACGTAAACAAAATTATATTACAATAGCATGTAAGAGAATAACAAACTAAAGACGACAAACAAACAATAAAATTATAATGAATATATATTAAATCAGATATATGTAACACCTCTCCACATAAAGGCAAAGAGCGATTTATATGAAAAAGGTTTCTTTTTACTATAGATTAAGTATGCATAAGGTTAAAAAGAACTCTTATCAATTACACACAGTGTATATGAAATAATAAATTGTTATACACGGGAAAGTGCATCTCCTATTCAACTATCTTTCCTCTTGATGTGCTTGATGTCGATATCATATTTCTGTAACAACAAACTCTACCTTAATAGTCTTTAATTCTCATTTTTCATCTTGCCGATGAAAGTAAGGGGTTTGTGGTCACTTAACACAATCGCAAAAGGAGATGAACTAATGTAAACTTCAAAATGGTGTAATGCCTATGTCAAAGACAAATTTCCCAATCAATTGTTTAATAATTTATATTAATTTCTTTGCAAAAAGTACACTGGATGATCAAGGCCATTTTCTTCTTCTTGAATCACAACTTCTCCAATCCCAACCCCACCATCGCTTGCATCAACAAAAACTTAAATGATTGGCTGAAATTTGGAGCTGTAAAAACTGGTTCACTTTTAAGTATGGCTGTTAACTTGTCAAAAGCCACCTGACATTTTTCAGTCCAAAGGAACTTGTTTTTCTTACTCAATAAATTTGTCAGGGGTTCAGCAATTATAGAAAAATTGGAACAAAATTTCCGATAGTATCCAGCCATACCTAAAAATTATATCAGCTGCTTTTTATTTAAAGGCCCACGGAATTCAGAGATAGACTTGGCCTTACTTAGCATATACTGGCTTAACTTGTCCATGTGCCACGATATGTCCTAGAAAAGTTACTCTAGCACGGCAGAACTCACTTTTAGATAAAGTAGTTGTCAAACATGAGTCTGTGAGTTTGTCAATGAATTTCTGAATTGTTGCTAAGAGCAGCAGGGAAGTCGTACAGACCAGGTGGCTCAGATAAATTTAACCCTCCCACCAAACATTTCTCCGTAGAAGCCTCAGATTGCAAAAATAAACCTTCCTGCGCAAATTAATCCGCAAAATTCCGACCCAAAGTGCATTTTCAGACATAAAAAAAACAGCATTTTTTGGGGGGGTATTGTAAAATTTGTTTGTGATTGCAAGATTGGGCTGCAATTTTATGAGTAAATCTGATCAAGACCAACACGATACCTACTACGCGGATCATGAAGATTAATCGTGACAAAACCATGTGGTGTTGCCTGTGCGTGACTGAAGAAATTTTTAAACTTATTTATGTCCATATCGCCGTTGCACCAAGTTTGATGGATATTTCTTAGTGTGTGAGTATCAACGCCATTAAAAACTGATAAAATATTACAATTGTCTCTAATAACCTTCGGAATTTGCGTATATCGCTGCGTCACGTAAATCACATCGGTGTTCTTGTGTCGGCCACGCGAGAATATCCTAGCTGGGTTAGTTTGCTTATCCAGCATCACATCATCGAAAACAACAAGATTATTAGCATCACCGTCTAAACTTTCCACTGATGGAGCCTCATTGATATCCGTTATAAATTCTATTGTGCCATCCTCAGTATTATCACTAAATTCCTTCAGTACCTGATAACATCGCTGATCATCAACAGATGGCGCAACCAAATATAATTTATCCCATTTCAACCATCTCATTATCAAATTCAACAACAATTGCGTTTTTCCAGAACCAGATGGTCCAATGATTATCATTCTAATCGAATTTGGTAATGCCTCGGTGTGCTTTACTTGCTCGCGTTTTTTCGTGGCTGAAAAATCAATTACATTCATGTTATTAGAATATTATGGATTCATATTGTGTTAAGTGTCGCACTCGAACTGCTACGCTAAATCCAATCGAAGTCGTTACGCGCAACAACAGGAATGCAATCAAAGGTGAATGTGAAGTTTGCAAGACAATCAAGTTTAGATTTGTAAAAAAAAAAGTAGAACCGGAGGAGACATCGCTGCCTCCTTAACAAATCTACCTGGAGCTCCTTGGGCGAAATATCCCGGAGAGAAACATTTACCAGGATATAATTACTGCGGACCTGGTACAAGGCTAGATATAAGACTTAACGATAATAATCAACCAAATCCTGGCGAGGATCCAGTAAACGCTATCGATAACGCATGCTACTATCACGATCTTGCATATCGCAGCGGAGATTTACAACAAAGACATCTCGCTGATATTAAATTAATTCACGCAATAGATGCTATTCCTGATAAAAATTTCAAAGATAAATTGGCAACTTGGTTGATAAAAGGAGCAATGAAAGGTAAATTAGTACTAGGTGCTGGTAATTTATAATGGAGCAAATATATTATTCTCCGCGAGGATTTTGGCGAGGAAAATCAGCAATAGCCAAACTTGCTAAGGCAGCAAAAGTAAAGCAATCTGTCGCTGAATCGTGGCTATCGAGACAAGCAGTTTGGCAAATTTATCTTCCTCCGCCTAAGAAAATATCATATGCGAGTTTCTCTGTCAGTGTTCCTAATGAAGTCCATCAGGCTGATCTTATGTTTCTTCCTTACGATACTGTTGACGGAGTTATATACAAATATGTTCTGACGGTTGTTGATATTGCAAGTAGGTACAAGGAAGCAGAACCATTATCGAATAAAACAGCAACAGAAATAGCAAAAGCATTTGAGAAAATTTATTCACGATCTCCATTAACATGGCCGAAGCTTCTCCAGGTTGATCCAGGTCGAGAATTTCTTGGCGCGGTTACTTCACTGATGAAAAAGAATAATGTTAAAATCCGTCGCGGTATTGTAGATGTTCATCACAATCAAGCTATCGTTGAGAGATTCAATAAAACTCTTGCAGAACGATTATTCGGATATCAGTACGCGAGAGAATTTATCCAAGATAAACGATCTCACGATTGGGTAACAAGATTACCTCACGTGATTAACGCACTAAATAACGAAGTAACACGAACAATATCAATGAAGCCCGCAACTGCAATTACAAAACCAAATATACCACTAAAGCGAAGTTCCATAATTCCGTCTGTGCTAGGTAGTGTAACGGTTCGATATTTATATAAAGAAGGAGAAGCCGAGGGTGGCAGAAAAAGAGCAACCGATCCAACTTGGAGTGTTACGACACATAAAATATCAGCCGTAACAAGATCATCAGGAAGACCAGCAATTTATTTTCTAGATTCGTTAGCACCACAACGAGGATTTACCAAGGAGGAATTACAAATAATACCGAGAGATACTCAATTACCGCCATCTTCGTTAATGTGAAATCTAATTCTACCCAACTGAGATAATTTTCTTACTCGAGAAACTGCTAGATAAACTAAATTTGACCAGGAAATTCTATCATCGACAATCCAGACTTGACCATCTACTGTTAATCCTTGTGATGAATGTATCGTTGCTGCGTATCCGAGTTTCCATGGTGATTTTTCGGCATTTATCGCATCATTGACAAGATTAATATCAACGAAAATAATATCATTTAAAACCATTATTTTTTCTTCTCCACATGGCAAAGTAACATTAATATTTTGTTTCCTAGTATCAGCTGGCCTGTAGCACAACGGAACCTGCAATGTTGGAAATTTCTCACAATGAAGTTTGAATAACATTTCCTGAATAGTATCGCGAATAATTTTTCTGCTAGCAACAATCAAATGATCTGGACGCCACAAAGTTAGAAAATTATCCATCGGAGTCTCATCAATTATTTTTCTCATCACATCACATTGAAACTTATTAGGTTGCAACCGAATCATTTTTTTAAACTCGGTCAGTAAAATATCATTAGATCTATAATCAGCATCAATCTCTTCATAATAATCCACAAAATTTCTAAGCCATCTATGAGGAGATTCGCCATCAATAGGATCAGGTTGGCCGTGATCGCCGCACATTATTACTGCAGTATTTTTTTCTTCTAGCCAACTCAGGAATGATTTTAGTATAACTAAATTTACTGTGCAAATTTCATCAAATATTATAATCTTATTAACGTACTTGTTTCCCATTCGAGCCGGATCCCATAATCCACCACTATATTTGAAATAGCTGTGATAAGTGCAAGAACTAACACCACGCTGCTTTATTTCTCTTGCTAGTCTGTGAGTTGGAGTTAACACGATCATATCAGAATTTGAAAATAAGTTTATTGCTCGTGTTGTTTTACCACTACCGCCAGGACCATTCATGTAAACAAATTTATTTCGTGAAATCGGATCGAATGCGGATGCTGCTGTTGATATTTCATCATATTGGTTTTTATGAAACTTATTGCAATCTTCCACATCAGCGTCTTCACAATAATCCAGAATATCCTCATTCTTTATTCTCCAGGTTCTCCATGAACCATCGGCGATTAAATTCTCCAACCTACATTGGAATTTTTTATCGATGTAAAATGAATCCGTTGCAACTCTTACCGCGATATCAGCAAATTTATTTATCATCGACAGTAAATTAATACTGACATAAGCTAGCATTGACGATCTCAAATGCGTATATTGTGCTGACTCTCCATCAAGATAACTAATCACGGTACCTAACTTTTCTCCATCAATAATAATATTTTCTCTGTTGCAGAATATTCCGCGTGATACTGTATCAGCAATAATAAAATCCACCTCGGCATCATTGATAAATAACCTAGCATGGCGATGTTTATGATCAACTGATCCTCCTTGAGTAAATTTACCAATTATTTTTCTTCCAATATCTTTCGCGTTTTCACAGTCCGTGGGTAACCACACTTCAGTTTGTTTCCTATACGATATAATCGCTTCACTTACCGTCAACGATATTAACATCGACGAATCCAACATATATCTCAACAATACCGTAGGGATCCATCTTCGCTGAGATAAATGCCGACCAAACCAAATATAGCAAATCTTATGTAAATTCTCAGCAAGTTCGAATGAAGTAACATGAGCGAATCCGGTCATAACAAAATCGGGTAATGGTCCGTTGATTGCAACTCTCGTCATCTCGTTGGTAGGATGGCCGAATTTAGCAAAGTAATCTGCACAATCACCATACCCAAGAAAACTTCCAGGATAGCAAGCGCTCATATCAACAGAAATCATATCTTCGAAATAATATTTGGTATTCCACAATCCTCCATGGCCATATTCGATACAACTAAGTTGAATATCATTGAGAAATTCATTCCTTGTAGGTTTCCACGAATTTCTCTCTCTAGCAGCGTGAGCCGCAACAGACGGAACAGTAAAGCAGTTTGTTAATAATCGATCTGGATCTGACGAATATTTCTCCGCGATATTTTTCATCGATTCGTGTAATATTTCATCTCGGTAAATATCTCCGCGTGGCAATATAAATTGATCATATCTTTCTTCGCTAGAAAATAACCAAACCGATATTGGATCGGACTTGGTTAATAATTTGATATACCTGAACATTGCATCAGAATTGTCTTTGGATTCTTCCACGGGATAAAATTTAACAACACGATCTCGTGGAAATATCATCACTGACTGAGTCCACGCATGTGAATTATGATCAACAATTTCGATTGGTGTTCCTCGAGAATTATACGGCGACGAATATAATATTTCACCCGATAACGTTTTTACTGTGATAGGAAATTTAAGTTTCTTGCTCAGCGCAGCAACATCATCAATCGATGCACCATCAGTAACCGTCCTTGCCCATAAATTAATTTTATCCAGTCTTAATTGAGTCAGACCAGATCCACGACGAGCGTTTTTCATATGCTCGATAACGCGTTCAGCCACGCAATTTATCATCGGAGATTCTTTCATCGCAGGTAAATTTTTCGCATCAGGATTATTATTCAGCCGATAAATTCCATACACTACAGCACTAGAAGGATAAGCTCTAACGTAATAAGGACCATCAATCCCCAGTAACAATCCCGGATTCGAATTTTTATCAAGAACACCATTTTTCTTACCGCCGCGTACTGGATCTCTTTTATCGCGAATAATCCAAGTGTCATCGGGCATTTGTGCAATAAATTTTATTCCAAAGATAAATCGCTCCTCTTTGTGTTCAGATTTTATATGTTCGATTATCTTCTTCGCTCGCTCCAAATTCATCGTAGCATCAACGAAGTTAGTTTTCCACGTCGACCAGGTATGAATCGCTCCATCATCGAAAAATTCTTTCTTTGCACGATCAACCTCTGGAATGATATATTCTGCCTCATCAAGATCAAATAAATCCATTATTATATTTTAGACAAATGTTTAAATTATAATATGCAATGCAAATGGATAATAGTCGGATCAACAAAGTCATGTGACAAATCCTGCAGAGGTGAATATTGCGGCGCTCATATATACGAAGTTCGACGAGGTAACAAAGGACCACAACGATGCTTAGTTTGCCAAGTTGGCATTCGAGGAAAGACTCGATTGTGTTTTTCTTGTGGTGGAAAGAAATATCGTGAGTTACGAAGATATTATGAAAAGAAATCTTTATCAGTAATTTCTTGTGAAGAAGATTATATTAATCGTTTCAAAGCAAATTATGATTTAGACTTATAAAATATTATATATGGAAATGAAATCAACGATTCCCATGAGTGAATATAAATCACATCCCATCATTGATGGTTACGAAGCATCCAAGGATGGAAATGTCAGACACATCAGAACAAAGAATCTTGTTGGTTTTGTTGATATGAATGGATATCTCAGATTTACAATCAATAAAAATAATATACGAAGAAGCACACATTACTTCGTTCATCGATTTACATTCGAATGTTTTCATGGACTCATCAATGATAATTTGGTTATAGATCATATCGATGGAAATAAACTCAACAACAAACTTTCCAATCTTCGAGCTGTGACTCAAAGTGAAAATTGTTCCTCAGGTAATTCTGGAAGGCATCCGAAATATGCCAAATCAGTTGAGTCGATAAATCTAGAAACAAATGAAAAAATTATATTTGAGTCGATAAATGCTGCTGCAAAGTATTATGAAATTAATGTAATATCGGTGTGGCGAGCAGCGGAGGGAATAATTCACAGAACATTTTCCTACAATCTCGGCGAGTGGATCAGATTCTCTTATGTACCAATAATATTCAATGATGACGAAGATCATTATGACGAAGATCATGATGATGACGACGACGAAGAATAATTAAATACTACAAAATTAATATAATGGACGAAGAAATAATAAACGACATCATTGCAGCGATTGATGATCTGAAGAAAAAGATAAATCTTCCATCGGAGTTAGACACAAATAAAATTCGATCTGAATTTGAAATGATTGTTCAAGGAAAACTTGAATATAAATATACGCTGCCGTCGGAATATAAATTAATAAAGAAAATCCAAATCGCGATATATCAATCACTTGCGACAGTCAGCGATGATCGCATCGAGGATTTTGTTAAATTATCGATGCTAGTAGAAAATGCTAGATTGATTTTATCAGACGCTTATGAATCACGAAAAATTACAAGTTCGCGTGTCAGGCAACTGAAAAAACTTGTCGATGAAAGTAAAATTAGGGAATCATCTATATCCTGAATAATTTCTGCAAAACAAAAAAAAAAGATTAATTTTGAAATTTCCCCTGGTTTTTATTTATTTTTTTCGCCTATTTTTCCCACGGATACAGATTTGAAAATCTCACTCACGATTTCACCAAAAGATTGATACTTGCAGTCTCTCCGCGTATATCAAGTAAATTTCCTTTTTGATCCGTTAGTTTGAAATTTATTCTTGACAAAAATCGATTATGACATCGCAGGTAAAACGGATTCATTGGTTCCTTGATTATCAAATAACCAGGAGATGCGCTAGGTGAAAATGAATACAATATAAAACCCTGATGGGCTTGATTTGACTCTGACGCATCAACATTGTAACTACCCTCGACAACATCCGCGTGAAGATAAATCGCGATAACTTCCGTTATATTAACGATACCCGGCGAGATATGCCGTCCGCCACCAGTCGGATCATTATTGTGTTTGAGAATCAATTCCGATTGTATTTTTTTAGTCCATGCGGCATGTAATTTCGGAAATAAATCATCAATG
Organism: Sinohyriopsis cumingii; assembly: GCA_028554795.2. Taxonomy (NCBI): domain Eukaryota; kingdom Metazoa; phylum Mollusca; class Bivalvia; order Unionida; family Unionidae; genus Sinohyriopsis; species Sinohyriopsis cumingii. The sequence continues at coordinate 98,730,343 of CM068838.1, forward strand.
GTATCAGTGACGGATTTTCTCATCGCATCAAAATCAGAATTGGGGAATTTGAAATTTGGTAGCGTTTCATTGGTTAATTCAAATACTCTCATGAATTTTTGTTTTTCTCCTGAGTTTTTGATCAACTCGAATTTGCTAATAGGAAGAACATACTCGGCAATTGATATATCGTCGACTATCGCCCGAATAAACATATCATGATAATATTCAATATCATTCGCAAGCTGATTTAAAATCTTCACATGTTTTATAATTTCGCTGCATGAACCTGATTTATTTAGGATGCATTCATGAAATGATCCTCGCAATAAATTTAATTGTGATTCGTGCTCCAGAATAAACTCGTCTAGTGTTCTTCTTACCAAGATACCGTCTATGGGGGCTATTATCCTGTTAATGTGGGTAGCGTCGAAGATTTTCACATCTGGGGGGATTTTAGGAAGAGGCAGCCATGAGAGAATTCTTTCGTTAATAAAAGTGAAAGCGAACATTACTAGGTTAAATTTGTGGTTATTCATGAGATTGATGGCGCTGTGGATCAAGGGTTTGTGTTTGATATCTCCATACCATCCTTCGTTGGTTGTAAAATCTTCCTTTTTTGGTTCCGGTATTTCTGGAATTGCCTCCTCATACCAACCTGGAATAATAACATCCGATTTTTTTGGTTCTACCAGAGGTGCGACCTCGGGCCAACCTAATATGTTTCTAATCGTTGATTGGTAAATATCTACCACGTACGGTGATTTCACTTCTATCATTGACGATAGTGTTGGATCATGTGAAGATATTTTTATTCCCGGAGTAGCATCGCCGGTTAAATTTGATATTATAGTGGTAAATTCATTATTCAGTTGATCAATTTCGTAACTACCGGTTGGTATACCAACGACGATCCAATCAGGTGTTCCATCGGGTTTATTTTTATTTGCAAAAACAAGTGAATTATTTGGCATCAAATTACCGAATGATTTCGATCTAACATTAGGCCAGCTGTTGTAGACGCGCAATTGTGTTAACGCAATTTCATTAACGCTAATTGGTGTTGAGAAATTAATACTAAACTCGGGTTTCGTTGAACTTAGTGATATTAACGTTGTTGTCGGCGGTGTCGTGTTTGTCACGATCTGGGCTAGCTCGGACATTATTAATATTCATTTGTTCAATCTCCGAGTAAATACTAATCATTGAAGAAAATTCTAGATCGGATATAATACCATCGTTGAGACTCTCAGAAAGTAGCGATGATAACTTCGAGTATGCGTCATTGATTTTAGTTAGTTTACTTTTGTACGAAGATAGTTTCTCACTTGTGCACGAAGATATCTTTTTCGCAATGATATTAAGAACACCCGCGATTGTTGTTGTTGACGAGATTATTATTGTTGCTACGATTGGCGCTATCATTGTTACCGCGGATAGAATTATTCCTGCACCAGCGACCACGGCCGATACCGCGTACACTGCAACATCAATGATAACTAATTTGCGCTGGTATTTATTTATTTTTATCTGATAATCGTCAAGTTGTTTTCGCAACGAATCCTGCCATGATCGCGCCTGATTGTAACGGTAATCAGATGCGGTCATTATTAGTTATTTATTTGATTAATTCCTGGTAATTTCCTACTTTGATAGTTACCGTCTCATCAATTTCATCTGGAACACCAACTGTTTCCAATCCCGACAAAAATTCGAAAACTATACTATAACCAAACGGTCCCATATTGGTTCTATCTGGTGGTTCCAGCACAAATGTAGTCTCGTAACCTGTGTACATAACATAATTAAAATTTTCACCAAAAATTTTACCACCTGCGGCTTTTATTTTAAAACCTATCGGAGATTGAATAAATATTCGATAATATCCACTAATTGGCGGTTTAAATTTAAATGTGTTATTCACGGGTGTCCACCATGCCGCTTTTCGTACCTCTACCACAAGTGGCACACTGCAGGTAAGATTTTTTGTTTCTACTTCCTCTGGTATCGAAATTCGCGATAATCTTTCAAGGTTCATTGATGATATTTTTGTGTTGATATTGTTAATTTTTGTGGTTGTTTCGATAATTTCCCTACCTAATTGCTTTACGTCAGTGGCGTGACCAGTTTTATCGACGGATTGGTCAATCTTTGCTGTTGCAGCAAGAAGTTTCGTGTTTAAATCTCGAATTTTTTCGTCGTACGTTGATGTATCGACCTTTTGACGCGCTAATTCACGTACCACGTTAATTTCATCGTTGATGGATTTTATTTGTCCTTGCATCGCGTTAATTCCCCTGGTAAATTCGGGAACAACAACATTACCGAGTTTAATAATTTCCTCGTTGATTTTTTTGTTGAGATCGTCGATGGATGGTTTCTGACCCATCGAGATATTTACTTCGTTAATTTCGGCAAGAATATTAGTAATTTCCTCGTTGATTTTTTTTATTTTTTTGTTGAGATCGTCGATTGATGTTTTATCGATTTTCTGACTCATCGAGATATTTACTTCGTTAATTTCGGCAAGAATATTAGTAATTTCCTCGTTGATTTTTTTTATTTTCTCGCTGAGATCGTCATGTGATGCTTGATCGGCTTTTTTATTTGCTAGTTCGTTTGCGGCGGAGGAAGTATCACTGGATGTTTTTATATTCTCGTCAAATTTTTTGCTAAATTTATCTAAAGCATCGTCAAGTTTTTTAAGGTCGTTATTTAGCCTGTTAAGTCTTTTTGTCATTCTGTCCTGAAGATCGTCGTGTAATGCTTTATCGGCCTTCAGGGGTAACTTTGCTATAATATCGGCGATATCAGCAATAGATTTTAATACCATCTCCGATTGGCGAGTAAATTGACTAATGTGATCGCGGTATTCGTCTCGCTTGATTATATCAGTTATTTTAACGTTGCTAGTTTGTAATCGCCCTTCGGTATTTTGAAAAATAGCAACTTCGCCAGGATCAACTTCTGACAGCGATACAAGATTGTTAATATCGCTCTTGGTTGCAAACTTTGATGTATCGATGTCGACTGTTCCCTTTTTTTCTTTTCTGAAGAGAGATCTACCGTAAATGTCAACCATGATATTTATCTACGGTATATTCAAATAAAATTTTGCGATAAGAGTTGGATGATTTTGAAATTGCATCAAGGACATTAATTGACTCCGGGCCGCATATTGGTGGATCTGCTAATGTTTGTGTTGGAAGTGTTGAATACCAAACCGGAAGTTTTAGTTTTGACACATATTTGATAAATTCATTTGGCGGTGCTAATCCATATGAGTCAAAATAAATAACTTCGCGAGGATTAATCGCATACGCAACCCAGTGAGTGCCAGGGCCGGAATTTTTATCAAGATTTATTATTCCTGTCTCGGTGAGATTTGGTTTATCTGGTAGTTGATCTCGCATAAATACGCCTCTGAAAAATTTTATTTTCTTTTTTTTTGCTTCACTTATTAAATCTAAATTTGAGGCTGGTAGGCTCGACTTAGACCGGATCCGTACGGGGGTCGTCTTAGGTAAAGGCCGGATCCTTGTTGCGGCTGCAACAATTTTGCGAGAAGAGAGGGGAAGAGAAATCCTCCCTTTTTTTTGCGATATCTTCCTCCGACGATCTTCTTTCCTAATACGGTACCCATCCCACTAAGTGCACCTAATCCTATTGTTTTTGCAATCATGGGGGCCGCTGCAGCTATTAATCCTGGAATAGCTGCGAATAGCGGGAAAATACCACCTACTTTGATCATATCTCTGATTGCTCCTATTGAGAGATTCAGGCGAATACCAGTATTTGCTGATCTGGCTCTGGTGAAATGTCCGTGTTGATTTTTAGTTAACGATAGTTTGTTAGGTCCACCGTGAAGTTGATTACTTTTTAAGGTTAAACTTAAACCTCGTCGTGCTGTTGTTGCTGCATGAAGTTTTTTCACCTGACCGGGGGTCAGAGTTACGCTGACGTGATCGTATGGCATATTAATAATCACTTAATCTAAATTTAGAATTTATTACATGTTCTCTACGGGTGCATCGATAACTCTCATTCTACCGCTGATGCCTTCCAGGAACATTGTTCTATCACTGAGAATTACTGCGAATACCTTATATAAATTATTTCCTGTTCGAATTCTAGCTTTGAAATGAATATCGACGACGGATTGCTTTATCAAATCGAGATGTTCCAAGGAAAAGTAATAAATAGGATAAAGTTTATTAAAATCTAGTTGTGATATTTGCAATCCAGTATCGATATTTTGATCGCGACCCATGAAACTTAACAATCGATGATATGCGCGAGCTGTCGAATAATTTTCAAAATTGATGGATATTTCCTCGGATGGCTCCTGTTGGCCATTTACTCTCAGTGACACGTTTGTTGCGCTGATATTATCGAATATCATGTGGCTATATAATTGATGATATCTTCGTGTATGCAAAAAAGCGACAAAGATATGACGTGGCGCAGAGGTACCTTGCTGCGATGCAATGCGCCAAGTAAAATCACCATCAATATCAGTAGTTGTGGAATCTGTTGTTGTTGTTAGCCATGACATGATAGATTTACCACCTTGATTCATAAATGATAATAATTTTTCTTCCACGATTAATGATGGAGTTATCGCTGGCATCCACAAGGTAAATTTTAGTAATTTTACCCTACCTCCATGATTCGTGTGATCATTTGCACCTACCACGTTCGTTTGGTAATTGATATCACCTTCTCGCCAAATAGCATCATTACTATCTGCTTTTCTAATAAATGTTACGGTATGCTTTGCTCCGTAAATAACTTTTCTAAAATGCCTGCAAAATCCAAATATATGAGATAACGGAATAGCACAAGAGAATTTTCTACGTATATCCCACAACATGGATTTTCTCGTGGCAAATCCAAGATTATAATCAGGATTAGTGCCGAGGGGAAGATCTTGGACAGTATTAATAAGGACTGGGGGGGCGGCGCGATCTCTAGGTTGTCCGATATCAAGCGGTCTATTATCGGGACGATCAGAATTATCTTTGGCAAACATCATACCCGGACCAGCTGATCTGGTAAAATCATCCGAGTATCTCGCTAGACCTATTATCGTTGTTGCTAAATCAACATCATTGGTAATTGACTCAATTTCTTTTCCATCAATCATGTAAGTGGCGCTCTTGAATAATGCCATAATACCGTTATTAACAAATCCGACTCTAAAATCTGCTCCATAGAGAGTAACGCCGTCATCTCTAGTAATTTCACCGGTAACTTCGATATATGCCTCAGATGGAAGAAAATATCTTGTTGTATCGTGAACTTGAATTTCCAGGCGATTATCAGTATTTGGTGTAACTGTGTCGTACGAGAAATACTGGAAATCTCGCACTGATGTATCCCTACCTACTGGTTCATCCATGTCAAATACTTCATTTGACACTTGTGAGAACATTTATTATTAATAATATCGTCTAAAACGAAGACCATCGCCTGAAACAAAACTTGTATTTGCTAGATTTGTGTTAGCAACATTCTGAGCTAGATTTGTCTTAGCAACTTCCTGCGCTAGATTTGTTATAGCAGCTTCCTGTGCTAGATCATTTATTTTTTTATTTGCCGCATCATTTATGGCCTTACTGACTTCGGGTGGCATTTCGCTGGTAATGGGTAATTTGACGGGTTGCTTTTTACGTACTAAACTTAATATTTTATCTTTGATAGCGTTGAAGCCTTTACTGGCCAAATTACCGATACCAGAAACAGCAGTCTCACCTATCTTTCCTATTGCTTTTAATCCTAGTTGTTTTACCATTGGTCCAATTTTAGGTATTACTCGCGTGACAAGACTTCCAATGATATCGCCAAATCCATTACCGTGAATATATTTGTATACTGGCAATCGAGAGTTTACTATGCGGACCTGATTAGGTCTGCGTTGATGTTTATGAACAATCATATTATTTCAATTGTGTTGATTTAATCGATGAGTTCATCGACAAACTCTTTATAAATGTGAGAATCGATGATACCACCACGGAATAATCGCTGACAAATATCTGATGCTTCGTTGACTATCTCACGAGAATTATTTCCGGCTCGTTTTCCTCCGATTAATACTTCGAGGCGAGATACGTCGTTGACAACACTGTCGGGACAAACTGAATATCCTTGTCCTGATTTTTTTTCTGGATCCTCAAATACTTCTCCTGACGAACTAGACGACGACGTCAGTGGTAAATATATTTCTGGTGGAGGTGAAGGAGAACCGCCCCTAAGTGTTTTACCCTCCCCGGGGTCGATTCCCCATCTTGTTGGTTTTTCAGTGGGACCCCTGTAGTTTGACGCTGTTGGTTCCACAGGTGGGGGTCGCCAAGAGGGGAATGCAGAAGGTTCCCTTGGATATAATGTAGGAGAGAGAAGAGGGTGATGAGGATCAAAGGAAAATGATTCAGGACTATCACTTTTAGGTGGTGAACCTTTATCTTTAGGTGACGAACTTTTACTTTTAGGTGATGAACTTTTACTTTTGGGTGGCGAAATTGTCTTTCTCGCACTCGCAGCTCTATATTGAATAACATCTGATGAAAATTTTCTAAAATTTTCATCATCATATTTTACTGGTTTTTCTATACTACCAAAATACATCATTGCTAGCCAATCAATTTCGTCAATTTTATCAGCATCAATATCTTTTCGCAAAAGTAATCTTTTATTTTCCGGAGAATTATCCGCAGCCATTTGAACTGTTGAATCATAGTTGCGAGTTAAATGCAACATGTTTTCATTCAAATAATTTTCAGCAGATATTCTAGGATTAAGAATAAACAAACTACTAGCCGGTGATGGTACATATTCGGGAACAATTATTGGTTCATCACTCTGATCTTTTTTCTTTCTTGATTTTCTTTCTTTTTTCTGTGGTGGAATATCTTCCTTTGGTCTAGCTCCTAATTCCTCTGGTTGAAATATTGGCTCCTGTAGTTGAATATCTTCCTGTGGTGCTGCTTTTCTTCCTCGTGTTTTAGTTTTTTCTTTTCTTTCTTGTTGTTTTCTTTCTTTCTCTTGCTGTTTTCTTTCTTTCTCTTGCTGTTTTTTTTCTTCCGCCATTTGTTTATTATGATCATATCTATCGTCTGCTGCTGCCATAAATCTTCTAAAAGATGGATCCCTTTCACTCGCTTGCGTTTTTCCATCATAAATTCTAAATAACATACTAAACCAACTTTTACGAGTTGGATATCTTCCTCTTCCTATATCAGACAAATAGTCATTTCGAATACTGAACATATCTTCAGCAAGTTGACCAAATTGATCTAAACTATATATCGTAGATAGCGGTTGTGATATTATATTCCATCCCTCATCAGTGAAATTTTCTCTTAAATCATCGATATCAAATTTCCTTTTTTTTACTCCAGGTTTTCTCCCTCTAGGTCTTGCTTCAGTTTTTCCTTTACGACCTACTTTAAAGGCAATTGCAGGTTGTCCACCCTGCTGCGCTGCCGCTGCTGCTATTGCTAATCGATCGGGTAACGTTCGTGATTGCTCCTCAATACCTTTCAACGCGCGAAAAATTCCACGTTTTCTGGCTTCCTCATCTTCCTTATCTTTTTCGTCACCATATACAGTTTGTTCAATTGTTTTAGTAACTGGCTTCAACCATTTTGCCGAAGTTTCTAAAATTCCATGTTGCATATCTTCGTAACCACGAACATTTTTCTTAAATAATTGTTTTGTCGGAATAAACTTCTTTAATGCCGCTAATTGTTCTCGCGCTAATCTAGCCGAATGAGGTTCTCCAACTGTGCTAGTTTTCGGACTCATCTTATTTTCAGTGATATTGTTTTATTGTGAAATAAAATTAGTATCCGCAGCCCAAATTTGCAATAACAAACAAATTTTACAATACCCCCCCCCCCAAAAAAGCTGCCTTTTTTTTATGCCTGAAAATGCACTTTGGGTTGAAATTTTGCGGATTAATTTGCGCAGGAAGGTTTATTTTTGCAATCTGAGGCTTCTACGGAGAAATGTTTGGTGGGAGGGTTAAATTTATCTGAGCCACCTGGTCTGTACGACTTCCCTGCTGCTTGCTAAGTGTTCTTTCCAGGTGTCGTTGTAAATGATAACATCATTGTTGTAAGCATCACAATTTTCTACACCAGAGGTGACCATATTCATGAGACGCTAAAATGTTCTTGGCGACCCTTTCATCCCAAACAGCATTACTTTATATTGGTAAAGTCCATCTGGACTCACGAATGCCAAAATTTCCTTTGCTCTTACCGTTAGTGGAATTTGCCAAAATCCTTTGAGAGGATCAACTTTGTTGACATACTTGGCATTTCCGATCTTATCAATACAGTCTTCGATTCTTGGTAATGGAAATGAATCTGCTTTTATGACATTATTCACCTACCTATAATCAATGCACATACGGAAAGTTTTATCTGGTTTTGGAACAAGTATGCATGGTGAACTACAGTAACTTTTACTGGGCTTTATAAAGTCATTCTCTAGTAAATACTGAATTTCTTTTTTCAAGTATTTCTGCTTGAGAGGGTTCATCCTGTACGGGTGTTGTTTCACATGTTTGGAATTTACAATTTCAACGTCATGGAAAATGTTTTTCGTCCTTGTAGGAACATCTGGAAATAAGTGCTCATATTCAAATAATAACTGTTTAAGTTCATTTATTTCTTGCTCTTACAAATGTGACATTTTCTGGTCCAGATCTTTCATAATTTCTGATGTCTGAAGACTTGTCACTCCTATATCAGTAGAATCCGATGATATTCCTTCACTTAAATCTTCACTGAATGGGACAGGTGCAACTAAATTCATTGCATGTTTAACCTGGCTATCTCTTTCAATATACTGGTACTCCTATAATTTATTTAGATCTCAGGACCACTAATAATATAACTCATTCATTAAAGGGTATTAATATCTAAACTGACTAACAATCTGAAGAATGAGCAAGAGAGACAGAAACCCATTAATATCAAACTCAAAAGTTCTCTCCATTGTAGTTCTGTCAAACCATAATTTCACTTTTGACTTGAACTATTGGAAGCGAAATTCACGAAATATAAGCTGGAATGTTCCAGACCTATAATTTTACCCTTGACCTGATTGGACAGATGTGGGAAGGCCAAATTGAGTAAAGAACTTTATCAAAGTTTTAATACTCCTCAAATGTATTGCCTCTGGAAACCTTGTTGATGCACAGATAATTCTACTAAATGGTTCATCGAAGGCAGGAAAAGGTTGTAGATGAGTTTAGGTATCTTCTGATTGGGTTTTCCTACCATTTGGCAAGTATGACAAGATCTACAGTATTTACAAATATCACTTCTAATTTTTGGCCAATAGAAGTGAGTAAAGATTTTGTGATAAGTTTTATTAATCCTTAAATGACCAGCCAAAATAGTTTCATGGGCCACACTAAGTATTTCCTGTCTGTAAGGTTTTGTGCTACAATTTGATAGTCCACTGACCACTCATAACCAGCAGGTACCTCGGGAAGTCTCCATTTACTCATAACAATTCCATTTCTAATGAAGTAACATAAAGGATCTTCAGTGGCTTCAGTTTCACTAATGGCTCTTTGAAACAAACAAGAGATTTTAAGATCTTTTACCTGTTTGATGACAAGTGATTGTCGCTTGATACCCTGATTAGAATAAAGATAATGGGTAGATAAAGTAGGATTACTGTGATCAATACTCTTTGATTGATCCAAACAAGGAGTGAAAGGGACCTTATCAAAAGCCTGACCAATAAATGTGTCAGCTAAAGGAATAATTTCCTTATCAACATCATTTTCCAGAGCTGTCTTTTGCAATAGCTGTGGTAACTGCACAAGCTGGGAATAAATCAGAGAATTCTTTTTCTATTGGATTCACTTTCTGATCGAAGCAAGGCCGGTTATTTACAAGTGGATTAACCATAACCTTGTCTCCAGCTAGGATCTTGAATCAAGCATAAGAGAATCTTTATGTTTTAGAAGTTGTGCCAGTTTGAGTTTTTGAAGGGCCTGTATAAGGCTAAAATGATTTTCTGACAGAAGATTGTTGAGTAGAAGTCTTATTTACAAAAGGAACTTTATGAGTTAAAGAATACTTATCAGCAGCACGAGCAACATTTTCCATGGTTTCTATTTGATGCTCGTCAAGATAAGTCTTAATGTCACTATGGACACAGTTATTGAACTCTTCAAGTAATACAAGTTGTTTGAAACTTTCTAATCGTGTTCAACTTTCTTAGCTAAGCAACATCTATCAAACAACTGCTTTTTTCTCTAGCAAATTGGACATATAATAGAATGAAAATCATTTAAAGCCGATAAATAATAAAATTAACAATAAACAATAAAATTAAAATAAATATAAATTAAATCAGATATAAGTAACAATATATTCAGCCATTCTAGTATATAGAAAGATCATTGATTATCCAGGCCTTCAGATAGAAGACTTTTGAGACAAAGGATGTGGCTTTTGGCATTCCACGTTGTCACCAATAGGTCTGTCCTAGGTCGTTCCCATGAAGACTCTACTGAGTGCGAACAATAGATTAGCCAGCCTATGTTGTGTCGTACATAAACCTTGATTGTCATTGAGAACACCACTTTAGAAAATTGCAAACAATAAAAGGTCCGAGAACTTGTTCTGCTTTGCTGTTTGAGATAAATCACCAAGGTCAAGTTATCAGATAGAATACAAATAATATTCCTATGTCGGTTCACCAGCCATCAATAATCCCGTGGAGGCCACACTCCATTGGCATTCCTAAATATTTGGAGACTTGCTCCCCCAGTCCTGTTTTCGCATATGTAGCTGTCGTGAGTGCCAGAGGTTGTTCTTGCAGCGTTATCACAGACACAAATCCAAAGGGGGTTTCCCTGCTTCTGATATGCAATGTAGTATTCTTGCAGATTGTGAGAGTTGATCAAAAGGTCAAAGATTTGATTTCCATTTGGACCACATACTCATTGTTTTGGGAGTCCAATAATGCAACCAAGGACTAAGATGTCCACAACAAAGGAGAGCAAAACTTGGCAGACAAAGGAATTTTCTAGCAGATGAATTGGTCCATACATGAATGGAGCCTGCCATTGCATGAATTCAATTCTTGTTCCTGAGGAAAACATTCTTTTTACTTTAAGATTGATTTCAGACCTAGCTGACCAAATCTTGAAAGGGTACAAAGTCAGAGATGCACTTGGTGACAGGAATATTCAGAATGAGATGAAGGTAACATATGGATTCGTGCTTTGCTCCAAAACAAAACTAGTCTGCTGCCTTTTTGGCTGTTGTGGGCAAATCACAGAACTTCTGTCAGCTGTTTGATTGATGATATGAAATCATTAGAGCCAACTGTTGCATTCCATCATGAAACCCAAAGCATAACATAGTTGACTGGTTGACGACTTTTGATAAGTAAAGAAAGAACTCTGGTTAAAGGCTTTGTAGGTGTGCTGAACAGAGTCTACAGGAAACTGAGTCCCCATGTTGTCAAGGTAAACCTTCTCCATTCAGTAACACAATTTTGAATCCTTCTACTTACCAGGATTTGTGATAAAAAGGTGATATCAATGCATGTCATTTGAGACTGGGAGGGTCTCGTAGAACAAGTGGAAAAACAATCGACCTTTCTTTGACTCCTCCACTTTGCTCCACAGAATTGTGGTTTTCAACAGTTGTAAATTTGTCAGGACTGTTTCGCAGAAGTATGTACTCTAGGGATATCCCTTCAACCTTTTGTTGGTTACCTGCAAATTTTCTTGCTGTACCTAAGACTGTGATTGATGGTGGGTTGTTGCGAAATCAGGCAAACTGATCATTAATAGGATAATAGATGATGATGTTTGAGAGCATAGCTTGTCTTATGGTGGTCATTTATTTTTGAGTGGAGGCAGAGAGCACTGCATCGCATTCAACCTGCTGTAAATTCAAAGCTGTTTTTATGACCACGGTTATAATACCTTGCGCCTCTATGTTATGATGTGGACCACTCTATAAATATGTCCTCACATGTTTCTGGTGATATTCAAGGGTGTGAGAGTTAAAGCTGTGTTCCACCTATTGAATATTGTTATAGACATTGATGTAATGTTGATCCCATGGTTATAACATTATGAATCAACTCATGAGTATCCATATGGAAAACAGAACTCATTTGCAAGAAAAATACATATATAAATGCTTGGAACTTGTAATTGATGATCTAAGCTGTCCCAGAGCGTCAGTGACTTGTCACGGTGTGTAAGCAATTTAAGTTAAAGATGTCAGATCTGTAGATCCAGCAGTTAATGTAGAGCAACGATGAGGCACAGAACTCCTATGGCATTGGGTGGGCAATTCATGTCCAGGCTTGCAAGATGGAGCTTTACTCATCAAGTAAGATCTAATAACACGGGAACACGAGTGCCAGTTTTCACAATTTATGAATTAAGGTAGTGAAGTTGACATCTCAGGAACTACATGCAATGTAGTTGTAGAAGATAGTGGCATCTGGTGGCCTTAGTGGTTAGAGCATCTGCATGGTACCAGCAGCTGCCTTGCTTGGCTCTCAGCATTAAGAGGTTAGTGTTAGGAATGGTCAGTTGGGTGTCAGGGTAATGTGACTGGGTGGGAAATGATGCTGCATGTCTGCGGCATGATGCCCCATTCAGACATAATTTTGGTATTCCACAAAAAAGCTGAAAATCTGAAAGGGAGGTTTGGAGGTCCTCCCCCAACGGGGTCACGAAGCGCAGCGCCCCCGATCTGGTGGTCCAGGCGACCTAAGACCCATAACCAGAATACATTTTACAATCATAAAAACTGCTCCTGGTGCAACTTATGATCATAAAATATAACAAAATAATAATTTGAAATACTAACAAACTTACCAAAAATTTTCAACTTGACTTGAATATTTTCACATTTATTGTCACATGTATTTGTTCTCTAATACTATTGGTGCTTAAGTTATTTCATGTGTATGTCAATGTTTACATTATAATTAAGTCACAATAATTTGTCAATTGTTTGCAGCAAATATATTATACTTATCTCTTTTCATAACAAATCTGTAAAATAAACACCCAAGTATATCATCTATATATAAATAATCCCATACATTCACCTGTCTTTGTTTCCACTGAACAAAACGTGTTGATATGCCAGTCAAGCTCTTTTTGCGGCTTTGGCAAGGATTTCTCTAGCCTTCTTTTTTGACTGACTTGTTTTGGCTCAATGTGCAATCGTTTCTTATGAGAGCCTTTTTACTTTCAAGCTGGTGCTTGTGTTGGCAACATGCAGTGTGCATATTCTGACAGAGAACTACATCTGTTCTCTCATGCAAGAAATCTTTCTTCTTGTATAAATTAATTGCACTTTTTCCAGATGCCTTTTGAGCTTCAATTGTTACATATGCAGCTTCTTTTGTAGGTGCTGTTCCAAACTCTTCGAACTGCAATTACCATAGAGCAGAGGTCACAAAATGCCAATCCTCTAGCGTTCAGTTTTCTTATGAACTGACCAACTAAATTTCCGTCGACTGTACGCTCCAGCCATTCTCATTTCCATACGTTTTTTAAACCTTTATCTAAACTTCTCGTGACATGGTCTCTCTCAATAACTCAGGATGTCATTTTTTTGCAAGCATGCTTCTTCTTTCCATTGCCATCACTTTCCATCACAAGAAAATTTGTTGGATGAATTTAAACTTTTGACCAATCAGAATACTCTTTTCAAGAGTTGTGTGCTAACTAATGTAAGGAACGAATACGTTGCGGAATGGGACTGAACAGACCGTTTAAAAAATCGTATTGGAAATGATCAAAAACGGACTATATCAAGAAAAAACGGATTCAAGTCAGGGGAAAAGCAGAATTCTGCTTTAAAACGGAGAAAAATCATGTCAGCCCATTGCTAGACCTCACTATAAACTGACACACTGCAGATGTAGCGATAAGACTGCAATTGTTAAAGCTATCTTAAAAATCCAAATCACACACACAGCCAACTAAACTCGCAGCACTTATGAGTCAGATTCTTTGCTTCTAAGGCGTCACTACGTAGTGCGGCAGAGACTTGAGGGCAAGTAGAGAGACATCCTTAAAAACAGATGCCCAAAGATGGACATCGTACACAAGAAGTGTCTGTAGGTATTATGCAGGTAATATTGATCAATGAGACTGACTATATAACCTGCATGTATTGGACATGAGCAGCACTATGCACCTGATACTGATTCCTGAGAGTGCCTGTATAGACTGGGATTCTTCCACAGGAAGTGTTTAGCAGCACTATGCAGGATAGTCTGCTGTGTAACTGGTTCCATGAAGTGTGTTCTTAGGTATTAAGACTATAAACTGGGCATCCTACTCAAGAAATGCTTACCAGCTCTATGCAATTGATAGAACTGGACAAGTTCATTTTGTTGTAGCTGATACAGTATGATTGATTGTGGACTTGTCCCACTGCAATCAGAGTCGGTTGTGAAGAAACTTGGCCATCTTGGCTGGGATGCCACTGTCCTGTTCTTGAGGCTGAGACAGGGCATATGATATTGATCCTATTTATCAAGTAATTTTGATATGCGAGAACAACTGAACGATTTTGTTTTTCTCCATCTTGCTGCCCATTACATTATATCATGTTGAACACTTATATGCAAGCTCATTTTTGTCCCTCAAGCTATGATTGACTTCTGTCCATATACAAGTCAAACATGAATTCAAGAAATTACAACCAGAAAAAAAAAAAAAAAAACTACACATATTGAGTGATTGTCAGACTGGTCTCTCCCATGGTCTAAATCTCTAAGATAAAATAAAGCAGGCCCTATATGCACAAAGTGAAGTGAGTATCCTCCTTTATGAACTTGTATCTATACAGTTACCCGCTATGATAAATATTTGTAAAAGGGAATACAGGGGTGAAATGATACAGCTGTGCCGCATATCAATGCAATTCACGATGCGCAGCCTGCGATATGATACATATCAATAGGCGTATGAACTTGATGTTCTTTCCATCTTTGGAAGGTTAGTGGTGCCCTTTCATGTAAGTTGACATTCTGGTCCTATTTCCAGCATGCTAACTACAGACAGACATATAGTTATCATATACTTATATGCAATTCTCATTGATGAGAAGATAACAGTTCTTTCAAACAGACTACCTGCTGGTTGCAGTGAATTTTATCCAACGTTGTAGGCCATTTAAGGCTGGATCCATTTAATTCACTTTGTTTCATACAACATGAATGATTTGAAAACATCTTATTACCAATTTCGTGACTCAGTTACATGTTGAAGACATTATGATGTTTTCTTCACAAAAAAGAATTAATAATGCAGTTTCCTCATGCGAAGAAAATCTCATCTAAAACAAATTATTTCCTGCATATGTAAAAGGTCACTGCAGCCATACGTAATTGTATTTGTTAGTGAAGAAGGAATACTATATTGACTACACACGGTCTTATTGTACAATGTTGTATTAACTTAAACAAGGTAATAAACTTGAGCATTTTTAAATCTGCCCCATTGCTTATTCTATGCTAATTTCATTTATTTCATCAGCACATTCATTCACTGGTTAAATATATCTGCATAAAAAAGAGAAATTCCGTATTTGTTCTCCATGCCATGTACAATTTAAAGAGAGATGACAGGATTTTATATTAAAGGAGACCTCCCTCAAAGAAAAAGGAAGGGGACGTCAATATTTATCTAAACTTCAATATATGTATCTCTTTCGTCCTGCTCCACTTTATTAGATCTCTACTGAAGTCAACACCTTTGACAGATGTCACCTCTAGATATATAAGCGTTAATATGTTAATTATTTATGAGCATATTCTGCTCCTTGTCTTTTTATCAATATTGTTTTATGCTTCTTTCTGAAAGGGGCATATACATAGCTATCCTTGTCAGCTTGTATATGTTTGGAAACTGATCTTTGTGGCTGTTATGTACAATTTTCCAGAGCTCACATATATCATCTTCTGGAAAAATCTGCTCCAAAATAGGATTTTTCACTAATGTAAACTTCCTTTGTTAAATCAGTAGTTTCCTGCTAATATGCCATATTTTTATCTGTTCCATAATGCTGTATTAGGGTATTTAGTCCATCAATGCTTGTGCAGACAGATATCAAAATAAATATCTTTACTTCTTCATTTCAATTTTTATACTTATTTTATTTATCTTAACCCTGATATGGATAAAATTATATGGTTTTGAAGCATAGGATCCAAAGGGCAACAGTAATTAGTAAAGAAATGATGATTGCGTTACACCTTTAAGTTGTCTGTATTTTAATTAGGCTCAGTATTCTGCCATTTGTAACTTTAATTTAAATTTAGAAACACCACTGAAAGGGTAATGCAGTCTATTTTTTTTTCGCCCATATAGCATGTACATCTGACTCGTATTTAACACCTTTTCAGCTTTAACGTCACTCACTGGTATCTCCATTAACACTTTCCCACCTCCAATAATCTGATATACTTCATAACTTTAAAAATTATTGTCATCACAACTATCATCAGCAAGTATTTGCTGAACGAAATCATAATGAATCATACCTGAGGTAGCCTGCATTTTAAAAAGGCATTTGTAAAACGTCTTTTTGAATGGTTTCAAACTACATGCTTAATCCTGGGCATGTTGTGCTAATCAAATTGAGTATCAGAGCCATTCATGTCGTGTGTGATGAACCCAGACGTGAAACAGTTGCTATCTGAAAAACAGATGTCGCAACAAGAATGGTTAAATAAAAATTGTATAGTTCACCGAGCACATTTTCATATGTGCGGTTTTCAAAGAATTTGCGGGAGTTTTCATGTTTCAATGTTCTCCAAGCAAGCGAATTCGTAAACATTTTGCACGATTCGAGCAATGGCACACCTGACAGCATCTCCGCATAAGTACTTGACATATCTAAAGATTTTCCCGCGAAGACTCTGTTGCTCTGCCAAGACTTCCTGTTTGTCACACAGGGAAAAAGCTACATTGATTTATGATTGGTTGTTATTTTTACCCCGCACAGGAACAAGCAATAACCACAAATGTGAATTCAGTGTAACATATTTCAGCGTCCACAGCTTTCAAAATTGACCAAAGGAGTCAAGATACAATTCAAAGTAGAAACTTTGCGTGAAAGTGGATATTAACTGATGAGTAAAGAACTTCATTAAACATGTGGAACACGTTTAGAAAGTATGCTGAATATACTTATGCGTTAAGATAATTGGCATGGAATAGGGTGGGTGGGCAGATTACAAACCATGTAAATTTGTGCTAATTTGTAGACAGTAAATGGGTATTCTCAAATAGTCTTTTTCGGTTTTATTTATAAACATGAGTGCCTGTGACTGCAAATGCTGTTTCAGATGGATTATATTTTACAGAATAACAATGCAACTATCTGTTCACGATTGCTGAATACTTAAATAATATGCTTATGGTAAGTATCGTTTTGCATCGATTATCCATCTCTTATATCGATATGTTTATCGTTTCAGCAAAAGTCTCGATGTATCGATATATCAATGAATCGTTTCAATCCTATATATTACACACAAATATCTACACATAAAAATGGAACTGAAGCGTTATTATTGATACTTATGAAGTATGCAGCACAATATCCATTATGATATAATTTTACTTGTAGGAAAAGGACCAATGACATTCTATATAGGTAAAATTAATAAAGGGTCACGTGTATGAATATGAATTAAGTGCTAAGAGTAGATAATATAGAAACTGAACTGTATGCATCCAGACATTGTGCAAATTATACTGCAATATTAAATGAGATTTTTATATAATGCACCAGACATGCACTTATTAATATGCTTTCAGTAATATGAGAGGAGACCATTGCGACCTGGACATGTATGTACCAAAAGTACCAACACATCAAATTTATACAATGCCGATACAGAGGTATAACTAATATTGTTTTACCTGGAAATTAGTGCAGCCAGACAGCCTAATAAAGGCAATGAAGTGTCAATATATAATATCAATTCTCAATACTATTTGTAGGAGGGCTAAATGATGACCTGTACAGGTAAATGCAGTGAAGCTTAGTGCACAGGCACTAAGATTGCAGCGGTATAGGAATTTACTTGTATTTATTGTTTGATTAATTCAATCATAATCGTGCTCATTTACTCAACAAATTTCACTGAAACAATGCCTCCTTAGTGTCAAACCATGCATGCTTACAGAACTTGAAAGCAGCAACAAAAAGATGCAGAAATGCGAATGTGGTCTATAAAACAAGGGTCATAATACAGTCAATTTTTAAGTTGAAATTGATTCAAGTTTTCAAATACTTACAACCAAATCTTTGCTTTTTCCACATTAATTTCTACACAAGTTACCAAGCAGTAATGATATTCATGACCAACATGTATACAACGATGCAACATGCCAACAAAGCAGAATATGACAGGGAAACAAAAACCTAATTTTCTACTCACCTATTAATGGCAAATGCGGAAGCATAAAATACACAAATATCTGCACAAAGTACTTCATTGTTCAAGCAGTAATCTCTGAAAAAAGAAAATCAAAGATGAATGCAGACGGTCTGATCTAGAAGTGTGCTTGAGTCAAAGTTTGCTCAAACCAGCAAAATACCAGTGATGTGCTATATTCAAAGAACCAAAATAAAGTTAAATTAGATGCCTTTTAAATGCTACTATGTTAAATGCCTTTATCTATGCACTTACTAAACTGTATGACTAACTCAAGTTCCATAGTATGTGACTCTGTTTACTAATTGTGTCAGCCTGTACTTCTGTGATTAACTTTAGATAAGTATGCTAAAAGCAACAATTTAAATTTAACTCGAGTCTTTGTAAAATGAAAAGCCTTCCAATCTCACCTTTTATCCCACCCCATCACTAAATTTGTTAATGATGATCCAGAGGCCAACATTTGCTACATATATAAATTCAACTTTTCATACACAAATGGTGGGTAAAGTGTGATAATGTCGAACGTTTCCCTATTACGACCCTGGGGCCAAGTCCCAGGAGGATGGATCAGGGTTCTGATTATGAGTTTGAAAGGTGGATTCCTTGAAAACCAGTTGGAGTCCCAATTATGAGAATCTTTATTTCCTTTGTAGTAACACAAGGCATTATATATGCATTGTTGTGTCATGAGTATAAATATCATCAGGTTGCTGTTACTCATTCATTGTGAACTGCTTACTATTTCAGCGTGACTCGGCTATAGCATGCTTCATTAAAAGACAAACGCGATTACGGTGTGGCTCCCAAAATTTCATATACATGTACGATAAATATGTACAAAGTTTATTATCAATTTGGGAAAGAGATCGTGTATGAATTCTAATATAAGATGACTGTGGTGTGGCTCCTGAAATTTCATATTCATAGAACATTCTTGTACATGAAAAAAGTTATAAATACAAATAAAAACATATAGAATGTTTTTTCAGGGATCAAGCTTGACTTCTCCAACTTCACAAATTGTTATGTCTGGTCCTTACTGGCAATAAAATATACCATCTGGTGATTTGTTTTGGACAACAAAGTTGGGTGTTTATATCTATATTTACAATCTTGGGCTTGGAGTGTGGACAAGTTCAAAGGTACAATAAAAGGAAGCCACAAACTTCAATATACAATGCAATGGAATATATTGTTACATACGTAAATCATTGTTCATACTGACAAACTATTTAAAACAGTGCATTGTTATATCATAATCCACTTAAGCTGACATCTGGGCTGTAATGATTCAAACAGTCATGCTACAAGACAAGCTACAATCAATCATCCCCTTAATTCATTCAGCCCCAATCCGCCTGTAAGCGTGATGAGGCTGTACCATATTTCCTAGCTCTGCAGCATCAAGGTCATATAAGATACACCAAAGTGGATGGTAGTACAAAAAGGCAGACAAATATAGCTCTACAATGATACCAAATACAAAATACAGAGGGAAAAACCTATTTTTTGGACCCGTTTATTTTTCACCCAAAATTCCCCCGTGGTCTTAATCCGATTTTGCGTCCGAATTTTAGACCTTTTGGTCTCAAATCTAAGGCAAACCGGTCTGAAATGGACACACACAGATGAACCTTTGCAAAAACTAGGATAAGGTGGGCATTTAGAATAAAGAGTGGTCTCCATAAGAAAATGATGGGTCCATTCAATGATGGGTCCATTGAAGTCCAATTTTTAACCTTCTGCTCATGCGCAAGCGAAATAACCATTGGAAAATGATGTTTCCAATACAACTAGGCTTTAGGCTAATGGAAAATCTGTTGAAAGTCGATGTATAAGGATGTATTCGGAAATAGCCCCCAAAATGTCTTTCTAACTCGCAGGAGCAGGAATGGCTACAATACACCAAAAGAAACAATTTTTTAAAAAAAAAATGTACCCAGAAAAATATAAGTTTGCTGAAACTTCAAAGAAAACTGATTACCTTTCAAGCATCGATCGTTCTGTATTAGTATTAAGCAAGTGAAAAAAAAATGTAAGTCTCAGTGTTCTATAATTATTTGATGTTGCCACCACAAAAGCAAATTAGTTTTTGTTTGTCTTCCAAAGATGATCTTTTGAGGTACATGCACCATTCATCAAAGCAAGCCAGTACTTAACACATAATGGGTTGTACTACACAAATATAAGTTGTCAATTTGCATGTGCATTTCAGATAAGTTTTGTCCTCATTTAATCAAATGATTTTTGTACTTGCTTTTATTATCCATACCCTCTTCAGCCATTTTGTTTTGTACATGCATTATTTCCTTCAGCTGACTTGGATGGATATAACATGGTTCGGTCTATAATACGGTCGCGTTTTATATACCCCAGACCATTGTGTTATAGCAGGGTCACACTGTATTATACAAGAATGAAAGTCAAAGACAACTATGAAGTTACAACAATTCTCCATCTCACCTCTGTCTGCGTGGATTCGAGTCTTGGGTTCGGCCAATGTGGGTATGTTAGAAAGCTTGCCAGCAGCTTCTTGGGGTTCGGTGGTTCTTTCCGGGATTTTCCCGGATTCTTCCTGCACCATTTATACTGGCTGCCATGTATAGCCTATCTTGCACTGAAAAATGGCATTAAACCCTACAAGAACAACATAAATTCTCAATAGATTTACATTGCTTTTCTTTAATTTTGTGTGCAGACAGAAGGAATCAAGGAGGGGATT
Source organism: Sinohyriopsis cumingii (assembly GCA_028554795.2). Classification (NCBI taxonomy): domain Eukaryota; kingdom Metazoa; phylum Mollusca; class Bivalvia; order Unionida; family Unionidae; genus Sinohyriopsis; species Sinohyriopsis cumingii. The sequence goes on from CM068838.1 coordinate 98,751,518, forward strand.
ATTTTTCTCCAAATGAATTTATTTAACAAGCTCATTCCATTTATTTTTTATGCAACACGCTGTTATTCTTTGCAGCCGAACACTTCAACACAAGTAAAATTAAAACATAATTAACACACTATGTTCACTATTTCATTAAATTCTTAACCACAATAAATAGCGCTTATTATAACTGAATATATGACTATGTGATTCATTAAAATAATTTCTGTTTCTTATGTTGCTTATTACAATTATATCCAAAATCTACTTTCTGTCAGTTCATGAGCAGCCTTGCAATGAAGGAAATGCGCACATTTAATAGTCATTATGTAGATGAAAATTAGAAGTTTTGATGACTATTACGCTATCAATTTTACAACAAACAAAAAATTAGGTTTATTAACATTTGTTAGAAAGCACAAGATAAAATATTACGGTGTAGTATCAATGGAAATGCGCTGAATTTCACCCCACCCCACCCAACCTCAAATAGCTTTAAAGTCACAGAGCAAAAGGAAAACTGTGATGGCAACAAAAACTATTCAGCTGTGACTTTGAAATCGAAGCCAATGTAACACGCCTTTCTACTAATTATGTATAAGCATATGAAGGTCATTAAAATGCTTTAAAGTTAGAGAAAGGAAGAGACAAAGTACTGAGTTGTGACCTTGACACAAGATAACAACCTAATCTGGTACCTAACACTGTTTAATGATGTACAAGTATACCATGCTTCATTACTTAACCTCATATGACATTAAAGACGCAGAAAGAAAAGTGTGATGGAAAATTTAGAATACTGAATAGATCTTGACCTTGATCCCAATATGCTCATTGACACATCTTCTTGTGATGATGTACAAGTCTACAAAGTTTAATTACTTAATCTCAAATGGTTTTGATGTTATACAACTGAAGGGAAAGTGATGGAAATATGAAACACTGAGCCATGATCCTTGATCTTGACGATCGCACCTCAGTGTGAAATGCAACAAACCGTTCAGTGATAATGACGATCGCACCTCAATGTGAAATGCAACACAACGTTCAGTGACAATGAACAAGTTCACAAACTTTCATCCATTAATATCTAACACTTGAAAGTTACTGAATGGAAACAAAAGTGTGATGTTAAATATACAATATGAAATCCTAACAGTGACATTGAAAATAAGATCCCCAAGTAGTACATAACACGCCTTCTAGTGATGATGCCATGCCATGTACAATGTAAAATACTTATTTCATGACCTTGACGATAATACCCCCAATACTGTACATAGCACATATTCTGGCAATGGTGAATAACACATATACCAAATAATACATATACCAATCTTCATCTCTTAATCTCAAAAAGCTTTCAAGTTATATAGCATTAGCTAAAGTACCAAGAATAATGTAAAATACAGAGTCATGACCTTGACCTTGAAGATGGACAACCCAAAGATGTGTGTGTGTGTGTGTGTGTGTGTGTGTGTGTGTGTGTGATCAGGATTTTTAACGTAGCTTTAAAAAAATTTCAGTCATATCGCTACAATGTCTGCAGTGTGGCAGTTTATAGTGTTGTCTAGTATTGGGGAATCATGCCGCAGACATGTACCATTATGTTCCATCCAGTCACATTATCCTGACACCTGGCCGACCAGTCCTAACACTAACCTCTTAATGATGAGCGCCAAGTGAAAGAGCTGTTAATACCATTGTTGTAAGTCTCCCAAAGGGGTAGCTGACATACCTTCTAGTAACGATGAATATGTAAACCAAATTTACTTCCATAATCTCAAATGGCTTTGAAGTTACAGAGCAGAAGTTAAGGTGACAAAACGAAAAACATCTGGACTATTAGGTCCCATTCGTTTCTTTGAATAGATAGGAAATAATTAAAACCAAAGAAAAATCCTAGAACATAATCCTTAATGCAGTGATTAGGAAATGGACCAAATGGTACATTTTTCAATTTAGCTAAAAGATTTTCAAATTTGGGTGCACCTATGTAAAAAGAAATTTAAACAAGTTCAAACAGAAAAGCAACTACTTTATACCAGGACCTAAATAACAGTAAGTAAATGAAATACAATGATGTATTATATATATATAAAATGTGGTTCTGGCAAGCTCAAGTTCGCAAATAACTTGCCCGTGGGCAAGTACAAAAAAAATTGAGTTGGGACTTGTAAGTGTTCTGTTACTAACTAAAGCCACTCTTGAGAAATAAAGAATAAATATTGGTATTCTAACTTGTCATTACATTTTAATCATAATAGTTGTAAGTACCTGGGAATAGCAAATGTTCCGGTCCGTAACCTTGCTGTTTGTTAGCTGGCGGAGTATCAAGATTGTTTTGCTGTCAATAGGTGAGTACGGAGTTAACTGTTAATATCATTCATCGATATTTGGAGATTAAAAGCACTCATCACAATTAACTGACAAGACTTTATTCAAAGCATGATTGATGACTCGAACATTTTACATCCTCATTTGGCATTTATAATCTGTTTTGTATGTGGTAATTAAGAGGAGATTTAAAAGTAAATACTGCTTGGCAAACAATTAAATGGATATCAGTCTCAAAATTTGGATTATCAAATATTGTGGGCATGTCTGTGATTTCAAGGTGGCTAGATGATAATTGGAAGCAGAAGCAGATATGTGAGTGGACATAACATGCCCCAGAAAAGCATGAGAGTGAAATAATACACTATTTTGTGACAATTTCAGTGCTGGACTTAATTTTACCTTGTTTTCCAGGGGGCCCCTAGTGTATGAGTGGTCTAAATCATTACGGATCACTGCCATCTCACCTGTCTTCATGGGTTCGAGTCTCAGATTCGGCTAATGTGGTTATGTAAGAAAGCTTGCCAGTAGCTTCTCGTGGGTCGGTGGTTCTTTCCCGGGTTTTCCCGGGTTCTTCCTCCACCATTTATACTGGCCGCCATGTATAGCCTATCTTGTGTTGAAAAATGGCGTTAAACCTTACAACAACCTTGTTTTTCTTCTTGGTTGAAAAATTAAATGTGCATGATCATTTGAACTTTAAGCTAAAAGTTAAAGAATAATATTATGTTTGAATTCATGATTTAAATTAAAATAATGTAGCTCTGTTATTGAATGTTTATTTAAAATCTCGCTCTCCCTCTTAAAATCTAGATATACTATACCATTTTCTACCTGACCATTTTGGGGAAAGCTTGAACATTCCCAATTTTCCAGTCAACTTGCCTAGAGCAATTTGTAAATTCCTGAGTATCTATTATCATGTCCTTATAGGGGGGCATTCAGTACATGAATATTCGTTCCATTTAGAGAGACATTCTCTCAGACTGAGAAACAAATCCATATTAGGAAAACGTCTACTTCCAGTATTCTATAACATAACAAAAAACTATATTCAATTTAATTTCTGACACTGGAAATTCTGGAACCAACTTTTTGGATTGTACGTCTTGTGATCTAAATAAATTAGATAATAATTCTCTGTTATAAAGTCTAATCTTAAGAAATAAATTAACCACGTTTACAATTAATCTTCTCATATGTCTGGTCTTAACACTGAGTAACACACATCAATTCTTTTTAACTAAATACATGCATGAAGAATAAATCCGTAACTTTAATAACCAAGAATGAATAAAAATTATTGGAATTTATTCAGACTTATTTTCAGAACAAAACCAATTATATGACATAAACCAACTATATGTGTCCCCCTGGCACAGAAGGTGACTTCCATTTCTGCAGCAATAAAACAACTATATTTTCCCACCAGCCAGTGAACATAATGTTTCGATTCTGCAACATAATAATAAAAACTGCCTTTCTTTTAAAATTCACATATTGAAACCTTGGAGCTGCAACATGACCGGATTTAAGAGTACAAGGGAGATAAGAAATATCTGCACATTGATTCACATGATAATCCTTACCTTACTCATGGAGCAATAATTCAGCTTTTGTAGAGTGAATGGTCAATTGATCTATGGACCATTTAAGGTAGGTTGAAAACACTGTTTGGTGAGAAAATGACGGCTGTATACCTAGCATTACCTAGGTAGGTATACAGCCTTCAATTCTGGGTTGTTTATGTGGAGGGAAAAAAAGTCTGCAGATGTCAAGGCAGATTTTCAAGACTGCAGTCTAGACTTGAAGAACCTAATTTTCCGTCTGATCTACGTCCGAGACGAGGAATCATATCAAGACTGCCATTCTGCAAACCTCAGATGAAATTCTTGGATTCAAAACTAATAAAAACAAAGACAGGTTGATAAAAACAACCAAGGAATCCAAAAACCGCTTGCCCAAAAGAGATGAGTGTACCAAGTCCACCTTGCTCAACCATCCTGTCCAAAGAAGAAAGCATCCTTCTGCCTTATCTGCAGCTCCTTCTAATGCAGGCTCTGAGACATACAAAAGGAATGGGGGACAAAGCTTGCAGAAAGAACCTAGCTGTATGCTGACATTGGTGACTACAAGGGGTTCTATGAAGTGTTGAAAGCAGTGTTTGGTCCTTCCTTCCAAATACAGAGCCACCTATGGAGTGAAGATGACCCAGAGCTACTCAGTGACACGGAATCTATCCTGAACCGTTGGCCAGAGCACTTCCACTTCCTCTTCAGCACTAGCTGCACAATCCGGGAAGCAGCTATTGACCGCATCCCACAACAACCACCAAAGATGGAACTCGATCGGGCACCCACACTGCAAGAGACTGTAAAAGCCATAGAACAGCTGAAGACTGGAGAGGCTGCAGGAAAAGACGGTATCCCACCAGATATATGGAGGAGAGGAGGCCCAGCACTGCACATTAAACTCCACGAGTTCTACATTTGCTGCTGGGAGCAAGGGTAACTTATACAAGACCTCAGAAATACAGTCATGTTCGTCGTGAGAGAGATCCAAGATACATGACGAGAAAAAAAACAACAACAAAGGACTGTACATTATATTTGTAGACCTGACAAAGGCATTTGACATGGTGAGCAGAACTCGAATGTGACAAGTCACTGAAAATCACGGCTGTCCCTCAAAGTTCCTTACCATGGTCATCCAGCTACATGAAGCCCACCTTGGTCAGGTCAGAAACAATAACGACCTGTCACAGACCTTCCCTATCGCAAATGACATGAAACAGGGCTGCGGTATAGGCCCACATTGCTCTCAATCTCCTTCAGCATCCAAAAAGCAACAGAAGACCTAGATGATGAAAATTTCGTACTGATGGCAACCTCTTCAACTTAAGGCCACTTCAGGCCCACAACAAGACCTAGGAAAAACTGATTAGAGAACTTCTCTTCGCAGATGCCGCCACCCTTGTTGCCCACGCGGAAGCTGCCTTACAGAGAGCAATATACTACTTTGCAGAAGCTTGCCAGCTGTTTGGTCTTTAGGTCAGCCTAAAGAAAATTGAGGTACTTCACCATCCTGCACCCAAATAAGAGTACCGGCCATCAAGCATCTTCACTGACCAGCTTGAGCTAAAAGTAGTCCACTAGTTCACCTACCTGGGCTGTGTGATCTCCTCTGATGCCAAGATCGACAAGGAATAGACAATGGACTGTTCAGGAAAACAGCGCTTTTGGCAGACTCTATAAATAAGTGTGGAACAATGCCAATCTCAAAAGAGATACAAATATCAGCATCTACAGAGCTGTTGTAGTGACCAACCTCCTAGATTGCGACAAAATCCTAGGTCACCTACAGCTGCTACCTCTGCGTCCTTGAACACTTCCATCAGCGCTGCCTCTGCACTATCCTCAATACCCACTGGAGTGACTTCGTCACCAACACACAAGCAGGGATCACCGGTGTTGAGGCCATGCTCATGAAGATACAGCTAAGCTAGGCAGGGCACATCTCCAGGATGGAGGATCAACGCCTGCCAAAGATCACACTGTATGGTGAGCTGTCCACTGGCCACCATGATAGAGGGGCACCTCGAAATACATAAAGGCTCCTTGAAAAAGACCCTCACCACCTGTGTCGTCGATCACCACCAATGGGTATCACAAGATACTAACTGTGAAAGCTGGCGACGTACAGTTCACCGTGCCACTGCCATTTTTAAACAAAACAGATTGGCCAGCTTTGAGGAACAAAAGATGGCTAAGAACAAACTGTGAAACATCGGGCACCCATCACAACCCAGACAGTCCCTTGCAGCCTCTTTGAACAAATGTGCCTGTCACATATTGGGCTCGTCAGCCACCAGTCCGCGTGCAAATACATGGACAATCCCTCTTCCTAAATAGTCTCAAGCTAAGTCAAGCCAACAGACAGATGTGGAGGATTGATTCAGACGGGGTCCAAAGTCCCTGTAGAATTATACCCTCTGGTTCTAAATGAGTACCCCAACCAGAATCTGAAGCATCGGTGAACGGATAGGAGTGGGGTGCATGCATGGGGACTCCAATCATGAATCTGTCCTGTTTCATCAACCACTGTAAATAGCGATGAAATGCTTGTCCTACAAAGATCACTGTTCATATAGAATCTTTTTGAGAGTTCCAAATTGCAAGAAAGACGAACTGTTGTTGTTGTTGTTGTTGTTGTTGTAGGGTTTAACGCCATTTTTCAGCACAGGATAGGCTATACATGGCGGCCAGTATAAGACGAACTGTACCGGTCGCATATGGACACATCCTAATAGAACCAAGTCAGCAATGGTGTTCAAGGTTTCCAGAAGGGACAGGTACAGTCTGACCAGACAAACTTACTGATCATAGCGTCTCTAATAGGGCTAGTATTTGATCTATCCAATCCAGTGGAACTCTTATGTTCTGGTTTGTGAGGGAAATCATCCCCACGTAAACAAAGTCTTGCAATGGAGTGAGTTCCAATTTCTTGAGGTTGGGCAAAAGGCCCAACTGAGTTATCACATATCAGCAGTGGTAAAGATCCTGACGAAGGGACTGGATTTGAATATTGTGGATTATCAAGTCATTGAAATACTGGAGAATTGGTATTCCCAGTAAGCGGAGGTATCCGACCACTATTCCCATTACTCGGGTAAAAACTTTGGGTGTGGAAGAAATTCCAAAAGGTAGGCCAATGAATTGCAAAACTTCCTGCTCCAAGCAAAATCAGAGATATTTTTGATGAGTAAGAAATATGGGGATATGTAGATATGCATCCTGAAAGTTGATGGAGATTACCCAATTGGATGGTCAAGGCTTTTTCTGGATTGAGGAGGTGGTCTCCATCTTGATAGGTTCTTCTAGAGGAAACTGATTCAAAAGGGGAGAATGAGAAACATTCCACGTTTGTTGGTGATCAGGAAGATACGGGAATAGAAGGCGGGCTAATCATTTATGTCCCATGTGACTGTCCCACTTTCCAAAAGGATCTGCACTTCCTCCCTTTGTTTCACCAGATTGGATTGGTGAAGACAGATGGGGTCATGGATACAGAAGATAGTTCCTGAAATTGAAGTCATTACCTTTAGTTCACTATAGAAAGGACCCAACCATTGTCCGTGTTGCATGAACAGGCCTCAGAAAAAAGGCTAAGTCGAGCACCTACGGGAATGCATGGGAGAGGGATGTGTGGCAGGAAAGGGTTCAAGTCCCAAATGATGTCCCCTACACCTTCCTTTGGGAAAAGAAGGGGGCTGTGGAAACTGTCTCCTTTCTCTCCAGGTTCATCGGCCACGTCTGTTTTTCAATTTCTGGGAACCAGCCTGAGAAGAAGGAGGAGGCTCATTTTGAGGATGCATACTGGACTGAGGCTGTGTCCGCTTGAAGAACTTAGCAGATGGTCCTTGAGGACGATTTACATTGACACGCTTCCTGGCCGATTGCGATGGGCCAGGAGTGGATGTGGAGGCTCTATGTTGATAATCCAACAAGTCCTGAGATGCCGCAGAAGGAACAAGGCCTCCAAACAGACTCAGCTTCAAGCGGAGCAGCCGAAAGCTATATTTACTGTGATCAAGAAATACTTTTGAAAAGTCCAAAGCAACATCACGGCAGATGTGATGAAGTTCCACCGACAAAGCCATATAAACAGAATGTACATGCCGAGATGTCCTGGCCACAGCTTCCAGCATGCTCTGAAGGGTCGCTCGGTTCAAGGATTCTTCCCTCAGCATACTAAAAGCATCAGCAGAGAATAGATCAGCATGAGAAGCTAAAGTGACAATCAGTCGGACCTTCTGTTCCATGGTTTCAATGTCTTTAACAGGAAAGCGTACCCAGGCTCCATTGGAAATACCCAATTCGGCTGCACCGGTATCAAGTTGAGGAGGTTTCATGGTCCACTTTGGGGAATGTACCCGATACCTGGCAGAAGAGACCAAGAGTCGCAACATGGAGGAGGGAACGGCCCACCCACGGCGCTGATGATTAATATTTTGGGCTGTCGAAAACCTCTCAGCAATTTCCTCATTCATAGAAGAATGAGGAAGGAGTAGGTCTGGATGAGGTTCAGCCCCGAGATTTGCTCCAGACTGGTAAAGGAACCGTTTGGACTGTGCAGTGTGTTTCTGGCAGAAGTCATGGGGTAAGAGGAAATATATCTCATTTATTGCCTAATCAATAGACCATACCTTCTCTTCCCCGTCTGTCAAAGATGAAGGAGCAGGTGTAAGAGCAGGCATTACTTGTGCTTCCTCCATATAAAACGCATTATAGTCTACCACGGTGGAGACACTATCATTGAGGACACTGAGCTGAAGAGTGTGTATGAATCACTAAATCCATAGGAGTTGAAGATGGTATAGGAACACTCTGTGATGTGTCCCCTACTGCAACACAGTGAGTAGAGGCTGAAGGAGTGGCAATAACTGGAGAGAGACGAGAACGTCCGTCGGTCCTGGATGAAGTGACGCGTCTAGCCTTGCAAATGGTTTCCACCCAATAATGAGGTGATGGCAGGACACGAGCCACAGCATCGGCTCTGTTATGAGGGCAAGATCCAAAAGCCCAAGGGGACATTCATGATCAAGGCCCCTGTGGCGGAGGACTCCATATCCCATAGAGATTCATTGGGATGACAGGAAAGGGTGGAATACCAGTTCGATCCCCTACCCTAGTCTGAGCCCACTGGTAGAGTCTGAACCCTGAGGCCTTAGGTAATCAGAAGATACAGGATCGTCAACTGATGCATCACTAAGGAACATGTGTTGCCGATCCCTCCCATTGTGAGGGTGCGACACACTACATCTTACAGGGTGGTGGTGGTGTATCTCCTCCTTGACAAGAGGCAGCAACACACTCTGAGAAGAGCGGCGCATCTCTTCTTCCAAGACAGGTAGCGACATGCTATGGAATGGGCGGTACATCTCCTCCTCAATGGAAGGCAGTGGCACGCCATGACTGGTGCATCTTCTCCACAATGGGAGGCAGCGACACACTATGGGATGAGTGGTGCATCTCCTCCATGGGAGACAATGCTACATGGTCACTTTATTTCATTATTGGGATGTATCAAAGTGCTGGGAGGTGTATTCCAGTCAGATGGTGGGTGTGCCTGGGGACCCCCAATAGGAATCTGTCTTGATTCATCAAGCAAAGCCAATGGTGGTAAAAACTGGTGCTAGAAGGATCTGGGATGATAGAATATCTGTTAGGTTTCCACCTTACAAGGAATATGAACTATAGAGAACGCATGTGAAACGTACTAAGGGAACCAAATTGGCAGAGGCATTCAAGGTTCAAAGTAGGAAAAGATAAGGGCGAGCAGATAACAGTTTCTGCTTGTTGCATCTCTAGCAGAGTCAGGATTCAATCTACCCAATCCAGGGGAACCCATACCAAGTTTTGGTTCATGAGGAGTTTATCCCCATCAAATGATAGTCCTGAGATGAAACAAGTTCCTACGTCTCAAGGCTGGGCATAAGACCCAACTGAGTTATGGTGGACCAACAGTGGAACAGATCCTGATGAAGTAACTGAACATGGCCATGGTGAATCAGCCAGTCATCAAAATAATGGATAATCAATGTTCCCTGTATTTGATGTGGGCTGCTACTAATCCCATGACACGGGTGAAAACTCTGGTTTAGACAAAAATGATAAGATTTGTGGTGTGAAGGAAATTAAAGGATGTGTAACAGGCATATATCCAAGGTAACAAAAACTGTTCAGGTGGAATTTTTCACAGATACTTCTAAATTCATTTCATCTCACAAACAACTAAACATAATTTTATCAAATATTGTTTGCATTTTTTGGGGTAGTTTCTATCAAGACTTCTTTCATACAGGTTTCACATTTTATTTGATTCTTATTTTATGCTAAGTTATATATGGAAAATAACAGAGGTGAAACATTATTAAATAATGTAATAAAATAATTGATTTTCAACTGCAAATCATATTTACAACGTCATAAATGTATAATGTTTTAATGATAAATTTCATGTTTTCTTTAGAACATCACGTTACTGTTGTAAAATAATTGCATAAAAAGAGATCACCATAACAGCAAACATGTAGGTCAGAAAGTTTGTTATCTTCTGTCTATTTGCAAAGCTAGCATGTAACAACTTTTTAAATGAATATGTACAACTGATGTGTGCTAACAGCAGAAAAGACCATATGCACAGCCATCGGTCAATGCATTAAGGACGAGTCCAAAAGTTTCAAAATGATGTAAAAGCTCATTTAAACATAACATATACCCATCAATAATATTACATGCATTTATCGACAATATAAAAAGAGGAAATTATTCCATGTTGCATATTTTATATGGTGACAATGTACTAAATTTTACAAAGACTCTGCAGACTGAGTGGACCCACTGTATATGTTTATTCATTTAAGCAGCAACAGTTATAACTGAAGTCAGGAGACTGAAGTAGGTCATGTAATTTACAGGGGTTAATTTGTCAATATTTTATGATTTTATTGTACCTGTTTCACTCATGCTTTGATTCACAATGCACAATGCAGGCTGGATTGTGGTTCAGTGATGCAGTTTTATACAACTGAATTCAGTTTTAAAAAAGATGTATCTGAAATTATTCTAAAACACATTTTTATCAATCAAAATGTAACTGTATTTTAAATGTTAATAACAGAACTCTGCATTAAAATGCAAGCAAATATTGGGTGGATTTTTTTCCCCATATACAAAAATGGTCTTTAAAATAATATTTGTATTTAATAATAATAATAATAATAATAATAATAATAATAATAATAATAATTTGGGCTTAATGCAGCACATAATCTTTAGATAACACATAAAACATACACAATGACAAGATTAAAAAAATACCATGAAATTACAACACAAAAAAAGATGTTATGTTTGCATGGATGTCATGCATTAGTTGGGTTCTCTTTATCATACAACGGTTTCACTTAGTAGCAGAGGTGGAGGGTTAGGGACTGAAACAGTGAGATGGCATATGATGCAGAGATAACCTGATGCATATTCGTGGGGTATCAATTGAGATGGTAGACTATTATTTTCATGTCTATGAGACATCCAGTCTAAAATGTGACCATGCTTATCGTTTGGCTGGGAAAATGGCTATATGAAGTTAAAATGTGAACATAATCTAGGAGATTTTAAGTGTATGCATTTATATGACAATCAAAGTGAAAACTGAAATCTCCAAGAACAATTGGGTTGCCACTTATTGCATCTCGATACCCTAGGAGCTTATGAATCACTAATTGCATCTCCATACAACAGGAGGTAGACAACCTGTTCCAAAAAGTTAGATTCAGTCAGCTTGATATTTGGACTAGGAGGATGGTGGTAGAGTTAGAATAAAAATGCCCTGACCTTTATTCCGTTTTGAGTGAGGTTTGGACCAGTTCAAATTAAATGTTCAAAATTGAAAGTTGTACTGTAATAGTGAACTACAGTATACATTATTCACACAACATCCCGTTTGTTTGTACCTACCTACCAATTTTGAAAACAAAAGGCCCCAAGAATATAAAAAGTGCCTAAAACTTAGTCATTTCATCACTGATTTACAAGTTCTAACCTGATTGTCACCAAGGGGTATCTAACAGTGTCAACTTGGTGTTTTGAATAAAATAGGAGTATATTAAGTAGCACACCTGCCATATTTGCATAAACCAATTTATGTTTCCAAGCAACAGATGTGATATATTTCATAATCTCAATAATTCTGTAAATTTTGGAGTCACTTCTCTTTGAACACTCTTATACAAGAGTTATTTCTTTCTTGTTCTTCAATATTAAGACTAGATGCTGCATATATTGGACACAGACACGACAGTTTATCTGAAATCGACTGTTCTAGAAAGTCTGTCTGCTTGTTACAGAATGAGCTACTGTTTCCTTTGAAGTGCAAACAAGTAGACAATGTTAACAACCCCATGTTTAGAAATTATGAATCAATGAATCAAATGACTAAGTTTTGAGCACTTCTATATCCATGATGCTTTTCATTTTTAATATCGATAGAGGGGGTACAAACAAATAGAAGGGTGTGCAAATACTATGGGGTAACAAATCAATTCATAAAACGGTGATTTCCCTGCATACAAAAGAGTCCCTTATTTAATACTACTGCAACATGTTACACAAAGGACCCTACACATGATATTTGGTTTGCAATGAATAACGATTTAGTTAAACCCAAGTTCATTTACGGTTTTATTTTTTATATTGAATATAAATATTAATTATTTTTTAATTATCTGCTTGAGAAACAATCTTAAACGGCTTTTTATAAACAAATACAAAATTTCTTTCTGGAAAAAGGAGTCATTTTCTCATACTCCATATGGGCTGAACAACACTTTTTTCTTAATTCAAATTTGATTTACATACCTTTTTATACATATTTAGAATGATAAACATTTATCATCATTAAACAGTTATGTTTCAAATATTAAAATAAAAGGCTTTTACTGATAAATTTAGAGCCCTTTTTGCATACTTGGTATGCACTGAAAAAACAATTTTGGTTTAACCGTTACAATCACAGTTTGTCTATATATATTATTTTTTTAAATTTAGATTGATAAACATATTAAACCATTGTTTTTTAAGTTCTCTCTGTAGCAAGATAACCGGGTGGGATTTTTGGATTCACAGCAGAACACTTTTGATGGTGATATAAATATAATGTTTAATAATGGATGACTTGCATGAGGAATTAATTATGAATATGTGCAAGTATATATAATCCAAATATTGGATTTAATTAACATAAGAATGCACAGACTTATTGATGAAAAATACAAATAAATTAATTTAGCAAATACAAAGACAAGGAGTGAATGGTTCACAACGATTTGACAATGAAACGATGGATATAGTTTACTCATGTAGTAAACGATGTAGAATGGTACTCATGGAGTAAAATGAATTCACTCAGGTAGTGAAATTATGGTGATAAAAAGAGGACAGATACATAAATTTCTTTACAGTCCCGAAAGATACAATGGATTTTACAAACCCCAAAATTAGCCCACGGCTAAAGAATTATATGTAAGGAGATACACTCCGTCTTCAGTACACTTTGTTTCAGCTCCATGGCTGCTACAGTTCAGCTTCATAGCTGCTATACTTAATTCCTGTGGTTGGCTATACAGCTTGCACCACGTTGATACCGATCACATAACATTGAACGCTCGGGTCACTCGGGTCACTCTAGACACCTTAGATACTCTGAACACTTCAGTTAAACTTATAAAGTTAAACTTATTATCATAGGAGCAGGGACTTGTCTCAGCAGTAAGACTTCGCGAAAATGCCACGTTTCGGAGCTAGTAACTTCAGTTTTGTACAAAGTAGAAAACTCAATGATGGCTTGATGGATAGAAAAATATCTCAGAAGTAAAACAAGCCATATAGTACGGTCGTGTGCCTTTAAAGACGGAAATAGCAGAAGGAATCGAGGGTCATGTGTGGAGCGAAGTATTTGGAAGTTCCGTACCTTCTCTCTTATATATTATGATAGAGAGGGTCCTATGTCGGAACGGGTCATGGGGGTAATTTAAGGTATTTTTGTCACTATGTATGATTCTTTCCTTTAGATGATGTTTTTGTTTTTGTTTTTTAAACATCAAGCTCGCGTAGAGCACTTGTGTGTAACACAAGGTAACTAACTAGCCCCACCCCCCTATAACTGTATGGTAATGAATCATCCGAAAATAAACAAGTTAACCTGTCTATTTAGCAGCAAACAATGAACACCAAAGGCGGCACATCACATATTAAGCAGATTCCTCAAATATTTGCCATTTGGTTAATTAATTAAATGGGAATGAACGTTAATCACAAAACTGCTTATGATAAATTTGAATTGGCCATACTGTAGTCTGATAATACAAACCCGTTTGTTTGTACCCACCTATCGATTTAAATAATGGAAATCTTTAATGTGATAAAAAGTGCAAAGAACTTAGTAAATTCATTCATTGATTTATAATTTCTAACCTGACTCTGAGTAGAGTGGCCCTAACACCGTCATCTTACGAGCGTTTCATGCTTAACGAAGTTTTCAGTGTAATGGACGGACATGTTTCTGGACAAGTCCATTTTCAGCAAAGGGGTGAATAACGACTAGAGATGTACATGCATAATTCGTCTGCTTCTGATATTTACAGTGTCGAATCAAGCAAAGGAAAATAATGACAACTATAAATTTGCTTTTCATGTGGATTTAACAAGCGGTTTAATTTCTATGTTTATATATGCAGAGAGATATAATTCAAATTCTCAACGTTATGTAATTTACGCGATTACTCAGGAGTTACCGAACATAATGAACTACGTCATTATGTTGTCTGATATAAATAAACTAGTCTATAGTGTACGCAATATGACGCCATGTTAGTATGGAAAGTCCGTTAAGCATAAAATGGTGCAGGGGAAGCCAGCATTAGTGCCATTCTGGTCGCAGTCAGGTTATAAATTATAAATCAATGATTCAATTGACTCAGTTCTGTGCACTTTTTATCACATTAAGCATTCTCGATTTTGAAATCGGTGGTGGTGGTGGTGGGGGTTACAAACAAACGGGGATGTAGAGTCAGAATTCTCTCTCTCTCTCCTTTGTTTGCTAACTCCATGAAAAATATGGATAATAATGATCAGTTAACTCATCCTTCGATACATTTGCAATAGCCAGTTGCTACAGTACTATCAATTATGTGTAAATCTTGTGGCTTCTCGGATTGGGCTTGGGATCTGATTACGTTGGCATTGATGATGCTGTGTTCATCTGTATGCATCCATCCACTATGAAATTAATTATATGCAACAAAGAGATTTCTAAGTCCTCGTGTTTTCGCGAGTATATAGTCTTGAAGAATCATCTAAATACACGTAGATTTGTACAAATTGTAATTCTGGTCACAAACGAAAATCGTCCACCCACCATATTCCTTTCAGAAATGGATCATACAACTTTAAGTCCTATCTACAACCGCGGACAGAGTAGGACAGATTCCTTGGGACCACAGCGGTCAGGGGGTCCACCGTTGTTTCAATCTGTGATTCATTTGGGCCTATGGCGCTTATACTGAAATCAACTTTGTGCTAAAAATAGATCATGATTTCACGGTGCCCGGCTGCCGTCATATTGTTTACGGACAAAGTACCAAGAGGTGCTTAATAACACGTAGTCAATCACAACATATTACGTTGTTTTTATTTGCACTTCCCCCACTATGCAATGTTTTGTTATAATCAACTATAATATATGCGTGTGTATAGTAACAAGTTTGTATATTTTATTTCTTTGTCATCCTTTTGTATTGTTTTCAAATTTACGTTGAGTAAAACTCTTGCATGTACACATTAAAGGATATATATGTGTGTGTGTGTGTGTGTGTCCCAAATAAATATGTTGAAACCAATGTTATTCCTTTATATCTATTTTATTTTCTTTTCAGTTAGTTTTCGTGTGGAAACTATGTATAATTTTAAGGGTGGCTTTTGTCATTAGGGACAGCATTTTTTATAATACTGTTTCCATCAGTACATGCATACAGCTATACTTCCCGACATAATGTAATTGTATATATCTTTTAGTTAAGGAAATGTATTATCCACGTAGTTTAAATATAATTAACCAGTGCTGCTCTTTTCAACACCATAACTCTAATTAACATAATGCATTCTTATATGTTCTAAACTGTCATTTAAAATTATGATTTGTTTGTAAAACTGACATGGAAATAAATATATATATATATATTGTCTCTCCTTTTTTCTTATCTTTGTTACCGATTACAACATACAGAATAAGAAAAGGGTAATAAAATCACTCATGCATAATAATAAAAACAAGAAAAAACAAACATTGATACGTTTTTTAAAACATATATGGAATATATACACAACGTTTCTAGACTATACATGCCAAATATCACATCAATTTTAGCAGATTAATTTTTATGCGCTAAGCAAAATACAAGAAATGGTCACTTTCCTACATACATTCCTCTCTATTTATATGTTCAAACATAAATCACATATAAGAATACTTCATCGTTAATTGGGGAAGAGGGTTCAGTTTACTTGGAATTTTCATCATAAAATATTCAGGGTATATGTATTGGTGATGAAATGCAAGCAATTTGTGTATTATAGAATTCTAGAAATATTCATAAAATTTGATTATATGATTTATACAGTTTCAGGCTTAACCACCACTGTAACTAAATATTGCAATGCACATCTATATTCAAATGAACAAATTTAGCGCCTGGTACATGATTTTCAGTAAGATTAATAACACGGAAAAGATCATTGAACGCCATTACTCTAGTTAACCTTGTCCGAATGGTATTTTTAGAAACTGATATCACTGCGTGTGACGTTTCACAGAGGTAAGAAGTACAAGCGGATAATTTTTTATAGGGCCAATAAATCATGTCCGCTGCCCTGGCCCTCTTAGTACTAATATTAGTACCATTACTCGTACCTCGTGGACAGGGTACTAACATGAGCATATACGTGTCAATGGAGCAAGCTGGGTGTGTTAGCCTAATATTAACAATTTGAACATATTCCTTGCAGATAATCCAATAAATTGAGGAGTCCTCTCATTTAACAGCGGAAATGTCGAAAATCATTGTAGAAAAAGTTGTAAAATCTCGTTTACCTTTTCTATCCGATAGTTTCGTTTAGATCGTCCGCCATATTAGTCCAAATAATGACTGTTTCCTTTCTCGGCCTAGTTTGTTTGTGTGCCATATAAGGACATTGAGTTCTTATTTGGAAACGTAAACAAATCGTAGTAAAAATTTTGGCGCGGTTTGAGTCAGTAGTTCTGCGCATTAAAAGTAAATACGGTTTGTCGGCAACTTTGAAGTTGCACCAAGAAGCCATTACTCGCCACTTGATTGCTAATAACATAGCGTAGAATATCCCAAAATGGCCTGGCAAGCATTACTTAGAAAAGGGGACACGTCGAGAGTTTCCCGTTATCTGTCATAGCGGAGAAGGTGAGCTAGTGTAACCATGCCAATTTATTTTATCGTGTAAGGGCTTAATAAATTCAAAATAAGCCAAACTTATTTTACAACATGATTATACTTATGTAATAGATTTCTACACTGTTTGTTTTTCTGACTTTAGTGATGATTTCTTTTGCTCCATTACATGATATGGGATCAGTTCGTAGCCTCAACCACAACAAATCAAGTTGACATCGTAGCTATGGCCCTCTCTGATTCTTTTTTATGCTGATATCTACTTTTCTGTTTTAGGTAGGTTACTGAACTATGTACTCGTGATTTTTAAACAGACTATTTCTGTGAAGGGTGTACAGATATCAAACCTTTAAAAATTCGTTTGAAACTTAAAAGTTGCCCTACGTTGATTGCTTATGCGTTAAATATTGGAGTGGAAAAAACCAGTTTCGGCTTCCTGAAAAGGTCTATATCGTATGCGTATCGTAGCTGTCATAAGCCTTATACATTTGCATAAAATAACAAAAATTCGATTTTTTTACTTGAGACAGATGTGAAAATCTATTTAGCACCAATAAAGCATAAGAAAAAAAGTGTAATACAGTCGAATATGGCAGAAATTATAATTACTACGTGGTATGTTCTGGCTAGACATTTATATTTAGGTTCATAACTCCCCCATCCCTACCAATGCCCATGTACTTGATTCAGGAGGAAACTAATGATAAGACACTTACCACTTAATTGGCTTATCATTATCCGCCCCCCCCCCCCATCAAATGCCAGTATACAAATGATATTAATTTTGTGTTTTAAAAAAACAGGGGTGGGGATAAGATGCTAAAGATAATTTGAACGAAATTTCAAATTTTTTAACAGATTCAAAAAATATTTATTTCCCTGATATATACACAATTATATCTTCATTTACTTACTTTTGGAGGGCCTTTATTTTTTACAAGGTATAATTATCACGAATGAAATAAAATCACATATTTGATATGGCTATTTATATGCATGTGAATATGACTTTAATATATCTACAAACCAAATCACCCAAATTTAAATACTGCACAAGTGTGCATGTTTGGAATTGTATTATTCTTGAATATATACATTGTTTCCTTAATTTGGCAAAATATACTAGGAGTAGACAAATGATTAGTGGTATGCATATTTCTATGGACACTGTGTCATTATATTTTCATGCCATAATAACCTTCATATTATTTCAATAATTATTTACTTCACCAAATCACAATGTAGACAAAGACAACCTATCTGCTATATTTTCGTCCCATAAAGAGAGAGAGGATGTGAGTTTATGAAATCATGAAAATAATTAGAACCTTACATCACCACTCCTCCAGAAAGAAAACCAAAATTGATAGTTTTGAGTAAAATATATAATTTTAATCTGATTACTGCAAGAAATACACACACACACACATATATATGTATATATATATATATATATATATATATATATATATATATATATATATATATATATATATGTGATATATATATGTGTGTGTGTGTACTTAGATAACCTGTCCTTCAGTTCTGTCATAGTATATTCCCATAAATACACATATCTTTCATTTTAAGACATTCCTCCTTCTGAGTAACAGACCACACATTTTAAATGATTTTTCCATTTTCTTCTTTCCTTTACCCCTTTCCTTTCCATTTTCCTTTTCCCACTATAGTTCTTTACATTTATTAATTAGACCACTCTTCTGTACATTTCCTGTTTCTTATGCCATAGGCTTTACATAGCAAAATCAGATCCGATTTCAAGAAGCTAGTAAATACAACAGCCTTAAGATCATAAATCTGTGATTTCAGTTTTAAAGTGAGAATACAGTTGTTTTTTTTTCTTTTCTGAATGATCTTCCAAGATATATTTAATGTCCAAAGCTAATGCATCACTACTGTGTTTGTGCTTTGATCTCATGACCACCCTCTTTCTCAAACTGCCTGATTTAAATTTTCCATGACTGGAAAATGGTGTCTTTTCTGAATTGACTGTCACCTCTTCTACTGTAACGACGTATCAAATCTTCATATAGATCTCTGATAAATGAAGCAATCATGGCATCGTCCACTTGTATGACACTCATACTGGGATCAAACGTTATGTACAGGAACTTCCTTTTTCAAAAAGTATCTCATTCTTAAGTAATACAGTCTTACAATACTGTAAACTCCCTGTATCATGCCAATGCAATGTATCTACATGTTGATACTGCCACCTTTCACTGTCAACTTGTCAGAAAAATTCAAATACAGAGTCCTTGATGTTAGTTAGACCTTGATTGATATTCTGTCTCCTTTATGTCTCGTGTAAGGTCTGTTTATACTTGCTGTTGTTTTCCAAAAAAACAGCTGAAGTTGTAAGGTGGTCTAACATTTTTACTTGTAAGAAACATTGACTGACCAAGTTATTTTTGTCCTTTCTGTACAAGCTGTTCTTTCCTTTCTTCATATTACGTTATCTACTCTATGCATTACATTTGCCTGCAATATACCTTAATTTTCCTTGTCCTGGCTCTGATACAGTTTGGAAGGTGCACGTGCAACTTGTGTGGTACTGAAAATGTCAGCAGTATTTTTGTCCAAAACAATTTCACAAATTCTGTCAAATATCTCTCCAAATGCAAAAAAGGTATCATCATTTGGCACAAAATTCATGAAAGTTTCAAGAATTTGGATGCATTCCTGAAACAATGAAAACTGGCAAACTTCAGAATACTATTCAATCCATGTATTTGAATCTGGTTTTCTGACCTTTATATTACCACATACTTTATTAAAATACTTTGAATTTTTTGGTACAATATCTCAACAAATATATTCAACTCTTCCGGTGACTTTTTGAAGATTTATGTTAGAGTTACTTTTAATCTCATTTGCTCTGGTGTTATTGCATTATCTGGGATAAGTTGTTTCATTTTTGTATGATCAACATGATGCTCTAAAATGTCAGAGTCATCTGTAGTTAATCTACATTCTTGGTCACAAGATGAAGCAGGCATGTCTTCCCCAATGGACAACATTTCATCAACTTCTAAATTTTCTCCATCAGAAAAGTCAGAGTTATCAGAATCAGAACCTGTTTCATAATCAAAGTCAACACTGAGGTTCTCTAATAAAGAAACAGAATGTCTAAACTTGAATCAAACTGTACAAAACTTCTATTGTAGAATTCATATATGCAAGATCTATGTGGAATCCTTAGCCCCTTTTTATTTCTGGTTCTCCCCATTGCCACATCTAAATGACTTGATGCAAAAATATGTGATGCATCAACTTCATCTATATGTAAAGTCAGTCCTTGTGTCTTGTGAATGGTAATGCTGAACGACAGAATGAGTTTAATTTGATGCCTTGTGGCTACAATCATTTTATCAATGGTACTGTAAACATTAAAATGTTCTCTTCGCAACTGAACTAAATTATTTTCAAAATCAACTGTCACAGAGTCTTCCTTCATTGCCACAACCTTTCCCTGTAAACCATTTACTAGTGCTGAGTTTAAGTATTTGACCAGCATAACTGGACAGCCAATTTTCAAGTATAACACTTTTTGAACACACATATTATTACACCTATTATTGTCACCCTCGTCTATTGACTGATAACACTTTGATACACCATCCATTTCCATAAGTTTGCATGCATTGTATATTTCAGAATAGCAGTTCCGTCCACAAAGTCTGATTGGGTCATCTCTAGGGGGAAAGGTCTCTGCAGCCTCAAGATCAAGTCTTTGTTATCTTCAGGGATTTCTCCTTTTGAAACATCATTGCTATCCTTTATGAAATCTAATACATCTTGTCTTATGACCTCATCAAGGACAATTTTATGCACCAATACCATTCCAAAAATGGTGGATTTGTAACAATATTCACCCAAATCAGAGTCAATGGGTCAGGTACAGGAGGAAGCTGAAAAAGTCCCCACTTGCAATAACTTGTATACCTCCAGAATGTGAACCTGAATGTTTAAACATTTTACATACATATTCATTTTGTTCAAAAGGTTTCAGTGAAAGCATATCAATTTCATCAATTTCCACCAACATCAATAGTCAGTGTCATTAAAGCAGAGGTTCTATTTGCTAACTTTCTGGCGAAGCATAATTTACCATTCTTGATTGCTGATCATTTTATTGAGCTGTGTAAGGTTATGTTTCCTGACTCGTAAATTGCTTAGAAATTTCGCTGCAAAATAACTAAGGTAACAAACATTGTTAACAATGCACTGGGTCCAAGGTATGACAATCAAGTTGCGTTACTATGCAAGGAAAACCATTCTCAGTGATGATGGATGAGTCTAATGACAGTGGTGATAAACATTGTGCAGCAATTCTTGTAAGGGTGCTTGACGGTGACATTCACAGAGTGACAACCACATTCCTGGATATGCCATTTGCTATATTGGAACTGGTGAAAACTTTTTCAACTGTCTTCAAGAAGTCTTAACAAACATACAGATTCCATGGAAGTACCTAGTAGATATCATTTTATTTTAAGTTCCAAGCGTAGAGAGGTGTATGCAGAATTCCTACAGTTTACCAACACTGAGGAGTACAAACTGGTCAAATATTGTAGCAAGCAGCGGGGGGGGGGGGGGGGAGGGCGAATCGGACATTTGTCTGAATCGTCATTTGGCTTAATTAATACTTTCTGCACTCAGCGGATCCGGTGTCGTCAGCGCCCGGTAAAAAAAAAAAGACGACGTCGTCGTCGGGGGTCGTCCAATCGTCATTTAGTTTAATTGATACCTTCTGCACTCAGCGATCCCAGCGTCGTCAGCGTTCGGTAAACACATCGACGACCGCGTCGATGTCATCGCCCCCCCCCGCTGCTAAGTAGCTATTTACAATTTAACCGAATATTTGGTCAAGTCCGATACGATATCGTGTCCGAGGATCATGTAAATTTATCGTTACAAATCCATGTGGGGTCGACTGAGCATGACTAAAAAAGTTTCGAAAACCATTAAAGTCCATGTCACCGCCGCACCATGTCTGCCAAATATTTCGTAGCGTGTGTGTATCAACGTCGTTGAATACAGCAAGAATATTACAGTTGTCTCTGATTACTTTTGGAATCTGAGTATACCGTTGAGTGACATATATCACGTCAGTGTTTTTATGCCTGCCTCTGGAAAATATCCTAGCTGGGTTTTTTTGATTGTCTAACATAACATCATCGTACACGACTAGATTGTTAACGTCGCCATCAATATCATCGATACCTGGTGCATCATTGATATCTGTAATAAACTCGATGACATTTTTTTTAGCGATCGCTGATGCATTCTCGTTGAAATCTTTCAACACCTCGTAGCATCGTTGATCATCTACGCTAGGAGCAACCAAATACAACTTATCCCACTTCATCCATCTCATTATTAAATTGAGTAACAATTGCGTCTTGCCGGATCCAGATGGTCCGATGATAATCATCCGGATCGAGTTTGGTAACGCTGCAACATGCTTAACTGGTTCTCTTGTTTTAGTCGCTGAAAAGTCAATTATATTCATGTCTCTATACATAAATTATGGATCTATATTGTGTGAAGTTAAGAGTGCGTACTGGCACAAATGATATGACAACTGTTACAACAAGAAATAACAGATCGGCGCTTACTGGTAAGTGTGTACAATGCGGTACAAAGAAATTTAGATTTATTTCTATTAAACCCGGGGATGTTTTAAAAAAAAGCGAGGAGGTGATATTGCAGCCAAGTTATCAAAACTCCCCGGACCCCCGTGGGCAAAGTATCCAGGAGAAAAACACCTCCCAGGATATAGCTACTGTGGCCCCGGAACGCGATTAGATATCAGACTCGATGATCAAAATCAGCCCAAACCCGGTGAGTACCCAATAAACGCTATCGATAAGGCGTGTCATGCTCATGATGTTGCTTACAAAAGTAGCGATCTGCAACAGCGTCATATCGCGGACGTAAAATTAATTCACGCGTTAAATGCTATTCCTGATAAATCCTTCAAGGAAAAATTGGCCTCATGGTTGGTAAAATCGGCTATGAAAGGTAAATTAATGATTGGAAGCGGAGCTTCTCGCGCTGGTAATTGAAAACGCTAGCGTTTATAATAACAACATGGAATCCATCTATTATTCTCCGAGAGGATACTGGAAGGGGAAGGCCGCAATTGGTAAGCTTGCAAGCGCTGCAAAGGTAACAAAGGCCACTGCGGCTAATTGGTTATCCAGACAGGCTATATGGCAAATCTATCTACCACCGCCTAAACAAATCAACTTCTCGCGCTTTGATGTCAGCGTACCTAATGAAGTTCATCAGGCTGATATACTATTTCTGCCGCATGACAACGGTTACAAATACGCGCTAACCGTAGTTGATGTTGCGAGTCGATACAAACAAGCAGAGCCGTTAAAAACAAAGTCAGCAACTGAAGTAGCCGATGCGTTTGAGCGGATTTATCGAAGAGGTCCTCTGCGCTGGCCAAATCTATTACAAGTTGATCCTGGTAGTGAATTTCGCGGCGCTGTTTTATCAACGCTGAAACATCATAGCGTCGCGGTACGACGAGGTTATACTGCGCTACATCGTGATCAGGCAATTGTTGAACGATTTAATCGGACTCTTGCTGAACGGTTTTTTGGATATCAATACGCGAAGGAATTCATCCAAGAAAAACGATCTCGTGAATGGGTTAAAAGGTTGCCAGGCGTAATTGCAGCGTTAAATAACGAGATTACCCGAGCAATCAACATGAAGCCCAGCGACGCGATTAAATACGAGTATATACCCGGAAGATCAAAAATAAATAGCGTTTCCAAGCCGATTCTCGGCGATGTCACTGTTAGATATCTGTATGAACCAGGAGAGCTTGAAGGCGGTAAAAAAAGAGCTACTGATCCTATTTGGAGTGTTACCACACATGACATATCAACGATAACACGATCAACTGGTAGACCACCGATCTATAGACTGGATTCAACTGCTCCTCAGCGCGGATTTACACGCGAGCAACTACAAGTGATACCTGACGATACTCAATTACCCCCGCGTGGTCTTAACTAGCGCCGTTGCGTCTATTGCACTCAAGACAGGTCAATCTCACATTGTTTTTGACATGACCGAGACTGTTATCGATCCTGTCCACGGTAAATTGGCGAGCGTCTTTATCCGAATAGCGCCAACTCATTATACAATTACAACTCGCGCAGTGATTATTCTGTTGTTGTCGTAACGCAATTATTAATTCGGCATCAATATCAAAACGCCGCTGTTTTTTTTATCCTGTTGGCGGTAACCCGAGAGTTTTCTATCAATGACGCTTGCATCGATGATGTCGTTGTCGTTGGTGACTCCGTCAGTGACTCCGTCAATAAGGATTCTTCGAAGCTGATTTATCCTCCGTACTCGTGACACCGCAAGATAGACTAGATTTGACCATTCGATGCGATTATCAATTATCCAAACAATTGTGTCCGTGATGGTTAGTCCCTGCGAGGAATGTATTGTCGTTGCGTATCCTAGCGTCCACGGGGATTTATCAGCACGTAGCGCGTCCTCGACGACGCTGATATCAACGAGCACAATATCATTCAGCACGAGAATTTGTTTTTCTGTCCGGCCTGGAATTTCAACTTCAATGTTCTGCCGCCGTGTGTCCGCGGGTCTATAACATAACGGCACTGGACGCGTTGGAAACTTTTCCTTATGCAACGTAAACAACTTCCGCTGAAGTGTGTCTCTGACTATCTTTCTACTCGCTACAATCAAATCGTTTGGTCTCCATGTTTCCCAGAATTCATTTAACGGCGTTTCCGGAATCACCTCGCGGATTATTTCACACTGAATTCTATCCGGCTGTAATCTGATTAATTTTTTAACCTCGCGCAGTTGTTCATCAAGTGCTCGGTAATCAGTATCGGTTTCTTCATAATAGTCCACAAAACCCTTTAACCAATCATGTGGGCCCTCGCCGACAAATGGTGGTGGTTGGCCATGGTCGCCACACATGATCACCGCTGTATTCGCGCGCAGCAACCACTCAAGAAACATTTGTAAAACATCTAACGAAACAGTACATATCTCATCCCAGATGATAACCTCAGGAATAAATTTTTCCCCCATTCGATCAGGAGTCCACTCACCGCCGCTGTATCGAAAAAAGCTGTGATAAGTAACGGCGTCAACATTTCGTTGTTTTATCTCTCGCGCTAGTCTATGGGTCGGTGTAAGCACGATTATACTTGCCCGCGTTCGAAATAATTCAATTGCCCGAGTCGTCTTTCCTGACCCGCCACAGCCGCTTAAATAAACTGTTTTGTGCCTACAAATTGGATCAGAACACGGTGGTGCATTAGACCATTCTGACAATTTATCACCGCGTAGGTAATTGTTTTCAACGGTGACATCTGCTGACGGGGAATAATCGCGTCGTATTTCATTTTTAATTCTCCATGTGCCCCAACTCTCGTCCGGACTAGTAAACTCGGCTATGTTTCCCTTATACTTTACGTCAACATAAAACGAATCAACGGCTACTCTAACCGCGGTGTCGGGAAATTTATTTATCATCGAGAATAAATTTATGCAAGCATAACCCAGCATAGACGCCCTCAAATGCGGGTATGCTGGGCTGTCTCCATCGCTGTAGGTAACAACTGTACCCAACCTTGTTCCATTGGACAAGAAAGCTGTTTCGCAGTTCACGTATCTATTTTTCGCCACTGCGTCCTTGATTACGAAATCATATTCTGCGTCATCTATAATCAGCCGTGAGCAATATCGTTTGTAGTCGCAGTTTTTTCCACCTTGTGTGAACTTACCAATTATTCTTCTACCGAGATCTTTTGCCTCGCGGTTTCGTTGGTTGAATATCCTCCTGGACCATTCGACGATATATTCCTCGTCGGCATCGATGTGTTTTCTGGACTCGTCAATTATGCTATCTAGACGCTCCGGTTCTGGTAACCAGACTTCAGTCTGCGCTCGATATGATACAATCGCGTCACTGACAATCAACGAAACTAGCATTTTACAATCAATCATATACCGTAGCAGCGCTACTGGCAGCCACTTCTTTTCATTCATGTGTCTACCGATCCAAATATAGCAACAGCGATGAAGTCCTGCCGCGAACTCAAATGATACTATGCGAGAGAATCCGGTTAAATCAAAATCAGGCAGTGGTCCATTAATAGCAACACGAGTCATTTCATGTCTGGGGTGTCCAAATCGTCTAAAGTACTCAGCGGCGGATCCATACCCGAGAAAACTCGCTGGATAACAGGCAACCATATCAACGGAAATCATAGCGTCGCGGCTGTATTCAGTGTTCCATAGTCCACCGTGATAGTATTCCAAACAACTGGATTGTACATCCGGTAGAAATTCCTTGCGCGTTGGACTCCACGCATTTTTCCTCGCTGCAACATGAGCCGCAACCGATGGAATCGTAAAACAATTTGTTAGCAGTTGTTCATCATGCTCTTCAAATTCCATGGCGGTTTTTTTCATCTTATTGTGAAACGCTTCAGTGCGATATAATTCACCGTTTGGTCTTACAAACTGATCAAAGGTATCAGCGCTGCGAAGTAACCACACTGATACAGGTCGTTTTTACACAAACAAGCAATAGCATCAAATAGTTTCCTCTCCGCGAGAAAACCATCTTGTATAAATTCCCCCGGGATATACTTTACTGTTCTATCCCGTGGAAACACTGTGATCGCGGGCGTCCACGCGTGTTCGTTATGATCAATAATTTTGATTGGGACTCCCTTTGATTTATACTTTGATTCGTGTAATACTTCACCGGTTATCGTTGTAACGGTTATTGGAAATCTCAGCGATGTTTCTAATCTCGCTATGTCGCTGATGGTTGCTCCTCGCTCGCGCACTGTCTCCTCCCACCGGTTGATTTTGCTACGTCGTAAATCAGTCAATTTGTTTCCTCGACACGCATTTGTAAAATGCTCTATTATTCGTTCTGCTACACAATTTATCCCCGTTGACTGTCTCATTGGTTTCAGTTTTCCGATATCAGGTTTCTTGTTTAACGGGTATATTCCATAAACAACTGCTGTTTCAGGATACGCTCGTTCATAGTATGGTCTGTCAATTCCGGTTAACAGCCCCGGCTTGGAGTCGCGGCTAATAATGACTGTTTTCTTGTCGCTGAGAACTGGTTCAAATTTATCACGTATGATCCAATTACCTGATTCCACCCGGACAATAAATTTTACTCTGAAGAAATACTTGCTGGAGCCAAGTTGTGATATTATCGTTGCTGCGCGGTTGTCGTTCATGGTAGCATCAACAACGCCATCAATTCGAAATG
This sequence comes from Sinohyriopsis cumingii, assembly GCA_028554795.2. NCBI lineage: Eukaryota > Metazoa > Mollusca > Bivalvia > Unionida > Unionidae > Sinohyriopsis > Sinohyriopsis cumingii. Next base: position 98,779,210 of record CM068838.1, read on the forward strand.
TTGACCAACTATGAGATGCACCATCACGCTTGAATTCATTGATACAATCACGGATTTTATTCAACAGGGTTCTATCGTTTATTAACGCTTTTGGTGTGTCCTTGAGGACTCTATCGAGATTGAACTTAATATTTTTCCAGGGCTTAATTGCTGCTAATCTCTCGAACTCATCCATATAATTAAAACAAGTATTTAAATGAAAGAATATAGTATAATGAATAAATGCAAATGGTTGATGATTGGGTCGACAACCCCGTGCAATAAATCATGTAGAGGTGAATTCTGCGGGTACCATTTACAAAGCGTTCGTAATGGTTCTCTTGGCCCCCTCCCGTGCTTGGTTTGTCACGTTGGTGTAAGAGGAAAATCGCAGTTGTGTATCAATTGTGGCGGAAAGCGATACAGAGAGTTAAAACGCTATTATGACAAGCGAATTAAAAACGCCGTCATTGACCCCACCGCTGACTTCGTCATTAAAACCCCCCAAGACTACGTTGAAAGATTCATAATTAAACCAAATAATAAATTAGACAAGTAGTATTATTATACAAATGGACCGAGAATTTCAGCCGCATCCCCTGCTCGTCAATTACGAGGCGTCTCGCGACGGCATTGTTAGAAATCGTAGACTGAAGAAGCCGGTTGGTACCGTAAATAATCACGGGTATTTGATATTTGGTGCCGGGGGGGGGGGGGAAATTTATCTTGTTCACAGGGTGGTATTTGAAGCATTTAACGGACTGATCAACGACGGTCTCGTTATTGATCATATTAATAATAATAAGACTGATAATTCTCTTACAAACCTGCAAGCCATCTCTCAGAGTGAAAACAATAAAAAAGGCCAAACTGGCAAGTTTTCAAAGCAAGCAAGGGGCGTCAAATCGTTTGATACGTCAACGCACGAGGAAAAAATATTTCAGTCGATGAATGAGGCAGGAAAATATTTCGATATTTGTAGAGCCTCAGTTCGAGATGTTGCAGAGAATATAACTAAAACAGCGATCTCAAAAAAGACGGGCCACAGAATTCGATTTTTATATATAGATACGAAGTCACCGGCGCCCATGGCGCTGACGAAGTCGCCATGACAGTGTGAAACGTTATTGTCTGTTCCGGAAGAAAATAAATTATCCTACGGTTAACACACCTCGGGATTGATACGCGGGGTTTCATTTTTCTTTTTATTTAAAAATAAGATGTTTTATAAGAATAATGAATATCGAAGACATCAATAATATATTAGCCGAGATTTCAAAATTAAAAAATCAAGGAATTGAATTATCTGATGGTCTCGACAGTGAAAAAATATTATCCGATTATGAAATTATTAACGAGCAATCAAAACGGGGGCGTTTTACCCTGGCCCGCGAGTACTTTTTTATAAAACGATTACAACATACGATTAATGAAAACTTGTACCACAATGACGCAAATGCATTCATTGGACTATTCACTGCCGTTGAAATAATACGAAAAAAACTCGGACGTGTTTATGAACGACGCCGGGAGATTTCTAGCAAGATCAAAAACATTAGAAGGATTATAGACGAAAACTCCGGCGAGAAATTAGAAATTGCTTCGCAATTGCAATAATGGTAGGCGAATCACTTACTACTCGGCTAGCCAGAGAGCGGCTAGCGGCGCTTAAAAAGTTCATACCGTTACGAGACAGGGTCCGAGAACAACTTCAAACGCGGCAACAAATGCAAACTGATTTTGCTGTTGGAAGCGAACAACTCTTTGCCCCGGTAACCAAAGCGACCAAAGATGTTACGGCGGCAACTGTACCCGTCCTCGATGCGCTTGAAAAGATAGCGGCTCAGACCGAACAAACAAAAAGGTCTTTAGAAACACTCCCTGCAAAAATAGCGGCTGCTACAACACGGAGGCCACCACCACTCGCTATAACCGAACCACAAGAACCTTATGTTACAATGGCCGACGAGGAAGAACTAGGCGCCACCGCAAGAGAACCAGAAGAAGAAATACCAGAAGAAGAAATACCAGAAGAAGAAATACCAGAAGAAGAAAAAGAGAGGGGTATACCCCGTAATGTACTCAAGAAGAGCACAATAGATCAAATTAGAGGCCTCAGCTATGATGAATTAATTAATTTTGCTGCCAACAATTTTGCTAAGAGCATACGAGATAAGGAGCATATCAATAGCTGTTACGAGAAAAAATATAAAGTCGTTAAAGGATTGGACAAGAATAGTGTATTTGGCGAGTAAACACGAGAATGCATTATCACCGCGTGATAATAAATATATAATATTCCACAATGAAGTAAAAAGTATAAAACCAAAAAAAGGAAAAGGATACTCTGTTGGTAAAGAATCCTACGGCGTTACCTGTCCTAACAGTGTTCTCAGTGATATATCACGGCTAGAGGTACTAATCGGAGGAAAACGAGCCGGAAATAATTCCCCGGAAATAATCAATGAGGCCGCTGATATTTGTAAGCGGTTATTTACGGGCGGTATCATGGACATTAGTGCGTATCGAACGCTCATAGACGAACTCGTGGATGATTAAAAAAATTATCGTTTTTGTTAATTCTGGCCGTTTTTTGCCATTTTTTGACCGTTTTTTGCCATTTTTTGACCGTTTTTGACAATTTTTTGAGGGCAAAAACCCCAGGAAATCATTTAGAGAAAATCGATGTTTTTGCTGAAAAATCAAAAAAAAAAAACGACTATAGGCAACAAAAAATGACCAAAAATGACTAGAAATCAAGAAAAAACCGGAAAAAAACCGGATTTTTATCGAGGGTAAGAACCCAAGGAAATTTTGATAAAATTTATTCCGGTTTTCCACACGGCGGTGGGAAGGGGGGTCAATCACTAATTGAAAAACCGGTGTTTTTATAATAAGGATGATCATACACTACAACCACGATAAACCAGTACTCGTCTACGTGGTAAACTCGCGATTGCCTGTTTACCGCGCGTACTATGGAGATGGTCTCGGTAGCACCATTGCGGGGTTATTTACAAGAATGGCTCCAAAAGTAGCGCCGTTAGCTAAACAATTAGGAATGAAGGCTATTGATGTTATTCGTGATAAGGGTATTAGTGCTATTGGAGATGTTGCCGGAAAGGCGCTTTCAGCCGCGCGGGACAAACTAATGTCGTTGGTGAGGAGAAAAAAACAGAAACCACCGGTGATGCCATCAACGACAGTGATGCCTGCGAATGTCAGTAAAGTAATAAATAACGCCGTGGAAGAAAAACTAGCGTCGTTGGTAAACAATAATCAAGATGACATCGCAAACATAATAGCGGGAAGTGGTTTAAAACCACGACGATGATTTAGATGCATCAGCGTATTATTAAATAAAATGTTTGAACGAACAGCTGACCCGGCGTTTGATATGTACGCACCAGTGCACAAGGATGATTCTGTCCGTAATTATCAATTTTATTCCTATCATGCAGTACAACCCGACATACGATCGCGAATTGAACTTCAAGTCCATGATACCAGTAAATACTTTTTGCCGTGTGAAGCGTTTATTGAAATCGAAGGAGAACTTGTAACAGAGGCCGATACTCCTGCTGTACCAGCACCGTATCCAGATGGTACCAAAGTTGGCTTAGTCAATAACGGCGTGATGGCGCTATTTGAGAGCGCAAAATATCTCATTGACGGGCGAGAGATCGAGTCTATAGAACGCGATGCTGATGTTGCTACAACAATAATCGGGCTAGCAAGATATTCCGACGATTATACAAGATCAGCGGGTCCATCTATGATGTTTGCAAAGGATACTAGAAACACTGCTGGAAACTCGCAATTTGTGGTAAGACGACCAAGAAATAATGCTAATAACAATGACGCTGATGTTGAGAGTATGATTATAAACAGCGATCCTAATTTTAACATCGGAGCTGCAACACGCATATCAATGTTAACAGGGGCGCGCAGATCTTTCTCATGCGCGATTCCACTGCATCATATATTTAGATTTTGTAGGAACGTGCGAAAAGTTATCTACGGAGCAAAGCATACCGTGGTGCTTGTGCGAAAAGGTGATGACAGAAATGCAATTTGGAGAATTTCAGCGGATCTTGCAAATCCAAATAATGACCCTGGTAAAGTCGTTTTAACTAAAATATTATTGTGGATGCCAGTAATGACTCCATCCATTACCACAGAGGCACGATTGCTATCCTTTATGGAGCAGGGAGGAAAATCATTACTAAGTTGGCTAACAACAACAACAGATACTAAGCAATCAAATATCAATGGTATTTTCACATGGAACCTGGCATCACAACAAGGCATTTCGGCTCCGCGTCATATATTTGTTGCGTTGCAGGATATGGCGAGAGTTGATAATCAATTATTCAGCCATATGATATTTGATCGATTAGGCGTTACTGACGTCTCGCTGAGAATAAACGGCCAGCAGGAACCATCTGAGGATATACAACTTAATTACGGTCAAAACCATGTCGCACGTGTGTACCATCGATTGCTGTCGTATATGAGTCGTGATCAAAACGTCGACACTGGTTTGCAAATATCACAATATGATTTCAAAGAACTATATCCGATCTATTACTTTTCGCTGGAACATCTTGATTTAACAAGACAATCCGTCGTTGATATACACTTCCGAGCTAATGTAACTCGCGGCGCTATTGCTAATTATAGAGCTATTGCTGTCATCCTCAGCGATAAATCAATGCTGCTAGAAGGTGTTGGTGGACGAATGAGAATCGTTGATGCGCCAGTGGAAAATATGTAATTGAAAGCACAAACACGTTTACAATAAAATGTCGTATAGTGTCGTCAGTGTAGAGTTGACTGATGGTCAAGTCAAAAAATTACGATCAAAGTCGGCTAAACAATGCGGAACCACAATAACGCTGAAGCCGTCGCAGATGGCAGGTGGTAATCATAAGATATCGTTGACGGCGCGTCAAATAAAACATTTCAATGATGCGATGAAGAATAAAAAGGGTGTTCAAATAGATTTTTCGGCCGCAGCGATTAAAAACATGGAAAAGACCGGTGGGATATTTCCGCTGTTAGCTGCGATTCCAGCGTTGATTGCCGCGGCCGCACCAGCAGTGGCTAAGGCGGCGGCGTTGGGGGCCGTTGGTACCGCGGCGGGGATGGCATTGAAGAAGGTAACCGGGAAAGGCTATAAAAAAAAACGACCCGTAGCCGGAAAGGTTCTAAGACTACCGGGAACCCCGTATTCATGGTACTCGGGAAAGGGTCTAAGACTACCGGGAACCGTTTATTAACGCAGGAGTCAATGACTCCCATGTCTAATTTTGATTTAATAGACGCCGCAAACGCGCTAGCGATAAAAAACTTCAGGGGTGTTTTTATGAGGGATCAATTACCGGCGGTACCAAGGAATATTGAAACCGGCATAATTAACCTCGATGGGTCCTCCGGAGCGGAAACTCATTGGGTTGCGTACGCGATTGATCCGCGCGCGATCGTCTATTTTGATTCATACGGGTTAGCCCCGCCAAACGAGTTCATGCGGTATATCCGGGCGTGTTCAGCCCCGGTTTTTTATTCCACTCTGCCAACACAGCGATTAAGCGACCCACCGATATGTGGCCGTGAGGTATTGAACGTACTCGCGGCGATTTCATCATCGCGGAAACCACCTCATGTGGTTGTAAACGAATACACTAGTGGGGTCGTAGAGGCCCGGCGGGTTAATTAAAAACACCGTTTTTTTTACAATAACGATGATTGATATTTGGGGACGACCGGTTTCGGCGCTGAAAGGATCCACGGAAGCGCCCGCCACCGATGACATAAAAAAACTAATTGAGAATGAAATCGCTGATACGTTGAATCTAACAAGTGTTGACCCGGGCGAAATAGTTGTATTTCAAGACCGCCAGGGCAAATTGAAATCCAGTAATGTGTCGCTAGATGACGTTTTAACACGACGGCGTGATGCCGCCGAGGGCACTATCGCGCTGTATACCGGCGACGGACGACTCAAACCGGGTGAACATATATCGGCGGTAATGTTAGCCCAGAGCGGTATTATAAAGTTGGATAAATCGATGGCCGAACTTGACATACAGATAAAAAAATCTGCCACCGAGGTGAAAAAATCTATCACCGATATACAACTCACTACCGCTAGTTTTTTCGGGACCCCGACGGTAACCGAACCGAATCTTGCAACAATAAAAAATACTATTTCGGAGTTTACAACGCTGTTGGGCCAATTTTACACGTTACGAAAAAATTTTAACAGGGTTGATAGCGCCGTTGATAAATTCCTTGGTAAAAAAAATGTCAAACCGGATGAGATTACAATAACTATAAATGATATCACTGCGTATGGACAGGAAATATAAACAATCAAACTTGATGTTGCAACGAACAGAAATGGTGTAGACGTGCATGAACGGGAAATAGAAATAATCGGCGCTAATGTTGCAACGATCATAAATAATGTAGACTCGCATAGACGGAAAATAGAAACAATTAAAACTGATGTTACAACGATCATAAATAATGTAGACGCGCATACACAGGACATAATGACAATCAGAGCTGATATTGAAGCGAACAAAAGGGGTGTAGACGCGCATACACAGGAAATAGGAACAATCAAAACTGATGTTGAAGCGAACAAAGGGAATATAGACGCGTATTGGCGGGGAATAGGAATAATCAAAACTGATGTTGCAGCGAACAAAAAAGGTATAGACGTGCATACATATGAAATAGGAACAATCAAACTTGATGTTGCAGCGAACAAAAAAAGTATGGCCGAGAATACACGGGAAATAGAAACAATCAAAACTAATGTTGCAGCGAACAAGAATAATATAGACGAGAATTTGCTGAGAATAGAAATAATCAAAACTGATGTTGAAGCGATTAAAGACGGACTACCGAGAGTAGTAGAGCAATTCGAAAAAATAAAAATCCCTCATGAGAACACCATCAACACAGTATACACAATTCGGCATGGATCATTCGATTGGACTCCTACACAGAATACAGTAAATATTACCGCAACTGTTAAGGGCATTTATCGATTGACACTGGTTTCAATGATGCAGTTTAATATATTATCGTCGAGTTCATCCGGGTTTAACAATACAATATCAACAATTATAGACAGGAACGCAACTGAACAGTTTACAATTTATGCCGTTGATGGAAATTTAGCCGGGGCAAACATTACATGGTATGTGGAATTTGTAGCGAATTTAAGTAATTAAAAACACTAGCTCTTTTAAAATAAAAATGACCACCAGGGTAATTGAATCAGAGGTATCACCGACGTCACATCAATATCGATTCGATACCGCAAAAGAATTCTCCGCGAACTTGAAAACGCTTTCCGAACAATACCGCGCAAAAATAAAAAAATACCGCCGAAAAATAACCGCCATCGACGCGGTCGTGTACTCGGTGTCGGGTATAGTAGCCGGTACCGGTGTTATTTTATCCACGGTAACCACGATAGCCCCGATCGCTGTTCCAATCGCTATCTCCGCGATGACAACAATTGCTGGAGTCGCCAACGCAATCACTAAAAAGATATCATCGTGTTTTCAGAAAAAACTCGACGAGTATACAGTAAAACATCAAATAGTATCCGACGCGTACTCGAAATTATCCGGGTTGATCTCGTTATCGATTGATAATTTGTTCATATCCGATGTTGAATTCTCCACGATGGTCCAGTTGTATAGCTCCGCGATGTCAAAAATCGAGGATTTTCAACTGGAAGCCGGAACCACTTCAATGGGCTCTGGTTGTTGAAATTAGACACAAAAAACAACGAATAATAATAATGTCGCTGAACCCCGAAGGGTTTCAATTACTTCAGCGGATCGCGGAGAATACCAATCCGGTACAAACAAATATGATATCGATAACGTCAACGAAACCCGAATTCAGTGTGAACTTCCCGTCGCCGGTTCCAGTGAAGGAAATAGCGCTGGCAAAATCGCGAGTATATCACAGTTGGCCTAATATTCGAGCGGACGCATTTAACGGACAACAACCTAATAACTCGCTGGTTTTTGCACGGACAAATAAACCCGATGGGACCCCAGACTGGGAGGAGGTTACAATACCAACTGGGTCATACCAAATAGAACAAATCAATAAAGAATTTCAACGCAGGATAAAATCGATCACAGGAAAGGAATCAAAAATCGCTATTACGGTTCATGAACCGACGTTATCGTCGACGATTGAAATAAGCACACCGGGGTATATGGTTGATATCTATAACAGTTCAATAAGAACCATGCTAGGATGGCCTAAGAATCCACCTCATGAAATCCCCGCGGACAAGCAATCGTATCATGAGATTAATCCCAGTTATCGAAATAAATTGTCTACTATGAAAAACGCGTTATTACCCAGTATATTTGCATTTCAAGACAGGAATAACATGCAATGGTATTTTCAGTATGGGGAAACTCCTGAATTGCGCACCACATTCGTAATTAGTTTAAAGAATATCACTGATATGTTTGCCGAGATTAATCATTATTACCAATTACAACTAGAACAGCTACGGGAGACAAAAGCACAAAAACACGTTGAGGTGTTAAATCAACTTATATCAGACATGGAATATATCAATGAACGAATCGTTGAGACAATATCCGCTAACAGCGATGATAATAAACAACGATTCCTAACCGAGTATAATATCGCAGAAGCCGATTTACCCGATTTCAAGTTTTCAGGATACAACGCGCCAGAACTAAGAAAGTCTCTTAATGATTTTCCCAGTTCATCAACTCATATCCTCAGACACGATAACGGAGATGATGGTAGGCATATTGCCCCGTACAACGTAAATATCGCATCGGTGATAGCAATTAATCTAGTGTGTGATGCTATCGAAGGGAGTTACCAGGTAGATACCAAGCAATCAAATCAAGCTCAACAGGGATATATCCTTTATTCATTTTCACCAACAGCCCCTCCGGGATTTTTAATCGTTGAGAGTCCGATTAATCCGGTCTATATGCGATGCCATGATCGGTTTTTAACGAGAATTAATTTTAGAATTACCGATCAGTCAAATAACCTAATTGACCTACAAGAGGAGGAGTTAGTGATCACTCTGTTTGTAAAATCATAGCAGCAGGGGGGGGGGGGGGCGATGACATCGACGCGGTCGTCGATGTGTTTACCGAACGCTGACGACGCTGGGATCGCTGAGTGCAGAAGGTATCAATTAAACTAAATGACGATTGGACGACCCCCGACGACGACGTCGTCTTTTTTTTTTACCGGGCGCTGACGACACCGGATCCGCTGAGTGCAGAAAGTATTAATTAAGCCAAATGACGATTCAGACAAATGTCCGATTCGCCCCCCCTGCTGCTTAGCACAATGTGTCTGTCACTCCAGAAATGCATTGCACACTTCCTTCAACGGTCGCCAGGTCTTCACTCATATTTCGAGAGCCATGAAGATGCTGCGAAGACGGGGGGTAGAGTGAACAGAACTGAGGACAACCTTACAATCCTAGAGATGAAACTGACATATCACTTTCTTCTATACATCATGGAACCACTGAATGACTTTAACACCATTTTCAAGGCTGGTGATGCTATGGTGGGACACCTCCATGTGGAGATGGAACTAATTCTACGGAAATCATGGGAAAGTTTGTGAAGATGAGTGTTATCACTGCATCAGCCAACATTACGGAAGTCAACTTTATGTCACTAGAAAATCAGCATGACAACTCTTTGTTAGCAGTGGGTAAGGAAGCCATACGTTTTTTTACAACAACCAAGACGACATTTCTGCAATCCAGCTGAGCTCCTTTTTTTAAGAATGTGAGGTCCTTCTATGAGGAAGTTACAGCAAAGATGATAGCCAAGTTTCCATTTAATGACCAGTCCCTGAAGGCACTTTGTTACCTGAATCTTGAGAGGAGATTGGAGATTTCAGTAGAAGCTATGCTTCAGCTAAGTGACAGACTGGTTACAGCAACTGACAAACAGTGTCAACCTGAAGATGAGTTCAGGGACTTCCAGCTCTACCCAGCCTCAGACCTGCTCAGTTTCACTCAGGGAGAAATATCATTCGATATATTCTGGGTAGACATGATCAGAGTTTCCACACCCTTGAAGAAACCCAGATTCCCAAATCTAGTGATGCTCTCTATGGTAGTACTCAGCTTGCCACACCGTAATGCAGACCCTGAGCGCTGTAACCTGGGTGGGGGCAACCTGTTATGTTGTTACAGGAGCTGCCCCCCCCCCTCCTTTTTCATTTACGGATACTCATAATTTTCTTGGTGACGAGCCCCTATCCACTACGGAGCACTATGCACTATGCGGAATGCCTACTTACTAGTACCCTACTTTTTGTTATGTGAAACTGAAACTACACTGCTGCTGATAGTTTTGGTGATTGTGGTCTTGCAATTATGTACGCATAAATTCAGCTACCTCCAAAATTTGAGTAAAACGAGAAAATCTGTATAAGGTTATTACTGTGATGTTAGTCCTCAAGTTAGGCTTGCAACTTCCCAGTAGTAACAGCTGTTTGCAGTCCTTTATATCCAGTGAATCGATCCTTTTCAGCTTTCAAACTGAAGACCAAAATTATGAATGATTGAAAGTTATACGACTGAATACAATGTCCACGAGTGAATCTATAAAATCAATGAAGTATTAGAAACAGAAAGACACAATACACATCCATATTACATCATACGCCTCTATTTCAGTTGGACTGGTGATGCTGCGGTTAATTTATGTTGTATATTAGGTCACATCCGAGGGATTGCTTCAAACAAAAATATAACAAAACAGGTAATTACTGTGATGTTAGTTCTCAAGTTAGGCGTGCAACGTACCATCAATAACGTGTTTGCAGTCCTGTAAATCCAGTGAATAGATCCTTTTCATCTTTCAACTGAAGACCAACAATATGAATGATCTAAAGTTATACGACTGAATACAATGTCCACGAATGAATCTATAAAATCAATGAAGTATTAGAAAAATAAATACACAATACACATCCACATTGTATCCTACGCTTCTATTTCAGTTGGACTGGTGACGTTGTGGTTAAGTTATGTAGATGTAATCGCACACACTAGTATATTAGGTCACATCCGAGTGATTGTTTCAAAACTTCAAACAAAAAAATATAACAAAACATTGGATAGTAAGAATCTGAAGAACTGTTACTCTCTGATATTAAGATGCTTACTTATTCCTTATTCTCAATTAATAAATATTCGATAATTACCGAATCAATTAGGAATAGGTAAATAGTTACCAAAATTAATACGTAACCAGTTAACAACACTGGGGCTCGTACCATTTCTCAGAATTTAACTATCAGTCATACATATAGCATAAAATAATAGTATTTTACACTAATATAAAACTGACAGTTAAATTTTAAGCAACAATACGCGTCCATGTGGTTGCCAACTCATTAGGAATTAGTAACCATTTGCTTATCCCCAAATGAAACAGATTGACAAGAGTTGCTTACTCATTACTTCTTCCCGATTTAATAAGGAACGGGATACCATTTACTTCTTGCCGATTTAAAAAAAAAGATTGCTACAAATGATTTGAACACTGTTCATGGCATTCATATCTAGTGGTCCACGTCGACACCTACAATAAATATGTTGAGACTAATATATTAGTCTACCTCAGTCAGAACAATAAGAGTGTTTTATTGATACCAGCTATATAAAACTGGATAGAAAGAGATGACCAATTTTATTAAAATTTTATATGACGTGAATCATTCCTTAAAGTATTTTCATCTGAACTCCTCTTTGAGAGATTCTAGTTATGGTATCTGCTCCAAACGGAAGGAGATGTTACGAAAGTATTCTTGTCCAACCAATTGCAAGATACGGCTAATAAATATACCTCTCAACTACACATATGGAACACCCCTGCCCAGCCGCAGAGGGGGCGAACAGACCACTTGCTGGAAGGTCCATTTTGGAAAACTAAGGCTTCCTACGAAAAATGAAAAAGGGTGAAGATATCACAGCTGGAAGGTCTATTTTTGAAAAGTAAGGCTTCCTTCAAAAACGAAAGTCAGTAACGTCAAACTGTCTGTTTTTTTTTGACCGTCGGGATACATATTTGAGGTCGCGCCTCCTCTGATGCTATAATTATCAACCACATATTTTCTCAAGACCTACACGATATCTTGTTCTGGGATCGTGTACATTTATTGTCATAAATCCGTGTGGAGCAGATTGTGCTTTTGAAAAAAGTTTCTTAATCTAATATCTCCGCTGCTCCAAGTTTGATAAATATTTCTTAATGTATGTGTATAAACTCCGTTAACTACAAATAAAATATTGCAGTTATCTCTGTTATGATATGGTTTGCATCATAACCTTCTTCTCTTTCTATGAGAAGGGATTACTGATAAGTTAAGAAATGTCTTTGCCCATGGTTAGAGAGAGAGAGAGAGAGAGAGAGAAGAATGAATTCAGGCTCTCTAACATGGGTATCACCAACAACCGTGAAGATACGACTACATCTTGAGGAATGATGTACGGAATCGCTGTAAGGAAAAGACAGAGGTGTTCTGACTCGACTAAAGAATTCATTATATATATATATATATATATATATATATATATATATATATATATATATATATATATATATATATATATATATATATATATATATATATATATATATATATAGTTATTGCTACATTCTAAAGATACATTTATAAAGCCTTTATATTTAAAATACAAGAAATACATATAAACTTACACTTTCCCATCGTGCGAGCTTAGAAACTCTATTTATCATCGATAATAGATTTATCGAAACGTATGCGAGCATCGAAGATCTTAAATGAGTAAATTGTGGTGACTCACCGTCCATAAAGCGCACAATTGTACCTAATTCAGTTCCATTTGGCAAGAAAGCTATTTCACGACTATAAACATATTTTTCATTGTTGTATCAGCGTTTATAAAATCTAACTCAGCATCATCCATAATTAATCTTGTATAATGTCGTTTATGATCATATGATCCTCCTTGGGTGAATTTACCGACTATTTGTCTGCCAAGATCTTTTGCGATTTTATTTTCGTAATCTGTTATATCAGGATTTTCATCATCAGAATATTTATTTTGTTGTGGTGACCAAACTTCTTTCTGCGGGCGATAATATATAATTGCTTCACCTACCGTCAGAAATATCAGTATTTTTACATCGAACATATATCGTAATAATGCTGTTGGTGCCCACATTTTTTCTCAAAAATGTTTGCCAAACCAAACATAACAAATAGGATGAAGACCTTTAACAAATTCGAATGATTAAATACAAGCGAATCCAGTCAAGTAAAAATCTGGCAATGGTCCATTTATCGATACTATGATCATTTCGTCTGTCGGATGACCGAATTTGTTAAAATACGCAGAATACTTTAGCATTTCAAGAAAACGTCTCGGATAACATGCAACCATATCAACCGAGATAACATCTCTGTGATCGTATTTACTATTCCATTATCCACCGAGTCCGTATTCGACACAACTCGATATTATATCATTAATAAAATAAACTGAGTTGGTTTCCACGATTTTTTCTCTCTAGCAAAATGAGCCGCAACTGACGGAAGAGTAAAACAATTACTAAGAAATTGTTCAGCCCTGACATCGTCAGGGATATATTTTAATGCAAGATTTTTCCTTTTTATATGATAATAATCTGTTCCATAAATAACACCATTAGGCCGTACAAATTGATCAAATTTACTTTTTCTTCCATGCCGATATTTCCATCTGGTCTAATCAATTCAACGTCGTTTTCAGAACTTTGAAATAACCATACTGATACAGGATCGTTTTTTGCATGCGCATTTTGATCAATAATTTCGATTGAAGTTCCATTTGATTTATATTTTGATTCGTACAAAATCTCTCCGGTTATCGTTTCAAACTTTTTTGGGAATTTTTGTTTCTTTTCCAGCTCAGCAGCGTCTTTCATAGACGTTTCAGCATCCTTAACTATTTTTCCCCACTCGTTTATTATCTTATGTCTTTTATCCGTTAAACCGTTTCCACGAGTCGAAACGGTAAAATGTTCTGTTACTCGTTCGGCTACAAAATTTATTTTTGAAAATTTCATTGGGTTTAGATTATTAACGCTGAGATTTTTATTCATCGGATAAATTTTATGAATAACCGCGGTTACAGGATACCCTTTTTCATGATATGGTTTGTCAGTACCAGTCAACACTCCTGGTTTGTAATTTTTAATCAGTATGGCAATTTTTTCCTTATGAAGGACCGGATCATATTTTTCACGGATATTCCAATTGTCAGATTCTGCTAATGCAAAAATTTTCTTTAAAAAGATATTTTCTACTGTCGAGATAAAAAATGATAGTTGCCGCTCGTTTGGCGTTCATCGTAGTATGGACACCATCTGTGATTTTGAATGTTGACCACACATGAGATGCGCCCTCTTTGTTAAATTCTATCTTGGCGTCATTAATTTTATGAATCAAACTTTGATTCTTCGGATCAACCAGAGCTTTTATAGGTAAGTCAGGGGTATTTTGTCAAGATTAAATTAATTTTAGAAAGCTTAATCGTAGATAATCTCTCAAACCCATCCATCTTATATTTCATACAAGTATTCAAATTGAGACATTATATAATAATAATAATAATAATAATAATAATAATAATAATAATAATAATAATAATAATAATAATAATAATGATGATGACTTTGTATAGCACCTAATCTTTAGAAGCTCTAAGCGCTTTACAACTTTAGACAACACTTATAAGATAAGAAACATAATAATATTATTACAAAAACAAACAACATGAAATTAGAAAAACATTTTAAAAATTAAAAAAAAAACATGCTGAGAATATTTCAGGTAGGAAACACTATTAGGTCTTTAAATTTGCTCTTGCTGTCGAAATAAGTGAGTTTTGATAGGCCTATTGCATGTGATCACTGTGTCTTTGTGTCTAAGTTCAGTGGGCAATTCATTCCACGTTGCTGGGCCCTGGCATGCAAAAGAACGCTGTCCATATGACTTTGTTTTCATACTTGGAATATGAATATACAATTGTCAGACGAGGAGCGTAAGTATTTTGCTGGTGTGTACACATGAGTGAGGTCAGATAGAGGTATGTTGGACTAGAGTCCGACAGTGAAATGTAGCACAGAGAACGAATTTTATGTTTGATTCTGGATCGAATGGATAGCCAGTGTAGGGTACAGAGCAGCAGAGACTTGTGTTCTGATCCGAGCAGCTGTGTTTTGAACTCTTTGAAGTTTCTGGAGTAGATATTGAGATGAACCAGACTGAATTAAGTTACAATAGTCCAGTCTTGAAAGTACTAATGAACACACAAGTGCTTTAGTGGCATCAACTGAAAAATATTTGCGAATTGAGCTGATGCGTCTCAGCTCAAGATATGCAGCCTTGCATAATTTCATGACATGTTGGTGCAATATGAGAGTACTGTCCAGAGTATACGCCTAGGTTTCGTACTGATTGTGTGAATTTAATGTTGGCTTTGCTGATATTTATGGTTTTAGGTAAAGGATGTGAATAAGAAAGTCTTTGTGTTGTGATCAGAATGGCCTCAGTTTTATCATCATTCATCTGCAGTTTGTTACAAGTCATCCATGATTTCACATCAGAAATGCACCTCTCTACACCTTGGATGGTAGCATCAACTTCAGTTGGGTGGCTAGTTTTGTATATTTGCGTGTCGTCAGCGTACAATTGATGACACACTGGATGATGATCTATGACACCTGAGAGCGACTGAGTGTACAGAATGAAGAGAACAGGTCCAAGAACAGACCACTGTGGAACACCACAACATAGATCAACTGGGTTGGAGTGTATTCCATTTGTATATACAATTTCTGTCCTGTTGACCAAGTAGGACTTGAACCACAATAAGGCTGTATGATGAATGCCAAATACATGCTGGAGACGGTGAATTAATATATCATGGTCTATTGTGTCAAATGCTGCAGACAGATCAAGGAGGGTGAGGACTGTAATCTTTCCACTATCCAATGCATAGAGAATGTCATTAACTACTTTTAAAAGAGAAGTTTCAGTACTGTTGCAATGGCGATACGCAGATTGTACATTGCAAAAAGACTGTTTGAATTTATATGAGATACAAGCTAGGGTAGAACAACCTTTTCTAAGATTTTTGAAATGAATGGGAGATTACAACCTGGGCGGTAGTTCTTTAAATCGTTATGGTCTAGTGTTGGTTTCCTCAGCAGAGGCTTTACAGTGGCAGTTTTGAAAAGTGATGGGAATTCCCCAGATGAGAGAGAGGTAGCAATAACATCAGTTAGTGAAGGCAATACTGGATCTAAGCACTCAAGCAACAGTGATGTTGGAATTGGATCAAGTTCACATGACTTTGGTGCACTATTCAACACGATTGTACTTACGAAATCCATAGAGACAGGTTCAAATGCTACTAGTGGTTGCCGCTCAAATTCTGTATGCCAACTGTATGGTGACGACGAGTCATTTGAAATTGTGGTGTCAAGCTTATCTCTGATGGTTTGTACTTTGTCACGGGAAAAAATTGCAAACATGTCCGTAAGGTCGACTGGAGAGAAGGTAGTTGGAAGTGGTGTTGATTTGTTCCTTGACATTAACTTCTTAGTAATCTCGATTAGCTCCTTGCAGCTGGAACTTTCCATGACCTTAGTAGTGAGTGGGCTGATTTAGCTTCATTGACTATATTTGTGACGTTCTTCTTAGCGACTTCATAGCTTTGCTTATGAATAGTGAGTCTGGTGGAAAGCCAGATCCTCTCAGCTTTACGGCGGTCTCTTTTAGCAGTGCGAAGCTGGTCCCTAACACTGCTATACCATGGAGAACACTTTTTAATTGATACTCTGCACTTGGTAGCTGGGGCATGTTTGTCAAGCAATGAACGCAGGCAGTTATCGAGTTGTTCTGCTGTAGGAGGTAAGCGAGTTGTTAAGTTGTCAGGTTTGCTTGGGTGTCATGCATTAGTTTGGTTCTTTTTATCATACGGAGGTTTCTCTTAGTAGCAGATAAAGGTGGAGGGTTAGGGACTGATACGTCAAGATGGCATAAAATGCAGAGGTGATCTGATGCAAGGTACTGGGATACCAGCGAGGACCGTATAATGTTATCATCAGGTCTATGAAGAATCCAGTCTAAAATCTGACCATGTTTATGGGTGGGTTGGTTAACTGACTGTTTGAGGTTGAAAACATTAATGGAATCTATGAGTTTTGATGTATTTGAGTTTCCGGGACAGTCAAAGTGAAAGTTGAAATCTCCAAGAACAATTAGGTTGCCACCTATCTAATTTCCATAGTCCAGGAGATTCGGAAACTGCTCCAAAGAGAGAGAGAGTCATCTAGCTTGTTTGTTCAAGTAGGAGGAGGGCGGTATAGGCAGAAAAAATGTACTGACCTTCGCTCCAGTATGAGTGTGGTTTGGACTAGTTCAAACGATGTATGGTCGAAATTGAATGTTGCGGTGTAGCGTTTTATCATGAAGTTCTTTGTGATGACAGCAATTCCATCTCCGGGATAATTACGGGAGAACGACTTGATGGAGTAACTAGTGGGTGTTAGATCCGCACACTTGGGCTCATCGCCTGATGTTTTTAGACATGTTTCTGTCAAGAATAATATGTCAACATTTTCGTCGTTGATAAAATTAACTATTTATGTGCGTTTTTCCGGTGGTCCTACTGAATGAGTATAGAATAATGCAATGCGCAGAGGTATTTCTTGGATAGTTGGCATAAAGGCTGACGAATTAATTGGGATTTGAATTAGATTATCTAAATTAACGGTCGAATTTTTTAAAATGCTTTTGTCGAATAAGGGAGATAACTGGAATTCTTCCTCCTGTTCAACGCCGGCCAGCTTTGAAACAACGTTTCTTATATATATATATATATATATATATATATATATATATATATATATATATATATATATATATATATATATATATATATATATATATATATTATGTGATTGACCTTGGCTAGTAGATGAATTATGGGTCGACCTGACATATATTTTGTAAACCACATAATACATATATATTTATCTGCGATTATAGATTACATATTCAGATAACTATTAATGGAGATAAACATGTTTACTTGTATCTGGTAATTGGAAAATTAGTCTTTCGCTTGGAAATTCATCATTTTGTTTACGACTAAAACTTATAAAAATGAAGCTTACCCTCATCCTGGTTCCTTTATTGTGTCATAGCTTTTCATATTAATCCTGTTTACCTTAAAAAATTAGTTTTATGATGTACATTTAGAGGACATATTTTTGTAATTATTCGCTGGAATTACAAAGTGATCAATATTTCCAGACTAAATCACTATTTTGCGAAGATTGTGAATTCATTCAAGGATAGATTTGATTATATCATTGTGATGCGTCACGATTATTGGCACATTAGCACATCAGCATGTTCAGTATTGGTATTTATTGAGATCACCACTGGGAGTCGTTTGGAAGACAATACATTTGGACTTGGCATAAAACCTTTTTATGATTATTTGGGATTTAATTCACAATGCTCTAAGTTCTTTTGAAATTTTCACTTCGTTTTCAAGGGAAATACATTACTTGCTGAATTATACTAAAATATGTTGCTTTTTACTTTTTATGTTACTAGGTTTACGACCATAGAGTGACAACAACATAAACAGGAAATTTAGGACTCTACACCTGAATTAGAGGCTACCAAGCTGGACTGCTTATGACAATTCCTTTGATCTTGTAGTTAAGTTCAGGTGAGGATACACATCTGCCACTTTGTGTTTAGTCCTAGTTGAATTTGATTTGCAATCAGTTAAAAAAGTGATTGAAGCAAATAACAGAAATATAAAATTGTGTGACAGGCCACTACTATTTAGGGTCCTGATCCAAAGAAAACAGTCATCCCTTACCACCGTCCTTCAAGTCAATTGTAACTGACGAAATTAGCTTCTATTCAGATTGAAGCAAACTCTTGTGGGTGTTCTGAAGGACTGATCAAGCCTAATGTAAAATTGTATATGAACCAACTCCCAATGGCCAGGCTTGGGTCATAATGTTAAACCATAATGCAGATATATAGATCACATGCAGTTATACCCAAACCTCTGAAGTCTAGAGACTTGAGCAGTGTTGGAGGAGTTGTCAAATAATATTAAGAAATGCACATGTATCCACATGCAGAATCACATAATCCATATATTTCTTTTTCACAATGCTAATCAGAACTATTAGTTTTACTTTGTGGGATTTTTGGACATATGTAACATGTCAAAGTCAAGACATCTTTTAAAATATTAAATTAGAAAATATTCTTGTTTATGTTTCACTGAAAGAAATATTAAAATCTCTCTCTCTCTCTCTCTTTCTCTCTGATGATTAATATTACATTTAATCCGAATTGGATTTTCATATTCTCCTGCTATGCAAATAGTAAATTGCTATGACCACCAAGCAGCCCCCACCTTGATAGCCACGTCTGCCTTCCAATTTACGTTTAGCAAATTAGCATTCTCCATAAACAAACTAATATACTTGCTCCATTCCATGGAAATAACGATCTTAATAGTATCCTTATACTATAGGGATCAACTAGAGATTATTAAAGACTATTAACAATATAAACCATTTTGTTTTCGTCCACATGGACAGAGGATAGATTGCAGTGATCTGTAAAGGCTAGTGGTTTAGACCACTCAACCACCCAGTGCCGTTGTATACAGTTACTGGAATTTAACATTATACTAGTACCTCCTCAATGTATCGCTGGATACAAAATAAACAACTTCAAAGTGTATATATAATATAGTCCTTGCACGTTACGAGTTCCCTTTAGCACTATGCAATATTCAAGAGTAAAAAGTAGTCTATAGCTGCAACTGAGGTGGCAAGCTGCTTATGGTTATGCTGTATAAAAGTTAACATATGGTAAAGCCATCAAGAAATTACAATTATTCTATCAGGTATATTAATATACCTTTACAAGAGAAAAGCAAAATTTCATGAGTTAAAAATAATTTTCAGTTTAAGTTTTCAATTTAAATACAAGTATCATTTTATGATACGATACTTGTAAGTGTAATCAAATCTAATGTATATAAATCAAAGATCAACTATGTATAAATACATTGTTAGTCAAGGTCTAGCTGTCTTAGGTATGTACAAGTAGTAAATTAAAAATATATTTGAGAACATCTCTCCCTCTTTCTTTCTCTCTCTCTCCCTCTCTATCTCTCTCTCTCCCTCTCTATCTCTCTCTCTCCCTCTCTATCTCTCTCTCTCCCTCTCTCTCTCTCTCTCTATTTATATATATATATATATATATATATATATATATATATATATATATATATATATATATATATATATATATATATATATATATATATATATATATATATATATATATATATATATATATATATATATATAGTACCATGAAAATTATATTGATTACGGGCAATATTAAAGGAAGAACTTCCCTTTTTTAGTTCACGTTTTTTCTGGTAAATGTTTTGTATACAAGCAGCTTTTGAAAATGTTATTCACGTGGCGACCATTTCATAACTGTTCCAGGGTTAATGAGTGAAAATAATGAGTTAAAAATAAATAATTAAATGTAAATGTGCACTTCTTTTGTACTAAGACAACATGTTACGGAAGGAAGGATAAAGATGCTAACCTGAAACAAATATATTTGGCTCTTGCAATGGCACATAAAGCATCATTAAAGAAAGAACATAACCATGGCCATTTAAAGAGCTGAATTGGCCAAAGTCACTGGCTTTCTAGCTTAAATACATACATGATAAAAACATGTTTTAGCGATTGATTAAAGTGGCTCCATATTTATTCGTGTAATCTGGAGTTACATTTTAAGTCAGTGAATATCATATGTCCAAAAATGCAATGTTTTATCCAATAAATGTACTCCATTTGTTTTTGACATTTTAGCTGAACTATATTTGAGACTTCATTAACATTGCCACCCCACCCCCAAAATAAAAATAAAAATAGTAATCCATTATTACCACTCAGAAATGTTCCTTTAATCCTCACAAACAATATTGTCCTATGAAAATGCACATATTGTAGACAAGAACACAATGATATGCAGTGAAAAATAAGCAACTTATAACATAAACACTAAGCGTCTGTATATGTAGTTTATAAGATAGGTTAATTGACTGCAAATAAAGTTGATAATGATGCTATGTACTCGTCATACAATATTTTTGCTTGTTTGTATTTTTCACTTTTTCCAAAACATAAATATATTTGGGTTAATTCGACACTTGGCACATAATTTATCCTTTCTTCATTTGTCCTGTTTGGTTTTCTATATACAAAGTGACAATCACACATTTTTTCAATATCGGATCGTTACAACCTGAGGCATGAATCCACTTAAGATTTGTCTGTTTAGGAAATGTATAAAATCTATAATTGTTATTAATTGTATCCTTTCAGTGGTTATATTTGTACTCTGCACAATGATTGTTCCCACTCATTTTATTAAACCTGAAAAATATATAATTTTATAGTTTTTGCTTGACCTATTTCCCGATGTGTGTATTACGAGCGACTTGACTGCCCATGCAATTGCTTGTCTCACAAAACTGTATACAATGACATAAAACCTAGAGACATCGTTACATGTGCAAAACAATGTGAAAGGAGTCTATTTTGTTTTGAAAACTTTGATGCAGACATATAAATCATACAATGTCTACTAATTAAATTACTTCTACTACTACTATTAGTATTACTACTGCTACTACTACTACTTCTGCTAATACTACTACTAATGATAATAATAATAATACTAATTTTGATTATTTATAAAACAGGGCACTGGCCCATGATATATCCATACATCATGCGGTACAAAAAGATGTTATAGTGCGTAACAAAAGAACATCGTATTTATAAGAAGTAATATACATAAAAGTAAGCATTATTGCATTTGTCGAATTGGGTGAGATACTAGTATATTCTGGAGAGTAAGTAAATTAAACGATTTATGGGTAACCCTAAAACATGTTTGGTCTGGAGTGAAATCAAAAGCCCACAAAGCATATCCTCCTGCATAATCGTCGAAAGTAAAATAGTTACTGGTGTTGTTTCCTAACTGTCCGGTGGCTTCGTACAGGGACAAGTAATTCTTCTTACGCAACATTAGGTTCGAAAGGTGTGGTACATAAGGTCTTGCCACTTTGTTATGCTTAAACTCGAAAGGATTGGCAGTGACGGCTCCGTGAAAGCTACATTGCTCACCATACCCATGATTAAACGTTTGAGTAACTGTCCTTGGAACATATGATCTTCGATCGGGGATCGCTGTCCAGCGTGAATGGTAAAATATTTCACTTCCACGCGTCGTATCAGATACTTGGCGATTGTTCAGCTCAACGTGTGACTGATGTCATTTCCAACTGTACGTAACACTTCCACACGTCGTACGTAGAGTTAGGCTTCTTGGATGAGGTTTCGTACTCAGCAGCATTAGCCATCAAATTGAAAGCGACACTGCTACGATTCAGTCTCAGGCGGATATCCACGCCGTTCAGCAAAATCTTCTAAAGTCCAAATAATCTGAAGAAAAAGTAACATAACTCAAAAACTCAAAACTTTAATTCTGGTCACGACAGAAGAAAACATCTTGACATGAAGCGTTTAAAAGCCCGGACTCTGAGATCTCTCTCCCTCTCTCTAAACATCAATATGAATTAGAAAATGCCTAATTGCGTAATAGAGGATGACGTGATCATGTTTACAAGTAACAGTCACAAAGCTGCTGTATGTCCTTGATAAGAATCAATAATTTTACTCAAAGAAAAGGTTGTTTACTTGACCCTTAAGCAAGGGCAGAAACTAAGTCAAAAAACGAAACATGTGTTTATATTATTAGGTATCTATGGAAAACTCAGGTCAAACAATTTTCTGGAAAATATCAAATTCCTTGTAAACAAAATTACATTACATTGATATGTAACGAAAATAAAAAGACTGCAAAACCCACAAACAATCAAATCAAATCAAACACAAATTGCATATAATATTCAGAAAACTTTGTTTTTTGAATTTTGAATTAACCATGTTTTTGAAATTCTTTGCCTTGTGTCAATGCAGTATCTTTCAGGGCGTGCGATCCTCGTGTCACCATTGGTTTCAATACTGGGGCCACCTAACGAAAGGCTGATTTCAACATATCTCCTAAACCATGTCCTCGCGGTCGAGCGACTTCTCGGTACACTGTATACATGACTTATGAGTCGTTAGAGAATCGTTTTCGAAAATGGAGTGTAACCGTGACTTTTGCTTTAGTAAATTGAATATTTTGTCCCAGATCTCCTTTTTTAGCTATGTTGACAGTGTCAAAATACGACTTACTGACGGTTAAATAATGATGATGTACAAATTCGCAGTGAACGTGATAGGTGTTTACACCTTCCTCGTCAGCGTTCGTGGCAGAACCTACTTTGAAAGGAATGACACGCAGTAACGGCGGAAAGGTGTGTTCCACCACGTTATACTCCACCACATCGGAGTACACAAAGGTCATATTCAGTCATATTTTTCATTTCTCCCGGGGTGCGACAAAACTTGGTAAAAGTATCGTTGCCAAAAAATGACTGAAAATTCCTTTTTCCTGATCACATCCATTCTCATCTCCACGTCCCCACCCAAAATGTCAAACAATTCAGGACAAAATGGATAACACTTTACCCCTCCCCCAATGTTATCAGTAGGCGACGAGCCACTTTAAGGTACTCGATGGTGACATGTTCCATTTTGCTTACCCAAAACTTTGTCAAATACTGCATAGAATTTCTCAGCAATCGCATACACCAGATGTTGACCGGTAAAATGATAGCCTGGGTTAATTGTAAACTCATACATGTACAATGTACGTAGGAGTAGTGCTGTTATGGTCGCTTCTCAGTGAACTGCAGATGATGTTTAGTCGTAATCATGGTTTTTGTTGCACTGCTTCGTCGATAACTTCGACCTCGAAAAGATTTAGATTTGGAAGGACATTTAGGACTTGTGTGAAGTGAATTATTTCCACCAAAGTCACTTCCCAATGGGCATCATGATCCAATTGAATGGCCTGATGTAATTTGGCCGTGTAACAACACAAAGTGATATGGAAAAACACCTCCATGGAACTTTCACTAGGTAAGGTTAAGTGACATTAGTTGTTATTCATAATTCCAGAGCTCTGCAACTGTCCGAGGAGTCACTGGAAGTAAGACGAGTGTCTCCTCCCAAAATGTTGTTTTTGTTGGAGTGGTGACTAACGTTGAATGCAAGATTTCCGTTGTTCCCGTTCGATGAATATTTCAGGGAATGATTGGGAAGTAGGAAGAATGTAACCGATGCAACTGCTCAATACAATAGACCACAGTTTTTGTCTCCTTGTTGATAACTCAGATTGGCAATGGCTGAACCGATGACACAATAAGCCACAAAGATTTGGCAGAAAATACGATTTGCGTTTTAGGTACACATTCTCAAAACCACGCCGACAAGGGTTGCTTTTGTAGATCTTGCAGAGATGAACTGGGTGAAGGCGTGGTCACTGCAGTGGTAGCGGTAGCTGAGGTTGTGTGGAAGGGCATGATGGTCAGTTCTTTTTATAGTCGATGACTTGCGAAACGTCGATCCAAGAATCAAAACTGGGAGGATATCTTCGTTCGAGAATGGTTTCGATGTTATACACTTCGTCTTCTTTTTTGGTCACACGTAGTAACTCGGGCAAGTAGAAAGTTCATTTTAACACTTCCCCGTTCACGTCTTCCAATTTAAAGACAGTAGGATGACGGGCACTCACTCGTCCAGTGACAAGAAACAATTCGGTGGTCCAGTTGGTTAAGTAACCTATGTTGAAAGTGCATTTGGTTTTGCCAATGTGCACCCAATCTCCTACTGCCAACACTCCACTTTTCTTGGGAACAGCCACCGTCGGGGACGTACCAAACAGGCGCTCGAAAACTTCCACTTCCTTGTTAGGAGTCACTTCTTGGGAAGGACTTCCGATGTTTCGATGGTAAGATTGGTTTTACGATTGGGCCAATTGGGATGAAACGTCGATATACTTGAGAGTGTGGTGATGCGTAAAATATTTCCACCTGTGTTGTTTCTATGTGCGTAGAAAACGTTCCACGCTGATGACTTTGGTTTCGGGATTCAGGTGGTGAAAAAATGAATGTCATGTTTTCTAAAATTCTTGTTGGAAAGCTAGGTTCAGAAATTCGGCGCTTTTGTCTGTTTTCGATCGAAGAAGGGGGGTGGACTACTTTGTTGCAACACCAGTTGGAGGGCTCACACTAATTCACTGCTCGATTTGGAAGTCAATGGCACGACCCAGGCAAATCTGGAAAAGACGTCGATGACACAAAACAAATATTTGTAACCATGATTGTAGGTGGCCAAATGAGAGACATCGGCTAAATCGTCTTGCCATTGATGGTCGATCCTCTCAACTCTGGTGGTGTAAAGTGCACTTGAGGTAAACGGAGACTTTTCAGACGGGCTTTTTGGCAGCACGATACAATTTCTGAACTCCTCCGTAACCTGCAGGATGGGATGAATCGTGGTAAATGTTGACTAACACCTTCTCCACTTTTTAATATGTCACCCACTCTTCGCTGATGTTACCTTGGATGGGACGAGATGTGGTTTGGAAATAGCTTTACGTGTCCCATGTGACACTGGATTAGACGTAAAAGGTTGTGGTGCTGGTGGAGGTGGTAAAGGAATGGCTTTGGCCTTCTTTTCCTTTTTTAACTTCTGGTTTCCCTTCTTTCTTTATCACTTCTGTCCAAGGAGGAGTGGACATCATCTTTTTAACCCAAGCTTTCAGTTCTTCTCGTTGGGGTGGAGTAAAAGGGGTCAGCAACAACGCTGAATAGGAATGGGAGCTGCTGACGATGTTTGAAAGACTTCTCTTACTTGTTCTAACTCAGGCATTCGTGGGGCTGCGTCTATCCTGACCGCTGATGGTGGTGTTGATAGTAATGGTGATTTTACTGTTCATCAAGGTCTTATAATCTTTCAGAGTAGGCGGAGCTGTTTCGTCTAAAACTTTCCGGTGAATGAGTTGATGTCGTTGCAAGAGTTGACCGTACGTTTGCGATTTTTTCTGTTTCGGACAAACAGTTCGCTTTCATCAACGTCTGCAATTCGTGTTGTAACTGGGACATCTCGGTCAAATGAGAATAGGGAGGCAAATTGTTCTTGTCAACGATGGTATTCTATCTATCGTTTATAAGGCCCTAAAGCCAGATTTCGTCCTTCCATTAAATTTCAACTGTGTCGTCTGAGATTTTTTCACTACAGAGGTCCCTTTTCATCTTCTTGGTCCGTTTTATCTTTCTCCCACGAGTACTTCCAGCATTGTTCCCAATATACCTTTCAACAAGGGTTCTAACAAAGAGCAAAATCCCTCCGCGTTGTACCATCATCTTCTTCTTTTGACGAATGGGTATTTTCTTTTGAACCATCTGGCTAAGCATTTTTTCTGGTGTTTATAGAATTGTATCGAGCTTTTCAAGACGTTCATACAACATTCGCATACGGTATCGAGCAAATCTTTGGAGGAAGTTTGAATGATTTTTTTTTCCGCATGGGTGGAGAAGTTTTAGACACGATGGACAACATGTGCCCATGTTTGACTAAACGAGGATGCAGTCCTTTCCTTTCCTTTCTGTTTACAAGAGGGATGGCTTTTTTGTGGTCAGGGTGTGTGACATTGTGTGTTCAGGAAAGCAACAACACTGATTTCCATTCTTTTCATCAGGCCTTTTTAATACTAGAACGTGTCGCTATTGATTGTCTTTACGACGTATCAACTTGATGACAGGCATCACACATCATGGGCGGGTTCGCAACCGACTAAATCGGGACAGTCCTTGCTTGTACATATCCAGTAAACTCTGTAACATGCCCGATATATCTTGGACTTGGATTTTGGGGGCTAGTACTTCGTGAGCAGCTGCCACTACAGCTAAAGAGGAGGAGGGTGTCACCCCTGGCGGAGACGTTCTTGGAGATGTTAGTTTCCATTTTGTCATTGACGGAGGAAGAACGGGTGTCAAACTGGGTTTGGCTGGCATCAGCAGCAACGGAGAACTGGAAGAATCTGAGACTACTGGAGACGCGGTAATCGTCGCTGCACGTCGTGTTTTGGGGATAGAAGATTGCGTCCTGGCCGAAGTATATATCTTGCGAGTAGAAGATGTTTTCCAAAGGCTTTTCTTATCCTGGGGATTTTTCTTTTCCTGTGGGCTTTTCTTCTACTGGGGCTGTGACCTGGTCTTGACACCACTGGTCTTTTTCTTCTTTGGCTTCGTTTGGCTTTTTGGGGAGAGACTTTTTTGTGGATAACTTTGGGGGCATTAGGATCGAATTTTAAGAGGGAACGAATGAAGACACATTTTAAAGAACCGCTACCTTCAGGTATAAAAATGATTTGCTTTTTGGTTTGAGTGTCGATGCAGAGATCGGCCACGATCACGTATTAGTGGATTTTGTTCGCGACAGATCCTGTACAAAGCTCGAATCAATTTGACGGGAAGATGAGACTAAAGGAACATCATGTTGACGCTGTGTGAGATAGATTCAAAATATCTGAGGTTTTTTGTAGATTCTTTAGTTGAGTCAACGACGGAAACGTGTACAAGATGGTGCAATGGTCTTGGCGCCACTGGTGAAATAGATGGGTTTTAAATCCACTAGTAAATAGGGTTTTAGTGGCATCGTCGTACGCACGAGTCACCCAAGGCGTTATTAACTGTTTGGCTAAGACTTGCACTTGCGATCTATCTCTTGGGATTTTGAACAAGACCACGTAATGAGCATTGAGATTAATGGTGCGATGGGCTTTACTTTGTTGAAACAAATTTTGAGTAATGTAAATGACACTGGAATTACGATGATGCCCTTTGCGCGTAAACCACATTTTAATTTCTTCTTCGTCTTCTCTTAACATGTAAACGAAAATGACCAGATGGGTTTGACTGTGGTCAGACATGCTTCCGTCGTCTTCGTTAGGAATACCTTCCACAAACACGATGGAATCTCCTTGACTTTCGCGCAAGAGGCTGTACGCCGATTGCCACTCTTTGCAACACCACATGATCCACTGGGGTGGACGATCGATCAAATGATGTTTATGTTCGATCAAACGTTTGACAAAGTCGGTTCTGCCTGAACCACTAGGTCCAGCAATTAACATGTTAAAGGGATGACGAAAATACAACGCCTAACGACCGGTACGATCTAAGTGTTCGTCAATGACTTTGAGAGTGGAGGAAGAGGGAGCAGAGAAAGCAGAGGTAGCCCTAGTGCCAGCAATGCCACTTTTTACACGTAGACAGAAAAGACAAGAGTTTTCATACTTTGTCAGGACACGCTATTACAAATTAAAAGGAACAATACGAAATAAAAAAACGCATAAAAGCTAATGGTTAAGTAAAACGATAAAATACACATCAAAACAATGAAAAAGGAATATAAACAAGTCACTGTAGAACATGTTTTTGGTAACCAAGATGTCCTAGGGACAGTGTGTAATGTTCTTAAGTCTCTACATGCAGTAAAGTCACACAGGTTTCCTCCCGGAATGATCTTTTGGAAATGTTCATGACAGTCCTGTCCTGAAGAGAGTGGTTGTCCTCGGTGACGGGTTCTTTTAGTATTTTCACTAACACAGGTTTAAAAATTACTTTTTTCCTTCTAAGTTTGAATTGAGGATCACAACTATTAAGCATAATTGGCCACTTCTTTGGTCCAAGTCTCGAAGCCCCATTTTTTCCAGTCACGTACATCTGTCCAATGAGGATGTAAATCATAAGCTACATGCCCGCATTGTGATACACATCTTCGGTACCTAAAAGTTGACGAATCTTTTTTTTCCCAATAGAGTTCGAGAAGTATCCAGATGACAACGCAAGGCTTTGAACAAAATGAGTCGCTCATGGACATTTAAAGGGACCACTTTCATGTTTTATTTGGTGGTAAGTACTGTTCTTAATGAGGCCACAAAGAATCGGCTGGTAAACGAAATCTCAGAAAGCAATTCACTAAGACACACACAACACGAAAACCCCAATTCAATGGAGACAGTTCTTGTCATAAGTGTTGGTAATCGTTCCCTGTTTGAATAGTCTCGTTGATTTCCTTCCACGGAAATAGCTGAATCACGAGTGATATAGGTTGTGGCATGGTAGCCTGTTTTTATACCTCTTTTTGTCGGAGACAATACGTGTACTTTCTGCACAGAGGTAATTTTACTCCAGTGGCGAATTTAAATGGTTTAGCCACTAACTTGCATATCATAAGAAACCGTTCAGAAGTTTCCTCTTGAATTAAGTTTACGTTGTGTAAAAGATATTGGTAACTCTCCAACTCATCCTCTGGAATTAGTTGCAGTAAGTCTACCGTGTAGTAAAAAGAACGAGACACAACAATCCAATCCTTTGTACCAATGGGTAATTGATCAATGTTTGACCCCTTGAACGCATTCATCTGAATCAGTCATTTTATTGCATTCAGGTACCAGTGGTTTAAACACCGGTGACGAACGGGTGCAATTGTTCTTTGCGTTTCACTTGTATTTTGACCAGCTCTCGGTAAATGCGTTCTCTCAACTCCACAGGCAAACCATGAATGTTCTCTTGCAAATTATCCATGACTATGTCTTACCAAATCTTATTTTGTTGTAGGTAATACGTGTACCTTTTGAACAGCATCGGTTTTATTTTAGTTCCGTAGCAAAATTAGTCACTACCTCACACACCACACGTCGTACAGAAGTTTTCTATTCAACCAAAATTTCTTGGTGTAACAGATGTTGTAATCATATAACTCGTCCGTTGGAATTCGGTGTGTTATGATCACCTTGTATGTAGAAAGAGCTGCATCCAAAACGTTATGAATCTCACGCGCATCATCAATGTCCGACCTCTGGAAATCTTTGAAATGAATCAGTCCTCTTATACCATTTAGGTACCAGTGGTTTAACGGATGTAACGGATGCAATTGTTTTGTTTTGTGTTGGAAAGGCCATAGAAAGATAAGGACAGTGCTGAGACCATCGAGGATGTTCCAGAACAGCTGAATCTTTATAGATACATCGATCCATTCACAACTTCAGACAATAACTGAAACTCTACTTCGTATCGGAAATCAGTCTCAGGTCCTAAGTATACAAATCCTGTTCTAGCTAAAACATTCAAAGTGGGTAATCCTTCCATATCCGTGGGTCATTTTTGAAACGTTTCCAGTCGACGGGCACAATCAAAAGAGTCAGACAAAAAGACAGGAAAATGGTATGGTTTGAACTTGGAGTTCTCATTAGGTCTCTCACTCGATTCTTGCTGTGGCGAAGTCATCCTACTTGGTGGCTATCCTCTTGGAACCATTTTTTATACCGACGTATCCACACAGTAATGTGAAGTGAATGGGAAGTCGCAATCGCTTCTGGTACATTATTTAATACAGTTTTTCCAAGGGTTGCCTGACGATACGGTGAGTGGGTAAACGTACCATCATGTAATGTTCGTAGGTGGTCACTTTAAAGTTTCCATCCTCTCCAGACTTCAAGGCTACATTGAAAACGACAAACGTTAATCACCTGACTGTTGCAATAATTGAGAATCAGTCCTTTCACTTTACCCTCGTAGCCATAATGTTTAGGACCACTGCTATCAAAACGTAGTATCTTCTCGTCTGGGTGTTCGTCTGTCCAGGCTCCTAAAAGGTCTCCTTCGATGTCAGGGTGACGTTGACCCAGGCGATCGATGTAGATGCAACTGTCAAAGTACAGGATGCAGGACGCGATCACCGAACAGTTCTAAAGCGTCGTACAACGTTAAGCGTGCATGGGCTAACACGTAAGCCGCAATGATGACATGTCAAAATTCGGCGGCTTGTACAAAGTCCAGTTCTTCTTCGTAATGGACTAAAATAAAATCCTCACGAACGACATCCACAAGTTTCCTGTATTTGGTTTGTCGTGAATCATGTGGAAATACTCCGTCGTGGGTAAAGACGGTCGTAGTGCCAGTTTGCCCTACAGGCAATGTAACATCACTTTGCCAAAACGATCGCCTTCCTTCGTTTCTCTCGATGTGGTCTAAAGTAATGCGTTCCTGCTCCCTAAGTTTCTCTTTGAATTTAATTTGGTCTGCGGGAGTGTGGAATCCTGAAGGATAGCCACTGGCGTCTTGTTTCAGCTTCAAAAAGGCATCCACTTAGTATGCGAAAATGCCGTTCTGAGTCTCGTCGCCCTTGTGGTACTGTTCTAACTTGGGAAAGTGGTAAATTTCGTACACTTCTAACAGTTGGTATCACATGTACACAGCTATAAACAATTCCACGCTGACCCACGTTCCCGTCAAGGTGCGCTATTCCTGAGTGTGATGTAAAGGCTGGTCATGGTTGCACGTTTCGGCACAAGTTCAGCACAAGGTAAACATCAGTTTTCCTTGGCAATGGTCAGGTGAAACTGGATGGTACAAGTCCGTGGGAGGCAATACTTTCCAATTGTCAAGCCTTCGTATTGTCGAATGTTGTCCAAGTCGTTGTCTTCCTACAGCAATTGAAGGTGCCCCGTGGGAAAGCGAAAATATTTTCACACGTAAAGATACAGCGAGCACGCGTCCAATTATTTGATTTCTTCTCCTTTCTTTTCATCAGCGTTGTACATCAAACAGGTGGCATTCGTCTTTCCTAAGTACAACCTATCTCGAGGGTTCAGTGGGTACATCAGCTTGCAACTTTCCAAGATGCGTTTTACTCGGGATCGATTTTCAAACGATTATCGTATTCGTGTTACCACATTTCCTCCAGTTGGTATCCTTGCTGTTCTTACTTCGGACGTCGCTGCCAAGTGGCCTCGTACATGTTTTCCATAGTCCGTTGTAAAGACTGAGTTTTGGTACCACGTTGAGGGTAACAGAGGGCACATCCGTGAAATAAGCATCCGTTAAACTCGTACACGATCTTGGGGATTTCTAAGTCCCACCCATCCACCGAATACGTTCTGATGGTCTTTTCGCCTCCTCCGTTGGGGTCATGTTGGCTCTATTTGTTGTCCTTGTCGCACAAGTAATGTAGTCAGCGCAAAGTTTTGACTGAGAACTGACGTTTGACAACGTTGGTCGTTTGAGAGGTGATGACAGCCAGGGTGTTTTCGTGCATTAATCCTTGTCAGGTACACTAAGAAACACGATTTTATTGATATGATTGACAGGTTCCCAGAATGGCAGTAGTCACAAATTACTCTCTACATCCGTCAATTTAAATGTGGGAGAAGATTTTGAATAAAGGTAGCGAGATGTTGAAGTTGCCTCAACAAGGGATAAACATTGGCGGACATTGTTTTGGATACTTCACAGGAGAACATTCGTGGTTTGCCTCGGGAGTTGAGAGAACGCATTTAGCAAGAATTCGTCAAAATATAAGTGAAACGCAAGAAGATTTCCATCCTTTACGCCACGGTTGTTTGAAAATCTGGTACCTGAATGCTGTAAGCGGATTGATTCTTATGAAAGCGCTCTAATAATCAGACACTGATGAAGTACACGAGTGTCAGAAGGCTTAGAATGCTACTCAGACTACTTACAAATTGTCAATACTGTACCAAATTCCAGAGGAAGAGTTAGAGGATTACCAACATCTTTTACATGAACTAATACTGGTTCAAGAGGAAACTTATGTGAGACGTGTTGTGTGCAAGTTAGTAAATACCACCAGGTTTACCGAGAAGTCGCCTAAGGAAAATAATGTTGCATCCAAAAAGTCTCACAATCCCACCCAAGAACACATCATAGGAAAACATGAAGAAACTAAGAAGAAAATCAAAGGAGAATACTCAAGGAACAAGGCACAATATCACGCAATATAATTGACGTTATACATATGTAGCAAACACAAGAAATGTATCGACCTAAGCAAAAAAAGAATAGCTAACAGATTATCCAAGCTTCACTAAGGGAAAATATCAGACCAAAACAAGATTATCTGAAAATCTGGTGCAGTACTGCACAGCAACTGACTAAATACTTAGAAAACGCCAACCTAGGAGGGATAGAAGTAGGCATCTCAAAGCATAAATCTCTGACGAAGAAAAAAATCTCAAATGTTCGTACAGATATAACCAATCACACTGAATATGCCAGATACACTAAAGAAATCGTAAATGAAGGCCACACATATTCCTGATTTAAATCCCTACTCAAATTACAATGGCACACAACATAGATATGAAAGTATAAAATAATTAGGAGAAGAATTAACCTTTAACTGAAGCAATGTAAGAAGCGCAATAAAGCTCAGAAATGGTCAGGGCTTGGAAACCTCGGCTGTCCTGTTAGATTTCTATGTATCACCAACACTACTGGTAATGCTTGGTCAATATGTCAAATCTTATACTTTAGAAAAGTACGAAAACAACACTGTTTCTGCAATAACTGCAAAAGACGTGGACACTTCACGAGCAAGTATAGTAACATAACCGGGTGCAAACAATGCGGAAGAAACCATACAGGGAAATGCACCAGCCAAATACCTATACGTCCCAACTGCAAAGGACAACATACTGCAAAAATCACCAGAGTGCTCATTTTCTATAAGGCGAAAGAAATAATCAACCTTATGGATGGCAACGAAATGGATTGCAAACATGAAAAATTCGACCAGACAAAAAAGTGGAAAACAAAGAAACACAAAGAGGAACAAAATGAAACCAATAGAAAACCCGACGTAAACACCAATAAGGCAACATAATCCAAAGAAATAACTAGCAACATAAATCCCAGTCCACAACGTGAACACAAATACATGAAGAAAACAAAATAAAATTGAAAAGTCAAAATCCAAGCGAGCAATAGTAGTAGCAGGGAAACAACAAAAATCAATGCAAATAAAGATAATATAAATGATAGCAATGCAACTAAACAAAACCCTCCAACTCTTCAATACAGATCCCAAAAGTGCCCCTTTAAAAGTAAAATACAAGCGAAGGCAATAGTAACATGAATAACCGCAATGCAACAATACAAATCTAGAAAACTCTCCAACACAGACCTAAAAACAATCCCAAAATGTAAAGAACAAGCAAGGACAATCGTAACACGGTCAATAATAATATTTTCACTGGTTACATACGAAGCGAAAGCATCGATCTAATCTTAGTTGCAAACTACTTCAATGACCTAGGAAAGGGTATCTTACAAATAACCCACAACAACCAGGTCTCAAGGCAATGTGTTTACGATCATTATCCGATTTACTAGATATGCACTTCTCAAATAATGAACATGCCATAATAATTGAAATTAAAACTTGATCATTAACCATGCAATAACAAAAAATAAATAAAAAAAATAAAACATCGCAATTAGGCAATGTGTCGTGGCTTATTAAATAACCATGAAGAACGTAACATCGCTATCAATGAAACTGACAAAAATCGCGATACAATCTGCCTACAAGAAACACATCCATACGGAGAAACTAAGTATATCACTAAAATATCAGGAAATAACCGACACTTCGTTCAATATCGGTGCAATAAAAACAAGGGAGGTGGACTACATACCAATATCCATGACAGTTTCCCTGAAGTCACCCTGATTATTCCAACATATATAGAATCCAATGAAGAACGAATTGAGGTACACCAAAACATTAAACAGCCACCAATAAAACTATATAATATGTATTATCCAGGAGGATCTAAATTGAACACTGAAAGAATAACAAAAAATAACTTGTTAAGATGTGGGGAATTCAGTGCACATAATGAAATGTGGGTCAGTGGCCGTCAAGATCAGTAAGGAATACTTTTCAAAAAATGGATAAAAAAAGATAAACTTATGATGCTCAACAACGGTGCCGCCACTGGAATAGACCCTAAAAGTGGTAAACTATCGGCAATATGTTTGACCATTAGCACATCACAACTAGCTACAAGAACTGACTGGGACGTATCGCAAGATAGTACCCTTGGTAGTGATCACTTTCCAATAGCTATCACTATTCATATTAAAGCACCGAGAACATTCAACACTAATATCCCCCATTGGAATTTTGATAAGGCGGACTGGGTCTCATTTAAGGAAATGTTATCCAAAATTACGATAGGCCAAGCACGAAACACCAATGCGAAAATATATAACGAAAATATTACCAAGATACTAGCTGAAGCCGCAACTTAAACTGAAACCATTCCCAAGTTTAGCGGTAAAGGAACAAAACGTTCATTGCCTTAGAGGACAGATGCATGCAAGCAGTCTGTTAAAGACAAACAGAACAAACAGAAAGCACTCATTTGCTTTCGACATACCAAATTAGGATCAGACTTCATATCCTATCAAAGAAAGAAGCATCCGCCAAGAAAACTATTAAGGTAGCTAAAACGCACTCATGGCGAGAATAATGTTCCTCTCTGAACTCAAAAGTCAATGCAAAATAGGTTTGGGATAAAATCAAATGGCTTAAAGGTAAAACGACGAAAACAATCCCAAATATCCCAGGAGCAGTCAATGATAAAGTCAATCTAACAGCCAAACATTTTGCAGAGATGAGCAGCAATAAGAATAATTATACTAAATATATCAATCAATGTAATATACTAGATCAAGAAATCAAATCGTGATTGGTCACCGAATAATGATGAATTCGCATTATAAAGATGGAGAAAAAGAATGAATAAGACAAAAAGACCTCTCCTAGAGAAGATCAATTGGGATACGAAATATACAAGAACCTTCCAGGAAATTTTGGAATTAATTATACTAGACCTACTTAACCAAATATGACACACAGGAAATATCCTTCACAAATGGAAACAACTTATATCAATACCAAAACCAGGTAAATACACTTAAAATCTCAATTCCTCCAGACCAGGTTTTCTTACCAATAGCATCTGTACAATTATGGAAATTATGATCAATAATAGATTTATGTCACCTTTAAAAAACAACCGTATTACATATAATCAATGCGATTTGGAGACAACAATTTAACTACTGACCAATTAATCGGATTAGAATGCAATGTTGAATGCCTTCAGCTCCTAACGAAAGTGCGATAGATATCTAATCGCTATATTTCTAGACCTAGAAAAAGCATCTGATCTAGTTTAAACAAAAGTGATTATTACTAAACTCAATCAATACGGAATTAACTGTGGAATGCATTGATGTATTGCTAACTTTCTAACCGGTAGGCACATTAAAACTGGAATAGGTAACCGATATTCAGATGCATATAACATAGACAATGGAACCCCACAATGAAGTGTCATTAGTCCAGCCCTGTTTAATATAGCGATTAATGATCTTGGCAAGTCAATGAACTCCAATAAACTAGATTTATCCAAGTTTGCCGATGATAGTGTAATTTGGAAACAAGGCAACCCAGAAAACCACATTATCATCAGTGAAATTCAACACTCTCTTAATGGAGAATGGGTCGATAAGTGGGGTTATAAAATATCGCCGGAAAAACAGTAGGAATGCTTTTCTCCTCATCAACAACGAAGGAAAAAGGGTACCCGATTTTAAAAATAAAATGCTGAAATAAAATTGGTCCAAGTCCCTAGATTCCTAGGGATGTTTCCAGTTGAACATTTAAATTGGAAAATCCACATAAAAGACCTGTTTAGAAGATGCAACCAAGACTTACATCTACTTGGAAATATAAGAGATACAATCTGGGGCTCTGATCAAATCGCACTGCTTAAGCTATATTAAGCCATACTTAGAGCAAAGTAAGATTATGTGGGTCAGGTCTACAGCTCAGTGAGCCCATCACTAATGAAAAAGCTTGAGAGTATCCTATACCAAGCCCTCAAATTATGTACTGGATCCCTAAAACCATGTCTAGGGAAGAACTTCAAATACTGACAGGAGAACTACCACTCCAACTAAGGAGAGATGAACAATTTCAAGGTAAGAAGCAAGAATCTCAATCCACGAAAACAATCATCCGGGGAAAATGCTATAACAAATCTAAAAGCTGTAACAAATGTAATAAAGCCTTTATAAAAAAAATCGGCCCCCTACCTACCCGGAGAAAAACGGCTATTGTTTCATTCATTAGATATTCTTTGTTCTTTTTGTCTGCTGCTAACGTTCACTTTGAAGTTAATATGCGATGGTACCCACATGAATTCTAATATGTGCCCTCTTTCCATTATTATTCTAAGTATAATCTGAGATTCCTGTAAAAGTATTGTCCTGCTTTGCGAAATGTCTGATTCGATTGATCGGAGGACACTTACTAAAGATGATCTTTGGATTATTGCATTGGTTGAGTGGCTAAACCAATTAAGGGATTCAAATATTTCCCAAAATCCAGATGTATAGATAAAGCTGCCATTTGGTAGTCTACTTTCAAACTCAATATTACCTTTTGCGATGATCACTGTAGAAGCGGTTAGATTGTGTTCAAAAGTTTTCGATCCATCTATGTAAATACTATTATAGTTATGGTAGTTTTGATCTAGTGTTCTTTGGATCTCGGATAGTATTGACGTTGCATTGCCTTGCTTGTTTCCAAAGCTTAAAGTGAGTACATTATTATTTGGTGGTTGGTTTCTGCAAGGTGTCAGATCCAAATATTTTGTTGTGTCTGCTTGTATATTGGTAGTTGTAATTCTCTTTGAGTATCTTGAATACGTATAGTGGACACTCAGCTAATTGCAGGCAGAAGGGACTGAGTTACGTTCTGTCAATTCTGCTGGCAACTGTGGTTAAGGCATTGCCCAAAGTGTGTAGAGCGGCTTCGCGCATGCCATTATTGAGACTGACTCCCATGGATATCCTGAGGTATTCTGAGTGGAAGAAGATAAGCTATGTTCCGTCAATTGCGATATAGAGAGAACGAAAGTCCAACAACAATGTCACAACAACTATATTGCTAACGCACGGCCTGTGTCGACAAAGGCCAACCGATCCAGATGTATGGAGTGTGGCTGTGTCATCCCTAAAGCGGCCACTGTCATTTGATGTGGTTCCGAATGAAAGAATGGTTGGGGGCAAAGATATAATTGTTGACGAACTGATGATGAAGCCTGGTCAGAACGTGTGTAACTCTCCCAAACTGCGAATGTAAATGAAGTCAGAATCTTCAATTTCATCGTTGAATCAAAAAATGCTGCAGCTCCGGTGCATGTTTTTCATGGATTGGGAGGAGGGAGAACAATGTTCTGGGGACAGAAAACGTCCTCAATGGAGGCTCAGAAGGCTGAATCTTCCCATGCTCTCGGATAGTCTATAATAGTCGACGGTACTGTAGAACAAACAACTGAAGCCGAGCTGTTATTGATTGAGCTCGTGATTGTGATGGTTGGGCCTTCGTGACCCATAGTTATATATCCTAGACCTGTCGCAATGGACATACGCCATCAATGTGAGGTGGATATCGTTATGATCATCAGTTGGGACGGGTTATGGTATATTAGATCCATGTAAACGTTCCGTATGTCCCTTGAATGAGGGAACGTGGCTTTTTATTACTTCTGTCCCTTGCTGTTCCGTAAGAGGAATCAGGTGGGACCCTGAGGAGGCAATTTAGAGAGTGTTCTAAACATGCTGAGTCCTCTGGTGAGGACTTGGGAGCCGGAGCCGTTTCCAAGCTTGTCAATGTCAGGCGCATTGTGTCTAAAGTGTAAGTTGAATTATTTCCTTTGTTCCCATAAAGATTCAAACTGTGGATACAATTCAGCATGCATTCTGATGGATTTCAAGATTCTGAGTTGCGTGTTATTTGCGCTTTGCCCAGAGATCTAATATGTAAGACAATATAGAGCAAAAATGTATCAACTGTAGCCCTGCACCTGTCTTTAGAACACAATGGCCGTACTGAGCTCAAGCATGATATTGTTGACTCAGGAATTTGTGACAGTCTTATCAAGCAATGAAGCATACATATAATGACAATACTATCTACACGGTGAAGACGTTATAACCTCGTGGGCCTGCATATGATGTTTGAATACAATGTGGGCGCAGAGCTATACCTTATCAAGCAATGAAGCATACATATAATGACAATACTATCTACACGGTGAAGACGTTATAACCTCGTGGGCCTGCATATGATGTTTGAATACAATGTGGGCGCAGAGCTATACCAAAATGAAGTTTACTTGGAAACGTACTTGGGAGCTGATCTGTACTTGTCCGACAAAAGCAGAAGAAATACAGATATGTACAAGAGTGTATACATTATAAACACAAACGAATCTTCACAGGAAAGGGAACCGAGGCACCATTACCGAGACGTACGCAGTAGATGCAACTATATATACAGACCTGACAAACATGATGAGACCTTCTCAGTAATGCAGTTGATATTTTCCGTAGTTTGAACAGTTTTCGGTAAGATGTAACAAAATATTGTAAATTGCTATTGTAAAGCTATAAAACGTATTTAAAAGTTCGGTATTTGAAACATGCAGTGACGATAAACACTGTTCAGCTGAAAAGTTTGTACAGTAGATGTATAAAACACTAGTACAGTTGCTCATCAGTTCGAAACCCATTGCAGCACAATGGCTTGATGCTATCTCTTAATTTCATTTAATTCTTGGTATTTTTTCCATTTCACATAACGATGGCATTCGTATCTCCCGCCATGAGACATACTCAAATTGGCATGTGATGTCCAATAAACCTAATTGCATCTCTTCCTGCTTTCATTCATAACAATCTGAATATTCCTTTATATTCTTCTGTGCTGATTTCGACAGCACATTTTAAGAGGTTTATTTTCCATTTCATTTTCAACATATATCGCATGCTGGACGCCATATTTTAAACAATTCTAAATTCAACAGTTTGATCACACAGCCTCTTTGCATGAAGAAATATAAGCAGTTAAAAGCATCTGAGATACTGTTGTACAGTTAATCTGGTTCGCTGACTAATTTCACCAAATCCTAATATGAAACACAGATCCAAATCAAATGGAGACGAACCATTTGTCCTGATTCTTCTGCAACAATATTTTTTCCACAGTTTTGGCTTTTATTTCCATTTAAAATGTACGGTGAATTGGTAAGGGTTGGCATGTCTGTATATATTAGGAAGCAGTACTTATAAGGAAAAAGTCAAAGATACCGCCCGTTCAAGTACAAATATTGACGATGACGCATGTACGCTGCGAATGCCTTAGAACAGAAATTATATTATTATTAGAAAGTGCTCATAAACTTTAGGACTAAGTAACTATTTCTGGACATTTTGTGAATTCATTTAAAGACTTGTTGTATTATATCATTCGGATACATCAAGACTGTTAGCGTATCAACAATTCAAGAGTATTAGATTAGCAAAATATATTGGACTTCATTTCGAAACACCAATGTAACTCATTTGGAATACTTTATACTTTTTGACTTATGAAAGAACTTTTAGGGCTTGTGAAGATGACCTCCTATTTAGCATTTTATTCATAATACTGTAATTATTTTAAATTTTCACTTTGCTTTTATTGAAATAAATAATTTGTTGAATTTTTTGGTATTTGTTAGTTTCAGTTCTTAAGTTTTCGACCATAGTCGTAGCAAGTAATATAGATGCATCTTTTGAATGTAAGACATTGCTAATGAATTATATAAAATAATGAATAAGAGGTCTGAATGCACTTCAATAATAAACAAATGTGTCAGAGGGGTAATCACCTATATTCCATATTTTTAATCAAAATATATTCAAAAACGGGATTTTCTGTCTCCACTCATGCAATTGCATCCAGGTATAATCACATCCAAGTTTCTTCAAAAAGATGAAAGACTTGGTCATTAGTGATGAGGTTAACAAGTTTATGTCAGTGAAATATATCACACTTCATATTATAATAAATGGTCTTGAGCTAGTCTAGTTTAATTACTAGTATAGCTGTCAGAATTTTTCAAAGCAAAAATGATAGTTTTGCATTAATGTAAGGGAGTGCAGTACAAATAGGGCAGTATATTGCACCTTCCAAATCAAGCATTCTTCTGTTCAAGAAACAATGGACAATGGTGCATGATGTCACAAGTGAACTTGCACTTGTTTTTGGTTGGACAGACATAGCTCAGGAGAGACAATACACAACTGATGCAAGTACCTTACCATAAATGACCTTGGCCCCATGTGCAAATAGCTGGAAATAAACAAATAAACATCTTTATTTGCAAACAACTTTATTCCTAGACTCTGGTTGAAATATATATATATATATATATATATATATATATATATATATATATATATATATATATATATATATATATATATATATATATATATATATATATATATATATATATATATATATA
Source organism: Sinohyriopsis cumingii (assembly GCA_028554795.2). Taxonomy (NCBI): domain Eukaryota; kingdom Metazoa; phylum Mollusca; class Bivalvia; order Unionida; family Unionidae; genus Sinohyriopsis; species Sinohyriopsis cumingii. The sequence goes on from CM068838.1 coordinate 98,820,622, forward strand.
TATATATATATTATACAAAATAGGAATTGTGATGGTTGATCTTTTCAAAGGCTTATAACAAAATGGATTTAATTTGAGAATCACACACATATAATACATAGAACAATGCATTCATATTATTATACAAGGCAAAATACAATGCAAAACAACAGACAAGAGCTCATCAAATGGATCAACGCTGTTATTGCCAGAAAAAAACTAATTCAAATATATTAGAAGCCAATTTATTCACTTGTATTATTCCTTATAATTGCTGAGTTTTGTTGTCTAGAAACGAAGGGTTGACTGTTGAACTTGAACCCAAGGCCATGGAAAGTGAACATTGTATCAACATGTACCATGATATCAAACTATGCTGCAACCTGAAAAGTTGATTGCCCAAGGTTTGACAGTTCCAAAACTGGTGTCATAATTGCTAACCTTGAAACAATGGCAATGAGAAATATCAGTGGACTCAGAATGAAGCGGTATACAAATATGTCAGTGTTGTTTTATGTCCAGAAGACAAAACAGTTTAACAGTTAATACCTTACACCTTAAATGTATTGATTGCCAAAACAACTGGAGCATCATTACAAATGAATCAGTCAACAGCTGGACTATAGATCACCCATCTGGCTTATATCTTTTTTTTAAAAACCAAATGGAAGAACAGCTGGGCAGAAACAAGGATTAGTTACTGCTGCTGAATTTGATCATCTTGGCAAATGTAAATGCTTGAGGGCTTTATGCTGAGACGACCTTTGCGAAATGAGGTCTATTCCACTGACAGGCTTTAAAAATGTTGTTTCATGGTATCTTTGTTTCTGTGGTTTTGACTATATTAGAATGTGTTTTTTTTTTTTTTTTTTTTTTTTTTTTTATTAACCCCGTAATAGGTTGACCACTGGGCCGGGGAACCATCCCAGGATCACCTTACAATCAAACATTTCTGGTTATCAGATAATCTAGGGATAATAAATATAATCTACAGAGAAAGCAAAAAAGAAAAACACACACACACACACACGCATATACACATGCATATGGCACAAAATCTAGGTGACATGGCTTTTGTGATATTACAGTATTTTGTTCCTGTTTACCCTCAAGTCAGAGACAAGTTAAATGTTCATTGTTGAGGTCCATTTTTGAAGAAATTGGTCCTCTTTTTTATTTACCTTGGCAGTGTAATTTTCAATGTTCTTATGCATTGCAACTATTTGCTTAAAAGCAAAAATAGAAGGATTTTTCATATTGAATCTGCAAGTATAAATATAATATTTTGCCAAAATAAGCAGAAAATTACCCAAACTGTCCAGTTGTTCACTTCCTAAAAATGTTTCTTTTTTGGACAGATGTACAATATTTGGGCAAAAAGGTGCAAAAACTTCAATAAAACGGTACCAAAACTGTGAAGTAATACTGCAGTCATAAAAGAGATGCTCAATACTTTCAGTTTCACTCTTACAGAAAGTACATTTGTTGTCATCAAATATGTTAATTCTTTTAAGAAAATCATTAGTAGCGATTATTCTATGGATTAATTTAAAGTTAAAAGAGATCAACTTGGTATCCTTGGTACAGCATTTTGCCCGGCTATATATATCAGACCACTCCTCACTACTTATATTTTTATTTAATACTTGCATCCAAGTTTCTTGCTTCGCAGTGTGTTGCCTTTTAGCTTCCTGTAAAAGATCTTTGTAAATAAACTTGAGTGAATCTTGTTTTCGCAAGTTCGTTATTTTATCCTCCTGCTTATCAAAATTATTATGTACTAGGTGGTTTTTTATGACATCTTTCCATGCTTTAGGAATTCTGGATATTAAGGAGAAGTATTTCAAGAAATCATCGCTTCCAGTTTTTTGTTTTATTATCTCAAAAGGTATTAAATTACCGTGAACATCTACTAGATCGTTCAGAATTTCAAAACCAGCTTCTGTCCAGGATGTGTATTGATAGATCATTTTAGGGGGGACAAAATTTAAAATACTCATGGATAGATACTCATTAGGATTTTGCGGTTCTTCTTTCCATTTAGATACTGCCAAAATTACATCTCTCCAAAAACTGTTTTTAATGAACTTACAAAATTCTTCTAATTTCCTTCTCCCTAAATTCCAAATATCCTTTTTATTTCTGAGTATAGTTGTATTGACTAAGTTCTGCCACGTTCCATTTTCCTTTTCCAGCAATCTTTTAACCCATCTTATCTTAATATACCTAATGAATGAAAATATGTGTATCATATTTAGTCCTCCCTCGTTTTCTGGGGAAACTAGTATATCACGTTTTATTCTCTCTACTTTTCCACCCCATACAAATTTAAATAACATGCGATTTAGTTCTGCTTCAACTTTTGCTGATGGGTTAGGAAGTGCTGAAAAAAGATGTATGAATATGGGCAGAACAAGAGTCTTTACAACAATTACTTTACCAACTATTGATAGATGTCTTTGACTCCAGCTTGCCAGTATTCGTTTTGCCTTTGTTAGTTTCTTCATATAATTGATTTCCACCATCTGTTGTAAATCTGGAGAAAATTCTATGCCAAGGAGTGTAAAGTTAGAAGAGGACCAAATTAGGCCCATTTCGGGACATATTCTTTCATTAGAAAATTTCCTGTTTCCAATCCAAATAGCTTTTGTTTTTGTTATGTTACATTTAAGTCCCGATAATAGAGAAAAACCTTGCAAGATATTCATAGTTGCTTCAAGAGAAAAACTAGATCCATCAAGAAGAATAAAAGCGTCATCGGCATACTGACCCAATTTATATTCACTGGCGTCAAAGATTACTCCCCGTACATCCACGTTTTGCTTTAAAGTTATAGCTAAAATCTCAACTCCAATGATAAACAAATAAGGTGCAAGGGGATCTCCTTGACGACACCCTCTTTCAAGTCTGAAAAAAGATGACATATGTCCATTATTTATAACACAACTATTAGAGTCATTACAAAACAGTTTAAACCACTTACAAACGGAATCACCAAAATTAAAAGATTGTAGAGCTTCTTCTACAAAGATCCAGTTAATTGAGTCAAAGGCTTTTTCGAAATATATTAACAATAATAAACCATATCTGTTTTCATTCTCAAGTTGGTCCATGATACCATATAATAGTCTGGTGTTTTCTCCAATGAATCTACCCTTCATATATCCTTTCTGAGTATCGCTGATTATTGATGGAAGAACCTTTTTAATCCTAGCTGCAATTGCTCCCGAAGCAATCTTATAATCAGTATTTAAAAGTGATATAGGTCTCCAGTTTTTAAAATATCTTCTGTCTTTTTCCTCCTTTGGTAGACAGGTGATGACTCCTTGAGTCTGAAAATCTGAAAGTTTTTCTACAGTATATCCGTAATTTATTGATCTACATATAAATCCCCCCAGAGACTTCCAAAAGAATTTATAGAACTCTACAGTGAATCCATCCGAGCCAGGACTTTTTCCATTTTCCATCCGTTTTAGAGACATACCAAATTCATTAATTGTAAGCAGACCCTCGCATGATTCTCTTTCCTCTCGACTAAGTTTAATATTGTGATTAAAAAATCTATTTCGATTTTCATGAATAGCCTTATCATCAAGCTGAGCAATTCTACTTTTGAACAATTCCATATAAAACTGTTTTTGTGCTTCTAAAATATCTATTTGGTCAGATATATTTGTCCCATCATCTAAAATAATTTCCTTTATTGTCTTATTAACATAGTTTCTTTTTTCAAGATTTAAAAAGTACTTTGTGCATTTTTCCCCAAATTCATACCATCTAGCTTTAGATCTTAATATAACACCTTCTATGTATTTTTTCCTAGATCCCTCTAATTCTGCTTTTTTTCTCTCTAAATTTTCCAGAATTTCCCCATTTATGTTATTCGACAGTCCCCCCTGAATTTCTATTATTTCCTGCTCAATTTTCTTTAATTTTTCCCGTTTCTCTTTTGATTTCCTAATATAATAACCTATAGTTTCAGATCTTATTTTCATTTTCAAAATTTCAAAGAACATTTGGTCGTTACAGGAAAGAGAAACATGGAGAGAGTCATCTTTATTTCCCCCTACATAATATTCATTTACAGTGTCAGTTATACACTTTTTGACCAAATCAGTATACTCAATGTTCCTCAACAGTTGGTTATTAAATTTCCAATATCCTTTTCCCCTTGGAAACGTTGAAAACGCCACACTCAAAACAATAGCTGAATGATCAGTCTTGTACCCTGGTAAGATACATACATCTGCTGTATTCATATGAATGTCATCTGATACAAGAAAGTAATCTAGTCTCCTTTGTTTCAAGGGAGATTTTTGCCTCCAGGTATACATCTTTAAGTCTTGGTTGGAATTTCGCCAGGGATCAATTAATTCCAATTCGTTTTTCAGGTCTTGAATCGCTGCCCTAGACTGTTGGTGTTTGTCATGTAAAATATTATAAGTATCCAAATCTAAGTCTTGAACAGTATTCCAGTCTCAGCACATTATAATTGATGAGTTCTCAAAACATAAAGTCTCCTCCTTTAACTTTCTAAAAAAGCTAGGATTATCATCATTATAACCATACAAATTCACGAGGGTTATTCTGTTGCCATTAATTGTAATATCTAAAATAATAAATCTCCCTTGACTGTCACATCTTTCTCTATGAATTATAAATTCAAAAGTATTTCTAAAAAATATTGCAACCCCAGCGCTCTTACTAGAGCAGTGGCTAAATATACATTTGTATCCCCATTCAGCTGCCCAATATATTTCATCGTTCTTTGTACTATGAGTTTCTTGCAAGCATATTATAGATACATTCTTTTGTTTTACCCAGTGAAAAATATCCCTTCGTTTTAAGACTGAACCTTGCAGGCCTCTAACATTAATAGATATAATTTTTATTTTATTATCCATGAAAACAGCAGAAATTTTACACATACATATTCTTGTACAGGAATGTATGAAGTAATTATCACCTTGAGTTTATCATATGCATGGCTTTCACACTCACACTCACACAGAATACAAACTTCCATAATAAAATCATCCATGGTGTTACAGTAAAGGCTGTAGCTTTGGCTGCATTTGACATTGATACAGTGGACCAGTGAATCATCAGACATATAAATTATGGATAAAATTGGTGAGGGAAAGAAGTGTCTTATAAACAAAATATTAAAACAAACTAGAGTAGAAAAAGGAGTATAAAAACGAAAGTTCACATACCTATTCGGTCAATTTCATAAGTTCACAGAATTGCTTATTACACTTATAATCTAATTTTCTCATCAATTTCATCATAGATGTCAAATTTTATCCTTTTTCCTGATTTGGTTTTACCATACACAGATCCATTAAAGTACCACTGACAGGCTTTAAAAATGTTGTTTCATGGTATCTTTGTTTCTGTGGTTTTGACTATATTAGATGGTGTATCTGCATTATGTTTAAATTATTCTTCTAGTTTTGGGTAATAATAGTCATATCTCATAGTGATTCAGTCTCAGGTACTGTACATTGCAAAGAATTTTATGTCAGTTCAGAAAAATACCAATAAGAAGGGTTATTTTCTTCAGAAAAGTTTATCAATTTTTTCTTCTTAGAAACATAGTCAATATTTGATAATGGATTGATATAGCTAGTGCAAAAGTGGAAGACCTTCGTGCCAGAATGATGTCTGTAAAATTTAGTCACGGTCTGTTCATTGGTATTTCATTAGCAGTTATTTCAAGATTTTTCATGGTTTAGTAATGACATATTAGAAAGCAGCTTTGCATTATTTGAATAAATGTGAATAGCATTCATAAGATGGTTTCGGTCATATTTGGCCTCGAGAGTTTGGTACACATTATTTAAATATCCTTGTTATTTTTAATAATGGCACCCATATTTGTTGGAATATCTTTAAAATCATTATATATGTTTGACAATGGTCAAAATCCATTCATATTTCTAAAAATTGCATCTGTATTTTGCTTTTTTAATTTAATATACTTTTGCTTTGCTTGCTTAGATTCGACATCATTGGCTAAGTGATTAGGTACATTGTATTTCCTAACACCTCTCATTCGACAATTTGCGCAAAATGTGATAAAGAAACACAGACCACAGTTTAAGTAAGGGCATGATTTCATGATGGACCTCAGATAATTTGCTGTCCTGGTTAGATGTTGAAACTTAGAAAAGGCAAGGTCTATATGATGTTTTAAGATCGTTTTATAACCATGTTGTCAATACAGTACGTTTCATAATGATGATGTTGAGTCTTTAAATTTCCTTTATGTTCAAGATATCCAATCACTGAAATTTCACTAACATATATGCAAGAACCTGTCTAAGTGGGGACCAGAAATGGTCCACCTATGTTGTTATAAATGGTAGAGCAATATGATCAGCGTTGCTAAAGCATAGCTGACATGTGTACACAGTAAGCTATTAATTGATTACTTTATCTCTGGAATTTGGGCCAAATGCAAGCCGATTCTTTGAAGCATGTTAAGTACATTGGGATAATAAGGGTCCATGCTATATTTGAACCTTTCATGAAAATTGCCAACATTTGGCAAAGGGGAGATAAAATGGAATGACAGATTGCACAATCAGATTTTAGCAGACATGCTAGAATAAGTATTTTATTTATATTGCTTTGTTTAATTTTTATTGTAATGTTTAAGATCAAGCAATAACAACATTTTCAAAATGTCTTCTAGTGAAAGCGAATGCTGATATGACCAGCCATCAAATAATAGAATAGACAAGATTTTCCAGAAGGTAAACATCGCAACTATACTGGAGATATATGGGGCATCATTTTCATTTCAGACTAATTAGATATCATAATAAGTGTTTTAGTGAAACTCCATACAGATATGAAAAGTCAGTTAGGATAAATAGTAATAACAAGATTTTCAAGATGTGGTGGCACAAGTTGGATGAAAAAGAGGCTCTGTTTTAAGATATCGTATAAACGTTTTCAAGTAAAAACCCATATTCATACAATCATTCATTCAGGAATAAAAGTGATAACAAGAGGCTCAAGATGGCAAACCTGGCAGACATATTAGAGAAAATCAGTTAAAAAGTGTCATTGTGAATTAAAGTCAACAATGCCTTCTGGAATATATACATTACTAAGTTAAAGCTTATTATACATTTTTATAACATAAACAAGACATCATTAAGCAGACAGCAATCTAGTATTTCATGTACTGAGATACACAGGTGGAGACTAATTAATTAGCTAGTTCTGTATTTGCTGTGTCTTTATGAATGTATTTATTGTTTTTGTCGCTCCTGTTCACTCATCTATTTTCCCCTTGTCCACAGTTTTCTGCTGTTCCTCATCACTATCAGGAAGCAGTTCTCCCGTCTTGCCATAGGCTATCGTGGCATACGCTGTGCGGTTTTCTAAACCTCGGATTAATGGTTTGCCATTTATAGTTTCTGGTGGATTTAACTGCAAGTCAGCATAATGTAAACCTTCTGCATTCACCTGAAATAGTCAGAGTTAAGTCATATATCATATTTTTTTTTAAAAACGTTTCAATGAAAAGTATAAAAATGATAATACAATCAAAGTTTCATTCAATCGCAATAAAATATCAGTATATCAGCAAATTGTAACTAGATATTAGTTACTAAATAATTTATTAGATCAGTAACACGTAGCCAGGTTGATAAATATCAAAAGTAATTTCTGCACTAAATCTTCATAGTCTCATGCTTGAAAACCTACTCACTAATTCTAAAATAACCATTAGAAATCTTCATGCTTGCGAGACAGCAGCTGTATATTGTATATTGTTTTCATACTGCAATTGTTAGGCATTTTAACAAGTGACTCCTCATCTGACTGACATTTCGATATAATGTGATAGCTATAAAGCAGCCAATCTAAGTTGCAATAGGGTTTCTTTATAAATCAAGCAGGTCGTAAAGAAGCCTCCAAAACAAGTTTGGGAGAACATGTCTCAAATAATCACATGAAGTTGAGTGGCTCCCAAAATGTGAAGAAGAAAGAAATATAGCGAATCATAATAGAGGCATCATCTTCATTAGATGATAAAAGATGTACAGCTCTATCGTACCTCATGAAGCAGATAAATGTAGCAAAATATAATAGTTGTGAAATATTTCATAATCAAACAGAAGGTAAACATAATCATATGATCAACACAAGCAGTGCACAATATGTCCAATCCCATGTATGTTTATAGAACGAGGGTTCTGAATGAACTTCACCATGTGATCTTAGCATCAATTAGCTTCTTTGTATGAATAATATAATGAAACTGTAACCCACTTATACATTTTTGGTATATATGTGATAATACATGTTTTGTCAGGAAAATCTATCTTGGTTTTTGATTACAATTCCCATTGTACTGGATTTTCTTTTACATATATTGCTTTTATTAAATAAAAAAGCATATCATTTTTAATAATAGTGCATTCGTTTGGTGCTGGCATCCATCTCTTCAGTGTCATCCATTGATTGAAAGGAATGAAAATATATCTTTCAGACATCTGCTAATACTCTCAATAACCGAGGCTTATATTAAAACTTAGTATTATACACACATTCTGTGTCAGGAGATTATTGGATGACTCATGAGAGAAACCTTTAAATCATTAGTACAAAATACAGCATGTTTGTGAGAAATCATATGAACTTTTGTTCGCCTTTTATTTGCAACTTAAAACCAACTGTCAATCATGAAATTATTCAGACATGGTATATGTACAAATAATATGTTAATATATATATAAATAAGAACAAAAAGATGGGTTATCATGCATATCGAGTTACAAAAGCACAAAAAGGTATGTACAAGATTAAAAGTAGATAAATGGATAGGTAGCTATGGGATATGGAAATAGGCATATGTTTAAAGAGAGAGGTATTGAGTGCTGCGAATGTTTGATTTAAGCAAGGTATAATCTGTATGAATACACATAATATAAGTTAGTATTGTTATAATAGTTTGATCAATAATCCCCTATAACTGAAGTGACACTGATTGATGGTTTATGGGACCAATCTTGCCTATTCTTGAAGAGGTGAAATTTCATTCAGACAAATTTATCATCACACATCGTTGTGCATTTCAACATTGCCAGTGTTTCTGACAGCACTTGGGTAACTGTTGTTTTTAGCGTCATTTTGGCAATATATACAGAATATTTCCAGATCAAATCCTATGTCTGACAAATTGCAAATTCACATGGAATATAATAATCCTTCCTACTGTGGCAATTTTGAATTTCAATGCTCTATCAGGAGTAACATGGACTGTGTATGTGTGTGCTTTGGATGAACAGCTAGAATCTATTCAACTTAGATAAAGCTTAAAAATAACATAGATACAAAACTGGATGATATTTAGTTTACAGGAAATTCTATCATATCTACTGCAGGTAACCAATGCACAACTAAGTTTGAATAACATTAGAGATTTCCCTTGAATAAGATGATATGATCTATGAGAAATTAACATCTGCTACATTAATTGCCATGGAGATTGAAGAATTAATGTACCTAAATGTTATCAGTATTTAACTGAAAATTAAACATACAAGTTTATCTCATACTGAAAACAAACCCAGCGATTACATTTCATTATCACATTTACACATCCAGCTTTTAATACTGCACAAAAGATTATCAGACGACCCAACCAGCGATCATAAGTGTATTTATTAATAATGTTGGTAATATAATGTGGCGATTCAAGGCTAATTAAAATTGATGCTCTGGCCCATATCTATTTGTTTAGTAAAACCCACACAGGACATAATTTCCATGTGTCAAAAGTGGGTCATATTTAAATTACATTCGTCAAAACCCCCGACGGTATGTGTATATCAATCTCACCTGTACTTCATATATGCGAGTTTAAATCTGTATACATAATGAGTCAAAATTCACCATCTGTGTTCTTGGAAGACAGAAATATTTTCTAAAAGCGCTCTACTTGGGATTTCCAAATAAAGTGAACATCATAATCCAATAAGGTTGAGTAATGAACAAAAATATAATTAATCTACGTGGTCATTTTTGAAAAAGTAGAATTATATCTATTAAAATTGAATAGCATGATGTAAATTTAAGACTGATTCAAGTTCATTAAAATATACATACCTGTATTCCATTTGATGTTAACATTCCTGCATCTTCATATACATTTTCACCAGAAGGGTTTTCTACTATACATCCTGAATTATCATACAAATTGTCTGTTGTTGTTCTTGTCAAGTCAGCATTTTCGTATACATCTCCTAAAATAATTTTACTTTTTCTTACAAATTTTAATACAGTGCAATCTAATAATAATTAAATTTGCAAAGCAAGTCTATATTCCTGTTCATGATGTACTTTTTATACTCGAGAGACTGAAAATTCCAGACGATTAACGATTATGTTGCTATCCTAAGTTCAAAGTTACACACAACAACAATATGAATAATTAAAACTTATGTTCTTCAGGTGACATTTAGGCTGAAGTTTCAATTTAGATTGCAGATTTAATTATGTTTACCAACATTGAATGCTTGAGAGTTGATTCTGAATTCACTAAGGATGATATTAAAAGAAATCAGAAGGATTGCTAAATTGTTCATCGAAATAAATGGATCTTATCAATCGGTATAATCTTTCAAGTATAATATAGGAATGCTCAAAATATCAAGAACATACTGCGTGATTTTTTTCCTTGCTTTCCTTTGGCTTCTCCTACAATAATAAATACAGAAATAAGTTACATTTAAATATGCTGAAGCAAAATTGGATAAATAACATATATATGTGATGTGATGAGATTTGAATTTTTAACGAAGATTTAACCATGTGTCAGTCATATCGCTACGTTGTCTGCATTGTGGCAGTTTATAGTGATGTCTAGCACTGGAACATTATCTGCTGTAAGTGCAAGAGAGACAAAAGTAAAAAATATGACATCGAAAGCTTGTTGCCATTAATGACACAAAGTCACATTATAATGCTTAAAATAGTATAATATCAATCCAGAAATATGAGATCTGAGACACCCACAAGTCATAAAGTTTGTACGAGTGAACGACAGTTTAATTTGAACCCATAAATTACATTTGTCAGAAAATGTCTTAATGTACAAGTATTTCAAATATAAAATAGCAGCAATATTCTTTGTGACAGCCACAGCTCACTTCGTTGGTTCAAAGAGATTCATCAACTATTAGGTGCCAATCATTTCAATATTTGGATGGATTTTGAACAAAATGCCCCATATTTGCTGGGGAACAATACATTTACTTGGCTAGCCCGATTATTCTTTCCATCTAAAGGTTCTACAAGAACATGCGGTCATTTACAGCAAGACAAAATATCTTATAGGAGACAATCATTTATCAAAAGTTTCATATGCATGCAGTTTGTAGTTCCAAAATGTACTGCAAAGTCTTCCGTACCTTTTGTTTTGCCCTGTAAATGAAAGCGCGAATGATTGATAATCAGTTAAAAGTCCAAGTCATGACAAATATTGCTACTGAACAATTTTGAATAATGAAAGGCATGCCAACTAAAATAATTTAATACACATAACAAATTCAATGGATATCTTGAATGGATTTGCAGTGTTTCCCTGGAAAATGATAATGATTAGACTGGATTAAATGTTAGGAATATTATCATTTCCATCCTGTGAATAAAAACTGGTACATCTGGACCACTACTGCAATATGTATACATGGTTTCAAACTGCATGATTATAAGGGTTTTGAATTATGCTGAGAAAATGAAAACATAGATCAAGGATGGATCATTGATAACATATGTACAAGAACTTTAATTTTATAGCAACTGTATAATTATGTATAGTAAAATGCCCATTTACTCCGCTAGTTTAATAGGTGAACCAACTTGTAAACAATGTAAGATCTAAAGATATGTAAATAGTAAAAGCAAATCTAGACCACTGTGTGTAATTTATACGTTAAACATATTCATCAAATTTACAGTTTTTAGCGGAAAGAAAATATATTAACATGGCTGGACGGAGCGAAAATAATGACATGAAGATTGTGTGTAGAACAATGCAAATCTTAACCACTATTCTAATATGATAATCAATTTTCATACATATATTTTAATGGCCTTCTGGAAATGAGAGTATAACATTTAGGCAGAATCAATTTACGTACGGCATATATTTGGCTTGAACTAAACCAGAAGGATTAGAAGATACCTACCTTTAAACGTGTTCATACTTTTCTTGTTAACCTGGGCATAAACACTGCTCGGGTCCTTTAGCTGTGCTGCTGTTTTCTTTACTTTAACCACAACAGCATACTCAGCAACTGAACTGCCAGTTGATGGTCCAGGTAGAGGTCCTGAGGTGTCATACACTGGGTTGTCCACTAGTCCTATTGTCATCAAATTGTATATTCAATTTGTTTTTAAAATTGCACTTCTAACACCTATAGGGTACATATGTTATTAACTATTCCTTGTAATATAAAAAGCTTAAATATTTTTAAACGGCCTAAACATGAGAGGTAAATCCATGTAAGCTCGACTCCTCTGTATACACATACTTATAAGCTACATTTTCTTTAAATACAGCTTTCAAATATGTCATTTACAAATGGATATAGAGTTAGTGAACTTAGGTGCTGAAGAAACCTTTCACTTAAACTGTTAACCAACACATCCACACACCAGCACACCGAAACATCCATGTACAACCCATATGTCACATGCCCTCAACTCTGGGTGGAATAAAGTAGGTAAATCTTACCATTCTCTGGTCTTTGCCTGTAAAATACACAAGAAAGCAAATTGTATTTGATGTACTGATTTTGAAGGCATTTCCACTACGTGTCTAAAGTAATTCACAATTAGGGTGTATTACTGCATCACTGACTTTAAATGGGCACGTTATCGGATATCGGACCGTGACGTTCAACTTTATGTATACATATCTTTATTTATTCATTATTTTTTCTTTTCAATATTTAGGCACATCATCCCTTACTTGACGGAATATTTCTAAATACAAGTGAATATTCTGACAAAAAAGATAGATATCAATTTAAACAAGAGGCACATGGGGTATTCAGATCATTCAGCTGACATAGATTGTTCTAAGCATCAGATGTATTAGCAATGATGCAGGTAACTTGCTCCCCCCAAACAAATTCCAACTGTAATAGTAACTTTCAGGTATTTAATTGAATATATTGCTATTCGATAAGTGTCTCCTTTGAGCAACTTAAGTTGAACCACAAATTGTATAGATAGTTTTCATATGAATGTGTACGGTTTTCACATTAGGACTCAATATGTCCACATGGTTCTGCAGAGAAAATTGTTTTATAAAGTCTTTATTCATATGTTTATAACTAAACCCATACCTGATGGAAAATGAGCATCATATGTAGATTGTTCACCTGATTGATATGGAAGTCACATCGGAGCTGCAGAATATTCTGTAAGGACTGCTCCGAACAATTTTAAGTAAAATTGTCAGAGAATTTGTGGATAATTAACTGAAAAAGATTTTAAATCTTACTGCAATGGAAGCTATACTGGTGCAAGGTAAGCCCCCAGTATAATTATGGTGGAACACAACAAACAAAAGACTTTCAGTTATTCTTTATGTCTATGGGACTAAAATCAATAATATTATTAATATAAGCAAATATTTTTATTCGGGTCTAGGTCTAGGTTTTGGAATTTCCTAAGTGAATTTTACATCATCCATGTTACCATCAGGATAATTCTTGTAGTTTTGTTTCATTGGGTAAGTTTTACATATCGAAACGTCTGATTGTGAACTAAGGTCAAGTATATAACTATATAATCTTGCAACTGAGATGATTTCTTCAGTCTTGCTTTAAGACCTAGCGCTTTGAGTTGTGTTATATGTTATGTCCAGTATTTCATTTTGTGGCTGGACAATTTATTTCTTCCATTTATTGAATTTAAGTGATTATTTTCTCTTGAAATCATAAAGTTCATTGATAAAATGCTTGGACAGAGACATTCACTGGAATTTATAGTAAATTATAACCTGAAATTATATTACTGTGATTCTACAAAAGGCTGTTGGCACTTCAACACTCTACAAGCTACCACAAACATATCATTGCTGTCATCTTTTGGATTTATTCTAGACCTGTACTAAATTTTATTCAGGCCTTTAAATCATTATGACTTGTGTATGTACTTCTTAGATTAACTGGGGACTGAATTCGCAATACCATAAGTTATTTAATCTCATTTTCACTTTGTATTCTAGGGATATCAATTATTTGTTAAATTTTACAAAAGTTTGTTGTCTTTCTGTTACTTATTTCAAGATCATAGACTCATAACATAAAATATCCTCGGGATACGAGTTTGGCTGTAATATTTCAGAAAACTTTGTTTTTCAAATTTAAATTCACCTTGCTTTGGAATTTTACTATCCCCGGTTATAATTTCACGTTCTAGAAATCTTTAGTAAAACCGACAAGCTTTATAATGTCAGCTAAAGTGGAGGTCTTTGTTTCAAATCCTGCCCAGGAACAGTTTGCGTATTTATCGGCCTATAAGTAGTTGTGGAATATAAGTTGAATCAGCAAATTTGGCACATGTTCTTCCTTCAGCCTTATATAAGTCGATGCTGAGTATAAGACGAGGCCAGATCAACATATCGGATTGTGTTTTTCATTTCGTTCCATACATCATTGTGAATTTATTCCTACCTTTAACTCAGTAACCTTTCCAGTCACGATCGTTAAATGTCACTAAAAGTACCTAATTTGTTTTAAAAGAAGTATTTTAAATTATCATGCACTTTAGCTACATATAATGGCGCTGACTGGAACATTTATTGAGTTACAGATATGATAAAACTTGCGATGCTATGTGAAAAATGAAATTATAATAACTTCAGTTTCATTACTAAAGTATCAAAATTATCACTGAATACTTTTACAATAGAGAAATTGTATCATTAATACTAAAATGATTTTTTGGGGGGTGGGGGATATATATACTGAGAAAATGATGATTCTATATTCCATCGCACATTTTCTTTTGCATTTCGTGATAAAAATCATTTATTGTCCACAGAGAGAGAGAGAGAGAGAGAGGGAGAGAGAGAGACAGAGAGACAGAGAAAGAGAGAGAGAGAAAGTTCAGCTTTTCCTGGATATTTTTGTTCTTTTTTTAACTTATTTCCCCCATGTTGCTGAAGTTTTTGTCAAAGAGTAACAACATTAATAAATTAAACAGTAAATGTAAACTATGAAAATACATACCATACTTCTTTAGGGTTTAAATAGTCACAATAGTTATATCTATATAGTCTGCATTAGGTTAATGACCATTTTGCATGCTGTCTAATTGTCTTTGCAATTATCATGACCTCTTCATTCCCAACAATTAAGATTTTTAAAGTACATGTTCATTTGCTGTACTTAGGCAGTAAATGTTTTCAATCTTTTCTCATGCTAGATGCACGTTAAATTACTGTCCGTTCCGTCAGAAATTTTAAAAATATCACTCGATATTTTAAAATAATAATATTAACCCTTTGGCATTTACTTTAGCTATATGGTACTGAAATAATGATGATGATGATGATAATAATAATAATAATAATAATAATAATAATAATAATAATAATAAATCTTTATTTATAGAGGATTACTCATTAGTCAAGGAATATTCCCCTTTGAGGCCCTCTAAGGAGAGTATAACAATGCAGATGACATGAACATAGCTGTAATTACTGTTCATTTTAACACGTTTAGTATTAAAATACTAAATTCCATTATCTATTAGAAGCACATACATGCTCATGATATTTCTCCTTAAATACTCTATTTTTTTTCAGCAGAGCTTACATGCAGTGTAAGCTTGTTCCACATAATTGTATCAGCGTATTGGAAGCTCTTTTTAAATTGTTCTGTTCTTGGTCTTGGCGCTAGAAGGTTTCCATGTGATATTGATCTCAACTGGTATTTTGTTAAATAAGTCCTGAGGATACTCCGGTGCAGTTCCATGTAGACGTTTATATAAAAGAATGTCTTTGTGAAAATATATCCTGTCTAATACCCATGGGAAGCCTCCTTTCAATATTGGTAGCCTCGCTAATCTGATCTAGTTTGCATAATCTTGACCTCAGACAGGTGTTATCTTGGAATGACCTATAGCATATTTAACAATCATGTAAATAGCATTACAAAGCCACATGATTCTTTTGATATTAGAAGCGGAAACAAAAATTAGAAGGAATCTATTAACTAGTGGTATTATTGATAATGAAATATGGCATTGCACTTGTACACAAGTACAGTCAGACACCAATTAAGTGAACAATACAGATTTAAAATCGTGAATACATCCATCTGTCTCTCAATGGAGCGTATATATTATATGATTATTATGATGTGCAAGAAGAAAATTGTGATGGAATATTTCTTTTGTCATGAATATTCATGTTCTAACTTGCAAATTCTAACGCACATATGTGTACTTAAATTTAAACAACGTATATTACAAACAATGTACATTACTGGTGCATGCTGCTGTAGTACAATTACGTCAGATCTATGTTGATTTTTATTACTGAGGATCATGCAATTGTTTAAAATACTCACTGTGGGATCCTATATTTGTTCATACACTTTATCTTCCCCAATATGGAATATTGTTTGGAGAATTATGTTCCATACAAAAATATGATAAAGCGTTTTGGTTGACATAATCCATATACAGGTCGATTAAGAGTATAAGACAAAGGTAAGATTTTCTGGTAAAAAATCTATCATATTATAGGCCGGCAAATTCAAATTTTAACACCTTCAAAAAAAGATGAAATCCTTCAGCTTGCCTGAAAATATGATCTTTCTGAGGCAAAAGCGTCTTTAACAAAGCTTGAAATAAACAATAGCTTGGTCAATATTTAGTGGACACTAATGATTTGCATAACAATGCCTTGGATTTGATTAGTCAGTCTCCATCTGACTCTAATTTACAAGATATGGAATTGGAATTAAAATACAAGAATGAGATACAGTTAAGAAAGCTTGAACTTCAAGACAGACAGGTGCAGTTAAGTAATGAGGAAAAGAGTAAGATAACTACAGTTACTGAAAGAGAACTATGAAAAACAAATGCAATCAAATAAGAGAAAAAGAGAGGAAAATGCAGTTGCTAAAAGAAGAGAGAGCGAGGCAAATGCAGTTACAGAAAGAAGAAAATCAAATGCAATTGGAGAACGGAGTAAGAGAGACAAATACAAATGCAAATGCAAAATAGAAAATGAAGAAAGAGAATTTCAACTTAGATTAAACAAATTAGACGTGGCAAGTGAAAATCACATCCCCCTTTATGCACACATTCATGTTTTGATGTTGCTAAGAATATTGTATGTTAGTGTCCCATTTTTGGGGAAAAGAAGTAGATAAATATTTTCCTCCTTTTGAAACATGTTGAATTTGCAAGAGAAAAAGAGCACTTATTTGACAGGTGGTGATTAGCCAAGAAAGTTGATCAAGACTACAAAAGTCAAAGACAACTCATATCAGTTGAAGATTTCAAGACTGATCTTAATGAGCATATGGTTGAAACTTTTGATAATGCTGCCCATACTGCTCACTAGTTTTCCTAAGAAAGTTTATTTTGTCAATAATTCTTCCACTCAGCAGTCATCTGGTATAACAAATATTTCAGTCTAACATGATCCCTTCGAAATCTCAATCTGGTACAACCTTTAACAAACAAGTTTCTGATTAGATTGAACAGATGTCCTTATCGTGTCCTATGTGTACTGCAAGAAGAAAGGACATGTTATTCCTGATTGCAACAAATTGAAAAATAAGCAACATAATAAAGACAGACCTATACCAAATGCTTTTATTATAAGATGTCATGGTAATGGTCATGTGTTGAAAGCTTTACATTTGTTGGGTCTAACAAACCCATCCAATTATATTATGGAGAATTATGAGCTATTCATCTCGAAGATTTCCATATCACTCGTGGGGGATTTGGCCAATCCTACCCCAATTACCATTTTAAGAGACATATGAGCTTAACATAGTCTTTTATTATCTCTCCATTGTGTACATTTGTCATTAAACTTAGTCTCAGGACCTGTGACAGACAGAACAGTATTTTCTTTACCGGTTGATGGCAATCATTGAGTACTAGACAATGACCTAGTTGGAGATAAGGTTAATCCACTTGTAACTGACAAGCCTTGTTTGGATCAGAAGGTGGATCCTATTGAAAACGAAATGCCTGATTTTTACTTAGCTTGTGCAGTTACTAGAATTATGACAAAGAAAGCTCTTGAGAATGATGTTGATCAGGAAAGTTTTCCTTTAGTTGACATATTTATGAGTCAGGTGTTTGTTGAGGTCACTTGTACCCCTTGTTTGGATCAATCAGAAGGTATTGATCGCAGTGATCATATTTTAACTACTCATTCTCTTTCTTCTAATCAGGGTGGCAAACATCAATCATTTGTCTTCAAACAAGTAAAAGATCATAACACATATCCTGTTTCTTTTGAAGGGGCATTACAAACTGAATCCACAGAAGTACCTGTTATTTCGTTATTAATGGGGTCACTATAAAACAATGGAGACCACCTGAGGCACATGCTGGTGACGAAAGCTCAAAGGGCTATCAAATAGTAGTTCTAAAATTGTACATACAGGAAAGTCTAAATCTGGCCCATGAAACTATCTGATCTTGAATCACTTTTATTGGCCACAAATTAAAAGTGATGTTTATAAATACTGTAGATCTTGTCATACTTGTCTCATGGTAGGAAAACCCAGTCAGAAGATATTTAAGGTTTTGTTTCAACCGGTTCCTGCCTTTGGCGAATTATTTAGCAAAATTATGATAGATTGTGTCGGTCCCTTACCTAAGACCAAGTCAGGTAACAAATAATGCTGACCATAATGTGTATATTTACAAGGTTCCTTGAGGCATTTTACATAGAATAATATTAAAACTAACAATAGTAAAAACTTTGATAAAGTTATTTGTTTCTAATTGTGTCCTTCCCAAATCTGTTCAGTCTGACCGAGGGTCAAATTTTATGTTTGGAATATTCCATCAAGTTATGTACGAACTAACCATCCAATACTTTAACTCTTTTGCCTATCACCCTGAGAGCCAAAGGGCTTTAGAAAGATTTCATCAGACTTTAAAAAATATCATTTGATCATATTGTTTTGATAGGGGTAGAAATTGGAATGAAGGCATTCATTTATTATAGTTTGCTGTTAGGGAGTCAATTCAAGAATCTTTACGATTCAGTCCCTTTAATATGTTTTTTGACACATTGTTCTTTCAAATGAAGATACTGAAATTAATTTTTCTCGATTACGTTTCCAATTTTAAGCATAAGTTGTCAAAGTCTTGTGAGGTTGCAAGAGCAAATCTGCACTAAACTCAGTCAAAAATGAAATTACGGCATGATAAAATCTGACAGGAATGGAGTTTTCAGTCTGGTGATAGCGTCCTGGCTCTCCTGCATGAAACAACACCATCTTCAGCCTAAGTATTATGGTCTTAGCACAGTTGAAAAGAGAGTAAATTATTTAATTTATATCATCAATACTCCTGGGAGGCGAAAAAATCCCAAACAAACAACTTTGGCATATAAATATGTTAAGGGAGTATGCTGATAGAGATAGCCAGGTTAATCATGCAATTACTTTAGTTGTACCTGTCCCACACAGTGAGGGGTTAAGTGATGTAATGCAATCCGACTGTATTAACCTTGGAGTAACTAGTCCTCGGAATTCAGAAATAATGAATAATCCAGATCGGAAATTTTCACATTTGCAGCAACAAGAAGTAATGAACTAAAACAGTTATTAATTGAGTAGTAGCACTTATTCCCAGAGTTTCATACAAGAACAAATCAAATCTGCCATAACATTAAAAACTCTCAAACAGGAATGTTTGAAAAAAGAAATTCAGCATTTGCTGGAGAATGATTCTGAAAGCTGAGCAAAAGAGACTTGAGTTCACCATGGATACCTGTTCCGAAACCAGAAAATACTTTTTGCATATGCACTGACTATATAAAGGTGAACAATATGAATAAAACACGCTCATTTCCATTACCAAGAATCAATGACTCCAATGATAAAATCTTAAATGCAAAGTATGTCGCCAGCTTTGAAATTCTGAGAGGATTTTGGCAAATTCCACTGACGAAAAGGTCAAAGGAAATTTCGTATTCGTGATTCAAGATGGACTTTATGAATATAAAATGATGCCATTTGTGATGAAAGGTTTGCCTAGTACTTTTCAACGTTTAATGAACATGATTACATCTCGTATTAACATGATTTCATCTGGTATGAACATGATTACATCTGTTACTGATAATTGTGATTCTTACATCGATGCTATAATTACAACGATACCTGGAAATATCATATAGTGACAAATCGGAAATTCTTAGACAAACTCACTGATGCAAATTTTCTTTATATAGGAAAACATAAATGGCATACACTAGAGTGATATCAATGACGTAATTATTATATGTCATTTGGAAGACAAAGCCCAGATTTTCCGTTAAACAATAAGAAATGACATCAGTAGATTTAAAATATGGATAATACAATGCATAGTGCTTTTAAATACCTTTGAGTGTTTTCTCTGCCCATGGTTATTTCTGGAAAAAATGAAAAATTACCGATATGCATTTTAGAACAAGACTTATGGGGCAATGTGTGGCTGAGTGGTCTAAACTGTTTGCCTTTATCAATCACAGCCATCTCTCCTCTGCTGATGTGGATTTTGAGTGCTTGTAACAAACAATTTGGGTATGTAATAAAGGTTGCCAGTAGCTTCCCATGGGTCATTGGATCTGACAAGGGTTTTCCCTGGTTATGTCTCCAACACTTATACTGTTTACCATATATAACATAATATGTGCTGGAAATGGTGTTCAACGCAAAACAAGAACAACAATACATCAATAAGACACCTAAATTAGACTGATGAACTACTGGGCAAACAGATGTCTCCAATATTCAAGACCATTTATTTCTTTTAACTGCTAAGTGTCTAAACCATGTCTGGTATTCGCCAGTTATAACAAGATCATCAAATTAGCTGCGCTGGAGCTCATATTGGATCTCAGATCTTATATTAACATCAATTTTCTCTATGATCAAGTAGGCATCATTAGAAGTCTTGTGGTGAAAAACCAACATCACTATGAGCATTGGATCAGGGTCAGTAGTGACTCTCATGATAACCATCATGCCATTGTATATACAAGAGGCACTGTGTTCGTTAGTATCAACCAGCTATAGTCCATGTTTGTAGAGTTGGCCTGAAGCAATCTTTGCTGCACTTTGATTCCCATAAAACTGATATGGGAACTGAAATCCCTGAGCATAGCAAATAGAGTAGGCTGTTAGTTGTTGACTATTGATGTCAATTTAATTTGATTGTAATGTCATGTTTGGGATATATAAATAAAATTAATTGAAATCACTTGATGTAATGTGTTGCTTAGAGCAATGCCTAGAAATGTTTTGCTTTAAAAAAATGGCATCATGTGGAAACTCTTTCAGAAGCCGTGTCAACATATTCAAATTAGGCGATTAAAAAGAAGTAATTTTTAATTGTGATAATGTCAGTACCTTTTAAATGATTTTTTATGCAGCCTTGACACTGTCGGATTGTGTTGTTTTATTAAAAAACAAAACAGAAAAATATCTTTGTAGTTGGCTGTAAATCCACGGCAATTACATTTTTCAGTGGAGTTCTTCATAAGAATTAATAATAGAGATGGTTTACTATTTAAGTTAGACCTTATGGAAAGGACTCTTTAATGTGCCTGAGACCCCAGTTAGTAGAGTGATCTAAAGTGCCTGTCTTTACCGATCATTACTGTCTCACCTGTCCACATCGGTTCAAGTCTTGGGCTACGCTGAAGTCGGTATATGACAAAGTTTGCCAGAAGCTTCCAATGGTCCAGTGGTTCTTACCAGGGTACTCCTGAATTGTTCTTCCAATAGTTATAATGGCTGCCATGCATAGCTTATCATAGGCTGAACAATGACATTCCTCCCAACAACAACTACTTCTGTATTTTTCTTAACAGAAGTAAGTGTGGGGTTACAGTTTTGTTTGTTGCCTGGAGTCACCTTTAGTACACAGGGCAGTATCTTTAGCTGCCTCGTCCCCAAAGTCATGAAACCTGTTATGCAGCTGTATAGGGTAATCAGACCCATTGTGCTTCATGTTAGGATTCAGTTTCTTTTCCTTATTTGGTGCTTTTAGTGTTGGAGCACTATTTAATATTATCTTTGTGTTATTCCTGAGGTTTAAAAAGAGGAATATTAAATGTGTTGCTACATAAAGAGGACTTTACTCCTGTTTCATCCTTTTTTTTCATCTTCTTTGCCATGGCTGAGAAGGTTGTACTATGTCAGGAGGTTATATATTATTTCTTCATCTGTGGCCTCTGGAAAGGGGATATGTGAAGCTTATTTTATTCTTTAAATTTCCGTCTGGTTCCAGATTTTGCAGTCCTTTGAGTAGGCATGATGGTCATTTTCATAAGGTATAAAGCGAGGGGTGGCTTTACAATCAGATTCCTGATAGAAAGAGATGGTGCATCGTCAACACACGGGGGTTTTGCGGCATCTATCTTTGTGATGGCGGTACGTCTGACAGCTGATAAATCAAATTAGATTTTTATGGTGTATATCAAGCTTGACCTGTCAAAATCCAACTTGTACTACCGTTCATAATGTTTTTGTGATGAAGGTAAGCATGATGGTGTTGTTGGCCTGCAGATGTCCATCTGATTTGACAAATAGCAGTGACACCTTAGTTCTTCGAGGAATTCAGTGACTTATGTATTGCTGACTCCGACCAAGTCATGGCAGCAAATCATGTTTATTAGATAATGTATGTGTGATTTAGATCTTTAACAGAGCTTTTACAATTGTTCAGTCATATCACTATGATATCTGCAGTTTGGCAGTTTATAGTGATGTTGTCTAGCACTGGGTCATCATGCCGCAGACATGTAGCATGGTGTCCCACCCAGTCAATATATCCTGATACCAGGCAGACCAATCCTAACGTTTACCTCTTAACGCTGAGCGCCTAGCAAGGCAGGAATATGTTATTACCATTTTTAAAAGTCTTTGGTATGTTCAATGTTGAAAGTAAATTACACAAAAATTTGACCAAAATTCTAATTGGCAAGTACATTTCGCAGAACAGATGTCAGCTGGTGCTAAAACAAAAGGAAACAAGGCTCAAACCCACAGAGATTCTACACTATACAACATTTGAATCAATTCTCTCTCTTGAAAAATTATGATGCACTTAATTGATGATTTGGATTGAAAAATGGAAACAATCTTGCTGCAAAAATAGTTCTTGCTTTTGGAAAGAAATGCTTAAAATAAATATAGATATAAAGTCACAAAAATAAATAACTGGCGTATGGTACAAATAGTTTTTAGTAAACATCTACTTTATTTCTGCCCTTTCTTTAAAATATTAGTATGTAAATGTTATTCTTCCAAAAAGAGAATCTTTCTGTTTTTAGACCAGCAGCTGTATCAAAATGACTTTATGTGCACAAAGTTTGGTACAAGAAATAATTATAAATTCATCAATACATTTGCATATGAAATTAAAGGGTATGAAAAATGACATGAGTATCGTACACTGCTCCCTCGATAACTTACACACAACAGGTTCCATAAACATTGACCACACTATAAGCAAATGTGCGTGTTAACAAGGTACATATACAACCTAACAGAGGGATGGAAGTCAATGGTGTGATGGAGGAAGCCAGACTCCATCTCAACTTTCTCAGTCAGTGTCTTTCAACATAATACCTGATAAGTTTAACTTTGATGTCAGCCCCTATTACACATGAAACTTCCTGGTAATAAGGTGTCCATAGCAACATTAAATTTTGCCAGAGGTTTGAGTTTAGGTTTATACATCCACATACTTCATATCTATATATAAACCCATACATAATGTGATGTATAAGTACATAATACAAAGCATTGAAAACAAGTCAACTGTCAATGATTCATAATTATATATCATTCCATTCTAATCAATATGGAAACAATCGAGCAGGTGCTACATTTATTAAATATGAGTCAAATTTGCTATTCCCGGTCCATTTGATGTCCAAACTTTGACAAATGACGACTTGTTTATTTTGATAGATCTTGTATGGGTTAAGTAATAGTATTGTTTGCAATGAGGCCAACTACGTCACCATGCATGCAGGACATGGTTATTACGAATGCTGGGTGTTGTTCGACAGACTACAATGTATTGTTATAAACACTGCAGGGTGTTGGTGCTTTTGATAACATGTAACATTTTGTAGGGAACTGAGAATAAACTACTAACCATAATATTATTGATCAAGGTAGAATCAAAAGCTCTACACTTTTATACAAACGAAGTACTAGTACTTGTACTACTTGATTAAGTGTTAAGTGGAAAATGTTGCTTTCACTTTATGTTTAATTATAACTATTGAGATATATGGACTGCATCTGTTGTGAACACATGAAGGATCTTTTACATCGTGGAAAGTTCAAAACGAATTGACCAGGAAAAGCCAAACTATTTTTAAAGATTTTAGTTTTGAGGTATGGGAATAAAAATGTCCTTACATGACATAAAAAGACCAGTATTGGTGAACCGGTATCTGTCTTTTCAACAAACTGTTATTTGATTGGGCACACACTCATCAGATGCATACAAAGTGTCTTCAATGGTTATGTTCACAAGAATTAATGATGATTTCGATGAAAAAAGAGCAGATCACAATATCAAGCACATGTTGGATGGCAAGAGTTATTTTTAAAACTAGATTCATACAAACGAATTACATCACCAAGAGTCACAAAGTGAACAAATATTGAAACCTTACCCTTAACCAGTGATGGTAGAATTAAAGGTTTAAGCCATTGTGGTATCAGGTTTATTCATATATCGTACCCAAGTTATTCAAGATTCTGGTCAGACTCTTCTTTTTGACCAGCTTGTTATGACATGCCCTGACAGGTTGGGTATACCTGCATGTTAGAAGTGGATCATGTTTGATCCATAGTAATGTATGCCAGTAAAGAAAGTACTTTACGTCAGTCGCAGTTCTTTTATATGACCTCATCATGGATTAATAGTTTCATTCATTCTGTAGATTGTGCTTTCAAAGTTGTATAATAGATGCAAATAAGGGTGATTAGTTAGAAAAATTAGCAAACACCTTAACATAAAGAATATGATTATTATCGGTATCACAATCAATATATTACATATTATTATATTTAATTTTATAACAGAAGAATAATTCCTACCTGATAATGAAGTCCGTCTTCTTAAGAACAGTATCAAAACAATTATTACGGCTAAAGCAGCTACACCACCACCAACTGCACCTCCAATAATAGAGCTTTGTTGTGGACTATTAGGCTGGTGTTCTTCTAGTTATGAAAAGATATACATGTAAATTAGTACTATAACTATTCCTTCTGCAAAGATATACATATCTGCTTACAAAAATCATATGATGGCAAGTGAAGAGACTTCATCGATATCAATATCGCTCTAAAAGCCAACAATTCTTTGCTCAACTTTCTCAGCAGTTTCAGAACTCAACAAATGCAGTATATGTATAATCCTGAAGACACAGAAGGGTGTTATGGCATAACCACATATTGAGCCATTTTTATTAGGAGGAAATTGTAATTGTAAGTCATGAACAAGATACATGCATTTTGAAACTGGCTGTTTTAAAATTATAATTAAGTCCCTTTTCGAAATTAATACTTATACAATCTTACATTTGTAAGGTTTCAATTTATTTTCTTATAAATACCTTCATTACATAATTTACATTGAGTGCTAGTTAAATATTTCTAATAAATCTAAAATGCCATTCAGGTCAAATTATTCTTGAAAACATTTGATTTTACACCCATGAATACATGCTTTCATAATGTACCACTTGGACACTTCGTAGATTACACAGATGCAGAGGTCAGATGGGAAGTCCTAAATATTACTGGAAATCTAGACATGTGTATTCCAGGGGTTGGCAACCTACAGCATGCATACCTAAAAGTGGCACATCAAGAGGTTTTGTGTGGCATGCAAAGGACAGCCAAAACCCCTGGCAGAACAAATTCATGACTTCATGAACACTCATGAACTGTTTATAAATGTGCATGACATTTCTTCAAATGTTCGTGATCAGTTAATCATATGAGTTTATGAACAATTTTTCATTACAGTTTCATAACTAAGCTAATGAACACTTCATGAACTTGGTTTATGAACAATTCAAGTTCTCTGATGCACCACTAAGATATTTCCTTAAAACTATGGCATTTCGTTATTACTTTATTCATAAAATATTCATGAAATTTAATTATACAAACTTCTCACAATATTTCAGAAATGTAAATAAAGGCGAATAATTAAAAAAAATTAGTATGATAATGTTGTTCATTGAGATCTATTATTCAATACTTGTGTACTTAACCTGAGTAGTTCTGGATTAATGTAGGAAAATATTTTCTGGCCATGATGAATAAAATGTCCTTGCTATAAAAGCTTTCAATGATTTTGTTCAAACGTTTTCGTCCATTACTGTCATAAACTGCATATTTTGGTGACTTATAACAATCACCCATTGCCAATTTGACGTAAAAACTGGAATATGTAAACAATGATTTTCCTGACTGGATGACTGTGAAGGAAGACTTGATATTATTGGTTAATATACGCACTGGATCTCAGTAACTGAACCTCCTTTTCCCTACAAACAAAAGATCACACAAACGGTTCTGCAACAAGTACATACCTTTAACGAAAAACCATGGACTCCGGTGGAATGGACAGATGAGAATATTTTCAATATCATTTCTTTTAAGTAAGTAGAACTGCAGAAAGGCAATCATGAAGAATATGAAGGAGATAATTTGGTGAGAGCAAAATTAGGCAGAAAAGCATGCCCAGCCAGGATCATCAAAATTACGGTGCGTATCTTTTGGGGGGCATTAATGAGTATTTCAATAGAAGTTATATAGATATTTATTAGATTTTATGTCATCATATTAGTTTTAACCAACTAATGACACATGATTTTATCAGACCAAATTTAGACTTGTTCTTCGAATTTTTGAAAATCACTAAACATTATCACACTCCCCCTTTTTCGATCTCGACACAAGATGTAGTACTGCATCTACAATATGAATTTAGATGTTCGGTATAGTTTTCTGTTTCATGACGTGCTATTTCTATGATATGATATAATTTGTTAAATTAAAACAAGATCAAATTAGTTAATGCATCAATCTATACACAATACAGACGCAAATAACGATGTGATGAAACCGGAAGCAGTGATACGCAACATGCGTTGTCGGAGAGGATGCATTAGTGACATTAGGGCCTATACCACACAAGCCGGACGTTTTTTAATAGAAAACGGCAAAAAAATATAAAAATGAAAGCACAAAATAACTTCATCTGTACAAAAAATATGTATACAGTTAAGGTTATTTAGTGCAATGGTGTTGTCAAATATTTGTCATATTTTCTTGATTAAAACATCGGACTCCTGTGACTATGCATATGGCTAGGCAGCTTCAGTTAAAATACAACTGGTGACAAAATTCTCCAAATAATATAAATGCTCATTAAGTTGTGTATTAAATGTAAGTGACTAAATAATTTTGAGTATGATCATAATTGTTCCAGTAAATAAAGTGGGATACAATAATAATGTGCTAAAAGTTGAAGACAATGTTGATCAGAGGTTATCTGTAAATAACTAACCTTATCTTTCTTTCAGATTAGACAACATAAAGGTACAATTAGTAGTGGATGAAGTTTGTAGGTCAAGGCAGAACATTTTGCAACTGGAGGATCCTATGGCTAAGATGAAAGAGACATTAAATAGTTACTGCTGCAGTAATGTTAAAGATCCAAATAGTAATCGGATGGAACAGCTCAAGTTGCAGATGGAGACATTCAGTAGTGACAATGGGTGGGACATTATTAAATTATTGGCAGTGAATGTCTTCTCAAAATAGTTATGTGACAGGTCAGTCTCTGGGAAAAAGATGGGTAAAGTCAAGAAAAACCCCAAATACAGCCCCTTGACGATGAAAGTTAAAAATGCTTCAACAATTGATTGAACACAATTGCCCCAATATCTTAAAACAATCTCAAAGATAAAATAAAGAATATACAAAAAGTGTTGCAAAGAGTACAAAAAAAAAGAATATTGCTTTTCAATTTACATATTTTTGTTACATAATATAAATTTTTAATATAATATGTTGCATCTTTTACTGTTTTAAAACCCCCATATCTAATGTAAATTTATAATTCAGGATGAAATTTTATTATAGGTTTTTGTGAATTTGTCAGATAATCAATTTTGTTATAGGAACTGTGAAGTTATGGTTCATTGATGAGAAACTTTGTTCATCATAGTTCATGAATAAATTCATGCACGAATTCATGAATAAATATGATCCAATTTGGGAACTTTTATGAACTGTTCATCAATATTTATTGAACTGTTCAAGAACAGTTTGTAAAGTGTTGATTCATGAACAGTTCATGAGATTAAAATTTCATGAATTGACCATTTTCAGTTCATTCATATTCATGAACCTGTTTATGAACTTCATGAACGGTTCATGAACCCAGTTCATGAGTAATTCTTGAACAGTTCATGCCAGCTCATGAATTCTTCATAATCATTTCACAGCTGAAGTCTTGATTTTAACAGTGTTACTCTCTTGCCGTTGGCATGCACTAGCTCATTTTGTAATTAATCTGGATAAGGGTGGCACACTGTGTAAAACAGGCTGCCAACTCCTGGTGTATTCTGACATTATAAGAGATACATGTTTGACTTGCTATGTGATTTACTGGTCACATATACTAACTTTTAATAAGACTAGCCATACAGGAGAGATTCCACTACAAAACAGCATCTAATAAGTTATACAACTTATCAAGATTGTTTCAACAATTACAGGTTGTAGTATAATTGCATTCCTTCAATGCAAGCAAAGCACGAAAACTATTCTGCCCATAGTTCCACGAATGTATGTTGACTAACTGAGCAATGTCAGGGCCTAAAGTAATCTCATGTTTATTTTGAGTTTTGATTGTTGTGAAAATGTCCAAGAAATTGGCGGTCAGAAAAAAAAAACAAATTTCTAAAGACACAAAGAAACAAAATACTGAATATGAGGTCTGAAAGCCAAATAAGTATGTGATCTAATTGAAAGATACGTCATGAGCCTTAACGAACATTTAAGCATGCAATACATGTTTCAACATCGTCTTATGGCAGTGTTTAGTGAGCAAGCATGTAATTATCAATGATTGTTAAGTCGAAGATGATATATGCACGAGGCCTACTTTGGTGTGGTAATGAGGATGTGTTTTCTTGGATTATGTTAATTATAATAGTGATGCTGTCACAAGTATGATGCTAATTATGAAAATTTAAATTTATTGTACCATAGCAATGTTCCTAAAATGTGATGTTGAAGATGATATATGAATGATAGCTATTTTCTTGTGGTAATCAGGATGTATTTTCTTGGAGTATGTTACTTATAATAGTGATGTTGTCACAACTATGATACCAACTATTAAAATGAAAATTATTGTACCATCACAACACTCCTAAAAAATATTGATTATCAGAAAGAATCCAAGTTATTGAACAAACACGATTGTACAAAAATTGATCTTTATGATTCAGTAACTTGTACGTGTATGTTGACAGTTTCGTCAGATCTCGAAATGTATTGATTAAGCATTTTAACAAAAATGTCAAATTATATTTATACAAATGTTTGTTTTCTGAAACTTATTTTGTAATTAGATACAAGTTCTGAAAGTAATGATACCATCATAGACCATTTACTACATGTGTTCAATGTCATCGACATAGTCACGTACATAAACATTTAAAAATTCTCAGTTATAACATTTTAAGAATCACAGTTATTAAATATTGTGACTGAATGAATCTTGATAATTACACTTTTGTCGCAAAATGAGGTTGCTGCAATGCATATTTAAATATATGCTAAAAACAGAATATGATAGTTTTGAGCTAATCATTCTGTAACCATAAAACAATATGATTGTATATATCTATATTAGTTTTAAATTCTTTAATAAAATAGTCTATCTCACACATATTTCACATTTTACTTTATTTTTTTTGAGTTTGTGTGCTTACATATAGTTTTTCATGCAATATGTTTATCCCATAATAATGCCAGTATAAATTTTGTCCAAAAAGTAAGGAATGTGATAATTGTTTTGGCAATATTAGAAAGAACATATCTGCTTGATTTTGTAAAGTTATGGCTGGGGTTACCTCAAAAAGTAGATCATACATTCCATTATACCGTGAATGATAAGACTAGGCCTATATTACATCATGACATGTGTATCATATTTGTGTTGGTCATGTTTGGAATATATGGCTATCATTGGGATAACTGATTTATAATGTCAAATCTGATGTGGACAGCAAAGAGATTGTGACTGGTCACTAACCTGATAATGTTTTGCCTGTGATCACCTCATCTGCCAGTTCTCCATTTCCCTTGACATTAAATGCATATATTCTGAAGTAATAGACTGTATTTGGCTTTAGTTCTGTGATTGTGGTATTAAGCAATTCTTCACCCTTTCCTCCAGGTACCAACGAAGCATTTTGCCATAAGATGTTATCCATGCTAAACTGTATAACAAAAGTCTGGTCGAAGCCACCATGAAAACCAGGATACCAGAACAAAGTTATTTGGTTCGTCTGTAAATTGGTGTAATTAAATTTGTACGGTTGCCCAGGTTCGCCTGTAAAATGTTGTAATAAGCATCATTTAAATAACAAGAAATTAAATAAATTTATTTCTGAGAATACGATCACATAAAACCGGGAAAAAGATGCCCAGAATATTGTTAATTTTATAACTGCACACGATAGTATGTGCATCATGATATATGCAATGCACTCAACTGGCCTCAAACAATTTGCAGAAATTCATGATTAGTAATTCTCTTTCTTGCTTTTTTTTCTATTTATCTGCTGAGTATTATAGCCATCTGAAAGTGCAATGGATCATAGGATGACACTGGTCTACCGATACATTCAAGAAACAAAACCAATCTGATTTAAGCTTAATTCATATTATGTCTTGCTCTCTTCTGAAATGCATATAACTCTGTGAAAATAACCATTATTCCAAACTAGTTAATATGAAGAAACAAAACAAAAATCAAAAGCAACATAATTCTAATATCTGGAGAAAAAGCACATTCTTCAGCACTTTAAATCTAGTTTTTGTTCAAGAATTGTTGCAAATAACCCAAGATCTTAAACAATCTAACTATACGTAGAAACATTTGGTAGAGCTGGATACCACAAACAAAATGTGTGTTGCTGTATTTCTTAATGTACCAGGATATGGACCAGTACAATAGACCACAATTATATTTGGGACCAACTTTTCACTGTTCTACTGCAAGAGTCTGAGACGTTTCCTGTAAGTTCAATCTGTGAAAAACTGTAGAATACCTTGCTCTGATTTAAAGCAATTATTAATCAACAAAAGTGAAGTGGCCAAATCAAGTCTTGCGAGATCGTAGTATAGATACGTAACATGAAAAACTACTACAACAATACTACAGTAGACACGAATTTGAGGTTGTACAGGGTATTATTATGCACAGCGATACTCGAGTCCCTGTCTAAAATGATATATGATCTTAAAAAACACTTTAATACGGTTAAATTACTCGGTTGATTCTCGCATGAATAACGAGAACCCGTACATTTTAATTTGCATAAATAAACGCAAAAGAGTAATACGCCATTTTGATGTAATCAAGCAGCTTCTTCATATTTGGTATCAAATAAGCCTCAAAGTTAAATTAATACAATTAATACAAGCTTGTATTTTTACTGTAACAAAAAAACATTATTTTCTTTTTGCCAATATGAAAAAGACAGACACAAAACTATTAAAGATTATTTAGGGCTAGTGATCCTGCTTACAGATTTCTGGCAGACTTAATATTGCACGGATATGTCTGTTTACCATAACATGGAACCATGTGCGAATATGCTTGAAATAGTATTTCAAAATGGCACATTCTTTTGAATTAGCTTTTATGTGGAGGGTGTCATGCACATTTTTCCATAAGACTCTTAACTTAAGATCTGACTTTTAGATGTACTGCCTTAACACAGGTAATAGCTTAAACACTAACATCACCATGGTATCAAATACAACATTGCCAGTTTGAGTCTAACTACCAAAGAAAAACATTTCTTAAGTAATTCAGATCTTAATGCGCAAATGGTTGCATATGTAGATATGAAAGTCAATATGATGTAAGGCTGATATCAGTTATAGATACATGATTCATACATGTGTATGCAAAAATAAATATAAATGACAGTTCAAGGACAGAACCAAAGAGTAACATAGAATGAAGATACAAGCTATGATGCCTCTAAAAGGGGTAAAGTAAAAATGAGAAGATGAAATAACTGTGCTAGAAAGCAATCTGTAATTGAGATTGATTAAGTAAAACTACATCTGATGCAAAATTTGCACATGCTGCAATCCAGAAGGGTGTGTGATTAGGATTTTTAACGTAGCTTTTAACGTTTTTTTTTAGTCATATCGCTACGATGTCTGCAGTGTGGCAGTTTATAGTGATGTCTAGCACTTTGGCATCATGCAACAGACACGTAGCATGATGTCGCACCGAGTCATATTATCCTGACACCAGGCCGAAAAATGCTAACACTAACCTCTTAATGCTGAGCGCTACGCGAGGGAGCTGTTAGTATCATTTTTGAAGTCTTTGGTATTACTTGGCCGTGGTTCGAACCCACGGCCTCCCTCTTCCGAGGCGAACGGTCTAACCATTAGGCCACGGGAGCGGTGAACCACAGAAGAAGAAAAAAAAAAACGAGAAAAAAACACCAACAATTTCTGGTTTGAACTTCTGATTCACTTGCAGTTGAAATACCCAATACAGGCCAAACAGAGCTGGGCCTGTATATATTGGCATGGTGCCATTAACTAGCTTATCCATACTGGACGCTGGATATGTAAACAAGTCTATAATTGTACAGCAGACAGCAGGCCTACTTGATTTCTGTAATGCAAAATGTTTATTTCCGTTTGCATACTCTCAAACTGCCAAAACATCAGTGTGCTTTCCACATGGAAAGTATGATGTTTGTCGGCTCATTTGTTAAGTTTTCAAAGCCAATCTCTATATTAATTTCATTCTCGCCATATTTCATGAAAGCAACAAGAACCTTATTTATATTAACGGCTCAGGATTGCTCATTCTCTTTGTTTTTACGTGTTGACCTTCTATAAACGATTGTTCTGAGAGTAAACAAACAACTTATACCATTCACGAATTAACAAAACCTATACTCCCAGAATGCATAATGTTGTGTAAAGGAGACAACTGGTATTTGTATGTATTTAGCAGATGACATATCTACTAGAATCACGGGATGTTGTTTTCCCACAATATGAACAGCAGAACAAAGAAAATGCATAAACATATATCATTTTTCATAAAATTCTAGAAAATTTAAAATGTAAGGACACAGTCAATGCCTTGTCAAAATTATTGAAAATTCAAGTCTATTCAAGGACAAGAAAAGGGATTTGAAAACCCGTGGCTGTTCAAAGTTCGGACAAACCATGAAATATGTAGCATGCTTACAATCTTTGAAGGAACCCATGATTTCAATGGCCACTGGGGATCTAGTATGTCATTTGGTAATCTGGGCGCTTGTTTGGTGTTGAAATGAAAATGTGATAATCAACATGTACAGCACACATTAGCTGGATTGAAATAACCTCATATTTAACAGATTAGAAGTAGTCACAATCCAATAGTCTCAAAAGTAGTAATTAACAAGCACAAATTTAACAGACATGTCTGCTTTTATATTAAAGAACTTTCCTCGTATATAATGGAGAACAATTCTCTGATCGATTATCATAATATTTTGAAAGAACAGACCTCTCAACTAAAAGCATTACCAGAGGACAACCATATCAATATCAGGCAGAAAGGCTTAAATCTCTGTTTCATTTGAATTTATCACAGACTTATCAAAGAGGCTCAAACAATGTTATATACATTTTAAAACATATATTCAGAACGGCACAAATGGAGGCTTGATTAAGGTTTTGAGCAGAAAAGGATAAAACTTGATTTAATATTGACTAAATCACTTATTACATATGAAATATGTGAATACTCTGATGATATTAGCATTGCATATTGTAGCAGGATTGACAATCTCCAAGTGCAAATCAATTAGATATTTTAGGTACTTAAATAACGATGCCATTATCTACATTCATTGATTGACAGTACATGTTTGACAAAATGACATAAGACATTTCAAAGGTACAGCAGCATGAGCACCTGAGGAAATTCAAAACATCTATAATCAGACACAAGGAAATATATACTGAGAAAATTTGCAATACATTTGACATTACTAGATACAGGAGCACAATATCTTTCTATTTTTGAGTGGATTTAATACTCAGTGATGGATCAAATCCTTTATGAAAGCTATTTTATCTAAATGAAATGCGAACAAAAATAAATAAAATAAGAGCTAGGATTGAAGAGATGGCAGTTTCTGATCTTGGTAGAGATCAATAATTAAAGCATGTAATTGATGGGATCTTCAATTAGAGAATAATTTTTCACTGTATATGCATGCCAACTGTGCATCTGTTAAAACAAATCACACAAACGAATGCAATACGAACATAAGCTTGATTACATACGTTAATTACTGGAACTCATGCAGAAAACCCACAACAGGATGCTAACGCAAGTGTAACGGTACTATAACTGAAACAGTAAGTATGTGAGTGTAATATAAGACTACCAATAGGTGCAAAATAAGCTGACACACTTGTATTATTAGGTCTGTTTGAGAATGAATATAACCACTATTGGAATGAACAAACAGACACTGGAAGGAAAGCCAAACCATCATTGCAATACATATTTCACTACTACCAAGGCTGATGCGTAATTTCGTGAACGAGTACGTCTCTGGCATATTACGCATGCTATTCGTACTGAGGCTGCGGAAAATGCAAGCAAGTACATGTACCAGAATTAAAGTTTTAAAAGCACAGCAGTGAATCAGAAAATTATGTAGTGTATCCCATATGCATTCAAACCAGTAAAAGTCTTTAAACAACTGTTATCAAATATGATTCTAGATAGTATATCGGCATTACACCACTATGGCTCCTCGGGAGTTAAAACATATTGTCCTCAATGCAAATTTTTTATTCCACAAGGGCATGTATTTAAAACCACAACCCCATGGATTAACAGTGGTTCTCATACATGTTTGAATCATACATACATCAAAGCTATCAATGATGAAATAGAGTAAAGCATTAAAACTAATTTTGAAAAATTGGAAAAATCCACCATAGAAGGATCAGGAGGAATTTTGGACATTTGCATATGTTGAGGTGCATTTGTCTCCCCACCAACAGTGTTTCATGGATTGAGTTATATTCCAACACCAAAATGTATCGATCTGCAGTCATTGATAAATGGAATAAAACAGACGATCAATGTTTTCAGCCTGAAATTTTGTCATCATTTTATCTAGCTAGTGATAATCAAGACCAGCCGTGTAAATACTAGCAACCACTGGGTGAACTTTATCTTGGTAATATATAAATTCCCATGCAGGCTACTACCACACTGAACAAATGTGAAACAAATAACCCAATGATTCATGTTAGTGTTTTTACCTCATGATAAAGGATTTATCCACTTGCGCATTCCCCACAATTTATGTTCTTCTTTTGAGTGATATGATTGGTCTAGAATTGCTGTTTCTTTGCGTATAGATAACTAATCTTTCTCATTTGATTAACCAACAAAGTAAGCACATGGGTAAAATTTTCCTTGCAGATTTGCATGCATGTATTTAACACCCAAAAGGTGCTTGAAACCCATGACTTGTATTGTGTTAGGATCATTAAAAATCTAATTATTACTAATGATATAACCAGGCAAAAACATTTTGAAATTTAGTACACTACAAACAAAGATGAATATTTCCTATATCACATATGCAGATTTTAAATGTTTCAGTATTCCAGTCCAAAAAATATATGCATCCAATGACCATACAACAAATACAAAAACAACACAAGTTATTGACAACCCCCTATGTAGGTTTTGTTACAAACTAGTTATGAGTGCTGGAAAAACTGAGTCACCAATGTCCTATTATGGTCCTGACTCGCATGAGTTTTTTATCCTGAAGTTATGATGAAATGGGTCAGGCAACAGTTTTATTTACCAGTAGCTAAGCTTATGACAAGCGACAATATTCACGAGTTTTAGGATGCCACTCACTGCTGGATCTGTGACGGAGTTAATGGAATTGAAAGTGGAAGTGTAGCTTCTTGAGTGTTTGATCACAGTCATATCACTGGCGTGTATTGAGGAGCTGCACACATAGCATACAACTTACAATTACAAATGCACCCAAACAAAACAAAATTCCTGTATTGTTACATAACCTTCATGGGTATAACGGTCACCTAATAATGTGAGCATTAGCATCAGCATCAAAGGCAAAGCTTAGTCTTATTCCAAATAATAAGGAAATATAAATGACATTTAGACTCAGAATATTACAGTTCATTTGATGTCACGATGGGGTTGAACATTACAAAAGCCACATATAACTCCTTGATCTAGAGCACTTCACTAAAATAAAATTTGTCAGACAAAGGTAAAGTACCCTATAACAAATTATTCTGAAAACTCCCTATCTTAATAGAGTTATGCATGTCAGAATCATCAATAAGTGATAAAGAATACACAAATTGTTCATTAGTTTCCAAAACAGAATCAGACTATTGTTTTCAATACATGACCATGACACTAAACTCTTAGAAATAAGATAATTTGGAATAGACTTGTCTTTATTATGTTGCCAATTTTCGCCTCTACCAATCAGAAATAATGTGCCATATGTTAGATAATAAGTACAAATAGGAAGATATAAGGATTTCAGATTAGTCTTATCATAATTTTGATTTTTAACTTTTGATTGAGATTTGCAAGTGTATGTATAAGAATGTGATGAAGCGTACCATGGAACTGTTGAGAGGAAGACAGTGACAAATGAAACTTCATTAGTCATCAGTTGTGCAATCAGCATTTTCTAAAGTCTCCACTATTTGCTCACTGAGATAGAATAGTGGAAAATTACTGACATAAGAAACTCTGTGAGTCAAGGACTAATCATCAGCTGCACAAGCAGCATTTTCTAAACATTCGACCTTTTGATCATCTCGTTACGTCTTGTCTTCCTTGTAAATGCAATTATTGAACTCTTCAATTAATACGAGCTGTATGACGTTATCGTTGTCTTGATCAACCTTCTTTACCAAGCACCAACTATCAAATAGTTGGCTTTTTCCTAGCAATTTTGACACGGGTTTTTCAGTTGACTTTCTACAATTTCTGAAACCCTTGTCAACATGACTCAGGTACCAGTTCTTGACCTGTCAATATATATTTTTTAACTACATCAAAATCAGCACTGTGCTATACTGACAGTGAAGAGTAGAGTTTACGAGCTTTGCCAATAAGTACGAGATGTAAAAACAAAGTCCAAGGCTTCATTGGAAATTTCAGGTTTTCTGCAACTTTCTCAACATGATCAAGGAAAGTATTAATCTAATTACTTTCTTCAAATGGGGGTCATAATAGTTATGATTTTCAGTATCAAAAGCTGATAAAGCGTGCTCTCCTTGCCAGTTTTAATTATTTTAATCTATATTTCATTTCCCTTTCTTCTTTCTGCATCTATATTTCTTTCCTTCCTTCCATTCCCTCCTCCTTTTCTTAGTACTTCTTTTCATGTGGAATATTATTTCAAGACCTGACATATCGAACTGTGAGCATTACTGAGATATTATACTTTCCGGCTATCTACTTTAGGTAAGTTTCTCACCTAAATGCACTGATATTCAAAACTTAAAAGTTTCATTTTTAGTATGCGTGAATAAGATGTAAAAGTTAAACAATTTTTCAGAATTTGGAAATTCCAATATACTATGCTTGATTATAAGTAAATTTTGGATATAACATTGTATGGCATATCTTCTAATTTTGTATCCTTTTACTGATTTCACCCAGCTGGTCTATCATCTTGTCAGGTTGCTTGTTTGTTGGTTGGTTTTAAAGGTAGCTTTAACACATTATTGGCTATATAATGATGAATACATGGGAGCTATATGCCTTTCTCAAGGATAAACTGAGACAGCTGCCGAAATGAGCTGTCCTTCATGGGTCTCGAACCTACAACACTTAGATCATGAGCTCAACGGTCTGGCAATCAAACTACTGTCTTACTAAGACAGTAGTCTGATTGCCAGACCGTTGAGCTAATGATCTAAGTGTTGTAGGTTTGAGACCCATGAAAGACAGTTCATTTCGGCAGCTGTCTCAGGTTGTCCTTGAGAAAGGCATATAGCTGCCATGTATTCATCATTATATAGCCAATAATGTGTTAAAGCAACCTTTAAAACCAACCAACAAATAAGCATTATACATTATACATTTACTGGAATGAAACCATTTAAGTTGAAGCAATGGAGTAATTTACTGTTTATTATCAAACATGCTACTTCCTGTCTTAGATTACAGTAGTGCATGTCTTAGGATGAGTTATCAGCATATATCTGAATCAATATAAAGCCTCTTGTTGAATTAATTCTTGTCATTAACCGAATCATTCTACATTGCCCATAAAATCAATTCTAACTCCTAAATATGGTGGAGATTAAGATACAAGGTCGATCCCATGTAGAGAATTTGGCTAAAGCGTTACACAAGTCTACATGAACTCCCACTCTCCAATTTATTTGCAAGCCAAAATTCAGTGTTAATGGATATATCCACTGTCCTGCATAATGTTTAAATATCTCTAAAACAGACAATATACATTTCTTACGTACAAGTTCATTCCGTACATATTAGGTATTCAGATTTGTTTATGCTTCCTTGTGCTCATTTTTTATCAGTAACTTCTAAATATATAATAAAATGTACATTAATTATTTGCAGTGATCTATTGCTGATTTGGTTATAAATGCATGGTTCACTGACAAAATATAGACAGCAAATATGTAAACGTTATTCTGAATATTCTTCATTTAATATGCACCAATTTAGGTTAGGTCACTTAAACAACTAAGCAATTCTCCCTCCCCTCACAGCCAACTTAGACAATGGTTCCTTAAGCTAACTTATCTCAGTATTGCATGGTTTAACATTCTGACCCCTTGACAGTAGTGAAAGGGGTCTGTTTATGGACAATTTAAATCCCAGTAAAAAAAAGTCATGTGCACGATTAGGGACAAGGGGAATTTAACATGGGAAAATACAGAACTGGCACTTTGGGGACAATGGGACTTTAGTTTAATGGGACAACATCTAAGGTCTGCTGAAATTGTGTCCCCACTTGTGGACAAGACATACGTACCAATAGTGTCTAATCATACGTATGTCGACCAAATAAACCAGGTCACATTTTTCACCAAATCGTGGACTTGGAACACGAATGCTGCGTTCAAAAATACCAATCCAAACAAGAGGAGGAAGCTGACCAGAAGAAAGGGAACTTCAACATTTTCGATTTCGAATGGATGCAACAGACCAACATTTACATTTCCAATTTCTGTGTGGCTCAGCGAGCGATCACCGTTTGAAAACCGATCCCGAGTTTAAATGCATCGTGGAAGGTTAAAAATTGGTGGACCAACTAATCCCATGATATGGTTTGTACGGAGGACGGACGAATGCCATCTGTTTGCTGTACCACGCTGATGAATGGAAAGGAGAAGAAATCAAATACGTGCACGTGTGTTCGCTGTATCATTACATGTGAAAATAATGTCGCTTTCCCGTAAGGCACCTTCAATTACTGACGGAACTCATTGACCTGAACACCATTCGACAATACGAAGGCTTGATCAAGTGCAAAGTCATGCCTCCCACGGACTTGTACCACCCCGATTTACCTCACCATTGCCAAGGAAAACTTACCTTGTCCCGTACTTGTGCCGAAACGTACAACCGAGACCAGACTTTTCATCACACTCAGGAAGAATGAGCTTTGTTGGGAACGTGGGTCAGCGCGGAATTGTTTAAAGCTCTGGATATGAGATACCAACTGTTAGAAGTGTACAAAATATACCACTTTTCCAAACCAGAACAGTACCATAAGGGTGAAGAAACTCAGAAAGGCATTTTCGCAGACTATATTAATAACTTTTTGAACCTGAAACAAGAAGCCAGCGGCTATCCTTTTTGGTGAAACACTCTCGAAGACGAAATGAAATTCAGAGAGAAATACTGAGAGCAGGATGGCATCTCGTTAGACCACGTGGAGAAAAACGAAGGAAGGCGATCTTTTGCCAAATTGATGTTAACTTGCTTGTGGGGCGAAATGGCACAAAGTTTACATAAAACGGATTATTTGACAGAACCTTCCCGGTACTTCCAGATAATTAACTACAAAGCCAATTACATGAAATTCATGGATGTCGTTCGTGCGGATTTGATCTTAGTCAATTACGAAGAAGAACTGGACTTTGTACAAGCTAATACATTTGGAAATGTCATCATTGCGGCTTACACGACAGCCCAAGCTCGCTTAAAATTGTGCGAAGCTTTAGAACTGTTTGGTGATTGCGTCCTGCACTTTGACACGGCCAGCTGCATTTAAATTTATCGCCCGGGTCAACGTCACCCTGACATCGAAAAAGTCCGTTTAGGAGCCTGGACACTTTACTTTACCGTATGGACATGTCGCTATAAAAAGAAAATGGCTCCAAGAGGATAGCCACCAAGAAGAAGGATGACTTCGCCACTGCAAGAATCGATTGAGAGACCCAATGAGAACTCCAAGTTCAAACCATACCATTTTCCTGTCTTCTTGCCTGA
This sequence comes from Sinohyriopsis cumingii, assembly GCA_028554795.2. Lineage (NCBI taxonomy): Eukaryota > Metazoa > Mollusca > Bivalvia > Unionida > Unionidae > Sinohyriopsis > Sinohyriopsis cumingii. The sequence goes on from CM068838.1 coordinate 98,861,725, forward strand.
CTATTGTGATTGTGCCCGTCGATTGGAAACGTTTCAAAATTGTCCCACGGATAGGGAAGGAATACCTACTTCGAATGTTTTAGGTATAACGGGGCTTATTTACTTGGGCCCTGAGACTGGTTGGGATAAGAAGTACAATCTTTCAGTTGTGGTCTGAAGTTGCGAATGGATCGATGTATATATCTAACGATGCAGCTATTCAGAAACATACTCGATGGTCTACGCACTGGCTTGACCTTTCTATGGCCTTTCCGCCCATCATAATGCAGTACATTTATGACGGTACCTTAGAGAAGGTTGTATATAATTGTACAGGAAGAAAAAAAAAGGAAGACTTCCTAAACTAGACATAAAAAGGAAAGATGTACAAGCTCGAGACTTCATTATGACTAGTATAAAAAGGGAAAACGTCCAAGACCGATAGTTCATTGTAATCCTTTTAAACATACATCATTTAAGTTTGGGGACTCTCAAGTGGAGTGCAATCAGTGCGATGAGTGCGATGCCGTACGATATGACCTCAGCGATGCAGTAAAGCATCAGATAACTTTGTCGTTTAGGAAACCAGCCTGGCTAGGAGACACACGTTGGACAACACCTAGACAAGTAAACCCCATTTAAAAAAATAATGTTCAGGGATTCAAGATCCGCAAGGAAGTTTGGCTGGGACTTGCCAGGTCAAAATTTAAAGGGTGACTGCAAATCTTTTGTGTCGAGAAATTCATAAGGGGAAAATAAAAGAAGCCAAGAAACGTGTCAGAGTTTTCTGGATTAAGTGTTCGTTCATCGTATTATTCCACTTTAGACCTTTTACATCAAAATATTTTATTGAGATTTTTACCGTTACCCTGAATAGCAGTGGTCAGAAAATACTCACTATATTCATTAATTTAGCTTTAGGAGAAGATATTAAATAACATAATACTGTCTGACATAATTGATAATTTACAAGAGAATATTCGTGGTCTGCCTGTGGAGTTGAGAGAGCGCATTTACCGAGAGCTGGTCAAAATACAAGTGTAACACAAATTGCATCCGTTACATCACCGGTGATAAAACCACAGGTACCTGAATGGCATTAAATGACTGATTCATTTGAAAACGTTCCAATGGTCGGATATTGTTCACCTGGACGAGGACCAGATGTCTTTGGTGTCTACTCATCCTGCTTATTACATATTAGCCATACTACAACGAGTTTCAAAGGATGATAGACGATTACCAACACCTTTTACGTTATCGAATTTTGTCTTTAGAGGACAATTCTATGCGATGTGTAGTGTGTGAGCTAGTGACTAAATCATTTATATTCGTCACTGGATCATCTCTGAGTATACGATCGTCTCTGTGCAGAAATTACACTTAGTACTTCCGGCAAAAGAGGATATACAACGGGCTACCATGCCACAACTTTTATCAGAAGTGTTACAGCATATTCTGCGGAAGGAAATCACTGAAACTATTCAGACAGTGGAGGATTACCAACACTTATTACAAGAACTATGTCCATTGAATTGTGGTCATCGTGCAGTGTGTGTCTTTATGACTTCCTTTTGGGGATTTTGTTTACCAGCCGATTCCTTGTGGACTCTTTACGAAAAGTACTTGCCACCAAATAAAGCATATAAGTGGTTCCTTTAAATGAGCACGATAAACTCATTTTGTTCAAAGCCTTGCGTTTTCATCTGGATACTTCTCGACATCTACGAGAAAAAAGATTCGTCATCTTTTAGGTACCGACGATGTGTAAGATGATGCGTGTGTAGCATGTGACTTGCACCCTCAATAGACATATGTACGTGATTGGAAAATATTGGGGCTTTGAGGCTTGGACCACAGAAGTGGCCCATTATGCGCATGAGTTGTCATCCTTAATTCAAACGTCCTATGACAAAAAAGTAACTTTTAAACCTGCGTTGCAGGCAGTGCTAGAAGAATCCGTCATCAAGGAAAACCACTCCCTTCAGGACAGGACAGTCATGGACATTCCTGAAAGCCCATTCAGGGAGGACTTCTGTGTGACATTACCTTATGTAGAGACTGTAAGAACATTACACACTGTTAAAAGGACATATTGGTTACCAATAACATGTTGTACAGTGGCTGGTTTATATTCCACTTAGATAGTGCCAGTTGGGAAGCGTTGAATCTGCGCCATCCCTTTAACATGTTAATTGCAAAACCTAGTGGTTCAGGAAAACCGAATTTATCAAACGTTTGATCGAACATAAATATCATTTGATCGATCGTCAACCTCAACGAATCATGTGGTGTTACTAAGAGTGACAATCGACATACAGCCTCTTGCAAGACATTCAAGGCGATTCCTTGTGGAAGGCATTCCAAGCAAAGACAACGGAATTGTGTTTGACCCCAGTCAAACCCATCTGGTCATTTTCGATAACATGTTAGGAGAAGACAAAGAAGAAATTAAACTGTAGTTTACGCGCAAAGTGCATCATCTTAATGCCAGTGTTATTTACATTACTCAAAATTTGTTTCAACAAAGTAAAGCCCATCGCACCATCAGTCTGAATGCTCATTAGTGGGCTTGTTTAAAAGCCCAAGAAATAAATTACAAGTGCAAGTCTTAGCCAAACAGTTAGGAACGCCGTGGCTAACACATGCGTACGACGATGCCACTCAAACCCCACACGCTTATCTACTCGTCTATTTAAAAACCACATACTCTGATTAGTTGCGATTTCGTATCCATCTGTTTCACCACTGGTGTAAAAACGGAGGGTCTGTCCTGTACACGACCCCTTCGTCGATTTAAACAAAGACATATATCTGGGTCTGTCTCACAAAACGTCAGAATAACGTCCCTTCAGTCTCAACTTCCTGTCAAATTGATTTATGCCATGTATGGCATCCGTCACAAAAAGAAATTGACAAAATCGTTCTCGTGTCTCAGAAGCTAGTCTCAAAGAAAGTCTTACGATGGTTTACGGTGACAGCATGTCAATTACTGCAAGGCATCATTCACATTCCTCAACAAACCTAACGCTTTTGTGAGAGAAGCAAAGTAGCCTTAACGAAACTGGCTGATACTCGCATCAAAACTCAAACTAAAAAACAAATCTTTTTGAAACCTGGAGATAGTGGTTCTCTAGGATCCTAATGCTCCAATAGTTCTCCCCAATAAAAGCGTCACTCCCAGAAAATCCAAATAAGCCTCATGGAAGAAAAAGAGCAGTGGTGTAAAGACCAGGTCACAACCCCAGAAAAGAAAGCCCACAGAAAAAAGTCCCCCAAAAAAGAAAAGCCCCTGAAAACAGCTTCTACACGCAAGAGAGACACTTTGGCCAGGATGCAACCTTACATTCACAAACCATGACCTGCAGTGACGGTGCCCATGTCTACAGTAGCCTCAGGTTCTTCCACGTCTTCGTTGTTGGCGATGCATGCCAAACCCAATTTGACACCAGTTCTTCCTCATGCGATGAAACAATGGAAACCCGCATCTCCAAAATCTTCTCCTACAGCGGAAACACCCTTCTCCTCTTTCGCTGCAGTAGCAGCTGCTCACAAGGTGCCTGCTCCCAAAATGAGATCGGACATGTTACAGAGTTTATTGGATTTGTCCAGGCAAGAAATGTCCAGATTTAGTCCGTTGCTAACACTTCACGATGCATGATTCCTGTCATCAAGTTGATAAAAGGTAAAGACAACCAGTGGCGATCAGTTCCATTATTTAAAAGACCAGAGGCAAAGAATGAGCATCAGTGTTTTTGTGCTCCTGAACACCCAAAGATGTCACCTCGCAGACGTAATCCCTCTTCTAAACCCAAAAGAAAGAAAGGAAAAGACTGCCTCCTCGTTTAGTCAAACATGGGGACATTTCCGTCTTGTTCAAAGCTTCTACACCCATACAGCTAAACATCGTCACGTTCTTCACCAAATAGTTCAAAAGAAAATACCTATTCTTCAGAAGATGTTGGTACAACGCGAGGAATTTTGCCTCTGTTGTTAGGACCCTTGCTGGAAGGAATATTGGGAACAATGCTGGGAGGACCCGTGTGAGCAATAAAAGGGACCTCTATAGTCCAAAGATCTCAGACGCGACCATTGCAATTGAATGGAGGGACGAAAACTGGCTTTAATCTCTTACAAGCGATGAATGGAATACCATCGTTGGCAAGAACAACGGACCCCACATTTGTCTCCCAATCCGAATTTGACCGAAATGTTCCAGTTATCACACTATTTGCATTCGTTGATGGATTGCAACAATTTGTTTAAAACAGACAAATCGCAAAAGAACGGTCAACTCTTGCAATGACTACCCCTATTTCACTAGACAGCTTTAGACGAAACAGCTTTGCCCACCATGAATGATTTTAAGGTTTTGATGAAAGGTCCATCACTCACATCACCACCACAAACATCATTTAAGACAGACACAGCACCATGAATGCACGCGGAAGAAGAGGTACAATAAGTCTTTCAAACATCGTCAGCAGCTCCCATTCCTAGCAAGATCTTGTTGACCTTTTTCCCCACACCCCAACGAGAAGAACTGAAAGCTTGGGTTAAAAAGAGGTTGTCCACTCCTTCTTCGACCGTAGCGATAAACAAAGAAGGGAAACCAGAAGTGAAAAAAGAAAAGAAGACCTAAGCCAGTACGTTACCACATCCACCACTATCTTTGACTTCTACTCCTGTGGCACATCAGACACATAAATCCATTTCCAAACCACCATCTCGCCCCGTACAAAAGTAGCATCAACGAAGTGTGGGTGACTTATCAAAAAATATTGAAGGTGTTAGCCATCATTTACTACGATCAAATCCCATCCTGCTGGTTACGGAGGAGTTCAGAAATTGTATTGTGCTGGCAAAACCCATCTGAAAAGCTGCCTCGCTTGGAGCTCAGGATTAAGAGGTTAGTGTTAGGACTGGTCGGCCCGGTGTCAGGATAATATGTATGGGTGGGACATCATGCCACATATCTGCGGCATTATGCTCCAGTGCTAGACATCACTATAAACTGCCACACTGTAGATACCGTAGCGATATGACTGAAACATTGTTAAAGCTACGTTAAAAATCCTAATCACACATACACAACGTCTGAAAAGTCTCCGTTTACCTCATGCGCAACGATGGTTTCAAGAACAAGCCACGTACACTTTACACAAACCGATTTTACGAAAATGTGCCAGAAGACGCACCCGAGTGGAGGGCATCGATCATCAATGGCAAGCAGATTTTGCCGATGTCTCTCATAAGGCCACCTACATTTGTGGCTATAAATATTTCCTGCGTCATCGACGTCTTTTCCAAATGTGCCTAGGTCGTGCCATTGACTTCCAATGGGTTAATGCGAGCCCTCCAACTGGTGTTGAAACATAGCGGTTGTCACCCTCTTTGATGGCAAACTGACAAAGGTGGCAAATTTCGGAAATATGGTTTTGAACAAGAATTAAAGAATCGTGGTATTCAATTTTTTGCCAACAAGAATCCAGACACCAAAGCCAGCATCGTGGAACGTTTTCAAAGTACCTTGGAAGAACGCATGTGGAAATATTTTACGCATCAACACACTATCAAGTACATCGACATCTTACCACACATTCTTCAATCGTACAACCAATCTTATCATCGAAATAATTCAAGCGACTGTTTGGTACGTCCTCGATAGTGGACAACCCCAAGAAAAGTGGAGTGCTGGCAGTAGGAGATTGGGTGTACATTGACAAAACCAAACGCACTTTCGACAAAGGTTACTTACACAACTGGACAACCGAATTGTTTCATGTCACTGGACGAGTGCGTGGCCGTCATCCTACCGTCTATAAATTTGAAGACATGTACGGGGAAGTGTTAAAAGGAACGCTTTACTCATAAAAGAAGACAAGTTGTACGACAGCGAAAGCTATCTCGAACGCAGAACCCGTAAAGTGGGAAAACGTCGAGTCAAAGAAGTCAAAGTATGTTGGAAAGGATATCCTCCCATTTTTCATTCTTGGATCGACACTTCACAAGTCATCGACTATAAAAGGAAGTAACCATCATGCCCTTCCACACAACCTCAGCCACCGCTGCCACAGCAGTGACCACTCCTCCCAGTTCTTCTCTGCAAGATCTACAAAAGCATCCCTTGTGGGTGTAGTGTGGATATCGTCTTTTTCGGACAAATGTTTATGGTGCATTTTGCAATCGGGGTTGCCATTGACAATTTGAGTTTGCAACAAGGAGACAAATAAGTGTGGACTATTTTACTGAGCAGCTGCATCGGTTACCTTCTACCCTATCCTTCCCTGAAATACTCCTCGAACGGACACAACGGAGTTTTGTTCCAACATCAATCAACACCCCAACAACAACAACAACATTTTGGGCGGAGATACTACTCTGACTTCGACTGACCCATCGGGCAGCAGAACTCTAGAATTGTGAATAACAACAACCACTTTTACTTAATCTTACCCAGTGACATTTCCATGGAGGTATTATCCAACAACACTTTATACTCTTACACCACCAATTTAACTCAAGCCACCTAATTAGATCACGAAACCCATTGGGAAATGGCTTTGGTGGAAATCATTCACCCTACACAATTACTAAATGTCCTTCCAAATCAAAACATTTTTGAGGTCAAAGTTCATGACACACAAGTGCAAGACTACTTGTTTGCTCATTCAGAATATACTAATTTTAAGCATAACCGAAAAACATTAATGTACACCTGTTTGTTCATAATTCCCCCAGGCTATTATTTTAGTGGTCAACATTTGGTGGACATGATTGCTGATAAGTTCAAGGCAGTGTTTGGTAAAGCCCTCGATAAAAAGTAAAGTGTTAAGAAAGAGTACCATAAAGTGGGCCTGCTGATTCAATGTACGAAAGAGAAAGTGGTGTTCGTAGCATTTTGTACTGAATTGTTTGAGATTTTGGATGGGGACGTTCAGTTGAGGATGAAAATGATCAGGAAAAATGAATTGCCAGCCATTTCCGACAACAAATGACTCCGATGTGGTGGAGTATAACGTGTTGGGACGCGACAGCAAGGATAAAGCAGAAAGAGACGACAAAGAAAACACCCCTTCAGAAGTTGTCATACTCAAAAAGCAAGAGAGAGTACGAAAAGAATGACCGTCGGTGACTTAGACGTTTTTGATTATTCAAAACATAGTGACAAAAAATGATGCACCGAGAGTCTTGTGCCTGTTTCAAATCGGAACTGGATATATTTGCCATGTCACCCACCAAGATGACCATGTAATAAAATTAATGGGTCAAATTTCATCCCGTCTCCTCTTTGACAGATTCAGCACCCATCGAGTTTGAAATCAAAGGACAACCCGTATATTACATCGATCCAAAGAGCATTTACATGTACCTCAAAGTCAAAATTCTAGATAAGAATGGAAATACTATGTTTGTTTATGAGAAAGTAGCTCCCATCAACAATTTCATGCATTCCTTGTTTAGCGGAGTGGACTTAAACTTGAATAACAAACTAGTCAGTATCAGCATGGATACTTACCCTTACCAGATTTACCTGGAAAATCTCTTGAAGTATGGAACATATGCTAATGACACTCATCTGGATGCCTGCGTGCTATGGAAACCAGATGAAGCGGACAAGATCGCCATAATATCAGATGACAATGATGGATTTGAACAGCGAAGAAACAAAATAAAAAATAGACAGATTTTAGAGCTAATGGATCGTTTGCATTTGGATATGTGGTTGCAAGAGAAGTATTTGATGAACAGCGAGTCTGTCCGCTTGAAACTGAATCTCAGCAGTATCGATTTCCATTTGTTGGCTGATGCTATCGATTACAAACCATTATCCAAGAAGTCAGACTCTATGTGGGACGCATGGAAGTGTTACCTAAAGTGGGAAATAACATCAGTCACACTTTGAGCAGAACAACCGATAAGTATCCGATACAATGCGTGGAAGCCAAAACCGTCACCAGTCACAGAGGTCAGCGATCCATGATCAAAGATCATCAATTGCAGTGACAGCTACCCAAACGTTTAATCTTTGGTATCGTCGAGAATTCAGCCTTCAATGCAGCCCACAATCAAATTCCTTTCAGCACTTAGCCGTGTCAAAAATCGAAGTAATTCGCAATGGTAAGACCTTGTGTACAAGACCCTTCGAACCTTACTTTGCCAGGAAGAATTACTTGAGGTTGTAATTGTCCCTGTACGAAGCCACAGGACAGCTGGGAGCCAAGAGTAGTCACGGCATTGCGTACGAGGAATATGATGGAGGCTACTCTTTGTGGACTTTTGATTTCACTTTAGACCAAGGGAGCGACAAAGGACATTTCCACCCTATAAAATCTGGCCAGATTCCATTAGAACTTCAGTTTGCTACACCTTTACATGAGATGGTGAACGTCATCCTGTATGCCGAATTCGATGACACAATATATATCAACAATTTGAGAGAAGTCATTCTAGACTATTACAAGTTATGGAAGACTGGAGAATCTACAGAAATGGAATAGAAGATTTCCTTGGAAGCAGAACCTGAAGACAAAGATGAAGATTATATAGTGGTGAAGTCCAGATGGCCAGAACAACAAAAACATTTAGTCTCTAGTTTTGCCAAACACCTGGCAGAAAGCAAAATACGAAATGTATCAAGAAAGATTGCTATGGATGTCAATACTATCATCCCAGTCAAATTCTACACGATAAATGTCTGCTGTTGAGTCAAGAAGAAAAATTGGATGAGTATCTGGACAAAGCTTGTGGTTTCATATCGGAAGAAGCCGTGTTGCATCAGTGGTATAAAGACTTGCGTGAACATTCATCTCCTCCACTGATGTCGATCACTTCGAAGCTCTCTTAGATTAGAGTGCAGAGACGAAATGAAGAAACGGTTACTTGTCAGACACTTTCAAAGAGAAATGCAGGATTGCACTGATCACTTCTCACTACCTGTGAAGAAAAAAACAACAAGACAAAAACAACAAAAACAATATAAAAAATGGATTCCGGGAACTTTATTACCTTTTGAACTACAGTTCGTACATTCCTTAATGGAATCCATCGTGTGTGGTAAAGACGAACTGCCTCATCGCAAACCTCAAGACCCTCAAGCTTATGTCATCAAAACGGACGACAGTCATCTCCCAGGAACCCACTGGGTAGCCGTCTACTTTCCTAAAGAAGGTTATGTGGAGTATTTTGATTCTTATAGATTGCAACCTTTGGAAGATGACATCATCGACCTTATGAGAAGAAATGCCCAGAAAACACCAGTCACTACTGTGAAAGTACAAGGCACATATTCCGTGGACAATATTGTGTGTATTTTCTTCATCAACGCCGTCTTGGATACTTTTTTGAACATTTATTGACTTATTTTGATATTCGCTCTTCGATAAGCGATGACAAAGTAGATCGATGGTTTTGTGAACATCATGGTTATATTTTGTCTTTAGTTAGGAAACGTACTATAAATCAAGGGCCCAATGTCTTGCAACAGTGGAAGTCTAACTTCAGTTCACAACGTTGTCAACCATGTCGAAAATAGAGTGTTATTTGAAAAACGTTTGTTAGTTTATTTGATTGTTAACTTAAAAATTTGCTGACTGTTTTGAGAAAATGCGCCAGTCGTTTGTTTGCCATTTTTTTGATGAACCATGCTCTTTGACTTCTCTCTATCCCTCTCCCTCAGATCAAAGTATCCTAGCATTCCGACATTAAACAGTGTAGGTATGTATTTTATCGCGTCCGCGCTTGAATAATATAAACCGAGGAAGTCTCCAGTCTGACCATCCATTGTTGACTCATCCTCCTATGAAGATGTGCTTAAGACTAGCCAAGCTGAACGAAGCTTATGTGAATTTACATTGTGTCAGGCAAAGCCTGATACCGAAGCCTACAGAGATATAGAATGTCAGAATGTTGTAAATGACCGAAAACCTGACAGAAGAGCTCTTCAGAGAGGTAATCAAGAAAGAGAAAGAAGAATGGATGTAGAAGTACAGACTTCAGAAACAGCGGAGAGAGCAGCCGCAGCAGGAATCATACAGAGGTTTTGCTGACTGCTATGATGACACCAAAGAGTTCTCCTTCTCTTTCCGAACAAGTGGACCCTATCCTTCGCGAAAGCCTACCACTAGACGGGGACGCAATCTTAGAAAATACAAGATTGCCATAGCTTCTCGTCCACAAACAACAGCCATTTTCAGGGCTACCCAATAATCTAGAAAAGAGATACTAATTCAATTGCCAATGGTATGTTAGTAAGTTAGAAAAAATATAAGTGTGTCTATTGAACTTCTTTAGAAGTGTGTCTATAAGCACTTCGTTTGTTTGACTTTGTTAGAAGTGCGTCTGTAAGCAATTCTTTTTTCCGTAGCTTGTTAGATAGTCAGTGAGTTCGTGATTGTAATTAGTGTTCGTAAGTAAAAGGTGAGTGAGTGTTTCTTTTAGGTATCAGGGGATGTTCTCCTTCACGTCCGTGCTTGACCATTATAAAGGAAACGTTTGTCAGTCTCGCTCCCATTGTTGATTCATCAACTGAGAAGAGGACAGAATAGAAAAAGAAGAGGAGAGAAAAAAGAAAACGAGGAGGAAATACAAAAATTATCCTGCCTCACGTAATGATGAGACCTGTCTGTGAGGTCAAACCAGAGGCAAGGACATCCCGCGGGGACAAGCACCACAGCCACTACCAACACCAAAGTCTGTATCAGCACCACAGCCGACAGCAGTAAAGGTGAGTGCAGAGGATATGAGGAGACCCCAACATCCAAGAATGTGGAATAGGAGAAGACAGAGGGAAGTCTTCACTATCCCTGACCGTGAACACTAGGAGAGTAAAACAAATAAACATCCCTCAGCGCTTCAAACCACAATGGTGAATTAGGAGAACGACTGGAGTAGACAAAGTGTGTGTGGGGCACGGCCTTGGAGATGTAATCACTAACAAGTGCATCTGAAGCTCAAAAAACAGCCCTTCTCAGGGCTAACCAAAGTTCTAGAAAATTCACTATTCAAGTTAGTGTTAATTTGTGTGAATGTTGAGTAGTGTGATTAAAAACACTCACTCCTTTACTGATATAAGTGTGTGCGTGTGTGTTTGTATGAGCTTACGTACGTTTGTGTGGAGAGTAGATTGTGTGTTTGTGTAAGTGAGCATACGCTTGTGTGGACAGTAGATTGTTAAGGTTTGTAAGCGTTCGCGTACGTTTGTTTGAATAGTAGAGTGTGTGTTTTTTTCCCTTCCCTTATGTGTGGATGGTATATTTGTTTTTTTTTCCTTCCCGTGTGTGGCTAGAATATAATGGTTTCGTCTATAGTATAGTAAGGGCTTGTTTTTCTCCTTCTCATGTGTGGATGGTATATTTTGTTTTTGTTTTTTCTCCTTCCCGTGTGTAGATAGTATATGTGCGGTTTGTGGATATTATATTAAGAGTTTGTTTTTTCTCCTTCTCGCGTGTATGAATAGTAAATCTAGGTTTTGTTTGTGCTCCTCACATACGTGTTGATAGTATATTTGTAGTTAGTTTTTCTCCTTCCCGTGTGTGGATCGTATATTTGGGTGTTGTTGTTTCTCCTTCGCGTCCCTAGATAGTAAATTTGTGGCTTGTGGATAGTATAGTACGGGTTTGTTTTGTTCTCCTTCTCGTGTGTATGGATAGTATATGTAGGTTTGATGTGTTGCTCCTCACCTATGTGTTGATAGTATATTTGTAGTTAGTTTTTCTACCTCCTGTGTGTGGATAGTATATTTTGGTTTTGTTATTTCTCCTTTCCGAGTCTAGATAGTATATTTGTGGTTTGTGGATATTATAGTAAGGGTTTGTTGTTTTCTCCTTCTCGTGTGTATGCATAGCAGGTAATATGAGAAGTGAGTGTATGGGATGTTTCCCTTTCCATCCGTGCTTGACACTTATAAAGTCAAAGCGTTCATCGTTGCGCCATTCAACATTGAATACACGAAGATGGTGATATAGTTATTCAATAAGTTAAAGGACAGTTTGTACTGGATGGTGGACGTCGTCTATGTGTTGGAAAGGCTACAACATGAATGGAGGTATCCATTTACCAAAGACGTTGTGAAAAGTCAAGTGACCAGCCTAAAAGGAGCCAAGGATCTGGTCCAGGGCATGGTAAAATAGGAAGTCGAAACGTTACGGCGCTTTATTCAACCAACATATGTGAGACTGGGCACAATGAAGGAGGCCCTTGATAATGTGATGAAAGTAAGGTGTTTTTTTAGCAGAGATACTAGATTGGACAGAGTAGTCGTTTGTGAAGTGGGGACTAGAGAATCTAAATAAAGCAGAAGAACCAATCAGCAAAGTGATGGAAGAAGTGAAGAATATAAAAGCCATGTGGTCTAAGGAAAGAAAGGACAACAACAACAACACAAAAAAAAAACAGAACGAAAATGAGGAGTTTGACCGACTAAATGATAATTGGATGAACGTGCAAGATAAATTTAGATTGATGGGCCATCCCGACTGGATGACAGAGAAAGAGAAAAAGAAGAAGAAAGGAATAATAAAGTGAGGAAATGGTGGAAAAACCGGAGAAAATAGAAGAGCTCAAAGGCCCTTTCCAGGACCAATCTTTTGCCTTGAAAAGATTTGCTTTCTTGCCTAATTTTTGTTTAGTCTGTTGTATAGTTGTTTGTGGCTGCATGTTGTATGTTGTCTGTGTTATCTCTGTTCAGTTCCTATTGTCCATATACAAACACAATATTGGGGCCCCGAGTGGCCGAGTGGTCTAAAGCGTTCTCCGTTACCGATCACTGCCATCTCACCTCTGTCTGCGTGGGTTCGAGTCTCGGATTCGACCAATGTGGGTACGTGAGAAAGCTTGCCAGTAGCTTCTCGTGGGTCGGTGGTTCTTTCTGGGGTTTTCCCGGGTTCTTCCTGCACCATTAATACTGGCCGCCATGTATAGCCTATCTGGTGCTGAAAAATGGCGTTAAACCCTACAACAACAACAACAGCAACAGCAAACCCAATATTGTTGTCCGTATACAGGCCTGATATTCCCATGTTAAAGTCGCATTGTCTCCAAAGTGCCGGTCCTGTATGTTCCCATGTTCAATTCCCATTGTTCCTAATTGTGCCCACGACCTTTCTGACTGGGATTTCCATTGTAACTAAACAGCCTCCATTCACTACTCTTGACCATTGCGTTAAAGTGTAATATCATTGAGAGAATATCATACATGATTTTGGTCTTCCATATAAAAGCTGAAACATTATAAGAGGTTAAGGGTCCTCCCCAACGGGGTCTCAAGCGCCAGAGCCCCCAATGTGGGAGTCCAGGGGGTCGAATGTCCCCGGCAAAAATGCATTCTGCACTCATTAAAAACTGCTCCTGGTGCAACATATGATCATAAAATAAACCAAAATAATCATTCGAGAAACTAACAAACTTACACAAAATGCTCAAATTGACGTCAATAATTTCATAATATTTATAGTCACATGTATTTGTTCTCCAATGCAATTGATGCTGAAGTTATTTTATGTGCATGTCAGTATACACATCATAATTAAGTCACAATAATTTCTCAGTTTTTGCAGCAAAGATATAACGATTCTCTCTTTTCATAACTAAACTGTAAAAAGAAAAAACACCCAAGTACATCAACTAGATACAAATAATCCCATATATTCACTTTTCTTTTTCTCCATAGGACATAGCATGTTGATATGCCAGTCAAGTTCTTTTTTTGGTTTTGGCATAGATTCCTTCAGCCTTACCTTTTGTCACCACTGACCTTTTTGCTTTATTTGGCTCAATTTGCAAGCGTTTCGTTTCCTTCTCAATGCTAGCCTTTTCCCTTGCAAGCTGGTACTTCTATTGGCGATATGCAGTGCGCATATTCTAACACACGGCTTAATCTGTTCTCTCATGCAAGAAATATTTCTTTTTATAGTAATTAACTGCACTTTTTCTAGATGTCTTCTGAGCTACAATTTTTTCCTGTGCATCTTTTAGTGTTTGTAGGCGCGGTTCCAAACATGATTAACGTAATTCAGATATTTATGGCAGTGGTAACAAAATGCCAGCCCTCTAGCATTCAGTTGTCTTATAAACTGACCAGCTAAATATCCGTCAAGTTTTCGCTCTAGCCATTCCCATTTCCATATGTTTTTCAAATCTGTATTTAAACATTTCGTGTCATGTTCTCTCTCAACATCTCGGGACGCCATGTTTTGCAAGCATGCTTCTTCTTTCCATGGCCACCAGTTTCCGTTGCACAAAGATTCAGTGGATGAATTTAAACCTTTGACCAATCAGAATAATCTTTACGAGAGTCTTGTGAGAGTATGATAACTAATATATGGAACGAACAATTTACAAGAGTCCTTGCAGAATGGGAACGGGCAGACTATTTTTTAAAAACTGGATCAGAGATAATAAAATACGGACTATATTAAGACAAATCCGTTTCAAGTCAGGGAAAAGTGGAATTCTGCTTTAAAATGTAGAAAACTCATGTCTAGTATATATATATATATATATATATATATATATATATATATATATATATATATATATATATATATATATATATATATATATATATATATATATATATATATATATATATATATATATATGCATACATACATATGTAAATACACACTCCCTCATATAATTTTCCCCCTTGATTAAATATTAAATTTAATCTAAAGAGGATCCCATATGATGCGGGGGGGGGGGGGTTATTGCACGTATATAAATGTTCCAGTTTCTTTAAAGATTGTTCTATTTCACCATAAATCCAAAGCCCTTAATTAAAATTGTATGTGAAACTTACTGTCTGGTTTTATCTCCAATGTTACTTCATCAAATCCAATGATGTTGGTGACATTAACTGTGTAGTTCCCAAAGTCTTCCTGGCTGCTAATGCTGATATTGAAATTTCCTCTGAAAACCTTAGCTGGAACGTAATGTTTGTAAACTGGAAGGTTGTCTGTTTTAATCTCCACAACACTGCCTGCTTTGTATACTTTACTTGAGTTTGAGTGTTGCAGGGTCACATGACCAGCATCTGTGTTAGAATAATAATCTACCTGAAGAGCAACGGTTCTTCCAATACCACTTGGTACATTCTTGGGAGTCTTAAGTATCACTGGAGGAGCTGCAAGACGAGAGTCATATATTTTAGAAAAAAAAAATAATTTTCGGGAAAACAATTTAGTGTACAGAACATATTTATATATGACATGGAGAATATTGGAAATCTTCTAAATGATTTAATAAGCATGATATAACGTATAATGGTGCATACCCCATACTCATGGTATTTGTATGAATGCGGTGCTAACATATATTTACATGGTTCCCTCGCTTTTCTAAATATAAATGTCCAGCTTTTTGCCAGGGTTTCGCCAGGATGAAATTAATTTTGTCAAGGCTAACATATGACCATTATTGAATGTAATTAAAGAACAATTTGGATTATAAAACATGCATTTTTCAAATCTGAAGAAAGATGTTTCTCTTTCAAGACTCTCCAAAACATCGGTCGGAAAATATGATCATGTACAGAACCACAAAATGAGTCACACAAAACAAATCTGACTATATTCCTATAATTTGGCATTTCAAGTCATTTCAATGTATATAATACAAAGTCTAACTTTACTTTGCTGACCTATATTATGTTGCTACATGGAAACAATTTAATGAGAATAAATTATTGTGTTTTCTTTTTTAACCTTCAATTGTAAAGAATTCCATACCAATATATGTGTATGTTATACAAAGTAAACATTTCATATCACAGTACCAAAGAAAGAATAACCATAAATGCAAAGTATTATAACCTTATCTTGCAACGAAAAAAGTTTAACCATGATTTTATGTATGCCAATAAAATCTCAAACAAGATTTATCAGCCAACATAAACTCCTTGAGACAATTTGGTAAAAAATTCCATCATTTAAAGACATTTACAAAAAAAGAGTTGATTTAAATTTTGACAAAAGACCTTCAAAAGTGCATTTTCCGTAAAGTCAACTTGTCTTCTTGTAGTTCAATAAACCAGTCTCAAAACCTTTTTTGATACATGGGCTCTTATAGTTTATTTATATGTGATAAAAGGGAGAACAGTTTCCCATTTCTCCTACGTTCTGTTTAAGATCTGAAACCAATGCTTCAAGCTACATATCACTATGTGATAGTTTCGCACCAAAGTTCAGAACAGAGATTCAACAAATTTTAAGTAGGGTTTCCTCGGAATATTTAAATCCCATTTTTCACATTTAGACATTTAGGATGGAGTGTGGGTTCAGAGCAATTACATATAAAGAATTTAGAATCAGCCGCCACCTTAAAATAGCTTACCACTGTGCCTAGCAAATTTAAACTTGTTATATCGATTTATAGCTGCATGAAATCGATAGGAAAATTGTTTATTTTCTCAAAAATGGCAAGTATTATAATCGTTATGTCTTTAATCCGCTGGCAGACTATACGAAACTCGGAATAGATGAAACCTGACCCGGTACTCGCCATTTGCGTTATTAGTCACATCGCTTAACAACTCTCACACAACGGCATCGGAAGTCCAATAGTCACGTGACATCAACAACAAACTCCTTTTAAATATTGTTGTAATAAATTTTAATTATATTAAATGACAGTCTGATACCGTTTGTGAAAAACAGAAAAAACATAATTCTCAACATATTTATTTCGAGAACAACGACAAGAAACTTGTCTTGTCTGATTCATCAAGCAGTGTAGTCGGATTTCCTGCTTCGTATGTTCCATGCGTGAGAAAGCATATGTCAACTTGGTAGCCACGTGATACAACAAAACTCTAGAAGTTGGTCTCGGAATAAATATAGAGAGTTGTGTGCTCCTTCGTTTTTGTATTTGTATTACAATCAGTATTCGACCTTCAATTTAATTTTTTCTACAACATTTTAAAATGACAGCTGTGAAATTAGGTGTGCTCGTGTGACCAGTTCAATTAAAAAAAATTGTGAAAGTCGAGAAAGATGTCATGCCAGAATATCAAGCACAACGTGTTTCATCAAGGGAAATGACGAATTGTTGGCTCATTACATGTAATAAAATATATTCTGACTGGCTAATATTGAAAAGTACAGTAGCGAGCAAAGAAAGCAATGCTATTTTGGCATAAAATGCAGGCTAGAGGGAAGTAAATATTTGAGATCCGGTACTAAGGGCACCGATGAGAGAAGGCGTACTCTGGGTGCGGTCAAACCCATGAGAAAAAGCTTATATGTTTTTGTTCGACCTGTCGTGATCCAGTCTTTCTTACCACCAGTTATCCTGAGTGCAGCCACCACAATCGCCAAATACCAAAGAACAAAGGAACTGGTAAATAAGAAGAAAGAAATAATACTAAGAAGAGGAAAAGGTAAGCAGCCCGCCAATCCGTGAACAAATGAAGTGAACATAATAAAGGAACTCTCGAACAAAAGAACGATAGGAACACACAGTAAGATAGTAATATAGTAATATAATTTAAGCCTTACTGTTAACACTACCCTTATATCTTTATATTTTCTCAAAAAGGCGAGATTGTAGAGCAAAATGCAACCCAAACATAAGCGGGAGATTAAAGAAGATGTTTTTGTTTTTAAAGACATCTTTGTTTTGACGACAGAAAATAAAACTCTACATATATATGCAGCGGCAGTCAGTCAATATGTGAAGGTATATTTTCCATGTTATGATATTCAAATCAATTGATTAAATAGTTTCTTTTAAATTGATAGCTAGGTTTTCGTATGTATTTAATAACATTTACGTAAAGTAATTTCCAAAAATACAATTGAAATCAAACAGGTTGACAAAAATGAGTAAATTACTTTCTTTTAAATGAGGATCATTATTTTATATAAACGTTTCCAAGTTATACTCATTTATCATTTTTAAACATAATTCTATACAGTATATTAGATTAGGGATATCCATAATGTATGTAAAATGTATTGACTATAACTGTGCTGCAAATTATGCCTCATAGATAAACAATATGCTTTCATAGCATTATATATATGAATTTGCTGTATTGTAGCAGTAAAAACACAAGAAGAGGCCAAAGTAGACCTCCTACTACTTATCGTCATACTTTAATCTAAAGACAAATATTGATATATTCTGGGTAACATGACTTGAATGATATCTTCCATTTGATCATTATGACAGTCATACAGTTGTATGAGTGGTCTTAGTAGCCCAGTCTTGGTAGAACATTCCTTGTACATGTAATGTGAAACACTTCTACCATATTTGTTTTCACATTAGAAGTATTTGAGGAGAATTACATATAAATAAAGTCTCTAATATATGCTATTAACACTGGATATTGGTAAATAGATTACATAGGCACAACCTCTGTAGAAATTGTTCTTAAATAATTTCATGGAAAAGTAGTGAATTAGTGTTAGAAATGACACAACTCAATTTTCCATCGGGTAGCCATATAAAGCAGAAACCGTATGTTTCCAACTTTTATACTCGCCTTGACTATACATGATATTATTCAATCTTGATGAAAAATACTATGTTATTAATATTTGTCTATGTACTATAGATGTGCATGTTTGTTCACTTGTAACTTTTCTATATGACATAATTCACGTATATTTTATTAAAATGTGTTTTAAGGGACCATTTATCATGTCCTATATGCTATAAAGTGTATGTTTCTCAGAATTTACATACTTGATGTTATCTTCACAGTTGGTATGCAGCTGGTTTTCATATCAGTTGTAACCAATTAACTTTAATTTTATGTTTCAAAGCAGAAAGGAGAGTGATCAAATGCTAGATCTGGTCGAATATAACAACAATTTTATCTGGGCATTGTTTTGAAGAAACCACCTTTACATTTTGTGAATCACCAACAGGAAAAGTGCAAAACAATGACTTAATATGCAACACCAGGAACATGGTAATACAACTTGATACAAAAGACAAACATCTACATATATGTTTTATGTTACATTTTTTGTTGTACATGTTACAATTGTTAAAATGTTTATTGAAAAACAATTGCCAAAGAGAAAGTTGAAACTGAAACATGGAACGATTTAAAATAAGGCTAACATTCTTGTGACTTGAACCATATATGGCCATTGACAAGTGACACAGAACTGGCTATTATCCATATCACACAAAGCAAATTAGATTTGTAAGATCTGTTATTTACTTTCCTTTGGACTGGTTCATTATTGCACGATATCAGTGTCTTGAGGAATATTAAAAAACTTTTTCATCGTTGTCAAAACAGTATCATGACACTAGCTGTAGTTGGGGCCCCGAGCTTGCCAATAGTTTATAATGGGTTGTAGGTTCTTTCCAGGGTTTTCCCGGGTTCTTCCTGCACCATTTATCCTGAAAGCTGTGCATAGCCTATCTTGTGCTACAAAATGCCATTAAACCCTACAACAACAATTTCCTTTTTTTTATATACAAAACATTGGATCTCACAATGGTAACATTTACTGTCAACAGCAATGTACACTATTCAGTTTAGAGGGCCACCATGCATAGGTATTTCTCTGTGCTCTGATCATGCAAAGAAGGCTGATCATGGTTTTAAGCATGACAAACTTGATGTACAAATGACAGTTTTCTTGTATCCTGATGTGATTTCAAAATAAAGTCTATACTTAGTCACATTTAATAGCATCAACTGTTCGTACCAGCACATATTAAATGCTATGTACATATTCAGGAATTATCTTATATATAATTATGCATGTGACATGTTTAAAAATTTCTCATACAAGCTACATGCATTGTTATGCATGAAATATATACTGATATGATTTTTCATGTTTTGTTATTGTGGTAACAAAGTCAATTGGCAATTACTATGGACACACGATAAAGGTAAAAGGCAGTAAGGAATCGTTTAAATATTGTTCATTTGACACTCTTGCAAACAATCATGCAAGTCGATAACAGGATTTATATGAATTGGATACAGAATGTCAAGTTATAATTGTAGAAGTTTGTATTTTCATACATGGTGATAGTAGAGGCTTAATCTGCTGTTTAAAAATTGTAAATTGAAATATCTATACCTTCTATTCAAATATAATATTATTACAAGGAGATTGATTTACTGTATTATATACACATCCAGGCTATGTAGTAATCATGTTCAAGTGAGTTGGAGATCATCATTTTAGCAATGTTATTGTGAGTAAGATAAAGACTGACAAAGTTGTGTCTTCTATGTAGTAATATAGCAACATTGCAACTAATTCATTTCATCGGCTTTATAAATCCAATTTATTAAAAAGTAATTGAGACATGTATAAATAAATGTGTCATACATGTCATGTGATAAAAATAAAGACTACATGAGTATAGTAAGTTATTTCTCATTTTAGCCATATTCATGATAACAAATATCATATGTACCAAAAAGTCACTAAGCGCGCACACACACACACACACACACACACACACACACACACACATATATATATATATATATATATATATATATATATATATATATATATATATATATATATATATATATATATATATATATATATATATATATATATATATATATATATATATATATATATATATATATATATATATATATATATATATATATATATATATATATATATATATAGTAACTTCACTACTTAAATAAAACTCTGGCTCTCTCTATATACGAGTTACACACTTTAGGCGTATGATGATTTCCAATCTATGCTAGGCTGATCCCAGTATAAGAGTAAGTTCTGGGCTGATCTCATTTTATATATGCAAGTCTGGTCCTAGCATGAAGAAAGTAATCTGATTTTATATTACATCCATAGGCAATACGGTACTCTCATCAGCTAGCATGCTGACATCAGACAACGTTTTATTTCTTAACTGTTAAAATATCTTTATTAATGCATAGCTCATAACAGAGGTGATTGAAATAAGATATATGACAAACATCCCTCTCCGAGAAGAGTTTTACCTCTTATATATACTTTCATATCCTTACAAAACGGTCGTACACAGTTTTATCCCACAAAATGATGAGTTGCAACATTTTATCAAGTACATTTGGAATGCGGATTTTTGTGAATACATTTTTTATAAATGCATATAAAATGGGATATTTTACGTGTGTGAAAACTAACTACACTAAAATGTTATACCTGAAAATTGTATATGATGCTGGCTCACCAGATTCCTACATACGATGCACAATATATATATATATATATATATATATATATATATATATATATATATATATATATATATATATATATATATATATATATCATTGTGAATTGATGTAAGCACGTAAAGTTTACACGGACAACTTACCATCCTGCAATGACTAACATCCTTGCACATAGCACTTTTCCTTAACATAAATGTATGTCTGCCACTTATAAGCAGTGTATACGAAATGAAAGGTTTTAGAATAATATAGTTTACACAACTCACCTTTAGCATGGACATACACCAGCTGTGTCATGACATCCTGTTGTGTCCCAGCCACTTTGACACCATTGCTAGCCTGACATACATAAATACCACTGTCCTGGTAGGACAGTAAATTCAGATCTAATGTAGCATTATGCTCCTCAACATGCGTCGATGGCAGTAACCTCAGAGTTCCATTGTACCCGGGCCAGCGATGTTGCCATGTACCAAATGTATATCTGTCTGGAACACCATGAGGTATGCATACCAGTTTTGTATGGACATCACTAGTTGTAACATTACTTGCAGACACGATTATATCTGGTGGATCTGTAATGAGGGACGAATGGACTGAAAATGTTTACAATCAATGCACTTGGGAACAAAGCTGTTAAAAGAAGTAATAAAAAATTTGAAGAAAAAGTATATGCTTAGATATATGCTAAATTTGCTCCCAAAATGTCCTTTGTGAAATCAAATCTTATGAACTATTTCATGAGAATGACTATCTCAACAAGTCTTTGTTATGACTTATCTGGCATGATCTGTACATCATATGAGGGCACTGAAAATCATTGGAGGGTCATTCAGACAGATGCAAACATTATGAGAAGTTACTATAAGAGATTGTTTTTAGAAGAAAGCATAAATCCCAACCCTGGCGAAGACAAATTGTAATCCAGGTGGAAAAAGAGTAATCTCGAGCAAAAAGAGAGTAATCCATATATAACATGAAACAAATTCAACGTCTATTTGAAGAAAAAAACTGCCGTATTTACCTCTTTGGTATTTTAAGATCAATTACCCGCTTCAATTTTCATATTAAGCACCCGTAGCTTTAAACATCAACAGACTCTCATGTTGTATTTCAAAACACTTTGTAGCAGCTACGACTATAGATGTTTTGCAAACCAGGAGAGCACCAAGTACTGGGTTACCGGGACTGGATCAACATTTGGTTAAAAATACTGACCAGTTTCTCATGGTCAGCATTAGAATCGTAAAGAACCAATATTCTTTGCATAACCTGACAAAGAAGAGAAATTTATATCTACAGTTATTGGGTCTTTTGGTGCCGCTGCATGTCAACTCTGCATGAATTACATTTCCGGGTGGGAAGCCAACTTGATACTTCTGGAATTCTCCTTCTAATTTATCAGTAGATCTTCCCACAAGGTGCATCAAATGGCAGGGATAACCTCTTATGTACACTGATGGGGACATTTTCAAAATATAGGATGCAACCCCTTTATGAATTGTAGTCATCACTGATGCATTATCAGCTGAAAACCCCATACAGTTCTGTCAACGTATATCATGTTTATTCAAAGCATTATCAAGCAAATCAAACATGTTTTCTCCAGTGGAATCTACGGATAACTCTGGTAATGGAAGAAGAACTATCCATTAAGGTCATGCCTGACAACATAGGTTTCATTTCCATTAAGTATGTATGATAGTGATCAATGACTGGATTATCAGGGATGACAATGGCAAATTACTGGACGCCCAGATTATGGAGCATTTCATGCTGGAAAAAGCAAAACTATATTTAAGCACGTTATCAGGGTTTGTAGCACTTATACAAATATGTGTGAAGCTGCTGAGTAGTACGTGACCCCTGTCGTTAGTCTAGCAAAATATCGGAAAAAACAAACTGGGCGGAAACCCATGCCGACTGACATGTTGGGGAATGTCCTGCAAACATGCATCGAGTTTAAGGTAATTGTAAATATAAATATGGCTGCCTTTTAGCTCTATATGGCTGACTATTATCTTAGCAGCTTTCTGGGAATGAAAGACTGAATAATTAACCACCCAAGGAATTGGAAGACAGGAATGGCTTTTAATGAACCATTTGCTACAGCAGATCTAATTGGGTTTGCACATCAGCACTCATGGGCTTTCAAGTCTTCCTGCCATTCAGTCATGCCTGCCCGGTGCAGTAAGCCAGAACATGAGTCAGTCTGTAACCACTATAGCTGAACCACCACCACACTTCTGCGGTCCATAATCCAGATGGAAGATTTCATGCATTTCATGGAAGCAAAGTCCATCATCTCGTACAAGAAGCAAAGGTATGGCTAGTGAAAGACAATGTACTAGGACACATTATTATAGGCATGTTGACAGATGACAATGAATATTAACACAGATGTATGAATTGTCAGCTGATAAGCAGAAATATAGAGCTGGATTGTCTGGTGTGTACATGCCAGGAGACCAATGCTCTGCTTGAGTATATCAAGAAACCTATGGGGCAAACTATCATGTATTACAATGGGATGCAAACACAGTACACACACCTTCAATCATCCAGGCCATGTGGACATTAGCCTCATCTGCATGCTATATTTGTTTTTCTCTAAGGCTGTGCTGATTACAACCACCTCTATTTACATGAAGCCAATGCCAATGAAAAAATAGATCTCTGCTAGACAGTCATGTTCAATATCTGTCCCAAAATGAATCTTCAACAACTCAGAAGAGTCAAATTCCTTTCTGTTTTACTTTTATACTGCTTTTGACGAATACTATTTATTTTCCTCCTGCCAGATGCCTGCAAGAAAAGTTCAACAGTACAGTACAAAAATACGTGGTGATTTCGACTAATATATTTGACTGCACAAAGCCGGTCATTCAGATATTGGATCTACTATAAATAGTGCATGAAAATTTGTCACTTGTCCATAGTTCGCCATCTGCTTTTCCAGGCATATAGGTAGATGATCTTGATACATTTAAAGTAACCCTAACTGCTGACTCAGGCAATTAACAAACAAGGAAACGTCTAGTGCAGCCAATTTTACTGACAATCATAGTGTATTGTGTCTGTGAGTTACCCAGATTGCTATCTTTTTGTAGTTTTACAAAAATCAGTAATTTACCAGCTGACCTAGGCACAATATAAACATCATGAGATTCAAGCTTTAACAAGAGCCAGGGACTATTTCAATAACTCTTGTCCGAAATTAAACATTATGCAAATATACATCAAATCTGGTCAACCATTTTGTTCTGGATATGTGGTATTTTTCTGTTGCTATAGTTAAAAGTACTGATGAATCTATTTTTCACAATGTTATTAAAGAAATGTACTTGTGGCAAAACATATACTCTTGCACTAGTGATGATACTTTATCCTGTCTTGGCCAATGTTCTAGTTGGCATGATGCATCTACAACAAGTGATACAAATGGACTCAACTATGCATGAAGCACTCAAGGAAATGTTGTACAGATCAGTTGATGTCCTGGAATGCACTATCACCTATGAAATTAGGCACAAGTACACTATAAGTATACATGGTCCTGATGTCTTTAGTCCTCACAATACAGTCACCTTGGCGCCATCAACCCCTGCCCTTTTCTCACAAGAGGCAGGAATCCCTGGACATGGTATTGTCATTGCTATGCATTAGCACCTGTAATGATAGCCAAACCCTTCTGCCAAAATGATATAACTGGTCTTTTAATGGAATTTGTCTCTTATGACAGGTCATAGCTCTATATAATCAATATATATGTGCATGGTCTCTCAAGACAGGTGGTTTCTCATGGTAGTGGTCTCCCAAGACAGGTTTTACTGTAATTGCTCTTGCCGCCTTAATGGACATGCACTTCACATGAATCAGATCTGTTCATGAGGATATAGAAGTGTACTAGCCCAAATGACAATTTTTATTTTCATTACCTTTCACAAAAGTAATCATGATGATATTGTTTTACCTAATTACATCTTACACTTGCCACTTATGGATTATGCTGTTTTGGGTACATTATAATCAACAACAAAAATCAATCAAGCAACATAAAGTTGTCCCTGTCATTTTTTATCATGTCTTTAATGACACAGATTTAATAATTTTGAGAATATTCTCAAATAGAAGAATGGTGAGTAAGAATAGCATAATAGTGCATTTGATCTCCGTGTAATGTCCTCATTTTCTATATAATGCAGCTGTATATTAAGCATTCCCAAGAAAATAGACAAGATTCTTGAAACTGAAAACTTGCATCACAGATTCATTATATTGTAATAAAATATTTAGATGCCTGACCAATCAATGTTTTAAAATAATGGTCCTGGATGTAGAGCAAAATAGATATTAATGAAGTGACTCATGGATGTTACATGACTGAAAATGTTAGAAGAAGAATATTTTTAAAAGTCAAACCATGTTGGATCAGAAAATGTACAAATCATTAGCACTTTGCATCGTTAAGTGCGAAAGTGTCACGATCAACACACAGCTGGAAGGATAATCAACTATTTTATTCTTGTCGTTTTTAATTAGAACTCGCTTAGCTTAAGATGCCATGGAGGAGCAACGATACATAGACTAGGAACATATATCGCTGGTGCTGCCTGCTCATCCCGAGATCAGTGATGGAGTATTCATGCAGGCTGCAAAACCAGTGCCTGACAATGACAAGAAATATAAGCCACTGGTGCAAGAGAATCAGTGTCTGTGGTTGAAATATACTGGTTCTCCTGCTGTCTACTAGGTGTAACAGTGCTTTGATTTTGGAACCAAATCCCAAAATACTCCCCTCTTGATGTAGGAGAGTCACATACGTCATGGTTACTAGAAAGACAATGTGGCTTTTGGTTAATATCCAGTCATCATTACAGTTATGGTAAAGCCATCTGTCACTTGTCTCACCAACAAAAATCATAATGTGACATTCAAAAGGATGTTCTGTTGCATTACAGTAATTGGTCAGAAACCACTAAACCTGTGAAGAAAATGCATGCTTGTTATGACAAAAGACAAATGTATTTGCTGGTATGTTAATGAATGTAATTGGCAGGACAACATATATTAAGGAAATTTACATTTTCTTTAGCATCATTGCCATCTTACTAATAGACCACAGTGGCTAGTTAGATGTGCCTGTACACACCACAATTCCGGTGGTATATACATCCCTTATACCAAGCTTTTGTCAGAAAACCATGTAAGTCGAAGGCTTTTTTGATCTTTCTTAGTTTTGTTTTTCCAATGTCCAGCATTCTGATTCCGTTGTATGTGGATAATCCTGGAACCGTTGCCAGTCTATATTTTTCTATCCTTATACCGAATTTTTTTCGAAACAGGCGACAGTTTCTTCCAGTGGTATTTCCATAGGGATATCCGATAAATGGATTATCCTGTCTGTTTCTTGATCTTTTTTAGAATTGGTGCTGGGTCTTTAACTATTACAGTCTCTCCATAAATACTTATTTATCCAGACTGTAATACTGGCAATTTCCCTCTTGGTCATAATATATATCCCTCATATCCTTTCCTGTTGATGGAGTAAATTGTTCTAATGTTTGGGCTATTATTACTGTGGACGTTGTAGGCACTCTCTCTCTCTCCCTCTCCCGGTACGTGTCTCGTATCTAATTCCTGGGTACCTTCCTGATACTTGCATTCAAGATATGACAATTCTTCAGTCTCATTTATTCTTTTTTAAAAAAAAAATATTGTTTTCTTATTGTGTTGTGAGCCTCCACAATGTTTTCTTGTTTTTCTTGCTCGTGAGTAGCATCCCCTGTATGTTTTTTTCTTCTGTATTATTGTATGAAATCTTGTTTATGGTATTATACTAACGTATACAATTCCATCGATTCTGTATATATATATATATATCTTGAGAGTTAGTGTGCCTTACGAATCTCTAGTGGCAAATTCAAACTTTTTGATTGGCAATAGTCTCTGACTCTCCATCGCAACATAAATGTCCAAATGTCAAAACTGGGTTGAGAAGGGTTAGGGGAAATATAGATTAACATGTTAGGTGCTACCAACAATAGCCCCAGAAACTTCTTTTATTCAGTAATCATCAAAAGTCACAAACAAAAGGTGACTGTCTATGATCTTGGTGAGTTTGAGCAAAAGCTTAATCCATCAATTGTTTGAATTGTGAATACTTGTTTTCATGCCTAACAGGAATGTCAATAATATGTTTCACATTTACAGGTCATCTGTCACTTGGCAATTTTAATTAGGATCCATTTCTATTGATAATTAGATAAAATTGTGAGGGTTGGGTGTATGGGTCTGTGAGAGAAAGAAATGAGTGCATGTACACAGTTGTAGTTTTCTTGAAATAGCTAACTAAATATATGTTTCTTGGAAGCATACTATAACTGCTAATAATACAATTAAAATAATAACAATAATGATACTGCTACTACTAATAATGCTAATACTATTTAGAACATAGCACATATATACATTTAACCAAGTCTGGGTGCTGTATCTGTCCAATGTGAAATAATGGTTACAAAATATCATTGTACGAACATATAATGTCATTAGATGTCCGAAATGCCTAAATCAACAATAGTTTTTGAATGGAAAATGACAATAACAGTTACTGATCGAGAATAAGAAGGATTTAAGGAAATTCTAACTAATCATATACTGATAATATTATAAATAAATATATTATAAATACATCAGAATAACGTGACAAAATGTGGAAATAGAAGAATCCGGTGGATAAGAACAGCTGTATTGGTTACTATTCACTGCAGCGTTACCGATGTAAGCACGTTATACGAGGTCACAACACATTTGCATATAATATCTGAAATTTCACCAAAATATATGAAAATGTAGTATGAATTACATAATATGATTGTTAACATACTGCACCACCAGCAAAGAATGTTTTATGGCTAATAGAAACAAAAACAGAAATTCACTGATCCTCAAAAGTATGTTGACAGTTTCCAGCGAAAGTTAATACTGATGATGTCCAGTAAATAGAGAGCCATCGTGTGGGGCAATGAATAATATGTAACGGTTACTTCGTATGTCTATACAAAACAATGAACGACTTTTCAGATCTATGGGAGGGCTGGATTCAGGACGTAGCAGAAGTACCAAAGGTGTGATTGAGTAATGGATTTGACAGAAGGGAGGGAGTGACAGCGCCATCCCTTACGATTTAAAACCAATTGCATTCAGTCTCTGGAATAAAGCTTAAGATTGGGTCATCTGAAAGGTCTATGGTAGGATACCAAATGGCAAATAAGATGGTTTGAATTGCCAAGTGTATAGTCTGGTCAACCTTTATACTTCTTAAGTCTTGTAAGTAGATTTATGTAGGTTGGCTTGTGTCTCCAGTCTTTATTCCTAGTTCCTGCTTCTCGAGTTATCCTAGCCTACAGTTCTCTGTGAAACGCCGTGGAACGCACAGGAACCGGAATTTTTGTTGGGGGGAAACCTGCATCACTTACCTGAGGACACCATAAACACGAAGTATGAACGTTATGTCGCAAACTAACTTTGCTAAGTGAACCTGACACTAAAAAATGCCTCATGCCCTCACGGACGACGTTTTGTCTATATGTCTGTCATCATAATGCAAAGGCGTACACGAAAAAATCAAATGAATGATGTGTGCTATACCATTTCCAACCTGGTGGAGAAATACATTCATCGATGATAAATTCTGAGGTGATTCTTCATGAAATCAATAGCGTTGTGCAGCATGTTGTTGCAAACACAACCTCGAGCCCTATCATGACAGTTAAGATCTTGTCTATAAAGTCAGAATATCACGTGACTTTATCGTCACCAATATGCAGCTTCTAATATCACCTACATTTTCTTAGTGTTTGAAATAGTGGGGGATTTTAAAGCAGCAAGCTGATGCACACGAATTGTCAGCTGATTTTGTTATGAATTTCAATAGTCCTGGTCCTGACTGAACAGGTGAATTGTTTATATTTATATAATCTTCCTTACATTAACACATTCATTAGCTGCAAATGACAGTCTTGTCAGCTATGTGCATCAAAATTATCAAGCAAGTAACTACATTTAAATGATCCCAATGACTGTCAATTATTTAAATATAAAATTCTCAGTAATCATGGTCAAGAACATTAGTCTGACACACATTGATGAGTACATCAAATATGGGTCCTAAATTTCCTGATTGTATTAAGGGTAATAGAAACGTTTTGAACTCAGCCATATTTAGGACCACCTCAAAATACAAAGCTGTGCAGATTGTCATATGCATCATCTAGTATGTTCATCTGAGAGATAGTTTGTTCAGTTAATTATAGACTGATACAAAAACAAAGATTCCCAATAAAGTTTTACTGTGATCTTTTAAAAGTCCTAACAAAAATGCGATGACAGCGAGTGATTACCTGTATATTAACCCACATAAAAAGTATGTGGTTTAATCCATGCAAGATGAAATTACTTTCCCGATTTGACAAAGTAGAGGTCAATACCTGCATTCAACTTCATGCTCGAAAGATATTCATGTGAGACATCACCTATCTTCCAAAGGCAGCTAGTGTCGCGACCGCAGTCACCACAGTATTACAGTGATATATTCAACTGAGAACAAACTTTTTCAGCAAATGAACATTTCATCTTTCCTCAAATATTTTGATCATCACATTTATGTGAAACCAATATATCTAATCGTATATTAAGTGCACATATTCCTAATGATATTAGTGCATTCTCAATGACTCATAATTTCCCAACACTCTTCTCTCTGCATCAGTGACTTGTCATTTTCTAGCGACACATCACTTTTCAAATACATCTTGGAGACAATTAATAATAGCACTATCTTTTATGAAGGTCATATTTTTATATGCATTTCATAGGCAATGCTGCACAAATCTGTAATAGTAATGGATATTTTAAATAACTTAAGATTGAAAAATAAGTTTGATTAGTAAAATCCACAATCAGCCTTACACCAGTTAATCATGTAACTTACACTGTACACGAAGAGAAACGTTTCCTTGTCCATTTGGTGATATGCCATTATTAGCAATACAACCATACTCTCCATAATGTGTCCTGTTCACTTGAACTATGGTGAAAGTGTCTCGATTGTCTGACTTTGGTACCGTCGTCTTCAGAATCACATTGTCCTTGACCCAAGTAAAGCTGGACAAAGGCTTGCTCTCCGAAACACATGTGATAGTTAAATTGGTGTCCCCTTCTTTGACATCTAATAATGATCCATTTGAAATCACTGCGAGTGGGTTATCTGAAGAGGAAAAGTTGAGTATGCAAACTACAGTTATATAATTAATCATTACCTAAATAAAACCTAAACCTCTTGACACTAGTTTTCATTATATTTCATGGTTTGGTTAATAGTACAGTATAGAAGAGAAGAAAAGAAAAGAAAGATGGTTAGTATAGTTAATTTTGTAAGTGCATCATTCAAAATTAAACATCATAACATTATGCCAATATTATTCAATGTAAAAGCTAACTTTGGGGATGCAATTATTTGGATGAAACAAGTAAGACATGACACCAACAACAACAACAGACTTTCTTTCACTGTAGTAATTGGCTGTCTGAATAAATCTTGAAGATTAAAGCCGAAACGATCAATACTATGGTTAGGCCACGCATGAACTTTGACTTGAAACTTATTTATTAGTAAGTTACTCAAGAAATATGGCACTCTAATTGGACTGACTGAAACAGAAACATAGGAAAAGAACACTGAAGTGATTGGACAAATGCATACACCACTCCCTCGATAACTCGTGCCCTGATAACTCCTGAACCAGCTTATAACGCGGGGCCGGACATAGATGCCATTTTTTAAACCAGGAAACACCTGAAAATGTAATCCCTATTTGTTGAACTTGAAGAAAATCGCGATCAAAATTGGTAAAGGAAACTATGATGTATCGCTCGTCTTATCGTCGAAAACGCTAGATAGGACCTGGAAATTTTAATCAACACTATGAAATGTCAAATTTAAAAACAGGTCATATAATGTTTTACATTTTCTTTCCAAAAGACATATCTAGTACACCGCAATTAATGATATGTAAGGAAATTTCAATCAATTAAAATGTCACTCACTCCGATTGGAGGTAGTACTTAAATAAATAAATACAGATTAAATAATTTTATAATCAATTGAAATGTGTGTTCTAGTTCTATATTTAGTTCCTATTAGGTGTAATCGTCATAAATGCAGTCTGTCCTCTTGTAATTAAACGTAAAATGCGTCAATCGACCGTAACAGCTATACCCACGATCATTTCTCTGAGAACCTAATTAAGTGCCAACCATGTTTTGATAACTGACTTCCGGAAGTATTTGTTGTATTGCAGCATTGCATTAAAAGCTGGCCTCCTTTGTATTATCACGTTAATTATGTCTTTTGAATCAAATAAAGGAGGTGGAATAAAATAAAGGTTAAAATGCATGAAAATACTACAAGCAAGAATTTTAGCGGTCCCCCGTCGTATGTCGGGTGAACTCACTTCATTTGATCAAACACTTACAAATGTTATTGTGTATTTAACAAAAGTTACCTTAAATTAACCGACTCTTTCATAACTGTGATAAAAAGTTACATGCCAGCCAAGCGAAATGAATACTTCGTGAAAGAAAGAGCTTGATTTCACAGAAATGGATCATTGTGGGCAAGCGAGTTTCAGAGAATTCTTGAACTGGCACTTAGAGATATCCTCGAGGATGATAAGTTTCATTATTAATTCCAATTATTTAATTCACGACAACAATATTGTACTAATTGAGCAATACAAAAATTAAGTTTGAGCATAGGCGATTGTCTCACGAAATAAATGTCGCGCGTGTTTTTTTTTTTTTTAAAAAAGAATCTTGTTTGGCTGTGTATCAAGAGTTAGTCTAGTACCCTGCTCTGTGGACTCCCGATTTGTCAAGATAATATTAAAGACCATTACGGGAACCAAGCTCATCAAGAAAACAAAATGCACTGACATAATACTCAGGTTTTTTTTCGTGTTCAATTCATGGTTGCTGAAACAGTTGGAACAATCTTTCAGATGAAAATAAATGTTGATTCAACAGAATTATGAACAATTTCATTAGAAAAAGCGCGTTATAAAATTGTTATCGACGTGATTGTAAATAGAGGACTCAGTCAACAGTTTTATTCAGGTCTTTAAATTATTATGAATTGTGTATGTAACTCTTTCATTCTACTTCATTTTAACTTGACCATATCAATTACAATTATGGAGACATGTTACAAAATTAGCTCCAATATCCTATTACTGCCGCAGTTTTAAATTGCTATTACAGTAACCCAGCATTCTTGTATAAATTTCAACACATCCAAAGTTAGACTACAATAAAGAGAATTTACAAAGAAATGTGAACCATATGGTTATTCCTTTAACAGTGATGATAGAGTCACCAGGCTGAATATACATGTACATAGCAATGGACCACTTCAATTCTGATTGCATTAATACTGTATAGGTCATTTTATTAATGGGACTATATTGTTCTTTCCAACAGAAGAACGTTCATTCATCAGAAGTGACAATATATAATTGTTTCAAGTGAATAAGGGAATCAGAAAGTGTGAATTTGTGCATTAAGTTGGACTACAATTGTTTTCAAGCTCATCAATACCTATATAAATTTAAATGGATTTTCTATAATATAATCTTGGCTTCAGGGGTAGTTTTATCAAATTACATTAAACTAAGTAATTAATAATGGACGTTTGGTAACTGTTTCTAACTATTTGTAGGTATTTATCGTTTTACCACGGATCAAACATGGGATGGATTAAGTCGTCACAACAACACGTGGGATCCAAAAAATAATTTAAGCTGTTTTATACAGAATTGTAGCAATTTTAAGAGATGCAAAGCTATATAAAACTAAAATATGCAACATTTCATTTTTCTTGATCTTAATTTAGGATGACATTCAATGACAATAACAATTTAAAAAGAAAATGATGAAAACAATTAGCATCTCCAAAAGTGGGTTTTCATTGGTTACATTGGCACAAAAAAATAAGTTCATGAAAACACTTTTATCCAAACCAACATAATGCCCTCCATAAATATGTTTCAAAATGTTTATACTGACATGAAGCTTTACTTTGATACAACCAAATGGTTAGCAGTAACATTCATATGACATGAAGCTTTACTTTGCTACAGAAATATGGTTAACAGTAACATTCATATAATTATTTTATATATGCTGTTAGAAATGGTAAAGGGCGCTGATATACAATGGCTCCAACATGGTCATACTGTTTATGAAACTATTTGTTTTCTAGTAAAATATTTATTTGTGAATAATTACAGAACCATACTACCTAAGGTGAACTACTACTACCTCGCAAATACAGCTCTACCAGGTTAAACAATTTTAGCTCAGGAACTAAAAGTTATCTGTCCACATAGTTAGCAATTGAGCAGAGTTATCTCCCCTTGATACAACTTGAGACGCCACATGCCATGAATATATCAGTTATTAATGGAGGACAGGCTCTCTATATGGATGTATCTGTGGAGAGGCTGTGATAGTGTAAGTGTCATATAGATGGGCACGTATTTCCGCAGAAACATATTCTACAAAATATAATAATGTCTTCTTAAAATTCTACTTCCAACAAATCCAGCAGAAATCATTAAGTCACGTCTTATGAAGCTGTCGAATAACCTGGAAAAATGACCTATTGCACCATGGCTATAGGTCCCATCAGAACGAGTTGAGCCCCTGGAGACAAAATATCTCAGAGGTAAAGACCGGAAAATGTGGTCTATCTTTATTCCTATATTTTCAGTTAGAGAACAGTTGTAATCAAAGGCTATGCTCATGACAACTAGTCTAACCTCGTGAACCAAAATGCATAACAAATTTATCGAGCTGGAGTTATTTCTCGATATGCTGATTGAATAATCAACTTAATGCAAGACGAAATGGTCTGTACTGTTATTTTCCTATTCCTGTTTGAAAGGTAAAAATAAGCATGATCTTCCTTGATGTAGTATCTATTTTAAAATGCCACCTTAAACTCGTACTGAATTTTGTAGGTTGGCTTGAGTTGAAGTGTGTTGAGTAACAGTGATTTCTTAAAAAGAGTCTGGTTACCGACGAACAGGAGCCTGTTCTTTGCAATGAAAGAGGATTTTGTCACTAATGAAACTGTACCACCTTTCATCAAAAACTGCATGCACTTTGGCTCCACTAATACGGTTGCATTCTGCCTATCATTATTGTAAATGTGGAAACAGGTCTTTTATAACAGGGGAGTCAATGATGCCCTTGCAAATGAAGGATTCATGAGTGCTCTTGATCTATCATGTTGGACCTGCAAGTAGATGGGCTCACCATTAAATGTACTGCCGATGTTTGCCTGCCAACTGCTATAGTAGTGACGAAGCAGAACTTGTATGATAGGTGAAATAGCTAAGCTTTTGACAGCAGTTCAGATGGTGACCTGTCCAGAAAAGTTAACACGCAATAAAACTCAAATTGAACAATGGTCCAGTGCCATTGTCCATGTGATTCTAAACTAGTCTAATAGAAGATTAGACAGGTCTTTGGTTCAAGCAATATCCTCTCTTCTATGATCACCCTTGCTGCTAGTGATGGTGAAATGGTAAGTTTAACTGTGATGGGTGCTAACTGTTTCTGACCCAAAAGCCTATAAAGTTAGCTATTGTGGCATGGAAGTCTCCATTGGAATAAAGTGTTCTGGTGTGAACCAACGAGATTATATTTCACTGTTGTATTATATTGAACCAGTTAAATCTGCATTCACAATTTTGGTTGAGTAATCAAAATGGAAAGACTATACTATTGTTGGATCCTGTATCACGTTAGAATCCAAGGTGTTTGAATGTATATACATTTAGTTATTCCAAAGTATTGAACATTAATTGGCCAGGCTTTTGGGCCAAGGATTAGTGTGACAAAGGATGGGATGGTAGCCTCTCCACATTGTCGCTAAAATCAATCACATTGAGATGTATTGCATGAAACTGAGGGAAGAACAGGTCATTCCATTTGTACGAGATCCAGTTTGCAAAAATATGAGTCTGCCAATAAATTAGCCAGCCTAGGATAAGTCGAACTGAAAGCTAGATTGCTGTTGAGGACACTGGTTTAGAAAATCCCCCAAAAAGAAAAAAAGTCCGAGTACTTGATCAGCTTTGGAGTATGAGATCAGCCACAATGATGAAGTTGTAGGGCAGTGGACAGTGTTAGTACCCATTGTTGAATTGCATCACAAATTCGGGAGTGTAACGGTTCATTAAATGCGCTTTAATCTTACGGCTATGGTCATGACAAGGGATGAATTGCTGCATCAAAGCTAAAAGAGCTGTGGCCAAATGCTTAGTACATGCGCAGAACATGATACCATGTCCCAGGAACTACTGTTGAATCCCCATGTCGCCATGGCAAATCTTCTCCACTCAACTATGAAAGATTGGAGTCTTCTTCCTACCGGGATCTGAGACAATGGCAGGATGTGGGACATTTATGTATATATGTTGTCAAGACATGGATGCTTTTGTGGAAATGCTAATGAAAACGATGGAACTCCCTCTACCTCTTCCACTTATTTCAGGAGTTGAACGACTGTTTCCCAGGGCATGCACTCTAGGGACATCCTTGACACCGTGTTAGCTCCTTGTAAATCACTCCACTATAAATGAAACTGAGAGGGACTGGTGGTAGAGAGCATTGAATCTCTTCCAATTGATGTAAGTTCATAGTTATTAGGGCTATAGGATGTTGAGCAGCAGAGGGGGCGAATCGGACATTTTGTCCAATCGTTATTTTGCTTAATTATTACTTTCTGCACTCAGCGGATCCGGTGTAGTCAGCGCCTGGTAAAAAAAAAACGACGACGTCGTTGGGGGATCGTCGCGTCGTCATTTGGTTTAATTAACACCTTCTGCGCGCCGATCCCCAGCGTCGTCAGCGTCCGGTAAGCACATCGACGACCGCGTCGATGTCATCGCCCCCCTCTGCTCTTGAATATTTGCCTGATTTATATGAATTCATGTGTGACATTTCCTCATAACTCTGTCATCCATGATTTATCATGGTGGGGAAACTGTCATATTTCCTAATAATAATAATTATGACACTTTCCCCACTATCTGGGCTGACATATCAGTTGTTTTTATTGTTATTGTTATAGCAAGGTCACTATTAATAGTAACTACTTAGGGGTCAATAACAATAACAATAAAAACAACTGATATATTTCTACCGCGGAGAAAAAAATTAATTGTAATTATTGCCGCGATATTTTTTTTGTAATTCATCGCCGCGATAGGTAATTCACTTGTGAAATCATTACCCTACAGTCTCATGACAGTCATGAAGGAAATGTCAATCAGTCCCAGATAGTGAGGAAAATGTCATAATTATTATTTATAACAACTAGGACAGTTTCCTCATCAGCGGAGATAATTTCCCATCAATGGGGAAAGTGTCATTATTACAATTCCTTCCATGACTCGTCATCGATGATAGAGTCATTTTCATGGTGTAATAAGTCCGTCATCGTTGATTTATCATGGGGGTGGTGGGTCGACCATGGGAATTTATTCCTGTTAAAAACCATAATGAATTTATCAAAATTTCCTTGGGTTTTTACACTCGATAAAAATCCTGTTTTTTCTTGATTTTTTCTGGTTTTTTCTTGATTTTTGATCGTTTTTTGACAACTATAGTCGTTTTTTTCTCGATTTTTCAGAAAAACATCGATTTTCTCTAAATGATTTCCTTGGGTTTTTGCCCTCACAAATGGTAAAAAAATGACTGAAAACAGTCGAAAAATGACTGAAAACAGTCAAAAATGACCAAAAATCAGTCAAAAATGACCAAAAATCAGTCAGAATTAACAAGAATAATAATTATATTTTTTTTTACTCTGACCAGTTTCCGCCGATGAAGTACTATTGACATTTCCTTCGTCATCCATGATTTATCATGGTGGGGAAAGTGTCATATTTTCTATATAATAATAATTATGACACTTTCCCCACCAATGACAGAGTCATGGACGGGATATTTCCTTCCATAATCCTGTCCATGACAGAGTCATGGTGGTACAATGACGGGTCGCCCCATCGTGATTTCAAGAATTCTTCCTGGGATGGTATCGGTTTATTCTTTCGTTGGCAGTATTCTACCGCGGACCGATACTGTGGGCTTCCACAGCTGATACAAATTCTGATCTTTCCTCGGACGCCCGTTCCACATCTGAGACAGGGCTGAGGACCGTTCTTACTCCCTTGTTTTGATCTACTGTTATGCACCCCGCAAAACTCACCGTAGCAGTTTTTTCCGCATGGGACTCCTGATCCCTGGGGGAGCCATTTGCATTTATTGACAGCAAGCGCCGGATTAACCATTATTATTAACCATTATTAAATATTCAATTAAATATTAAAAAGCATATAGTATAATGGATAATCATTATTCCAATAACACCTTCATCGACGAATTGGGGCGCGGAACATCTTACTACGAAGAATCCCCGGATGAATTTTTTACACACCCGGAAACGTATCACGATGTACGAGAATACTACCGAAGGCATTTAGGTCCATCTTGGAGTGTTTCCAGTAAAAAATCCGCAATTGATCTTCTCACTGTGGCAGACTATCAAATTCGTGGAGTAATCATACAACAAATGGGGCGATTTCACGTGTTCGTAGATGATCCCGACATAAGGGATTTTCAGGGATATTCCGCTGTTAATGAAATCATTCCAAAACACCGATGCAGATATCCTACCATCGACGTGGATTCCAAGACGCCATCGCTGGCCGAGTTGTTGTTGTATTTCCATGAGTTAGTTGACTCCGTCAACGATGTTTTGGTTTTTGAAACCAGCGGCGGTTATCACATCATGTTGAAAACGATCCCGGTAGATTTCGAGGAACATCAATCGCTGTTGAAGAAAGTCGCCGCGGATAGACCAACATGGAATGTTGATACGCAAGCTGGGCTGTATAGCATCAA
Source organism: Sinohyriopsis cumingii (assembly GCA_028554795.2). NCBI lineage: Eukaryota > Metazoa > Mollusca > Bivalvia > Unionida > Unionidae > Sinohyriopsis > Sinohyriopsis cumingii. The sequence continues at coordinate 98,899,925 of CM068838.1, forward strand.
ATTGTCCGGAACCAGGTCGGCGCGACCAAATAGCGTTGATAAGCGATTGATTTATCCTGTTGGATTCACCAGCACGCTGCTATCTTGTCCGGTCTCTATTCAGCCGTGTTACGAACAACTAAAACCTGAAATTGGCAATAAAATCACCGGTGATGATGAAATTACCAGTAATGAAATTACCGGCGATGAAATCACCGCTGAACAAATTCGACAATTTTCCACGTTGTTGTCCGGACAACCCGATCAAATAACCGGGATTACAAATCGGCTTGGCAACATAGTGTCGCTACGGCGAGTTGCAGGCTCATTTTGCAACATATGTCAGCGACGTCACGGGTACAATGAGATAGGTGGATTCATCGAGGGAAAAGCCATTGACGCATTTGTGCGTGTTTACTCTGATCAGTTTGTGATCGGTTGTTACAGAAGCACGCAGCGAATAATAGTACAGCGTGGTGATGAAATCACTGACGATAAAACCCTCTACGAAAGATATGTAAGGGGTTTTAATTATCGCCGCAGCGACTACAGTGGAGAGTTTCCCAAGAGGACTCCCGATTATACTTATCGCGAGTCGCCAGTTCATGAAGGTGGCCGGGGATGTAAAATCATTCTCAACGATGACTACATGGACGGATCCCACTGTGGACTCGGCAAGTCAGAGTCAGCGTGGAAATCAATACGAGATGATCAGTCTGTATTGTGCGTATCGTACAGAAAGACTTTTACCAGAAAGACCGCCATCGACTACAATCTCGAATCGTACGAGAGTGTCCATGGAGACATTATATTCGACGTTAAAAAGCCTCGTAAAGTCATTTCACAAGTAGAATCAATTGTACGGGTCGGGGGGATTCCCGATGTTATATTGCTGGATGAGTGGCATGGAATTCTTCGACAAATAGTCTCATCAAGACGCGGTAAACAAATTTGGGGGACACTAACATGGCTGATTTCATCCGCGGCGCGGGTAATTGTACTTGACGCGGACGCTAACAATGACGACTTGGAATTATTCAAGAAATACTTAAATCGCCCGGACATGAAATTCATCATCAACGAATATCGGCCCGATCATGGTAAAAAATTTATTGTGGAACAATCTCACCGAGACAACTACAGTAAACTGTTAGACACGCTACGACGAGGAAATCGCGCGGTTGTATTCACTCACAATAAACGACGCGGAAATTATTCCGTGGAGAAACTCGCTAAATTGTTACAGCACTTAGGATACCGAGTAAAGTACTATCACGCGGACACTGACCCGGCCGAAAAACAACGAGATTTCGCCGATACCACTGCGGCGTTTGAAAACATCGACGTGGTGATCTACAATTGTACTGTCGAGGCCGGGATATCCATTGTGGACCCGCGATTCAAGTACATGACGGTGTTTTCCGAGGAATTAGGTTCTGTAGAGGCTACCAAACAAGCCATCCATCGTTTCCGAAATATTTCTGAAATACATTATTCAGCAACAAAACGGAGTCGCACAGAGCTTCCACTGACCCGCGATGATATTATTTCCGCAATCGAATCACATGAAAGGGATTTATCGTCGACAGAGTTGCTGTTTAGAACGCCAAACCGCTGTGATGTACATACCGGTTACGGATACATGTTTATTAGCACAATCATCGACGAGAACAATTCAAAACGTTATTTCACGTGCAGACTCGTTGAAATGATGAAACGAACCGGTTATTCAGTTGAATGGGAATTACCAGATGAATACGAAATATGGAAGAAAAAAAAACATCAAGGGCAGAAACGAGTCAGCGACGCTGTACTCGATAGTGATCCACGCGTAGATGATTTTTTAAAATCGTCCGTCGGAGAGAGAATTGCTGCAGCGGGAAATACTGTCACGGGTGATTTTATCACCAGTAATGAAATTACCGGTGGTGATGAAATCGCCACCGGTGATGACACCGGCAGTAATGAAATTGGTGATAACACCGGCGATGAAATCGGTGATAAATACTACCAATACGACCCCGAACAGCGGCTGCAGCCATATGAAAAGGCGCTGACATATCTCAACTACGTGTTTCAGACCGACGTAAGGAAACTGGATAAATACCGAATAGAGCATCTGAATAAAAATGTTTCACGGCTGCAACGATATCAGCGCGTTTTCGTCGACAAGTATAATAACGGTAACGCCGTAGCAACGACGCCATGTCGTTCTGATAAAATCAGTCCGCGGCAACAACTCAAAATTATCAGAAATGTTATTGGTGCGTTGAGTCTCCCCGATGTGATTCCGGATCGACTTGATGTGAAGAGTGTTCCTGTGAGCCGCGCCGGGTTAATCAATAGCGTCTCAGAAATGCTAGCGCAACCAGACCGACTTGACAAGTACAACACGCTGTTGAAACATTTCGGCGATATATTTCCGGACATGAGATTCCGAAGGGGTAAATTAACGCTAAAAAACATCGTTGAAAAAATCAAATCGATATACAAGGGATTCGGCGGGCAATTGATATCCGATGACACTAAACACGCTGATCGATCCGACTATGTGCTGTATTATCCTGAGTGGCCCAAATCTGATTTTGTGGACGATCCGGCGTGGATCAACGAGGTCATTGATGATGTTGGATTCGCCGGGGGAGATGTTACCGCGACGGACGAACACACTACAATGTTACGATTTCATGTGTGGTCGGTCAATGGATGGTTTTCCCCATAACTCCGTTATGGATGACTCTGTCATGGTGGGGAAAGTGTCATAATTATTATTATATAAAAAATATGACAGTTTCCCCATCAATAAGTCGTTCTTACGACGAAATAAGGCTTCTACGACCACGGTAAATCACGATTGGTTTTGAATAGATCACCAAAGCATTCGCGATACCTCAGAATCATCCACAATGGTGTCCATGACAGAGTCATGGTCGGGTGTTAGGCCGATATATTTCTGGTATACTATTAATCGCGTTATCGAATAACGTATCAATGTCATCAAACCAAACCCGCTTTTCCGCGTCAATATCACCGCGCAACACAATCCACAATCCCCATCGTGCATAAAAAGAGGGTTTTTGGATTGTGTCCGGTCTGAGGCCAAACCATTTACACGTGTCCGCGATGGAATCAAATTCGATGATCTTTTTCCTGTCGATATTTAAACAGATAGTATTGACTCTAGTGTCCGCGTAACGCTGTTTCGTCGAAGAAATGTTTCTGGTTTTGTTGTACCGAAATAATGGTAACTTCGGTGGTGCTGGTTTAAGTCGCCCCGAGGCAAAATCGTCAACAAATTGACTAGCTTGTCTGGAGCGGTTTTCGACGCAATTGTTCATCCAGGTTCGTCCAAACATTATTATCTGATATCATTTTAATATTTAATTAAATAACTGCTTTAATTATAATGTCACTGTTGGAATATCACCCGGTGAAATTCGACAGCGTCATCAGCGACTATAAAAAATCCTGCCCGAAAACGCCGATCAGTGTCAAATTTAAAAACGGAAAGTATCATGCAGTTCAGAAATTCCCCAGCGGGGATAAATACGATTGTATGGTATTTGAAAGCCGTTCAGCGAAAGCTCGGTTGTGTCTCCGCGACAAATATTACCAACGAGAATATGAAAAAATGTTTCCCAACCACGATGTCAAACGATTTGGTACAGTATGGGTAATTACCGAACGAAAACCCTAGTCGCTATTTTGAAGCACCTTGTCCATGCGGTTCACAAATCTAATATCGCTGCGAGATACTACACCGGGAATTTCGTTGATCGTGAATTTATTATCCCCCCGAGATTTCTCGGGAGAATTATTCTTGGGGTTTTTATTCTTTTTTCTGATTATTTCAGGTCCATGACAAGTCATGGTGACTTTGTTATGGACAGAGTCATTAATGACGGAGTCATCCATGATAAAATCATCCACGATGGTGTCCATGACGGAGTTATGGGGGGAGACTGCGGTCATTTCGGTGATTCGCTGAATCAGTAGCGCATTATCGTGTTGCACTTCATTCAATTCCTTCCGAACATTTCCGAGTTCATGTTGAAGCCCACTAACGGTGCGTCGCATATCATCGTGACGCCGTTGCGCATCATCATGTCGCCGTTGCACATCATCGTGACGCCGTTGCATGTCATAGTGGCGCTGTTGTAAATCATCATAACGCTGTTGCAAATAATCATAACGCCGTTGTATACGATTATAATCGGCCGTGCTTGACGCGTGCTTGAGTTGTCGTTGCAATGATTTATTCTCGTTGATTAAATTATTCAGCCGCCATTGCAAATCCTGAATGGTCTGTTTATCCACGATGGCGTCCATGGATGAATTCGCATTACTGGGTGCATCAACAATCTGGTTTATTTCATCGTCGATACTGAGATCCATCATTCTGATATCGTTGTCGACTCTGTCACCATGACTTGTCATGATGATTTTATCATTGACACTATTGTTGATGACCCTGTCATTGATAACGGAGTTATGGGTTTCATTTTTCCATATTTTGTATATCCGCTGGTAACTGATTTTGTATCGATCTGCTATTTCCGATATTGGTGTTTTCCCACGGAGTCTTATTATTTCATTGGTATCATCGTCGGTTAATATCCGCCGATGGGGCATTATTTAATAAAAAAATTTTTTATTTTGCAACAACAACAACAACAACAATGACCCATGATTTTATCACCATGACTTGTCATGGTGACAGAGTCATCAACAATGGTGTCAATGACAGAGTCATCCATAACGGAGTTATGGGGAAATGTCAGCCCAGATAGTGGGGAAAGTGTCATAATTATTATTATTAGGAAATATGACAGTTTCCCCACCATGATAAATCATGGATGACAGAGTCATCAATGACAGAATCATCCATAACGGAGTTATGAGGAAATGTCACACATGAATTCATATAAATCAGGCAAATATTCAAGAGCAGAGGGGGGCAATGACATCGACGCGGTCGTCGATGTGCTTACCGGACGCTGACGACGCTGGGGATCGGCGCGCAGAAGGTGTTAATTAAACCAAATGACGACGCGACGATCCCCCAACGACGACGTCGTTTTTTTTTTACCAGGCGCTGACGACACTAGATCGTTGAGTTGCAGAAAGTAATAATTAAGCAAAATAACGATTGGACAAAATGTCCGATTCGCCCCCTCTGCTGCTTGTTGTATCTATACGTTATGAAATGAACAATCCATAAAATATTCACCCAATTTATGCACTGAGATTCATAATGGAATGATATAAGTTGTGTTCTGCATATTGCGGATGATTAAAATATTGGATACACGGACATGAAGTTGTGAATCGACTCATGATTATATCAATTGAAAACAAGAGGCATAGATGCTTGGAATTTGTAATGGACGATGTGCACAATCTCAAAATGTCAAAAACTCTTCAGACTGTGAAAGCTATTAAAAATAGATTCTTCGGTAGATAATTCTCACCAGATGTCAGAACCTTTCTGACCTGGCAGGTGATGTAGAAAAACGAGGACAGGCCTATTCTAAGTAAGGTATAACAATGACTAGAGCATTGGATTGTCCATTGTGTCATCTAAAGACTATGATAGTGACGTCGTTATTTACTGTAGTAGCTGCAAAGCAATTGAAGAACAATGTCGATGATGATGGTCCACTACACCTGCAGCACTCATATCTTGGAGTACATTACATCTAATGTATTACTAAGCAGGGAAACAGAAGACCGAGGGAGAGTGAAGCACTTCAAAGTTATATACGTTCATTGTTGCTATTATGGTTATAATATGTTGCACCTCTGTGTTATGAAATGGACACTACATTGAGTGTCCATTTCATAACATAGAGGTAGAGCATCCTATGCCTATTTATAACTGGTTTAATTAAGTGGCTTCATTGGTAGCACACACTAAACTGAGTATCATACATGGGTAGAGCTTGGCAGCTCTATGTGATTCATGCAATTGGACAAGTTGTTTGCTGATGGTTGATACTGTATGTCCAATTCTGAAGAAACATGGCCATCTTGGCTGGCATGAAACAGTCCAGTTCTTGAGGTTAAGATTAGTTATGGGATGTTTGATCCAAGTACCTGATCCATAATTTTCATTAGTGAGACTGTAACTTATCCATGTCAAAGTTCTCTATCGCACTGCTCATGAATGGTATGATACAAACCATTTGGGTGTAAGCGAAGTTTTCGTACTCAGGCTGTGATCTACTTCTGTCCATAAGGCACGTCCGATATGTATTGCATGCAGGAATGACAAACATAGGAAATTACACATCTAGACCATATATACAATTGGTGGAGTTAGTGTCCTGCTTTGAAATTGTAAGAAACCGTATAGGGTTATCCACTATGACCAACACCTGTAGAGGGGTACACGTGACCAGTACAGGCAGAAAAATATAATCAGTACCAACTGCAAAGCGACAAATCAATTCCAGTAAGAACTAACCAAACGAAGGGCAACTACTGAGATGCCTATACTGATACATATCACTCAACCATCGCTTATAGCAACACTGCATTATATAGACACTACTGAGTAAACCGTGTATACACCTGTACTTACTTGACCAGAAAGGAAGCTATGCAGTAATCTAGATAATGCACACGAAAAACCTGCAAATTAATAAGTAACTGTGCCGCACAGGTTCTATAATATCCATTTTTATGAGATAATTTATCAATTTATCTATATAGCAACAATTAATAAAGTGCTAGCAGATGGTCTAATGAAGGCGATGAAGCATTAACATATAACATCAGCTCATTGCTACCTGTATGAAGACTCTTAACGATGGCCTGTATAGATACTCATTGAGACTTGGCACCCAGATGCTAAATACATGTAATACACAACTACCCTGTATGTATCCGGTCATAGTGTAAATTATACACACGCAAATAGTTTTATATAGCCTACTACAGACTTGCATGTACATATCACTTTAAAATATAGCCAGAATTACTGTGAAGTAACGTAGGCTATTAGTGCAAGTACATAAATAAAAGCAGGTGACAGCAAAGTGTTTTAATGTAAAGGCAGAACATTGCTGTCTTAGAAAGAAAGAAAAGGGCAAAATATTACAACGAGTATACATCCCTTTGAGGTAAGGACACCTTCAACTTTGGAGTGCTGGATTTCCACAGGATTTCTGCAATGTCCCTGTTGACACGAGCATGCTATTTGACAAAAGGAGAAGTAACAATTGATATATTCATGGAATTTGGCGCCAATCCTCTGACGTGGGGTGAACACTCTGACCGGCTGCCACCTATGTAGGCATATAACTTTTAGCTTGTTAGCTTATTGTTAGCGTATTAGCTAAATGATTTTAAATTGGGACTGTATTTGTTAGATAGCAGTAGTTCTCCTAAAGTATAACATTTCAGTAATGTATTTTTAAAAAAAAATCGTTTTAGTGGGTGAAAACGCTTAGATCAATGAATTAAAGCAATAAATGTGTAGATTAAACATAAATTAAAGCATAGTGGGACCTCAAGCATGCTGACGGAAATGGTAGAAACTTGCATTTGTATTATAATTGTATACTGACATACAAACATATCCATCTAATTGGTCCAATCAGACTAATCTGTTGGGACTCCTTCAAAACTGAAAAGCACAATTTGTTCCATTACTGTAGATATATACAAAAACAGAAACTAAGTAAGGTAGCATAGCTTACACGTCACATTGAGGACGACACTGTCACTAACACTTGGTACAGTAGTCTGTGGGTTCTTAGCTGAACAAGTAATAATATTTCCATCCATGTAGCGGGTAGGAGTGATGGTCAAAGTTTGGAACCCAATTTTTCCACCATATTGCCCAGACTGTTCCAAGATGGCACTCAGTTCTCCAGTAGGGACACTCGTGCTGTTCAACCAACGTATTATAGCAGTTGGATTGGAGACCCCAGTGGTACACCTCAGACTCAGTTTATCTCCTGCGGTTACTTCTCTGTTGTTGGTTATGCTCACACTGGTAGGGGGGACTGAAATAAGTTGTATAGAGTAAATTAAGTCATTAATATCATTATCCAGTGCTTTCTCCATGAAAAATGATTGCATGAATTAAACAATAAATAAATCTGAAAAGTAACGAGAAAATCATTCACAGTTGTGTTTTACATCCAATAGTGTGTGGATTCCTGTTTACCAAGTGAAAGTTCAAAATTTATTTTAAAAATTCCGAAATGTAACAGCCAGATAAGTATATATGTTTAGTTTGTTCGAAATTTGATTAAACTCATTTTTATGAACGATAAACACTAAATATACATACACCATACAGTTAGGTTCCTTGATGTAACAAGACTTGAGCTTAAAGCAGGGTGTGTGATAGTACACTGTAATGTAGCTCCATTGTCTTGTCTAGTCACTGTCTTGTTGTATGTTGAGGTGATATTGAAGGTTTCTGTGGCCTTGTCCTCAGTGACGGTGGTGACATCCGTTCCAGCTCCAGACCACGTGATGTTTGCTGCAGGTCTACATTTGTATACACTGCATGTGGAAGACAATGTGGCATTCTCTTGAAGGTTGCCTAGATCTGACATCACTGGTTCACTTGGCTTTACTACATTTGAAGAATTTGAAGAATGAATATATATATATATATATATATATATATATATATATATATATATATATATATATATATATATATATACAGTAAAGATAATTTTTTATGATCTTATATACAACAATTTATTGGTATACTGTCTGATGGGTATTGCAAAGGTTTGTTATAATCTTCCTTAATTGCAATTTATTTAATTGATTATAACATTTGATTTGTGGTCTGTCTGATAAAATTATCTGAAGCCTGTTAACCAATTGCAGTCATTGGTAAAGAAAATCTGGCAGCTTGACATCAGGTGCCCCTCTAATTTCAGAGCAGATTCCGCCCATAATCTAAGTGAAGTCCCCCTTGGGGTTACTCACCAAAATCTAATACAATTGTGATTGCACTGATGAAGCTAGGCGTGCTATATTCATGGTACTGAAAGACTAGTAAATTGTTACTGTGTATAATCACAAAGCAAGTTCATGTATAAGCCAAACCCCCAAACCGATTAGGTATGAACATTAAAAGTGCATGACTCATGCATAAAACGACCCACAGATCCAATACAAACAACATGTGGATCAAACAGAAAGTTGTAATTAATGCATCAGTTACTTCTTTCTCCAATTATGTCAATGAAAGCAGTCCAGGCAGATGCACTTTCTTTATTCGTTGCACCTCTTCTAATGCTTCTGTTCTACCATTCCCGTAATTGCTTCTTGTGAACAAATTTCAAATGTTCCAGAAGTTATTTGCTTCAACATATTCAATAAACTTGAGGCTGAATGCCATATCATAACCGAATGCTTTCTTTTATTTTCAACACTATTAATTTTTACTATTACTTTACATTTGTAGAACGAATAAATATAAACAAATTTTGATAATGGTAGATAGGTATCATATTTATACTTTATATTGTAATTTCTCCATATGGCAGGTTCTTATATCAAATTATATTGGATAATTGTTTATCATTGTTTCTATATTTTTATATGTTTCAATACTGGTAGCTTCATTCAGTTAACACAAATATAATTGGCTGTCAGCGTAGTCGATGCCATATATGAATCCCCATAAGGCAAATATAATAGTTACAGTTTGATCGCGATTTACACGATCTCAATTTACACGAATTCAAAATAAAGCGAGATGGGAAAAAGGCGAAAAAGATCTCTACTATTGAGATAACTCTCTTATACATATATATTGTGCCACCGTCACAGGCAAACATTACCCACAATGTCCAGCTCTTACGCCCCCACCATTCTGTGTATTGTGGTCCAAGTGCTGTGTCCGTATGTACATGCACAAATTGTTTGTTACAATTTTGGAACGTCGTTAGTGATGGCATCTAAAAGACAAGCAAGTGATAGTCCGAAGAGACCAAGGAAGGCTATTCCTTAAGCGGTTAAACTTGAAGTAGTGGAAAGTTATGAAGCTGGTCAGATTACTACCATGATAAAGAACCTAGTGAAAGTACATATAGAACAATACATATACGTGACATTGCTGAAAAAAATTAAAGCAAGTGTCAAAGCTGGAACATCCCTTTTGAACCATAAATTATGCTATACCCGCCCCAATATAGTGTACAGGATGGAAAGGATGCTGGCAACGTGGCTTGATGAACAATACTGTTCAATGCAGTTTTCGTGCTTTAATTACACGTACGTATGCTATATTAATTAAAATTCATAATTTCAAGCAGTAGAGAGGGCGAACAGACCCAAGAATTCCGACAAAAAAATAAAACCTCAATGAAAAAATCACCTCGTAGAAAGGTCCAGATTTTTACAAATAAACGCTTCCTTGAGATTATTTATTTATGTAATGGTCGATTATATTAATACAACCTTAGTTCGAAATAGTGGCTGAAAAATAAAGTACTCTACGTGTTTATTTATTTTTGTTTATTTTTTGACGACCAACATTGGTAGGCGCCCTCTCTACTGCTATTAATTAAAAAATTGTTATATTAAAAATAATGGTACATCCAGAATCTCATACTGCAAGAATAGCACGAGAACGATTAGAAGCAATTACAAAATTTCTTGGTGTCAGATACTCATTCAGAAAAAATGTACAAGCGCAACAAGAAGCACAAGTTGAGTACGAAGAGGACACTAAAAAACTGTTTAAACCCGTCACTGCAGCTACTGAAAAAGTTACAACTGTCATCAAAGAAGATCTTCCGGTATCAAAACAAACAGCAGAACAAACTGAAAAAATAGCAAGAAGATATTACGAGATCTTCCAACTGATATAGCTGCGGCGGCTCAACCTCCACCTGATGATGAGAAAATACTTGAAAGTATTAGAAAACTTCGTGCTGAGGTCACCGGTGTGAAGAAAGAACATACACCTGAACCCGGGCCAGTAAAAGAAAATATAAAATTAATTGCAAGATTCAAAGAAGGGGTTGTTGAAAAAATTAGAAATACTGAAAGAGAAAAATTACCCGAAAAAATATTAGATTATATATCTGACAAATCTGGTATTTTAAACCCCCCTTATGAAAAAAAAATGATGATCTTATTAAATGGATATATCGCGTATATAGAGACAAAAAACATGTTAAAAGTGATGATTTGGAATATAAAGCTCTTTATAAAGAAGTAGAAGTACTTCATAGAGAGAAAACAAGACAACAAAAACAAGAAGAACTCTCCCAGTATCAGCCTCCTCCACCTCTGCAACGAAGAGAACAAGAACAATTGTATTCACCGATGATGTCGAAAATTAAAGAGATATTTGGAATGACACCACCTAAAACATCAGAAAAAGAAAAAGAAGTATGGGGAAGTGGTCTGGGAAATAATTTTATTTGTCCTGATAATATCATTAATGATGTGTCACGGTTAGAAGTTCTCATAGGAGGAAAACGTGCCGGAAATAATTCGCCAGAAATAATTAATGAAGCAGCTGATATTTGTGGACGATTATTTCAAGTCGGTATCATGGATATCAGTGTTTACCGAGAGCTTATCGATGAACTTGTTGATGACTAGTTGTTAGATAAATAACAAATAAAATAAGATGATCATACATAATAATCATCGTAAACCTGTACAGGTCAGAGCGGTAAACTCACGATTACCAGTCTATAGAGCAATTTACAGAGATGGACTTGGTGATGTTATTCAGGGATTATTCACAAGGATAGCTCCAAAAGAAGCACCTGTTGCAAAATAATTATCGATGCTATTTATATTGTTCGTGAAAAAGCTCCTGGTGCAATTGTCAGGCTTTCTCGGCAATCAGAGAAAGACTAGCACGATTATTGCGACGAAAACGACAACCATCAGTGAAACTAGCAAGTACTGATGTGATGCCCAATGACGTAAGTAAAATAATAAATCAGGCTGCAAATCAAAAATTAGCAGAATTATCTGAAGAAGCAGAAAAATATAACAGCACATTTAATAGCAGGAAGCCGTCTTCGTCGACGATGATTTAGATCATCATTTGGAAAAATGGTAATTGTAATAAAAATGTTCAAGCGCGAATCCGACGTAGCATTTGATATGGAGGCACCTGTCATTAAATATGAATCGGTACGTGATTATCAATTTTATTCCTATGACGCAAGACAACCAAATCAGCGGGGGAGAATCGAATTACAGGTTCATGATACAAGTAGATATTTCTTGCCCGCTGAGGCGTTTATTGAAGTAGAAGGTAGATTTGTAACGAATGTTGTAGCTAATACGCCATATGATGCCAATTTGCGTGTTGGTTTTGTCAACAACGGAATTATGGCGTTGTTTGACAGCGCCACATACATGATTGATGGAAAAAATATTGAATCAATTCACAAGGATGTTGATTTTGCTACAACAATAATTGGTCTAGCGAGATATTCTGATGATTACAAAAGATCAGTCGGTCCAACAGTAATGTTTGCTAAGAATATTACTGATCACGCTGATCATGCTCAGTATATTAAGTTACGGACACCACGAGATACTGCAGTTGTTAATCAACCAGATGATTTTGAGCATGAAGATAAACCAGCAGGTGAATTTGATATTATAAAAAGTGTTAATACGAGATACAACTTAGGGTTTGCAACACGTCGAGCGGTGTTGTCAGGAAATAATATAAATTTTTCGTGTGCAATTCCATTATCTCACATCTTTGGATTTTGCAGAAATGTTAGAAAGGTCATCTTTGGAGCTAAACACAGTTGTGCTTGTAAGAAAAGGTGATGATAATGATGCAATCTGGCGAGTTAATGGTATTGCTGATGGTAAAGTAAATATATCAAAACTTTCATTGTGGATGCCAGTAATGACTCAATCAATTACTGAGGAACAAAAATTACTCTCTTTTATGGATCAAGGCGGTAAATTATTGCTATCATGGTTAACAGTAACCACATATGCTGTTCAAAGTAATGTTAATGGTTTATTCACATGGAATATAGCATCACAGCAAGGTGTGTCTGCGCCGCGACATATTTTTATTGCTCTGCAAAATAATAATCGGACGAATAGTCAAGAACATTCACATATGATATTTGACAATCTTGGAGTTAATGAAGTTTCCTTGCGGATAAATGGACATCAAGAACCATCTGAAGATATATTGGTAAATTTTGGTCAAAATCACGTAGCGCGTGTATATCATCGTTTAATGTCATTCATGGAACGTAATCAAACTATAGATACTGGTTTGCAAATATCACAACTAGATTTTACAAATCTATATCCGATTTATTATTTTTCACTGGAACATCTTGATTTGTCCAAACAGTCTGTCGTTGATATACACTTTCGAGCTCGTGTTACTAACCCGCCAGGTGGTGGTGACTTCTACAGAGCAATCGCGGTCATACTCAGCGAAAAAGCTATGTTACATGGTCGAAAGAGAGTCGTTGATGCACCAGTGCAAAACCTTTAATCATGTTATTTAGAAAAATAGATTTTATATAAAAATGTCGTATAGTCATGTTAGTGTTACTCTGACTCTTGGTCAGGTAAAAAAGCTTCAATCAAAAAACGCCAGCAGACGTGGAACTAAAATATCATTAAAACGAGATCAGATTAGTGGTAGTCCAAACAAATTATCGTTGACAAATAATCAGATTAAACATTTCAATAAAGCCCGAGAATCAAAAACCGGAGTTCAATTCCATCTTTCTCCGAGCGCCATCAAGGACATGGTTAAAACGGTGGTATATTTCCATTTCTTGCGGCTATTCCAGCGTTAATAGCTGCTGCTGCTCCAGCCGTAGCAAAAGCAGCCGCATTAGGTGCTGTTGGAACAGCTGCTAGAATGGCTCTAAAGAAAGCAACAGGAAAAGGATACAAAAAAAGGGACGCGGCCTAAGATTACCGGGATCTCGTTGGGGAGGAGGTCTGAGGCTTCCACGTTAGATACTCCAGGATCAAATTTTGATTTACTTGATGTTGCTAAAAAATTAAAAACAAAAGCCTTTAGAGGTGTTGTTATGCGAGATCAATTACCGGACCGACGGAACAAACTCGAAATAGGCATTATTAATCTAGACTCGAATTCAGGACCCGGTACTCATTGGGTATCATACGCGGTTGATCCACGTGGAATCGTTTATTTTGATTCGTACGGGTTAGCTCCACCTGTTGAATTTATCAAGTACGTCGCACCACTTCACGCGCAAGTTTGGTATTCAACGCTACCCACACAAACAATGACAGATCCGCCAATATGCGGCCGTGAGGCAATTAATATACTTAACGCTATATCAAAATCATCCAAACCGCCACATAAAGTCGTGCATGATTATACAAGCAACCGCTTCGTTGCGCGTAAAGCGTTTTAAACAGATCTTAAATTATAATGGTTGATATTTACGGAAGAAGATCTTAACGCGTTAAGAAAAAACCCGGCGACGTTAATCTGTCAAAGTATGCGACTAAAGATGAACTCGCTGATATCATGAATCTTGCTGGAGTTGACCCAGATGAGGTTGTTATTTTTCAGGATCGATACGGAAAACTAAAAACGAGCAACATCAGATGGAATGATATAGTTCGACGAGTACTCGGTGCAGTTACGGATAATATCCCTGTATTTACTGACAGCGGCAAAATTAGGGATTCAAGTATATCGCTTGCAACCATCGGAGATGAAATTGCAAAAAATGTTGCTAATCGTGTAAAAAATACCGGTGACATAATAACAGGTGAACTTAGCATGAACGGGAATAAGATAGCAGTGTTAAGAGATTCAACATCCGACGAAGACGCAGCAACAAAAAAATGCGTCGACGTCAACTATGGCACCGTAGATGGTAAATTATCCACGTTGCGGGCCGAGTATGACGTTCACGTAGGCGCTTTTGGAAGATTTCGAAGAAATTTTAAAAAAACCGATGAAATCCATAGATAAATTCTTCGGCACTCCGCACGCCATTGACATAAAACTTTCTGATATCAAAACTAACCTAGACACGATCAAACTATCACAGCAAGACATCGTAGCGGGGATTCCTGAGATCGTTGATAAAACCAATTTGATTAACATTCCAGCCGGAATAACTCCCGGGCATATCACAAACATCGTATACACTGTATCATCGGGATTCGCAACGTGGTCGCAGCAAAATAAAACTATCAAATATACCGCAACAGTCACTGGCGTGTACAGGCTATCTGTGTTCAGTGCTGCAAAATTTGAAATATTTACAACGTATCCATGGCGTCATTCAACGGATAAATTTTCCGGGGTTGTATCTGTTATATTAAATAGCCGAACCGAAGAAATATTTATTCTGGAAGCAGTTGATAAGAAATTAACCGCAACATCTTACTGGTGGTGTTTGGAATTTGTAGCTGAAACACCTCAATTGGTTACTGCATAAAACTGTATGGACGGTGCACAATACAGGTATAATCAAGCGCGTGAATGGCAGGCAGCATTAAAAGATCGAGTCGAACAGTATACAGTAAAAGTAAAGAAATATCGACGACGATTAGTTATCGTTGATGTGATTGTTTATTCAGTATCCGCTGTTGTTGCTGGAACAGGTGTTATATTATCAGCGGTGACAATGATGGCACCAGTAGCCGTAACTATTTGTATTTCAGCAGCAACATCTATTGCAGGTGTGCTCAATATCATCGCAAACAAATATGTACTTGCACGAATGAAACATTATTCGATTACATAATAAAATTACACACAAGGACGGTAGCATACTCGAAATTGTCCTCGTTGTTATCAGCAAGTCTCAGTGATGCAATTATATCGATTTCGTGTTTTCAATGATGGCTAAAATATATGACGAGGGTATTGGTATTAAAGATACAAGTACTAATAATGACAGAATTACTCCAGCAGATCGTGACTAATACAACTCCGTCAAATATAACGATGCTCTCGGTAAGTTCAACTAATCCTGAATTTAGTATTAACTTTCCTACTGCAATTCCAGTGAGGGAAATAGCACTAACTCAATTACGGGTATATTACAGCTGGCCAAATATCAGATCAAAATCATTTAATGGTACATCAGCAAATAATTCGCTTGTATTTGCTGACAAAAACAAACCAGATGGTACTCCTGACTGGATTGTTGTTGGAATACCCACTGGGAGTTATGAGATTGAACAAATTAATGAGGAATTTCAACGTAGAATAGAATCAATAACCGGAAAAGAAGGGAAAATATAAATCAACGTTCATGAACCGACGCTGTCCTCGACGGTTGAGATACATTCTCCTGATTACGTCGTTGATATTTATCAATCCACGATAATATCCGTACTAGGTTGGCCTGAAATTCCGCCAGTGTATGAAGGACCACCAGAACCAACTCGGGATGATTTTACATCATCGAAAAGTTTTCATCATAATATTAAAATGAATTATACAAGTTTCTGGTGGAACATAGAAAAACGGGTATGGGAGAAACGGGATCAATTTCGTGTCAATAATATTGGTGAGTACTACTGGCTCTTACACAACGCTGATGGCGGTAATTCATTTTACGATATAAATATCAATAATGTCATCAGTATCATAAATTCAGATCACAAAGAACAATTGGTTAATTTACGTACTCTTTTTACTGAATATTTGTCCGATTTGACATCAATGCGTGAAGAAATTATTAAACGAGTAGAAATTTTAAATAATATAGCTGATACTATTGAATATTTTCATAATAGAATCATAAACTTAGTTTTTGAATCATCGGGTAGTTATAGAAGGTTTCTCGCAACCAAGTACAACATATCCGAAGCTGACATTACAACGTTTAAGTTCCCTGATTATAATCCGGATAGATTAAGAAAACCTGTCAATGATGTTATTGATGAATATTTTTGTAAAATACTCGATGCATGGAGAAAAATAACCCCACTAGCAACTGTTCTCAGACATAATAATGATCCACACGGCGGCGGCAGACACGTATCTCCGGGAATCGTTAATATAACCAGCACGATCGTGGTCAATCTGGTTGGTGACGTAATTGACGGTAGCTATCAAATAGATCTCGGAAGATCAAATCAGGCTCAACAAGGATATATTTATATACATTTACACCACAAGTATCCCCTGGAAGTTTAAACGTGCAAGAACCAACTAATCCTGTGTATCTGCGGTGTCACAGTAATATGTTAACACGAATAAATTTTAAGCTCACAGATCACCTTAATCGCTTAATTGACATGCGTGGAGAAGAGCTTGTAATAAATCTATATCTGAAATCATAGATCATTGATTTTAAAGATACAGTAAATAGTATATATTGTACCAGCACGTGATGGTTTTTATACATGACAAAGAAGTACTTGAAAACGCCATGAGAACAGCGTTTTCACAACCTCCAAACACGGAGCAATTTAACGTTAATTTAGTTATTGATGAATACGGAAACGAGGATTTCTTATTAACACAGGAACAGTTAGATGAGCTCCGTCGAGAACATATTATAGAGATCATTTGTTGCAGAGATCAGATTCTAAATTATGCACACTCATGTATTAAACTCGAACAACTTAAAAAAATATTTCTAAATAAATAAATAAAAAATATTTCTAAATAAATAAATAAATAAAAATATTTTTAATTATTGATACTCAAAATTATACAACTTAATCAGTTTTGTAATTCTGATGGGGTGATTGGTACTCAAAATTATACAAATCAATCAGTTTTGTAATTCTGATGGGGTGATTAGATCTTTGATCTTAATATTTTATTTCATTTTATTTTATCAGAAATATTTTATTTTATTTTATTTTATCAGAAATATTTTATTTTATCAGAAATATTTCAACATTTTTAGTCAAATTTGTTATTTGTTCAGCTATTTTAGTCGATTTGTCAAGGAAAATTTGTCAAATTTCAGTTTTTTGTCAGGTCAAACCTCGAGCGATTCTCTAATTGTTTATCGATAAATCGTTAAAATCCTCATTTTTTTAGAAAAATTACCAAAAAATGTAACAAAAATCGCATGAAGAATCTCATTTTTTGAGCTAATTTTACTGATTTTTAACGATTTCTCTATGAAACAATTAGAGAATCGCTCCAGGTTTGACCCTGATGATGTTGGAAAATTCATCAATTTTCACTGACAAATGCTGAAATATTTTTTTTTTTTTTCTGAAAATTTGATCATTTTTCTGAGTACCAACTAGCCCATCAAAGTTACGAAATTGATTGGTTTGCATGATTCTGAGTACCAACTAACTCATCAATGTCAGAATAAATATATAATATTTCAGAAAAAATAAAATATTTCAGAATAAATATATAATATTTCAGAAAAAATATAATCTTAGAATAAATCTAGTCTCAGAATAATATTTCTGATCAAAGATCTACCCAGTTACCGAAACTTTCATTTTCATTTTCATCAGAATTATTTTGTGCTACTCTAGGTTACTCGCTGACATAATTTTTCTTAAGTATCTTATGCGGGTACTGATTGTTTTTTTTTTTCGTTTCGTACTCGTTGGATAATCCCGATCTGACCTTTTCTACTGCAACAGAAAGAGAAATAAATTCCTTTACTTGATCATCGCTCACCACAGCTAGTGACTGGAACATAGCTGCCTGAATCCGCTTTATGAACTTATATTGAGATGATAGAACATACTTATTTTCATTTTTAAGTTCTTCTAATGTTTCAAAATCAGATATTATTTTTTCAGGATTTAGTTCATCAGATATATTAATTCCGTTTTCTTCTAGTTTTTTAATAGCATAAATAATGTCTTTGATATTTTCATGGTTCATTATGTAATATATAAATATATAAATATATAAATATTTAAAATAAAAAAAATTATCCCTATAGAACCCCTATCGAGTGTTTTAGCGAGTTCGGCGGGATGTTTCAAGGACGGCACAACATATACAATGAATATATACAATGAAATGAGTATATACAATGAAATCGATATATACAACGAATGACGAGCCCCTAATCGAGTGATGTAGCGAGCTCAGATTATGCATGTAATGAATGAATGACGAGCCCTTAATCGAGTGTTTTACCGAGCTCAGGACGGTACAAACATATAACTTAATTAAGGACGGTACGAACAGATAACTTAATTAAGGAAATGAATATATACAATGAAATGGGTATATACAATGAAATGGGTATATACAATGAAATGGGTATATACAATGAATGAAGGACGGCACAAACAAACAATGAATGAAGGACTGTACAAACATACACGCTCAGCAGAACACCCCCGCCAATAATCAGCCCGTGGGTGATACAAAACATGTATCAACCACCAGTTGATATGTGGTTGGAGGGTTCTGCTGAGGGGGGGTGGCAGTACCCCCAATTATTATAAAATCGCAATTATACGCACCACCGACAGTTGTCAGCCATGGGCATTCGATCCTGGACCGCGAGCGTCACATTCTAATACATTGCCGATTGAGCTATCGAACCTTCTTACAAACATATGTTTCGGAAATTAATATATAGCTAATAATCATTGACAAGGAACTAATTTCAAGTATTTTTGCTCAAAATACAATTCTGATCAAGAAATACGTTTATATATTTTCACCAAACAAGTTAGTAATTTCCTATTTACTATACCACTTATGATCCACGCCATCGATGATAGAACAATCTGGTCCAGATCTTATAATTCCTCTAACTGTTAGATGTTTCCATCCTCTCTATAACTGTTCAATGGAGAAATATATATTACGAGATTTCCCACTCGTAAATCTGTATCCGTGAAGAACATGGTCAAAGGGAGTATTTAGTTGTAATTATTACTCGATAAAAAAAGAAAAATAAATAACCACACATACGTACATAAATACATATCATATATATTTCTGCACTGAACAAGGAAAATGCAACTGATTTTTAATTCCAAACATTATTATACACGTATTTCTGTAATCGAGTCAATATAGGCAGTATCCCTGTACTGTACTGTGGATCTAAAATTAACCCGCTGCGATTGATACAGACTAGGCGCTGGTTTCTGCACTCAGTAAGCTGAAATATACATGCCGGTTTTCTGTAATTTAGATGAAATATACATGCATTTTATGTGCTGTCTATGTATAGTACGCTGTTCTAAATGTTTCTCGAATAGAGCAGAAAATACACAGATATAAACACATAACCGTATATTTTTGTAACTTAGAAACCATAAACGGGTATAGTTACTATGTAGATGATTATGACCATATACCGAGAAAAAAATTACCTCCCTTGGTTTAAGTCGAAAAATAAGTAGCATAATAATGAGAATTTCTGACAAAAAAGATAAATAGCTAATAAATATAATTCGAGGTAGTGATGATAGTTTATCTCATTAACAATATTGGAAGATGATTCTTTGATTATATTTACTGGAAAAAGTGGATTTATATATATTTTCCGCCAGAAATTGTACCGAACGCGGATTAATATCAAAGTATTTCGCAGCCGCGTTCATTGAATGAAATATAATTTCTTCGCTAGTTTATGTGTTTGTAGATTTGATGACCCTTCTAGAAGCTGTCTTACATCTTCCAGTATTAACACGAGCAGAGTTCTCGCTCTGTGTGACAACTCGAATGTTGGATAAACTATTATTTTGAGGATTCCCGTCAGCATGATCGATCACAAGACCATGTTTGATTAATCCCTTGTGACATTCATACACAAATCGATGACAGAGATAAGGTTTCTTCCTAGGAATAAACAATAGATAACTACGATTATTAATATAACCAACCGGTACTTTTTTCTGACAATTTCTAATCACACCATTACGATCTGATTCGTAATTCTTGATGACAGGATGTGGGACAAATTTATTTTGCTCCTTTATACAATAATATTATTTGTTTAAATCATTGTTTGCCTGAAATCTTGATATATAATCCTCCACGGATTTTATAGCGTTTTCATCATTATTTTTATTTTGCCATAATATCTCTTAAGTTCTCTGAACCGTTTTGCGCAACAATTTGCAGATAATTCTGTTTTTCCTCGCACTCCAATACCACATCGCAGACACGGTATTGGTCCTAGACTTCCTCGCCGTATACTTTGTAATTGCATCCAACAAAATTCCTTTCTGCAGGATTTGTTGCAGCGATTTACTGAGCCGATCATGAACCAAGTACAATGATTCATAATATATATATTATTTTTATTTAAATACTTGTTTTAATTATATGAACGAGTTTGAGAGATTATCCCAAACTAGGCCTTCTAAATATAAATTTAATATCGACAGATTATCTCCTGACTGACCAGTATGAGATCTGGTTGATCCGAAAAATAAAAGTTTGATCAATAAATTTCATGACGCCAAGAAAGAATTTTACAAGGATGTTGCATCTCATGTATGGTCAACGTTCAAGATTATTCGCAACACTGTCAAGGACGCTACAATGAATGACAAAAGAGCGGCAACTATCATTAACTACATCGCTGAGTACGAGGGTGATCAAACATATTTCTTCAGAGTAAACTTTATTGTATTAATAGAAACAGGTAGCTGGATTATCCGTGATAAATATGATCCTGTCGTTGGTAATAATAAAATTGCTATATTAAGTAAAAATTCCAGACCGGGTCTATTGACTGGTTTTGACAAACCGTATTTTGAGCGAGCGTACCCTGTAACAGCAGTTATTTATGGAATCTAAGAGATAAATAAAAAACCCAGCGTTGATAAACTGGCACCCATGAAATTTTCAAGGTTAAATTGTGTAGCCGAACGAGTAATAGAACACTTTACAAACGCGATGCGTGGAAACGGATTAACTGATTTAAGACGTGAAAAAATAAACTCGTGGGCTGATTCAGTTAAGGATACCGGTGCTACAATAAAAGATGTTGCTGAATTAGGAAAAATATTAAAGTTTCCAATAAAAGTATCAATGATAACGGGAGAAGTACTGTACGAATCAAAATATAAATCAAAAGGAGCTCCAATAAATATTATTGATCATAATGTGCATGCATGGACTAGCGCAGTAACAATATTTGCACATGATCGAACTGTTAGATTTTACCCCTCAGATATGGGAGGATTCATGTTTGATTTTATCAACAAAATAAGTAAAAACGATCCTGTATCGGTATGGTTTTTTAAAAGTGATGAGGAAGATGGATTTGATCAGTTTGTTAGACCAAACGGTGAAATATATCGAACAGAATATCTCCACGACGAGATGAAAAATCTCGCGGAGAAGTTTTTCACGGAAAATAATAACAAGTTACTAATTAATTGTTTTACCGTTCCATCTGTTGCGGCTCATTTCGCTAGAGAGAAAAAAATATGGAAACCAACACGATTTGATCTAATCGAGGACGTGCGCGCAAGTTGCGTCGAATACGGACACGGCGGATTGTGGAATACCAAATATAATTACAATGATATTATTCCGGTTGATATGGTTGCATGTTATCCGGGAAGTTTTCTACGGAGATTGTTCTGTGTACTTTAAAAGATTCGGTCACCCTAAAAACGAGATGACGCGAGTGACAATTAATGGACCTTTACCTGATTTTGATCTGACTGGATTCGTTTGTGTTGAAACATTCGAGTTTAACGAAAAACTCCACCAAATTTGTTATGTTTGGTTTAGTAGACATTTTTGTAAAAGACGTTGGGCGCCTATAGTTTTATTACGATATATGCTAGATTGTGCGGTACTGACATCGTTGGTTGTCAGTGAAGCAATTATATCATATCACGCGCAGACCGAAGTTTGGTTACCCATGCCAGATTCTATCAGTCTCGATGAAGTCATTAAGGAATTTAAGGAAAAATGTCCTCGTGTTTCCGAAGATGATATCATCAAAGAAGCTCATAAAATTCTCGAGATTAAACTTAAAAATAACGAAAAAACCGCAAAAGATCTCGATATAAAAATTATAGGTAAATTTACTCAGCGTGGTGCATATGATCATAGAAGACATCACGCACGATTAATTCTAGATGATGCCGAGTACGATTTTATAATTGCTGATACAACAGCGAGAAATATATTTGTAAATCGAGAAAGTGTTTATTATCCGACGGAACACAATTAAGTACGATCGTTAGTTACATAATTATGTCTCCTCACAGTATACTCATCTAAGATCTTCTATATTGGCTTATGTTTCAATAAATGTATTATAGATGATTAATATATTTCCTGAGACCGCAGTCAGAGTCGCAACAGATTCGTTTTATATTTCGAGTAAATATTTAGAATCTGTTATGGAATTTATAAGTAATGATGAACGATGGAGTTCGAGGAGAATAAAAAAGAAATATTACACAATTATGCAGAATCAGCAGATGTTCCGATGAGAAATTTGTATCATAAAGGTAATAAAATATCAGAAATGTCGAAAGCGCCGTCAGTGAGTGATCCAATAACTAGATATAAAACAGTATATCTCAATGGACCTGGTGGATGCTGCAAGACGACTCGAGCAATTAATGTTTTTAGAAATTCAGATATGATCGTGCTGACACCCACACATAGACTTTCACGAGAGATGAAAACAACGGCAAGTACAATCATGCACGTATCATAGTTTCTTTCGGTGGCGCGGGGATACATGGACTCCTGAACGAATGGGAGAAAAATATATACCTAAAATAATTATTTGGGACGAGATAAGTACGGTCTCATTGAATACATTAAAAACGTTTCTTGATTGGTTGTTGACGAAAAATACCGCTATAATAATATGTGGCGATCATGGTCAGCCGCCGCCTTTTATTGGATAATTGGATAAAAAATTTCGTTGATTATTACGAAGAAATAGATGATGATCATAAAGCTCTTGATGAAAATTTAAAGGAATTTAAAAAATTAATCAGATTACAATCAAACAAAATTCAGTGTGAAATAATACGCGGAGTAATCTCAGAGACCTCAATGAACGATTTTTTGAATTCATGGAGACCCAACGGTTTGATAGTAGCAAGCAGAAAAATAATCAGAGACGCTTTACAACAGCAGATATTTCAGCTGCATAAAGAAAAATATGCAGAATTGCCCGTACCGTTATGTTATAGACCATCAGATACACGAAAACAGAATATTAATGTTGATATTCCAGAACAGACTGAGAAGCAAAATCTCGTATTAAATGATATTGTCGCTGTTGATATCATTGTAGTCGAAGATGCATTACGCGCTGACAAATCTCCATCGGTGTTGGAATACGCTATGACGATCCACTCGTCTCAAGGATTAGCTATTTCTGATACACGAGTCTGGATTGTAGACGATCGTATTGAGTGGTCAAATTTAGTCTATTTAGCGGTGTCAAGGGTTAGAAAAATATCTCAAGTACGGAGAATTATAATTCCTGAAATCGTTAATAAATTTAACATCGTTAATGATGATATAATAAGAAAAAAATTAATCGGATACAAACAATCTGATAAAAATAAAGGCGACTTTGATCTTGATGTTGAATTTATTATTGAGTTAAAACAGCAGCAGAATAATCATTGCGCAAGTTGTAATTGTATAATGCTGTGGAGGTATTCGAGTAATGATTCAAGACTATTTACCGTAGATAGAAAAGATATTAGTCGCGGTCATACACGAGACAATGTTATGTTGACCTGTCTCGAGTGTAATCGACGTAGAGGCTCTAGTTAAGTGATCGCGGTGGTAGTTGTGTATCCTCGGGAATTATTTGTAGTTGTTCACGTATAAATCCACGTTGAGGAGCAGTTGAATCTAGTCTGTAGATTGCGGGTCTACCTGGGGATAGTGTCACGGTGGATATTTTGTGTGTGGTAACACTCCAAATAGGATCAGTAGCTCTTTTTTTACCACCTTCAAGTTCACCCAGTTCATATAAATATCTAACTGTAACATCATCCAGTATTTTTTGTTTTTCAATATCCTTTCGTTGTATTGGTATATTTTCTCTTGTAATTGCATTAATGGGTTTCATGTTGGTTGTTCGTGTGATCTCATTATTTAATGCAGCTATCACACTTGGTAATCTTGTAACCCATTCGCGAGATCTCGTATCCTGAATACATTCCTTTGCATATTGATATCCAAATAACCGCTCGACAAGTGTTCGATTAAATCGCTCCACAATTGCAGTATACCCTCGTCGTATTTTGGTATTATGTCGTTTCATCAATTATGATACTGGACCAAGACATTCTTTGCCAGGATCAACCTGTAATAATTGTGGCCATCGTAATGGTCCTCGTTGATAAATTCGTTCAAACGCATCAGCTACTTCAGATGCTGTTTTAGTTGATAGCGGCTCTGCCCCTTTGTACCTACTTGCAACATCAACAACAGTCAACGCGTACTTGTATGCTTTTCTACGTACAGTATCATGTGGTAAAAACAGAATATCTGCTTGATGAACTTCATTAGGAACACTAACATCGAAATATGCGTACTGAATTCGTTTCGGTGGTGGTAGGTAAATTTGCCATATTGCTTGCCTGGATAACCACGCTTTAGCAGTAGAATGTTTAACCGCTGCTGCATCAGCAAGTTTACTAATTGCAGCTTTGCCTCTCCAGTATCCTCTTGGTGAATAATAAATTGATTCCATTATATATTACCAGACCCAAGCGCTAATTTACCTTTCATCGCGGATCTTACTAACCAATTAGCTAATTTTTCTTTGATATTTTTATTTTTTATAGAATCTAGCGCGTGAATTAATTTCACATCTGCAATATGCCTCTCTTGTAGACTTTTACTTTTATTAGCAACATCATGAGCGTGACAAGCTCGATCAATAGCGTTTATTGGTTCCTCGCCTAGTTTTGGTTGATCCTGATTATCAAACTTGATATCAAGTCTGGTACCAGGACCGCAGTAATTATATCCTGGTAGATGTTTTTCTCCTGGGTATTAGACCATGGAGCACCTGGAAACTTTGACATCAAATTAGCAATATCACCACCGCGCTTACTAGGTGAAAACGAAAATTTCTTTCTACCGCATACAGAACATTTTCCACCATACGCTATTTTTTTATTTTTTGTTCTAACCGTAGTTAAATCAGTAGTTGGAGTTTTAACTCTGCAGCGTAAACAATATAAATTCATGTTATAAAATATATGGATATAATTAATTTCTCAGCAACTCGGCGACGAGAGCCAGTTAAACACCACCCTGCGTTACCAAATTCCATCAGAATGATTATCATAGGACCATCTGGATCGGGTAAGAAGCAATTATTACTTAATTTGATAATGAGATGGTTGAAATGGGATAAATTATATCTGGTAGCACCATCCGTTGATGATCAGAGGTGTTATGAAGTAATAAAAGATTTTAACGAAAATGCAAGATTGATAAATGACGGTAAAAATATTATTGATTTTGTAACAGATATTGGTGAAGCACCGTCCGTAAATGTTTTAGACGGATTTATTGATAATTTAGTTGCATACGACGATGTGATGCTAGATAAACAAGCAAACCCAGCTAGAATATTTTCTTGCGGCAGACATAAAAATACAGATGTGATCTATGTTACTCAACGGTATACACAAATACCAAAAGTGATCAGAGACAATTGTAATATTTTAGTTGTTTCTAATGGCGTAGATGCACACACGATGAGAAATATTCATCAAACTTGGTGCAGCGGTGACATGGATATAATTAAATTTAAAAACTTCTTTTCATGAGCGCAATCTACTCCGTATGGATTTATAACAATAAATTTGCACGATCCTAGAACAAGATATCGTGTAGGTCTTGATAAAATATTAGGATAGCAGCAGAGAGGACGCCTACCAATGTTGGTCGTCAAAAAAAATGAACAAAAATAAATAAACACGTAGAATACTTTATTTTTCAGCTACTATTTCGAACTAAGGTTTTATTAATATAATCGGCCATTACAGAAATAAATAATCTCAAGGAAGCGTTTATTTGTAAAAACCTGGACCTTTCTACGAGATGATTTTTTCATGGACGTTTTATTTTTTTGTCGGAATTCTTGGGTCTGTTCGCCCTCTCTGCTGCTTTTTAAGTTTTTATTTATGTTTCCTATTCCTACTTTTTTAAAAATCTACTTTGCAGAGGCATCCCCTAATTTTAACATACTGAATTTATATGGAGAAAATGATCTCAATGTACATGAATCTCAAATTATGCGCACGCTTCAAAAATGTAACCCTCATATAAACCGCAATAACACTATGTAATTACTAAGCAACTAAGACCCCTGCCTAATCTTATTGAACAATACAACAGGGAGTTGGTACAGACCAGTAAATTCATATCCATTGTGTAAGAAATAAACCGATATATCCGTGAGACACTATGTGCCATAGAATATGCATAGTTAAATCAAGTGCATTTTAAACTGTCTTTATTTCCAACACTCCGGTAAAATGAAATCCACAAAGAATATGCACATCAACATATTAATCATTCTAAATTGTACACTGCTAAATATTATTTAAACTAACACATAACACAAATCACTATTGTCTCATAAATATTGCTTAAAAACCTAACAATCATGATTGTGTTTCTATCCAAGACCAAACTGTTTGTCATGAAAATATATTCAGAATCCTAATTGATAAAATAAAAGCTTTGTAGTTAGTTTTTCACATATATTATGTACACATTTATAAAGACTGCATGTGCTAGTATGGTAGACGATATTGATCACTCATTAGCAGATAATTAAATATTGGATGGAGATACTACAATATTGAATTCTTTTCGAAGCTATACATACCATTGATGGCTTAATATATTTGACTAGGCTGCACTTCCTGGTGGATGGACATGTATCATTTTCTGGTGGATGGACATATATCAAATAAACAAAATAGTCAAATAATGTGTATAGTTTGTCTTTTATCCTACCCAATACATTGGAATAAATTCATGACAGTATACTCATTACCTTCATGAAGATGGTCTACTTACCATACTTCTTGTGAAATATTGGGTTCAGAGCTATGCAAGTGACTTATTAATTGGGAACGGATTGCCTGTGCTATAAATAATCACATGGCATTAACATACTGTTATGTATACTTAGTTTGTGTTTGTCAGCTTTCAGGCATTACATAAAATTGTAATGGAACATTTTCTCTTGGTCTTAACCTTATCCAACATCAAGATCTGCGACCTCATCTCATATCACATACGCAGTCAAATCATATATATATATATGTGTGTGTGTGTGTGTGTGTATGTCGTGGTGCTGAAACTCCCTAATGTGATGCTATTTGCCATGTGAATAACCCAGCAACGTTACCCTAGACACTGTATGTGGTCATCGTCAACCACGACAGCTTTGACTTACTACCGCTATCTATGAAAGAGAGCAGCTGTTTTTCTTCAATGAGTGATGGTGTCATTGTCGACATCACAACTTACGTTTTGTGAGTTTCACTTTACCATCATCAACACCAGGTGAATACCAGATTGCTTAGTTGTCCGTAGCTTTTAGAACTAATACTATTGTGTGTTTAACATTGAAAATAAGCTTCCGGATATCTCTTCTGAATCCAAATAAGTGCGACAGTAGAATTGTTCATGAAAATTCTTCATTGCCATTTAACATTGGTCGGCGTACGCAAATCCCTGGTTAAAATTTTATTCACTGATGTGTCTTCAGCACCGTTCATCGTCACATTGCTGCTCTCGGAGTGATCATATGTATCTGTGTATATCATCACTAATGGACCCTCAGACCACAAATAATCATTATAATATCTTCCCAGACCCAATATCGTCCTGACAACGTCGGGACATGATTCAATATTCGTTCCATCAATGCTGTAGGTGGCATTGCTAAATAATGTCATAACACTGGCCAAATATGCATTGCATACTCATAAAATACTGTTTTGGTTAGACCATAGTATACTAAATTAGAACATTATTACTTTATTCAAAAGAAAAATATTTTAAAAAAATATCTTTTACAACTTTAGATAATACTTGTATAACGTTACTATGTTCATTGTCACATAAACTTTATTACCAATAATATTAGTCCTGAAGTTATTACATGAGTGTGTCAGTATTCACACAGTAAGTTTATTACAAAAGTTTGTCTATATTTGCAGCAAATGCTATGTTACATTTATCTTTTTTAAAAAGAAATCTGTTAAAGAATGCAATAGAAATTTCTATACAAATAATTGCATGTATTCATGTTTTTTACCAAACTGGACAAAACCTGCTGAAATAGATATGCCGGTCGTGCTCTTCCGCAACCTTGGATATTTCCTTTGCTTTCCTTTCTGTCACCACTGACGTTTTTGACTAAGTGTTCAGTTCTTTCTTACTTTCTCCAAAAGGGTTGTCTTTCATTTCATGCACCTCCTTGTATCGGCTGTAACTTGTGTTTCGGATATTAGATTTCATAATAACATTCTCTGTATAATTCTTCCTACCTCGATTCGCATAATTCAAATCTTTCTTAAAAAGATAAAAACTGCCAGTCCGTTTGCAAACAGTTTTCATATGAACCATCCAAGTTATTTCCGTCAACTTTCTGCTTGAGCTATTCCAATATCCACACATTTATTGAACCTTTATCCTAAAATTTTGCATTATTTTCTCTCTTAAAACTCAAGATGCAATGTTGGCAAGCATGCTTCTATATTTTGATTTCCATCAGTTTCCGGGATAGGAAGATGAATCGGATAAGTAGGAACTTTTGACCAGCCAGAATACTCTTTAAATTGATCTTGCACAAACTAATAAATGAAACAAATACTTTAATTTGAATATTATTGAATAATTCCAGACAACCAGACAGACTGTTTTTTTAAAAACCGGATTAGGGATGATATAAAAGCAGCCACATTGAGATTCCGATTTTTCTCATATGGAGAAAAGCGGAATTACGATTTAATACGGAGAATTATCATATCTGAATAATGCAACTGTCCAGGAAAAATATGACAGTACCGTGCAGGCAACAACATAAATTGACAATACTGCCTTTGACAAATAAGACCATCCCATTTTTATAGTATCATTATTGCATTAGGAATTATATTTTTAAGCTGAATTACTGAATCAACCTCTAACTTCACACTTCTTGTATTTTGTTTATTTTTAAAAAAACAAGTATCTGGTGGGAATTGCTTAACACCTCACTTGTTTTCATTATCTTGTTCATTGTGATACATATAGACATTAAACCTAAAGTTGCAATGAAATATGAGACAAAGGACAAATCACTTAAACTTGTGGCTGTGGATCATCTTGTCAAACAATCTTTCAGAAGCTTCAGTCATACATAACATTATCAAAAGCAAAGGAACAAATGTGAACGTGCTTAGTTTCACATGTGGCCAGCAGTAATGCTAAACATTACTTGGGAATGCAAGGTATGCTATGAGACCAATCTTAGAATTGTGATGACCACAATTTAGAATCATTTCCCGGCTGGCGACATCTTCCTCTGCATCCTATGCGTGACTAAGATTGCCAGATTAACTCTTTAAGATGATAAGAACGCTGCACAATGACTATGAAACAGTTACAACATTGCAACTCTTGTCCATCATGGGATCAAACTTTCTCTTATTACCTAATCACTTACTCGTGGAAAACATTATTAGAAGCGGGTGCTCTTTAATATAAATGATAATTATGCCCATGGTGTGCATGTCAGTCATGTCCAGCCACAAGTTAGGTAGACCTTTAGGGGTCAACAAATTAACAAGAAGGATGAAGTTTTCACATAAGTATGCAATTGATGCTCCATCATCATAAAACTTGTCTTTCGTACTGTACACATATAGATTCAAGATACCTTCCTCATAGCCACTGAATAAGTCAAATGAAAGTATCAGCAAGTTGTCATTGTCATTGTTGTTGTTTTTCTTGTGGGGCTTAATGCCATTATTCAGCACACAATTGCCTATAATGGCCGCCAATATAACTAGTGGAGGAAGAATCTGGGGAAAATTATCAAAAACCACCCACACACAGGAAAACTACTGGCAAACATTCTCAAGTACCCACAATGGCTGGGTCTGAGACCTGAATTCCCGCAGACAGAGGTGAGACAACAATAATCCACAATGATAAGCAATTAAGACCGTTTAGCCAACCAGGGCCTTCGTAGTCATGGTCAAATTCGTATATGTATCCAATGGCATACCCATCTTCTAGACAACTGGTGTCCCTGGCAAAAATTGTTGTTGCTCAACAGTAAAATACACCATAACATGGCAAACTTAAGTTTGCCTACTTCTGCATAACTCACTGGATAAGCAGATTATTGGTCTGTTTTTTTTTCTTTCTCAAACTGCTCACACCCTACATGTGCTTGCAGTGCATGTGACATGTTATGGCATATTGATCATATGGTTGGTAAACTTTGCCTATAGTGAGTGCAGTTTCATAATTTTGATATTATAACGTGAACATATCACTTCACCTGGTTGTGATTGGTCCAAAAAAGCCCATGAACGTATTTTGCAGTATTCTCTTTACTGATTGGCTACAGTTGTAGAAAACTTTTTTAACCCCATGTTCTGGAACGTTTTGCTGTCCATAAACATTTAGGCCGACATTTTCTTATTCAATTCACCAAAGGAATTCAATACAGAAATGGTCTCATCTGACTGAATACGGCTAATTTACCATTGCAGGGACTTGTTATATCATGTATACCATATCATAAAAGTAAAAATCGATAAAATACCAAAGCAAGAACAAGAACAAGGAGAAGAAAAACTAAGGGTATTGCTAAGTTCTTAGCAAATGTGTTAGTTGGTGTTGTAGGAGAGCAGTAAACCTGAAGTACGGAATCCACCATATACACAAGTGTGGCTTAATTGTTAACTTTCAGAAGTAAATAATCTCACCTCTGTTCAAAGAAGTATGTGGATACAAAACGGATATAAAGAAACTGATAGATATTTATGTAACCACTGCATATTTATGTGGTTAATATGCGATGCAATTCTGACTCAGAATGACATTTGTTTAACTTACATATTTTGTACTCTATCATTCAAAATCAAACTCTGGAAATATCATGTCAAAAATACATTACAGTAAATGTGGGAATTTCTGCATCTAGGAAACCTTCTCTTAAATGAATCTTGCAACAACATATTTGTTTGTTGTGAAAGTGACATGCTAGGTTATTCAGACATGGACTATCTACTGCATTATAACTGGTACCTCATCAAACAATGTGACATCACGAGCATTGGACATTCGGTGTTGAAAAATGATTTTGTCTGTGTAAAATGTTGTTTATTCTGATGTATGATTGTTCTTTGACTTATGTAATGCAAGAAAAGTATAATCTACTTTTAAACGTTATACTAGATCAACTTTGTTTGGGACTTTTTTACGCACAACACATGAAATGTCAGAATATACGATATTATTTGGATTTTTTTCTACTTATATTAATTTGCAATGAAATAAAAACTATGTGATAAATAAAAGTCTCAAATGGGTAATGATTTAATACTAAAGTCATGAAACTTTTTTAATAATGTCCAGCTTTTCCTTGCCTAGGCTCGTAAACGCTGCAATTATTCAACTAGTTTCATTCACTTTTAAATCATTACCCATTTGTCATCGTCTATATAATGCAGGGGCACCTGACTATGTAATTATTTGTTACTGATATTTAAGGTCAAGGTCTAGCCTTCTTTACCAACTTTTGAAAGTTCTGCAAACATTTAACCTACATCCTAGTGATTTTATTGTGTCTCGTGTGTTTATATGGTTGTTGTGATCATAATTATTGACTATCGGATGAAATCACTTTAGGGGGAATTTTTTTATTTTATTCAAGGTCATTCTGGTTTATACCTTAGTGATACATCAAGATTGTTTGCATATCAGCCTATTCAAGGCTATTAATACACAGGAACATTCAATATTGTAGTTCATTTGGAACAATGTAGTTTTGGATCTGCGTTAGAGCTTTTATGCCTATTAGGCATTTGATTCACAATACTATCAATTCCTTTCAACTGTTAATTTTATATTAGAAGGAATTTAATTATATGTTGAATTTATGAAGCTTATTGGCTTTGCTTTCTCGAGTCATAACAATTGTGATTATGACTATAAATGCCATTAATCCTCTAAATTTCCCCATGCATTTCTTGTAAATGAAACTTTTGTATTGCATTTCCCTTCAACAGTTCTGTTACCTCATTTTTAGGTCATTACTTGTCCTATTTAGCATCATACCCCCATCTCTTTCATTTTGTGGCACAAATCTTCATTTTTCCTTTCTTGTTCTTTACCTGCTGTTTTATGCTTTTTCTTACAGCATTTTAATCAGTTAGCCAGATGATCATGCTAAATTTAAAGTCGAAAGAGTGTAACCCAGGACAACAAATAGGGTGGGCAGCTACAGAGTGAGACTGCTCTGCTTCAGTGCCTCTTGGCTCTCTGCATGTCCTGTAAAAATAAGCATTGTTTAGGAAACTAAAATTTGTGCTGTCTTTGCCTTGACTCTCCTTGCTGTACAAAATTAGACTCCTTGTGGGTCAGAGTATCGCATGTCATTATTTAAGGACAGTCATATCTTACAACCGCTGGTATGTGCAGCACAGCCCCCAAACCAAATTTGTCCACTTTGAACCATTCATTAAGAAGAAGTAGTGATACATTACATTTGGGTGGCACATTCATTTTGACTTCACAGCAATCCCTAAAGTAGCTGAGCGGGAGTTTTGATTGGTATACAATGATCATCGTGCAATGTGACACTTACAAAATGAATAATTTAACACATATGTAGTGGACTTATTGACAAAATTATAAAATCAAAGGATATAACTCTATTAAATCCAAGTAAATACACTCTACTTACATGTGAGATACAGTTCCACTGAGGCATTTTGTGGAGATGTCCAAGTTCTATGTTCAGCCTGGCATACATATGTGACTCTGTCTTCAGATCGTGTTGCCATTATAATCACTATTGATGTTACATCATATGTGCCATCTGCATTATATTGTGAAGAATTACTCGCAGGGACCTCTGAACCAGTCACGCCACCACGTAACCATTTCACATAAGATTGTGGGTTACCTCCCCTGACCTGACAGACAAAGGTGATCTGACTGTTTTCTGTTACCCGTGATACCCTCCTCCCTGACCCAATGTCCTCTGTTGCGTTAGTAATTACTGGATTTTGGGGTGATACTAAAGGTAAAAATGCAAAGGTTTGTAAACCGTAAAGGCATACCAATTCATTGTTTGAAGATATAGTAGTAGAAGAAAGACATCAATGTGCATGGAATATTGATGACTTTAAAGGTTTATGCAACACTAATAATACTATACAGGTTTAACATTATGACATTAATGGGAATCCATACTCCTATTCTATGGCAATTATTAGAAAACAGTGTATATCTCACATGTATTTCCAGAACCCCAAGTAACACAAATGGTGTGGAAAGAGTAGAAAGGATTAAGAAACAAATCCACCACTATCTCCCTGCACGTGCTGATGAAGTTGCCATGGCAGCTCATGAAGAACTTCTCTGCACACCACGCTTTCTCGCATGGTCGTCAAGGATGATCATTGTTAAGTGACAATGGTTTCAATCAAATGGGAATGGTTTACTGTATATGAACCCCTACAAACATCCTCTATAGTGGTTCATGGAGAGAGAGAGAGAGAGAGAGAGAGAGAGAGAGAGAGAGAGAGAGAGAGAGAGAGAGAGAGGAACCAATTTGTTTATATTGTTACCACATGATTAAATGTGTCTTAGTTCATATGAAAATAATGTCATAAATATAATGTCAAATCAAATTTTACATTATACTGACATAGACGCAATGACTCAAAAACTGTACTAATACTTCAGTACTTTTTTATTGATGAGAGGCTGATTGACACCTTCTGAAACAAGTTTACGCTTTTACTGTATTCCAGTACATCAGAACAAAAATAAACACAGACTTAACAAGACTTTATTGAGTTTCTCTTTGACAGTGTAAAGTTATCCTACTGTTTAAACATGAAAGGTATCCTATGATATATGTACATTTAAATTCCCAATGACATCCGCTTCTGTTAAAATAAAACACAAAACAAAACAGAAAATACTTAAGTTACACTTAAACGATATCCGCATTTTCGTCCTTATCATGTAATGATCCAGTCCTGGAACTGAACATGCATGTACACAGCTATGAGCTTTAGTGTAATTCTAACTGTATTTATAATGTATGGTAATATACTGGTCATTTAATCAATGGGGTTATATTGTTCTTTTCAACTGTTTTTAAAAAATGTAATTGTTTTACTTATCACAAGTTTTGTTTTCTTCAAATAAACAGCCCGATAGAAAATTAAATGATATCTCCATAATAAAGACAGTTTGAGCTGATCTTTTGCAGACTTAAGGTACTGTACTTTTCAAATCAAATTATAGTTTCTTGATTAACCTCAAAGTTTGTTGAAATGGATTATAATGTCGAAAAATATCAATTCTTTTGTTCAACCAATTTAAGGCATTCTGCATGGTTGTGTCCACGTGTCCTAATATTTGATTATTCATATAAGGCAAAATATAAAAAC
Organism: Sinohyriopsis cumingii; assembly: GCA_028554795.2. Classification (NCBI taxonomy): domain Eukaryota; kingdom Metazoa; phylum Mollusca; class Bivalvia; order Unionida; family Unionidae; genus Sinohyriopsis; species Sinohyriopsis cumingii. The sequence goes on from CM068838.1 coordinate 98,935,481, forward strand.
ATTACTATCATAATAAAAAAAGCCTAATCTGTCAGATGGGAAATGTTGAGTCAATAACCAAATCATAATATATATCTTATACATTTAACTATTTCAATGCGATTCCCCGCTTGAAAGTAATGGCGCATCTGGCTATATAGACAAACAAATGAAACAAGCAGACCAATTTCTTTCAAGATCATTTAGTGGATTTCTGTATTTGGTACAATGCATTCCAACTAAAATTGATTAAGTGGAAGACATGTGATTGATGCCCCATCTCCATCTCTCTCTCTTTCTCTCTATCTCTAAAGTGATGGATCTTAAATTTATATTTCTCTGACGGCCTACCTTTCCTCGAAACGGCACCAAAGCAAAAGTATACTGTATTTATCCATTTAATCATATCGTGCATAATACCCAATACGAGTCTCCAAGAGAAAAAAGGACAGTCAAATTTCATGTGACTGTATATTTCTGTTTGTTCATTTCTGGTTTTAATTTAGTGGGAGGGAGCAAATCATTAGAAACCTATCCCCACTTCTTATCATGGTATATTGATGAAGGTACATTCATGAACTCAATAACATATCTGGGGGAAAGGAACAAGATACATGTAAATGTAGGTCAGTCTCAGATATATATGTATGTGTGCATAAAGTATAGAGATACAAATATCAGTATTTCCATGGGTGGCCGACATTGACTGGCTGTTCAAAAATCAATCAGAAATGCCATTCAACCGCTCCATGGTCGAGAAGCCATAGATGTCCCGGTCAATGCATGGTGGTGAATTTTAGTATATTATTGCTCCATTAAGGAGCGTCATTGCAGGGCAAACGTTGTATGATTAAGAACGCAACTGCAATGTGGGGTGTTCTGGAAATGCATGTCAGCTTTACTGCAAGTGGTTATTTTAAGAAAATAGCTCTTTCTGAAAAAAAGATGCATTAACATGGCACAATAAGTCATAGTTGTGTCGATTCAGTCAGAAAAAGGCCATAGTTCAATCATGTATTGACTTTAATGCTTCTCTGTGTTATCTATGAATATTTACAGTAATATGATATTGAGTACAATGAAATCCGGACAAACAGTATGTTTAAAAGTCACTTGTGCATTCTTCTATGTACATGTTATATGGGTTGCTTCAAAGTATTTATAAATAGGGTGGCATATGTGTATGTTTTAAATGCGCTTATCTTTTACATATGTGCATATTATAGATTCAGAAAGTGAGATACGGATTGATGGATGGATGGATGAACAAGAGAGTATAAACATAAAACTCTTACCCAAGACTGCGAGCTGGACATAATTTATAGGACCTCCAATATTACATTTATACAGATTGTCATCTGACCTCCGAGTGTTGTTAATGATCAGAGTTCCAGTTGTTGGTTGCACCGCCAGGCGGGAAACAAACTCAGCTGGTAGTCCATTGATATTAAGTGTAGTCGTCCCTCTAATGTTATATGCAGTTTCGCTATGTGGTCCACTCCAAGATAGGCCTTTTATCACGGACGTCAGAGGACATGTAAGCACAGACTGGGTGCCCTCAGTCACATACACTGTCGTATTGGGGTCTGACAAAGAGGTGAAAATGTATCATAACAAAACATTTATTAGAATGAAGACCATCATAAATATTACAATACCTGATACTTTTATTTCATGGGGTGGCTCACAAGTTTAGTACATGCACCATGTTTTTCGGAATAAAACATTGGACATGCAATCCATCAACACATAATTAAATATAATAACCCAACGTTTTGGCCCTCGTGATTTTTGAGGTTTTTAGGTGTATGTTTAGGGCTAAGACTGCGAATGAAAGGCATGTATTACTGGATTACCTTTTAATATATATATATATATATATATATATATATATATATATATATATATATATATATATATATATATATATATATATATATATATATATATATATATATATATATATATATATATATATATATATATATATATATACCATAGTTAATCTGGTTCCCTGCTTTTGTATGCTCCCTGTATTGCATTCTGCTATACGAGGTAAGTGAACGCCGATGCCATAGTGCCATGTGATCAAAACAAATGTCAGCATGTGGAGAGATCGAGTTAATCTAACTGTGACACATTTATTCCTTTAATAATCTGTTTATTAGTGACACAATGTGAACTTTACTAATGCTTTTGATTTGAACTATCCTTGTACCTCGTGCAAGCGCCTTTGGACGCCTCTACCCGATTTCCATACAAGTGCCTTTTGGACGCAACTACCGGATTCACATACAAGCGCCTTTTGATGCATGATGTAAATATCAGCCATTTTAAGCAGGTTTTCGTAGGCCACCTTCGGTGAAAACCATATATTAGATACTAGATTTATTTTTGTCAATGACCATTACGTCAGATCACGTGGTCAGTGTTTAAGCTCTGGTTAAAATCTGCTATTTAAAGTAATTTGGTCGTTTTATCCACTCTTCAAAATGGAGGTCGCGGATTTCGTTCAGTACTTACGAAGTTTTCAAGATTAGAATCACAACTATGAAAGCTTTAATAACTTAGATAAAAGTTTTAATATTGGTGTAGGCAGCAATTACTTTTTCTAAATTATCAAAATTCAGATGAATTAATGAAATAGACGAGGACAAATTGTTTTTGAAAATTTCGAGTATGAGAAATAGCAGCTGCGATTGGTCACGTGGCTTCACTAACTTGACGGTGAACGAGTTCTCTCAAAATTTTAAAGCACATAGAAAATCATTATGTAACAAATAATTATACAGCTATAATGATCGGATTTTACTCTTCTAAATGTCCATATATAATAGATGTGTACCAAAAATGTAAAATGGTTAAATTGCTGTTAAACGTAGCATACACTACATTGCTTAAGAGTTAACAGACAGGACTATGTGTATGGAGTCGATTAGGTAACATGAGCAGCAGGGAAGTTGTACAGACCATCCTGAACAGACAAAATAAACCTTCCTACGCGAACTTTCTCCGTAGAAGCCTCGGAGTTCACTTTTACGGCCTTCTACGGAAGCTAATTTTCGTGAATTTCAGACCGGATGCATCGGTTGGTCGCGCCGGTGTGTTAGTAAATATAGCGTTCGAGACAGGAAAAAAGAAAATTAAGAAGAATTCTTCGGGATAAGATTTTTGTGTTAATTTTTTTGTTGTCTTAGGGGCTGCTTTTTCATGAATAAATTTGATCGAGACCAATTCGATACCTACTGCGTGGATCGTGAAGATTGATCGTGATGAAACCGTGCGGCGTTGCCTGAGCGCGGCTAAACAAATTTTTAAACTTATTTATGTCCATGTCGCCGTTGCACCAGGTCTGATGAATATTTCTCAGCGTGTGCGTGTCTACGCCATTGAACACCGATAAAATATTGCAATTGTCCCTGATCACCTTCGGAATCTGCGTATATCTCTGCGTCACGTAGATCACATCGGTGTTTTTGTGTCTGCCACGCGAGAATATCCTAGCCGGGTTGGTTTGCTTGTCCAGCATAACATCATCGAATACAACAAGATTATTAACATCGCCGTCTAAATTTTCCACGGATGGAGCTTCATTGATATCTGTGATGAATTCGATTGTGCCTTCGTCGGTATTGTCGCTAAATTCCTTTAGCACCTGATAACAACGTTGATCGTCCACGGATGGTGCAACCAAATACAATTTGTCCCATTTTAGCCATCGCATGATCAAATTTAGCAACAACTGCGTCTTTCTAGATCCTGATGGACCAATGATTATCATCCTAATCGAATTCGGTAATACCGCGTTGTGTTTTATTTGCTCGCGTCGCTTCGTGGCTGAAAAATCAATTACATTCATGTTACTAGAATACATGGATCTATATTGTGTTAAGTGCCGCAAGCACACAGCTACGATAAATCCAACCGAAATTGTCACACGCAACAACAGGAACGCAATTGCAGGAGAATGCGAAGTTTGCAAGACACGCATGTTCAGATTTGTAAAAAAAAATAGAAGAACCGGAGGAGATATCGCAGCCTCCTTGACAAATCTACCTGGGACCCCCTGGGCAAAATATGCCGGAGAGAAGCATCTGCCAGGGTATAATTATTGTGGACCCGGAACGAGGCTCGATATCAGACTCGACGATAATGACCAACCAAAGCAAGGTGAAGATCCGGTAAACGCCATCGATAGAGCTTGTTACTATCACGATCTTGCGTATCGCAGCGGGGATTTACAACAAAGACACCTCGCTGATATCAGGCTAATTCACGCACTAGACGCGATTCCTAATAAAAATTTCAAAGAGAAATTGGCAACTTGGCTGGTAAAAGGCGCGATGAAAGGTAAATTAGTACTCGGTGCTGGTAGATAATATGGAGCAGATATATTATTCTCCGCGAGGATTCTGGCGAGGAAAATCAGCGATCGCCAAACTCGCCAAAGCCGCCAAAGTAAAACAATCCGTCGCTGAATCGTGGCTATCGAAACAGGCAATTTGGCAAATATATCTTCCCCCGCCTAAGAAAATACCGTACGCAAGTTTCACTGTCAGTGTCCCTAATGAGGTCCATCAAGCGGATCTTATGTTTCTTCCTTACGATACCGTCGACGGAGTCACATACAAATATGTTTTGACAGTCGTTGATATCGCAAGCAGGTATAAAGAAGCCGAGCCGTTATCGAATAAAACAGTAACGGAAATTGCTAAGGCATTTATTCTCGATCCCCGTTGACATGGCCAAATCTTCTTCAAGTTGATCCAGGTCGAAAATTTCTTGGTGCGGTTACTTCATTGATGAAAAAAAATAATGTGAAAATCCGTCGCGGTATTGTAGGTGTTCATCACAATCAAGCTATCGTCGAAAGATTCAACAAAACGCTCGCAGAAAGATTATTCGGATACCAATACGCGCGTGAGTTTATTCAAGATAATCGATCTCACGATTGGGTATCAAGATTGCCTCAGGTAATTAACGCGCTAAATAACGAGACAACTCGAACAATAGCAATGAAACCAGCAATTGCAATCACAAAATCGAATATACCCCTAAAGCGAGATTCAACAATTCAGCCTGTGCTAGGTAGTGTCACGGTCAGATATTTATATAAGCAAGGCGAGGCTGAAGGAGGCAGAAAAAGAGCAACCGACCCAACCTGGAGCGTTACAACACATAAAATATCAGCCGTAACAAGATCGTCAGGAAGACCAGCTATTTATATCCTAGATTCGTTAGCGCCTCAACGCGGATTTACCAAAGAAGAATTACAAATAGTATCAGAAGATACTCAACTACCGCCAGCGTCACTGATGTAGTTTACTCGAATTCTACGTAGCTGAGATAATTTTCTTACTCTCGACACGGCCAAATATACCAAATTTGACCAAGAAATTCTATCATCGACGATCCAAACTTGTCCATCTACGGTCAATCCCTGCGATGAGTGTATCGTTGTTGCGTAGCCTAATTTCCACGGTGATTTTTCTGCATTTATCGCGTCATTAGCGAGATTAATATCAACGAAGATAATATCATTCAAGACCAAAATCTTTTCCTCTCCGCATGGTAAAATAATACTAATATTTTGTTTTCTAGTATTGGCGGGCCTATAACATAATGGTACCTGCAGCGTTGGAAATTTCTCGCACTGCAGCTTGAATAACATTTCCTGAATAATATCACGAATAATTTTCCTACTAGCAACGATCAAATGATCGGGACGCCACAAATTTAGAAAATCGTTCATCGGAGTCTCGTCGATTATTCTTCTCATTACGTCACACTGAATCTTATTCGGCTGTAATCGAATCAATTTCTTAAATTCGGTCAACAAAATATCCGTCGATCTATAATCAGCGTCGATTTCCTCATAATAATCAACGAAGTTTCTGAGCCATTCGTGAGGCGATTCACCATCGATAGGATCAGGCTGGCCGTGATCTCCGCACATTATCACAGCGGTATTTTTCCCTTCCAACCAAGCTAGAAACGATTTTAAAATATCTAAATTCACCGTGCAAATTTCATCAAATATAATGATATTGTTGATATATTTGTTTCCCATGCGTGCCGAATCCCATGATCCACCGCTGTACTTGAAATAACTGTGATACGTGCAAGAATTAACGCCGCGCTGCTTTATTTCTCGCGCTAATCTATGTGTCGGAGTCAACACAATCATATCGGAATTTACAAATAAATTTATTGCTCGCGTTGTTTTACCGCTACCGCTAGGTCCATTTAGGTAGACGAATTTACTGCGTGAAATTGGGTCAAATGCAGATGCGGCTGCCGAAGATTCTTCAAATTTACCTTGATGAAATTCATCGCAATCTTCAACATCGGCGTCTTCGCAATAATCTAGAATATCCTCGTTTTTTATCCTCCAAGTTCCCCATGAACTACCATCGGTGATTAAATTTTCCAGCCTGTATTGATATTTTTTATCGATATAAAACGAATCCGTTGCGACTCTTACCGCGATATCAGAAAATTTATTTATCATCGATAGCAAATTTATACTAACATAAGCGAGCATCGACGACCGTAAATGCGTATACTGTGCTGATTCTCCGTCAAGGTAGCTAATTACGGTACCTAACTTTGCTCCATCAATTATAATATTCTCTCTGTTGCAGAATATTCCTCGTGATACCGTATCGGCGATTATAAAATCCATCTCCGCATCGTTGATAAACAACCTAGCGTGTCGATGTTTGTGATCAACGGATCCATCCTGAGTAAATTTGCCAATTATTTTTCTTCCTATATCTTTCGCGTTGTCACAATCTGTCGGTAGCCACACCTTAGTTTGTTTCCTATACGATATAATCGCCTCGCTCACTGTCAACGACACTAACATCGATGAATCTAGCATATATCTCAATAACACCGTAGGAACCCAACGGCGCTGAGAAAAATGCCTTCCGAACCAAATATAGCAAATTTTATGTAAATTTTCAGCAAACTCGAACGAAGTAACACAAGCGAATCCGGTCATGGCAAAATCAGGCAACGGCCCGTTAATCGCTACTCTTGTCATCCCGCTGGTAGGATGGCCGAATTTAGCAAAATAATCTGCACAATCGCCATATCCAAGGAAACTTCCAGGATAACACGCGCTCATGTCAACGGAGATCATATTTTCGAAATAGTACTTGGTATTCCACAATCCACCATGGCCGTATTCGATACAACTAAGTTGAATATCAGTTAGAAATTCGTTCCTCGTAGGTTTCCACGAGTTTCTCTCTCTAGCGGCGTGAGCGGCCACAGATGGAACTGTAAAGCAATTCGTTAGTAGCTGATCGGGATTCGACGAATATTTTACCGCAAGTTTTCTCATCGACTCGTGTAATATTTCCCCCCGGTAAATATCGCCGCATGGCAAAATAAATTGATCGTATTTTTCTTCGCTCGAGAATAACCATATCGATATCGGATCAGATACGCTTAATTTTTTGATAAATCTAAACATGGCATCGGAATTATCTTTCGAAGAAAATTCCGTAGAATTTTCCGCCGTGGAAAATTCCACGGGATAAAATTTGACAATACGATCCCGCGGAAATATCATCACCGACTGCGACCACGCGTGGGAGTTGTGATCGACAATCTCGATTGGCGCTCCTCGAGATTTATACGGCGACGAGTATAATATTTCTCCCGATAACGTTTTCACCGTAATAGGAAATTTAAGTTTTTTGCTCAACGCAGCTACGTCATCCACCGATGCACCATTAGCGACAGTCTTCGCCCACGCATTAATTTTATTCAACCTCAACTGGGTCAGACCAGATCCACGTCGGGCGTTTTTCATGTGCTCGATAACACGCTCGGCCACGCAATTTATCATCGGTGATTCTTTCATCGCAGGTAGATTTTTCACATCCGGATTATTATTTAGCCGATAAATTCCATAAACAACTGCACTAGATGGATATGCCCTAGCGTAATAGGGGCCATCGATCCCCAGTAACAATCCGTGCTTAGAGTTTTTGTCGAGAACAACATTTTTCTTACCGCCACGCACTGGATCTCGTTTATCGCGAATAATCCAAGTATCGTCTGGCATTTGTGCGATAAATTTTATTCCAAAGATAAATCGCTCTTCGGAGTGTTCGGTTTTTATATGCTCGATTATTTTCTTGGCTCGCTCCAGATTCATCGTAGCATCGACAGAGTTCGTTTTCCAAGTCGACCAAGTGTGAATCGCTCCGTCATCGAAAAACTCTCTCTTGGCCCGATCAACTTCAGGTATAGTATATTCAGCCTCATCAAGATCAAATGCATCCATGGTTATATTTTAGACATATGTTTAAATTATAATAATGCATTGCAAGTGGATATTAATCGGTTCAACAAAATTTTGTGATAAATCCTGCAGAGGCGATTATTGCGGCGCTCACATACATGCGATTCGACGCGGCAGTAAAGGACCACAACGTTGCTTAGTTTGTCAAGTTGGCACGCGAGGAAAAACTCGGTTGTGTTTAGCCTGCGGAGGAAAAAATTATCGAGAATTACGGCGATATTATGAAAAAAGATCCTCGTCGGTGATAACCTGCGAAGAAGATTATATTAATCGATTCAAGGCAAATAACGATTTAGACAAATAGATTATCATATATGGATCTGAAATCAACGATTCCAAAATCAACAATTACATGCGAGTTTAAATCTCATCCAACGATCACTGGATACGAGGCATCATCGGATGGTGTTGTCAGACATATCAGAACGAGGAAAAATGTTGGCAGTTTTAATAAATTTGGCTATCTCAGATTTACCGTCAATGTGAGTAAAAGAAGATGGACGAATTATCTCAGTCATAGGTTTGTATTTGAGTGTTTTCACGGACCAATAGAAATCGGTCTCGTTATCGATCATATTGACGGAAATAAAGCTAATAATAAATTATTCAATCTTCGCGCGGTAACTCAAAGTGAAAATTCCAAATTTGGTAACGGCGGCGGACGATCAGCCAAGGCGGTCAAATCGATAAATCTAGAAACAAACAAGGAACTTGTATTTGAATCGATGAACGCCGCTGCAAAACATTTCGGTATTCATCCGAATTCCGTGCGACTTACGGCAGAAAAAATTCAATGAATTTAGCGCGTGGATCAAATTTTCTTATATTCAGATAATTTCAGACTCAGAAAGTGAAGTCGAAGATTTTTGAAAATTAATTGAATATTACAAAATTTATATAATGAACGAAGAAAACGTAAATAACATCATCGAGGCCATCGAGGATTTAAAAAAGAAAAATGTAAATTTATCCTCAGATTTGGACACAGGTAAAATCCGGTCCGAATTTGAGACGATTGTCCAGGGAAAGCTCGAATACAGGTACACGCTACCGTCAGAATATAAATTCATAAAGAAAATCCAGATTGCGATGTATCAATCACTTGCGACTGTCAGCGATGATCAAATCGAGGATTTTGTTAAATTATCGACGCTGGTAGAAAAAGTTAGATCGAGTTTGTCCGACGAGTATGAGTCAAGAAAAATTACAAGCTCGCGCGTCAGACAGCTAAAAAAGCTAGTCGATGAAAGCAGAATCGAAGATTCTTGAATTAGCGTCAAAGATTCTTAAGATTCTCAAAATTAGCGTCAAAGATTCTGAAGATTTTATCACAAAAAAAACCAAAAATTTCTGATTTTTATTATTTTTTTTAATATTTTACTGAACTTGCACATTTTTCTTATTTCTGACTACCATTTACCCCAGCAGATTTGCTAAATTATATAAATTACTCAATTTGACGGGTATTTACCCCAGCAGATTCACGAAATTATATAAATTACTCGATTTGACGGGTATTTACCCCATCAAAAACATAAAATTACACAAATTTCTTAATTTCTCTGATTTTTATTAATTTTTTTTATTATTTACCGAAATAATTTATTTATTGAAATTGTGCAATTTTCTTAATTTTGACGGGTATTTACCCCATCAAAAACATAAAATTATATAAATTACTCAATTTGACGGGTAAATACCCCAGCAGATTTACGAAATTATATAAACTGCACAATTTGACGGGTATTTACCCCATCAAAATTAAAAAAATCTACTAATTTTGAAAATTTACTTGGGTTTTATTATTTTTTTTGGCCATTTTTCTTTGGCGGAAAGATCAAAAATCTTAGATTATTTCACGATCTCACCAGCAAATTGATACTCAGCGTTTCTCCGCGTATATCAAGCAAATTTCCATTCTGGTCCGTCAGTTTGAAATTTATCTTCGATAATAATCGATTGTGACATCGCAGATAAAACGGATTTACTGGCTCTTTTATTATAAAAAAACCCGGAGATGCGCTAGGTGAAAACGAATATAAGATAAATCCCTGCTGTGCCTGCTCTGACACAGACGAATCCACGTTGTAGCTACCTTCAACGACATCCGCGTGAAGATAAATCGCGATAACTTCCGTTATGTTAACGATACCTGGCGAGATATGCCGCCCTTGCCCGGCAGGATCATTATTGTGTTTGAGAATCGATTCTGATTGTATTTTTTTAGTCCACGCGGCATGTCATTTCGGAAATAAATCATCGATGGTATCAGTGACGGATTTTCTCATTTCATCAATATCATAATCAGGAAATTTGAAATTTGGTAGCGTTTCCTCGGTTAATCCGAATACTGTCATGAATTTTTGTTTTTTTCCTGAATTTCTGATCAACTCGAATTTGCTAATAGGAAGAACATAATCGGCAATTGATATATCGTCGATTATCGCCCGAATGAACATACCATGATAATATTCAACATCATTCGCGAGTTGATTTAAAATCTTCACGCGTTCGATAATTTCGCTACATGAACCTGATTTATTTAAGATGCATTCATGAAAGGATTCCCGCAATAAATTTAATTGTAATTTATGTTCTTGAATAAATTCGTCGAGGGTTCTTCTTACCAAGATACCGTCTATGGGGGTTATTATCCTGTTAATGTTGGTAGCGTCGAAGATTTTCACACCGGGGGGAATTTTAGGAAGAGGCAACCACGAGAGAATTCTTTCGTCCCTAAAAGTAAAAGCGAACATTACCAGGTTAAATTTGTGGTTATTCATGAGGTTGATGGCGCTGTGGATCAGAGGCTTGTGTTTGATATTTCCGTACCATCCTTCGTCGGTGGTAAAATCTGATTTTTTTGGCTCCGGTAGTTCTGGAGGAGCTTCTTCGTACCAACCTGGAATAATAAAATCAGATTTTTCTGGTTTTGCCAGAGGTGCGATTTCGGGCCAACCTAGAACTGTCCTAATCGATGACTGGTAAATATCGACGACATATGGCGATTTTACCTCGATTATCGATGACAGCGTTGGATCGTGCGAGGATATTTTTATTCCTGGAGTAGCATCGCCAGTTATATTTGATATCCTACTGGTAAGTTCCTTATCTAGTTGCTCAATTTCGTAACTGCCTGTTGGTATGCCAACGACGATCCAATCGGGAGTTCCATCGGGGCGGTTTTTATTGGCAAAAACAAGCGAATTATTCGATGATAATTTGCCGAATGATTTCGATCTAACATTGGGCCAGCTATTATAGACGCGTAACTGTGACAGCGCAATTTCTTTAACGCTAATTGGTGTTGGAAAATCGATACTAAATTCTGGCCTGGTTGAGCTTGCCGATATCAGCGTCGTTATCGGTGGTGTCGTGTTTGTCACGATTTGAGTTAGTTCCGACATTATTGATATTCATTTGTTCAATCTCGGAGTAGATATTTATCATTGCTGAAAATTCTAGATCTGATATAACGCCGTCGTTGAGACTCTCAGAAAGCAACGACGATAATTTCGAATACGCCTCGTTGACCTGGGATAGTTTACTCGTGTATAGAGACAATTTTTCATTCGTGCACGAGGATATTTTTTCGCGATGATATTGAGAACACCAGCGATTGTTGTTGTCGACGAGATTATTATCGTTGCTACGATTGGTGCGATTGTTGTTACCGCGGATAAGATTATACCTGCACCGGCGATAATTGCACTTACCGCGTACACGGCGACATCGATGGCAATTAATCTGCGTTGATATTTCTTTATTTTTACCTGATACTCGTCGAGGAGCTTTTTTAGCGAATCCTGCCATAAACGCGCCTGATTGTATCGGTAGTCCGATGCTGTCATTTATTAGTTAGTTATCTCAACAATTATCCAGTCGGTTTGACATTACCTATCTCAACAATTGTAGCTGGTACGGATTTATCATTTGCAAATGGTTTGGGTTGACCAACTGTGGTCCATACCGATAAATATTCGAAAATTACAAAATAGGGGATTGGTCCTGTGGTGGTTCTATCTGGTGGTTCTAGTTCGAATAATGTATCGCTATCTTCACTTAGTGAAATAATAAAAAATCCAGGATAAAATTCATGGATTTTACGATTCTGTCTTGGTTGTGCCTTAAATTTTATCTCCGAGATAATATATACTCGATATACGCCAGTAATTGGCGCGATGAAAAGAAATCCATTACTCAAGGGTGTCCAAGTAAAATTATATGTCCTTAACACAAATGGCACATGGCAAGGAATATTTTCTGTTTCTACTTCCGCTGGTATCGAAATACGCGCTAATCTTCCAAGATTCATTGATGATATTTTTGTGTTAATATCGCTAATTTTTGTAGTTGCGTCAAGAAGTTTCGCTCTTAAATCTCGAATTTCTCCGTCATACGACGATACATCTATCTTTTGACGCGCCAAATCACGCGTCTTGGAAATTTCATCGTTGATTTTAGCAATATCCTCGTTGATTTTTCTCACACTTTCGCTGAGATCGCCGTGTAATGTCTTATCGACTTTTTCATTTGTGATTTGGTATATCTTGGAAATTTCATCGTTGATTTTAGTAATATCCTCGTTGTTTTTTTTGTTTTCTCGCTGAGATCGTCGTGCGATGCTTGATCGCTTTTCTGACTCATTACAGTATTTATTTTGGTAATATCCTCGTTGATTTTTCTCACTTTATCGCTAAGATCGTCATGCGATGTTTCATCGGTTTTTTTCTTTGCTAGTTCGTTTGCGGCGGTGGAGATATTATCGACGGATGTTTTTATATCTTCCTCGATTTTTTTACTAAATTTAGTTAAGGTATCGTCGAGTTTTTTTAAGATCGTTATTTAGCCTGTTAAGTCTTTTTGTCACTCTGTCCTGAAGATCGTCGTGTAATGTTTTATCGGCCTTTAGAAGCAACGTTGCTGATAGCTCGTTGTCCTTTTTTTCCACATCCGCGATATTAGCCTTCAGGGGTAACTTCGCTATAATATCGGCGATATCAGCGATGGATTTTGATACCGAAACTGACAGGCTAGTAAATTGATTAATGCGATCGTTATATTCGTCCCGCTTGATTATATCAGTTATTTTCACGTTGCTGGTTTGTAATCTTCCTTCGCGGCTCTGAAAAACAGCAACTTCGCCAGGATCTACTTCTGACAACGACAGAAGATTATTAATATCATCCCTGGTTGCGAATTTTGATAGATCGACGTCAGTCACCTCCTTCTCCTTCTTCCTGTAGATGAATCTACCGTAAATATCAACCATGATATTTATCTACGGCGTATTTAAATACGATATTGTGATACGGACTGGATGATTTTGAAATCGCATCGAGAACGTTAATTGATTCTGGACCGCATATCGGTGGATCCGTTAATGTCTGCGTCGGGAGTGTCGAATACCAAATTGGAATATTTAACTTTGACACGTAATTGATAAATTCTTTTGGTGGCGCTAGTCCGTACGAGTCAAAATAAACAACTTCGCGAGGATTAATCGCGTAGGCGACCCAGTGTGTGCCAGGGCCAGTATTTGAATCGAGATTTATTATTCCTGTCTCGGTGGGGTTTGGTTTTTCTGGTAGTTGATCCCGCATAAATACGCCTCTGAAAAATTTTATGTTTTTATTTTTTGCTTCGTTGAATAAATCTAAATTTGAATAGGCCGTGCTAATCTTAGGCCGGATCCGTACGGGGGGCGTCTTAGATAAAGGCCGCTTCCCTTTTTTTTACCATATCGCCCTCCCATTACTTTGTGTACTAGTTTGTCGCCTACAGCTCCGGCCGCACCTAATCCTATCGCTTTTGCAATTGCCGGAAGAGCCCCGGATAATAATCCAGGAATAGCAGCTAGGAAAGGGAAAATTCCGCCCGTTTTGACCATGTCTCTGATGGCACCTATACTAAGATTCACATGAACGCCGGAATTCGCCGATTTGGCTTTGGCGAAACGTTCACGTTGACCCCTAGTTAGCGACAGTTTGTTAGGACCGCCCTGAATTTGATCATTTTTCAGGGTTAATTTCACACCGCATCGCTTTGATATCGCTGACTGAAGCTTTTTCATCTGACCCGGGGTCAGAGTTACGCTGACATGTTCGTATGGCATATTAATAATCGTTTAATCTAAATTTAGAAATCTTCGATTTTGTCACATTTTCTCGACAGGAGCGTCGATGACTCTCATTCTACCACTGATGCCTTCCAAGATCATTGTTCTATCGCTGAGAATAACCGCGATCGCTTTGTGATTAAGTCCACCTGTGTTAATTCTGGCTTTGAAATGGATATCAACGACAGATTGCTTTACCAGATCAAGATGCTCCAGGGAAAAGTAATAGATAGGATAAAATTTATCAAAATCTAGCTGTGATATTTGCAATCCGGTATCGATATTTTGATCACGACCCATGAAACTTAACAAGCGATGATACGCACGAGCCGTCGAATGATTTTCAAAATCAATTGATATTTCCTCGGATGGTTCTTGTTGGCGGTTTATCCTCAACGACACATTTGTTGCTCCAATGTGATCAAATATCATGTGACTGTATAATTGATGATATCTACTAACACGCAAAAAAGCGATAAAGATATGCCTAGGTGCAGAGGTACCCTGCTGCGATGCAATACGCCAGGTAAAATCACCATTAATATTGATAGTTGTGGAATCTGTTGTTGTTGTCAGACAAGACATAACAGATTTACCGCCTTGGTTCATGAATGATAATAATTTTTCTTCCTCGATTATTGATGGAGTTATCGCTGGCATCCACAAAGTAAATTTAAGTAATCTTACTATGCCGTTATTATTCGCGGCATCATTGGGATCTATCACGCCAGTAGCGTAATCGACAGCACCTTCTCGCCAGATAGCATCGTTGCTATTTTCCTTTCTGACAAACGTAACGGTGTGTTTTGCTCCGTAGATAATTTTCCTGAAATGTCTGCAAAATCCGAATATATGGGATAACGGGATAGCACAAGAGAATTTTCTGCTACCTGGTGCTAGCATAGACCTTCGCGTGGTAAATCCGAGATTATAATCAGGATAAGATTTAATGATCATATCTTCGACATCATCATTGGGAACAGCAGGATTGGCGCGATTGTTGGGTTGTCTGACAATGAACGGCCTACTTTCGGGACGATCAGTATTATCCTTGGCAAACATCATACTAGGGCCAGCTGATCTAGTAAAATCATCCGAGTATCTAGCTAGGCCTATTATCGTCGTTGCTAAGTCAACATCATTAGTAATTGACTCAATTTCTCTTCCATCAATCATATAAGTGGCGCTCTTGAATAATGCCATAATACCGTTGTTAACAAATCCGACTCTAAAATCTGCTCCATAATTGGTACCATCCGTTTTAACAACTTCCCCGATAACTTCGATATATGCCTCAGATGGGAGAAAATATCTTGTTGTATCGTGAACTTGAATTTCCAAACGATTGGGTGTGTTTGGTTCAACTGCAACGTACGAGAAATACTGGAAATCTCGCACGGATGTGTCTCTACCTACAGGCTCGTCCATGTCGAACACTTCGTTTGACACTTGTGCGAACATTTATTAATAAGAATTTCATCTAAAACGAAGACCGCTGCCTGATATGAAACTTGTGTTCGCGACTTCCTGTGCTAGATTTGTGTTAGCAACTTCCTGCGCTAGGTCATTTATTTTTTTATTTGCTGCGTCGTTTATAGCTTTACTGATTTCGGGGGGCATTTCGCTGGTGCTAGGTAATTTGACAGGCTGTTTTTTTTTACGCATTAAATTTGATATTTTGCTTTTGACAGCATCGAAGCCTTTAGTGGCCAAATTACCAATACCAGAAACGACGGTCTCGCCAATCTTTCCTATTGCCTTTGATGCGATTTGCTTAGCTGCGGGTCCTATTTTAGGGACTACTGGCGTAACGAGGCTTTTGACGATGTCGCCGAATCCATTGCCGTGAATATATTTATATACAGGCAATCGAGAGTTAACTATGCGGACCTGTCTAGGTCTGCGTTGATGTTTGTGAACAATCATGTTATTTCAATTGTGTTGTTTTAATCGATGAGTTCATCAATGAGCTCCTTGTAAATGTAGGAGTCGATGACACCGCCGCGGAATAATCGCTGGCAAATATCTGAGGCCTCGTTGATTATTTCAGAAGAATTATTTCCGGCTCGTTTTCCTCCGATTAATATTTCGAGGCGAGACACATCGTTGACGACGCTGTCAGGGCAAACGGTATATCCTTCTCCTGTCTTTGGTTCTGGACTACTTCCCCACCCTGACAATATATCTTCCTCTCCTTCTTCTTTTTCTTCTTCTTCTTTTTGTATTATTTTTCCCATAAAATTTTGGTAACCCGGGTCATCAAGATTAATGGATTGTTTCTTTGAAGCAAAATATACCGCGGGAGCCCAATTTTCTTTAGTAAATTTATCAGCACGCCCAGATTTCAAATATTTGCTTCTTTCATCGAAGCCAAATCTGGCAATGTTGATTAAATTATCCTCGTTTTTGTTGAAATAATCGATGGAACTTTCTTCGAAATGTGTGTGAGGAGATTTTCCTATAATTCTGGCTTTCGATTCTGTGGAAATGGATGCAGAAGGTTCATCGATGGATTTTATTTGTGGTATTTTCTCTGTTTTCAAAGATTGTGGCGTCACCGAAGATTTAGGTTTTCCTTTTCCCCGAGGTTGACTCATATTATGCAAAAATCTATCCTGTGCAGATTTGTAAAATCGATAAAAAATCTGGTCACCCCCAGCTATCCTGGATATATTAGCTCTAGCTCGGTATATATTCCTATACCAAAGATCTCGCGATTTAATTTTTTTTAATCCACCCTTCGTTAAAAATTTCGCCCTAACGCTAAAAGAATCTTCAGCAAATGCACCAAGTTCATCAATATTTTCACCAGATAATTTTAATTGTTTTTCCATCGTATTCCAACCATCATCAGTAAACTTATCTTTTATTATTTCCCAAGGTTCTCTATCGCTTTTCTCATCTTCTTCTTCTTCTTCTTCTTCTTCTTCTTCTTCTTCTTGCTGTGGTTGTTCTTGAGGCAATTGTGCTTGTTCTTGTACTTGCTTCAATTGTTTTTCTAGCCTTTGTGTTTGTGCTTGTACGTGTGCTCGTATTTGTGCTTTTCTCAATTTTTCTTGTAGATTTTTTGTTTGTGCTCGTACTCGTTCTTGTGTTTGTCCTTGGTGAATTTGCTCAAGTTGACCTGGCACTACTCGAGTGTGTTCCTCAATATCTTTCACCATGGGAACAATTCCGCGCTTCCTGAGTTCCTTATCGTCTTTTTTCTCACCATATGCGACTCTCTCGACTGTTTCGGTAACTGGCCTTAGCCATTTCGACGATATCTCGGTAATTCCATATTGCGTATCTTCGTGCTCACGAACTTTTTCCTTAAATAATTGTTTTGCTGGAATAAGTTTCCTTACTGCCGCTAATTGTTCTCGCGCTAATCTGGCAGAATGAGGCTCTCCAACTGTGCTGGTTTTCTGACTCATATTATTTTCAAGTATATTATTTTAATGCGACGTAAAATTGGCCAAAGCAGCCCCAAGTTGCAACAAAAAAATTAACACAAAAATCTTATCCCGAAGAATTCTTCTTAATTTTCTTTTTTCCTGTCTCGAACGCTATATTTACTAACACACCGGCGCGACCAACCGATGCATCCGGTCTGAAATTCACGAAAATTAGCTTCCGTAGAAGGCCGTAAAAGTGAAATCCGAGGCTTCTACGGAGAAAGTTCGCGTAGGAAGGTTTATTTTGTCTGTTCAGGATGGTCTGTACAACTTCCCTGCTGCTTAACATGTGTTCTATTTATAGCTCACTTCACTGGGTAACTTTGCTACATGTGTATCGAAGAGTTAAAAGGCAATATGCTCTATGAGGTAAAGGGTTATAGTAGTCATTATCTTGTTTTTAAGCTTAACCACCAAATCGTTCATATAATTATTTTTGCAAACATTTTTCTAGTAGGCGAAAGCGAAAGAAAAGGGTACACACAAAGATGTTTTGTTAATATTGTACATTTTATACAGCGTCATCTCAAACTTCCTTTTCCACTCGATTCCTTGTTAAATTGTACGTCAATATTAGTATGAAGTGATGCACGACAGCCCAAATTAAGCCAAATATTAAGACGAAGCTATCACTTCTCCTTTTACAAGGGGGTGGAGTAACGGTAACGATTGTTTTCAAACTATTGCAGTCTTCACACCACGCCATCTAAATCATTCTAGCTGGAATAAATTCTTTGATCAATTTTACATCGATATTGATATTTCGTAGTACATAAAACCTCGGAATTTCCCGGATATTAGGATAGAAATAACAATCCTATTCCACGTGTATATGATTGTGATGATATAGGGTCCAATATTGTACATTCCTAGTGCATCACGTAATTTGTAAAAAGATTCCATTAGCAATCAATTCCTTGATACCATTTACAACAGAATTGATTTTAAACAAGAGATGACGGTTTAGTTTGCAAAAGATTAAGATCAAAATAGTATCTCTTCTATGAAGGCAGGCAGTTAAGGGAAGGGGCATGGAGTGGGTTGTCTGGGTAAAGCTTTAAATACAACTACATGTACATGTAACACTTTTAGATTGAATCTTCATGGCATTAGGATAAATAAATTAAAAATCAATTTGTATAAAGGAGAACTGTAACATTATTGTACGGTCAATTAATGTCACTGGATTCTAATCTGTATTTTGTTTCATAATACACAGGACTGAATTTTGCTACCTAATGAAAACAGAAAGGATTTGAACTATGTGTCAGCTGTTGTTTTATGAAATGAAAATTAGTTATAGTGTCATGCACCCGAATAATATTGTTTAAATACCTCAAGGATCCTATTATCTAGGTGTCTGACCTCAGTTAAATAAAAATGTCAATTGTAAGACAATACTTTCTAATAAGGCGAAAGTAAAGATTTATTTGCCACCATGTAAATGGTTATTTTAAATTTCATTTATATTACAAGTGTGCTCGTGAGTTTTAGCCGTTGAAGGCAGTAAATCAGTCACTGATACAACGTGTGTATTTCAGTAAGTCAGGCATTGGTACAAACTTCGTACTTAAGTAAAATTAACGAGCGGTGTAGATTTGAATAAGTAAAGCACTGACGTGAATGAAGGAAACTTGAAAGTGATACCAAATTTGTATTCAAGTAAATCAGACAGTTACTCCATATTTGTATCTAAGTAAATCTGTCAGTGATAACAGTTATGTATATGAATAAATCAAACAGTGATACTAGATGTGCATATGAATAAAGCAGGCAAAAATAAGCCAGATGTGTATCTGAGACTTAGCAGGTTAAAAGTTATATCAGTTGTGGTAAAATATAATAAATAGACATGTATTTGAAAAAAGTCAGAGATACCAGAGGTGTATTGGAATAAACGTTTTAGCAGTGTTACCACATACGTACTGATTAAATTAGGCAGTGATAACATACATGTATTGAGTAAACTAGGAAGTGATAAGACATGTGAATTAAAATAAATCAGACAGTGACACCATATGTGTATCTGAGTACAGCATATAGTGACACCATATGCGTATCTGAGCAAAGCAGACAGTGACACCATATGTGTATCTGAGTAAAGCAGACAGTGACACCATATGCGTATATGAGTAAAGCAGACAGTGACACCATATAAGTATCTGAGTAAAGCAGACAGTGACACCATATGTGTATCTGAGAAAAACAGTGAAACAATGTGTATCTGAGTAAAGTAGACAGAAACACCATATGTGTATGTGAGTAAATCAGTCAGTGACACCATAAGTGTATCTGAGAAAAGCAAACATTGACACCATATGCGATCTGAGCAAAGCAGTGCCACCATGTGTATCTAAGTAAAGCAGACAGCGACACCATATGTGTTTGATTAAAGCAAACAGTGACACAGTATGTTATCTGAGTAAAGCAGTGACACCATATGTGTATCTGAGTAAAGCAGACAATGACACCATATGTGTATCGGAGTAAACCAGACAGTCACTCCATATGTGTATCTGAGTAACTCAGACGGTGACACCATATGTGTGTATCATTATATGTGGTTGTTTGGGATTTTTAACGTAGCTTTAACAATTTTTCAGTCATATCGCTACGACGCCAGCATTGTGACAGTTTTTAGTGATGTCTAGCACTGGAACATCATGCCGCAGACATTTAGAATGATATCCCACCCAATCACATTATCCTGACACCAGAACAACCAGCCTTAACACTAAACTCTTAAAGCTGAGCGCCAAGCGAGACAGCTGTTAGTACCATTTTTGTAAGTCTTTGGTATGACTGGGCCGGGGATCGAAACCGCGACCTCCCGCATTCGAGGCAGATATTCTAACCACTAGGTTGTAATTAAATATGTGCCACAATATGTGCATCTGAGTAAAGCAGTCAGTGACACCATATGTATCTGAGTACAGTAGGCCTTGACACCTTATATGTATCTGAGTAAAGCAGTCTGTGACACTATATGTATCTAAGTACAGCAGTCCTTGACGCCTAATATATATCTGATATGAGTAAAGCAGAGATGGACACCATATGCGTATCTGAGTAAAGCAGTGACACCATGTCTATCTGAGTAAAGCAATCAGTTACACAGTATGTGTATCTGTGTAAAACAGTGACACTGTATGTGTATTTGATTAAAGTAGACAGTGCCACAATATGTGTATCTGAGAAAAGCAGACAATGACACCATGTGCACCTGAGTAAAGCAGTGACACCATGTGTATCTGAGAAAATCAGACAGTGACACCATATGTGTATCTGTGTAAAGCAGACAGTGACAACATGTCTGTATTTGAGTAAAGCAGACAGTGATATGAAGTGTTTATCTGAATAAAGCAGACAGCAGAAAGTGTGTTTCTGAAGCTCAGCAGGTCAAACTAATAATGGTAGTCATGGAATGTTATTATTTGCACAACAGTTTAAAAGACCATCAGATTAGGATGTCTCCATTAAAATTTGATCACTTCTGTTCATCAATAAGTAGTTGAAAATAGCAAATGTCAATGGACAATATTTAGTAGATGAGGACCCGTGAACTCTTGTAATCGATGTAGTATAACAGCAGGAAATGGATGATAAAGAACAGGAAATACTTTTTTAATGCATACCCGTGATTTGAACTGTAAATGTATAGTCAATATTGCCATTATTACAAGCATATGTACCAGCATCTGTCTTCATGGCATTAGTAATGATTAGGCTGCTTGCATTGAATTCTAATATAATCACTTGAACATGAAGCCTGTTTCTCCGTGGCACAGAGTCCAGAATCAATGTCTGCCCTTGACTCGTGTATCTAATCCTCTGACCAAACTCATCAGGACCATACCAAGAGGTCACTGTACTTGAGAAAGAGCTGCACACAATGGTTGCATTGTCCCTCAATACCGATGGCACAACAATTTGTTCCGCTGAAAAGAAAATGATTATCATTACAGTGGAGAAAAAGCAAGGATCATCAAAGACCTTTATGTATGGTGATATCGCCAAATCAATTCTAATATTCAGAAATTTTATGACGCGTGACAAAAAATCCAGTTGCAGTGTTATGAGTCTATGCTCTTAAAATAAGTAACAGTAAACTAAAAAGAAACGCAGCAAGTTTTGTAAAATTCTACAATTCATTTATAGATTACATAGTAAAAATGAAATAAAAGAACATAGGGTGTAGTGACTTACCTGGTAGTTCACAGAATAAACAGCGAATTGCAGACGAAAATCTAATAATAAACGTTTTGTATAAACCTTAGTGGAAATCCAAATTAAGGTCAATGCTGAACGTGTTGATGTACCTTTTTGATGGCCTGTATCATGTGTTTGTATTAATATTCTTTTGTTGAAGCACAGTAATGCAATTCCAGGTTTGAATTTACTGTAAATTCCAATGAATGTCTCTGTCAAAGAATGTTATCATTATAAGAGCATTCATTATTTCCTGAGAAAAATTAATAAATTGAGGAAACAAATTGCAGCAATTAATGAGCATCAGGTTACAACAATAAATATAAATTGATTCCATTAAAAAACATAAATGAAAAATCCTTTCAGTAACAAGATTATCTATTCAATTCGTCATGAAAGTCGAGTATAACCATTAAACTTTAACAGGTGTCAAAGAAAAGAGTTAATACCTTGCATACATGTTTGTGATTGATGTTTAATTCACTAATCCTTAATTTAAAAAATCTTTCCCAAAAATATGCAGTTAACAAATATACAAAGAAAATAAACGTTCTGCCCCAAAATAAATGCTATCTAAAATAAACATATGATGCAACCCCTTGATTCAGAATTTATCAAACTTCTCAAACTCCACTATTAAATTGTAAAACAAATAAATAGCCACATATCTGGAAAAAATAAATATTGATGTTCAGGCATTTTGGCTTAATAAACACTCAAATTCTTTTTCCGGAAGATTAGGAGAACTACATATACCACGTCGTTTTCTTCCATACCTAATATTCACACAAAAGTCACTAAAATCGTATACTGACTAAATTGTGTAATTTGACTTATAACAGGCAACGAAAAAGCCAATCCAGATTATATAAGTTGTCAGTTGATTCACTATTGCAAAAACTAAGTTATCATTGCCTTTGAACGATATGTACTGTACATAAAATTTAATAAATCCGTAAAAAACTGTCTAATACTGTCATGTTTGATTGTGTAACTCTTTAGCGCTCTTTTGCGTGTGTGTATTCTTGGCAATGGAAAATCTTGTTTATTTGCTGACTTTTAAATGTTGTGATCGTGTAATTTAAAAGTTTATAAAAGAAGTTTGCTACTGAAATAATCACGAGACAAATCATTTACGTTTCCGTTATCTTGTATGTGACCAAGGTTATCAGAGTACTCGGTGGAAGAATAGGCTTGTTAGAACCATTAGAGTGTCCATTGGGGTATGGCTCAGTCCAAGCTACTGCAAAATCATCAAAATTAACTAGGTCTATAGTAATTAACTTATCAATTACATGAATTCACTTATATCTCAGCTTTCACGAAACATCTGATAAACAAAAATACATTTGATTTGATATATAAAAATAACGTTAAGAAATACACGGACAAATATGTGCAAAGGAGTGAAAAACCCCAGAGGCTCGTATCGTTGCTTATAGTTTAACTGTCAATCATACATTAGTTTAAAAAATCAAAGTATTATTGCATTCTACATTTATGACTGACATTTATATTACAATCAATGATACAAGCCCTGTGCGTACAACAAAATGTTTACTATTAATTCACCGTGTTTGGCGCATCAAATGAACTCAACAGATGCTGCATGCTAACCTACAGTGTATAATAGCACCTCAAAACGCAACAGACAGAGATTTGCGTGCGGGCTATTTTCACTTATCAAGGACCACACTGTTTAGGAAGAAAGTTATTTAACATTCTCCTGCAACATGTTTGCATTTACATATTTCTGGAACCTCAAGAATGTGGACATTGCTAACAAAAACAAAACAAACCAACATCAACATCTAGTTTAGTCCTACATGTAAGACCTTGTCGATGATATTCATGGTTTGGGCGTCATATCACTAAAACAAAACCAACATGTGATATGTATTACATTGTGCGATAACATATAGTGATGTCCTAGCCGGTACTGATGTTAATGTCCAGTACGAAACAGAAGACATCGACGTGCGGTCAGCCACTGAGTGATAATTGAAGAATATATCATCCTCAAGATTAAATACTAGAAAGGTTGTTGCATTGGTAAGTACATGTGAGGAGTGTGGCATGCTCACATTAAAACGTAAGAAGCGGAACACCAAATGTTTTTTCTGTACTTTTACATTTAAACTTTGAAAATAACATTATGAATTAGTGCCATTTTTAAGTTCATTAAAACAATTATTGCATTCTCTACTTTCCATAGTACAGCATGTGTACCTTGTCTCTTTAATTTGAATATATGATGCCACTTAATAATTCTAGAATATACGTTGGAAGGAATTATAATATGCATGTTGTTATGTTCTGGTAAGCCTGATCGTACATGACCAGCATACATGTGACTAGTACTTTGTTCACTTGTAATCTCTTTTGAGTTTTATATGTATTGATGGTTTCAATATTTTAGTCAAAGTGGGTCCTGATAAGCGCATGGAAAAAAAAAGAGAAACAATGGCATATTAAAAAGAAGGACACAAAGACCTTTTCTGAAATATCATTTATTAAGAATGAACATTGAATTTACTTTTTGATACAGAACAGTAGGTTTAAACAACACACATTTGCTGCGTATCGGTAACATTCATGATACACAGCTTTTGATAATATACATTATCGATACACATGTGAAATGGATGGTCCTTCCATCTTTACAAGGTCTGTTAGTGGTTAGTGGTGTCCTCATATGTGGTTTACTTATTGTATTTGTATTATACAGATTACAAAAATAAACATACTTGAAAATATTTATATGCCATTCCCATCTATGACTGTATCACACAAATCCTTTCAAGCAGACTACCTGTTAATTGTCGAAGATTGTTATTCAACATTTTACGCTCGGTTTTAGCTAATTTTGATCAGATGCATTACTGACTGCAGCCAGCAGACATATGTCTTTTGATGAAATTAATATCTATACTTCTTAATTAATTGTTTCTTATTCTTCTTTATTCAATTTATCGTAACCCATATTAAGAAAAGTTTGGTATCACATGATCCGGTAGAAAAAGATTGTTTGAGAAGATATGAAAGTTGCCTTCTACCTTTAAGATATCTGTAAAATATCAGATCATATTTAACATCATAATTGTGCTGAAAATCAGCAACTGGTATCTCCATTAACACTTTTCCCAAGCTCCAGTAATATGATACACTTCATAACTTGAAACATTATTGCCATCATAACTATGATAAGCTATTATTTGTGGAATGAAATCATCTTCTAATGATGAATGCTGGAATTAGCCATTGGGTTTTACTAGGTGGCCCGCATTTTAAAGATGCAAGTGTATAACTTTCAACCTTTGAAATAATGCTTCATCCGGGGCATAACTTGTATATGATACATATCATTTTGTGTCGATTTTCTACCACTTGTAAATATATGTGTATTGACAGTGCAAAAGTACTGATACATCAATATATTAATGCATGTTATGTCTATGAATTATTTAATTATTAATTTACGGTGTGTAAATTTCTGCTTATGTACATGCCAACAGAAACATGTACATGAAATCAATCAACAAAGATGTACATTGTAGCTAAGCAATTTTGTATGATGTAAACTATGGACAGGTGTCTAAAGATATCTAAGAAATCTTTTCAGATATATGTATTTGTCCTTATGTATTGCAAGCAAGCCATTCATAAATACGACGAGAAGTGTTACCGGCATAGTTAAAACAATAAATCCGTGCCATGTGCATGCATCGATTCACCACACACAGCCTATGATATGATAAATTCTCAATGTATATATGAACTTTATCGTCTTTCCATCTGTAGAAGGTCCGTCAGTAGTAGGTGGTGCCCTTTTTATGTTCTGACATATTGGTTATTATAGTGTAAGCCTTAATCGAATTAGCTTTGAAATATCATTTGACTGTTAAAGTAATCAATTATTCCACACTGGACGAGAACTGATACACAGCAACAGCTGGTGTATGTTATACATTGACTAGGGTTTACGTTCCATGGCAAATATACACTCAGTGTAATCTTTACTCCCTTTCTAGCTGTATTGATGTATTGTATTTAATAAATAGTACAGAACGCCTTCTGCAGTTATTCTTCAACAACAAATAACATTAAAGTTGTATTTACGGTATGCAGATTACAGAGTGATATATAATAAGTATATATATATATATATATATATATATATATATATATATATATATATATATATATATATATATATATATATATATATGTCTTTTATATGAATGGCAATATAACTCAAATGCTTTTAAATCTATTAGTTGACAGTGATAAGTATAAAATGTTTAGGCCATAGAAAACTGTTCCGTTTGATCGTATGCAGGACTCAAAGTCCAGCCACCATATCCATTATTTTGCTTTGCAGGAATACGTTTTGTCTTATAAATAATTGAATGATATTACGATATGAACTTCATAACAGGATAAAAAATTAAATTTCCTTGTGTAAAGAACATTTTACTTTCTTTGTCATCAAGTATTTCTTGCTGTACTTCCTTCATATACAAAAAACTGCCACAGCCACATGTACTTGTTTTGTAAGTGAAGGAAAACTATTGACAAAACCAACCCCCATTCTATAAAACTAATTAAAAATGTATGCAAATTGACGAACTCATGCAGTTTGAAATGTGCCTTTTGGCGATTCTGCATTAATTGTGTTTATCCCATCAGCATGTTCAGTCTCTGAATAAATCAGCCAACTTAAACAGGCTTTACAGATTTGCTACCCATGTATGACTAAAGTAGAGATGCTGACATTATTTTATTTAAAGAGAGGAGCTGGATGTCATCAAAATAAGAGTTAAATATAAAAAAGAGGAATTAGGAAACAGTTGTAGTTCAGCATTTACCTAACACTTCAATATCTGTCTCTCAGTCATCGTGATCCACTCTTAAAAATGAATTCCATAAGCCGTTATATGTTTATGAGATTAATCAGATTTTTAGCTGTGTATGACTATTGTTCTGTGCTGAGAGCCCACTTTCAGTCTTCTGTCTAAAGGGGCATATGCACTGTTAGCTTAGTATGCCTGAGTATACTAAGGAACTATTCTTTATAGTTTTTATTTACAATATTCCAGAGCTCAAGTTTATTATCTTTTGGATGCATCTGCTCCAAAATAAGACTTTTCAATAACATAAGCTCTGCCAAAGTTTCACTTTTCCAATCAGTACTTTACTGACTACTATATCAGATTTCGAATCAGCACGTTTCAAAATGCTGTATTTACACATAGGACAGGCCCCAAAAATGAGATAGTTTCTATGCAATGTAATATGACACCCAAGCTGACAGGTGTATGTACATATAGTACTCTTTACGCCCTGTATGTCTTTCACAGTGATTATGTTCGTCGCTATATATCCGGTACTTGTATTAGCTCTACAATGCAGGTGGAACCTAATGTTTATATTTGGTTAAAACATACAATGTACACACCGTAAGCTTCATCCTAAATAATGTTTAGTAGCAAAACGCAGATTTCGGATAATTTGTATACGCCGTAGAATAGTTCTTTTATACAGTTACTGATAAATTGTGGAAACAATCACACATCTGAGCAACACAATCGTCCAAATGGACAAATGTAAATACTTCCAAATGTTTAAAATATCTCGCAAGGTGATTTAAAGATAAATGCTGTATCAACTGAAAGAGTGTGGTTCTGTAGAGACATACAGGCAGGTATACAACAAGTGTCAAAATAGATCATAATATTATAGAGAATATATATTTCTTTAGAAGTGAATTGGTCAAAAGCATGTGTTTTCCGGCAAATGAAAAATGCCTCAAGCTTGATATCTAATGACATGCCTTTTATACATTACGTGAGCATGTTTCTCCTTTGCATTTGTCATCCACTGGTTACTGGAAATATGCGCTCAAGTTTCTTCTTTACAAGATCATCGATTCAGCCTTTGACATATTTTGATCATTTAGAGAGTGTTGATCCCTTAATTTCTCACAACCTTACTGCATTAGAACGATGTAGGCGGAAACCATTTTTGTTTGTAATTAAATTTAATCAAATTATCTGTCAAGCTCTTTCTTTAAACGGTTGAAAATCACTATGAGCTTAGCATGTTGTTTTAAGTAATGGGTCATGATCGACGTATAACTGACTTCTACGTAAAATATTCTGACTGCCCCATTTTGTATTATCCTAAGAAACTTTATGAATATTTATTTATAGGATATCCGATAGCGCGACGATGTTGTATCATTGT
This sequence comes from Sinohyriopsis cumingii, assembly GCA_028554795.2. Lineage (NCBI taxonomy): Eukaryota > Metazoa > Mollusca > Bivalvia > Unionida > Unionidae > Sinohyriopsis > Sinohyriopsis cumingii. Next base: position 98,963,790 of record CM068838.1, read on the forward strand.
ATACATAAATATGCTCATCACGTACCTAAAATGCATCAATGAATCGGGAATATTTAAAACATTACTTTTTTAATAATTCCATTAAAATTAACAATGAATTTACAATGTAACATGATCTTGGATGTATTGCAATATTAAGCAGGATTTCGATACATTTTGCTGAGTTACTGCCCTTAAGTTACTTTGCACATTCTGATGATACAAACAGTGAACATATGAACTGAGAGAGCACCATCTAAATACATTGATGAGCTACAGACTGATGACTAAGTTAACTTGCAGATAGATATACAGATCGTTATGGTGCAGACAATTTCATATCAATGATAGTAATGAATGCAAGCAAACACTGGATGAAATGTAAAATATCGATGCATCCTTGTAGTTAGTACTTTGAATGCATGATCTTTTAATGTATGCATTTATTTTGTTTACTTTGTTTGGCTGTATCTTTGTATCATAGTGTAAGTGAACTTTCTTGTACTGTATTATCTCTTAAGTAATAAGAGTTTGCTTCGTCCAAGCACTAGACTATTAGATAGACAAATTGTGATGAGATACTTAATTTATATTTGCACGTGACCTGGACGGATTAGCTGAATATCACATAGAAACAAATTATGAGGGCTTCATTTTTGTTCCTGTTGCAGGCTGTGTCGTGAAACAATGTGTGAATAATATGCAACACGGATGATGACTATTGAGATAACGAAAGAAGATATCGTCTTTCTCCGAATCTCAAGAGCAACACGGACATATCAATGATCATATCAGTAAAATACACTATACCAATATATTATTATTGCACAAATAACATTATATATAGTTGTTTATTTATTGTTTAAACAATAAACAACAAAAACACGTAAAATATATGACCTATTCGCTTTATTGCCTCATTAATTTTGTTGAGATATTTACCTCCTATTTGAACATGACCTGGACAGATTGACACGACCTGGACATATTAGCTGCTTATCACATCGAAAACAATTATGAGTACTTCATTTTTGTTCCCAGTTTGAGGCGGGGCGGTATCCTGAATCAAAGTACGAAACCTCTATTGTAGAATAATATGCAAAACAGATGCTGGTTATTGAGATAATGATTCAGGATGTCGCCATGCATCAACATTCATGAGCAATTCGTACTTGTGAACGAACACATCAGTACATTACACAATAGAAAGATAATTATATATATATATATATATATATATATATATATATATATATATATATATATATATATATATATATATATATATATATATATATATATATATATATATAGATAGATATATATACATATATATATATATATATATATATATATATATATATATATATATATATATATATATATATATATATATATATATATATATATATATATATATATATATATATATATATATATATATATATATAAACACCAACACCCACATTTGTCTTTCTGTATGTCTCGTCCTGCTTGGCAAACAAAGGATCGCGAGTTCTAAACTCGCGGCAAGCCATATCTTTATTGTTATGTTCACTCCATTTATATTGTTTTCTTCTTCAAACTTTCTTTTAAACTCGAGCATTCGATTTATTTTGCTCCTTTGTTTCTATGTTTAAACTGCATTTATGAATCCCGTCCTGGGAATGGTAATTACGCCTTTAAAAATGTATAACGATACGTATCATGAACCATGACCAGCATTTTCTAAAAATGTCCTTGGTACTTTCAGATCATAGATGTATATGGATACGCATTATACTGTAAGAGATAAACGGGCAATTATAGAAGTTAAGAAGCAAATAAAACAAAACACTTCAAACATAAATAAACATACAATATCATGCATCAGGTACTTCTTGATGCAATTAGACAAATGAATGACCAACACGAGAATTAAAGCGACAATAACTCTGGATTTCTTGATTTGTGGATTTTGGAGAGGGCACTGTTATTGAACTTAAGTTATCATTATTGAAATGCTATTGAACTTAAACTGAATTGACAATACAAACAGTTGTTAATTACTGTGTTATAATATTATATTTGTACAATTTCAAATATATAGTATATCAAACAGAAGTTTACAATATGAGGTACATCGATGTGATACACTGAGTAAGTGATATTGCAAAATACTGATAACAAGTAATATATAATTCTTTGCATATCTTCCTCTTGGAATTCTTCATTATATTACATACTCCGTGTCTTCAAGATTAAACCGTAAATATTCTTGTAAAAGTCACAAAACTATTCAAACAATGTATTTGGAGCGCCTGTCAATCAAGCACATAACAAAAACAGTTAGTTATCTTTTATTGGTACAAAATATAGACCTACAATCTATTATGCCCAACACAATATAGACATCCCATATTTAAAGCTAGCTTTCAAACACTGGGATGTGAAATAAGGGCATTTTAACTGGACAGTTAGCTGGGAGTCTAAACTCAATTAAATTTGACACTAGTGAAATTCACGCTTGCTGATAACTAGGTGATAACAGATAAAGCAAACACAAGCAGGCAAGCATCATAATCTAGAGATATTCAGAATTGGGGCCTGTCTTAGGAGTATATTAGGGTTTTTGTATCATCATTCCTGTGCAGCTTGTTACATGTCATAGAAATTAATAAACCATGGAATATGTACATATCACATGAATAGTAATGATAATATATATTTCAACATACACAGAATGGCAGCCACATTCATAGTCCTAGGGACACCAGTTTTACTGACCAAAAACTTGACCTCAGGAAGAAACTTGTGCCAGACATCAATTATTTCTGCTAAGTAGCGTAGGACATGTAACAATGCTAACTAATTGTTAATGAATCATAGACAGTAGATTGACAATAAAATGAGCTATTCTAGTCTTTAAACAGGAAAGGACAACATGAAAAATTATAATTCTTACCACGTAATGAAAATGTCATCATGAAAACCCAACTGGTAAGGAATACAGTGCTTGCTTGCCACATGATTTAAGGCTGCAAAAGAATATATTTCCATTATAAAACATCGACAAATCAAATCTGGATTAAAACAGGAAAGAACAGTTTGAAGTTTATTTGAACAGAACTTGTTCGTTCACAATTAAATGTCACAAAGGAAAAAATATAAAAATATGTATTATTTTATGGATTTCTATTTATGGTACTGCCACAATGACCTTATATGTAAAGCATATTATAGATCAATGTTTACTGCCATAGTGACTGCACTTGTAACACCTCTAAATATGTAGCTTTAAATTTCATGGGTTTAAAATATGCATTACTTACCCACTATTATACAGCTTTATTCTGTTTTGTGTTAAGAAAAAAAAAGGATCCAGTCAATACATCCTTCTTCAGAGTAGAGAACTGTAAATAAAACATGGTCAAATTTTACATACTGCATACACATAGATCTAGTCATCTTTTTTCCTAGACAATGATTAGACCAGGACATTGGAGCAATGTGGGGGAGTACATTCAGCAATGGCAATGGGTAAGTACTGCATGATTTAAATGAGTTTTACCCACAACGAAACTATGTTTTAATAGCAGCAATAGCATATCCATCACAACTACAAAAAACTGAATTTATCAGGTGGGCAGGTTGATTCATTAAACTGATAAAAATATAGAAAAATATAAACTACGTAACCAATGAGGGACATATTCAATTTAAAGAATACTATGTGTCCCTAGGAGAAAATGAATGTTGTGCTAGAAGAGAAGTTAGTATCGGATCGCCATAATGCTGCTTCATGACATCCTCCAAAGGCAGAATTATTTAGACAAGTCCATGATACTCGTGGACATTAAGTTCCATAAAGAAAGGTCACTATCGGTAAGGGATTCTTTTGGTTGGAGTGTGGTGACAATTCACCTTGAGAAATTGTATCCCCAAACAAAAATGGAGCCCTTAAGTGGAGGAAAAGGGTGTTTACACTGCTTAGTTTCATTTCATGCAATTTAGATTAAAAAATACAGTACCTTACAAGACGTCCTTGGTCATCTCTAGCACATATCTGACCTCAGTTGGTAACCTTTATAGCTGATACAGCTACTGAAGGTAACTGAGTCTTGGCAAAGCTTCCTGAATGACCAAGGAGGTAGCAGAATCAAAACAGCCATTGAACTGGAAACAGTGTCAACAGACAAGACGGTATAGAGTGATCACGGTGCCCAATGCCAATACATACCCGGACGTCTCATAGTTCTTGTTTTTTTTTTTATAAAATTGAAAAGTGTTGTTCTGGCTAGGCCCCCTTACAGGCCCAGGCCCAGGGGATATATTCGTGGTTGACCCAACCCTTTATCACCCCTGTCAACAGACGATGCAAGAATCTCACTGCATCTTCTCACAAAGAAAGCATAAAGTATTAAGCAAGCTTCACTCAGAGGTTCATAACATGGTGTTAGTGAAGGATCATGTAATATATAATAGATTTTATGTGATTGTAAGAGAGCCGGAGACATGTCACTGGAGTATAATGATGAACAAATGGCGACCACAGATCTGTAAGCAGGTCTCGGATGGATGACACTATAGACTATCACAGTCTATCTTCTAAGTACTGGAATTGTGATCATTTTTAATAGTAATACAAAATAAGTTAGACAAATGATATATACTATACAAATGAAGCAAGGAAACAATGTCAATGAATTTAGATCACATTCCATTTTTAAAAATTATGAGGCACTGCATCCTGCTGCGATTAGGAAGTGTTGACAAAGAACCCCAGTCGGTTCTTTTAATAATGTCTGTTATCGCAGGTTTTGTGCAGGAAAGACAGGATAGCACTCTCACAGAATTATTTAGATCGCCCTCTGAACGGGCTAGAAAGTCATTTGAGAATCTAAGGGTTCACAAGCTAGTAGTGTCTAAGCATACATTAATGTTGATCAGTATTGAAGCCTGTTAGACGTAAATAATATTCTAGCAGCTTATGGCAAGCAGTATGCCCACTTCCCAGGAAATACTTGCAAAAATGAACCACCCGAGCCTGGTCATCTCCTTTCGTGCCAGCACATTACATCATTTATATTAAAGAAATAATTTTTGTATAATGAATTAGGAAAATATTAATGCGATTATGTATGCAATTGAGCAATTACAACTAGCAGGTATACAACTTAATGATCAACATAATCCTGAAAAAATCACATATGATTTGGAAACATTACATGAAAGAAATTCCGAAGGATAATACACAATTCAATTTGGTACAGGTTCATCAAATTACGCCATGGGGCAATGATACAATTCCCAGCGATTGTCAATAATATACAAATTCAGCAATTCGTTCCATTCGCAATGAAGATGGAATTTGTTGTTTTTTTGGGATTTGTCGGGTTAATACAAAATAAAAATGATTGTGGGAATGTATGTAAGATAGTTAAAAAAATTTAAAATTTATCATACTAGTGAATATGAGTCTGCCTTAGAGAGCTAGCAATAGACCGTTTATGATGTACGGTCTACATGAAACGTTCTGTTGTGACATGGAAAGCTCTGACTTTTGAGAGTAAAATAAAATAAAATTGCGAACAGTAGAATAAAAGCATTTTTTTAACTGGTGGATGCGGGCAGCAAGGCACGGTCTTAACACTAATAATGTATTAATTTTACGAATGGGTTGCTAGTGATGGACCGTTTACGGTCTACTGTATGTCTAGTACATACAAACGTATTACTAGTTGTACATTGTGTGTCAAGTAAATGCTTGCTCTGATTTATTGGTCCGAAATGTATCCATGAAAATAGCGGACTATGACATTGTAAATAAACAAGATTAACAGGCACTGATGCAATCAAATGACCTGGGGGAACCTCGGGAGTAAACGAGTAGAGAATGTATCCGGGTTGCACCTGCTTAGATTTCCCAAGATCTGCAAAATAACTGACATCAATGACATCACAAACGAGGTTCATGGATACTGTCAATGTGATAATGATGATATCTGGAGATATATGCCATCCTGAATGAGCAATGCCATTGTTGTGTCGAAGAACAGTTGATGTTGATCTATCTCAGATTTTCTCCCATATGCTAATGAGCTTTGGAAAATATTCATCGATTATATCATTGACGCGCTGTTCTTAGTCCACAACCGTACCATGAGGCTGGAGTCCTTGGTAATCGTAGAACTGAGCTCCAAGCAGCTCGTTCCCACTTATGTTTTTTCATTTGTTGTGGTCAGATCATTTCCTGTCCCTTTCTTCAATGCTATCGTGGTAGCATTTACATCAGCAAGTGCAGCTGCTTTTGCAACAGCTGTGCCTGCAGTGGCTATCAGCGCTGTTTAGCTGCCAGAAGTGAAAATATAACTGTCTTTAATGGCACCCGCAGTAAGATCAAGTCGCATGCCAGTCTGTGATCGTTTGTCATCACTGTAGTGCTTGAGCTGAGGCTTAGTCGTTGTTAATCTGTTAGAGCCTTACAATGCCACCATTTTAGCGATATTGTTGTTCAACAAAATAATTCAGATGCTAATTTAGCTTTTTAATCTGACATGGTGTCAGTGTAACATTCACGTGATGATATGACATTATAATATCATGGACAATTTAAATACTCATTACATTATATTATAGAGCAAAATATCATTAGTGATCCGGTTACATGTTTTCCACCAGTGCATCAAAGACTCATTCGGCAACCAAAGCCTTCGAGTAACATTGTTCTGCCTGATAATATAACAGCGATTGTCTAACCTCAGCAATTAGAGTTGGTCATGTCACACAAGCTCGGAAGTGGAGATCGACGACAGACTGTCTGAGCAAATCCCAGTGTTCCAGTGAGAAAAACTAGATCAGATATAGCGTGTAGTCCCAGTGAGAACTCTGCAAATCAGAATTAACGTTTTGATCATGACCCATAAATTTCATCAATTTTAAAATACAGTAATATTTCTTCGAATGGTTTTCGATGTCCATTTTATCCTCAACGAAACCTCACTAAACCCGAACATGTCAAACACCATTGGGATTTGTGTCTGTGAATCTACTTTCGCGATATCCTTAAACACAATGAATATATGTTGTTGCGCAAAGACGGCTTGCTGTGATGATATTTGCCATGTGAATATTCTAGTTACAGTACTCTAGACACTATCTGTGGTCATTGTCAGCCATGACAGCGTTGACTATCCATGAGAGCAGCTATTGCACTTCAGTCATTGATGGCGTCATTGCTGTCATCCATAATGAAAGCTGTGTTAGCCTTACTTTGCCAGCATTATTGGTATCGGGGTGCTGGAATGCATCATTGTCGGTGGATTTTCTCACAAACACTGCACTGTGTTTATCTCCAAATATAACATTTCTTGCGTTACTGAAAAATCCAAATATATGTGATAGTGGAATCAAACATGAAAATTAATCATCATCATTTAACATTAATTGACGTGCTGTAATTTGAAATCTTCATTCATCGATGCTACCTCAGTTATAGTGGTGTTCATTCTCAAGTTACAATTCTCGGGGTGATCAATGGTATCCTTCGCGATAATTAATGGACCAGCGAACCATGAATAATCATCGCTGTATCGCCCTAACCCGATAATCGTCGTAGTTGTATGTAGCACTTTCGAACAACGCCATGATGCCATTGTTTACAAAGCCGACTAGATCTAAAAATCTTTATGGAGTATCATCTGCTTTCATACGTTTTCCTTCGATCTCATTGAAAGCCTCAGCGGGCAAGAAATATATGCTTGTATCTTGTACTTGTTTCTCAATTCGTCCAGGCACGTTAGGTACGCGTGCATCATAAGAACAGTATAGATAATCATGCGCCTATTCATCCATGAGTACTGGTGTGTCCATGTCAAATGCTGTTATCAGATATGCTCTTGCACATCTGATTTATAGTAGCTGTTATTTCAAATGATGTTGATCATTCACTACTGAATTAAGACCACTTCCTGCTATCTGACTTGCTGTTATATATTTTCTCTCTCAGAGGCAGCTTGTTTTATCAGTGATAACACACCAGATAATTATTTCGACCGCTCATTGCCAGCTTGATTTATTATTTTACTGACACTTGATGGCATTGCTTCGATGCTTGTTAGTGTAACATTCTGGGGTCGGACTGGTCCCCGTAATAATTATGCAAGTAGTCAGATTGCTGAGAATGCTTTGCCAGCAATATCACCAATGGTGCCAAGCGCCTTGTCAAAATGTCAATGGCTTTTATTACTAGTTGATTTTGAGGCCACAGTTCTGAATATAACTGGAATAACATCCAAAGTGTCCATCTCGGTAGGTAACTTTATATACTGGTACTCGTGAATTTATCACCCAGATGTGTTAAGGTCCACATTAAGCGCTGTGTGCAATCATTATTATTGGGTTGTCGCTAATCTTATTAATCAGTCACTGAAGTAGTAGTCAACAAATTCGTTGATGAATAACAGTATCCATGACAACACCTGTGAACAGTCGCAGACAAATCTCAGCTGCTACATTGATGATTCCTGTAGAATTTTAGCCAGTCTGTCGCCCGCCAATCAGCAACTCAAGTTGATCAACGTCAGCAAGTGACATTACTCGGGTCGAGTCTAGTAAGACCGCCTCTTCGGGTAGTAAGGTCTGTGCGGGAGCGTCAGAGCCTTCATCGCACATGGACCCTGTCCTCCAGAGCAGTTGCCGCCGTGGCTGGCTTTTGGGGGTTGGGGCCAGGGACCTTTCTTCGCTGCCCACTGCGATCTATCTTTCTCTCATACATTGAAGCTTTGTTTCTTCACGCTGTCGTTTTCCAGGTTCGCTTAATGCAGTAATATACTCGTAATACAGTAATTTACTCGTAATGCAGTAATATACTCATTGAACCCCTTGCTAAATGTATCAAATCTACTGGAGTCTTCAGGCCTGCCCATCCTTTGAAGATTATTGGCGACTCCAAATACAACATTTCTCCAATCTTTGTGTCTCATAGTGCCAACATACATGGGGTTTTACAAAATGAGACCATGGCACTAAACCGCAGAAATATGCCTGTTATAAGAGCAGCAATACATTCCTGGGTAAATTAATATAGTATCAACTCTAACCGGTTTGGACCATGATGGCTGATATAATGGTAGTAGTTCAAGTGTGGGGTGGGGTCTGGAGACTTTCTGCAGTAACATGACCAGGATCCACATCAGAATCACTCTTAGTCACATCGTCGATATGGGGCAGTCCAAATTGTAGTCGCTCGGGTGGAATTATATCCCCTCATAATGGATTTATAACAACTTCCTTGACTTGTTTAGTTAATCTGTACATTTAAGATCACCATATTTTCTCCTGATTTGTGATATACCATGGAGCATTCAAAACACAAAGGAGTCCATATTGATCCTGGAATATATGCAGAGCTTGGATCCAGCAGGTTTTTGAGAGCTTGATATCCTACGGCAGAAGCAACTATATTATTGTTAAACATTCATCGGCAAATCAAGTAGGTCTTTTTTAGGTTGCTCAGATGGTTTAGTTGGCTGAAAAAGACCAGCAACACTAGCACAAATGCCTTATGAGTTTTCTGTTTCACCCAAATTGCTGTCACAACCTTCTTAGTTGGCTTCTTGACACACGTGTAATTTCTGCTTAACAGAATCACGGGCAGGGAAATATTTCTCAATCGCCTCCAGTTGTTGCCGTGCTAATTTAGATGTACGAGATTCCATGGTTAACACAGAATCGCTCATTGTTATTATTGCAAAGACGATTTAATTACAAATCTATCACAGCCGGCAGCTACTGATCGTAGCCCAACACCCAGCTGTAAACATCCGGCTGTAAATAGCGCCTCCGACAATCAACGATGATGTACCACCGGCTGTTCCGCCATCATCTAGAGTAGCAGGTATGGAAAGCGCGCAGGTCTAAAAACCTCTGGCCATGTTAGAAGCCTAGAGTTAACATTCTAGACCATTTATGTTCATTTTTACTTTGTTCTCTAATTGGGTTTTCTAATTCATAGACCTAATAGTTTGTCCAGTCTCCATGCTTTTTTTCTGACATTATTGGTACTGTCAGGAAAAAAGCAGAGATCTATTTCTTGATGAAAATGTACCTGAGGCTGGAAAATAAAATTTCAAAAAGATGTAATTGTCACATATAAATCCAAGACAAAATTTTATATTTCAAAGGCTGGGAATCAGCTAGGCATTCGGTTCGATTCAACCGGTATTGCGGGGCTAACGAGACCGTAATTAATAGCAAACCTACCGGAAACCACCTTTATAAATATATTTTTATGTATATCTATATTTTTGTAACTCCTGGTACACGATATGTTAATTTGTATTCATGTCTGTAAATAATACAGAATATATGTAGTTAAATTTTACTTACGTGTCCTGAGTATTGTAAGAGTTTAGTATTATACAGGATCTAGATGTTTTTGTATGTGCTGACATTTCTTAATAATAATCTTAATAACACTGAAATGATGCTAATGGCTTAATGTCTCAGTGGCTGATGGGGTTTTGACATTTCCATTATAGTTATATAACTTCCCATTGGTTGGTGTACTGTAGGTTACATGAATAGGCCAATTTGAAGCAAAATGAGTACACTATTCCGACAGGTAGGATCTATTGCAAAATACAGTCACAATTAAAACACAGTGTATATACAAAGATAGAATTAAGCAATAAGTTTCTTTACTATTTGCAATCATTAATACTTCTTGTGTTCCTGTTGTAAATATGCAGACGTGTTTTATGGTTGCATTTAGATATTATTCGAGAAGAAAAAACAATTGTTTTGACTGTTCAGTGGAAATACAAATTGTTAATTATTGGGACTATAATATTATTTGGAACTGTTATAGCTTGATTGAAGGAATTCTCGACAAATCCATCTTGACAATGTCATAGTTCTCGGATGACCAGTATGTTTCCCGTTTTAGATGGAACTTTTCATTCATGTAGGACGTTCACAGACCTTTATAAGGAGTATTCAGTTTGGATTCACTTCATAATAATGTAAGTTCCTCTCACATTTTCGTTTGTAACTTATTAAAGTTTGCAAAACATGTTGAGCTTGCTTTTTAAATTATTTGTTTGTGACTATATAGTCCTAACAATATTAACTCAATTTTATCTCATAAAATGTCTTTGGAGGGGTTAAAATATATATATATATATATATATATATATATATATATATATATATATATATATATATATATATATACAATAAAGTATTAAATGTTACTCAAAAGCACTCAAATAAATTTGAAAATGTCAATTGAAACTACATATGTGCATATTTTTTGCACCAGTTTCCATTGTCTGTATAAAACATGTATCATCAGGTAGTAGTTTATTCACAACAGTTAGATGGTGGTTTATTTCAACCATATGTCAATCGGTCCATACATGGGATCAAATCCTACAACCATGGACAAAATATCAGATAGACTCCCCCACTCAACACCTAGGAAAGTTTATAACGAATGAAAACAAGAGTACTCTTTAAATGGACCGTAGAACGTCCAACAAGAAACAATAACGTGTAAAGAAGAATGTAAACGAAAATAACAAAACCAAAATACTTATTCAGAAAATGTTTCTAATAAGCTGGTAGGAATAATTGGTATGTGTGGGAAACATCCGTTTGTAAACTGAATAATACGAGGGAGAAACGTGCCATCCATCATATTATATTTTGACAACCATATAAAAAAGTGGGCAAACAATAACAGTTGGACAGACTTTTGATTTAGGAAGACTTTATATCACACGAATAATATACACAAACCAAAGTATCATAAGCAAAGATACCAGTGAACATGCCATTTTATTTTGGCCGCAAACTTTTGCAAAAAAAAAAACCACAAGTTATGAGACATACAGAACATTAATATCCCACATTGAAGACAAACTTGAGAACATCAGAAGTGTCGAAACAACACAGCACAAGCACTTGTCATATGGTGCAGATGAAATAAATCGCCCTGTGGAGATCTCCTTCCCGATTGTGTCTCAGGTGCAATGTACAAAGCACATGAAAAAAAAACATTAAATCGCAACTGCAAAAGAAAATCTGGTGTGACTGGGAATCTGACGAGAACAGTCATGGATACAATATTTGGTAACAATAGGCTGGTTAATGCGTACAGCTCCGTCGTCTTGAGTGGAGATCATCATAGTTGAAGCAACCTTTCGTGACCACCCTCTCTTCATTAAATATTATGATGGTATGTAAAAGCAAAAATGCGTTGCCATGTAACTGAACCAAGCAGAAAAAATCTCCAGTTCGTTGATTTTAGATATGCACTGCACGATGAAAGCAATTACCGTGTTCACAGAGATTATGCTGCATACTGTGTCAACAACGTAATATGGCGTTTCAAAACCGAGAAGTAGTGTAATAACAAATTATAGATAGCCCTTAAGAATTTGATAAACAAAAAGCAAATCATAGCAGAAACAGTTACAACCAATGTAAGATTCTCTGTTTCAAATAGTGCTAAGAATATTACTCGAAAGCCAAACCAACAGAAAGATCTAGAAAAGAAAAAGCAAGAGCAATTTAAACGAATTGACAGGAGATTGGCTTTGACTACTAAATTTAATATATATCTCTTCTGTTATCTGTGCCACAATTTGATTTTCTTGCTTATTGCAATGCTGAACATTAATTTTCTAAAGGGAAGTGCTACTGCTATATGTACTTAACAGATGTTTTTTTCCTCCTCAACATAGGGTCAGTCACTATAGTTTTAAATCCTCCTTAAGTCATTCATAATTCATTTATTAGAATTGACCATTTATTTAGTTTATAAATTTATAAGAAAGGTAGCATATTTGTTTGTGTTTTGTGTGAGGCTCCTCCTTGCCAGTAAACAGTGAGTTAACTATGTGTGTATGTGTGTGTGTGTGTTATTGTAAAGTGATTTTTAATCTTATTTAAAGAATATTTGTGAAAAATATGTATTGGTAAAAATAATGTTTTCTCTGGTTCTTACATCAAATAAAAATAATATACAACTTCCGGGCAGATGATCTGAAATGGTTGAATGATATGGTAGATACAGGTATTTAGTTCCCTTTAAACATTTTTGCAGTGCTATACAACTAAACAAGAAGGCAAAACTGGAAATATGTTAATTAAACAGATTTCAAAATCAAAATTGCTTCTAACTGGTGTTTTGATACGGTGTAATTTGTAGAAGTCTGCAAAATGACGAATTGTAATCAATATCACGGTGCAAAACGCATTATATAGAATTATTTCGTCCGCATGATTTAAATTTCATTACTAAATATCAAGGGGAGGGGCAACGCTTTTACATCTGTTAAAGAGCAGAAAATAATATATCTTGTGAAATGCTGTTTAAATAACCTCTCCTTTCTTTACATGCCACCAATATATGTGATTTCAAGGGAAAATTGTAGAAAATAATAATAAAAACAATTATGCAAGAAGAAATGCACATCAAGTTACTAAATATTACTAATATGTGTACCCCTACTTCATGGACATTCCTGCTACCACATCGTAGCCACTAAAATGCATTGAAACATACTAAAACACACTCAAATATACCCAAATATATTAGTCAAATAAAGTTACTTATTCCAATTATCTAATGAATGTCATCGATATGTTAGCGATTATGAAAACAAACAATGCACATACTGTAACAATACCTTCCAGCTGCAAATCGGACTCGATGTAAAATGAAGTCTCATTTCAAAATTTGTTCACATATTGTATGATAAATTTCACATTTTTTTCACTTATACATAAGCATTATATGGTATTTTAAAGGTAGTTTGCAGTTGGCATGCGGTGATTTGCGGTAAATACATGGACCCCTGTAATTAGGGCAAAATCGATCTGACAATATACAAGAATAACCCAGAACAAACTAAAAATTCCTAAACCAAATGAAAATACCGGAACGAAAATAGATAAATAGTCGAAAACCTAAAATTAGTTTGGCGAGGTGTTTTATGATTTATTTGAAACATGTATAATTATAAAATAAAACTGACCACAGGGCCATACAATAAAACAAAAATCAGGGACAATATAACTGTATAAACTGATGTCTTCATTGAGCAACTGGATGTATTATCCCTATAACAATTCCAAGCAAGCAGCCCATTTTAGACACACCAATCCCTCGACACGTTGCGCCCTGATAACTCACGAACCCGCTTATAACTCGGGGTCAGGCGTGGATCCAATTTTTTTAATACCAGAAAATACCAAAAATATTGTTCCCTATTTCTTGTACTTGAAGACAATCGAGATCAATATTGGTAGCTGGAATGTTAATATATCGCTTGTTTTATGATCGAAAACGGTATATAGGACATGAAAAGTTTAATCAACATTTTTAAACTATCAACTTTTAATAAGAAGTCACATAATTGGTTATATTTTCTTTCCAAAAGACGTTCGTAGTACACCGTAATTAAAGATATTCAAGGACATTTCTATTAATGAAAATTTTACTTACGCCAAGTGTAGGCAGTACATTAATATTTAAATACCAATTAAGCAATTTTTCTTAAGTACAATTTGTGTTTCTCTTCATCTGTTAGTTCCTCTTAAGCGTAATCATTATAAATACAATGTATATTTAAACATTAAATGCGTCAGTCTACCATGACAACTATGTCAGCAAGCTTTTCGCTGATAACCTAATTAAGTGCAGAACGTGCTTTGATAACTGACTTGCGGAAGTATTGTATTGTCGTTGCACTGAATTTAAAGCCAACCTACTTTGTATTATCAAATTAATTATATCTTATGACTCAAATAAAGGAGGTGGAATAAAGAGGACTTTTTCAATGTTTAGAGGTCCCTCGGTAACACGTGCCCTCGTTTATATTGATGTCTATGTTTGTGGACCCCTTTCTGCATGAGTTATATTTTTTAAATCTAAAGGGGTGTGTCCGTGAGTCCGAGTCTCTCTCTCTGTCTGTCTGTCTGTCTCTCTCTCGCTCTCTCGTATGAAGAACAAACTAAATGCCAGAAAGGGAGAAAGTGAAACAGATCAAATTACAATTCAGTCCATATTCACAAAACTCCACAGCTAGATTGCACACACATACATACATACACACACACACACATACATACATACATACATGCACACACACACATATATACATACATACATACATACATACATACATACATACATACATACATACATACATACATACATACATACATACATACATAATTACATACATACATACATACATACATACATTCATCCATAAATGCATCGAAACATGCACGCACACACGCACGCACACACACACACACACACACACACGCATACATACAAACATACATACATACATACATACAGGTATATCTTGGAGCTCTAAATAGTGTGTTTCTTTGTTTATTTTATTTTTTTATCTCTGAGGTTGAATAATTGTTTCAGTAATTTGTGCATAAAACGATAATACAAATGTAGGAAAATTGTATAGGGACGATTATTTTATACACCTGGAACCTGATGTCCAGCCAGTACGTCATAATTTCAGTCAAATCTAGGTGTCAGATCGAGTAGCAAAAACAAACATTGGGTTTTTAAAAAAAAATGCTGGATAAATGATAGTAAAGGGAAACATTTCTTATACTTACCTTAATACGTTTTCCCCGATATCAGTTATTCAGTACTGATCGTGCCGACGTGTACTGGTGACTGTCGAAGCCTAAAAACATAGCTAAAGTTGTATACTTTCGGAATTCTCTCCGGTATTTCTTCGAGAGAAAAAAAAGCGTCGAATGTATGCAGTAGTTTAAAGTAGATTATATAGTTAACTCAGCGCGTCGTTTTACTCAGTTACAGTAAAATATGCATATTAAATGTATCTTTTATTGTATATTTATATATGTAGACCAGATTAGTCGTTAACTGATGAATTCAACCAATGCAAGCCTCCACTATCTCTATTATTAGACATAACTGTTCACGTGATTTGCATCCACTCTATTAATAACTACGAGGACTGGTAACGCTTGATACTCGTAGATGGTATAAGCAACACTAAATTGGAAGGATACGATTTTATTCGTTAACCTTTGGTTCTATTTCATTTCCATTGTTTTGGAATTGTGTTCTTGAAAACATAAAACGCATTAGTTTATAATACTTATAATTCAATTTCATCTATATCTTTAATTTGTTTGATAACTATTTACATTTTACACGTGTTGTATTGAGTATTGTTCTTTATTTTGATCAAATGATGTTCTAACATCATTAAGTTAATATAAATAAAAAGACAAACAACAATACAAATTGGAATGAAGCCTATGGTCTTAGTCCCGTGTTCAGATCTAAGAAAATAAATTGACTTCACTATGTTTTGGACATTTGCACTTAATAACATATTTATATTAATAATTTGAATAATATGTATTTGGCTGGATGAATACCTGAACTTTCATATATTGTTTCTGTAATAATTACTAAAGTAATATCAGTGTAACCTTAATTTATACTTGTGAGTATGTGCAGTGAATGGTGAAAGGTATGATTTTGATTAATAATCACATATAAGTATTTTTAATGAGAGCCTAATTTCTAATTTGTTACTTGTTACACTGAATGCCGGAAGTTTTGCATTACTCACAGTTATGATTGGCAAATTCTGACTGATCTTGTGAATGAGGTACACATATTTCATTCGTTCGCTATTCTTGTTTTTAAATCTGGACAGCAATCAATGAGGTGTGTGCTTAATATATGGCTCATTTGGTTCATAAGAATATCTTCAACCTTCTTCTGAATATTGTTCTGTTTTCGATTTTTTTCTCACCAACTTCACTTAAAATTCCACGTCCCAAAAGAGCCCGAGTATCATGCTGGCCATATGGAGAGTGCAAGGAGGATGCTAATAGTATTATATGTGAGGCATGTCAGATATGGGTTCACTACAGCTGTGAATATCTATCCAGTGAGACTTTCAAGTTTCTTGGTGAGACGGATGACCTTACCAGTGTCGGACCTGCACACTGCAGGAGATTGGACCGTCACCGTCAGATAACTTCTCATCTGGATTTCTGCAACAGGTACTGAGAACATGTTATTCCTGATAATACTGATACATTATCTTCAAAACTTATTGATGTTTTCTGTTCTAGAAATAACCAGTAATAACCAATAATTCGTTAATTTTTCATCATCCAGTACTGTATATACTCGCATATCACCAGTGTAAATTGGACACCCTGCAAAGTGAAGTTCCGTTAAAAAAAACTTAAAGTGGATAATTACTAGTCCGATAAATCAACGCCTCCAAATATGTGTTGAGGCTTATGAGCGATATGTGTATATTGCTTCCATTGTAAAACTAAAAGGCTATGGTTAAACATGTGCATTATTAATTGGCACTGAATTGTTAGGTAAATTTCGAATCTGGTTAATAACTAAGTCAGACAAAGACGTATAATTTTTTTTATATGATTTATATGATATAATACACATTTGTATTTTGCCACTTTATGACATTATGTGCCTGTTTGAGAAATAGCCATTTATGACGATAATCTATCGGATATAGAGATTGTAAAATATTTGTAGACATTTTAGTTACAATTTTGTGAGGTTTTAAATGCCTTTCTAAGATTCAACGAATTAGGAATTTGTAACCCACTTACCAGTCATGCATTATAGTATATGTTGCAAATCTAATATCTTTCTTTTGGTAATCAATGCAGGAAAGACACACACCTACACAAATAGTACAGGATTATTTTATCACGCCCTCCATGCAGTCAAGATTAAAACTTGTAGACATATATAAATTTACCACTTAAGATATGTTCAATATGTGTATTTGAGTGCATTTGAGTATATTTGAGTGTTATTGAATGTATTTGAGTAAAATGAAGCACCCTCTCGTTCTTATTATTTTAATTAAACATGGGCGGTAATTACTCATTTAGGACACCAACCAGGAGTTTATAATATAATATTTTGTTTGTCGGAAATTTCTCTGCAGAAAAGACTAAACATTTCTATGGTTGGATTGACAGTAAGATGAATCAAGGAAATATGAATGAAACAATAATCCTAGTATGGTTGTTTGATTCATCTCCTCTTTGTTACTCTTGGTCGATATGGGACAGTTTCGTCCATTACACCTTTAGTAATGAGGCCATATAACAAAGTTTAATGGAGAAAGAGAGTTCAGGGTACCAGACTAAATAACCATCTCATTCACTGAATACTTTCCCGTGACAATGCAGCTAAAAGAATCAATGTGTGCCTTATGCATGAATACAGTTTACTAGTACTATAAAAAAGTATCACCTTTCATCACGCCTCAACTATCTCGATTTTTAAGTATTTACCTCTTTAACGGACATATGTAAATACGAAAGCCAAGTCGGCTGCTCATTTGCAACCCAAGTTACCCATTTGATCTCCAGTGCTAGTCTAACTGTGACAGGCAGTCACCATACAAGGCAACCCATTTCCAAGCCTAACTCAAAAGTAAATCTCAACCACATTACAGATTTAGCTTCTGAGAGAATTTATAAATGCTAGTTTTATGATAATTAGGTTCATGCCTTCTAACTTAAAACTTAGGGATACGAAACTATCAATCCATATATATGCGTGTGTGTATGTATGTATGTATGTATGTATGCATGTATGTATGTATGTATGTATGTATGTATGTATGTATGTATGTATGTATGTATGTGTAGGTGGGATCTAATCACTATTTCAGTATTTGAGTTTTATTTGGCTATTGTTGCCATTGTTTTTGTTAATGACCTTTAAAATAGCAATATTAATAATAATTAAAAGTGTTATCAACAAGAAATAGAATGACCAAAAATGATATGAAGAGGCACAATCAAATGTAACTAAAAGACGCGATGGTCAGAATGTTTCGCGGATTCTTATACTGTATTACTTTTTTAAGTTTTGAAGACGAAAAAACATTCAAGTCTATATTGCATGTTTTCATTGTTAGTGGACTGACACGGGGTCAAGCACCCTGGGATGTAATGGAAAAACGAGTTTTCAATACAATATATAGAAAGCTATACATATTTTGTATAAAACACTGAGTCACTTAATGTTTAGTTTTGTTTAAATCTTGAAACTATTTTTCAAAACCCTATATCTTATTGTTTTATTCCAAAGTAGTCTCTGTTCTGCATCAAAATCAAAACAACGCACTGCTATTTCCAACATTCTAATATATGAATATGACAGCTATCAAACATTTCATACATTCAGACATGTGCTTAATAATGTCTACACTCAGATAATGAAATAACTTGAAGATGTACGGACAACACCCACCAGAAGACATAAAGACATCATCACTGAGAAGGTCAGTCCAGCCTTCTCTCTCTCTCTCTCTCTCTGGATAAATACGCAGAACAATAATGCGTTGATGACGGTATTATGTACAGTTGTAGTAGATGTATTTTGTTATTGTATTTGCAGGGTTTAAGAAATCATGAGACATGCATTTATCATTATTTACCAAAATCATGCACAATAATCTTAATTTATTGCAACAAATACTGGACTTGTATTTTTAATTCTTGGAAGAGAAGACAAGTGTTGTAACATTAGGCGCCCATGTGCATGATCGAAGGAGTACTAGATCAAGTTGACTAAAAACAATAGTCGTAGATGCAGTTCCTTTCACTGTCACGCTACCAGTGGATATGCATATATAGGTACTCCAGTCACATAAGTTTATAAAAGACTTCATCATAGAAGAATACACATGGGACTCTGGCCTTGTTTATTCGCTGCTTCATTCCTGTCATTCAGGAAAAGTTTGTGTGACAATTTTCGGTCATACTCTGCGGATCATCTGGACCATGTGATTATCAGTAATATTCATCATGTGCCTTTAAAGACTGATATTTATTTGTTTTCATTCATTATTACACCTTATACTATGTCTGTATTTTTTTAACTTGGACCAAGTTATTCTTTGACGACGTAAGGATGGTTACCATCAGAGCAAGTTTAATTATTTTGTATTTATTACAGATACAACTACGAATAATTGAACCTGCTATATATTATTTTTTGTACATTTGCTATCTTAAGTCCATAGTATAGCAACCCATCATAACAAATATTCATGCTAATGGAATTTTCTTCCTGAATTTTAATTGTTGCTGACTTAATTATTTTTGTTGCCATTCATTTTCTTGTCTTTAGTATTATTTCAGGAATATTTTTACTTTGGAAGTTGAGATTTATTTTGCGTATTAAAATCTGCATTATCATAGATAGAATACATGTAGTTCTGATTCACTTGTTTCTACTAGAATATATTTTCCCATATATTGTATTTATTTAAAAGTACACTATTCACTATTTTAAAAAAATGTTTCTTACAGAACGATACCTTTTTTGGCAATATTGTTGCTTAACAGGCCCTGTATCTTTTTTTGTCCTGATATTTCTTGAATTCTGACTGTTTTGGTAAATTTACGCAAGCTGCACTCAGTTATTACTCAATATATGTATTGTTCATACAATATATATATATATATATATATATATATATATATATATATATATATATATATATATATATATATATATATATATATATATATATATATATATATATATATATAGATAGATAGATAGATAGATAGATAGATATCGCTCAGTTTGTGAGTAGATATAGAATTTACGGAAGAGGAAGCTCAAACATATAATAGGTGCCTTCAACGCTTTAAAGCCAATCCAAAGGCTGACAGACATGAAGATTTCACAGAGTGAATGGCAGACTTTGCCATTTAGTTGAGTCATCTCCTGTTAAGGAAGAGCTAACAACATCCCATGCAACGAGATCTGTATCCAGATGTCATATATTTGTCACCCTACGACATGAGTGAAAGATGTCGGTATTTTCAGGAGAGAGGAAGGGTGAAACATTGTATGAATTAGGGTGATATGAAGCTACATGTTTACATGAAGGCAAATATCCCAAGGACTATGGTATATTAGGCTATCCGATGGTCCTTGAGAGGAGAAGCTGGACGGATTGCTATGAGATTGGGTTTAGCAACATCAATTACGGAGTTATTATCAATGCTGGACAGAGTGGGTGGCAATGTAGATTTGAAGGAGATATTATTAGCCGACTTCTACAGTTCTCGCCCAAAAGACGACGAAGATACTTCTGCATGGAATTGTAGCCTGAAAGACTTGATGAACTAAACCGTCCAAAAATGGTTAGTGAAGGTTAGTGAGACATATGATATGTTAAGGGCTATGACCTCAACATAACATATACAGACACTTAAGGATGTGTCAGGCCCTAAGTTGACTCAAGCTTGACATTTGACGAATTGAGAGCATCTTTTCGTACAATTGAATATGAACACAGACAAGGGGAAGATGAGCTAAAACGCACCAAGAAAACTATCCATCATAATATGGCATCCACTTCCACCACATCACACAACAAGGAGCTTAGTGAAACGAGGGATCTTATCCAGCAGCTGTCACATGAAGTGAAGACGCTTAAGGAGCATTCAGAATCCGTATCATCCTACAACCAGCAACACTATGGAAATCAATTTAGGGCTCCATACACACATCCAGACAATGCTAATGAGATGAGAGACCGAATATGCTGGCGCTGCGGGCAAATCGGGCATATTGCTTCTGTTTGTCTTGTTCGACTGGGCCATTCGAAACGGGATTTAAATTTCACGAGGTCTATGGCTGGTGGCAAGAAGGAGGCTCTCCAAGCGGTTGCCCCAAGAAGCATAAGGGAACTGACACGCTGGAGCTGGTAGGACAAGCTAACGATGTTTGTATTGTCATAAATGGTATTATAGTAAAATCACTGACTGATACCCGATCAGCCTATCAACAGTTAGCCATACATTTTACAACAAGCAGTTGAATACGCCTCAAACTGAGCTCATTACCGACCTTTTGAGTGTTGAATGTGTGACTGTAGAGATGTTACCATATAATGGTTACATAGAATTTGAAATATAAAGTATTATTCTGCCAAATATGGACAGACAACATTTCTAATGCTAGTGTCAGGCTGCAACTATAGTAGTCGCATTCCTGGGTTGCTAGGAACAGCTACCTGATGCATGCTCTAGAGGAATGCAAACGTAAGCATGGACGGCAATGACAATCAGTACTCCACCGGGAGCTATTTTGTGTGACTTGCAACCAGTGTATGTCGCTGATATCCCAGCATATGTGGTTGGAAGGGAACGAGTAGATGACCTTCTCAGTCAGATGACACCACTTCGAAAATCCTGTTCAAAGATGATCTACAAAAAGAAATAGAGCTCATAACGAAATTTGAAAACATCTTTTCAAGAAGTGAATCAGATCTGGGATTAACGGTAGCTGTAAAGCATTACATCAATCTGATGTACAGTTAGGTGAAAATTCTTCTACGCCAGTTACTTGCTAGCGGAGTGGTTCATAAATCACATAGTCCTTAGGCGACCAATGTTGTTTTAGTGAGGAAGAATAATGGAGAACTTCGCATGTAAACTGATTTTCGGCGGTTTAATGAGATGACAATCGATGATTACCATGCCTAGCCTACGATTGAATATATCTTGGACTGTTTGGCTAGATCTAAATATTTTACGGTGATGGATATGAAGTCAGGCTATGCTCAAATTGAATTAAACTAATCTCATCAGGAAAGGACAGCCATTACAGTGGGTCCATTAGGATTCTACCAATTTGAGAGACTGCCCATGGGGATTTGCGATGCACCCGGTACGTACCAGAGATTGATAGAAGAGTGCCTCGGATCACATGCGTGGTCCATGTATATGATATTGTCATTTTCGGTAAAAGCTTTGAAGAACATATAAAATATGGAGAAGGATCTGACAAGGCTTAGAGAGTGTGGTTTGAAGTTATCACACAATGAAGTGCCACTTCTTCAAGTTTAGGTTCATTTATGTCAGTCATGTTGTATCAGAGGCAGATGTTAAGGCAGATCCAACCACGATTGACAAGATCATATACTGATCAGCTCCACACAGCCCTGAGGAAGTGAGCAAATTCCTTGGATTTGTTGGTTAATACCGAAGGTTTATGAAGAACGTATCTAATATAGCCAAACCATTATCAAAATCAATCCCAAGCACTCTGAATGAAGCGGGTAAGCGTCAGATAAAAATTCAACACCGACATGGAAGTGGGGACCATAACAGGAGCAAGCCTTTCAACAGCTGAAGTATGCCCTCTCTTCACCACCTATTTTAGGCTATATTGACAATGGCCAGTCAACACGGCCTTCTTGCAGTTCTGTATCAGATTCATGATGGTATCAAGTGAGTGGTCAGCTTTGCCTGCAGAGGGTTAACAAAAAGCGCATCGACTGAAATTTGTGTCATTAAAGTGGACAATCACTGAGAAATTTAGTGATTACATTTACGGACTTTACTTTTATCTGTACATTGAGAACAATCGGCTCTCTTATATTATTACACTAGCAAACTTGATGCCACTGGTAGTTAAGGAACCTAAATCGAATGTGGATTAGACTTCCTTAACACAACTCAAGATAAAGAGACCTTCTAATACAATCATCACTATGTCTACGCTCATTACCTCTGAGATGTCAGGAGCAGTTAGCACCAGTAGGAAAGCATCAGTAGTAGCAGACGAATTAGGCCTTGGTCTTGGTAATGGCTTAAATCAGTTAAAACTCGTCCTGTTAGGTTCATGAACTTGTAAAACAACCATCCATCGGTTCTTCTCAGGTCCACACACTTTTCTTGCAAAAGAGATACTACCAAATGATTGCCAAATCAATTAAACTGAAATAATGTTTTCCATGATGATTGAATATGTACGTGTATGACTGCGTGGGTATTGATCCAAAGTATAAAAAGAGGCACTTAGTTTTTCTTTTTGGTGTTTTCCTTTTTTGAAATCCCAATGTAAATGTCACAACACATTGCAAAGTCCATTTTCTTTCGCTTTCATATACCGGCATAAGCTCTAATGCTGTTTCCTCTCGTGGTCTGGATTTCTTAGATGTCTTGTGAATTTTAGAGTTCAAGTCTTAAGTACCGCGCCATAAAGTAATTGGTTTCCTACCGGTTTGTGTTATTTCTGAGTAGAGACACTGACCACAATGTCAAACGAAAGAAGACAATCGTTTGTGAATCCATTCGTCAATTCAGTTTAACATCGCCCGTCTGGATCAATTTTCGCACCCCAGCACAATTTAAATCATCCAAACTCATCGACAAAATTTTGCACGTCCATCAATCCAAAGACTAGTTTCACATCAGCGATGGAAAAGCCATATTTACCTTCCGAAATGAAGCGGACACAGACAAGTGTTATTGGTGGAAAACATTCACATGGCCAAATACAACATCGTCCAAATTAGCTACTACCAAGACAAGATGTTTTTAGCTCGAACCATGGTCTTAAAGCGATCTTATGCAGACAAGACCAAAGCTGCAGAATGAAATAGAGCCTCCGAGAGCATACAACGACTAACTGTGGCATTTCTGAATTGCATATATTTCAAGACGTCTATCCTGGAGTGGTTCGTGTGCGTTGATGGTTCGAAGCCCCGACTTCCCACGGAAAATACATTCACGTCTATCATCTTTCATAAGCAGTTCGATGCCACTACTAGTATGATCCGATTTCTCAAATATAAATATGATTGTAAGAAATATGACCAATGATTTAAAACTCGGGAGCAACACATTCAATTAGGAGAGAGATGCCAAGGTTGTTTAGCGTCCAAACACTTCATTCATAAAGGAATAAAACAAATTCATAACTCTTTATGCCATCAATCCTTTGGAAGTTCGACGTGCTACGTACAACATCTCATGACTCAAAGCCAAGAGAAGAAAATTGTTGTTAATTATTGAGATTGCACTCTTCCTGAAGACTTCTCGTTAACACTAATATCACAAAGACACATGTTTGTCCAAGAAACAAACGGTGACCTTTATGTCGCCAAATCGTAGATCTTGAGCATTGATGTTGCATCCAAAATTACAAAACCAACTGGAGGATGAACAGAAGAGAAAAAACTAAGTCAACTTCACAATTTTTTTATTTAGAATGAACTCAGGAAACTGCCATTTATATCATTCATTTCTTAGACGCTAATCAGGATTATGAGAAGTGTCCAAAAACCTATATTTTATTATTGTTTTCATTGTAGCAAGATTCCAGGGGGACGTAAAATGTAATATTTCAAGGACCAAGCACTCTTACCGATTTTTCCCAATGTATCTTACCCATATCAACTACACTTGGAGCGAAGAGGACATCCAACGTTAATGAGAATGTCAGTTTTATTCTTAATTGACGGCTCACAATTTATATGAATACGATGAACAGTTTCTTCTAAAATACTGTTAAGAACAAGGTATCAAATACCACAACGTAACCATGAACGGGGCCATACTCACCTACATTAAAAGTACAAGTTAAAGATTATATAATTTATTTGGCTATGCCACTGAGTCGGATACCTAAAATATATGGAATGATAGAAATGGCCAGAAATTGCCAAATTATATTGATTTTAATACAGAACACTATCAACACGCCGTCCTCCGGCATTTGCCTAGGTCTCATAATTACGATCGAAACAACATGCACAACGAACAACAAGAAGCCTTTCAAGCTTGCTAAAACTTTTAAGTTTCTAACAACTTTGATCTTCAAAACGAAATTGTACAACTTTATTTTGGAAAATTTCGACAATTGTTTCTGCGGCACAGAGACATCAATCCTTTTGAAGGATGACTGTACGTTTACAAAAGTGTGCTCATAAGTCAATAGCAACAAATTCATGCCCAAGAACACACGAACCATCAAATCCTCGCAAACTTCTGAGTTTATCAGCAGTTGATACTCAACCAAAACTATGTATTGGTTACATTACATTACTATAGCATAAGGGAAGAAAAAAGGATCCAACGTGCCAGAAACAGAGGCGGTTTAGAATACCGCAACATCGTATACAAGTTTCATGGATGCTTTTCTCACGGATGTCCTACTTGTTACTATGAACGACACATGAAAAGTCAATTCTCGAATCAAACCATGGAATAAATGTACGAGAAAACGTATGAACGAAGCATGTAGTTAGAACACAAGGATACCGAGTGGCAGAAATGTAAGAGGTCTAATGCAATCAACGTTTCAAAACTGATCCCGTGTTTAGACACTGCCGAAGGTTACGACGTGGTGAACTTGTAACCTCTTGATCCACGCGACAATCTATGTGGAGGACGAACGAATACCACACGTTTGTTGTACGACTGGGCAAGTCTTAAGAAGAAGAATACATCCATGTATGATCGTTGTATCCTTTGGTGTCCAGATATTGTCCATTTTCTACAGAACACTCCGAATGTTTGACAGAACACATCGACATTGAACACATTCGTCCATTCGAAAGCTTGATCAAATGTAATGTTTTACCTACCACTACCTTGTGCCACACATACTTACTACCAAGTTGCCAAGGTAAACGTGTTTCCGTTGCGGCGTACCTGTGCAGAAACGTGGAACCAAGACGAATCTTGTCATCACATCGAGGAATAACGAGGTTTGACAAGAACGTGGGTCAGAATGGATTCTCTCTGAATACATCAACGCATTTCTCGAACTAAAACTAGAAGGTAGGAAATAAAGAAGTAAAATAAGACCAAACATGTCATGCAGTCATCTGTATTTATATTTACTAAATGATATGAATTAATAAAAAAATAAACAAAAGATTAGTCTAATTTGATATAAAAATATATTTAAATTTCTGCATTTCAACCCACCAGTGCCTTTTTATGAGCAGACGTTATTGAAGTACTTTATCTTCCGATGGTATAGACTGCACACAGGTCAGATAAGAGTATGCAATTCATTCCAGTAATGATCGTATTTCTGTTTAAACTAAAACGTTATTGAGGGATTTAAATATGCTAGGATAAAATTAGAACAACAATGACTTGTTGACAGTACAAAACGAGTTAGGTATATTGAGTGTGTGTGTGTGGGGGGGGGGACAAACACAAAAAGTTGGCATTTCATGATTTCTTGTGTCCCCGCTTAACTCTATTCCTCAAAAAACCATACTAGCCATGTTTATATAACCAACAATAATATAACAGTCTAATATAAAACTGCATTGTTTTAAAGATGGTAACACATAATAATTATATTTTTCAGGATGCATCACAAATCGACATATCGGGTTCGGGCACTTGGCACACATCCACCAATATATTGTTCGTTCTTGTTTAACAAAAGACACGTATTGATTTGAGTGGTATAATATTGATTTGAGTGGTATAATATTGATTTGAGTGGGTATAATATTGATTTGAGTGGTATAATATTGGATTAATATTGCCCTTTATGAGGAGGGTTTAATCCAAATATCGAAAGTAGATCCACCCGAAATTATGAGAATTAATATATAATAAAAGTGGGAAATACGAACCAGCTATTAAAATATTTATCTTAAACATAATTCTAACATATTACGATTTGAACCTAATAATTACAAGTATGTTGTACTAGACATCTATATAGACATAGTGGTTAATCATATGTTTGGTCTTTGCTTATGGAACCATTTGAAAGCCCCATCATGACCTTGACAACAACAATTCGTTTTAAAACAAAGAACTTGGTTAGATGGTTGCAACAAATTTTGAAACAAGGTCAAAATTTAGATCAAAGCGTGGTGTTTATAAAATAACAGTTAAGGTCAAACTATTTCCTGCAAAAAGTATAACCTCGAGTAAATAAATTTACATTATAATAGCATAAAATAGAATTTAAAAAATTAAAATTGAAAAACAATTATATTAAAATAAATATGAATTAAATCATATATACTCAGCACCTTTCCCCATAAAAAGAAAGATTTATATGATAAAGTTTCTTTTTACCATATATTAATTATACATGAATTTTAAGAAAATTATTAGAAGTTATCTTATGAATTATAAACAGTGTACACGGAATAATACATTTTTATAACTGGGAAATTCAGAGATAGTCTCGACCTTAGAATCTATAGGTTTAACTTGTCCATGTCCCACAATATGTCCTATAAAAGTAACACTAGCACGGCATAACTCACTTTTAGATAAATGAATTGTCAATCATACATCTGTGAGTCTGTCAAAAAAAATCCGAATTGTTGCTAAATGTTCTTTCCAGGTGTCGTTGTAGATGATGACATCATCGATATAAGCATCACAATTGTCTAGACCAGAAGTAATCATATTCATAAGACGTTGAAATGTACTTGGCGACCCTTTCATCCCAAACGGCATTGCTTTACATTTGTAAAATCCATCTGGAGTCATGAATGCCGACATTTCCTTTGCTCTTTCCGTTAGTGGATTCTGCCAAAATCAATTCAGAGGGTCACATTTGGTGACATACTTGGCATTCCAGATCTTATCAATACAGTCATCAATTCTTGGTAATGGGAATGCATCTGTTTTCGCCACACTATTCACCTTCCTATAATCAGTACACATACGGAAAGGTTTATCTGCTTTTGGGACAAGTATGCATGATGAACTCTAATCACTTTTGCTGGGCTCTATAAAATCATTCTTCAGCAAATATTGAATTTCCTTTTCCAAGTATTTCTGTATGAGAGGATTCATCCTGTACGGGCGTTCTTTGTCCTTGTACGAACATCTGGAAATAAGTGCTCAAATTCAAATAATAACTGTTTAAGATCAATTCTTTCTTGCTCTTGCAAATGTGAAAATTTCTGAATTCCGAAGATTTTTTACTCCATTGAGTGGTCAGGTACAACTCAATTAACTGCATGTTTAACCCTGCTATCGCTTTCAATATAATGGTACTCGTATGATTTATTTAGATCCAAGGAGCACTAATATTATAATTTAACTCATGCGTTTTCTTCTTAACTTTGTAACAGCCGTAATATCTAAACCGAAGAAAAACTTGAAGAATCAGTAAGAGAGACAAAACTCCATTATTACCAAATTTAAAAGTTCTCTCCGCTATAGTTCTGTCAAGCCATGATGTGAATCTGGACTTGAATTGCTCAATGCCAAATTCAAACATAATATGCTGGAAAGTTCCAGACCTAAAATTTGACCTTTGATCCAATTGGACAGAGTTGGAAAGGTACTTGCACTACTGTTTTAGATTTTATATTCCTGAAGAGAACTGCCGTTGGAAACCTTGTTGACGTACACATAATTGTCAACAGCTATTGGTTACCTAATTTGGTCTTAGGTAAAGGTCCAACACAATCTACCATAATTCTACTGAACGGTTCGTCAAAGGCAGGAATAGGTTGTAGGTGAGCCTTGGGAATTTTCTGATTTGGCTTACCTACCATTTGACAGATATGACACGATCTACAATAGTTACTCACATCACTTTTGATTTTGGCAAATAGAAGTGAGTTAATATCTTGTGATACGTTTTACTGATCCCTAAATGACCAGCCATTGGTGTTTCATGGGCCAGACGAAGTATTTCCTGTCTGTAAGGTTTTGGAACTACAATTTGATAGTTCACTGACCATTCGTCATCAGCAGGTACCTCGGGAGGTCTCCATTTTCTCATAAGAATTCCATTTATAATGAAATAACAGACAGGAACTTCAGTAGCTTCAGTTTCACTAATGGCCTTCTGAAACAAACAGGAGAGCTCGGGATATTTTTTCTGTTTAATGATAATTTATTGTCGTTTATCACCGTGATTAGAATAAAGAGAATGAATCGTTAAAAGAGGATCACTGTGATCAATACCTTCTGGTTGGTCCAAACAAAGAGTGAAAGTGACCTCATCAAAAGCCTGACCAATACACATAAAGGAATACGTTTCTTATCAACATCATTCTCGAGAGCTTTCTTTGCCATAGCTCTGGTAACTGCATAAGCTGTATATACACCAGGGAATTCTTTTTCAATTGGATCTACTTTCTGCTCCAAGCATGGCTTGTCAGTTACAAGTGGATTAACTACAACCTTGTCTCCAGCTAGGTCATTGCTGAGTAATAAATGAATCCCCTCAACGGGTAAAACTGAGACAGTTCCGACTGTCACAAGTCCTGAAACTAAGTCTGATGACAAATTTACACAGAGGAGGGGAATATTAACAAAGCCGCACTCTACTCCTTGAATAAGAACACTCTCATTAGAACAAGACTTTTCAGAAAAAGGCAAGGTACCTGACAATAGAAGACTCTGAGAAGCTCCTGTATCCCTTAAAATTTTGATAGGGATACGATTGGCCGAATCAACTAAGAATGATATAGAACCCTTTGATATGAATGGTCAGAATTTAGATCAACACCTGGTGTTTATAAACTAACAGAAAAGGTCAAACAATTTCCTGAAAAAGTATCATCTTTAGTAAAGAAAATTACATTATAATAGCATATAATACAATTTTTAAAAAATTAAATTTGACAAACAATAAAATTAAAATAAATATGAATTAAATCATATATCCGTAACAAGTACAAGATCAAATACCACTTGTGTCATCATGTAGAGTACAACATCCCATAACACTTGTGTCAGCATATAGAGTACAACATCCCCTAACACTTGTGTCATCATCCCATAACACTTGTGTCATCATGTAGAGTACAACATCCCGTTACACCTATGTCATCATCTAGAGTTCACATGAATCATTAGCATACGTGACAATGCCTGCTGTACCCAGTCTACAGAGACATTCATGGTCTTAGTGGTCCACTCTATATAGTGTCAGGTCAGGGCATCTTTAAATGTGACAGAAGTATTATGAATTTAAATCTGCAGAGTAAGAAAAAAGTTAGAACGACAAAAACAAAGAGCATGGAGTGAAATGGAAAATACAAATGTATAAGAGACAAAAATGGAAACGAATGAACTTGAATGCACCTTTATTTATATACGATATTATAATGAAAAGGAAGTGTAGCTAATTAAAATATTTATACAGCACTAATTTTAAAGCAAAAGCCGTAATGTATGCTAAATGTTGGGGTCCATATTTGAGGGTAGAGGATGTAAATATTTTTTCAAGGCCAAACATAGTTCATCTCTCTCTCTCTCTCTCTCTCTCTCTTTCTCTCTCTCTCTCTCTCTCTCTCTATATATATATATATATATATATATATCTTTGTTACAACAATCTCACAAGTATTCGCTCCTTATTGCAATGAATATTACGTTAAATTTCAATATGGCGGAATTTAAAATAAGTACGATATCTATCCTAAATAGTGATTCATGTTTTCAGTTTCGTCATAAATTTGTATGGATGGCACAATTTCGATACTTGTGTCAAACCTTCCTGGTAAATTACATAAATTTTTATGGATGGCACAGTTTCGATACTTGTGTCAAACCTTCCTGGTAAATTACATAAATCTGTATGGATGGCACAGTTTCGATACTTGTGTCAAACCTTCCTGGTAAATTACATGGATGAGAACAAGGGCGAATGCAAGATTATCTAACTCATTTGAACACGTCATTTATTACAAGGAAGAAAAAATACACGGCTGGCAAAACACAGAACCAGAGATTGCGAACCAATACCTCGAATTTCACGCTTATAAAAATATATTTATTCTGAATTAATTTCATCAAAGCGATAATATTTGAAATTGAAACTATATTTTTTGGTTATATAAACAGGAGTTGTTATGGTTATTTCAGGAATAAAATGAAGCTTGGAGATAAGAAATCTGAGAATGTCAAATTCTTGACTTTAACAACTACCCCATGCTCCAAGCCCTGTTGTGAAGTTAACAAATTCCTAACTGTTCTAAGTTTGTAATTGTCAACACTGTAAAAACTGGGTGTTTTACATGGAAACAAATTACACCCTGTTATCCATCCTCCGTGCAATCATCAGTGTAATCACCTGGTAAGGTATTTCTTTTGGATGAGAGCTCATTAAGGCCTAGCTGGACAGTTTATCTGGTGAATTGTTATCCGACAATGACCTACTGCAGAAAAATGATAATAACTTTTCACTGAAGATACAAATAAAAACAAACTAATGATTTTTGTAGAAAGCATACATGTGCAATTTTGACTGCGGCAATCAGGTTAATTCCTGATGCAAATGGTGGCTTTTATACTGAACCAACACTGCCACCAACCCCTAAGGTTTACATTCATTTTTTTACGGCAAAAAGCTATTTTGAATATTTTCCTGTGACAAGGCAGCTAAAAGAATCAGTATGTTCCTTATGTATGAATAAAGTTCACAAGTACTATAACAAATTAGCATTCTTTTCATCAGCCCTCAACCATTTAGATTTTTAGCAGACACGCATAAATACGTAAGCCAAGTCGGCTGCTCATTTGCAGCCCAGTTCACGCATTTGATCTCCAATGCTCGTCTAACTATAATAGGCAGTCACCAATAAGCCAACCCATTTCCAAGAACAACTCAAACTAAATCTAAACCGCATTACATATTTAGCTTCTGTGTGAATTTATAAATGCTAGGCTTGTGATAATTAGGTTCACGACTTCTACCCTAACAATTAGGGAGGTATCAAAATACGAAACTATCCAGTGAGACCTTATATGTGAATGATTTAGATATGAATGTTAAAACTAGTAAGTTTTATTTAGTGACCGTACTCAAGGTTTTCTCGATGGCAGTGGTTTACAGAGATCGGTGAGATAGGGTTGACTACCAGTTAAAGTGCATCTATAAAATTATGGTATCTAATATATGGTGAAGTTTTGAAAAAGGACATATGTTACAAATATTCTATATTAAATGATATAAACAATTAGAATATGAAATACGGAATTAAAATGCTATTTGTACATGTAATGGATATATTGATATTGACAACACCCCTTAATCCCCAGGGAAGCTACAATATGATGCATGTTGTGCCCAGTTTGCTGTAGAGATCTTCCTTGTTCTCGTTACCCGTGTTATTTAAGTGTCTGGTCAGAATACTTTGAAATACCAGAGACATGAATCACTCTTTAAGAACACACGGTACTAATGGTATGGAACAATTGGAACCAGCTCGGAAATTGGGGAACCTAAACTAGAGTATATATGGGTTAGGCCTACCAGGATTGGTTAATAATGTAAGCTATGTTGTAGGAAAAAGAATCCTTTGAGAGCTTATCCTAGTTGTAAGTGAATTTGTTTTAGAGACATTGTTTTATTGAGAGAATTTAAGTCCTTCAACAGTCTTGAGTTTGGACAATTAGCACATCCTTTCCGCTACACAGAATCTGACATCCTGGTTTCATCTCTACTGATAAATACAGGTTTGATCATGAGCGCTCAAAAATGTTAAGTTATTGAATTTTTAATATCAAATGTGTTTGCATCGGTTTATTATGGGATCTGGATTAATACTGCGAGGCCTTGAAGAATAGACAAGGAACAGAAATATGGTAATAATGGATTGGGGTATAAGAAGGTTTGAGAAAAAGATAAAACTGCAGAAAATGAACTGACGTCTCAGATGCATTTATCAGATCAACATACTCTCGTTCTCTTCTCTAATTTCATTTACCAATTTATTTATTCATTTGTTCATTAGTTAGTTTTTATTTTTAATTCTATTTTACTATATTTGCAAATCAAGTTTAATAACTTTTCACAATGTATTCTATTGACGGTAAATATCACTGGAGGAAACTTTGAATACAATGGATTTTGATACACAGCATTAAAATAGAAAGTATTGTAATTATTTAAAATAGATATTTAGTTTGTTCATTGCTAATTTTACTTTTCTGTTAAAGCAAAGAACGTAAATAGTGCTAGAAACTGGAATCATACTACATGGAAACGGGATAAAAATGGTTACACAAAGTCAAACATATGATTAATCAGCGTGCGTATATTTGAAATTAGATCAATATACCACCTGTTGCAGGATACCTGTAATTCCTTACCTCGCTGTTTTATTTTTATGATATGTTCAAATTACACCATTGAGGAATTCAGAGTAAATAGAATACTTAATCAAATAGCTCTTTTTCCTTACAATTTCATGTAACATTGTTGTCACAATTTCGGATAATCTTATTTTCAGCAACTTCCTTGTAATGGGCAAAGCTAAATCCAATATTATTCTATTCAACTGAACATGCCCTTTTATATTACAAGGAAGAGAAAATAAATGGTGGCTGTGTGTCGAAAAGCCAAACCCGAGATAGTAATAATTATTCTGAGCTATCATTTTTAAAACTATATTTTTTTAATTTTTCTTTTTTTGATCCTTTCATAGCCCATTCCCCACGCAATGTTTTTATATTTCTAATTGTTCCTTATTGGTTCATCAAACCGACATTTCGGACACATTTTATCACTTCTGTTGTATTTTATGGTGACCTGACCTGACCATCAATAGCGTGGGTAGCGAGAACGATTAAGATATATGCGTTGTCCTGGGTACAACATGCATCATCATGTAACTCAATATTAACTCATGGATTATGGGATGATGTCAATATTAATTTATCCTATACATCACAAACTAACACTTTAATTCTGTATTTCTTATGAGAGCCATGCATTACGGGAAACTCGGTGTCGAGCAATCGCCCCGACAATGTGATTATTTGATCATTTCAACATACGTATATAATGAACAACACGACAACATCAATTAATGCTGCCTAACCAGGGAAGGAAGATCCTCTTCTGACTGGTTTGAAGGCATTATAGCCGTTTCTATGGAGTTGTTGGACCCATGGAAATATCTGGTTTTGGGATGGATATATGTATTTCTGGCTGGGTGTAGGTAGCTCAAATTCGGGGATGGACTAGGTATAGTCTGCTTTCGATATGTCGGGAATTTCATGTGTTACTGCAAGAAGTATTCTCACCGGCGATGTATACATTTTATACCGGAAATATTTTAATTTCTAATTGTGTTCGTTACTCTAGTGATGTTTCTGGTGCTGATGTTTCAGAACAGACCTTTCTCGTGGGCGAAAAATACGAAACTCACAGAAGATTTATCCAGTCGTTCCGGAGTTGATGTTGCATAGCTGGGCGGCGTGAAGTCTGATAGTCGCAACGGTTTTGGTGCGAGTCTATCTCGTGGATCATAATTATGCTGAGTGACACATTTATTCATGACATTTTCCCCTGTGTTTTATTCTCCACCAGCTTGTATGAAATGGAGAGAGAGAGAAAGAGAGAAGAAGAAAAAGAAAAAGTTTCGGGGTCTCTTAAAAGAGGGTGTCTCTCATAACGGTGTAAATACTGTTACATCTTGAGAATTTGTCAAGCGGAAGTTCTTCGGGGTGCTGTAACGACACAAGCCTCTTTGAGATTCCGACGTATGAACTATTATCAAACAGATCGCCTGGTTTTTATATCAGTTCTTTAGGACATGGCCAAATATGGCCATACGTATGCTTCTTACGTTTTGCCAGAATCTCAAAGTGAGGCTTTGTAGCTTCTTACAGACTATCGTGAGGGTCTATGTACGTCATTGGACAGACAACTCAACCACGTCAGTGCGTGAGGCTTATAGCATAGTCAGGAATTTTAGGCATGCGAAGTGCAGTAACTTTCACATTATAACGAGTGTAGTTTTTGCTGACTTATGATACAAGGGAAATATATAGAGATTTGCCTTTGCTCATAAGGCCGCAATCTTTATTAAATAGTATATAATTGTAATACCGAAAAAAATGGATTTAATCTTAATACATTTTAATAGAAAAGTACTTCCACTATAATTTAATCAAAAATTACTTTTAATACAATTTAGAGAAAATTTCAATATTATTACTTGTACTAAAAAATTCTGTCCTAACACTTCATGTGAAGTTAAACGTTTGTAAAAAATTTACAGAAGAAGAATTTCATGACTTGGAAATAATTTCAAAATAATTGCATTAAATAAATGGAATGTCTATACTAATAATCGGAAGGCTGCAGAGAGAGTTGTGTATTGTTTATTTATTTATATTATTATAGGTGTGTTAGACCTAGACTGAATTAATGAATGAGATACCTGACTGCTACACTGTATATATTAATCAATATGCGAGATTTAATAGCTACGTTGTATCTCTTGATGAGACCAGACTGTAATATTGTATTAATGTAACAGTCGCTTCTCAAGAAGACGAGTATATACACCGCATGAATATTCATGGGGTGGGTGGGGGAAAGCTAAAACTCAAAAGGACGGAAAGGCTGTAGCAATGTATACTGCACAATGGATTTGTAAGAAGTCACGCAGATCCCACCTCCATTCCTGCTGACAATCAAACGTGTTACTAAGTCACGTCGCAGAAGCACACGATTGTTCATTTGTCAACTTCCATAGCAACAAATGACATTAATGACAACAGCCACTAACACATCTCACATATATGGTAGTTATCCAGGGCCACGACATAGCCACTCGCACGCCTAAATTCTATGGTAGTACCTCAATGGCAAGACATAGCTACTGGTACCACTATTACGTATCTTAGCTCAGTGCTTTGGTGCCATAGGTGTTTCGGAAGTTGTCACAACTAAATTCCGCTGAGCGTTTTTGTTCTCAAGGTTAAACACATGAATTTGTAATGCGTCGTCACTGCCTTTATTCGTCCAACTCCACTGTGTATTAAATTAAGCAACTCTGATGTCACAAGTCTGTTATGTTATTTTTTCTTAGACTGCATTATTGCACAATCTGTACAGCTAAACTGTATTTAAGTTGGTGTTCGATCATGGCAGACGGAGGGGTGACGGGGGACAACCGTAAGGCAAGAACTAGGAGAGGCCAGGGTGTTTATTACCCCAGGGCCCGTTATCGCTCTATACTGCCATGTGTACAGTTATAATCATTGGACTTAGGATCAAGGTAACTCAGTATTAGCGTGTTCTCTAGTGGCATTTAAGGAATTTCGACATATGCACGCATGCTTTCATCAGTGTTTCCCCCCTCCCCCCCCCCCCCCGTTGCTTGGGGCATATTTTATGACATAACTATCACAGACTGGTAAAGTTTTCAATAATTCATAATGCACTCTAACAGTACTTCTATCAATATTCATTCATAAGACACATACGAATATTCTGTCTGACTGTGATACTGACATTAGTCAATATTACGTGTCATTTACAGTAGTTGCAAGTATATACAGTAAGGCGGATACATCCGGTTCCTATGCTATTTATAACTCCAAGCATCACAACATCTGCACATTGACCTAGTCTGATAACGCATACTTGGTTGCAGTAATGAATCATTGATGTTGCTGACTCAGACCTACTCCAGACAGGTTTCGGTATCGGCTTCCTTAGTTGATGAGTAAGTCCAGAATATTTTTCAGGTCTACAAATATCCCCGTTAAATCTACTCAGTTACAGTGTCTGCTGTTTGTTTACAATACATGAAAAATATGCAACATCAATGCCCAGGGCCGCCCGCTGAATTATTTTCGGGTGTGTTTGTGGCTGTGAGTGGGTTAGCAAACTCGTAGGGGTCAACTATTCAATTTTACTTACGTCGGCCAAAATTTGTTTAGATGTGAATTCCGGGTTAGGGGTTAGTTTCCCTCCCTTTGCCCCTATGTGCTAGCCTCCATGTCAATAACATGTGAATCAAGAAATGCTAATTCGATATCACAATTTCATGCAGTTATTGATATATATGCCGAGGCAATTCGATATGTTACCGTTACTTCTCTTATTACTGCTGAGTCTACGACAGTTGTTTTTGATTTAATGTCAATTCTCAGCGCAATACGGGTGGCCTTGTAATTACGCGGTTTCAGATAACTCAGTTACTTCCTATATTATCTCCCACAGCAACATGCAATCAGTACAGCTTGGGCAGATTAATACGACATTGGCCAATTCCTTTAAAATGCGGTCAATAAAACTGATACACATTCAAGATCGTTAGTTGGCATAAACGCGACATACTATATAACATGCATGCGGCTAGAATTGTGTATATAGACTGGGAGGTGTCCCACCATAACAACTGGATAACAAATAGCATTTATAGACATTTCAACTTAACATGGCATAAGCTATTCCAAGTCACAAACGCACTTATCATGGATTTCACATTTCGGCTAAAATGCTAAATTTTCCATAATTATATACTCAACTATCAAACTTGCCGTTTAAAAGTTACTATATATAAGTAGTGCAAGAGAGTCCTTGGTCATTTTTGGCAGTCAACGTCAAGCATTATAGCATGGTGTCGTTCTTTTCCCGCAGAAATCAGTCCGTAATTAATATGAATATTTATTTATGTTGTCACTCGAAAAAATATAAATGTATCTCACAATCATTTCCCCCGTGTCCTCAGGCTTGTTTAAATCGTCAGCCTCCATCACAATGAAGACAACCAAGATAAAAACAATGTTGATATTGATTACAGAAAAAAGGGTCTTAAAAATATGGAATAATACACGAAAGGATGAACTTAAATATTTAGGGAGAATTAACAATAACAATAACGACGGCTAGTTGCTTGCCTTGTCGTTTCTTTTTAATACATGTACAGTTCACACGGTTAGTTCAGTGGACAAGGAAATTGTAGAAAACCGTGGAAGCACAACCCAGACTCATAATCAAAGGACTGCATATAGCATACCCATCCAGCCCGGCTAGGATCGGCTGCATTCGATCCATTTAACTCGTCTCCTTTGCCTGTTCGCTTTTCTAAATGTTACCACTACTTTTATTTCGTCTCCAACATCATATTACATCCATTTTATTTTAAATACTTGTCGCTTGCTTGCACGTGACAAATTATTTCTTCATCACACACCTAGCTGGGTGTCGTACATGATAACGAGTATATTGGGTTTTAATTAGCTCATTGTTTAGATTTTCCTCTTCTAATCTTCCTCCAAAGAATGCTTACATGTAAGATAGCTATCCTATCATTATCACACCATCTTTAGGTAATATTTCAGTAAATTGTTTGAAAGAAACCCTCTGACAATGACACGGTGTCTAGAATTTAATTTTCACTATGATCAAGTCATGCAGGGTCATATCAGGTAAACCAAACGAGTTTTCAATGGAAGTGAAGTGTTCGTTTCAAATAACAGACCAATACGTGCTTGCACTCGATCCAAATTCCCCAAACACTCAGTTCCATCCATCCATCCACGGAGAACCTCCCTCACTGCATCTGTTCATGTTAAGTAAAAAGTAACTTAAACAACGACCCTGTTTTTCAACATTGCCTTCAAGCGCAGTCTCTGTACAAATTGTCAACTTCACACATTTAATGTTACATGAACATTTTAGAATATGGCTGAAGAACAAAGGAGAAAATATTATAAACTAAAAAGTCGAAAGCATTATATAAGTTGTATGTGAGAAAGTTTGTTTTTTCATGTTAAATTGCGAGTTGAACATAGATTACTACATAGATAGAAGACAACCTTTATGATGGGGCCCCGTGTGGCCGAATGGTCTAAAGCGCTCTCCGCTACGGATCACTGCCATCTTTCTGCGTGGGTTCGAGTCTCGGATTCAGCCAATGTTGGTATGTGAGAAAGGTTGCCAGTAGCTTCTCGTGGGTCGGTGGTTCTTCCATGGTTTTTAACGGGATCTGCCTCTACCATTAATATTGGCCGCCATGTATAGCCTATCTTGTGCTGAAAAATGGCGTTAATCCCTACAACAACAACTAAACCTTTATAATAGCTGCCATGTTATAAAGCTCTTCACGTACACCTTCAATTATTCAGACTTTTCATGAGAGAGAAAGAGAGAGAGAGAGAGTGAGAGAGAGAGATTTCTTGGGGGCAGTCTTGAAAATATTGAAAATGGCTGTAAATAAACTTCCATTTAATTGTTTTCTATCCTGTCATTTTGTTTCAAAAATGTTTGGTTGTATTACAAATGGGCGCGATTACTCCTTTTAAAGTATCGTATACTGGTATGCACTGCTGTCAATAAATAAGCCATTACCGCTTATATGAAATACATATAGAATTTGAAGGGTTCGGTATGAATGGTCACACTATCAGGACATTATTATCATAGTATTGACTCGAACATAACATCATTAAAGTGTATCATTGTCTTGCCACTTGTCTTTAATTTTTTAAATTGTGTTCTATTTAATTATCTACATGTTTTGCACCATAAATTTGAATTCACTTAAACTCATCTTGTTCAACCACCATGTGGCAAATGTTACACATCAATAACTGTCCCATAACTTTGAATTGATCCTGCTCCACCATCGGGTGGGAAACCTTATGCAGGAACATGTTTTGTACCATAAATTTGAATTGGCTTTACATGGATTCATTCAGCCGCTGTGGGTATGTGAGAAAGCTTGCCAGTAGCTTCTAGAGGGTTGGTGGTTCTTTCCGGGGTTTTCCCGGGTTCTTCCTCCACCATTAATACTGGCCGCCATGTATAGCCTATCGTGTGCTGAAAAATGGCGTTAAACCCCACAACAAACAAACAAACAAACAAACAACATGGATTCATCTTGCTCCACCACCGCATGGAAAACCTTACACAGGAACACATTTTGAACAATAAATTTGAATTGGCTTTACGTGAATTCATCATGCTCTACCACTAGGTGGGAAACGTTATACAGGAACATGTTTTGTACAATAAATTTGAATTGACTTTACGGGAATTCATCCTGCTCCAACTCTAGGTGAGAAACCTTATACAGAAACATGTTTTATACAATAAATTTGCATTGGCTTTATGTGAATTCAGCATGCTTCACCACCGGGTAGGAAACCTTATACAGGAAAATGTTTTGTACAATACATTTGAATTGGCTTTA
Source organism: Sinohyriopsis cumingii (assembly GCA_028554795.2). Classification (NCBI taxonomy): domain Eukaryota; kingdom Metazoa; phylum Mollusca; class Bivalvia; order Unionida; family Unionidae; genus Sinohyriopsis; species Sinohyriopsis cumingii. Next base: position 99,004,550 of record CM068838.1, read on the forward strand.
CATGAATTCATCCTGCCCCACCAACAAGTGCACGAGTTTACACCATAACGTTGTTTCGTACCTTAAATTGTATCGACTTGTATTCATCCTGCTCCACCACCGCATACTCAGTCTTTCACAGGAATATTTGTACCAAAATTCTGAATTGAATTTCGTTTATCCTGCTCCACAACCAAGTGGGAAATCGGATACAGGAACATGCTTTTTTTAAACACTGATTTGAATTGACTTTACTTGAATTCGTCTTGCTCCACTTTCGCGTGGGAAATCTTCCATACGAAAATGTAGTGTCCTATATATGTGAATTAACGTAACATGAATTTATCGTGCTCCACCTAAGTCGGGGAAATCTTACACGGAAACATATACTGTACCACAAATTAAAATTGACTTAACTTGAGTTCGTCCTACTCCACCGCCACGTGGGAAATGTAACCCATGTTTTGGACTATACATTTGAATTGGCTTGAAATGATCCTGCTCCATTACCGCCTGGAGAATCTACATAGGAACATGTTTTGTACCATTCAATGAACTGATTGGACTTGAATTCGTCCTTACACAGGAATAGTTTGTACCCTGTAAGAATATTTAGCATTTTGTTATAAAATTTTATTTTTATAAACCAAAATAAATAAGTCAGCATAGTTGAGTCTCTCTCTCTCTCTCTCTCTCTCGTGTTGCACAATTTAAATTGTAGCATTTAAATGTTCGAGAGCCTGGTAGTTGAAAGGATTTAATGTAAAGTGGAGATTGTTGCTACCATATAAATGTCAAACCACTCTCAAAGGTCGTAACATGAAACTTGTATTATAAAGATTTCAAGCAATATGAGAATGCTTATCATATGCTCAACCCTTACAGTCTTCAGTAGTTTACCTGGCGTTATTGATATGCAGCACACCTGTCAAATTCCGACTAATAAAAGGAAATCAAGGACATGTTCATTTCTATTCCATAGTGTTGGGTGTTGGGGTTGGGGTAAACTGTAATGCATAACAGGCTAATAGACTTATTGTTTGAATTAATCTTTATTATCGATATTTATTTGAAAAACTAGATATCTCATAAATTATAAAACAATATCTGATAACATTTTACATATATCTCATACGCTCAACAAGATCGTTTCCAAGTGTTATGAGATAACATATAAATCAAATAAGATATGTTATAGACATAGTTAAGTGAGATATTTTACAAAGAATACGAGATTATGACATACTTTATGACAGGGTTGTGTAGCATACGGTCCGTGTGCCAGAATATGACCCTCGAAAGATTTATGTCTGGCCCGCCATCTTTTCATAACTTGCATGAACGCCTCTGTAAGCATGAAAACATTGCAATTTGACTAGCAGCAGAGAGGGCGAACAGACCCAAGAATTCCGACAAAAAAAATAAATAAAACCTTCATGGAAATCTAATCCGCAGAAAGGTCCAGATTTTTACAAATAAACGCTTCCTTGAGATGTTTTATTTTTGTAATGGCCGATTAGATTAATAAAACCTTAGTTTGAAATAGTAGCTGAAAAATAAAGTACTCTACGTGCTTATTTATTTTTGTTTTTTCCACCAGACGACCAACATTGGTAGGCACCCTCTCTGCTGCTATTAATTAAAAAATTGTTATGTTAAAATAATGATACATCCAAAATCTCATAGCGCAAGAATAGCACGAAAAGGATTAGAAGCAATTAAAAAATGTCTTCCCGTGCGCGATTCATTTAGGAAAAATCTACAAGCACAGCAAGAAACACAAGATGAGTACAAAGAAGACACTAAAAAATTGTTTAAACCCGTCACTGCAGCTACTGAAAAGGTTACAGCTGTCATCAAAGAACATTTTCTTCCGGTATCAAGACAAACAGCAGAACAAGCTGAAAAAATAGCAAGAAAAACTAAACAGACAAAGAAGATTTTACGAGATCTTCCAACTGATATAGCTGCGGCCCAACCTCCACCTGTTGGTGAGGAAATACTTGAAAGTATTGGAAAACTTCGTGCTGAAGTCACCGGCGTGAAGAAAGAACATACACCTGAACCCTGGCCAGTAAAAGAAAATATAATATTTATTGGAAGATTCAAAGAAGGGGTTGTTGAAGAAATTAGAAATACTGAAAGAGAAAAATTACCCGAAAAAATATTAGATTATATATCTGACAAATCTGGTATTTTAAACCACACTCACGAAAAAACAAAAAATGATGATTTTCTTAAATGGATATATCGTGTATATGCAAACAAAAAACAGGTTAAAAGTGATGATTTGGAATACAAGGCTCTTTATGAAGAAGTAGAAATACTTCATAGAGAGAGACTGTAACAACTAGAACAAGAAGAATTCTCCCAGTATCAACTTCTTCCACCTCTGCAACAAATAGAACAAGAGCAATCTTCTTCACCGCAAAAACCATCTGGAGAGAAAAGGAAGCAGATGGCAAAAGAAATGAAGCGAAAAGCAGTAGAAAAATGGAAACAAGAAGAGGAAATATTAAAAAATGTAGAAACTTAACAACGGGAGAAATTACGTTCACTGGGTAAAGAAAGAGATCCTGGTGATGATCCTCCGAGCGCTGTAGGAAGTGGTTTTCTGACTGCATCGGGAGAAAACAATTGTGTTTGTCCTGATAATATCATTAATGATGTGTCACGGTTAGAAGTTCTCATAGGAGGAAAACGTGCCGGAAATAGTTCACCAGAAATAATTAATGAAGCAGATGATATTTGTCGGCGATTATTTCAAGGTGGTATCATGGATATCGGCGTTTACCGAAAACATATCGATGAACTTGTTGATGACTAGTCGTTAGATAAATAGTAAATAAAATAAGATGATAGTACACAATAATCATCGTAAATCCGTATCGGTCAGAGTGGTAAACTCGCGATTAAAAACCTATATAGCAATTTACGTAGATGGACTTGGTGACGTTATTCAGGGGTTGTTTAGACGGTTAGCCCCAAAAGTAGCGCCTGTTGCAAAACAATTATCGATGAAGGCTATTGATGTTGTTCGTGAAAAAGCTCCAGGTGCAATTGTTAATGTTGCTGGTATGGCTTTCTTGGCAATCAAAGAAAGACTAGCACGATTATTGCCACGAAAATCACAACCGGTAAAATTATCAAGTACTGAAGTGATGCCAGCAGATGTCAGTAGAATAATAAATCAGGCTGCAAATCAAAAACTAGCGGCGTTAGCAGATCAAATGCTAGGTGAATCAGGGAGTAATATTTCAAGCATGATATCGGGAGGTGGAGTTTCCAAACCCGGTAATCTTCGTGTTAGACGAAAAAAATTATAATAAATGTTCAAGCGTATATCAGACACAGCATTTGACCTGGAAGCACCTGTGCTTAAAGATGAATCTGTGCGTGATTATCAGTTTTATTCTTATGAAGCACGAACACCAGATCAAGGTGGAGGAAGAATTGAACTACAAGTTCATGACACAAGTAAATACTTTTTACCCGCTGAAGCTTTTCTTGAGGTAGAAGATACAATTGTAAGAACAACTAATGCTAATTACGCAGATGCAGTAAAAGTTGGTTTTGTCAACAACGGGATCATGACAATATTTAATAGCGCCACATATATGATCGATGGAAAAAATATTGAATCAGTTCAGAATGATGTCGACGTTGCTACAACAATAATTGGTCTAGCAAGATATTCTGATGATTATACAAGATCAGCAGGTCCCACAGTGACGTTTGTGAAAGATAATTCTGGTCACCCCAATGATAATCCGTATAATATAAGACGACCAAGAAATTTTGCCGATAACGCTGATGCTGATGTGTGGCCAGTAGTTCATGGTTGTAATCTTGATTTCATCTTGGGATTTACAACGCGTAAAAGTATGTTGCTAGGAGCCGATAGAAGATTTTCATGTACAATTCCACTATCGCATATTTTTGGATTTTATAGAAATGTTAGAAAGGTTATTTGTTGAGCTAGACACACTGTGGTTCTTGTGAGAAAAGGTGATGATAACGATGCTCTGTGGCGACCCGCTGGTGATGCTGGTAAAGTAGTATTATCGAAACGTTCACTATGGATGCCGGTAATGACTCCAACGATCGCAGAAGAACAAAAGTTGATCTCTTTCATGGACACTGGTGGTAAATCCTTGTTGTCATGATTAACAACAAGCACGGATAGTATACAAACGGACGTTAACGGTCAGTTTACATGGCATATAGCACCACAACAAGGTGTTTCTGCACCACGGCATATTTTTATTGCTTTTCAGGACTATGATCGATTATGTAATCAAGAACGTACTCACATGATATTTGATAAACTAGGTGTTACAGATATTTCCTTACGGATAAACGGACAACAAGAACCAACAGAGAATATACAACTAAATTATGAACAAAATAGTATAGGACGTGTATATGATCGTTTAATGTCATTCATGGGACGTGATCAAAATGTTGATACTGGGTTGCAAATCAATTAGATTTCAGAACTTTGTATCCGATTTTTTATTTTTCATTGGAGCATCTTGATCTATCAAAACAATCTGTCGTTGATATACATCTTAAAGCAGCGTTAAATACAGGTGGTGTTGATTATAGAGCAATCGCGGTTATACTCAGCGATAAAGCCATGTTACTTGAAGGTGGTAGTGGTCGGATGAGGGTCGTTGATGCACCAGTGGAAAATATTTAATAATGTTATTTAGAAAAATATATTTATATAAAAATGTCGTATAGTCATGTTAATGTTACTCTGACACCTGGTCAGGTAAAAAAGCTTCAATCAAAAAACGCCAACAAATGTGGAACTAAAATATCACTATAACGAGATCAGATTGGTGGTGGTCCAAACAAATTATCGTTGACAAATAATCAGATTAAACATTTCAATAAAGCCCTAGAATCAAAAACCGGAGCTTAATTCCATCTTTCTCCGAGCACCATCAAGGACATGGTTAAAACCGGTGGTATATTTCCACTTCTCACGGATATTTCAGCGTTAATAGCTGCTGATGCTCCAGCCGTCACAAAAGCAGCCGCATTAGGTGCTGTTGGAACAGCTGCTTGAATGGCTGTAAAGAAAGCAACAGGAAATGGATACAAAAAAAGGGACGCGGTCTAAGATTACCGGGATCTCTTTGGGGAAGAGGTCTGAGGCTTCCACGTTAGACGTTCCAACATCAAATTTTGATTTACTTGATCTTGCTAAAAAATTAAAAATAAAAGCCTTTAGAGGTGTTTTTATGCGAGATCCATTGCCGGACCGACCAAGCAATCTCGAGTCAGGTATTATTAATCTAGACTCGAATTCAGGACCCGGTACTCATTGGGTATCATACGCGGTTGATCCACGTGGAATCGTTTATTTTGATTCGTACGGGTTAGCTCCACCCGTTGAATTTATCAAGTATGTTGCACCACTTCACGCGCAAGTTTGGTATTCAACGCTACTCATACAAACAATGACAGATCCGCCAATATGTGGCCGTGAGGCAATTAATGTACTTATATCAAAATCATCCAAACCGTCACATAAAGTCGTGCATGATTATACAAGCAACCGCTTCGTTGCGCGTAAAGCGTTTTAAACAGATCTTGGATCTTAGTTCTCATATAATGGTTGATATTTACGGAAGAAGATCTTCACGCGTTAAGAAAAATCCCGGCGACGTTGATCTGTCAAAATACGCGACTAAAGATGAACTCGCTGATATCATGAATCTTGACCCAGATGAGGTTGTTATTTTTCAGGATCGATATGGTAAACTAAAAACGAGCAATATTAAATGGAATGATATAGTTCGACGAGTACTCGGTGCAGTTACGGATAATATTCCTGTGTTTACTGACAGCGGCAAAATCAGGGATTCAAGTATTTAGCTTAAAGCCATGATGATGAAATTGCAAAAAGTGTTGCTAATCGTGTGAGAAACACCGGCGACACAATGACAGGTGAACTAAGCATGAACGGAAATAAAATAGTAGTTTTAAGAGATCCAACATCCGACGAAGACGCAGCAACAAAAAGTACGTTGACGTCAACTACAACACCGTAGATGGTAAATTATCCACGTTGCGGGCTGAGTATGACGTTCACGTAGGCGCGTTTGCAAGACTTCGAAGAAACTTTCAAAAAACCGATGATGTCATGGATAAGTTCTTTGGAACTCCTCCTGTCATCGACATAAAACTCGTTGATATCAAAACTAACCTAGACACGATCAAACGAACACAGCAAGATATCGTAGCGGGGATTCCTGAGATCGTTAATAAAACCAATTTGATTAAAATTCAGGCCGGAATAACTCCCGGGCATATCACAAACATCGTATACACTCTATCATCGGGATTTGCAACATGGTCGCAGCAAAATAAAACTATCAAATATACCGCAGCAGTCACTAGCGAGTACAGGCTATCAGTGTTTAGTGCTGCAAAATTTGAAATATTTACAACGTATCCATGGCGTCATTCAACGGATAAATTTTCCGGGGTTGTATCTCTTATATTAAATAGCGGAACCGAAGAAATATTTATTCTGGAAGCAGCTGATAAAACATTAAACGCAACATCTTACTGGTGGTGTTTGGAATTTGTAGCTGAAACACCTCAATTGGTTACTGCATAAAAATATATGGACGGTGCACAATACAGGTACAATCAAACGTGTGAATGGCAGGCAGCATTAAAATATCGAGTCGAACAGTATACAGTAAAAGTAAAGAAATATCGATTAGTTATCGTGGATGTGATTGTTTATTCAGTATCCGCTGTTGTTGCTGGAGCAGGTGTTTTATTATCAGCGGTGACAATGATGGCACCAGTAGCCGTAACTATTTGTATTTCAGCAGCAACAACTATTTTGCAGGTGTGCTTAATATCATCGCAAAAAAATACGTACTTGGACGAATGAAAAATTATCTGATTACATAATAAAATTACACACAACGACGGTAGCATACTTTAAATTATCTTCGTTGTTATCAGCGAGTCTCAGTGATGGAATTATATCTGATTTTGAATTTTCAATGATAACTAAAATATATCACGAAGGTATCGGTATTAAAGATACAAGTACTAATAATGACAGAATTACTCCAGCAGATCGCGACTATTACAACTCCGCCAAAGATAGCGATGATCTCGGTAAGTTCAACTAATCCTGAATTTCGTATTAACTTTCCTACTGCAATTCCAGTAAAGGAAATAGCACTAGCGCAATTACGGGTATATTACAGCTGGCCAAATATCAGATCAAAATCATTTAATGGTACACCAGCAAGTAATTTGCTTGTATTTGCTGACAAGAACAAACCAGATGGTACTCCTGACTGGATAGATGTTGTAATACCAACTGGTAGTTATGAGATTGAAGATATCAATGAGGAATTTAAACTTAGAATAAAATCAATAACCGGAAAAGAAGCGAAAATATCAATTAATGTTCATGAACCGACTCTGTCCTCGACGGTTGAGATACATTCTCCTGATTACGTCGTTGATATTTATCAATCCACGATAAGATCCGTACTAGGTTGGCCGGATGTTCCCCCGGTGTATGAAGAACCACCAGAACCAACTCGGGCTGATTCTACGTCAACAAAAAGTTTTCATCATAATATTAAGATGAATTATACAACTTTTTGGTGGAACATAGAAAAACGAGTATGGGATAAACGGGATCAATTTCGTGTCAATAATATTGGTGAGTACTATTGGCTCTTAGACAACGCTGATGGCGGTAATAACCTGTGTGATTCATTTTACGATATAAATATCAATAATGTCATTAGTATCATAAATTCACATCACGAAGAACAACTGGTTAATTTACGTACTCTTTTTAATGAATATTTGTCCGATTTGACATCTACGCGAGAAGAAATTATTAAACGAGTTGAAATTTTAAATCTTATAGCCGATACTATTGAATATTTTCATAACAGAATCATAAGTTTTTTTTTTAATCATCGAGCGATCATAGAAGATTTTTCGCAACTAAATACAAAATATCCGAAGCTGACATTGCAACGTTTAAGTTTCCTGATTATAATCCAGATAGATTAAGAAAATCTGTCAATGATGTCATTGATGAATATTTTCCTAAAATACTCTATGCATGGAGAAAACAAGCACCACTAGCAACTGTTCTCAGACATGATAATGATCCATACGGCGGGACAGGCATGTATCTCCGGGAATCGTTAATATAACCAGCACGATCGTGGTCAATCAGGTTTGTGACGTAATTGATGGTAGCTATCAAATAGATCTCGGAAAATCAATCAGGCTCAGCAGGGATATATTTTATATACATTTACACCACAAGTATCCCCTGGAAGTATAATCGTGCAAGAACCAACTAATCCTGTGTACCTGCGGTGTCACAATAATATGTTAAGACGAATACATTTTAAGCTCACAGGTCACCTTAATCGCTTAATTGACATACGTGGAGAAGAGCTTGTAATAAATCTGTATGTGAAATCTTAATTAATCAAGCAAATATTATATAATGTACCAGGACGTGATAGTTTTTTATACATGACAAAGAAGTACTTGAAAACGGCATCAGAACAGCGTTTTCACAACCTCCAAACATGGAGCAATTTAACGTTAATTTAGTTATTGATGAATACGGAAAAGAGGATTTCTTATTAACACAAGAACAGTTAGATGAGCTCCGTCGAGAACATATTATCGAGATCATTTGTAGCAGAGATCAGATTATAAAGTATGCACACTCCTGTATTACACTCGATCAACATAAAAAATATTTATAAATAAATAAATAAAATTATTTTTTATTATTGGTACAAATCAATCAGATGGGGTGATTGGTACTCAAATTCGTGTAAATTAGTCAGTTTTGTAATTCTGATGGGGTGATTAGATCTTTGATGAGAAATATTTTATCATAGATCTTTGATCTTAATATTTTATTTTATTTTATTTTATTTTATCAGAAATATTTTATTTTTTTTATTTTATCAGAAATATTTCAGCATTTTTAGTCAAATTTTTATTTTCTTCAGCTATTTTTAGTCGATTTGTCAAGGGAAATTTGTCAAATTTAAGTTTTTCGTCAGGTCAAACCTAGAGCGATTCTTTAATTGTTTCATCGACAAATCGTCAAAATCCTCATTATTTTAGAAAAATTACCAGAAATATTAACAAAAATCGCATGAAAGATCTCACTTTTTGAGCTAATTTTACTGAATTTTGACGATCTATCGATGAAACAATTAGAGAACCTCTCAAGGTTTGACCCTGATGATGTTGGAAAATTCATCATTTTTCACTGACAAATGTTGAAATATTTTATTTTTTCTGAAAATCTGATCATTTTACATAGTTCTGAGTACCAACTAGCTAATCAAAATTACGAATTTGATAGGTTTGCATGATTCTGAGTACCAATTAGCCCATCAAAATTACGAATTTGATCATTTTACATAGTTTTGAGTACCAACTAGCCCATCAAAATTACGAATTTGATTGGTTTGCATGATTCTGAGTACCAACTAGCCCATCAATTTCAGAACAAATATATAACATTTCAGAATATATATATAATATTTCAGAATAAATAAAATATTTCAGAATAAATATATAATATTTCAGAAAAAATATATAACATTTCAGAATAAATATAATATTTCAGAATAAATAAAATATTTCAGAATAATATTTCTTATCAAAGATCTACCTAGTTACCGAAATTTTCATTTTCACCTACCGCTCCGGTGGCCTAGTGATTAGAGCATCCGCCTCGGATGCGGGAGGTCGTGGGTTCGATCCCCGGCCGAGTCATACCAGAGACTTAAAAAATGGTACTAACAGCTGCCTCGCTTGGCGTTCAGCATTAAGAGGTTAGTGTTAGGACTGGTCGGCCTGGTGTCAGGATAATGTGACTGGGTGGGACATCATGCTACATGTCTGCGGCATGATGCCCCAGTGCTAGACATCACTATAAATTGCCACATTGCAGACATCGTAGCGATATGACTGAAAAATTGTTAAAGCTACGTTAAAAATCAAAATCACATCACATTACATCACATCATTTTCACCTGCTACTCGAGGTTACCTGCTGACATAATTTTTCTTAATTATCTTATGCGGGTACTGATTGTTTTTTTTTCGTTTCGTACTCGTTGGATAATCCCGATGTGTCCTTTTCTACTGCAACAGAAAGAGGAACAAATTCATTTACTTAATCATCATTCACCATAGCTAGTGATTGAAACATAGCTGCCTGAATCCGTTTTATGAACTTATATTGAGATAATAAAACATACTTATTTTCATTTTTAAGTTCTTCTAACGTTTCAAAATCAGATATAATTTTGTCAGGATTTAGTTCATCAGATATATTAATTCCTTTTTCTTCTAGTTTTTTTTTTTAATAGCAAACATAATGTCTTTGATATTTTCATGGTTCATTATATAATATATAAATATTTAAAATGAAAAGAATGTATCCCTATAGAACCCCTTTCGAGTGTTTAGCGAGTTCGTCGGGATGTTTCAAGGACGGCACAACATATACAATGAATGTATACAATGAAATGAGTATATACAATGAAATGGATATATACAATGAATGACGAGCCCCTATCGAGTGTTTTAGCGAGCTCAGATTATATATACAATGAATGAATGACGGCACAACATATATTATGAAATGAACTTCTATTCAAGTGTTTTAGCAAGTTCATTAAATATGAAATAAAATATATACAATGAATGAATGAAATGAAATATAGATAATGAATGAAATGAATGAATAAATGAAATGAAATGAATGAATGAAGGACAGTACAAACATACACACTCAGCAGAACATGCACCTCCCAATAATCAGCCCGTGGGTGATAAAAAACATGTATCAACCACTAGTTGATATGTGGTTGGGGGGTTCTGCTGAGCGGGGGGGGGGTTCGCGGTACCCCCCAATTATTATAAAAATTGCAATTATGCGTAAACCACCGACAGTTGTCAGCCATGGGGATTCGATTCTGGACCGCGAGCGTCACAGTCCAATACGATACCGATTTAGCTATCGAAACTTCTTACAAACATATGTTTTAGAAATTAATATATAGCTAATAATCATTGAAAAGGAACTAATTTCAAATATTTTTTTGCTCAAAATACAATTCTGAATTCAAAAAATACGTTTATACAATATATTTTCACCAAACAAGTTAGATTTATAAAGCTGGATTAAGGAATTCCCTATTTACTATACCGCTTATGATCCACGCCATCTATGATAGAACAATCCAGTCCAGATCATCTAACTGCCAGATTTTTCCATCCTCTCTATAACATAACTGCTAGATTTTTCCATCCTCTCTATAACTGTTCAATGGAGAATATATATTACGAGATTTCCCACTCGTAAATCTGTATCCGTGAAAAATATAGTCAAAGGGAGTATTTAGTTGTAAATATTACTCGATAAAGAAAAGACAAATAAATAACCACACATACGTACATAAATACATATCATATATATTTGTGTGCTGAACAAGAAAAATGCAACTAATTTTTAATTCCAAACATTATTATACACATATTTCGGTAATCGAGTAAATACATGCAGGATCCCTGTAATGTAGATCTAAAATTAACCCGATGCGATCGATACAGACTAGACGCTGGTTTCTGCACTCAGCAAGCTAAATATACATGTCGGTTTTTTGTATTTACATACATTTTATGTGCTGTATATATATATAGTACGCTGTTCTAAATGTTTCACGAATAGAGCAGAAAATACACAGATTTAAACATATAATCGTATATTTTTCTAAGTTAGGAACCATAAACGGGTATGTAGATGATTATGACCATATACCGAGAAAAAAATTACCTCCCTTTCGTACGGTCAAAAAATAAGTAATGTATGGGGGAAATACTGTGACATAAATTTTAAAAATTAATTCGAGGTAGTGATGATAGTTAACAATATTGGAAGATGATTCTTTGTTTATATTTACTGGAAAAAGTGGATTTATATATATTTTCCGTGACAAATTGTACCGAACGGGGATTTATATCAAAGTATTTCGCAGCTGAATACATCTATAGAAATATAATTTCTTCGCCAGTTTCTGTGTTTGTAGCCTTGATCAGCCTTCTAGAAACTGTCTTATATCTTCCAGTATTACCACGTGCAGAGTTCTCGCTCTGTGTAACAACTCGAAGGTTAGATAAATTATTATTTTGAGGATCCCGTCAGTATGATCAATTGCAAGACCGTCTTTGATTAACCCCTTGTGACACTCATACACAAATCGATGACAGAGATAGGGTTTATTCCCAGCAGTAAACAATAGATAACCACGATTATTAATATAACCAACCGGTACTTTTTTCTGACAATTTCTGATGACACCATTAATATTTGATGCGTAATTCTTGATGACAGGATGTGGGACAAATTTATTTTGCTCCATATATGCAATACTATTATGTGTTTAAATCATTGTTTGTCTGAAATCTTGATATATAATCCTCCACGGATTTTATAGCGTTTTTACTACTATTATTTTTTTTTTGTCATAATATCTTTTAAGTTATCTGAACCGCTTTCCATCGCACTTTCCACATAACCTTGTTTTTCCTCGCACTCCAACACCACATCGCAGACACGGTATTGGTCCAAGACTTCCTCGCCGTATATCTTGTAAGTGCATCCAACAAAATTCACCTCTACAGGATTTGTTGCATCGATTTACTGTACCGATCATGAGCCAAGTACAATGATTCATCATGTATATATAATATTCTTTATTTAAATATTTGTTTTAACGACTTTGAGAGATTATCCCAAACTAGGCCTTCTAAATATAAATTTAATCTCTACATATTACCTTCTGACTTACCAGTACGAGATTTGGTTGATCCGAAAAATAAAAGTATGATCTCGAAAATTCATGATGCCAAGAAAGAATCTTACACGGATGGTGCATCTCATGTATGGTCAACGTTCAAGATTATTCGTAATACTGTCAAGGACGCTACAATGAATGACAAACGAGCGGCAACTATCATTAACTACATCGCTGAGTACGAGGGTAATCAAAAATATTTCTCCAGAGTAAAATTTATTGTATTAACAGAAACAGGTAGTTGGATTATCCGTGACAAACATGATCCTGTCCTTGTTAATAATACAATTGTTATATTAAGTAAAAATTCCAGACCAGGTCTGCTGACTGGTATTGACAAACCGTATTATGAGCGAGCGTACCCTGTAACAGCAGTTATTTATGGAATCTATGAGATAAATAAAAAAAAACAACGTTGATAAACTGGCACCCATGAAATTGTCAAGATTAACTTGTGTGGCCGAACGAGTAATAGAACACTTTACAAACGCGATGCGTGGAAACGGATTAACTGATTTAAGACGTGAAAAAATAAACTCGTGGGCTGATTCAGTTAAGGATACCGGTGCTACAATAAAAGATGTTGCTGAATTAGGAAAAATATTAAAATTTCCAATAAAAGTATCAACAATAACAGGAGAAGTACTGTACAAATCAAAATATAAATCGACAGGAGCTCCAATAAATATTATTGATCATAACGCGCACGCATGGACCAGCGCAGTAACAATATTTACACGTAATCGAACTGTTAGATTTTACCCCTCAGATATAGGGGAAGGTATGTTTGATTTTATTAACGAAATAAGTAAAAATGATACTGTATCGGTATGGTTATTTAAAAGTAATGAGAAAGGTGGATTTGATCAGTTTGTAAGACCAAATGGTGAATATATCGAACAGAATCTCTCCACGACGAAATGAAAAATCTCGCGGAAAAGTTTTTAGAGTGCAAGCACTCCACGGAAAATACTGACAAATTATTAACTAATTGTTTTACCGTTCCATCTGATGCGGCTCATTTTGCTAGAGAAAAAATTTCATGGAAACCAACACGAGTTGCTTCGAATACGAACACGGTGGATTATGGAATACCAAATATACTTACAATGATGTTATTTCGGTTGATATGGTTTATATGGTTGCATGTTATCCGGGAAGTTTTCTAAGATAAGGAGACTGTTCTGTGTACTTTAAAAGATTTGGTCACCCCACAAACGAGATGACGCGAGTGGCAACTAATGGACCATTACCTGATTTTAATCTGACTGGATTCGCTTGTGTTGAATCATTCGAGTTTAACGAAAATCTTCACCAAGTTTGTTATGTTTGGTTTGGCAGACATTTTTGTGAAAAACGTTGGGCGCCTATAGTTTTATTACGATATATGCTAGATTATGCGATACTGACATCATTGGTTGTCAGTGAGGCAATTATATCATATCACGCGCAGACCAAAGTTTGGTTGCCCATGCCAGATTCTATCAGTCTTGATGAAGTTATTAAGGAATTTAAGGAAAAATGTCCTGGTGTTTCCGAAGATGATATTATCAAAGAAGCTCATAAAATTCTCGAGATTAAACTTAAAAATAACGAAGAACCGCAAAAGATCTCGGTAGAAGAATTATAGGTAAATTTACTTAGGGTGGTGCATATGATCATAAAAGACATCACTCACGATTAATTCTAGATGATGTCGAATACGATTTTATAATCGCGATACAACAGCGAGAAATATATTTGTAAATCAAGACAGTGTTTATTTATCCGACGGAACAAAATTGGGTACTATCGTTAGTTACTCATCTAAGATCTTCTAAGCTGGCTTATGTTTCAATAAATTTATTATCGATGATTGATAGATTTCCTGAGACCGCAGTCAGAGTCGCAACAGATTCGTTTTATATTTCGAGTAAATATTTAGAATCTGTTATGGAATTTATAAGTGGTGATGAACGATGGAGTTCGTGGAGAATAAAAAAAAGAAATATTACACAATTATACAGAATCAGCAGATGTTCCGATGAGAAATTTGTATCATAAAAGTAATAAAATATCAGAAATGTCGAAGGCGCCGCCGGTGAGTGATCCAATAACTAGATATAAGACAGTATATCTTAATGGACCTGGTGGATGCGGCAAGACGACTCGAGCAATTATGTTTTTAGAAATTCAGATATGATCGTGCTGAGACCCACACATAGACTTGCACGAGAGATGAAACAACGGCAAGTACAATCGTGCACGTATCATAGTTTCTTTCGGTGGCGCGGGGATACATGGACTCCTGAACGAATGGGAGAAAAATGCATACCCAAAATAATTATTTGGGACGAAATATGCACGGTGTCATTGAATACATTAAAAATATTTCTTGATTGGTTGTTGACGAAAAATACCGCTATAATAATGTGTGGCGATCATGGTCAACCGCCGCCTTTTGTTAGACCATCTCCACATGATTGGTTAAAAAATTTCGTTGATTATTACGAAGAAATAGATGATGATCATAGAGCTCTCGATGAAAATTAAAGGAGTTTAAAAAATTAATCAGATTACAATCAAACAAAATTCAGTGCGAAATAATACGCGAAGTGATCTCAGAGACCTCAATGAACGATTTTTTAAATTTATGGAGACCCAACGATTTGATAATAACAAGCAGAAAAATAATCAGATACGCTTTACAAGAGCAGTTATTTCAGCTACAGAAAGAAAAATATTCAGAATTGCCCGTACCGTTATGTTATAGACCATCAGATACACGAAAACAGAATATTAATGTTGATATTCCAGGACAGACAGAGAAACAAAATCTCGTATTAAATGATATTGGCGCTGTTGATATCAGTGTGGTCGAGGATGCATTACGCGCTGACAAATCTCTATGGATGTTGGGATACGCTATGACGATCCACTCGTCTCAGGGATTAACTATTTCTAATACACAAGTTTGGGTCGTAGACGATCGTATCGAGTGGTCAAATTTAGTCTATTTAGCGGTATCAGGGGTTAGAAAAATGTCTCAATTACTGAGAATTATAATTCCTGAAATTGTTAATAAATTTAGCATCATCGATGATGATATAATAAAAAAAATTAATCGGATACAAACAATCTGATAAAAAAAATAAACGCGACTTTGATCTTGATGTTGAATTTATCATTAAGTTAAAACAACAGCAGACTGATCATTGTGCAAGTTTTAATTGTATGATGCTGTGGAGGTATTCGAATAATGATTCAAGACAATTTAGCGTAGACAGAAAAGATAATAGTCGCGGTCATACACGAGAAAATGTGATGTTAACCTGTCTTGAGTGTAATCGACGTCGGGGTGCTGGCACGCTTGGCACTAGTTAAGTGATCGCGGTGGTAGTTGTGTATCCTCGGGAATTATTTGTAGTTGTTCACGTGTAAATCCACGCTGAGGATGCAGCCGAATCTAATCTATAGATTGCAGGTCTACCTGACGATCTTGTCACGGTGGATATTTTGTGTGTGGTAACACTCCAAGTAGGATCAGTCGCTCTTTTTTTACCACCTTCAAGTTCACTCGGTTCATATTAATATCTAACTGTAAGATCACCCAGTATTTTTTGTTTTTCAGTATCTTTTCGCAGTATTGGTATATTTTGTTTTGTAATTGCATTAATGGGTTTCATGTTGGTTGTTCGTGTAATCTCATTATTTAATGCAGCTATCACGCTTGGTAATCTTGCAACCCATTCGCAAGATCTTTTATCTTGAATAAATTCCTTTGCATATTGATATGCAAATAACCGATCAGCGAGTGTTCGATTAAATCGCTCAACAACTGCCTGATCACGGTGAATTGCAGTATGCCCTCGTCTTATTTTGTTATTATGTTGTTTCATCAGCGATGATACTGGACCAAGAAATTCCTTAACAGGATCAACCTGTAATAATTGTGACCATCGTAATGGTCCTCGTTGATAAATTCGTTCAAACGCTTCAGCTACTTCAGAAGATGTTTTCGTTGATAGCGGCTCTGCCTCTTTATACCTTCTTGCAACATCAACAACAGTCAACGCGTACTTGTACGTTTTTCTACGTACAGTATCATACGGTAAAAACAGAATATCTGCTTGATGAACTTCATTAGGAGCACTAACATCGAAATAGGCGTGTTGAATTCGTTTCGGTGGTGGTAGATAAATTTGCCATATTGCTTGCCTGGATAACCACGCTTCAGCAGTAGAATGTTTACCCGCTGCTGCATCAGCGAGTTTACTAATTGGAGCAGCAGAGAGGGTGAACAGACCACTTAGGGGAATGGTCACCCTTGTGTTTTACCAAAAAAAAATAGTGACCACTCATAGAGGTCAATTACCACGTCTACGATTATTGTTTGTCCCAAACAGAACCGTAGACGCCCCTCTCTGCTGCTATCAATATTGGGAATCATCATCTGAATCATGGGAATCTTCATCTGTTTCATCTTCATCTGAATCTTCGGAATTTGTTCTATGTTTCAAGTAATATTCAAGTTCTGATGGTGGTTTTTCTATTTTGGGATTTATGTTCTTTCTGTGTTTATAATATATCATCAAACTTCTGTATTCCTCTTCTGCTGATGTTAATTAAATTATTATGTTATAATAAAATGGTACATCCAAAATCTCATACTGCAAGAACAGCACGAGAACGATTAGAAACAATTAAAAAATTTCTTCCTGTCAGAGACTCATTTAGAAAAAACTTGCAAGCGCGGCAAGAAGCACAAGTTGAGTATGAAGAGGACACTAAAAAACTGTTTAAACCCGTCACTGCAGCTACTGAGAAAGCTTCAGCGGCTGTTGAAAAAACTATATGGGGAGATATTAAAGAGGAGGATAAGAAGAGGAAAGAGGGTATTTTTCCGGTATTAGAACAAACTGCGGTGCAGGCTGAAAAAACAGCAAGAAGAACCAAACAAACAAAAAAGATTTTACGAGACCTTCCAACTGACATAGCTGCAGCTCAGCCTCCACCTGTTGGTGAGGAAATACTTGAAGGCATTGAAAAACTTCATACTGAAGTCGCCGATGTGAGAAAAGAACTTGCATCTAAATCCAAACCAGCAGGAGAAAACGTAGAATTAATTGCAAAATTTAAAGAAGGAGTTGTTGAGGAAATTAGAAAAACTGAAAGAGAGAGATTACCTGAAGCAATATTAAATAGTATATCTAATAAATCTAGTATTTTAAAACCCCGTTATGAAAAAACAAATGATGATAATTTCATTAAATGGATATATCGCGTATATTACAACAAAAAACAAGCTAGAGGTCCAGAATTTGAAAGACTTAAAGAAGAAGTAAAAAGACTTTATAGAGAGAGATGGGAACAACTAGAACAAGGAGAGTCCTCCCAGTATCAGCTTCCTCCACCTCTGCAACAAATAGAACAACAACAACAATCTTCTTCGCCACAGCAAAGGTTGAAGTCGGAAATTAAAAAGACTAAAGAGCTAATTAAATTACTCCCCTCGAAGAAAATTTCTGCACCGAAAATGACATTTACACCGACAGGTTCACCACATGGATTTCGAGAAGGTTCCCCCTCGGCCACCGCTGAAGTACTTACTCCGGTAATGCAACCACCAGTATTTAAAACACCTCAAGATGAACCTAAAACAGGATCTGGTTTATGTCCTGATAACATTATCAATGATGTGTCACGGTTAGAAGTTCTCATAGGAGGAAAACGTGCCGGAAATAATTCACCAGAAATAACCAATGAAGCAGCTGATATTTGTCGGCGACTATTTCAAGGTGGTATCATGGATATTGGCGTTTACCGAGAACTTATTGATGAGCTCGTTGATGACTAGTTGTTAGATAAATGGTAAATAAAATAAGATGATTGTGCATGATAATCATCGTAAACCCACACAGGTTAGAGCGGTAAACTCACGATTACCAATCTATAGTGTTATTTACGGAGATGGACTTGGTGATGTCATTCGAGGATTATTCACGAGGATAGCTCCAAAAGTAGCACCTGTAGCAAAACAATTATCGATGAAGGCTATTGATATTGTTCGTGATAAAGCTCCTGGTGCAATTGTCAATGTTGCTGGTAAGGCGTTCTCGGCGATCAAAGAAAGACTAGCACGATTATTGCGACGAAAACAACAACCACCGGTGAAACTGGCAAGTACTGAGGTGATGCCCGCAGACGTAAGTAAAATAATAAATCAGGCTGCAAATCAAAAACTAGCGGCGTTAGCAGATCAAGGACTCGGTGAATCTGGAAATAATATCTCAAGTTTGATATCAGGAAGTGGAACTTCCCGAGGTGGAACTTTCCGGCGGCGGTGATCAACGTGTTAGACGAAAAATAATTATAATAAAATGTTCAAGCGCGTATCCGACACAGCATTTGACATGGAAGCACCCGTCCTTAAGGATGAATCTGTACGTGATTATCAATTTTATTCCTATGACGCAAAACAACCAGATCAACGTGGAAGAATTGAACTACAAGTTCATGACACAAGTAGATACTTTTTACCTGCTGATGCCTTTCTTGAGGTAGAAGGTACAATTGTAAAAACGGATGATACTAATTACTTAGATCCAGTAAAAATTGGTTTTGTCAACAACGGGATCATAGCATTATTTAGTGGCGCCACATACATGATTGATGGAAAAAATATTGAATCAATTCAGAATGATGTCGACGTTGCTACAACAATAATTGGTCTGGCGAGATATTCTGATGATTATACAAGATCAGCAGGTCCCACAATGATGTTTGTGAAAGATAACTCCGATAACCCTGAAAATGATCCGTATAATATAAGACGACCAAGAAATTTTGCTGATACGGGTGATGCTGATGTGTGGCCAGTAGTTCGTAGTTCTAATGACAATTTCAACTTGGGATTTGCATCACGTAGAAATATGTTGCTAGGAGGCAATAGAGGTTTTTCATGTACAATTCCACTATCGCATATTTTTGGATTTTGCAGGAATGTTAAAAAGGTTATTTTTGGAGCTAGACACACGGTTGTTCTTGTAAGAAAGAACGATGATAATGATGCTCTGTGGAGACCCGTTGGTGACGCTGGTAAAGTAATATTATCAAAACTTTCATTGTGGATGCCGGTAATGACTCCAACGATCGCAGAAGAACAGCGATTAATTTCTTTCATGGATGCAGGTGGTAAATCCTTGTTGTCATGGTTAACAACAGGCACGGATAGCATGCAAACTAACGTTAACGGTCAGTTTACATGGCATATAGCATCACAACAGGGTGTTTCTGCACCACGGCATATTTTTATTGCGTTTCAGAACCGTAATCGTTTAAACTCACAAGTTCACTCTCATATGATATTTGACCAACTAGGTCTCACAGATATTTCTTTACGGATAAACGGACAACAGGAACCAACAGAAAATGTACAACTAAATTATGCATTAAATCACATAGGACGTGCATATCATCGTTTGATGTCATTTATGGGACGTGATCAAAATGTTGATACTGGGTTGCAAATATCACAACTAGATTTTAAAAAATTGTATCCGATTTATTATTTTTCATTAGAACATCTTGATCTATCAAAACAATCTGTCGTTGATATACATCTCAAAGCAACATTAAATACCGGTGGTGTTGATTACAGAGCGATCGCGGTCATACTTAGCGACAAGGCCATGTTACTTGAAGGTGGTAGTGGTCGAATGAGGGTCGTTGATGCACCGGTGGAAAATCTTTAATCGTGCTATTTAGAAAAATATATTTTCTATAAAAATGTCGTATAGTCATGTTAATGTTACTCTGACCCCGGGTCAGGTAAAAAAGCTTCAATCAAAAACCGCCAACAAATGCGGAACTAAAATATCACTAAAACGAGATCAGATTGGTGGTGGTCCAAACAAATTATCGTTGACAAATAATCAGATTAAACATTTCAATAAGGCTCTGGAATCAAAAACTGGAGTTCAACGCCATCAAAGACATGGTTAAAACGGGTGGTATATTTCCATTTCTTGCGGCCATTCCGGCATTAATAGCTGCAGCTGCTCCAGCCTTAGCAAAAGCGGCCGCGTTAGGTGTTGCTGGAGGTGTTGCTGGCGCGGCGGGTAAAAAAATTTTCGAAAAAGCTACTGGTGGACGATATAACAAAAAAAAGGGACGCGGTCTAAGATTGCCGGGATCTCGTTGGGGGAGAGGCCTAAGGCTTCCGGGATCATTTCGTTAAACGTTCCATCATCAAATTTTGATTTACTTGATGCTGCTAAAAAATTAAAAATATCTGCCTTTAGAGGTGTTTTTATGCGAGATCAATTACCGAAACAACCAAACAAACTTGAAACAGGTATTATTAATCTTGACAAACGTTCCGGACCCGGTACTCATTGGGTATCATACGCGATTGATCCGCGTGGAATTGTTTATTTTGATTCGTACGGGTTAGCTCCACCTGTTGAATTTATCAAGTATGTCGCACCACTCCACGCAACAACCTCTGGTTGGAAAGTTTGGTATTCAACGCTACCCACACAAACAATGACAGATCCACCAATATGCGGCCGTGAAGTAATTAATGTACTCGACGCTATATCAAAATCATCCAAGCCGCCACATAAAGTCGTGCACGATTATACAAGCAACCGATTTGTTGCGCGTAAAGCATTTTAAACAACGGATCTTATTATAATGGTTGACATCTACGGAAGATCTTCTACTAGTAAGAAAATAAAATCCGACGTTGATCTGTCAAAGTATGCGACTAAAGATGACCTCGCTGATATTATGAACCTGGCTGGAGTTGACCCAGATGAAGTTGTTATTTTTCAAGATCGATATGGTAAACTAAAAACCAGCAATATCAAATGGAATGATATAGTCCGGCGAGTACTCGGTGCAGTTACGGATAATATTCCCGTGTTTACTGACGGTGGTAGAATCAGAGATTCAAGTATGTCACTTAAAACCATCGGAGATGAAATTGCAAAAAGTGTTGCTAATCGCGTGAGAAACACCGGTGACACGATGACAGGTGAACTTAGCATGAACGGGAACAAAATAGTAGCTGTAACAGCTCCAAAATCTGACAACGACGTCGCAAACAAACTATACGTCGACGACGTGGATGGAAAACTATCCACGCTACGGGCCGAGTATGATGTTCACGTAACCGGTTTTACAAGGCTTCGAAGAAATTTTCAAAAAACCGATGATGCCATAAATAAGTTCTTTGGAACTCCTTCCGTCATTGACATGACACTCGTTGATATCAAAAGTAACCTAGACACGATCAAACGAACACAACTAGACATCGTAGCGGGAATTCCTGAGATTATCAATAAAATCAATCTGATTAAAATTCCAGCTGAAATAACTCCCGGGCATATCACAAACATCGTATACACGGTATCATCGGGATTCGCAACATGGTCAAAACAGAATAATACTATCGAATATACCGCAACAACCACTGGCGTGTACAGGCTGTCAGTGTTTAGTGCTGCAAAATTTGAAATATTTACAACGTTTCCATGGCGTCATTCCACCGACAGGTTTTCCGGGGTTGTATCTGTTATATTAAATATCGGATTCAAAGAAATATTTATCCTGGAAGCAGATGATAAGACATTAACCGCAACATCTTACTGGTGGTGTTTGGAATTTGTAGCTGAAACACCTCAATTGGTTACTGCATAAAAATATATATGGACGGTGCACAATACAGATACAATCAAGCGCGTGAATGGCAGGCGACGCTAAAAGATCAAGTTGATCAATATACAGTAAAAGTAAAAAAATATCGACGACGATTGGTTATCGTTGATGTGATTGTTTATTCAGTATCCGCTGTTGTTGCTGGAACCGGTGTAATATTATCAGCGTTGACAACGATGGCACCAGTAGCTGTAACTATCTGTATTTCAGCAGCAACAACTATTGCAGGTGTGCTTGGTATCATCACAAAAAAAATATGTACTTGTACGAACGAAAAATTATCCGATTACAAAATAAAATTACATACAGCGACGGTAGCATACTCGAAATTATCCTCGTTGTTATCAGCGAGTCTCAGTGATGGAATTATATCTGATTTCGAATTTTCAATGATGACCAAAATATACGATGAAGGTATTAAAGATACAAGTATCAATAATGACAGAATTACTCCAGCAGATCGTGACCAACACAACTCCGCCAAAGATAACGATGATCTCGGTAAGTTCAACTAATCCTGAATTTAGTGTTAATTTTCCTACTGCAATTCCAGTAAAAGAAATAGCACTAGCTCAATTACGGGTATATTACAGCTGGCCAAATATCAGATCAAAATCATTTAATGGTACACCAGCAAATAATTCGCTTGTATTTACTAACAAGAACAAATCCGATGGAACACCTGACTGGGTTGTTGTTGGAATACCAACCGGCAGTTACCAGATTGAAGAGATCAGTGAGGAATTTGCGCGTAGAATAAAATCAATAACGGGAAAGGAATCAAAAATATCAATAAACGTTCACGAGCCGACGTTGTCCTCGACGGTTGAAATAAACTCGCCTGATTATGCCGTTGATATTTATCAATCTTCAATCAGATCCGTGCTAGGATGGCCTGAAATTCCCCCGGTGCATAAAGGACCACCAGAACCAACTCGGGATGATTTTATCATAGATGAAGCAAAATTTATGACAGTTCCTGAATATAGAGGTAAATATCCATGGATCCAGACCGGTGATCTTTCCGTGTTTACAGTTACTCCTGATGGTGACGTTCCTAAAATAATAAATAATGTACGTAGTAATCGTTCAGGTGTTAGAGTATATCCACTCGTAGATGAAGAATTTATTAAATCATATTCTGATCCTGTTAATTTTGAATTTAAACAATCAATCAACAAACTACGAAATTTCTTTACTGATAGCTACAGCGATGACGTAAAACAAAAAATCATTGAGACGATAAAACATCTAAATCAGGTCATATCAGATATTAGATACGTTAATAAAACTATCATTGTGAACATGGTTAGACACGGTGATGAAGATATTGATAATTATAAAGCTGGACCATGGTTTCTCAATCATTACAAAATAACTAAACAACAATTACCAACATTTGTAATACCGGGGATTGATGCTAGAGAACTAGTAAAATTATTAAACGATCTTATCGACGAAAACTTCCCTAAAATACTCGATGCGTGGAAAAAACTAGCACCACCTCCAACTGTTCTCAGATATGATAATGATCCACATGGCGGCGGAAGACACGTATCCCCGCGGATCGTTAATATAACACCGACGGTCGCGGTCAATCTGGTTTGTGACGTAATCGATGGCAGCTATCAAATAGATCTCGGAAGATCAAATCAGGCTCAACAAGGATACATTCAATACACGTTCACACCACAAGTTCCCCCTGGAAATTTAATCGTGCAAGAACCAACTAATCCCGTGTATTTGCGGTGTCACAATAATATGTTAACACGAATCAATTTTAAACTCACAGACCACCTTAATCGCTTGATTGACATACGTGAAGAAGAGCTTGTAATAAATCTGTATGTAAAGTCGTAAAGACTTCCGTCTTAAGGATTTCTGTCCTAAGACTTCCGTCGTAAGACTTTTGTCGTAAGGACTTTTGTTGTAGATCTTCATGTGGAGGAGGGTTTTACACGCGAGGATTTCTTAACAGTTAGAAGAACATTTGTAACAGAGATCAGAATCAAATTCGATCAACTTAAAAAAATAAAAAAAATAATATTTATTAATTTTCCTGATTTTTACTGAAATTGTACAAATTACTTGATTTTGACTACCAACTACCCCCTCAGAAACATAAAAATGCACGAACTACTTGATTTTGACTACCAACTACCCCCTCAGAAACATAAAAATGCACGAACTACTTGATTTTGACTACCAACTACCCCGTCAAAATCAAGAAAGTTCTAACCTTGTCAAATTGTTCCTAACAAATTTTATTTATTATAAATTAATTTTATTTATTAATAATATTATTTTTACTGAGATTTTTTTTTTTTTTTACTAAAATACAACGAAATTGCTCAATTTTCCTGATTTTGACTATCAACTACCCCGTCAGAAATCAAGTAGTTCGTGCATTTTTCTTTGATTTTGACTACCAACTACCCCGTCAGAATCAAGTAATTTGTGCATTTTTCTTGATTTTAGTAAAAAAAAATAAATTAATTCAGTAAAAATAATATTATTAATAAATAAAATTTATAATAAATAAAATTTATTAGGAACAAATTTGACAAGGTTAGAACTACTTGATTTTGACTATCAATACACGTGGTCAGCGTTGACTTGGACCCCAGTTACCAAAACTTTCATTTTCATTATCACCAGTAACGAAGTTACCTTGGATCGTTTCATCAGTAACGAAGTTACCTTGGATCGTTTCATCAGTAACGAAGTTACCTTGGATCGTTTCACCAGTAACGGGGTTACTCTCTGACATAATTTTTCTTAATAGTCTTATGCGAGTACTAATCGTTTTCTTTGCCTCATACTCGTGGGATAATAACGACTTAATTCTTTCTACGGCGGTAGAAAGAGGAACGAACTCCTTCACATGATCATCTTCTACGGTAGCTAGCGACTGAAACATTGCCGATTGAATCCGTTTCATGAGCCTGTATTCAGATGATAGTGTGTGTGTCCCCATGGTTTTACGTTCTTGTAAAATCTCAAAGTCAGAAACTATTTTTTCAGGATTAAGTTCATCAGATATATTAATTCGATCTTTTTATAATTTTTTAATAGCGACAATTACATCATTGATATTTTCATGGTTCATTATATAATATATAAATCTTTAAAATAAAAAAAATATCCCTAGAACACCTATCGAGTGTATTAGCGAGTTCGTCGGGATGTTTCAGGGACAGCACAGCCAAGAACTCGTAGCTTGCCACCGCAATCTACCAAGTTCATTAGGCAAATATTCCCTCTACGAGAGCCCCTAACCCGCCAAACAACGGTCTAGAGGCCCAAGAGAGGGGGGGGGGACAGCACAACCCTCATTAAACTCGTAGCTTGCCACCGCAATCTACCAAGTTTAGAGGATATACACATAACATATAACTAACTAAGGACAGCACAGTCCTCATTAAACTCGTAGCTTGCCACCGCAATCTACCAAGCTTAGAGGATATACATATAACATATATACAATGAATGAAGAGCCCCTATCGAGTGTATTAGCGAGCTCAGATTATGAATGAAACGGCACTAACTAAGGACAGCACAAGGACAGCACAGTCCTCATTAAACTCGTAGCTTGCCACCGCAATCTACCAAGCTTAGAGGATATACATATAACATATATACAATGAATGAAGAGCCCCTATCGAGTGTATTAGCGAGCTCAGATTATGAATGAGTACAAACATATAACTTAACTAAGGAAATGGATATATACAATGAAATGAATGATATACAATGAAATGGTTATATACAATGAAATGAATGATATACAATGAAATGGTTATATACAATGAATGAAGAGCCCCTATCGAGTGTATTAGCGAGCTCAGATTATGAATGAAACGGTACTAACTAAGGACAGTACAAACATATACGCTCAGCAAAATCACACCCACAATAATTAATCCAGTGGGTGATACGAAAATATGTATCAACAACCAGTCAATATTGTGGTTGTGAATTTGCTGAGCGGAGGGGTTCTTGCGGTTCCCCCCACTATTATAAAAATCGCAATTATGCGCACCACCGACAAATTGTCAGCCATGGGGATTCGATCGTGGACCGCCAGCGTCACAGTCCAATACCATACTGATCGAGCTATCAAACATTGTTACGAACATATGTTTCGGAAGTGAATATATAGCTAGCTATATAGCTAAGGAACCAATATTTACAGTAAACAGCGGTTTCTGAATAATAACGGTTTCTGTATTTAACAGTTTCTGTATTTGTAGCGGTTTCTGTATTTATAACAGTTTCTGAATAATAATAGTTTCTGTATTTATAACAGTTTCTGAATAATAGTTTCTGTATTTGTAGCTGGTTTCCTAAGAGCAGACCGAAAATCAATAATAACAGTAGCATTAATGCACCAGTCAAAGAACTTTCCAGAATTGTAAGTTCAGTGAACACACAACTGCAGGTCAATTACAATGAGTAACGGTTTCTGTTTCACACACAGCTTCCTACGGATCAATAATATTATCATGTGTTGTATGATGGGGAAATATTTAAAAAACATAAATAATACTTATGAGTCTAATGAGTTAGGTTCGTCGGCACTATACGATGTAATTAGTTAAACTGACTAATTACAATCATAAAAAACCAACCATCTACGAAGAAAACTATATATTACAAAGTAATCTCCCTTATGTAATCAAAAATTCAGTAGTGTATGGAGGACCTACTGTGACATAAATTAAAAAATTAATTCAATGTGGTGATGATAGTTAATAATGTGGTGATGATAGTTATTGATACTGAAAGATGATTTTCTGCTTATATTTTTTCGAGAGAGCAGATCTGGTTATATTATCTGCTACATTTTGTACTGAACGCGAGTTAATATCAAAATATGTCGCAGCCGCGTTCATAGACTGAAACATAATTACTTTACCGGTTTCTATGTTTGTAGAAATTACCGCCCTCTTTCCGATTGTCTTACATCTTCCTGTATTACCACATGCAGAGTTCACGCTTCGAGTTGTCACTCGAAGGTTGGATAAATTATTGTTTTGAGGATTTCCATCAATATGATCAATAACAAGACCGTCATTGATCAAACCCTTGTGACACTCGTATGTAAATCTATGACATAGATATCTTCTCTTTCCAACTGTAAATCTAAGATAGCCAGTATTAGAAACATTACCAACTTGTCTCTTCAACTTGCGGTGTCTGATGATACCATTAATATTTGATTCATAGTTTGTTATGACAGGATGTGGGACAAATATATTTTGCTCCATTATAATAATATTATATGTTTAAATCATTGTTTGTCTGAAATCTTGATATATAATCCTTCACGGATTTTATAGCGTTTTCACCGCTATTATTTTTTTTGTCATAATATCTTTTAAGCTCTCTGAACCGTTTCCCGCCACACTTTCCACATAATTCTGTCTTTCCTCGCACTCCAATACCACACCGTAGACATGGTATTGGTCCTAGACTTCCTCGTCGTATGTTTTGTGAGTGCATCCAACAAAATTCCTTTCTACAGGATTTGTTGCATCGATTTACTGAGCCGATCATCAACCATCTACATTGGGACATTGTATATATATATATAATTTTCTTTATTTAAATATTTGTTTTAATTATATGAACGAGTTTGAGAGATTATCCCAAACTAGGCCTGTTAAGTATAAATTCAACCTTGACAGATTATCTTCTGACTTGCCAGTACGAGATCTGGTTGATCCGAAAAATAAAAGTTTGATCTCGAAAATTCATGACGCTAAGAAAGAATTTTACACGGATGGTGCATCTCATACATGGTCAACGTTCAAGATTATACGCAACACTGTCACGGACGCCACAATGAATGACAAGCGAGCGGCAACTATCATTAACTACATCGCTGAATACGAGGGCAATCAAAAATATTTCTTCAGAGTAAAATTTATTGTATTAACAGAAACAGATAGTTGGATTATCCGTGACAAATATGATCCTGTCCTTGGTAATAATAAAACTATCATATTAAGTAAAAATTCCAGACCGGGTCTACTGACAGGTATTGATAAACCGTATTATGAGCGAGCGTATCCTGTAACAGCGGTTATTTATGGAATTTATGAGATAAATAAAAAACCTAACGTTGATAAACTAGCGCCGATGAAATTTTCAAGGTTAAATTGTGTAGCTGAACGAGTAATAGAACACTTTACAAACGCGATGCGTGGAAATGGATTAACTGATTTAAGGCGTGAAAAAATAAACTCGTGGGCTGATTCAGTTAAGGATACTGGTGCTACAATAAAAGATGTTGCTGAGTTAGGAAAAATATTAAAATTTCCAATAACTGTGGCGACAATAACGGGAGAAGTACTGTACCAGTCGAAATATAAATCGAAAGGAGCTCCAATAAATATTATCGATCATAACGCACACGCATGGACTAACGCAGTAACAATATTTCCACGTGATCGAACTGTTAGATTTTACCCCACAGATATGGCTGTGGCAGATATGAGTATGTTTGATTTTATCAACGAAATAAGTAAAACCAATCCTGTATCGGTATGGTTGTTCAAAAGTAATGAGGAGGTTGAATTTGATCAGTTTGTCAAACCGAACGGTGAAATATATCGCACAGAATCCCTCCATGACGAGATGAAAAATCTTGCGACGTTTTTACAGTGCAAGCACGCGGAAAATACTGACAAATTACTAACTAATTGTTTTACCGTTCCATCTGTTGCGGCTCATTTCGCCAGAGAACGAAATTCATGGAAACCAACACGATTTGATTTACTCGAGGACGTACGCGCAAGTTGCGTCGAATATGGACATGGCGGATTATGGAATACCAAATACAATTACAATGATGTTATTTCGGTTGATATGGTTGCATGTTATCCAGGAAGTTTTCTGGGATACGGAGATTGTTCTACGTACTTTGAAAGATTTGGTCACCCTACAAACGAGATGACGCGAGTGGCAATTAATGGACCATTACCTGATTTTGATCTGACTGGATTCGCCTGTATTGAGTCGTTCGAGTTTAACGAAAATCTTCACAAGATTTGTTATGTTTGGTTTGGCAGACATTTTTGTGAAAAACGTTGGGCACCTATAGTTTTGTTGCGATATATGCTAGATTGTGCGATACTGACATCGTTGGTGGTCAGTGAGGCAATTATATCATATCATGCACAGACCAAAGTTTGGTTGCCCATGTCAGATTCTGAAGTTATTAGCGAGTTTAAGGATGATATTCCTAATAAACTCAAAACCGCAAAAGATCTCGGTAGAAAAATTATAGGTAAATTTACTCAAGGTGGTGCATATGATTATAAAAGACATCGCGCACGATTAATTCTAGATGATGCCGAGTACGATTTTATAATCGCTGATACAACGGCGAAAAATACATTTGTAAATCGAGAGAGTGTTTATTTATCCGACGGAACAAAATTAGGTACGATCGTTAGTTACATAAATGACGTATCCCCGCAATATACTCATCTAAGATCTTCCATGTTGGCTTATGTTTCTATAAATTTATTATCGATGATTAATAGATTTCCTGAGACCGCAGTCAGAGTCGCAACGGACTCGTTTTATATTTCAAGTAAATATTTAGAACCTGTTATGAAATTTACAAGTAATGATGAACGATGGGGTTCGTGGAGAATAAAAAAGGAACTATTACACAATTACACAGAATCAGCAGATGTTCCAGTGAGAGATTTTTATCGTGAGGGTAATAAAATATCAGAAATGTCGAAGGCACCATCGTTGAGTGATCCAATAACTAGATATAAGACAGTATATCTCAATGGACCTGGTGGATGCGGCAAAACAACTCGAACGATTAATGTTTTTAGAAATTCAGATATAATCGTGCTGACACCCACACATAGACTTGCACGTGAGATGAAACAGCGGCAAGTACAATCGTGCACGTATCATAGTTTCTTCCGATGGCGCGGGGATACATGGACTCCTGAACGGATGGGAGAAAAATATATACCTAAAATAATTATTTGGGATGAGATATGCACGGTCTCATTGGATACATTAAAAATGTTTCTTGATTGGTTGTTGACGAAAAATACCGCCATAATAATGTGTGGCGATCATGGTCAACCTCCGCCTTTTGTTGGACCATCTCCACATGATTGGTTAAAAAATTTCGTTGATTATTACGAAGAAATAGATGATGATCATAGAGCTCTTGATGCAAATTTGAAGGAGTTTAAAAAATTAATCAGATTACAATCAAACAAAATTCAGTGTGAAATATTACGTGGAGTGATCTCAGAGACATCAATGAGTGATTTTTTGAACTCATGGAGACCCACCGATTTGATCGTAGCAAGTAGAAAAATAATCAGAGACACTTTACAGCAGCAGTTATTTCAGCTACATAAAGAACAATATTCAGAACTACCCGTACCGTTGTGTTATAGACCATCAGATACACGAAAACAGAATATTAATGTTGATATTCCAGGACCCTTGACAGAGTCAAGGAAACAGAATCTCGTATTAAATGATATTGTCGCCGTTGATATCAGTGTGGTCGAAGATGCATTACGCGCTGACAAATCTCCATGGGTGTTGGGATACGCTATGACGATCCACTCGTCACAGGGATTAACTATTTCTGACACACGAGTCTGGATTATAGACGATCGCATCGAGTGGTCAAATTTAGTTTATTTAGCGGTATCGAGGGTCAGAAATATATCTCAATTACGTAGAATTATAATTCCTGAAATCGTTAATAAATTTAACATCATCGATGATGATATAATAAGAAAAAAATTAATCGGATACAAACAATCTGATAAAAAAAATAAACGCGACTTTGATCTTGATGTTGAATTTATTATTGAGTTAAAACAACAGCAGAACAATCATTGCGCAAGTTGTAATTGTATAATGTTATGGCGGTATTCGAGTAATGATTCAAGACAATTTACCGTAGATAGAAAAGATAATAGTCGCGGTCATACACGAGAAAATACCATGTTAACCTGTCTTGAGTGTAATCGACGTAGAGGCGCTAGCGCCTTGGGTGCTGGCACTAGTGCTAGTTAAGTGATCGAAATCACCGAAGTGATCGCGGCGGTAGTTGTGTATCCGCGGGAATTATTTGTAGTTGTTCACGTGTAAATCCACGTTGAGGAGCGGCCGAATCTAATCTGTAGATTGCGGGTCTGGAAACGCCTACATTTCTTCCAATGGTTCTTGTCACGGTAGATATTTTGTGTGTGGTAACACTCCAAATAGGATCAGTCGCTCTCGCGCTACCACCTTCAAGTTCACCAGGCTCATATAAATATCTGACTGTGACATCACCTAATATTTTTTGTTTTCCAGCATCTTTCCGTTGTGTTGGTATATTTTTTTTTGTGACCGCGCTAATTTGTTTCATGTTGGTTGTTCGTGTGATCTCATTATTTAATGCAGCTATCACGTTTGGTAATCTTGCAACCCATTCACGAGATCTTTTATCCTGAATAAATTCCCTCGCGTATTGATATCCAAATAACCGTTCAGCAAGTGTTCGATTAAATCGCTCAACAATTGCTTGATCACGGTGAATTGCAGTATGACCTCATCGTATTTTGGTATTATGTTGTTTCATCAGCGATGATACTGGACCAAGAAATTCCTTACCAGGATCAACCTGTAGTAGCTGTGGCCATCGCAGACCACCTTGTGGTCCGAGTCCTCGTTGATAAATTCGTTCAAACGCATCGGCTACTTCAGATGATGTTTTCGCTGATAGCGGCTCTGCTTCTTTATATCTACTTGCAACATCAACTACGGTTAGCGCGTACTTGTACGTTTTTCCACGCACAGTATCATGCGGTAAAAACAGAATATCAGCTTGATGAACTTCATTAGGAACACTGACATCGAAATACGAGTACTGAATTTGTTTAGGACGTGGTAGATAAATTTGCCATATTGCTTGTTTAGATAACCACGTTTTAGCAGTAGAATGTTTAACCGATGCTGCATCAGCGAGTTTACCAATTGCTGCTTTGCCTCTCCAGTATCCTCTCGGTGAATAATAAATTGATTCCATTATTAATTACCAGCCCCAATCGCTAATTTACCTTTCATCGAGGATCTTACTAACCAATTAGCTAATGATTCTCTAATATTTTTATTTTTTATAGAATTTAATGAATGAATTAATTTTACATCTGCGATATGCCTATCTTGTAGATTTTTACTTTTATAAGCTACATCATGAGCATGACAAGCTCGATCAATAGCATTTATTGGTTCCTCGCCTGGTTTTGGTTGATCTTGATTATCGAGCCTGATATCGAGTCTGGTACCAGGACCGCAATAATTATATCCTGGTAGATGTTTTTCTCCGCTGTATTTAGCCCATGGAGCACCTGGAAACTTTGACATCAAATTAGCAATATCACCCCCCCGCTTATTAGGTAAAAATGAAAATTTCTTTCTACAGCATACAGAACATTTTCCACCGTACGCTACTTTTTTATTTTTTGTTGTAACTGTAGCTAAATCAATAGTTGGAGTTTTAACTCTACAGCGTAAACAATATAAATTCATGTTATAATATATATGGATATAATTGATTTCTCAGCAACTCGGCAGCGAGAGCCAGTTAAGCATCATCCTGCGCTACCGAACTCCATCAGAATGATTATCATAAGACCATCTGGATCGGGTAAGACGCAATTATTACTTAATCTGATAATGAGATGGTTGAAATGGGATAAGTTGTATTTAGTAGCACCATCCGTTGATGATCAACGATGTTATGATGTACTTAAAGATTTCAATGAAAACGCGCGATTACTGGATGAAGATAATGATGTTATAGAGTTTATAACCGATATTGATGAAGCACCATCCGTAGATTCCATAGACGGATTTGTTAATAATTTAGTTGTATACGACGATGTGATGCTAGATAAACAATCAAATCCAGCCAGAATATTTTCCCGAGGGAGACATAAAAATACAGACGTGATCTATGTTACTCAACGATATACACAAATACCAAAAGTGATCAGAGACAACTGCAACATTTTAGTTGTGTTTAATGGCGTAGACACACACACATTGCGAAATATTCATCAAACTTGGTGTGGTGGTGACATGGATATAATTAAATTCAGAAATTTCTTCTCACGAGCGCAAGTTACCCCACATGGATTTATAACAATAAATTTACATGATCCAAGAACAAGATATCGTGTGGGTATTGATAAAATATTTGGGTAACAGGGGTGATGATAAAATTAAATTGAATTAAACAGATATCATTAATATAATGAACAACTGTGCGTGGCTGCGTCAAGGAACAACAGATAAATGCAACAAAAGGTGCCGTGGAGAATATTGCAAGAAACATAATTATCTTATAAAGAAAAATCCTCATGCTGGTCCACGAAGATGTGTTGGATGTAACAACGGCGTTAGAGGATTATATCAGATTTGCAAAAATTGCGGTGGAGATCGATATCGAAGTTTGATGAACTATTACAGAAAAAGAAAGAACATAAATCCCAAAATAAAAAACCACCATCAGAACTTGAATATTACTTGAAACATAGAACAAATTCAGAAGATTCAGATGAAGATGAAACAGATGAAGATTCCCATGATTCAGATGATGATTCCCAATATTGATAGCAGCAGAGAGGGGCGTCTACGGTTCTGTTTGGGACAAACAATAATCGTAGACGTGGTAATTGACCTCTATGAGTGGTCACTATTTTTTTTTGGTAAAACACAAGGGTGACCATTCCCCTAAGTGGTCTGTTCACCCTCTCTGCTGCTATTGGCGCTCTGCCTGTCCAGTATCCTCTTGGTGAATAATAAATTGATTCCATTATATATTACCAGACCCAAGCGCTAATTTACCTTTCATCGCAGATCTTACTAACCAATTAGCTAATTTTTCTTGATATTTTTATTTTTTATAGAATCTAGAGCGTGAACTAATTTCACGTCTGCAATATGCCTGTCTTGTAGATTTTCACTTTTATAAGCTACATCATGAGTGTGACAAGCTCGATCAATAGCATTTCCAGGATACTCATCTAGTTTTGGTTGATCTTGATTATCAAGCCTGATATCAAGTCTGGTACCAGGACCGCAATAATTATATCCTGGTAGATGTTTTTCTTCTGGTTATTTAGCCCATGGAGCACCTGGAAACTTTGACATCATTTTAGCAATATCACCACCGCGCTTATTAGGTAAAACTGAAAATTTATTTCTACCGCACACAGAACATTTTCCACCATACTCTATTTTTTTTTATTTTTTGTTGTAACTGTAGCTAAATCAGTAGTTGGAGTTTTAACTTTACAGCGTAAACAATATAAATTCATGTTACAAAATATATGGATATAATTGATTTCTCTTCAACTCGTTGACGAGAGCCAGTTAAACACCACTCTGCGTTACCAAATTTCATCAGAATGATTATCATAGGACCATCTGGATCGGGTAAGACGCAATTATTACTTAATCTGATAATGAGGTGGTTGAAATGGGATAAATTATAGTTGGTAGCACCATCCGTTGATTATCAGAGGTGTTATGAAGTATTAAAAGATTTCAATGAAAATGCAAGATTACTGGACGAAGATAATGATGTTATAGAATTTATAACCGATATTGATGAAGCGCCGAGCGTTGATGTTTTAAACGGAGTTATTAATAATTTAGTTGTGTATGATGATGTGATGCTAGATAAACAAACAAATCCAGCCAGGATATTTTCTCGTGGCAGACATAAAAATACAGACGTCATTTATGTTACTCAGCGGTATACACAAATTCCGAAAGTGATCAGAGACAACTGCAATATTTTAGTTGGTTTTAATGGCGTAGATACACACACGATGAGAAATATTCATCAAACTTGGTGCAGCGGTGACATGGATTATAATAAATTCAGAAATTTCTTTTCACGAGCGCAATCTATTCCGCATGGATTTATAACAATAAATTTACATGATCCAAGAACAAGATATCGTGTAGGTCTTGATAAAATCTTTTAACGTTTCTGATTTTAGAAAAAAAAAATTAAAATTAATATAGCAGCAGAGAGGGTGCCTACCAATGTTGGTCGCCTGGTGGAAAAAACAAAAATAATTAAACACGTAGAGTACTTTATTTTTCAGCTACTATTTCGAACTAAGGTTTTATTATTATAATCGGCCATTACAAAAATAAAACATCTCAAGGAAGCGTTTATTTGTAAAAGATCTGGATCTTTCAGCGGATTAGATTTCCATGAAGGTTTTATTTTTTTGTCGGAATTCTTGGGTCTGTTCGCCCTCTCTGCTGCTTGAATAATCAAGCGAAAATGATGCACACCACTGCAATACATGATACATTTTTTATGCTGACTCCATATGTTTCCTTTGAACGGCACGTGACAGTCATACAACTCACTCTCTTGTACAAATTGTTGTATGATTTTAAATTTTTATAGTAAGTAACATTCAAAACAGTAGCTGATTGTTCGTTTTAGTCTCACGCAAGAATTTGTCTGAAGATTGCAGTCAGCTGTAAAGTTGGATACAATTCCAACTCACGCGTCCTGAATCAAAATATTTTGACCCAAAGCTGAAGCTGAGGGGTTGGTGTTGGGTGCAATACCATAATAAAAGCACAGTAATATATAAACGTAGTTCGTTTGAACTTAAAATTTGTTACATCTGCACCTTGATGTAAATGTGTCACCGGTGCGTACATGTAAACAGGGAACGTCATTACTTTGTCTGAATCGATTTGTTACCGTAGCTTCTTCCGTATAACACTTGTCAAACAAAAAACAATTGAAATACATTTAAGCAGTTGTATAATCCTCATTTAGAACTTTTCCATCAGAGGACGGGATATATATATATATATATATATATATATATATATATATATATATATATATATATATATATATATATATATATATATATATATATATATATATATATATATATATATATATGTGCCATTACGTAATGCACATGCATAACACGTGTCCAACAGAGAACAATACAGATAAATATATCCCCTTACATAATGATTATGCATCACACGAGTCCAACAGATGACAAGATAGATATATTTATGAGATTACATAATGTATTTGGGAGATAAGTGTATATGCTGTTTATTACATACTGTAATTGGGATATAAGGTAAACGTTGTTTATTGAATAATGTATTTGGGTGATAGGGGTATATTATGTTTATTACATAATGTAATTGAGTGATAGCGGTATATTCTGTTTATTAAATAATGTATTTGGGTGATAGGGGTATATGCTGTTTATTGCATAATGTATTTGGGAGATAAGGGTATATGCTGTTTATTACATAATGTATTTGGGTGATAGGGATATATGCTGTTTATTACATAATGTAATTGGGGGATAAGGGTATATGCTGTTAATTACATACTTTATTTGGGTGATAGGGGTATATGCTGTTTATTGCATAATGTAGTTGGGAGATAAGGGTATATGCTGTTTATTACATAATGTATGTGGGAAGTAAGGGTATATTATGTATATTACGTAATGTATATGAGAGATAAAAGTATATGCAGTTTATTACGTAATGTATTTGGGAGATAAGGTGTATGATCTTTATTTTACATTATACAAGTGAAAAGCATATATTCTGATTTGCTGATACTTTATGCGACGGGAATATTGTGTCCATGCTGTTATCAAATGGTGCGAGGTATCAACGAATGCATATGTTGCATTTAGAAAGCTATATATTCCTTTATTTTCATTTTTAATTAATTAAATAAAATAAACGTAAAATTTGATCTTGATAAAATATATGGTTTGGACGGTGTGCTGGAACAACGTTAATCGTCATATTGGTGTTATTTTCCAGTGTAAGAGCTTACTTGCAGGGTTGTCAACTATTACTGATAGCTGTTATCTATCAAAGAGTCTCATAAGCATGGCTTATTTATATATATATATATATATATATATATATATATATATATATATATATATATATATATATATATATATATATATATATATATATATATATATATATATATATATATATATATAAGCTGTCCAATTTACCTTTACTTACGTTTCCTTACCAAGCATAGTTTCTAATTTACCTTTACCTGTATTCCTTACAAGGCAGTGTCCAGTTTACCTCTACTTATATTCCTTACTAAGCATAGTATCCAATATAACTTTACTTATATTTTGTACAAAGCATGCTGTCCAATTGACCTTTACTTTTCTTCCTTACCAAGCACAGGGTACAATTTACCTTTACTTACATTCCTTACCAAGCACAGTGTCAAATTTACCTTCACTTATGCTCCTTGCTAACCGCGCTGTCCAGTTTACCTTTACTTATGTTCGTTACTATGCATGCCGTACAGTTTACCTTTACTTATTTTCCTTACCATTCATGCTGTCCAATTTACCTTTATTCAAGTTTCCTTACCAAGCATAGTGCCAAATTTACCTTTAATTATGTTCCTTACCAAGCAATGTGTCAAGAAAGCGTGGTCAATGTCATACCGTACTAAGTCAGAATTTACGCGGTGTGTGGATTGCCACAGACTCTGAATAACTTTAAGGGAATTGTACGTACATTTAAATAATAGGTATATAGTATTATGGGGTAAATTTGTCCTTTAAGTAACAGCTTTCGGAGAGAGGGACGAGACAGTCCGAAGACATGAGTACGGGTAAAGAAAGAAAGAAATGAGGTCAGAATAAAGGGAACATGAAGTTCATGAAGGGACCTGGAGTATAGGAAGGATGAACTAGGAGACGTTGATATACGGTCAAAGCGAATGAAGGTGATGCAATCGATCGTGGACAATTAGCTCTTTTCACCTCTCGTTATGATTATGCAATAAATCCAAATCTGACTCATCTGTTAAATTCTACTTATATGATGTAACTTGAATTTGAATTGCCTGTATTATTTTTCTTCTGATTAAATGTGTTATTTTCTTGTCAAAATGGGGCTCGTATTGTTTTATTTCTTCTCAGTATTCTCGCTCAGTTCTCTGTTGAAATTTCTTTCTTCTTTCACTCACGCCGGGCTATAATATCGAGGGAGGTCATCCTCTGGATAACGCCAGCCAAACCCAAATTAACCATTCCTCTTTCTAAGAGGGCGACGTTACAACTTACTACTTCAAATGATTTCTTCCGCGAAACGATGTGTCAAACAAGATGCCGTTCAGTTTATATAAAATGTAATGCAGCCTAGGAAATAGCGACGCAATAATTGGATCAGATTTGCAACTTGCAAATAATGTATTATCCTTTTAATGGCCTGTTGGAAAGTTTTGACAGCATTATGTCTGATTTCTTTCTACACGATCTTGGTAACTTTTACCAGCAATCCTTGATAGACGAACACCTGGATGATTAATTTGATCATATCAGATTATATTACATCTATATTTTACTTGTTTCTACACCATCTTGACTATATCATAATCTCTCATAGCCTACTTGATCTTTGTTATCTCTACTAGCAGTCTTTGATAGAGTACGTACACGATTTTGGTTATCTCATCCAACAGTCCTTGATAGGCGAGCACGAAGCAGATTAATCTGAGCAGCAGAGAGGGTAAACCGGCTTTAATAGGTTCACTCGTATTTTCGCAAAGTAAGCCCTCCTGGAAAATCGCAAAAAATCGCGATTTTTCTTAATATCCGGCGTGAGACAACCCTGTTCGCAGAACTTAATAGACTCAAATTTAACTGGCTGTCTATCGCTGATTGCGAAAAAATCTGAGGAAAATCAGCGATCGCTTCGGTGTCAAGTTAAGAGCTCACCCTCTATACTACTATAAATTAAATCATGATTATATCAATAATGGCAAATATCGGAGAAGCACATTCCAGTAGATTAGCTCGAAAACGATTAGAGGCAATAAAGGAATATCTTCCCGTCCGTGAGTCTGTCAGACAAAAATTACAAGCGCGTCAAGAATCTCAGGTTGAGTTTAGAGAAGGTACAGAACAATTATTTAAACCAATAGTCGAACCAACCAAAAATATCGCTGAGGTTACAACAGCATCACAGCATGTTATCGCGGCATTATCGAAACAAATCAGCGAAGCCATGGAGTCTGCTGACAAAATACGTGCTGTATCGGGCATGTTAAAATACTGTCGAGGATTTATCTAGACCAGAATTAAAAACTAGATATTTTACTCATCAGGGTTATACGCAAGTTATGGCTGATCCTGCTGCTGTTGCTGCACTTTTCGCTGGAACATCTTGATTTAGTTAAGCAATCTGTCGTTGATATACATTTCAGAGCTACGGTAAATTCTGGTGATAATTACAGGGCAATTGCCGTTATACTCAGTGACAAATCAATGATATTTGAAGTTATTGGTGGATGAATGTGAGTTGCTGATGCACCGATTGTGAACATGTAACAATTAAACCAACCGTGGTTATTATAAAAATGTCATACATTTATGTTAATGTCACTCGGTCAGGCCAACAAATAAAAAATACAATCGAAAAATGCAAGCGTGTGTGGGACAACGATAAAGTTAAACAAAATCAAATTACTGGTGGTGGACCAAATAAACTACCATTGACGAAAACCCAGGTAAAACATTTTAACAAAGCAAAGCAAGCAAACACTGGTACTCGGCTTGATTTTGCTCCAAAATCCGTCAAGGATATGGTTCCACTTCTCGCAGCATTACCAGCAATAATAGCTGCTGCCGCCCCAGCTGGTGCAAAAACAGCCGCGTTATGAGCTGTTGGAACTGCTGCTGGAATGGCATTAAGGAAAGCAGCTGGAAAAGGAATTTTATACAAAGAAAGCTTAAAAAAAAGATCACCACGAACACAAAAACCAACAACGTGTCCAAAAAATACAAATATGCCTCAGTCGGGTCGTTTAAAATTATCAGCGGAACAATACGAAGCAGGTCTAAGACTTCCAGTAACTCCGCCCTCATGGTACCCAAAGCAGTTTTAAACATCACACCGATGTCGAATTTTGATTTGCCCGATGCTGTTAAACAATTAAAAATTAAAAAATTCAGAGGTGTCTTTATGCGAGATCAGTTACCGATCCAACCGAGCACCAACGAAGCAGGAATTATTAAGCTCGATAACATCGATGGTCCAGGAACTCACTAGGTTGCTTACGCGATACATCCACGTTGAATTGTTTATTTCGATTCGTACAGGTTAGGACCGCCAGTTCAATTTCTAAAATACGTACAAAGTACTCCATCCCCAGTTTGGTACTCAACGCAACCAACACAAACACTAACTGATCCTCCGATATGTGGCCGTGAAGTAATTAATGTACTTGACGCGATATCAAAATCAACCAAACCACCTCACAAAGTCGTGCACGAGTATACCGCGGTACGTTTTAACATTTTAAACAATCCTTAAAGAATAATGGTAGATGTTTACGGAAGATCTCGTGATGATATCAGGGGTAAAAAACGCGACTTATCAAAATATCCGACTAAAGATGACGTTAACAATCTTTTAAACTTATCCGGGGTAGGTGCAGACGAGGTTGTTATTTTTCAGGATCAATACGGAAAACTAAAAATAAGTGATATCAAATGGCATGAAATAATTCTTTAGTGTTATTGAAGCTACTCCGGGTAACATCCGTGTGTTCACTGACAGGGCAAAAATCAGAGATTCGCTGATATCAATCCCGGCGTTAAGAGATGATACGCATAAAGCTGCATGGGAACGCGTACAAAAGACCGATGACATAATGACAGGTGAGCTCAGCATGAATGAAAATAAAATAGTGGTGTTAGCGGATCCAACATCCGCCAAAGATGCCGCGACGAAAAAGTATGTTGACGTTAACTACACCTTAGATAATACATTATCGACGTTGCGGGCCGAGTATGATGTTCACGTAAACGCGTCTACAAATCTCGGTAGAAACTTTAGAAAAAATAATGAAACCGCAGAAGAATTTTTTGGTTCTCAGCTCACCGCTGACATGAAACTCTCTGATATCAAAACTAACATTGATGCGATTAAAAGAAACACAAGAAGATGACGTAAGTGGAATTCTTGAGATTGTTAACAAAATTAGTCTGATTAAAATCCCACCCGGAGTTACTCCCGAACATATTAACAACATAGTATACAAGGTATCATCTGGATTCGCAACATGGTCAAAACAAAAGAATACTATCAAATATAACACAACAGTTACTGGTGTTTTGGACTGTGTTCAGTGCTGCAAAATTTGATATATTCACAACATATCCATGGCGTCATTCCACTGACAATTTTTCCGGGGTTGTGTCTATCATGTTAAATAGCGGAACCGAAGAAACATTTATAATGGAAGCAGCTGATAAGAAATTAACCGCAACATCTTACTGGTTGTGTATATAATTTGTAGCTGAAACACCTCAATTAGTTACCGCGTGAAATAATAATGGTGTTGACAAAGTCAAACACAGCGTCGACGACAACATTAAATGTCCAGCAATATAGATACGATCAAGTGCGCGAATGGCAATCAGAGTTAAAAATCAT
The DNA here is from genome assembly GCA_028554795.2 of Sinohyriopsis cumingii. Lineage (NCBI taxonomy): Eukaryota > Metazoa > Mollusca > Bivalvia > Unionida > Unionidae > Sinohyriopsis > Sinohyriopsis cumingii. The sequence goes on from CM068838.1 coordinate 99,046,705, forward strand.
CGGCGATAAACGCACGGCAAGCGTAGAGAAATATAAACGACGAGCGGTCATCATATATGTTGCATTATACTCGGTATATGCGTTAGTTGCATCCACCGGAGTAATATTGGCGGCGCTAACGCCAGTAACATCTGCAGTCGCGGTAACTGTATGTGTTTCATCATCAACTGCAATCGTCGGTGCTTTTAGTATTATCGCGAAAAAGATATCCACGTGCACGAGCACAAACCTACACGACGCTTTCACACGGCTAAACACAGCCACGGTAGCATATTCTAAATTATCGTTGCTGATATCATCAAGCCTCAACGACGAAATAATATCAGATTCCGAATTTGCAGTAATGGTTAAGATATACGATGAAATTCACAATCTGAAAACAACGAAAACGAATAATGACATAACTACTTCAGCAGATAGCCGCAAACATAACTCCGGTAAAGACCTCGATGTTAACAGTAAGCTCAACCAAACCTGAATTCAGTATTTATTTTCCAACTGCGATTCCGGCGAGCGAGATCGCGTTGGCACAATTGCGAGTATATCACAGCTGGCCCAATATCAGATCAAAATAATTTGGTGGATTACCAGCAAATAATTCGTTTGTGTTTGCAAATAAAAATAAAGAAGATGGTACACAAGACTGGAACGTTGTTGGAATACCAACCGGGTGCTACCAAATCGAAGAAGTCAATTAGGAATTACAACGTCGAATAAAACATATCACCGGGAAAGAATCCAAAATAGCAATAACAGTCAATGAACCTCACGCTGTCTTATGCAACTGAGAAAAATTCTCCTGACTACGCCATGAATATATATCAATCGTCGATTAGATCAGTGTTAGGATGGCCTGATCTTCCGCCGTCGGCTTTACCAGCAATACCAGGACCAAAAAGGTCTGACCATGTACCATCGTCGGCCATTGGGTATGATGATCTTTACGTGAATTTACCCGACAACTACGTACTAAATACACTACAAAATCCTAAAACCGCATATGTGGTGGTGGATGGTCGTAACGCTTGGGAATATACCCTCGAAGATGGTAGCTGAAGAGGGGGTTATCTAGAGAAAATTCTTACATTTATTGAATAAATGAATCAACGGCATCAACTGGAATTATCTACGCTGAGGCAGCTCTTCCAAAAATCATCTTTTTGATCTTATTCTGGGTCGTGAAAGCGTTATTATCAGTTTAAAAAAAATACACTTGACATGGAATAATTAAATACACGATTAATCAACTTGGTGATTGGCAGTCCTGATAAACACATTTTATGAATACATATCACTAACGGAAACTGAGTTGTCACATTTTAAATGTCCTGGATATAATCTCGCCGAGATGAATACATCGGTTGATGATATCATCGATGATTATTTCCCGAAAATACTCGACCGATGGAAAATTACACTGCCACCGGCAACTATTCTCCGGCATAATAATGGTTCATGGAGAAAAGGACGACATGTATCTCCAGAAATCGTAAAAAGAACTTCTGTGGTTGCGGTCAATCGTGTGTGTGATGTAATTGATAACAGCTACAGCACGGACACAACAATATAAAATCAATCCCAGCAAGGATTCATGGATTCATTCTTTATTCATTCACGCCAAAAGACCCACCTGAATTTTTGATTGTGCAAGAACCGATTAATCCGGTCCATCTACGATGTCATAATCCATTGTCTATCAAGAATAAATGTCAAACTAACAGACCAATCAGGCCACTTATTGGATTTGAGACGCTAAGTGTGAATTTACTTGTGAAATCTTAAGATTTACATCGTGAAAAAAACAGCAAAAAAAATTATCTGTCCTTGTATTAACAAGGTGGACTGACATACTACTTCCACTTTCATTTCCACGTACTTGATCTAACTTTTGTTTTCGATCGTTTCACGATCTGACATAATGTTTATTAGTTGTCTCATACGAGAATTAATTATCTTTTTTCTTTATATTCACGAGATAACTCCAACCTAATTTTTTCGATTGCAAGAGAGAGACTGACAAATTCCTTTACCCGCACTTCTTCTACTGTAGCTAGCGATTGAATCTTAGCGATCTGATTCTTCTTTATAAATCTATATTGGGATAGCAAAATATATTTTCCTTCGTCTTAAGCCTCCTGCAATGTTTCATAAACACAAATATTTTTTTCAGGATTTAATTCATCGGATATATTTATGCCCACATGTTCTAATAGTTTAATAGTAAGAGTTATATCATTGACATTTTCGTAATTTATTATATATATATATATATATATATATATATATATATATATATATATATATATATATATATATATATATATATATATATATATATATATATATATATATATATATATATATATATATATATATATATATATATATATATATATATATATACCGAATATTATATATTTTAAAGAAAAAAATGGAGGGTCAGCAGTGACCCTTTCTTGTTTTGAAGCAGGCCCATGAGGGCGTGTTTTTGAGGACGGCACACCACATAACTTAATTCTAAGAATGACAGGCCCATGAGGGCGTGTTTTTGAGGACGGCACAAAACATAACTTAATTATATGAATGGCAGGCCCATGAGGGCGTGTTTGGATAACTTAATTCTATGAATGGCAGGCCCATGAGGGCATGTTTTTGAGAACGGCAAAACACATAACTTAATTAATTGATCCTAATGACGAAGGTCTTCTCTATATTCAACAGATTTTTGCACACACACACACCCACCAGAAATCAACCCGGGGATGCAAAAACAGCACCACGCCGTGGGAAGAGTGTGAATTTTTTCTCTTGAGTTTTGAGTTTGGCTGAACACCCAATTATATAAAAAATCGCGAAATATCGCCTACGTCGACAATATGTTTGTCACTGGATTCGAACTCGAAGCGTCGAGAATGAGAATTCTACACTTTAGCAATGCGCCACGGGACCTTGTTATTAATATATGATTCAGTAATTATTATATAGTTACCTTTAGATTGCAAGAAAAAAAATAGCTACTTTTGGATTGCAAAAAAATAATACAATTACTTTAACATTGCAACAACTTGAATTTAGTTCCACTCGAAATTTATTTATTTTCTGGATAATATATTAGTTGTAAAAAGTTAATGACGTAAGTTGCGCAATCCTCTGAAATCAATGGAGGTAACTCCATCATTGACTTTTACGCAGTCGTGACAGAGTTATCTCCGTTATCTGTATATAACATCATTGGAATATAGGAGAATGAAATCCAGTTTCCAAACCGATATGAAAACCATGATTTGGTTACATTATCTGCACAACGTTGGAATAAAAGCAGATAAATACCGACATATTTGCCAGCCGCGTATATTGACTGAAATATCATCGCTTCGCCAGTCTCCACATTGAAATATTTAATCGCTCTCTTTTTAATGCTCTTAAGCCATTTATTCCTTCGTATATAATTATCACTTTGTGTAATAGCCTGAAGAGTCTGTAAAGAGTTATTAAGTTTATCTCCGTCAATGTGATCGATCACAAGACCATCTTTCGTCTCTCCGTGATAAACCTCAAATACAAACCCGTTATTGTAATAAATTTTCTTTCCAGCAGTAAATCTAAGATAACCAGAATTATCAACTACACAAACTGTTTTTTTTTCAACCTACAGTTTATGATGGTACCATCACGAGACGCTTCATAATTCTTAATGACAGGATGTCTGACAAATTTTTGGTTGATTTATGTCAAATCTATTTGTTTAAATTATAATTTGTCTGAGAACTTATTTAAATAATCCTCTACACGGGCTATAACTCTGTCACTGTCATTATTTTGTTATCATATCTTTTAAGTTCCCTGTATCGCTTACCACCACAACGAGCACATATCTGTCTCTTTCCCCGGACTCCGACACCACATCTTAAGCACGGTATTGGTCCTAAGCTTCCATTACGAACACATTGTGAATGTTGCCCGCATAATTCCTTTACACATGATTTGACACATGGAGTTACAGATCCTATCATAAGCTATTTACACTGATTCATATATATAATATTTTGTATTTAAGTGTTTGTTTAATTATATATGGATGACTTTGTGAGGTTATCTGCAATCCAGCCCTGGAAAGCTTCTAGATTTGATATTGACATACTAACCTCTGACTCGCGGGAGCGAGCTCTGACTGATGTGATTAATAGTATCAGGGATGCCAAAAAAGATTTTCGTGATGATTGAGCATCTCACGTGTGATCGACATTCAAAATTATACGCTATGACAAAGTCATCGACAGTGTCAAGGACTCTATCATTGATGCTACAATGAACGATACACGAACGAAAACGATGATAGAATACCTTAATCAGAACTATCTTTTCAGAATAAAGATTATTGTGCAAGCAGATTCCGATACGTGGATTATCATTGACAAAGATGACCCTGTCCTTGCTAATAGAAAAACCTCTGTGTTAAGTAAAGATTCCAAACCGGGAATGTTGACTGGGATTGACAGACCATATTACGCTCGATCGTATCATGTGACTGCGTTTATTTATGGAATTTATCAACTAAATGATAGACCTAACATTAATGCTCTTGCCCCGATGAGATTTTCCAAACTGACTAGCATAGCCGAGCGAGTAATGGAATATTTTAAAAATGCGAAGTGTGGAAACGGTTTAACTGATCTGCGACGTGAAATAATTGCGAACTGGGCTGAATCGGTCAAGGATACAGGAGCGTCAATAAATGATTTCGCTGAATTATCAAGTAAATTAATATTTCCAATGGTGGTCAAAGCGTTAACGGGAGAGGTCTTATATGAATCACCGAATAAGTAGAGATGGGCGCCAATTGAAATTATTGATCATAATGCTCATGCTTGGACCAGTGTAGTAACAATATTTCCACGAGATCGTGTTGTGAGATATTACTCGTCAGAGAACTCTTGGGGTAGAATGTTCGATGCTATTAACCGGATAAGTAAAAACGATCCCGTGTCAGTGTGGCTGTTTAAAAGTTCCGAAGATGGCAAGTATGATCAATTTGTAAGACCCAACGGTGATTTATATCGTAAAGTAATCTCTACGCGAAGAAATGAGAAAACTTGCACAGAGATATTCAGAAAATACTGAGCAATTATTAACTAATTGTTTTACAGTTTCGTCAGCTGCTGCCCACGCCGCGAGAGAGATAAATTCATGGAGACAAACACGTACTGAGTTTCTCGAAGATGTTCAATTAAGTTGTAACGAATATGGACATGGTGGTTTGTGGAATACCGAATATGACCACAAGGATGTAATTTCCGTAGACATTGTCGCCTGTTATCCGGGAAGTTTTCTCGGGATGGGTGAGTGCGCTGGATATTTTAAAAGATTTGATCATCCTACAAACAAGATGACACGAGTGGCGATTAATGGCCTATTACCCGATTTTGATCTGACAGGATTTGCTCGTGTAGTGTCGTTTGAATTCGCTGAAAATCTTCATCCGTGTTGTTATATTTGGTTTGGTAGACACTTCTCGGAGGAACGTTGGGCACCAATAGTGTTATTACGACATATGCTTGACAACCGCGTATTAATATCGTTGACGGACAGTGAAGCGATTATATCATATCGGCCGCAGACTTCGGCTTGGTTACCTACACCGGAGCGTATCAACGTAGACAAGGTCATCAAAGAATATGCGCGAGAATGACCAAATACTCATAGTGATGTCATCGTCGATGATGCTCCTAATATTCTTAAGATTAAACTCATCAACAGTGAAAAAACAACAAAGGATCTCGGTAGAAGAATAATCGGTACTCAGGGTGGTGGATATAATCATAAACGGCATCATGCAATATTGAATATGGATCCCGCTGAGTATAAATCTGTGGTCGATGATGCAGCAGAGAAAGATATATTTTGTGATCGACAAGATGTTCGCTTATCCGACAGGAAAAAGTTAGGCACAGTTGTTAGTTACATTGATGGAGAATCACCTCAGTACACACATGTAAGATCTTCGATGCTTGCTTATGTTTCTATAAATTTGCTATCGATAATAAATAGATTTCCTGACACTGCAGTTAGAGTTGCTACAGATTCATTTTATATCGATAAAAGATATTCATAATTATTGGCTCGTTTCACAAGCACTGATGAATCATGGGGTTCGTGGAGAATAAAACAAGAAATGTTACATTGTTATTGTGAATCCGCTGGTGTTGAGGTTAAATATAGCTACTGAAAATCAGAATTATCAGAATTAACGTTGGCGCAGTCTGTGTATGATCCAGTATCGAGACACAAAACCGTTTATTTGAACGGGCCCGGGGGTTCTGGTAAGACAAATCGAGAGATCGAATTATTTCGACGGAATTGAGATATGAGTGTACTAACACCAACATACAGAATCGCCAGGGAGATGAAAAAACGAGGAGTGAATTCTTGTATTTATCACAGCTTTTTCAAATACAACGGTGGTGTGTGGACTCCTGACCGAATGGGAGAGAAATATATTCAAAAAGTTATTATTTGGGATGAAGTTTGCACAGTTCCGTTAGAAACATTAAAAACATTTCTTGATTAGCTATGGACAAAAAAATACTCCAGTGGTTATGTGCGGCGATCACGGTCAGCCACCTTCGTTTGTTGGACCATGATTGGTTGAAGAATTGTGTTGATTATTACTCGGAGATAACCGATGATCACAGATCTTTTGATGCAGAATTAAAGGACTGTAAAAGAATAATCAGGTTACAACCAAATACAATTCAATGTCAAATAATGCGCGAGGTGATTTCAGAAACTTCCTTGAACGACTTTTAGGTTACGTGGAGACCAAACAAAGTGATAGTGGCAAGTAGAAAGATAGGGATACACTTCAACGGAAGCTATTTCATTTACACAAGGAAACATTTCCAGCGTTGCCAGTACCGTTGTGTTATAGATCAGCTGATACGCCACGACATAATATCGACGTTGATATACCAGGACAGACCGAGTCAAGGAACAGAATCTCGTATTATATGATATTGTCGTAGTTGATGTCAGTGTTGTTGAGGATGCGATACACCCTGACGAATCTCCGTGGACGCTAGGATACGCAATGACGATTCACTCACCTCAAGGATTAACTATTACTGACACAGTTGTTTGGATCGTTGATGATCGTATCGAATGGTCGTACTTGGTTTATCTCACAGTGTCTAGAGTTAGAAAAATATCTCAGTTGTGGAGAATTGACTTGGACGAGTCAGAAACCATTAATGATGATACTGACAATAGCCTGTTATAAACAAAATGACCAAAAATAAAATAAACGCGATTTTGATCTCGACGTTGAATTTATCAACTCGCTAAAGCAGCAGCAGAATAATCACTGAGCGAGCTGTAATGGCATAATGTTATGGAGATACTCGAGCAATAATCCAAAACAATTTACCGTACATAGAAAATATAACAGCCGCGGTCAAACACAAGAAAATGCGATGCTGACCTGCGTTGAATGTAATCAACGTCGAGGTGCTAGTTAAGTGATATGGGCGGTAAGTGTGTGTCTTCGGGAATTAATTATATTTGCCCACGTGTAAATGCACGTCGAGGAGCAGTTGATTCCAGACTGTATATTGCGGGTCTACCCGTGGATCTTGTTATGTTAGATATATTGTGTGTGGCAATACTCCAGATAGGATCAGTCGTTCTTTTTTTACCACCTTCAAGTTCCCCAGGCTCACATAAATATCTTACAGTGTCATTACCCGGCACTGGCTGTGTTAAAAAATCACGTCGTTGTATTGTTATACGCGCGCTTTTGATTGCATTAATTTGTTTCAACGCAGTTGTTCGAGTAATTATTTAGCGCGGCTATCACACTTGGTAATCTTGCAACCCATTCACGAGATCTCTTGTCTTTAATGAATTATTTTGCTTACTGATATCTAAATAACAGCTCAGCAAGTGTTCGATTAAATCGCTCAACAATTGCCTGATCGCGGTGAATTGCAGCATGTCCTCGTCTGATGGTGACGTTATGTTGTTTCATCAGCGATGATACTGTACCCTGAAATTCTTTGCCATGATCAGCTTGTAACAGCTGTGGCCATCGTAGACCATCACGTTGATAAATTCGTTTAAAGGCAGAAGCTACTTCAGTTGCTGTCTTTGTTGATAGCGGCTGTGCTTCTTTATATCTTTGCAAAATCAGCGACAGTTAACGCGTATTTTGTATGTTTTACGACGTATAGTATCATGTGGTAAAAATAATATATAAGCCTAATGAACTTCATTAGGAACACTAACATCAAAATGTGCAAAGTGAATTTGTTTAGGAGGTGGTAGATACATTTTCCATATTGCCTGTCGAGATAATCATTTTTAAGCAGCAACACGTGTGTCTTTTGCTGCTTCAGCGAGTTTACTAATCGCTGCGTTACCTTTCCAGTATTCTCTTGGGGAATAATAAATCGATTCCATTTATAATTAATTATCAGCACTAGCGCTAATTTACCTTTCATTATTCATAATGTAATTAATTTTACATCTGTTATGTGTCTGTGCTGCAGATCCTTACTTTTATAGGCTACATCATGAGCATGACACGCTTTATCAATAGCGTTTATCGGATACTCAGCTGGTCTTGGTTGGTCTTGGTTGTCAAGTCTGATATCAAGTCTGGTTCCAGGACCGCAGTAATTATATCCTGGGAGATGTTTTTCTCCTGGGTATTTAGCCCACGGAGCCCCGGGTAATTTTATTAATTTTGCTGCAATATCACCTCCTTGTTTTTTTTTTTTTTTAAAACCCGACTGTGCGAGAATAAATTTAAATTTCTTTGTACCGCATCGTTCACACTTACCCATAACCGCTGATATGTTGTTTTTCATTGTGATGGTTGTTAGATCACCTGTTGGGGTACGCGCCCTGCATTTCACACAATATAAATCCATATTCTTTTCATCTGTTTCTATAACATGGAAATCACTGACTTTTCTGCAACAAGAAAACGAGAACCGGTTAAACATCTGATGCTACCAAATTATGTCCGAATGATTATCACGGGTCCATCTGGACCGGGTAAAACACAATTGCTACTCAATTTGATAATGAAGTGGATGAAGTGGGATAAGTTGCATTTGGTAACCCCGTCTGTAGATGATCTTAAATGCGATAATGTGCTAAAAGACTTTAATGAAAACGCAAGAAAGTTAAATGAAAACAACGAGGATGTTGTTGAATTCATTACTGATATTGATGAAGCTCCGTCTTTAGATGATATTGATGAGTCCATTAACAATTTAGTTGTGTACGATGATGTAATGCTTGACAAACAGTCCAATCCAGCTAGAATATTTTCCAGAGGCAGGCATAAAAACACAGATGTGATTTATGTGACTCAAAAACTAACACAAATACCACAGTAATCAGAGAAAATTGTAATATTCTTGCTGTGTTTAACGGAGTTGGTGTGCACACGCTACGATATATTTATCAGAACTGGTGTGACGGTGATATGGATTATAATCAACTTAGAAATGTATTTAGTCAGGCTCAGTCAAATCCGTATGGATTTATAACAATACATTTACATGATCCTCGAACACGATATCGAATCGGACTTGATAAGATTGTTTTTAATCTATAGCAGCAGAGAGGGTGAACTCTTAACTTTACACCGACGCGATCGCTGATTTTCCTGAGATTTTTTCGCGATCAGCGATAGAGAGTTAAGTCAAATTTAAGTCTATTAAATTCTGCGAACAGGGTTGTCTCACGCCGGATACTAAGGCAAATCGCGATTTTTTTGCGATTTTCCAGGAGGGCTTATTTTGCAAAAATACGAGTGAACCAATTAGAGCCTGTTCACCCTCTTTGCTGCTATCTGAATATACCAGATAACATTACTTCTACAAAATCATGGCGTGCAATATCATTTTAACCTAATTACTGTATTATATTGCGTGAAAAACTAGTATTTAAACTCCCATGAACCTTGCCTCAGGGTTACTGTACCCCTGCGTGTACGTCTTACTACAAGACATTATACATTTTGTTTTTCTAAAGACTTTTTCAATTTTTTAAGATTATATTGATCATGTTAAGACTTATATTTCGAGTCATGAACATATTATTTAAAGCCTTAACATACGTTGTTCTAATATTCCTATACACTTTGGACCGTACTTGAAATTCTAATCCGTGTCATTGTAAATATAAAACAATTATGCAAATAGCGGTGACAGAAACGGGTAATGGTTTTTTTTATTTATGTAATGTAAGCAATGTTATTTTGCTGTCTTCAAACAATAGTTACTATTGTTGGTCACACTTCTAAGGGAGTCGATTACCAGATACCAAAAATCGTAAATGATGTAATCTCTGTCGCTCTCTCTCTCTCTCTGTATATATATATATATATATATATATATATATATATATATATATATATATATATATATATATATATATATATATATATATATATATATATATATGTGTGTGTGTGTATATATAAAGAGAGAGAGAGAGAGAGAATGTCGCCTACAGAAGATCGAAATCAGCCGAATATAATGGGGATTTTCGGCCCTTTCATTCCAACGAGATGGCATTTTAATTGTAGCCAGTCTTCAGTCGACAAAACGTGTTGAAGTCGTACACTGTGGAAACTATTTTGAAATACATATTATCATGGCAGATCGTTTCTTTTTCCTATCAAAACATTTTATTTGTACATAATGGCTGCCATATCTTTATCATATATGACATGTTTTTCCCTCTATGTATTAATTATTAGAACGTCATTCTTAATGTTGTTTAATTTGTAACTTGGTCAAGTATTCGGATCAAGTATTTCGACAACAACGTCAATAAAATTTCGATAATCTTATATAATTTGGCCTTTTGTGATCCCAAGCTTACATGATCCTGGTTTATTGTTTCTTTTTCTTCATATAAAATGTTAATCTAGTGAGAGAGGCACTGCGCCGTCCCACTCCCACCAAAAGTAAACGAGGATCTAGCGTGTATTATTGATGTAAACCAATATTTTTGGAAGAGAAAGTCTTCATGTGACCATGAATAAGATGAACAAGAATGCTTTTCTGTGGCTGTATGAAGAATAAGACGAACAAATGTCTTTCAGTGAATGTGTGCAGCATAAGACGAACAAATGTCATTCTGCTATTGTGTGTGTGTGTGTGTGTGTGTGTGTGTGTGGGATTAGGATTTTAAGGTAGCGTTAACAAGTTTTCAGTCATATTGCTACCATGTCTGCAGTGTGGCAGTTTATAGTGATGTCTAGCACAGGGGCATCATGCCGCAGACATGTAGTATGATGTCCCACCCATTCACATTATTCTGACACCAGGCCAACCAGTCCTAACACTAGCCTATTAATGCTGAGCGCTTAGCGAGGCAGCTGTTATTACCATTTTTGTAAGTCTTTGGTATGACTCGGCCGGGTTCGAACCCATGACATCTCGCATCCGTTCTGTGATCGTGTGAAGAATAAGACAAACAAATGTCTTTCCGTGACTGTGTGAAGAATAAGACGAACAAGTGTCTTTATGTGACTGTGTGAACAATAAGACGAACAGGTGTCTTTCCATGACTGTGTGAAGAATAAAGCGAACATGTGTCTTTCCATGATTGTGTAAATAATAAGACAAACAAGTATCTTTCTGTGACTGTATGAAGAATGAGATGAAAAGGTGTATTTCTGTGACTGTGTGAAGAATAAGACGAACAAAGGTGTCTTGAAGAATAAGACGAACAAGTGTATCTTGGTATGACTGTATGAAGAATAAGACGAACAAGTGTATCTTGGTATGACTGTATGAAGAATAAGACGAACAAGTGTATCTTGGTATGACTGTATGAAGAATAAGACGAACAAGTAAGTGTCCTTGGTGAAAGTGTGAAGAATAAGACGATTCCGTATTTTCAGAGAGATTTTTGTTACTAATAAAGATAACTGCAAACATATAAGTCAGGGCAAACATATAAATCCAAATGACTACAGATAGCACCTTGAGACAATATATATTTATGTTTGACAAGCCAAGCGATTTATATAATATTCAATTTACTACACACAATAACGCATACAAATAACTAATTAGGCTGTATGTTCGCATCTTGGGGATTTATACATTGCATTTTGATCACATTACATTAGGTAGAAGATAAACTGTAATTGTAATTAATTCTAATTGCTGAGTACATATATCATTGCAATTATTAGGTAAAAGTTTGGAAACTAGTGCAAACTGAAATGTATGTGCTAACGGCAATCGATTCAACATTTATACCTATTTTTAATTATCATAATGCAACCAAGATCTTCCTAACATTCGTAATGAGTTACAATGAACAATTTCTACTAACCACTTGGGAATTTGTATTACCAAAAACTATAGAGAAAGGACCCATATGGGAACATAAAATTGTCAGTTGCCCCGATGGCCAAATCATTTTTTCCAGGTACACAGAGTGTAAATTTTGTTCTTGTTAAATTCCCTTTTGCGTGAAAACTACGTGTCGAAGCTATGTTTTACGTGGGAAGACCACAAATAGGCTCATTAAAAATGTTCAGAGTTAGATTTGTGTTTGCAAAAAATGCAAACCTCAAATTTAGCAGAAAAACTGTTAAGTCCAAAAGTTAAATAACTAATCTACATGGGTAAATATTGCTTTAGTGACATGATACTTGATTAGACAATCTAACCATAAGTAAACTGAGGCGTATTATATTACATTTTATGATCTGCGACACTGAATTTTCAAACGGTGTTTACAAGGTTCATAAAAATAATAAAATTGTCTCAAGTCCAAAAATATTTTAAAATATACTTGTAAAAACTGCTAAAATCTTTTGCAATACAAGTTCTTCAAAATAAAAATAAATACATACTCCTACAAGACGAGTCCTTCCGAATAAACGTAAATACGTACTCCTTCCTACAAGACAAGCGCTTCCAAATAAACGTAAATAGTGCTCCCTTAAGACAAGCACACACACCCAAAAAGCAAATAAAAAAGATAAACAGTAACGATGAACACTGAGGCGTATTATATTACATTTTATGATCTGCGATACTAATTTTTCAAACGGTGTTTACAAGGGTGAAACAAATATCTCAAATCCAAATTTTGTTTAAGATATACATGTAAATATTGCTACAACCTCTTGAAAGACAAGTTCTTCCCCCCCCCAAAAAAAATAAACACATACTCTTACAAGACAAGTCCTTCCGAATACATGCAAATACCTGCTCCTACAAGACAAGCCCTTCCAAATAAAAAAGATAAACAGTAACGTTGTTAACATTCTTTAAAAAGTATATAAAATGTAAAACTAAGTTAAAAATCTACTTAAAATTAGGCATTTAAAAATCTTCATGTAAACCATATTTTCATAATGCTTTCCTTTCGTGATACATATAAAATATTATGGTTTGATGAAAAGGAAGAAAGGTTTCCGGATGAAAGCAGTAACACTCGGCAGGAACGAGTTCCACTAGCAGTGGCCTTGGGAAGGTATGGACTTTGGTCGAGTTTCACCCTAGAAGAGGTATGCATGACTTAAATTCTTATGTCGTATATGAGAGGTTCACCACTGAAAGAGTATACACTAGTCAAGTACGTGCGTTGTATATGCAGATTCCACCCTTAAACTGGTATGCACGATTCAAGTACATGTGTTGTATATGCGAACTCCACCCTTCAAAAGGTATGCACTAGTCAAGTACGTGTGTTGTTTATGCGAATTACACCCTTCAAAAGGCATACACGAGTCAAGAACGTTTGTCGTAAATGCAAGCTATACAATTCTTACTCAGCTAAACAATTTTTTTCTGTATCAAAGATGCCACTCTCTAATGAAAGCACCCTTGTGAATACGTAATGGAAGAAAAATGCTATAATAATACGAAAGTCTAATATGGTCACCTATAAATGCATATAAACATACCTAACAAATTTCATGTTTACATTTACCGGTTTTTGTGCAATGTTACTAAAGACCTCCTGGAAACGGACGGACATACGAATCTACTTATTGTCAGATGGATAGTAACGGTCACGTTTCCAACCACACCTGATCTCCAAAACAAAATATTTTTCTTATAACAGATATGTCCTTGATATTAATTCGTCGCACTGACCAACTTTTGTAACAATCAGGCTAAATGGACCTATACATGATCATAGTTCATTTGAATCATGGCATATATACATTATAATCTGAAAACGAGAAATGGGTACCACTATCGGTCTAACGTAACATATACGATGACTAGGGAAAGTGTACCATCATGTACGTGATATTCTACATTTATCTTTGCTTTTTACTGGCACACACATTGAACCCCATCAGCGGCATGTAATGTGTGCCTCTTTAAACTTACTGTACGGCTGGTATTTTGATTGTATGGGGTTACGCACGTGCGCCCGATTGTGTGCCTAGCTGGAAAAGAAACGATTCGGTGTCCACATTCATTTGATTCAACTCCTCCCTCTGACTTAATCGCCAAGATGGTTTCCTCAAGCATGCATCTATTGTACAAGATTACAGAACATAATTTCAAACTACACGAGTTGGGCTTTGGTCCTCACAACCTGTGTGGTGTATTATGACTTTTTGAGAGATGCTCGTTCAGCCTGCAGTGTATTATTCTAACACAATTTTCATATTTAACACATACAGTTTGACAAATTGAGGTCCAATTCTGATCAAAATGTTGGCCTAGTTTTTGCGTTGAAAGGGTCATCTTGATGTTGCGAACTATGCAGAACATGTAAAGCAGCCAAGCGCCCCACCCACCCCGTGCATTGGTATAAAAGAGGCGATACTCTACGTTTCGAGATACAGCTAGTTCAATTTGCATGCTAATGCTATGCTGTCCATTTCATAAACTTGTGAAATACTGAGTTATCTGTGTCAAGTATCTCAGCTTTCAGCTGTCATGCTTAGCATTGGTCTAAGTTCTAGCGTAATATTTAGCAGTGATCTAGGATCTAGCGTAATGCTTAACAGTGATTATGACTAGCGTTATGCTTAGCAATGATCTGGGATATAGCGTAATGCTTAGCAGTGATCTAGGATCTAGGCTGGGTGATGATAGTGTTAAGTGTTGGGAAACGTTTCACAGCGATTTCGGATATAGACTTGGTGCTGATGGTGTTAGTGATTGGATGAAATTAACAGTGATCTGGTATCTAGACTGGGTGATGATGGTTTTAGTAATTGGATGAGATTAACAGTGATCTAGGATCTAGACAGTGATGATGATGTTAATAATTGGGTGAGACAAACAATGATCTGGGATCTACACTCAATCAAGTAACAATTTCAATACATACTGATTTGAAAAAAAATGTAAAGTGCTATATTAAAGGCAAGATTGTACAAAATAAAAAGAAAGTTCTGTATTTGTATTCAAGAAATTCATTGAGTAAAGTATAATAAATAAAATAAAATCTTGCTGCAGAAGATAGAACAAAATTACATAAACATTTCTACGTCATGCGATGTATCTACTGACAGCTCTACGTATAATCTAAGACCAAAACGATGGTAATTTGACTTGACGATAGTCACTATAACCTATATTTGGTAGAGATTAGTAATAGCCATAAACAGTGTACAAATAAAGCTTACTGGATGTAAAGTCAATCGAATCAGAGAGATCTGGGTCAATACAAAATCCCAACATAAAGAATAAATTGTAACAAAGATAGGCCCCTGTAACCCTTTTTGAAATGGCAGCGAATTACATTCTTGAAAACGAAACATTATACAAAAACTTTAAGAAAAATAACCCTACCAAATAAACATAAATTTGTGGTCATTGAAGAAAATATTAAGGTCAACAAGTGAAGATCTTCAAATGATAAAGCTTCCAAATAAAAGCAAATATCTTCTTTTACAAGATAAAGAAAAAACAAATAGTTTCGTCTTTTGAAAATCCATATACTTAACGTGTTCTACTGTTAGTGGACAATAGCACTCGAGGTCAAGGTTCATTTTTCGAAAGGTACGCATGGGTTAGATGTGTGTATTCTATATGTATTATATTTGTTCTATATATATATATATGAATTATAACTTCTCCAATCTTTCTAAGCTTGCTTAATGAGTTTGTATTGCACCTATTTTGCTAAGTATAACGAGCGTATTAATTAAGATAATATTACTTTTCGTGTCTATATGGAATATTCCATTTAGAAACGGGTGCCATTTTTGCTGTTAAAAGTAATGCTGATGTAAGAGGGCATCCAGCCCTACATAATACTTTTTCCACTTGTATAAGCATATCACGTTTTACTAATACTTGAGGTACCAATGAATTTTGAAATGTAACACTTTGTAAGGGTTTTAGTGTGGAAAATGAACCTAGTCACGCATTTATATGTATTTTGTCAAGAATTCGATATAGATCAATAACTTGGGCTATTTTCTGAGAAATATGAAAATTCCACTATGTTGTAAGTTGAAAAAAAATACAGTGGATAAAAGGTAGTCCATAGTCAGGCGTGATACATGCAAGCAGTTAAGTTCGCGACGAATGCTGAATGTTGTAATTGTAAATAGTAAACACAAGCACACAGGTATGCATTAAAGAAACCAGATGACAACGCCAGACATATTAAACATTCAAACACACAATATATTAATATAGCTGTTGTTGTTGTAGAGTTTAACGCTATTTTTCAGTACATGATAGGTATACATGTCGGCCAGTATTAATTGTGGAGGAAGAACCCGGGAAAACCCCGGAAAGAACCACCGACCCGCGAGAAGCTACTGGTAAGCTTTCTCACATACCCACATTGGCTGAATCCGAGACTCGAACCTATTAATATAGTGAAATAGAGACGGCATCAGACATCGCTACGTAAATGTATCTGTATTTTCTAAGTTAAAATCCACAATTTCTTACACTTCTTTGAGTCTCTCTTTGTAAATTTTACTACATTAAATCTATCCCCCCCCCCCCACGAAATCAAACAAAAGGATGAATTCTTGGATTCATCGAGATATTTTGATAACTTGTTTGGTTATTTTGCCACTGACGTCAAACTTGATTGTCAACTTCCTGACTAGTTTACATCTCTATATATACACCTGACTTTATTTACCAATTGTAATTCGGTGGCCCCGAGTGGTCGAGTGGTCTAAAGCGCTCTCCGTTACGGATCACTGCCATCTCACCTCTGCCTGCATGGGTTCGAGTCTCGGATTCGGCCAATGTGGGTGTGTGAGAAAGTAGCTTCTCGTGGGTCGGTGGTTCTGTGTAGCTACAAAAATAACGTCACACTTCGGTGATTGTGAGACCGCAGGTAACTTGCATACTCCATCTTAGTGTAAGTACTGTTTTTTTCCGTCATTCACTGCGCCCATCAATCTTGTTCACCGGATCGTATTATTCTCATCATCCAATGTACTATATGACTAACTAATTGGGAGTTAAGTTATTAGCTACTTGCAATCGGCCTGTTCCAAGAAAAGTAGAGAAATAATCATTGGATGTACGTCGCCAAGCAGCAACTATATTGTGAACTTGTTTCGTTTACACTGAAAAATAATGGCGGCGGATGCAGACGATCAGAACAATCTCACCCTTTGTTGTCGTAGCATATGTGATGCACTCCGACATAAATGAACCACAAAGCACATCAAACTGATGTGTGTTCTTACAACTTCTTCCTGACGGAAACGTCCGAGCGATGTTTCAGTCATAGTGATCTGAATACATTTGACAAAGAACTCTAGCAATAAGCATAATACAAATATTCAACATCTCTAACATTAACAACAGTGAAAATTTGAGAAAAGTCTGTGAAATAGTCTTAGGTAACGAGCACTTAATTTTTTCTGTTTTATTTTGGTGGGGTCGGGTAATAACTTCGTAAACATTAATTTTTGTTATAACATTTATGACACAGGTCATTAAAAATCTAATTTAAAAATGTTTAACTACTCTTTGCAAGCTCAAAAGAAGATTTTCATCTCTTGTGTGTTTTATATTACATATATTAATAGCATACTGAAATGAAAAGGGATAAAACTTATTAACGTTATAAAGATTATATTTCTGCTTATATTAGTTAGAAGTGTATCATTCCTGAAATGTATAGTGAAATACAAAAACTCCAACAAAATATCAAATTAATCTTGATAATACATGATAATAAATATATTAATATATTCCGAAATCATCAGAACCCATGAATATTTATGACCATAACAGAAGTTATCTTTTCTGAAAAGCTTTTGATTTTAAACTTCTCAAAAAGTTCTTAATGGATATTGATGGAATTTTCGTTAATATTTATATTTAAATATCTTCAGTGTCAGTTTAAGTATAGAAATATATCAATAGTAAATATATACATTTTGTATGGCATTGTGTGGTCTGCGCAAAGTTTATTCTGGCCACTATCAATAACATATTACAGAAAACACACATCAAAATCATACTACAGAAAACACACATCAATAACATATTCGAGAAAACAAGCATCCATCATCTACTTATTTTCTTTATCTAATCAGACCACAATAAAAAATGCATTAGAAAATTCACGTTTCAGTACAGATTTTGAATACTCATTTCAACAGTATTTTAAAGTTCTTAAAGCTTCAAGGCAACTAACCGCATGTAGGTGTTATGACGCAGTATCGATTATTCTTACTGAGGTGGTCGTGTGTGCTGCTTCCTTCATTACTTAAGCAAAATGCTTATCAGTCCAGTTGACAAAACTCTTACTGTTAATAAGTGAGTCATTCAAAATATAAAGATCAGTTGATACATTTGATACAACTCTATACATTTGGTCAACTAAAGCATCAAATAGGATTACACATAATCAGTTTCTATGTTTACATATGTAGACACAATTTGCATAGATACTGAGACACACACACATATACATATCAACACTTGCACCCATTTGAATATGGAGTAAACTTGGCATATTTGTACACCTTTCTTTGATGTTTACTACAAAAATGATGAATACAGAGTTTACCTGACATGTGCCATCTGATTTCTCTATGTACAGGTGTGTACTCATCTTAAGGAACATATGACATAAATTTTGTACATAAATTACACACAGTAGTACTTCACTGAGAATGCTGCATACATGTACATATACACATGCATTCAAATACTTGACTGATTCTTTCCCTTTTCACTTTAGGTACATTTTTATTTGTGTTTGTTTTGTGCAGTTTTACTCCACACAATAAGTTATACATGCCATCCAGTATACCAGGTGGAGGAAGACCCCATGAAGACCCACTGACCTACGGGGAGCTTCTTGCATATTTTTCACATACCGACATTGGCTGAGCTGACACTCAAGCCCATGCCTACTGAGGTGAGATGTGAGTCATCTGTAAAAGCGATCCCCTTTGACCACTTGGTCACATGGGACACTTGTCATTTGCTTACACATCTGCCTAGTTACATGTAATTGCTTACTGAGTTGCTACAACAATGAGTAATACAGAGTTTACCTGACTTGTGCCATCTGATGTCTCTGTGTACATGTGCGTATTCATCTTAAGAAACACATGCTTGAAATTCTGTACAAAAATACACACTGTAGTTTACTTTCCTGCCCATTTAAGTTTACTTTCACATAATTTCTAAGCCTTTCTTTATCTCCAGACTACTGCTTTAAAATTGATTCTCGTAGATTTTGTCAGTTTCTTCCTCACTTATATACGTGACCACACATACACACACCCACACACACACACGCACACACACAGAAGGTTATTATCATATTTAATTTACAATTCTGAAATTTGATTAGTCAGTGATTTGATGTCAGCTAATCAGACATCAGAAGGTAAAGTTAAGTTTTATTTGAAGCATGAAAATCTTATAATATTGTGGCCTTTTATTTTCATATTGGCCTCGAATGAATATAATGAGTGGAAGAAAATGAATGGCATAATTTTAACTAAATCAAGTTCTAAAGATTAATTTCTAATGTTTGTGTCAATGTATGGGCTAAATGAAGTACTACATCACTAAACCTCTTCAAATGTGTGAATAAAATTAATACTCGCTGAGCCATGAAGTTTAAACATATTTCTAAACACAGTGAAAATTAAATTTGTTCTTTTTGTTATACAATTGACTGAATTTGCATTTGTGTGGGTGTGTGTGTGTCTGTCTGTGTGTGTGTGTGGGGGGGGGTACCAACGTTGTGGTTACATATTATTAAAAATCCTTCAATCGAAAGTATTTGTGTGGAAACAAAATGATCCCATGCCCATACAATATAGCAAGGACAAAAATGGCATTTTGTTCTAAAACAATGAAAACTGATATGAGAATCATTCCCTGTAGCCATATTGTAGCTAAGTAACAGAGACGATTCACAGTAGCCATATTGTAGCTTAGTTACAGAGACAAGTCCATTTAGCCATATTGTAGCTTAGTTACAGAGACAGGTCCCTGTAGCCATATTGTAGGTTAGTTAGAGACAAGTCCTAGTAGCCATACTCTAGCTTAGTTACAGAGACAAGTCATAGTAGCCATACTGTACCTTAGTTGCAGGGTCAAGTCCCTGTAGCCACAGTGTAGCTTAGTTACAGAGACAAGTCCCGGTAGCTACATTGTATCTTAGTTACAGGGACAAAAATTGTATTCAGATGTATTTTGTGTAATGTTAAAACTCTTGGAGAATTTGTGAAAATCTGTTGATGTTTCTCAAAGCGCTATTTCAGCAATATTATTTCCATTCAACTCCTTCACTCATCATCTGCATTTCAGATCCATCAGACAGGTTCTTCTTTTCTGCAAAGAAAAATTAACATGTCAAGTAAAATAGAAACATGTGCATGGAAAACGATGCCCCAGCACTGTGTCTGGAACTGAACAACACATATTTTCACCTATGTGCCATGAATTGATGGACATATACCTAAACAACGTACACACACCATTGTGCCTGAACCTAAATGTACACCTACAATACATATGATTGATGGGCAGACAGACATGCGGACAAAGATAACACTATTTGCCTCTACCACTGCCATAGTGGAATATAACTATCAAGCTTTAAACTGATAGTGTCAATGCCTGTGTCCATTTATGTGACTTTGCCTAGATGTACACTACAAAGTATCATTTGCTGTGCTTTTTATCTGCCTTAAATATATTACTTCTTCACAGGCAGTACACTAAGCCATTTCTAGGACAGCTGCAACACATGTTCAGGGTAAGTTTCCACTTCCTTATTTTCAACACATCTTGAACAGGACTGCATCTAAATTATCTGGCAAATTGCAAAGCAACCAGCATGTAATAATCGTATTGAAAAAGTCTGTACGTATGTATTAATCTTATTGACAAACACTCTGTATGTATTGATCGTATTGACAAAGACTGTCTGTATGTATTAATCGTATTGCAAAGACTGTCTGTAGGTATTAATCTTATTAACAAAGGCTGTCTCTATGTATTATTAATATTATTGACAAAGACTGTATGTATGTATTAATCTTATTGACAAAGACTGTATCTATGTATTAGGCTTATTGACAGAGACTGTCTGTCTGTACTAAGCTTATTGACAAAGACTGTATGTATTAAACTTATTATAAACCCCAACCACATATATTTACGTAATATATACATAACATTTTCATTTCTAGTTTATCAAGAAAAATACGGTTGTACAGATTTTCTTTCATAGCTGAAAGTAAATTAACTCTCAAAATCGCAATGATATAATTTCTTTTCTTGTTTACTTCTACTCAAAGTTGCTATGTATTTCAATAAGTTATGTCTTTTTTGAGAAAAATATTCTCAAATGGTCTCCCACTTTATAAAATATTATGGAACTATCCATTACACAGGCATCAGTTGACAGCCCTAACATTGGCTTCAGATAATTAGACAAGAAACAGCTACATCTGACTGACGATGTAAGGAAAGTCTTATTATTAAGCAGGATATGAAGTGTGGCGAAAAGACTCGAGTGTTTTTTTCTTCTACTTTTCTTGACATCAACTATGCAGATCAAACTCATATGCATATTTCACGAATTGTGCTGCTGATTCCAAGTTAACAGGTACTTCAACTAACCGAGTTCATATTATTTTGGAAACTTGAAACTAAAACATTATCCTTATGTTCAAAAAACATAAAACCAAAAAATGAATAAACACAAAAAATTATGAGCAACCTGATTCATTTACAAGTATGCCTGAGAGTATTAAACAACCATATAAAGACCGGTGGTCGTTGCACATTTTCTTACCGATTTCAGAATTGATGATTCCATATTATTGTCATTTGTGTTTAAACTAACTGCATTCATAATGTCATGTATTAACAAACGAAAAGAGTAAAAAATAACCACAAACAATGGAAGATGACAGAACATATAGGACTATATTCCTTCATATGTTTGATACTGTCAAATAAACCTACAAATATCTGTATCTCTATACCTAATGATGTCAGTTTTCTGCAAGCATTTTGAACACCTAAGATAAAGTCAAGTTTGTTTTCAGTAATGATAGGGTCAATTAGAAGTGAACAAAATATTATTTTGTTGAATTTGACGTCTAAAACTATAGCTGGATAACTGGAAGACAGACGTACAGATATTAATACAGTTGTCACTTTTTATAATGCTATTGTTGTTGTGATCTTTTTGTTGTTTAATACCATTTTCATCGCAGTAGAGGCAATACATGGCAATCAGTATAACTGGAGAAGGAAAAACAGGGAAAATCCCAGCAGGAAACACTGACCATAAAGGAAAAAGACTGGCAAATTGCTCACATACCTACACTGGCCAATCCTGCGACTCAAACCAGTGACCACAAAAGGCAAACACTGTAGATCACCTGGCCACCTGGGGCTGAGGGTGGACCATAATAATGCTGCTCAAGGAGCTATAAATGGGTTGTGTGATATAGGTAGTACCTCAATACAACACTATTCAAGTAAGCCATAGAAGATTACCGTACATAGTCATTTTATGTTGAGGTACGTTATACAATGACCCCTCATTATAATATCACTCAGGGGAGTAATAAACCTGCAACAAGTTATTGGCAATATCACCTTATTGTGAGTACATTATAATGTGATCCTTCCTTAAATTACTGCTCAGGGCAGAACAGAAAGCGTGTGTTGATATGAGGTTGCCCTAAAGTGGGTACATTGTATTGAGAAGAAAAAGTATAATGGGGTTGATGACCATATAGTGTTATGTCAGGGACTGTGTTATACTGAAGTGCATTATTTTGAGGGACCACTGTATACAATTCTGTTGATAAAACACCTAAACAATTTCTGACCATTTTAAAATAACACTGACCATTTTGTTATGTTCATAATATACAAGTATATTTTTCAATACAATGTTCTTCTTAAGAATTATTTGGTCCATTTCTTTCTGTTATTAAATGCAGTGATTCAAAATTATGCTGGAGTGCAATACTGACTGCACATTCTTTGATCATTGAGAGAGTTGCATATTAATTGAAATAATTTAATCTCTATATGACTTACCTCTAACGTGCAATCCAATTATCTAATACTTATGATTCACATCTTCAATGAGAACAAATGAATACCTGAACACTAGATTATACATATGAATATTAAAGTCATAACTAAACAAACATTTAAAGAATATAAATCTTTTGTGTATACATTTCTGAAAACAGGGACATCAAATGGTATACAAACCTTTTTATCTTAGTTATGTTTACAATTAAGTAGGTTGTATCTTCCTGTTTTGATGGAGGGGATACTACTTTTAATGATGTAAATTACCCTTGACCATGTAATTAAAATGAATTCCCCAATTGGGTAACTTTCATAAAGATCTAAAGTCAGTGTGGGGGTGGTAAGAGATAATATGTCAATTACAACAGGTAAGTATTATATAAGTATTAGCAATATTTTATCTCCCACCACCTCTAACCCTACATTTTTATAACATTAATACATTTTCTGTTGCTAATAACTAGCTGCATTTGCTAGTTTGGTGGATGCTGAAGAACTGCAAATACAGGTGCATGAAAAACAAATAGTGGTCCTTCCTGCAGAAATATCCACTAATGTGGGATGGTATCTTCTAGGGTCACTTTTTACCCCATGATAATGGTCCCTAAAGGAGATGTGGTTTCACTTTGGTGCATCAAGAAATGAAGATAGAAGGTGAAGAAGTTAATGTGAAATCACCACAATGTAACTATTATTGCATCCACAAATGAAGAATGAGCTACACAGGCCCAAGAGGTAGTGATGGTTTGCATCTTGTGGGCCTAAATCTACATAAATGAAGTTAGGAAGGGATGGTTAAGACAATCCACCTTGAAATAGTGAAATCTGAAATATCAACTGAGCCATTTAGGAAAGAAAAGATGTTTCCTACCCTTACTTCTCCCATAATTAAAGGCTACTAAATAGAAATGTAATGTCTTAATTGGGAAAAAAGTCAGTCTGGATCACCTCATACTTGACAAACCATTTTATGTCATAATTATTCAAAGGTTCTAAACCTGTATTATGAGGTACCTCGTCTCAGTGGCAAAGTTATTTCATGCTATGGAATCCAGGCATAAGGCCACATTTGAAATGTGTTTTAATATTAATAACATGGTGCAATTTATGGCAACTGGTTGCTTTTCTTTCTCTATGCATGAGGTGATGACATGCTGCTATCAGCACCTCTTGTTTAAAATAAACTGTCTTCTTTATCTCACATTTGATTCCCATGCACATTATCAACATCTTGATTTCTGATAACGCGAAAGCCAGTTGTCTTGCCACTGATTGTTCTTGTTGTTGCTATTATGTGCGTTTAACACCATTTTCATTACAAGATAGGCTATACATGATATGCAGTATAAATGGTGGAGGAAGAACCAGGGATAACCTTGACAAGAACCTCCACTCTGGTGGCCTATTGGTCAGAGCTTCTGCCTCGGATGTGGGAGATCGCTGTTTCTAACCCCAGCTGAGTCATACCAGAGAGTTATAAAAACGGTACTAAAAGCTGCCAAATTAAACGGTTAGTGTTAGGATTGGTCAGCCTCGTGTCAGGATAATGTGACTGGGTGGGACGTAATGCTACATGTCTGCAGCATGATGACCCAGTGCCAGACATTATCATCAACTTCAACACTGTATACATCGTTGTGATATGATTGAAAAATTATGAATGCTGCAATAAAAATCCAAATCATACTCGCACTTGACACGAACCGCTGACGCCAAGAACGCTAATGGCACGCTTTCTCGTGTACTCACATTGTCAGAACTCACTGGTTTGACTGATTCAAGTCCAAATCCATGTATTTTAAATTTATTGTTTCCTTGCTATAATTTGTTTTACCCACTTGAATTTTACAATACAACCGTATTACTTGATAGAGTAGGAAAAACTGTAGAAATATAATGCTAACCTATATGGGTAGACCGGTATGGGGATCTCTAGTTAGCAACATAAGCTGGCTTTTTTAAGAAGCCTGGCTGACAAAGGAGAGACAATGACCTGTAATTGCCATTTAATGGTTGAACTACTTTTTATATAGATAAAGCATGAAACTCAGGCAATACAACATCTTGAAGATAGAAAGAAGCTCAAACAATATTTGTTTCGGTCATTTGATTTGAAGAACATATGACACACAGTAGATTTCACCAATACATCTGAGAGCAAGACAACAGTCTCTGCAGTTCAAAATACCATAGTCGAAACCCGATAGCTGATACTGCTGAAACTTAAGACTACTGGATAGGACTGCCCAATAATATGTGATAGAAGACACTGAGCATTTTATTTCTTTGAACATAAGAGAAGATAATCAAATCACTTACTATACACAAACAGTGACAACTAGGATTACACATTTTCCTACTGCACCAATCGCAAAAGATTCTCCACTTGAAATCATAGACAATGGACAGGGATAATCGCCTGATCTGAATGATGTATTTGGCAACTTTGCTTGAAAACGTATTCCATCAGAAAGACCCGATGAGGTGAATCTAGCATGAAGATGAAGATTATGTGGGCTGTTGTGCAGAAGAAAGCTCGTCTGCTGCAACAGAAGATCCTTCCTTTGGGTGATTGTTCTGGGTTGGTATATCAGGTAGCCAAGAGGATCACTAAGCCACGATCACTATGGCGGCCACAAAAGGGCTTCAAATATGAGCTGAGCAGTGGTGGTTATGATTTTCTGAAGCACTTGCTATATCATAATGATGGTGGGTAGGTGTAAGCTAACACAAAATTCCAATTCTGATTGGGGCTGCATGGGTTTAAAGTACTTTGCTGATGGCCTCTGGTTGTCTTCAGGATGCGTCTGCTTCTTGGCCAATTTAATATGCCAGGAGCAGATGTGAGGAACTGATGTTGCTGAGTCCTCTGAGGAAAGACTCAGTCTCCAAGAGAGCAGCTCTCAAAAGGTTCTTGCTGAGCTCCAGTAAGGTCATGCAAGTGTCCAAAGCTACATCCCTGTGGAGGAGGAGAAAGCTCTGTTGAGCAAGCCAGGAACATGGATAACAGATACATATACATTTTGGTTAATAGCTCCAACAAGTGATGAGGTGCAGAAAGCAACAGAGAAACCACATTTAGCAGACTACAAAGTCTATTTCTCTTGCGCTTAAATGTTTGTCTGCTTTGGGTGAGGTCCCAGACCACATTTGACCAGAAATAACAGTAAGGACAAATGTCTGTCTTTTTATAATTGGTACATGCCGGGCAGACGGGACGAGTGTTCAATATACTGTTATATGCTTTCCTCCCACTCTTCTAAGATATTGCTAAAGAGAGAGAAAATGTCTGAAAACAAATTAATACATTCGAATAAGAAAGTTAAATATGTGAAAATCTGCAAGTACTTTACCTGCCAATGTGTCTCTTTTAAAATTAAAGCACAGCAACAACAATACTTGATGCTTTAATCCCCATGATACTAACATTATTTAAATTTGATTAAAGGAAACAAAGAAAACAGCAAGTAATTCGACAGGCATTCGCAGCCTATTAGAACTATTCTGCCACTTCAATCTAATTGTAGAGTGTTCTTCAACAAATAATATTTGTCCATTTATGCACTGAAAAATGCAAATCTGTGGACTGAACAGGAAATTTCAGAGCAGCATTTATAATTTTTATACATAATTATAGTTTTTTAGAACATGCTGTACTGTTAGGTATATTTTATTTAATTTATATTTGATTTAATTTATTTGGTTGTTTTTTAGTTTTAAATTATTTTTTATTCAATTACATGCGATTGTAATGTAACTTCATTTGAAATACTTTCTGTATATCAATCTAGGCTGAAATTTGATTGAGATTGTGTATGCTTAAGCAGAAGTGTATCATTGCTAATTACTACTTTTGTTCACACATTTAACAAAATTCTGTTTTGGTGTAATGAAAATAAAGAGATAAGAAAAGAAAAACAGAAGGCAAAATAAATAGCAAGGGTACTAAAATATTGATAACAATAGCACAAAAAAAGTTATTGGTACAGTCATTGCAATATGTATACAAATGAGAAAAGCTGATTGTATTCTACGTAGGACAGAAATATCACTCACCCAGATTGTGTTCATCTTTACCTGAAGGATGCAAAACAAATACAAGATTAAAAAAGGTTTCCACAGAATGGGAAGTCTTGCCTTTTGCTGCATTATGTTTTAGAGTAATAGACTGGTAAAACAACTTCAACAATGAGTTGACATCGAAACCACTATGACACAAGATCATACACAATTTTCTCAGAAAAAGGCAAGACAATAAAATAGTAAATAGTGCATGCAGAAAAATACTGGTTAATCAAATGGTACACTTCTTGATTTCTATAAAATAATAAAACATATTAATTAGTTTAATGAACTGGCATCAAACATAAGTTTGTCCAACTGATAGTTGTATCTTTGCCAATAAGCCATCACCAAGTTACCATGTAATAAAAATCAGTATACAATACCTTCGAATAATGGTAACAAAATATAGTCATTACAAAAAAAGTCTTGAAAATTATATCAAGAAAGTAAAAAATTTCCAAGATTTCATGTATAATAATATTTCACTTACAATACATTGTATGACCAGCAATTTTATTATTAGCAGTTATATACATCTTGTCTATCTTTAACTGAAGTCTTCTAATTTTGTCAGAGTAAATGCTTAACACAAACACAACCACAAGCTTAAACTTAAAAAAGTTGTATCTAAATATATGTTTGTATTTTGAAAAGCAAAATACCAATACTTTCCATTTAGATAATGGCAAGTGTTCTTGAGCAGAAAAACACCAACCCAAACTGCTATGTATTGAAACCATAGGCATTTCTGAGAAATCAAACAAACTTCATTTGGTAACAATATTTTCTCACCACAAATTAATTAACCTTAAACATTGAATACGAAAATCGTTATCTGAAGACAACTCAGACTGTTAAATAATGTTGATGGGTACACATATGGCAAACTTTGTAAATATGATAATAATTTTTAAAATGAAGTACTGTTCATATTTATTTAACTGGTATTATTTAAAAGTGACAATAAAGATTATAAAACAATGTGGACATCTTTACGGAAGCAAAAGTGAGCATCTGATCAAAATATGTCAAGAAATTAAAAGCATTTAAAGGTGTCAAGGGGAGATATATCAACAAAAGTTCATTACCTTTGTCGACATCGCAGATGAGGATTCCCGATTTAAAATAATTTAAATTGTGTTTAACAATACTTATGGCCCATTTTTGTTCCGTCTATTTCAATAAAAATACATTAGTATCAGCATTTATCATCAGATCAATGCATTAGAGAATGAGAAATAATATTATGTGCATTATTGACAAACTTTGAAACATTTAAAACATTTAATTTCAACAGTTTTGCAGAAATGAGCTAGTCAAATGTCTTATGTCAACATATTCTTAATACCACATTTCAAAAGCATGTATTGAAGACATGCTGGCGTACATAATCTTAATATATTGTCACTAGACCTAAAATCCAATTTCCGTAAGTGGAAGCTAAAGCACGTGTCTTCATTGTCATGGGTCTTGTCTGCATGTTTCAGCTATGCCAAAATTACCCCATACTCACGAAATGGTCATTAAAAAGAGCCACACCGATCTCACTGGTCCTGGGCTCTCAATGTTTAGGTCATTGGTTGTTCTAAAAATGATTTTTTCAAGGGGTTATAGAGGAGGAAATACTGAAAAAACAAGCATTGATCCCATTGCATCCCAAAAAGATTCACAACACTAGTGTTCATAGTTGTGATATGGCCTCGTATGAGTTATTGGATCGCCACATCATATAGAGACTGAAAACTAGCCAATGCCTGTTATTTTTGTGTATGCATCTCTCACAGATGCCACAGACAATCTTGTGGTAAAACCTTTCAGTCACGTGTCCAATAGCCTAGCCATTATAGGTGGTGCCCAACTCATGGCAAAGCTGGACAATCTCTAGATGGCCATTTTTATCCGCAAAGGCCATATTCATGTTTATCTCTGTGGTGTCCAGTAGCAGTACAGTTAGATGATATTACAGTGACCAACCTTCGCTGCAGAACCCACAGTGCAGTTATTTTCAGAGGTAATCAAATTGTAGCACTGCTGAACAATCTTCTTGTGAACATCTGTAATGCCTCTGTAGTGGTGGTTAGGACACCTTGGACATAGTAGTTGTAGTTTTTAGCATCCCTGTATATGACATCATCAGAGCAGGTGGTGCCCAATATTGTATACAGGAGGCTACTCTCAGTGCAATTATTGCTGCTGGCCAGAATGAAATCCTTTACAATTTTAAATAAATGCTCACCACAGTCCTGAGCAGAAGAATGTTCTTGTGTAGAATAACTATGGATTCAAACAAAAATACAGTATGGAACAATACTTTGCCTTTCATGCTGCCAATGCCTGTGGCTCAGGTTGGGCAAGCAAATCGTGATGTCTGCCTATTTTGTAGAGGTACAGATAACATCTCAATAGTTGTACACTGATGAAAGATGAAGGGAGCCAGCAAGTGTTAAGGTCAATGTTCAGGACCATTTGCTGTAAAATATCTTGCCTCAGGGTTTGATACAAGAGTAAGCAAACGTAAGTGCATCAGAGCAGTTAGTGTTACCCTGTTATCTGTGCCATTCTTGTGGCACTGGTCACACAGTCTAATAGGCATCTAAGTCATCCATGTGTTAGTGCTAGAAATGTAGAATATAAGGCAGTTTGCTTTTGTTATGCACCATAGTTTGAAAGTCGTATTGACAATTTAGACATGTCTTAATAAGAGGTTAAATATCTACGTGAGTTACATTTAAAGGGTGCTATCAGCAACCATACTATTCATGATGAGTTTATGAGCCAACTCCAGTGGTACTGTGCACAAGGGGCACCAGTGACCTTCAGTCATGACCTCAGCCTTCAAACATGTCAAAGTTGATTTGAGAACCATATCAAAAGCCCACCAGCAAACAACCAAATGGAGAAGGCAGTGTAAAAATAGATGGCTTAATAGTTAGACATGATGGAGAATGATATTTCAACTCATTGTGCGGAAGCAGTTGCTTCATTATAAAATTTGAGAGCAATGCATGGTTACAGCCTGTCTCTAGCAATTACATGATTATTACAGAGCTGTGTAATGTGATGGACACCCTGGATTGGTCATACAATTAAGTTTTGTTTCATGATTTTATGAAGCCATATTTGCAATACAGTGCCACAAAAAAGCTTACAGAATAAAAATGTATGTATGAAAAGGATTTATTATCAATGAGAGATAACGATACAACAATGAAATGGTAAAAATATATGAAGATTCACAACTGATAGGGAATGTAAAAAGTGTGCATGAAAGGTAATAAGATAATACATGTAAAACATGTAAAAGATACATTAGGGTGATTAACAGCACAGATGTTGGTTAAAAGTATTGAGATGAAAAAGAATGCAAACAAGCTACATTTTAGAATAAGGGGTAATTTCCTTCAAGAAATTTAAAATACAAGTCACATTCACTGTATCAAACATTTCCTTCATGTGCTGAACATATTGTTGAGTCACAGGTCTGAGTCATAAGCACCAAAAAGGCTGGCCAGCGAAACAACCACTTGATTGGCAAAAAAGGCTGCTTTGCAGAGGTAGACAGAAACAGCCATCCATGTTTTAATAATGGATGTCAGCTTGACCTTGCGTTGAGACAGTCCTTACTTTTGGATATGTTGGTGTTTGTTCAGCGCATTCTTCAGGATGTACAGGTCAAACTTAGCGAAGCAGCATACCTTAGAAATGCCTCTAAAAGCACATATGCGTGGATTAACATGTTGGTTCCATACATGACCTGAGAAATGTGCCATAATTATGTGGCAGTCTGGCAACAGAAAGTACATTTTTGTCAGCATTTTGATTGACATTCCATCAAAGCTGTTGCCCATTCTGACCTAGAATGATGCAACAAACGCACAAAATATGTATTTGTTATTTTGGTCTATACGAATAAGGTATGGGTGGTAAACACAGACAGGAAGAGCTTTTGTCAGCTGAAACATCCAGACCATGGGTTGCCATGCCCTATACATAAGGATAAAACCATCATTCCCATTGATTCAGCCCACACTCTCAATGCAGCTCTAAGAGTGGACAAAGATAATGCTTTTCTGCTGATCTGCTTTCTACCAGATTAATCATTCAGTGTTCAGTAAATTTGTTGAGAAGAATATATTGAAAGACCATGCCATCTACAACCACATGAGTTGGAAATTGCTGCTTATATGTAGGCTCAATTACTTCATGAATTGGGAATGCATACCAGGAGCTGATAGTTTTGGTTAATTATACTTGCAGTATTATTCCTAGGGGCATTTGCTGTTACAGTCATGATGTGCTACCAGCTCATCCCATGATGCTGTAGAATCCACTCACATATGCAATATATCAGTGCCTACACAATGATATAACAATTTATTCAGGAGGAGTTTCACTAACAAGATTTTCATTATAGCCTCTATAGATGCCATACAGGTGGTTCATTTTTATTCAACACCAACTAGACCCTTATATGTATGTATGTATGTATGTATGTATGTATGTATGTATGTATGTATGTATGTATGTATGTATGTATGTATGTATGTATGCATGCATGCATGCATGTATGTATGTATGTATGTATGTCTGTGATCAGATTCTCATTGTTACATTACCAAATTATAAGCTAATTATCTGAGTTATATACTTGCATGTTGCACATCAATCTGAACGTCTGTGAATTGGTCAGAACTGCGTCGAGTTTTACATTTCGGTCAGTTGATGATATATTCATTTTCAAAGAACAGCCTACCCCATACTTTGACTGATGAATTTAGTACATCTTTGTTTATTTATTAGCCTGTCCCTGTTTGTGCTGGCAACTGCATGTTGTTATCGGCAACAAAATACTTCTACAAATATTTATGGAAATCTGGGCTTTGTTTACCAGAGCTCCCAATGGTATTTAATGAATAAATAGTGTTTGCCTCCCATGGAAGTCTGACGATACTAAATGAAGTAATTTTAATTTTAAATATAACCATCAAAACGAATTAAATTACAAATTGAACTTAGTATTTTATTGGATTCATGAAACAATTAACAATTAAATTATCACCAGAAGTAAGCGTAACAATCAACTTATTGCTAGAGTCAAGCGTAACAATTAACATATCACTAGAAGCAAGTGCAACAATTAACATATCACTAGAATAAAGTGTAACAACTAATAGATTGCTAGACACAAGTGTAACAAACAACATATTGCAAGAAGCAATTGTAATAATTACAATATTTTTATAAACCAGTGTATCAATTAGCGTATCGCTAAAAGCAAATGTAACAATTAATTTATCACTAGGATAAAGAGTAATAATTAACTTATCACCAGAAGCTGGCAACACAGTACTTATTTAGTATCACGTGTGACACATAACTGTGCATTTAAAATGTATGTGACATAACATCAACACTGTGCATTTCAAGTCTGTGATATAGCATCATTACTCTGCATTTCAAATGCACGTGACATAACATCAGCACTGTGCATTTCATGTGTGTGACATAGCATCAGTACGTGCATTTAAATTGTGTGCGACATAACATCAGTGATGTGCATTTCAAATGTATGTGACATAATATCAGTACTGTGCATTTCAAGTGTGTGTGACATAACATCAGCACTGTGCATTTCAAGTGTGTGTGACATATCATCAGTACTGTGCATTTCCAATGTAATATCTGGGTAGCTGTATTAATGAAGTTAAAACTAATATTAGTAAGCTTTAAAACATGAGCCACAAACCATGTTCCCAGCAGTTTTACGTATATGCTTCAAGAGTAAGCCATGTTGTGTTCTGAGCTCTGCAATTTAACGGCGCACCTTCTCTCTCAAAAGGGCTGCACTGAGTAAACCATATGGTCAATCTGATTGTGAATGACTTAAATCACTATGTTAAGTGGTAATAAGACACAAGGCATTCATCATGGTAAGTTCCAAGAGTATAATCATGTCCTAGGCAGCTGCTTACTCGGATCATCCAGGTTTGGATCCAGAGTCAAGACGTGTCTTCTTTATTAATTTATATTCTTACGCATGTTTCAACATGTACAGTAATTAAAGCATGTGGGGTTTTAAAGTCCAACAGGGCACAGTAATATCCTTCTGCATTAGTGTATGATATATATGTGCATTCATTAAGTACATCAAGATATTATGTCAAGTAAGTTATTATCCTTCATGGTAGATGTATCATACAGATGTGCACTAATTGTAGCATTTCAGATTATTAATCCAATTAGGTAAACTATTCCAGGGTAGATGTAGTATGTGGTGCATATACATTATTTTTCATTAAAAAGGTCAATCATATTAAGATTTATCTCTAACTTTCCCTATTGGTGGTTTTACCTGGACTTTAGAGTAGGGCACTGCTTTATACGAAGAACATTGTAAATATTATATAAATATGAATCATTAAAACTTAATAACTCACCTTTCTTGAAAAAGACCAAGATTAAGATACTGATGACGCAGACAATAATTAAAATGCCAAAGCCTATGCCAAGTCCAACCAGGAATTTTTCAGGACATTCTACACCTGTAATATAAATATGTCTATGTTCATAATATGAAACAATAAAAATGATGTGACAATAACCCTATTAGTTTTGGTAAAGGCATGTCACAATGTACACAATACAATTTTCATAGTTGAGAACTAAGATACATTTTAGTTATATTTTAGTTTTATAACAACATCACCAATGCTGTGAGGGCAATGCTATATGTCTAGTAATCCGTCAGGACAATTTTTAGATAATTCAATCAGTTCTGTTTGTTTCATAAGTAGGCCATTTTTTAAATAGCCTCCGTTTCCTCAATGAAACAAACATTCTGATTAATTGTGAAATGAAAGGTCCGTGTAGAAAATATTTCAGTTGACATTCATAAAATGTATGTAGACCTTGGAGTTATTCAGTGCATATGGTCAGGGGAATTCCCTACCTGGAGAGTGAATAACACATTTTTCATGAGGGATATTATTATGATATTCACCAAGTAGAATATCAAAAATGATTGAAAATATGTGACCAAGACAGTTTTCTTATTCCTTATGGTTTTGAAAATGAGATATGCATGAGCAATAACATCACTGTACAAAGTATTGCCTTGTGGACAATTAGTAAGTACAATAATCATACAGAATGGAGTGACCAGAAAAAACATCGCTAAAAGTCTTCTAGTTTAAACTCTTGATTTGACCTTGGTATATGCCACAATATGGACCCCATTCAAGCATACCTTTGATGTGATGGATGGGATCATTATTGGAGTAAGCCAGATGCTGAGCATATTTTCAACCTTATGCTTGCACAAGAGGTGCTCTATAAAGATCAACAAGATAACATGACACGTCCTCTACAAAAAACATTTGAACACACTTATGGTCATATTTTGAAAACCAGTTTTTGTTTTGTTTTCTATTAGAATAGAAAACAAACGATAGAGTGAGAAACTTCATCATTGGGATGGTTTTTACATTCTTACTCCATTAACACCCCTCTACATCATCTAAAGTATGGTTAGATGGGGGTCCATTATTTTGTGCAAGTCTCTTGCATCTCGTATATAAATAAAGATGTTTAAAGGACAAACATCTCCCAATAAAAGTAACTATTGTCACGTCATATATACAACCACTTGTATATAAATTCTTGTTTATCTATATATATATATATTTATATATATATATATATATATATATATATATATATATATATATATATATATATATATATATATATATATATATATATACTAGAAGTAATTTATTTCTTTTTATCATTATTTGAATTATTATTATCATTAACTATTTTTTTTGTAATGAATTCATTGGATAATGTCTAATATGTCATTTGAAGAATTTTCTGAAAGGGAAGTACTATCTCCTGAATCATGTGAATATATTATAAATTATGCACATCATTTTCCAGTATTGGCATCACGGCTCAACTATAGTAAAAGCCACACAGGTCATGTAGGCATTCAACACCGAATATTTCAGTAATGAATGTCATTTTATAGAATTTGATTATACATACCTTTAATTAGCAAATATTCACTTCATTAGGGTTCTTATACATCCACAATCCTTTGGAAGGTCATTATTTAGATGCCCCGAGAGGTGCATAGGGCAAAAGCGATATTAAAGTACGTATACAGTTTTGGACAAAATTAACCTATAGGTGTGATCCGGTAAAATCCGGATTGAATGCCACGTGCTGTGATGTCACAATGAACGATACACATCTTGATAAAAAAATCGTACTACCCTATATTGTAAAGATTCCACTCGGAGTGCCTTTTTTCTCGAATCAAGTTCAGTATATGACCACCGATGTAAAAGACCATTGAGATCGATAATTTTCGACGGGAAGTTTTTTCATGACAGTTAAGGTGCAGATCGTTCAAAACGTCAGGAGTGAAGAGACTTTGGTTAAAGAAAAGTAGTTAAATTATAACAGAACAATTTATCTTTAATTGAAAATGAGCAAATGCTAATATATGACCAATGTGGATTGTGCTATACATATAAGCATGATACTTGTATCCACTTGGAAGTACAGAAATAGACACTCAACATTTCCTAAGACTTAGTTTTATTGAGACAATGCAAAAGTGTGCGCATAAGACAGTCTTTACTCTGAAAAATGAGGAATTTTCAGCCAATTGTTCTCCTCTTGCTTGCAATGTTTGACAGAAGTAGGAAAATAAACTGAATACCTGTACTTGATATGCATATTATCAATATTCATATACATAAAACGTTTGTGCCCCTGTGGTTGCAGAAGAACTAAAATATCCAGTTTTCAATGACAGCATGTTAAAACTCTACATTCTGTAGAAGAAACAAATTCAAACTTAACCACATGTACCATATTCTAAGTAAAAACATAATTTGCCTGGATTAAATTCATAATATCTCTCACGATCCTTGAAATGACCTAATCGTTGTAAAGTTTCAATCCAGCTGGATATTATAATACTGGATTATTTACTATGTATTATGAGATAACTGAACATATCCCAATTGTTTATTTTCAGACACAATATAAGGACTGTCCCAAATTGCTGAACAGAACACTAAAATGATCCAGTCACCCCATACACGATGTTACGTAAATTTGATTTAATTTATATTTTATTTAATTGTTTGTTTGTAATTTTTTTATTCCATTACATGTTATTGTAATGTAATTGGATTTGATATTTTCCAGAAACTTCATCTTGACCTAACTCTTTTCATAAACACTTATTAATATAATAAACACTGTTTCTATTTTTGACCTAGTTCTCCTGACCTTGATCCAGAAATCAGTGAGTGATGCGAACAACTTTATATTTGCATTTTAATCTCAGAGTAAAATGATTGGTTTTGTCAAGGTCATATTGGGAGTACGTGTTGTTAGGCGTGTAAACTGCTTCAAAGTGGTTCTAGAAACACGATCAGGTGACTTTTTATATGTAAATATTCTATATTCCGAAATTCTGGTTAAACCGGAATTGTACAATAGTTAGATTTAATAGTGATATTTTGAGAAATAATTTTAGTTGGGCTTTTAAACACTTAGACGTCAAGGTGCTAATTTTGTTTTGAACAGTTGAGTTGAAATTCTGTTTTATGGAATATTATTTCTCTATGAATATTTAAGTGCTCATATATAATTCTTGGACAAAGACATTTATTGAAATTTTATTCGGCATTCAAAACTGGAGTATTATTTGTATGTGGTTTAACAAGGAACTGCTGAGACAACAACACTTTGATGGTTGCAGCATATGTCATTCTTCTCCATCTTGAATTTTTCATCAGGACTCAAGCTTGGATTCACTTAGAACATTGTATTATTAGGATTTCTAACGTTCAATTCTTGGATTATTCTTTGATTATTTTTGGATTTGAATCGAATAACCTTAAGTTATCATCCTCATTTTTTCATTTTTTTCTATGGAAATAAAGTAATTGTTATGTTTTACAAAGCTTGTTGTTTTCACTTTTTGTGTTACTGTTTAAAAGAGCCTTCACGCATAGTAAAGGTAATACTGCATTTTTGTGCCTCTTCTCTCTGCAGTTTAAGTTCATTGATTTTGCCGAAAGTCTTCTACTTCTGCCAAACGTCCCCTACTTCTGAAGTCTGTTCCAAGCCAACAGCAAGTATTAGTTGCAAATGCTCCTTCAGAGGACGAGTCTCCAAAACGCAAAATTATAAACAGGTCCTTGTGTCAAGGGAGCCTGGGAGTAAATCTATATTATCAGACAAATTGAAATGAAACCTAGTTCATGACTGTTAATAAGAGCTTCAACAACTTGGTCACTCCTGACCTTTTGTATTCATAAATTTTCTTATTAAGTGGAAATGAGGAATCTGTATCACACAAACTTGTGTCAGCTACAGGAATAAATAAAAGAATCCCAAAAGTAATTTTCTCAGTTCCCAGATTATATAAACCAAATTAAGCAATTAAAAAATGTAGAAGCAAATGTTCTATATTTAAACATAAAGTTTGTAGAAATCAGCACATGTATTATCTTCTCATTGTAAATAGATGGATAAATATCTACATTACTTTCAAGTAATTCAGGAGAATGCATACACAGAACAAATCTTCAATCCTAGACTCCTTTGTGAGAAATACCTTCAGCATTAGCAGACTCTGTGCCACATCTTTATATATTTTAAAATAGCTTTTGATAAGGTATGGCATAAAGCCTTTTGGGCAACTATGAGGAAGTAAAACATCAGCTCAAGCCTGGTACAGGTTGTTCAGCACCTCTACGACAACGCCACTGGTGCTGTTCTCATCAATGGCAGCAGAGGTGATTGGTTTCGAACAACAGTTGGAATCAGACAGGGATGTACATTGTCACTCACACTCTCATGGAGAATGCCTTGCATGACGACAATGACACTCTCAGCATCAGAGGAAGAACAATCACCAACCTTTGCTTTGCAGATGATATTGATGGTTTAGCAGGAGATGAAAAAGAACTGGCTGACTTGGTTGAGCGCCTCAACACTATCACCACAACATTCAGTGTGGATATTAGTGCCAAAAAAACAAACTGATGAAAGCAACACCAATGCATCAGTGCAGAAATAAAAGTCAGTGGAGAAAAGCTGGAAAGAGTCACAAGCTTCAAGTACCAGGGATCAATTATCACAGATGCGGGCTCCAAACCAGAACTACTTTGCAGGACTGCTCAGACATCAAGAGACATAACAAGGTTCAGACTAATATGGAAATATACCAACATTGATTTTGGTTCCAAAATAAGTCGGATGGGCTCAATTATCATATCCATCTTTTCTGCATCCTTGTGAAACATGGACACTCACATCAGATCTATAAAGAAGGAATCAAACCTTTAAAATGAGATGATACAGCAAGATCTTAGGTATCTCATGCATTGACCATGTAACCAGCGAAGAAGTCCACAACAGGATCCAATGAGCCATTTGATCCTCCTATGAAGACCTTTTGACCACTGTAAAAAAAGCCCAAACTGAAGTGGTACGGTGATGTCACAAGATCATCTGGACTGGCAAAAGCAATCCAAGCACAATGCTAGGGTGAAGAAGAAGAGGCAGACAGACAAAGAGGTGGGAAGACAGGCATGAGATTTGGAGATTCCCAAAGGGCAGTAGAGAACAGGGAACGATAGAACGAATTGTTTGTAAAGTCAACTGTAGTACCACAACGACTTCTTAGGTTAAGGGATTGATGATGATGATGATGATGAATCAAAGAAATGCAAGATCCATGTAGAAGAACAAAAGCTATTATACAACATTGCTTTGAATGAGACTATTGAAGCCATTTGTTCATAAGATTACTGGCAAGTTGTGAATAGTGGCAACAATTCTTTGAAGTTGGATTTTACTCCATATATTTAAAATGCCAAGTATAAATACTTCAGTTGTAGGAACAGTGCTCATGTGAGAATCGTTTTTTTAATGTGATTCAGGAAGCAATAAGCTGTCATCAAAGCAAGCAAAGCTCAGCAAAATTGAATTTCACAATTCCAGCCTGACAAAGTTTTACTTTGTGAAACACAGTAGCAAGGGCAAGGGTTTTAATTATTTGCACACACTACAAAACAACATATTGATGTAAGTCATTCTGAAGTATTTAATGTCTGTGAACATTGGAGCACGACCTATATGTAACAAATTCAACATGTAAGACTGTATGTAACATGTCTATTTATTATTAATTATATTTAACTTGTTAAAATAAAAACTATGAATTGACACAAGCATTTCAGGATGACTTTTGCCATTAAAAATATTAATTGAAAGAACTTGTATTGCACATATAACTTGTGTTCAGAAAGCTTTAACATTTGAACTGCATCCGGCAGGAGCATTTACTACTGCATTACCTGTAAAGCCTCATCAAATTGGCAAATATGATGTCCCCATCACCATTTACCTCAATGACATGGTCAGGACTAAATGTGGAGTACCTTCATTTTTGTTATGATAAGCATATATCATGATCAAACTATATTAGTCAAATTTCTGACAATCTTAACATTATAATCCTCAACAACTCAGGGTCTGACCAAGATTCACTAAAGAAGTTTGAACAACATTACCATCCAGTCTATGTCGAGTACAACAATACATGAATCTCAAAAATAACCCCAACCAAATTGGGAACATTGCTGTTATGTAGCCTTGTTATACATCTGTGCTAAATAAAGCATTATTAATTATAAAGAATTCACATAAAATATTATATAAAGATGAAGCCAATAAAATATATAACTCACCGATCTTTGTCAGAATTACAATACAGCTAATGCAGACGATAGTTATAATTGCAAAGCATATGCAATGACCTCGGCGAAGGTAATCACCTGTAATATAAAGTTGTTTACATTCAGAATATAAAACAGTAAGCCTATGTGACCATGACTCTAATATTTCAGATTATAAAATAGTAAAAGACATGTGACCATAACTCTATTATTTCAGGTTATAAAACAGTAAACGTCACATGATCATAAATCTAGTTTTTCAGGTTATAAAACAGTTAAAGTCACATGACCATAACTATATTATTTCATGTTAAGGCATGTCATCTATCTTAATGGTGTCGTGTGATATATTATACTGAACTTGCCTTGTTACAAACATAGAACACAAACTAAACACCAAAGTCAGAGCGCATAGAATGGCTACATTTTGGGGGTTTAGAGAAATAAAATCCGGGGTCAGAGTTATAACTGTTTTGAAAGAGGACGCAAAGAAGATCCCCACTATTGTCTATGTGATTGGTTTACTCTTACGCACATGTTATAGATGATGTGAAAATGATATAATTTGCTCAAGGTGTAAACAGGTGCGGCATGAGCCAAGAAATTGTAAAAATCCAGTAGTGGTTGCTAATTATGCCAGTAAAGTAGCCAACATAGTACATACCGCAGATTAAGAAATCCTTAGAGCACATTGAAACCTACAAACTCAAGTAGGTCAATTGATTAGTAGAAAATGAAACACAAGTTCAAAATGGAAAGGAAAAGGAACCTTGCCTAGAAGAAAAGAACGAGTTAAGTGCTTCAGTGGTTGAAACTAAAAGGCCAAATATAAACCTAACGGAGATCAAAGGGGATGGGAATTCTTAAAATGAGCAAGGGTGGAGGGACTACCTTAGTCCGAATAAGACTGGGAGTGCCACTACACCAATAAGAAGAGGGCAAAATGCCCTAAGGAATAGGTTTAAAATCCTGGGGAAAGAAAGCTCAATAGATCAAGTTGATAAGGTGCAAGAATCATAAACTATGCCACTGTCAGATATCCCATTAACCTCAACCCGTAAGTTTAAAAAAGGAAGGAAAATAGATCCAAATCAAGTTCATCACAGGGAAGTGAGGACATGAAAGTGGAGTTTGATACTCCACAAATAGCGCATGACAAAAATGGGGCAAATATGCTGCAACACAAATGAAGAGACAAGAAAAAGACGAATAGAACGAAGACAAACGTACAAACGAGGAAGACGAAACGGAAGAGAGCGACGAAGATGACGGAATGGAAAAGGAAACAGGACCGGAGACAGACAGTGGAAAGGACGATGATATGGATAAAATAGACTCCGAAAAGACGGACACAAATGAAACAAATGCAAATAATACAGTTGAAGAAATGGAAGAGGTGACAGTGCCCACAAAAATCACTGAATAAATACCCTTTAAAAGATAAATAAAGAATAAAATAGAACCTACTAATAAAGTAAAAATGTTGCGACCTGGTGGAGAGAACAAAAAATGGAGGGAAAAAGTTCCGTATAATCTCAACAAACTTAAATGGAGCAAGCAGTGATAAAAATTAGCAAACTAAAAAATGTAGGGAATTAAGATATACTATTTCTACAAGAAACACACAACCAATTTACAAAAGAATTGGCAACTTTCTGTGAAGAAGAAATTGATGGAGTGTTAATCCTTAATCATTATAAAGGGAAGACAAAAGAGGAGGAGTAGCTACCTTAATTGAAAATAAAAGAGGAATACATTGGGAGAGGATAGAAGAAGGAACAAATCTTGCTGGAAGGATGCTACACATCCTAATATAAAATATTCACTACAGAAATGTATATATATATATATATATATATATATATATATATATATATATATATATATATATATATATATATATATATATATATATATATATATATATATATATATATATATATATATATATATATATATATATATATATATATATATATATATATATATATATATATATATATATATATATATATATATATATATATATATACATATGCCTGCAAACAAATACAAGAAACAAAGTTGTATAGATAACCTTTTAAAGAACCTGGAGAAATTGTCAGTCGAAAACATTGTTTTTTGTTTTTGTTTTTTTTTTGGGGGGGACTTCATCAAGGTGGGGTGTGAAATTGATCGGGTAGGGAAACTAACAACTACGGACACTATGTTTAAACCACTAATGAAACACGTTTTGAGCAAACACAAATTATTAGATGTGTACAGAATACTGAATATACTAAAAAGGGAATATACCTTTGAGTATAAAGAAGATAAACGTAGTAGACTGGACAAGTTTAATTGCACCAATTTTGATAATAAAGTAAATGTAAAGGCAGGAATCAACAACATAAAAGTGTCTAATCATCAATTAATTTATCTAGAAAAATGTATATAAGAGAAACCTAAATGGGGAAAAGGGTTGTGGAAAATGAACAACAAAATTTTAGAAGAAAAAGAATTTGTAGAGAAAATAAAAGCAATTAAAAAGACTTTATCAGTAAAGGAAATAAGGATATTATTAATGAGTGGGACACTTTAAACAAATTTTGTTTAAAAGAACTCCATCAGCTACTCGTTTATAAGGAGAGAAAAGCAAAAAATGGAGAAAGAATCTATAAAAAGAAGACTAGAGGAAAATCTAACTGAAGATGAAGAACAAAAACTAAATGATAGACTAAACATAATCCTAAATGAGGAAAAGAATGGCAGAGAAATTATAGCGGGAACATTTACAAAA
This sequence comes from Sinohyriopsis cumingii, assembly GCA_028554795.2. Classification (NCBI taxonomy): domain Eukaryota; kingdom Metazoa; phylum Mollusca; class Bivalvia; order Unionida; family Unionidae; genus Sinohyriopsis; species Sinohyriopsis cumingii. The sequence goes on from CM068838.1 coordinate 99,089,853, forward strand.
ATATATAAAAAGACAGAAAGGCTATATAAAAGAGAAGAATTAAGGAGAGGAGGGGAAAAACATGTATAACATTTTAATGATGGGGAGAGAGCAATATCGGGGAAAACCGAAACTTTAGATTACATCAGGGAATTTTATAGTAACCTGTACAAATCACAATAAATCGAAGAAGATATTATAGACAATTATTTAGACGGAATACCACGTGAAATTATATTGCCAGAACATAAACTCCTATATGATGATTTCATCTCCACACAAGAAATTAAGCAGATTATAAACCAACTATCATAGAAGAAATCCCCAGTTGGAGATGTACTCACTGCGGAATTCTATCAAAAATTCCAAATTGAGTTGTCGTCCATTCTAGAATGGTTATATAATAATATACTCTTGCGAAATGAAACAGAGACCAAATCAATGAGTGAAGGAATCATTACATTAATGTACAAAGGGAAGGGGGAGAGGCAGAATATAAAAAATTGAAGGCCCATCTCCTTCATAAATATAGATTATAAAACTTTAAGTAAAGTTCTATCTAATAGAGTTAAGAAGGAAATGGGTAAAATAATTAATAATAATCAGACATGCGGGGCGCATGGCAGAGACATACAAAATAATATTCTAAGCATAATAACCATTATTGATTACTTACAAGAAAAGGACCAAAAAAGGTGCTATGGTACATTTTGACAAAAAAAAAGGCTTTTGACAGATTGGAACAAAACTATGAACAAAAAGGATTAGATAAATTTGGTTTTGGAAACAATTTCCAAACGCGGACTAAAATCCTGTACAAAGAAATCACTGCAAATGATACGTAATAGCAATTCCAATTCTGAGCATAACAATAAGGATAAGCAAAGGTATATATGGCATCCAAATCCCAAATATAATGTAAAATGTAAATACGCTCCAACAAGCTGACGATTGTACAAACGTTATAAGAGACCCAAACTCACTGAAGCACCTTGTAAAGGATTATGAGAAATTCGGTAGAGCATCAGGGTAAAAAATCAAACATGATAAAACTGAAATATTAAAAACAGGCAACTGGCGGGGGAATCACCCCTAACAGACACTGCATTTAATAACAAAAATCGAATGAAAGCATTAGGAATTTTTTTCGAAAAAGGAGAGGAAGAAGCAAACTGCACAAATATAAGTAACAAGGTAGAACGGAATGTAGATATCTGGGCGCTTACGCCACTTTTTCTAATGGAGGGAGCCCAAGTGGCTAAAATGTATATATATATGCGAAATTAATTTTATTTTACAATCCACAGATATAAACAGCAAGAAATTATATAAAATAGATAACACTATTATAAAATATATATGGAATTTTAAGACACACTATGTCAATAAAAACACTCCTTATAGAGCAAAGGAAAGGGGGTAGGGGGAAGCTAGGGTTACAGAACCCGATATTAATTAAATGTGTAAATTGTATAAATAGATTCAAACGACTAATCTGATAACTAAAATCGGCCTAGGAAGGGTTATACATATACTGGTTTGAGTTTGCAATACGAAATAGGGGAGATATCTATAAGAATAATACACTAATGAAAAAGCTGGAAATACCAAACGAATTTAAATATAGTAAAGACTTGTCAGTTAAATACAGGGATGAGTTGGATCTATGGGCATACTATGAGAAACTGACGTATAAATGGTTAAGGGATCAAAATACAAAAATTGTAAGATCTAAGGTGGAGCAAAAAATATACATATACATTGGGATAGAGCATTGGGCCGTTGGGCGAAAATAGGCTCCTTAAAAATGCAAAGCCTCTGCTTCAAATACATGCACAATGCGCGGTTGACAGGAGAGGTGGCAGTGAGATGGCATATGATCAGAGTATCGCCAAGATGTCTACTGTGTAAAAAAGAACCCTTTAGTAAAATACATACAATGGTGCTATGTGAAAAGACGCAATAGCATAGGATAGAAGTCATTTTGGAAATTAAAAAAAAAGAGAAAGGTACCGGAGGAACCATATACTCTATCTAAATGGAAATTTTGAAGAAAAAAAAATACTTCTATAAAAAACAAATTACATAACGGCTACTATGATGGCTTGTGGGCAGGTTGTCACAATAGGTCGACAGCCTGCCAGGGCTACCTAACAGGGGTGGGGGTAAAAGAGACAATGGTAGAACGCCCAAGTAGGGGCGTTATGCAAATGCGGACACGGGCCCCAATCCCACCAATCTTCCCTGGAGGGAACAAAGAAGATATGTGACATAAACACAAATTAAATATTAGCATAGAAACGAAATTATATCTTCAAGTTAAACTATACTATAATATAATATATAATTCATCATTTCCCCTTAATAGGGATGGGGCAGGCAACTATGTGGGGTAAGTACGAGGTAATGACGCCATGGAGCTATATCACATGGCGCCACGCGAAGTGGACAGGCCCTCGAAAGAGCCTAAGAAAAACATCCCACATAGAACACAAACATGCACACGCAAACATAACATAACTCGAGGGATTAGGAACCCTTTCAAACCCTTCCAACTTTCTATATTTCCTCTGAAGAAATATACAGCTCTCGTACTGTATAGTTATATAAAAAAAAAAAAATGGAACACTTTGGCTAATAATCTAAATTAAGAGCGGGCCAAACTCGAGTCTGGAGATAAAAAACTAAATAAAAAAATATGGACCCTAACTCGAGTACAGCCACCTCATTTTAAGAACAAATTCTACGAGGAGTGACACACATGATCGTACAGATAAAACAATATATTTTCTTTGTCTAATCAAAATCAACGCACCACTCACTCGTCGAAATTCAAAATTATACTTATATAATATGTAATAATAATATAGGTCAGTATGACAACTGGGGTGAATAAATAATAATGCTGTCCCAACACGAAAACTATATATAGCAATCAAACAATATAGCAAAATACACACTGCAAACATGGACTTAGAAGACATCTTGCAAGGGTCACAAATCAATTCTAGGGAAGGGATTTCGAATAAGGTGAAGGAAAACTGGCTCAGATGAACAACCCAAAAGAAAACATTAGGAAACTTTAAATACCCCATTCCACATTTAATCAGATAAATGTTTGATCGAAATTCGTTTTTTAAATATAACAAACGACACACCTTCAAGGGATACACATACACATAAAACACTATTTTTTCTTTCTTAAATTGGGGGCATCTCTCTGGCGCCACCCCCTTAAAAAAAGACTTGCCAAGAAACTTCCAAATGAAGGAAATATCGAGCATGCAACTAATTATCAATAGCTACGTTTAATTTGCTTTCATCTCCAACATAAGTAAACTTAAAAGCTAATGAAACTCAAAGAACCCAAACTATCTCATCATTATTTCCGAAGTGTTTAAAAACCTGGCATTCTAGCATGACATATAATTATACTTTTCATTAAGAGAAATTATTAAATATGATAAAACATACTAATTCATTAAAACTAATAACTCACCATTCTTGACAAAGACCAAGGTTATAATACAGATAATGCAGGCAAGAATTATAATGCCAAAGCATATGCCAAGTCCTAGGCTAAGTTGATAACCTGTAATATAAATGTGTTTACATTCAGAATATGAAACAATATTTCAGGTTATAAATCAACAAAAATGTGACAATAACAACTGCATACAACAGGAAAAATGATGTGACCATAACAAATATATAAAACAGTAAAACTGATGTGACCATAATCCTATTATTTCAGGTTAAGTCACAAACTGAAGCTCAGTTTACCCAAACTCTCTTATCATTTCACTTCCCGCATAAGTGATTCGTGTTCCCATGAGATGACACTGGTCACGTGACTGATCAAAATCGTGGTTACATTTATGTAATCAGTTTGGAAGCAGAATTTTAAAGAGAAAAACACCACATAAACAGCTTAGTTTTACGATTTTCTGCACAACACTGTTCCACGTATCATTCTTTTGCCATTCATGAACAATATTTGTTGCAGACTGGGATGCAACATTGCTGATGCTAATTGCTGGCCATTTCCCATATTTGGTGATATTCACAAAATAAAATGTCACAGATGACTCTGGCACGTCTTCCAGTACAGTTCTGATAATGAAACAAGCGTGATTGCCATTGGCATCTGCATCCCTAGGTTGGAGGAATAGTAACACTCTTGCTGATTTTGATCAGTTCCGAAATCCCATGTATGGCAATATCTGATTGGCATACCACTGCACCCGTGATAGATTCGACGTGACAATTAAGTCATGGTTACTTTCCAAGCCTTTTAATGTGAATGAAATTAATCAGCCATATCTTTAACACTTATCATTCACTTAGAATAGTCATGCAAAAGCATCTATGAAAATAAAAAGTTTATTTGTATGCAAGGTCTCAAATATCTTTAAGGATGTGCCTTCATGGTTTAATACAAACACTAATGCCAAGATATATTTATTATCAAATGATACCATAATTTATGTGTAAACCTCTGTAGTATTCACCTTTTAATTTGCAAAGACTCGTATATATTACTGAAAAGATGTACATGGTAGCAAATTTTCCTGGCATATGAATACATGCCAAGCAAAGGGATGGTTTAGCTTTTCATGCTACAGACAAATGTAATGTTTATCTGGATGGTCAGTTCAAATTCATTGAACCATTTTTTCTCAGTGTAATTATAGTTTTCACTGCCTGCTTTTATTTGCATCAAATACACCTATAACCAATGGTGGGTGTATTTTGTATTGCAATGGTGTTAGTAGCAGAAAAAGTATATCGTGAATATTTATGGAAATTAGGAATTGCTTACCAGTACTCACATGGCTAATCAACGTGCAAATATTACAGGCCACTGACTACCTATATTGTACAAACGTGTAATATTATTATAATCACAAAGAAAACACATTTTTAGGTATGCACACCATAAAAATGTTTCATTGGACTAAAAAATCCGCCTTTCGAAATGAAAAATATTATTAGGCAATCTCTGTAAACAGTCGGTAGTTTACACGTGCCAAAAACGGATATGACGTACATTTATCCCTTCTATACAACCTAGCCTTTCAAGTTTTTAATTTCACCATGTAAATGTCTGAGAGAGAGAGAGTGAATAATGATGAGCATTTTGGCAGTGTTTTGTTCTACAATATGAAGTTCTTACCAGTTAATTTTATTGTTTGTTTTTATTTTTCAAGTTGTCTTAGTGTGTGCGAGTGTAAATTACAAACTTGTCATTACTATTCAATATCCTCAGCCATATTTGCTCCACTTTTCCATACACATAAGAATAGAAATTATTTTGTGTTGAATTGGTGCACCCCCACTTGCACGGTATAACAAATTGATAATCGTACACTTTGTTTTCAAAAACAAATGAAAGAAACTAACCTTGAATTGGTACTATTTATTCCTTCATTCTTTTTCATGCAAAATGTATTAAAGATAAAAATATTTCCATGAACTCCATGTTTGTAGAAGATGCCGGCTAGTATATGCATCCTTACTGTACTGTGTATCGCTTATGTCAAATAATAAAATCGCAAAAGAGAAGAAAATATCACCCAATTGTTTGAAGGCACCTGCCATTCACGCAGATAAGTTACAAGGGGCAAACTGACCAGATTGTATTTTATCCAGGTTAATTATACGACGGTGTCTCGCAAATAAAATTTGTTATTTTAAAATAATTCACTTTGAGTGCAAATGATAATATTTTCGCTAGCATGGGTTATAAAAGTATCATTAAATAAAGTTATTGTTGTGCATACTATTTGCCCTGGAAACATTGATTATGATTACATATGGCAAACTCCTTGCTTAAAATTACCGACAGGAAATCAAATATAAAGGTTATTGTATTACAAAGCAAACCAACCCATTTTAAGTGTTCTTATGAAGTCAGCTGACACAAGGAAGCCAAGTTTAGTTTTGGATTCTTTTAAGTAGTGTGCACATTTCTTTCTTTTTGATATTAAGTCGGCCGATATAGGGGAGACAACATTGATTCCTTTTTATCTGCATTAACGGGAATTTTCAAAATAAATTTAAACAATGGAACATTTTTGAAAGCAACATAGTCTAGTGTGTCGTGCACGCATATTAATAAATGGCTGAACAGTAAATTAGTTTTCAGTATTTTCATCCAAATGTTCCCCCTATCCATAGTTTATAGTGCTTTTTTTCGAGAACAAGAAACGTACTTTATTTTGTGGGGATAAATGTACATGAATTCCTGTTGACGTCCTCTATAGGTGGGAAACAGTAGATAAGGGGAAGTAACAGCGTTGCATATGCTTATTTCGAGTAATTTAATTATTAGTTCTTCATTACACTTGATGATATCTGTTGCTCTTTTTGTGCGAGTATAAATACTTTTAATCACGTAAAGAAAATCTGATGTTGAAAGAAAAATGTTGGAGTATGGCCAAGGACCTTTAAATATGTTTACCGATCATGAACATCAGAGGATGCCAAATACTGCGATTTTAATTTTAAATCTAACCTACAGAAAAATATTCAATTCAATTTCAACTTTGATTTTTACTGGATTGATGAAGTTTGAAACTGATTATATACCACATTAAATGGCCAGAGCAAATCATGTGTAACAATTAATCTATCACCAGATGTATGTGTAAAAGTACCTATTAAACATACACAACATAATGTCAGCGCAGTGCAAGCAGAAAGACGGTGTAAATAGACCAAAATGTTAGCCAGACCAGGTGAGAAAAAAAGTATGACGCCAAAAATACATGATGTTTTTAATGTACTATAAAATGTCAATATTTTTATTGAATTTTTATTAACAAATCATGACCTAGTGGGGTGTGTGTGTAATTGACCAAATGGCGCGAAGACCAATTGAAAATGGCACAATGAATACAATGTCCTGTCTCAGTATCCAATAATTTTAAGAAAAACATTTTGTCCCTGTTGGCCAAGATTTTTAAAATAAATAATATATCATTTAAAAAGCAGCACAAATATACAGTAGAAGCTGAGCTTTTTCTTTGTGCTAGTTTAGTTCCCACTTTATTGCCTTGTTTGTGCCAGTTTTTATCCATTCATGGCGTACCCTTCAACGAGGTTTACTCTTTTTTTCCAATTTCTGCCTTCATGGGGTACCCTTCAATGAGATCTTTTTTTTCCCTTTGGATTTTCAATATATTTCTGGCTATAGTTTTCACGTACTTCTGGCTATATTTATTTGTAGCTATTTTGGCGCTCTTCACCTCTGATTTCAATTTTTACCAAGGGGAGGAAGGTGTTTCCCCTTTACGCTCACCCCTCAGTACATTTCTATATACAAAATTAAATACTATAAATTCAGACGGGTGTCCAAATATTTGCGTGCTCCTTGATTCTACGATCAACATGATAGGCACTAATTTCTGACAATTTTTTGCACCCCCACACCCGTGCAAACGCAAGGTGATGCAAAATTGCACCATCACCAGTTTCGACTGGTGATGGATGTGAGCAAATTGTTAGCTATCAGTACGTTTTCCGGTTAACTTTCAAATGATTAAATAACCTCAGGTTTAAGCTGCCAGCAATATGCCGAGTCCAGGGTTTGAACCCTTGAAGTATAGCAGTAATGGTTTGGGAATGCAATGATATTACGACAATACTGCGTAGCTTCAAGAGATATTTGTTAACACCTAATATAAATACCCGTTGATGATAAATTAATAAAGTTTTAGACAATTTATAACTATCCTGTGCTCTAGAATAATCAGCTGAAACAAAATATATATTATTATATACAAAACATAAATTATATATCTATATTCGTGCTACGTATATTGCCAAGTGGGAGAATAATCTGGAGCTGTAGCATACAAGTAGATTTATTGATTTTTCTATACATTTTCTATACATTGCAGGTCAAGCGAAACAGGTGTGGCTTTCTATAAATAACACCATATTCAAGAATGTTCCTATACAGCCTGCGGCAAAATAGGTGGTTTTCAGAGAATATATCAATACAGTGTATATTATAGTTGTGCAAACATATCAAAATTAAACGTGCACACACATTTAGATTAAGTAATTTAGTATTTTAAAATTTACGTTTAATGTAACCATTACATCTTTCTCTAATGAGTGCACAATCATTGATTTTTGGAATGCCTGTAATTCTTAGTGAGTTATTAATAGCGAATACGTATTTAGCGCAACAGACATGAGACCTTGTGTGGAAACCCTGCGTGGTATTAATATCACATAGGTATTTTAGTGGTTTTACACATGATAGAGGGATGTTTACATTTTGAGTAGAATTGAGATTCTGTCATTTTTGGCAATTCATTGCATTAATTTACTATGTACAGTAAAACGTACATCTGCTAATTTAGCGAGGTTTAATTAAACTGTTATTGAATTAATAATAATAAGTGATTCTGCGCTTGCTATGGAATCTCCTACTAGATGCATTTAATAAGTATCTTCCTGTCTGTCAAACAACAGCTGCAACAACACCAGGATGCTGCTGATGTGGAATTTACAGAGGGTACAGAAAAGTTGCATAACCAGTCACAACAGCCACTAAAGGTTTAGTCGTTGGAACAATCAACCAAAAAATAGCAACAAAAAAAAAAACTTCCAGCTGAAATAGCTGCTGCTCCAACCACCATTACAACTACCCAGGGAGGATATCAAATTATTTCCTGATGAGACTGGTGATCCAGAAGATTAACCAGAAGTTGTTCAACTAACAACAACACGCATAATTATCTTGGTTGATACATTTACTAAGGAAGGTAATGCCTCTATTAGGAATAAAGATCAAATACTTGACATTGCTGCGTTCGGGTGTCATGAAAAAGAATAACATATACAACCTGAATACAGTGGTCCCCGTCTTATACAGCCATCATTTCTGCACCAGGAAAGTGACCTTTTAAGATGGGTGGCCTTTCCAGAGGGGAAATACATACTTTGTGAGAAGTATATGTAATGTTCGTAGTAATGTTCGTATTAAGAAAGCTACATATTTCAACGCATTTGATCTCTTCGTTTAGATGTAACATTATTATTAAAGGGTTCTTCTTGTTAAAAGGGTGATATCCGAGAGGTATTGTTGTCATCCACATTGTAAAACTTTCATAAACATCATCAAAATCTTGGTACATAACTAATTTGCTTTCCATCTGCTCCATTTTCTCACTTCTGCTGAATAACCCCCTTATCAGTTACGACGTTGTTTATTCAAGTCTTTTCAACATAAAATTGTTTTATTCGAGTCTCTTTTACATAAAATGTTTCGGCAAGTCCCCTCTCCCCACCTCACGCGATGTCGAGTAGAAAAAAAAGACGTCCTTCTAAAATAATACGTCTCCGTTTACGTGATTTCATGCTAATTTTTGTAATGATGTATTCGGGTGTGCTAACTGTATGCGATGCAATTATTAGGTCGAGACTTTTGTCGACTGGATGAAATGCCTTCTTATTAATGGAAGCTATAAATGTATTGTCATGTGATTTTTCGGTGTTTGTCTGGTACTCTGTTTTGTTCAAGGTTAATGTCTCTTTATGTGTGTGTGTGTGTTCATGTACAAAATCTATTTTCAGCCTATGCTGACCCTGTTATGATCCGGGCAATTACGTCCTGTTGTAATCATCGAAGAGAAGAACTCGACAGATGTGTGAAGCCCAAAACTCTATCATAACATAGTTAAGCCCATTTCCTGTAAATGTCGGCTTTTATAGACAATGATATATTATTAATCTTAGTGTCACATGTACTTTAGTCAACACTTCATTAGTAACGGAAACTTAACATTGGGGGACTGGTATCGATGATATAGATAATTTGATTACTTACCTTACGTCACGATCTGAACTAATTATTGTTTCTCGATACATTTGTATAAAAACGGCGTCTCCTGAGGGGTACATTTCACATTTTCGTACTAATATGCTGATCGCTGGTCGCATTAGAGGGGTGACAGTTCTTAAGGGGCACTTTTGAATACAAATATGTATGTAGCATTAATACCGGGGCTTAGCAGGTGAAAGACAATGATTGAAATTTTAAAATCTTTGTTCGGGCAGTAGATGTGTATGCTGATAAATTAGATAAAGAATTGAGACAAGGACAATACAAAATGGGACGTCAACATGGAAAGTAGAAGAAGAAACACCAGGTGTGAAAGCTAAATCTGAAAAAAGGGACAGGGAAAACTAAGTTAAATAACCTACCCGGCATAGTTCTTTATAACCACAACTGGATCCACATGATGAACCACCTGAAAGAGCAGCCTTGCCACTCGCGAAAGACATCATAAATTATGATTGGTGGACGACGGGTCGGAATTAATTCCCAAGAAATCATCAATGAAGAAGCTGCTATAGGTCATTGTTTATTTACTGCAGGATTCATGGAAAGTAGCGTGTATCAGGTGCTGATTGATAAAACTACCGACGATTACTTTGGTAAGTGATCAATTAGATCGGCGATAACAAAATAATATGATTATTCACAATGCCGAACGTGGACCTAAAAGCAGCATGGTGATAAATTCACGATTACCGGTTTATAAAATAATCTGCGGAGACGCACTCTGCGATATTATTCAAGTTTTGTTTAGAAGGATACTCCGAAAAGCTATTCCGATTACAAAACAATTAGGCATGAAGGCCTTCAAAGTTGTTCGTGATAAGGTTATTGTTATTGTAGGTGATGTTGCTGGTAAAGCATTATTGGCAATCAAAGACAAACTCGCACAATTAGTACGACGAAAACCACTGCCCGTAAAACTGCACAGCAGTAAGTTATGCCATCAACTGTAAGCAAAATAATAAATCAAGCTGCTAATGAGCGGTTGAAAGAATAAGCTTGAGTGAAATCTCTGACAAAACAATCCTAAAAAAACGCAACCTAATAGTGGGTAGTGGTCTTGCCCGTCATCGTCGAGGATCAAACACTTATTGATCAATGTTGGAGCGTAGTTTTAAACAACAGTGAATATCGTTGACAGAAGAACTACCAGTATTGTTATTCATCAATAATAGTGACAAGTCATCACTGTCATGGCTTACAATGACCACAGACACAGCTCCAGACACAACAAGAAAATTTTAATGGCATATCGCATCACAGCAGGAAATAATCAGTACCATGACACATATTAGTGGCATTTCAACGTGCCACCAGGTATAATGATGAGAGAGTAAACACATCATGTTGTTTGACATATTAGCGGTGTATAAGATTTCTCTAAGAGTAAATGGGCATCAAGAACCATCCGAAGACATCATATTGAATGTTGACCAAAACGTTGCACGGGCGTATCATAGTTTGATGAGATTGATGGGACATGATCAAAATGTCAATTCTGGCCTGCAGATATTTTAGTGGGATTTATTGATAATGTATCCGATGTATTATTACACTCAGGAACATCTTGATTTGTTCAGACAGTCAGTCGTTGCTGTACATGTGCGAACTATTGTTGGTCCTGATCCAACTGTTGGTTACAGAGCAATCGCAGTTATATTGTCAGATAAAACAATGTTGCTTGAAGGTGTTGGTGGACAAATGAGAGTCTTTGATTCACCTGTAGAAAACATGCAAATGCCTTCCAAACATGTAATTGGATCGCAACTGATCTGTAATTAGATCATTCATGACGTTATAATGTCATATCATCATGTCAATGTTACTCTGACACCTGGTCAGATTAAGAAAACTGCAATTTACATCGAAGACCATCTGGGGCAAAAAAACTCTGAAACCAGCTGAAACCAGCGGCGCTGCCTTGCCCGAATCGATTATCGTTGAATGAACATCAGCTCAAACATTAAGATGACACCACGAAATAACAAACTGGTATTTTACTTGATCTTTCTGTGAATGTGATTAGCGACACAACACAAACCGGCTGTATATATATGTTTCTAGTGGCGTTACCAGTGTTAATTGCAGCAGCGGTTTCAGCTGTTGCCCAAGCAGGTGCACTTGGTGTCGTTGGAACAGCTGCCGGTATGGCACTGGAAAGCAACAGGACATAAAGTGTTCCGACATGGCATAAAGACCTCAACAAAAAAAGGACGGGGTCTAAGACAGAACTGCAAACCATCCAGACTCGCAATTAGTGAAAAGTGGGATAAAAGGTAGTGAATTTCGAATGCAATTAGTGAAAAAGTATATGACACTAACTTTATCCACTTCGATGGTAAGTATTGCACTATATGAAAATCCCAAAAATAAAACTAAGACATATTATTTACAACGATTACATGTAATGCTTTATTTTGCAGCTAAATTTACTGATATATGCAAACTTCATGTTATTTGTCATGATATGATGATGTGGCAGTCTTCAACTTCGCCAATCAGGCCATGGTAAATTTACTTTCAAAACAATTCAGGGCCCTTGCCTACTGGTTAATCTTGGTGACTAAAACTGTTGCAAATTTTCAGCACCTAAGGAGGTACTAAAGTTTGTCTTTTTTTCTCTCACAATAGAAAATATTCTTTCACTCTCACTGTTGCTGATCTCCAACTGAGAAAGACAGTTTATGTTCAGCAAGAAAACTCACAAAAAAGCTTTAGCATGCAGGACTTGAGTAGGTGGCTCAAAGTACTCCAAAACTGAAATATGCTGGGGGTGCTATATCAGTGTGGTTTTTCACATTGCAACAGTTTTAGTCACCAAGGTAAACTGTAAGTAACGATATCAGCCCTTGTGCACATTCCCAGTTGTAAACTTCGCTGCTCCAAAACTGAAATATGCTGGGGGTGCTATATCAGTGTGGTTTTTCACATTGTTCTGCCACATACCCTCTGGGGCTTGTATCGTTGCTTGCAAGTTATGTCATATATGTACTATATAATACTATTACTACATGGTTCATATATGACAGGTAAACTGTAAATAACGATATCAGCCCTTGTGCACATTCCCAGTTGTAAACTTCGCTGCATATTCCTGTGCAAAATGGATAATGTACATCAATGTTTGATGGCTGAATGTTAGTGTACTCCAACCTATACTACACTATTTATGGAATACAAATCTTTTTCCTTGGAGGTGAACACATTTTAACTGTAGTGTAGCTTAATTACGAAATGGTATTAATCCAGAAGATAAAACGTCGAACGTTGAACGATTCGTGGTGTCGGCGCATACGCGGAACACTGTGAACTCAAGTAAATTACGACATATGCTAATCATTCATTCTCAAAATTTACAACATTCGATAAAACTGCCTTCATGTATTTTCCCAATCTATATGTGGTTTTTGCTACCAATGTACTTCCTCACATCGTCTCTGTCGCCATTCCCAATGCTAAAATTTGTGGCACACTGTATATCGGTATTTGATGGCTCAATGGAAGGCCAATTTTCGGTATATTCCAAATTAAACTTCACCTTGTATGCAATACATTTCATTTTATTTGGTGGTGAAGACGTTTTCAATATGCAATGCCGAACGGTAATTCAAATCAATATTGGCGCATATATGTGGAGAAAATTATAGCGAGGTCCCAGATTCTTTAAATAGCATTTACAAAACTAATCTTATATAGATATATTAAAATACACTAAAATGCGTGCTACCTGGCCAACTGTATGACTCGGATATAGTTCTACTATTGTCGCAACTAGCATTACCGGACCGTTTCAGCAACTACCGATATAATAACTAGCACTTAACGGGAACATTTCAAATAATTGAGAACCAGGGAATTCATGATTTGTTTGCACGTGACGTGAATCCTTGAATCGCTATAGAAAGTGTTGAAAATCTCGTCAAAATCATGAGGGATGGCAGCTATGTTAAAGTCTGCAACTGCTGTGGACACGTCTGTAAAGCTCCCCATGTCCAATTTTGATTTACTTGATGCTGCTCGGCAATTAAACATAGACAGCTTCAGATGTTCTTCATGCATGATAAATTACCGGAAAAAATAAACCATGTTGAAACCGGTATTATTACTCTCGATGCAAGTTCCCGCCTTGGTACTCACTGCGTTGCATACGCGGTTGATCCACGAAGAGGTTTTTCGTTTTTGGGATTAGCACGACCGATAATTTTTTTAAGCATAGCCGAGTTCAAAGCACACCAATCTGTTATTCAACATTACCAACACAGAAATTAACAGATCAACCTATACGTGGTCCAGCAGTACTTACTGCACTTAATTCTGTGTCAAAGTCATCGACGCCGCCTGAAAAAGTTATGCGTGAGTATACCATCAAACGGCATATCCGTCAAACGTCGTTTTAAAAAGGTTAATAGTTTATAACGATATATATTTACGGAAGACCTGCTAAGGCAAGCCCCAGTGGGACATTGATTTATCCAAATATGCAACATGATATGTAATTGCTGATCTTTTGCGTCTCGCTGATGTTGACGCAAATGAAGTTGTTTTTCCAGGATCAGCAAGGACGTTTAAAGACGAGTAATGTCCCACTGACACATATTATTCTGCCTGTTCTGGAGGCGACCGAAGATAACTTAACGATATTTAATAAAACCGGTAAAACTCAAAACTCGGATATATAAGGTATGGCGATCTCAACATGAGCAGAAATAAAATTACTAATATGAAAGAACCAAAATCACATGATGACGTGGCAAAAACTAAATTATGGACAACAACAACACAACGATCAAAATTGAGATCAGTAAGTATGTTGCTAAAGCTAGTGATGCAATGAACGGCGATCTCAACATGAACGAAAGTATCATTGGTAATTTGGGAGAAACAGAATCAAATGATGTTGATGCAACAAAGAAATACGTGTCCAACAGCAACATCCCAATAATGACATCATTAATGACAATCAGTGATGAACTTACCACATTCAGATCTAAATATAATAATCATTTAAGTGCATTCATAAATTTTCATAGAATCATGACTGGAACCGTGGACACTTTCTTTGGACATCCAACGGTCATCAACACCAAGCTCTCATGTACAACTTGTTGATCTAGTCAATGTTAAAACAACAGTCAAACTTATTAACAAGTAGGTGTCCATCAGCTGAATAATCAATTCGATAAACAATGAACTCGATAAAATCAACAAGATTGCTGATGGCATAATTCACACAAATACGCTCATCAACATGGTATACACCATAGCATCTGGATCAGGAATATGGTCACAACAAAACAACTCTATCAGATATACCGCTGATGTTACAGGAGTGTATAGATTGTATGTGTTTGACCCGTCTAAATGTGAGATATGCATTAGAAATTCATTTGGTCCTTTCACCGATAGATTTTCCGGAACCACCTTAGTCGTGTTAAATCAAAATATTGGGTAAACATTTAAACTGGATATAGAAAACAAACATATAGTCTTAACATAATATTGGAGGTATCTGGAAATCGTCGAGGAGACATCTTAATTGATTACTTAGTATAACACATAATGAATCCGATACAGTCCTTTTTGGTAGAGTCAAGCATGTGCGTGGAAGGAGTCGTTAGAAGAAATCTTTGACGAGCATTATGACAAAACAAAAACAAAATAATTGCAGAGGAATCATCGTTGAACGATTTAATCAAACACGTGCACTCTTTGGATATCAACATGCTCAACAATTACTTCACGTTCATGACAGATGTCTTGAATGGGTTGCCAGACTACCTAATATGGTACCGCATTAAACAAAGCGGTCACAAGTGGAATTAACATGAAACCTGTCTACGCAATTACAAAACACATATACCACGATGAAAGTCATTGGTGGATCAACCACAACCAATGCTGGTAGTAAAGTAACAGTGATGTAACTACATCAACCTAGCGAACTTGAGTGTGGTGCAGTAAGAGCAACTGATACCGTGTGGAGCGTAACAACACATATACCTTCAGCATGGTAATATCTAATGTGATACCACCAAGCTACAAATTAGATTCAACAGCTCATCTACGCGGATTTTGTCCGTGAACAATTACAAGCAATTCCTGAAAACACACTGTTTCCACCAGATTGGATATGTGCCATCAACAAACACTATCAAGAGTCACACGCTCTGAGGAACGAAGCTCCGCTACGTCAGTTACATTCAAGACATGTGAGAGAGTCATTTTGATGTGTGGGCCCAAGACTATTATCGATTATGTCCATCACAAACTGTTGTATGTCATTATGAAAATATTGCCAGAACATTACTATGTTACAGCAGCGCAGTGATTATTTTGACATTATTTCAGCATCATGACTAACTCCACACCCAGATCAAACTGTACTTTTTAGCCATCTTGCGCATAATCAGCTAATTGTTTCTTCACTGCATTGATAATTCCTGGTGGCATTGTTGTTTGTGATGGCAGTAGTAGCAGAACCGCTGCTGCTGCTGTTGGAAACTTCAGCACGTAGACAATCCATTGTAACTAAGATATTTCGGCTACTCTAGACATAGCCACAAAAACTAAATTTGACCATTCTATGCGATCATCGATAATCCAGATATTGGTATTTGGTATAGTTGATCCCTGAGACGAATAAATTTTTATTGCATATCCAAAAGTCCAACATGATGGGTTTAACGAAAATGCCTGTTGTGCAGCCTCTACAGGAATGTCGACGATATCAATAAGAACATACTTGTGTTTTCCTTGATACAACTATTAGATCAGTTCCATAAATCTGACATTAGAGTCTCTGAAATTATGGTACGAATCATGTCACACCCACCTTTGTCAGGTTGTGATCTGATTAACGATTTCAGTTGTCGTAGTTGTTCATCCTGTGATCGATGGTCATACAAAACTTCTTCATAGTTGTTACATATTTGATCAAACATTTGTGTGGTGATTCACCTGTAAACGGCGGAGGTTGTCCTTGATCGCCACACATGATAATTGCACTAGATATTGTTAATAAAAACTAAAGAAACATGTATAAAGCATGTTTGGATACTGCACAAATTTCATCCTAGATAATTATTCTCGGGATATATTTCTCACCCATTCTCTCAGGGGTCCATGCATCACCTCGTCAGCTAAAGAAACTATGATACATGCTTGAGCTGACACCATGTTGTCTCATCTCCCTGGCAAGCCGGTGAGTTGGCGTCAACAAAATCATGTAAGTTTTTAAATAATTCTATCGCACGTGTTGTTTTACAAGACCTACCTGGACCAATAAGATATACCGTGATATGTCTCGTGATTGGATTGTTTAATAACGGTGATGATGATGATCCTGATAAATTAACATCAAAGTAATACATATCTGGTGTTTTAACATTGACCAACTCTGAACATTTATATATTTCCTCACGTTTTTTTTTTGTGTGCCATGAACCCCAGTTGACACTGCACGTGTCTTCTCCGATAAATGACCCTAGAAGATCCATTTTACAATGAAGAATATAAAAAGAATCTGTGGCGACTCTAACAGGGTCACTGGGAAATGTTGATCATCGGTAAAATGTTTATTGATTAGTAGGTAAGCACTGCTGATGTCAAGTCAGTAAATTGAGGAGAATCGCCATCACAGTAGCTAATGATTTTCCTCGTGATGTTGCGTTTCTTGGTGATACCAATATACATTTTGCTGCTGTGTCCTTGATGACAAATCTAATTCTGCTTGATCCATAATTAGTATTGTACAATGATGTGATGAACACTGAGTAAATTTACCAATACTTTTCCTGCACATTTCCTTGTCATCTTGCGGTTACCAACCTCCTTGCTGTTGTTTTTATAAAATTATCATAGAGATTACCTTTAAAGACATTACAATCTTAGTATCTTACAAATATCGTAATAACACTATTGGAGCCCAAACGCGTTGATTTCTTGCACAGCTGTCACTGAGATTGGTATTGGTATTTGGGTTACTGAGTTATATACCATACCAGAAGGGCATAACTGGATGAATACTCGCTGAAAACTTGAATGATGCAATCTCGGCAAATCCAGTAAGATCAATATTTGGTAGTGGCCCATTTATTGCAACTCATGTCATTTTGTGTGCTGTGTGCCTGAATCGTTCATAATAACGATAATACTTGCCAATATGAAGAAAAGCCGCCCAATAAGCAGCGACACTGTCGACAGAAATCATATCAGAGGAATTTTAGTTTGTGTTCTAAACACCATCATGACCGAAATCAACACAAGGATGTGATACATCATTGAGAAATTCGGTCGCCATATATTTTTTGTTGGACTATATGCACATCAACATACACTGGCGTAAATGAGATTTTGAGCAATTCAGCATTGTCTATGTTATATTTTACCAAAATATGTTTCATAGCATATTGGCGTATTTCCTTCCGATAACGAACTCCAGATGGCAAAATAAACTGATGAAATGATTCGTCTTTGGCTGCCTCTTTGACGCCGCCGCTGTAAAATAACCAGACTGACACAGGGTAATTTTTACTGATGCTGTTCATATCTTTAAAAAGATCGCTGTCATAAAATCATAATGCTCTTTCTTGTGGAAATATGTTACTGCTTCTGTCCAAGCAAAATAATTATAATCAAATAATGTTATTGGATCACCTTTGCTACAATAATTACCAGAGTCTTATAAATTCTGATTGATTATTGTTTTTACGATGTTCAGAATCTTCAATGTTTTTTTTTCAAGTGTGGCAATGTCATTTATTTTTACCTCCATTAATGAGAGTTTTCCCAGTGATTTTTTGGGGGTTCATGACTATGTTATGTCTGTTCCCTCATTTTGAGTTCACAAAATGTTCAATGATACGATGAGCCTCACAATTTACATAGACTGCCTTCATCGGAGCAGTAGCAGATGTGCTTGGTTCATTCATGTAATAAATTGCGTAAACATCATCTGTATCAGGATAAGCATTCTTGTAGTAGGTGCTGTCAATTCCGATAAATGTTTATGGTGATGTATTTTTGTCCAAGATGATACTGATCTTGAATTTTTTAGCGGATCCAGTTTCTCACGTATGAGCGACTGTGATCCAACTGGTGTGTGTTGCTCAGCTGTACATCTTATTGAAAAAATACTTATTTTTGTCATGTAGATTTCGTATTATTTTATGAGCAAAATTTTTATTCATTGTTGAATCTATAAATATTCCATTGCCATCAATTTTAAACGTTGACCAAACATCAACAGCACCATCATTGCAAAACTAGTTCTCTGCTTGTCTGATAAAATCATGCAACTGTAACTCAAATGCTTTTTGTTTTCTATCATCATTCATTTGGTCAAAATCAAATATTGATGTTGATGGCTCAATTGCCGGCAACCTTGTGAACTCATTGTGGGTTGCTTCTAGATCTGATGTAATTTTTGATTATATCTAAATCATCTTTTCTGTTTGGTAAAATAATTTTAATCCCCGTGAGATCCTATATTGTTGCTGTAGTAATCTAGCTTTGTCCCACCAACACATGTTATATAATAATATTCCTGTAGTTTAATTTTGTTTTAATTAAACAAAATAAATTTTATATATATATATATATATATATATATATATATATATATATATATATATATATATATATATATATATATATATATATATATATATATATATATATATATATATATATATATTGCAAACAAAAAACACTTGTACATGGCTAATGGTAGGATTAGCAACATGATGTTTAAAGAATTTCACAGTGATTATTGTGGAATTCACTCATATAGTATTCAACGAGTAAATACCGACCCAAAACCTTGTCTGGTTTGTGGAGTTGGAGTTACGAGCAACATTCAATTATGTGTAGCTTGTGGAGAAAGTAAATACAGATCACTCAAATGATATTTTGAAATAACAAATGCTGAACATGATGTTAAAATTAAAAATGAACATAATTGCATTCACTGATATGTTAATAACACTAAAACGGATCAAGTTAGTGTTTCAGTTGAACAAGGCTGATTAAGTTGACTAAGACAGTGATTCAGTTGACCGCAGGGGTCTCATTAGGATTTTAAAACTGAGTCCAGGACTCCTAACTTGGTAAAAATAGGGGTCCCACCAGCAAAAGCTGAAGTCCCCTCCCAGAAACATGTTGAAGTGGCTAAATGTTCTTTAAAATATCAGGAACAAATAGACACAAAACTTTGTCAGTTTTATTAATTTTAATTAGTTATTATTTTCTAAAGAAACTATCTATTAAAACTGATATCCTGTACAAATATCATTTTCTTCAATTCCAATATAGTTCACTTTTGTCTATGTCTAATTTCACAAATTTTTCTGATGCTTGGCTTTAGTTTGTAATTCTTCACACTAGGTACCTCTTCGTTGACTCACAGCATTTGTGTTAAGGTCTCATATTTTATTATGGACCTTCCCTTAATCTTGATTTTGTACTGCAAACTGAAGCCTCTCATGCATGTCAAGGATGTCACTGGTGACACCAACACCATCACAGCTAAGACAGCAGAGTCTGGAAATTTATGTTCTCTTGAAGTAGAGTTGTACAGGCTTCTGTCAGTGTGCAGTTCAACGATTTAATGACTACCTAGCACGTACGTGGTCTCTTGATGTATGATGTCTAGAAAATGTGGAACTTTGCAGACTAGAAGAACCAGTAGTTGCCATTGAGTTTAATTTTCCACATTCTTTACACCACTGGCATATAGCTCTTGTTTATCCATTCGATTTTTTTTGTTGCAAATCCAAGGATTTTTTAAATTCCCAACACTAAGCCAGCCATTACGCACTTTCGTACACTTGGGTACTGTCCAATCCGAACTATCAGTTCTTGCAACTTTAGCAGAGTTCTGAATTTCATAAAAAATGTTATTTTCCGTTGAACCCAAAAATACTTGCACACTTCATTTTGTCCAAGTCTTGACGTGATTTGATTTCGAGGTCGCATGCACTATTGATATGGCTACAATAAAAGGGATCACGCTTGGGTTCGCCAATGTCACAAATTGCGATTTGTTTTCATAACTAGCGACAAAATATACCATCTGTAGTTATTTTGGAGGCACCATTTTTGGCTGATAGAAACTAAATACAGTCTTGGATTTGTAGCAAAGAAATTCAAGGTCACCATGACGAGTCCCCGCAAACTTGGATATACAAATGTACTGGAATCTATTGTTATATAAACACAACCTTCTTTCCTATTGACAAACCACCACAACAGTGCATTGTTATATCATAATCCGCATACGCTGGTGCTGTATGCTGTATTATAACCAAAATAGTCATGCTACTGACTAGCTACAATCGAACTTCTCTTGACGCGAGAACGGGAAATGTCTAGTCGACCAGTGGACAGCTGTTTTTAAACAATGTAACAGAAAAAATAGTTTTCCTGCAACTTCAAAGACAACTGATTACCTTTGAATCACCGACATATACCTTGCAAATAAAAAATCTGTTTCAATGTTCTATGTTCTACAAATAGTTGATGTTGCCGCAGCAATAACAAACGGGTATTTATTTGATCCTTGAAATAGCGCCTTTAGCGGCGCCTTCAGTAACACATGCACCTTCATCAAAGCAAGCCAACGATCTTTGATGAAAGGAAGTCAGCAACACACGTAAATAAAATTATTGTTTCATTTTTCATAGTGATTAGAACATATTTATTTTGCCACGAAAGTTTCCTGCTTGTAAAAAAGTGCGTACGTAGTACTCCTGTCTGCGTGATTTTCTGCGTTCCAGATCACAAATTTGCGTATAAATATGCGTAATTAAGCATTTCCGAGATCTCTGTAACCAAATCAGTGATTCAGCTGATAATACAGCGACGAATTTAGGTAACAACTATTGTTCTCCAACTATGAAGCCAAAACAGCTAAAGTACACTGTAAACACAAAAAACAACTTTGATTGATTAACACTCAATGTTATCTTGTGTTGACATCAGCATTTCAAATACAAAAAAAAAATGAAAATTATATATCATGTAGATTTATATACGAATGTTTCCATGGTGTAATCGACGATTGTTTAGTTTAGTTGTTGATCATATAAATGTTATCAAATCATATAAATGAAGACATGCAGGTTGTAACACATATAAATAGTAAAAGCAGAAAAGCCGGTGAAGTACAAAATCCACAAAGGCCAGTTAGATCAATTAATCTCAATACTGGAGAGATAATTTAATTTAGGTATATGACACTGTAGGAAAATATTTGGATATTAGTGCAAGCTCAATAAGGTCCGTCACCGATGGTATATATAACTCAGCTAAATCTAAGAGACTCAATCAGTGAATATAGATCTTATTTATCATTCAATAAACAACAAAGAGTCAAGATAGTTTACAAATATACCTATATTTTTGGCTAACATTTGGTCATCCTGTGACTCAAAAATCAATCTTGTCTGATTTTTGAGAAAAAAACAACAGCAAAGCCATGAAATTACACTGTGGGGATGACTACAAGTTTTTCTGACAACTATTAGTTACTGAAACAGGCCTCCCTCTTGCTATGTCATGATTTGTTGATATTGCGACCAAAAAATCAAATAAAAATATTCACATTTTATAGCACATAAAAAGCATCATGATATGTTACCTATGGATTATATTACCATGTGTCAGTCATTCTAGCAGTTCCGTGTATTCTTTTTTGCATAATTTTTTTTACCTGGTCTGGCTGCCCTTTTGGGTCTTTTCGCCCCTCTTTCTGCTGTGCATTTAAAATGTAATACTTGGGTAACTGAATTACTGAGGTTAAAGCTCATCTTAATGAGTTCTTTAACATAATGTCATAAACAATGTTCCCAGCAGATTTATATGCAACATTGTGATTGTTTTGAGTTCTCCACTTTAAAGGTATATTCTCACTCTGAATATGGATGCACCGACTAAAAGACGTTAACTTTGGCTTTGTGATTGAATTAAATGACACAATTAAGTGGTATTAAGACACAATATATCCATCATGACAAGTTTCAACAACAAAAGTCATGATCTAGGCAAAGCTTCCCTCAGATAATGCAGGCATTACAACCAATGAAGAACATGCAGATTTCGTAATTTATATGTTTTATGCTTCTTTCAAACCAAAAATAGCAGTCTGCAGTAATTAAAGCATGTTAGAGTTTAATGTCCATTATGGTACCATAAAATCCTTCAGCATATATATATATATATATATATATATATATATATATATATATATATATATGCATTTATTAGAGCATCATGAGGGCACTATGTCAAGTAATCCAATATCATACATGGTATGTGTTTTATACGTGTGTGCTAATTATAGCATGTCAGGCTATAATGTCTAACATGGTAATATCCCGCGGGGTAGATGTGTTATGCTGTGCAATTTTCTAATTGACGGATTTACCCGGTTATGTATGTCTGTATTGTTTATCTTTTGTCCATTGTTGTAGATTGTAAGGGTTGTTTTATAAACAACATATTACATAGTTAACCTTTGTCCATGACATGAGACTAGATTGTAAGAAATATTTGTAAATATTCTTATTTGGATCTGAGTTCAGGACATTGGTTCTTCCCTTGGTAATTACATGGTCTATCTGATTTTTTTCAGCTTGATTTGCTAACTTTTAAGTGAACAGAACTGACCTTGTTTACAGTTTAGGATCACTTTCATTTAAGATAATGAAGTTATTTTCTGAAACGGTCAAGTGGGGATTTATATGAAGTTATTTACATCAGAATTATTCATTTCAATTTTAACATCTGTCTAGTGGTATCAGGTTTAATTTTACCTGTGTTCAGTTATAAATTAAGAGATTTATTTAAAATATTCAATGCAATTGCAAAGTGCTCACTGAACTTTGGACTAAATCATTATTTTGACATTATTGTAAATTCATTCAAAGGCATTCTGGAGTATATCATTGTGATTCATCAAGACTGCTGACACATTAGCACATTCAATGATGCTAATACATCACCAAATTTAATACCACAATTAAATTGCAACACTTTATACATTTGTACTTTTAGGATAATTTCGGATTTTTCATTCATTATACACGAGTTCCATTTAAATTTTCACTGTGTTCTGGGAAAATAAATTATCTGTTGAATTTTAATAAACATGATGGTTTCACCTTGTTCTATTATTTAGTCTATGACCATATATTCGGAACAACCTGAGTGTTTAGAACAGCACATCATAGCACTGCTTAATAAGAAATTACAAGAAAAATATTTCAGATAATTTTAATTGGAGGTCATTCCAGAAAATAACTTACCTTTTAGTGCCAAAACCACAATACTGATGATGCAGCCAATAATTTTAATGACAGAGCATATTCCAAGTCCTAGCCAAAACTTACCACCTGTAATATAAATTTATCACCCTTCAGAATAAGAAAACATTAAAAAGTATACAACCATAAACTTATAATTTATGGTTATACAACTCAGAATATCATGTGACCAGAACCTTATTATCTCATGTTATCACCATTATTGATTTGACCATAAGTTGAGGTTAAGGCACAACATTTATCTAAATAGTCTCTTGTGACAGATTTATTGTAGGGGCTAATTTGATGTAACTGCCTTGTGGGTATTGGCCACATCAGAAGTTTTCTTTTTTCTCTCTCATATTTTATTAGACTTGTGTTCTTCATGTCCTACTCCGTGCACTATGTTTGATCTTAGCTTGTAAAGGATCCTAGTGGATTTCAGAGAAAGCGTTCCCTGAAGACCTTTTCTAGAGCTAAACATGTGGTCTGAATGTGTTAAATGCAGCCATTTATACAACCCAATTCTACATACCAAAATGCACAAAATCAAAATTCTATAACCACATTATACCCATGTATCCCCTCTCCAGACACTCTTTTGCAACATTGTATGTGTATAAGAATTTCCAAAATGCTTTATTAAGTGAGAAATTGCTTGTAAAATATATGCTTATGAACAAATTAATTCCACATGATATTGTAATTACATAACGCAGTTTTAAACACTTTAAGAGAGCTTCAAATTTCATTAAAGTAAATGTTTGACTATTAAGGAAAACTTGCTATCACTGATGTATTTTAAGTACAAACACACAATCCTGCCAATGTAATGGCTTCCTTGTTTAGGTGCATGTCAGACTAAACTGTAACCGTTTGGAAATGAGTGGCTTAGGATATTTAGAACTATATTTAACCAAAATTAATGTCATTAAATTTAACAGCAAATTAATATATACTCCTCTATCACAGACACATAATTATTCAATTTATCAAGAGAATATAGAGAATTATACATAAACGTATTTTCTCTTCTAAAATCTAGATTAAAAACATAACACCTTAAGTATCTAAATTAGCCTTGTAATATATTTTATTGAACAAGACAGAACCTGGAATATGACGGAAATACTGTGTGTACAAAAATTCAACAAAAGGTATAGTTACATAGCCTTCACCTCCAGAAAATGTCCCAGGGATCCACACAATCGTATCATGCTAATCTGAATACGAGTCCAAATACTACACTATCAGTTGTGACAATTTTAAGCATTTTCCTATCTTAAATCAAATACTGTTTCATTTTACGGATAGCAAAGTATCTGATGGCCCTGGAGTCACCAGATCTTGTGGTTGGGATGCACGAACATTAACTCGGAGATTCTATTTTTGAGAAAGTTGTAGTAAAGATAATCTCTTGGACCAAAACTGAATTTGTTATTTACTATGCTGTCCTTCTGTGAGTGAAAACAGAAGTCAACTTTATGTTCTTTGTTTATAGATGGTTCTCTAACAAATGTTTCAAGTATCACAACATGGTCTATTGTGCTTCTCTAGGATATGAATCCACACATACCATATTTGTTTCTCGTCTCCGACCAGTAGACGATAATATAAAATGAATGGAAGATGCATACAAATTGAACAATTTGGATTAGGTTGGATTACACTATAGAAATAAATGCTAAAATAAAAGATGAATGTCATTTAAAAAAGTCCCGGAACAAGAAATTGTATCACACACACAGTGAAGCTAAAGAGATGCACTCATGCTATTAAGACGACTCTTCTCATTTTCATCATTACTGAATCACACCTGAGTCCAATCACATGGTCGTCTATGAAGTCAACAGTTTGCTTATTGACGTAAAACATTATACATGTATAACCTTTCGAGCTCATTTGATATGTCATAGATAAATCAACGGATGAATGGACAGTGATGATTATGATACAATAGTATGACACCATTGAAAACTAACGTACTCTGATGCAACATACATTTTCCAGAGTCCTTTAGCTCTTTAACAAAAGCAATACAATGATCAGCATTGTTTGGCATTTGATCCTGTAAAGTAGTTTCACTTTAGATTTAATTAAAAAAGTATTAAACATGTAAAGGAATGAATGTGGCTATATTTGCCACATGGTTATGAGGTGGAACACGATTTTCTTGTGATTTGAGAGATAAAATCAAATTTGTATTTTCTATTGTGAACATTAATTGAAAACCATAGCTTTGCTGTCCTTCTAAGTGTTCCCTGGGGTGTTGGATGTATACATGTGTTCGCCAGCTATGGACATTTAAAAATGCTATGTGATGCAATGTTAATTTTAAACCTAACATTCTAAAGGAATTCAATTAAAACTTGAATTTCATATTTTACTCAATTCATAAAGTGAAGAAGTTTGACCATATTTCATAGTACAGTGAATGCCCATAGCAAATTAAGTGTAATGATTAACCTGACCGCATATCCACCATTAACTATTGAACTATCACCAAGTATAGAAGTAATAATTAACCAGATGCAGGCGTAACACTACAGCCTTAACTTAAATGACATAACATAAGTGCAGCGCCTTTAAAGTTTAATATTTAGGTAGCCTAATTACTGAGGCAAAGCCTCATATTCTTAAGGTTTTAGCCATGTTTACAGCAGGTGTATGTACATGTATATGCTTTCAAGAAGTTACCAAATTGTTTATGTTTAAAGTTCTCCACTTTGAAGGCATAGGTTATCATTCTCTCTTGAGATGTCTGCACAGAGTAAGCATATGTAAAGTTCCAAGGACATAATCATAGTCTAGGCAATTGTTTACCTCTCATCACACAGGCTAGGATGAAGAGTCCAGACATGTGCACACTTTATAATTTATATTTTATGCATGATGCAACCAAACATAAAAGTGGTCAGTAATTATAGCATGTTAGGTTTTTATGTCCAATGAGGTAAACATATGCCATAAAATGATATTTTTCTAGAATATTTATTTACAATGGCAGACTAGAGAGGATTATTCTATCTTTGATCGGAATAAATGTGATTTTTGGCAAGTAAAGAGGTAATCCTGATTGGCGGAGCTAAATGAGGGTGTGCATGTTCTCAGAAATAATTCAGGGTTTTAAAATAATCCACTTGCAATATTAGGCAGTCGAAGTTATTCTGCAGACAGATAAAGTCTGAGGGACTCAAAGAAAAGTAATAAGTAATTTCTCTTGTTGAACAAATTGCAAAGATAACAAAGAGGTATGGATTTTTAGGAATCTGTATCGAGAGAAGGGTAGAGTGAATTCTTGATTGATAAGCAAGCGAGAGTCTCAGGTCGGCAACGTTAGTCTCGATTACATATAATGTATATTTATTGATGCAAATTTGTAATTATTATTGAATTTATTCAATTTAAAGTCATGCTTAATTTTTTTCTCAAGTTCAGAAATAATTGCGCATGTTTTATGACTGATGTATTGTAAGAATATCATACAAATGTAATTGATTTGACTGAGTTTGTCTTGCTTCTAAGAGAAATCATGTAGTTTAAGATTTCATGTATATCTTCTGACACAAATTGTGTTAATATGTAAGTTACCTGTCTTTAATGATGTATGATGTAGATTCAGTTTACTGCGTCTGAAAAGGAATCGCTAATTAGCAAAGTAATGTAGTGAAGACAAGGCGTGAAGTCCATTAGTTCCTGTGTAATTATGTTGGGAATTCTCTTCAACGAGAATTGAGGGAGCATGCCGACTAGTTTAGCTCAGCACGTACATTTATAGCCACGGCAGAGTAGTAACATTATCTGATAAGTTTAATTATGTCATGTTCTCAGGAAGAATGTCAGCAGCTGCTAGCTAGACATTGATTTATGATAATGTGGTTGTGAGTGTGTATTAGATGACAAAGTGACCATATCAGCTAGTTGTTTTGAGTTATGATAAAGAATATATAATGCAAGAGAGTGGGAATGGTGTTTGAACCCAAGAGAAGAAGGACTCTGCCATGTATTAGGTTGGGTACTATACATGTATTTTTATGTTAGATGAAAGAAAATAGTTTCTGCGCACACCTGAATTGCACAGCGGGAAAATAGCACAGTATGCAAAAAGAGGTTGACGACTCGAAGAGGCTAGTAGAGAGAGAGAGAAGGAAATAAATACAGAAATGCTGACCTATGACCAGCATCGATTTGGAATGGACGGAGAGCACCAGTTGATGCAGTAAGGCCAGTAATCTTAATTTGATCAGTCACTCAGTAATATGGTGAAATGTGTTATATCAGTATAACAGAAGTGCCAAATGAATTTCACATAATTTTGAAAAGTTTCTGAGAGAAAGTCAATAATTCACCTGTCATGTTCGATTTCATTATATTTATGTAATCGATTAAACTGTTGTTTTACTTATGTTATTCTATTCAATATCTCTGCTCAGATCTCTCCTACTCCATCCATTATGTTCATACTTTATTATATTGTTTTACTGAAGTTGAGTTGGTAAAACATACAATGGTTGATCATCTCCCAGATAACGATTAGTGATTGGAATTGGTCTGAATTTCACAATCGATAATCAGTTTCACTTAACCAACTGATACTCCATTATAATTGGTTACAAAGAACACATTTAAATGTATGTTTGTTATAGTCATATCTTTGCTGAACAGTTCAAAAAAAATATACAGGAGTAATCTCTTTTAACGATGTATACTTTAACCTCATAATTGTTTTGTGTTTTTTGTTCTACAACTTTGTTAAATAAAAGCCACTTTTTATGACTGATCAGAAACTGTTGCAATTTCCCCAAAACCCTTTAATTAATTAGTGATGTTTATATTATTTAAAGTATAGAAGGAAATTGTTTTCTTGTCATTATTGACAAATATTACAAATCATTGTACATCTAAACTGAAACAAATCATCAAAATTTGTTTAAATCTATTAACTCAACAATTTCACAGCAAAATCATTTAATCATTACTACGTTCCTAATTATAAAAGTTTGCACACGTGGAGTATAGTATGATTTTACATAAATCAGATCAGCTGTTGTTGATTGAAATCATATACAGCTTCCCATTTACCCAGGAGTTGTACTAACCTTTTGTGGTTTTCATGCAATTAAAAAGAAGTAGGGTTCCGTTATACAAAATTGTTTTAGGAGATTCGTAACTGATTATCCTTTTATTTCCTAAACCAACCAATGATTGTTTATCATCTGTAATCGGAACAACACTAATAACGATAACCGAAAACTCTAAGCAATGGGGGACAGTACACATCTTCACCACCTCCTTACACAGGGTATGTTTGTTATATATGTGTACTCTAATTAAGAATATCATGATATTGTGTCCAATAAGATAATATCCTTTAATTGCTCTGGGTAGATGTTATGTTGTGCATAAGAATTAATTTTCAATACACGTCAATGATATCAAAATTTACCTCTCATGTTTCCGATGTGAGATTTTACACGGACTTTAGAACAGTACATCATGTCACCGCTTTATAAGGAACTGATACTATTTCACATGATATAAATATGAACCCATTAAAGAAAAAATTACCTTTCACTATGAAGAGCACAATCCAGATAATGAAACCAATAATTGTAATGGCTAAGCCTATGCCAACCGTTATCTTCAGTTCAACTGGATAATGATCACCTGCAATGTAAATCAGAATATATGTATATAACAGTAAAAGTCACGTGACAATAATGACATTATTTCAGATTATAAAACAGTAAAAGTCATGTGACCATAACCCTATTATTTCAGGTTATAAAACAGTGAAAGTCATGTGACCATGACCCTGTTATTTCAGGTTATAAAACAATAAATATCATGTGACGATAATATCATTATTTGAGGTTATAAAACAGGAAAAGTCAGACTGCTCTAGTGGCCAAAGTGGCCGGATTGTCTCCCTTAGATGCAGGAAGATTGCAGGTTTGAACTCGTTCTAAGTCATGCCAAAGACTTATTAAAATGATAATAGCAGCTGCTTCACTTGATGCTAAGTAGTAATAGGTTCGTATAATGGTAAGTTGGACTGGAGTCAGGATACTGTGACTGGTTGGGACATGAAGTGCATAATGATTCCACCGAGTTAGACATCACTACAAACTACCACATTGCAGACATCGTAGCAATAGAACTGAAACGTTTTTAAAACTATTTTAAAATTCCTAATAACATTTGCACAAAAACATGTGACCAGGACCCTTTTATTTCATAACAGTTATCTTAATGATCTAGTGTAACAGATCATTAACTTGTATATAGTTAAGGTCATACATGTCATGCAGCATGCGCATTTACGCATCTCAAATTAAATATAAATTGATGTTTTAAAGTATAATACTAATTTTGCCCAACCAGAGTCTATTCATTCCTGATTATGGTGTGACCTTAATTGCTATCATGAAGCTTCCAGAGAATAATTAATAACTGCTATGGACTTTTATAATGGTAGCCATATACCAAACTGGATCATAAAAAGAGCACTTTGAGTCAAAACGTCACAATATAAGGTATTACAATTTTGTTTATAATAATAATAATAATGACGATTTTGTATAGTGCCTAATCTTTAGAAGCTTTAAGCGCTTTACAACATTAGACACTACCTATAAGACAAAAAACATATAATAATATGATTACAAAAAAGCATCATGAAATTGGAAAACATAGGAAACGTTATTAGGATTTAGGTTTGTTCTTGCAGTCGAAATAATTGAGTTTTAAGAGCACTCTTGAATTGGATCATTGTGTCTTTGTGTCTAAGTTCAGTGAGCAATTCAACACGTGTAGCTTTTACTGTAACATCACATCACACTTCATTCAGTCCGGATCATACTGCATCACACCTTTAGGTTGATTTTCTCCAAATATGTTTTAAAAAATGATAAAGGAAATATTGAGTTTGCAAATGATCATCAATACCTATGTGTAATTTACTTTTATCTCCACTTCTTAATTACAGCATCAGTAAACTTAACAATGTATTGAATCTCAAGGAAACCATGCTTTCTTATCATTATTTCACCCCAAGTACAAGTGTGTGTGTGTTTGTGAGATTTCAGTCATATCGCGATGTCTGAATTGAGGAAGTTTATAGTTATGTCTAACACAGGAGCGTCAGCCACAGTCGTTTAGCATCATATCGTAAGCACACGTTATCCCGACACCAGGCTGACCACTTTTATTTTCTTAACACTAGCCTCTTAATGCTGAAAGCCAAGTGAGGTAGCTGCTAGAACTATTTGGATGTCTTTGGTATGACTTGGCCGGGGTTCAAACCAGTAACCGCATGCATCCAAGGCAGACCACATGGGCTGATGGAGGGGTCCCCAAGTGTAAGACCTTTACATTCTTGTCTGACATGCTTTTGGACACTGGTCTAATATGCCATTTTGTTTAAATACTAGACTCTCACACCTACAGGGGAGAAATCAAAATTCCCAAAGTATTTGCACAAATTACACTAGCTAGAGTTGACTGACATTGTTTCAGTTCTCTGTCTTCAATGTCATTTGAAGGGTTTAAAGGAGACCAGAAACCAATCGAAAGATACAATAATAATAAAAACGCTATGGAAGAAAACCTTATTCGGAAGCATTATCTGCTACTGTAATGCCAATATTCAAATATTGGCATATCTTCTAGGAGCTGAATTTACGTGACCTCCTTTGCAAATTGTTCTTGCCTGTTCGATTACTTTCGGGATGTGACGTCATAGTAGCGACTACAGCATCCCAAGTGGGAGTTGCCACAGTAAAATGCAATACCGTTTTGCGTTGATTACGGGTGTAATGTCACATTAATAAAAGCCTGTGGACAACATTTATCTTTTCTTTTCCAAAATATAAAGGCACAAAGAAAGTATGGATACATTACTGCAAGCGAGTCGATTTCAAACATCATAAAGCACTCTGTGCTCATCACATTTCTCAAAGAAATGTTACGAGAGGAATCCTGAAAAAATGGCAGCTCTAGGATACGCAAATGCTAGGCCTAGACTAAAATTTGGCGCTGTTCCAGACATACCTTTGAATATTTTAAATCCTGGGAAAAGTGTTAAACGTGTGAGTTACGAAAATAAGCAGAAAGTCTAGAACGTGTCCACAACATGCAAAATAAATTCACAGCTCTTTTATTTACAACAGCAGTGCTATACTAAATGTGATAGCCCGACACCAGGGGCACCTCTGATGCTAGTTCGGGCACATTTTGTATTCAAAGTTAGGTGCTTGTCAGGCTTGTCGAAACCAAAATTGTTTTCCTGAGGAAATTTTGATCACGCTGGTGAAATAAGCAAATGTATTTTCAAGATGTTGACATAAATGCTTTAGCATGGCACTATCTAATGAAATCACCACTGTCCTAGGTAAAATTGAGATCTGCTTTTCATCCAATGGAAGCTTTGCTATAAATAAAATTCTAAACTTGTCGTGTTTCGAGAAAACACATTTTCCAGTAATCTTAACAGAAGTGACAAAATTAAAATAAAGAAACTTTCAGTCTATGCATGTTACATGAAGTATGTATAAATTGTAATCTATAACGACTAGAACTGATGCAAAACTTTTCCGTGTACAGTTTAAATTACAGCAATTAAAAAAATAGGTCAAAGGTTCACATTAATTAGCTGACAATATAAATTGGGCATGAGACTATTGACCCCATCACCTTGCCCCTATGTGCGAGCGCCCAAGGGACGTGGCATTTGTCCCTGTGATACGCTTTATTATTCCCCTAGGGACAAGCCTCTTTTCCATATTCTGGTCAGCTCTGGCTAAATTGTAAAATAGCTGAAGGTTTGATTTAAGTACACAAACAATAAAGCCAGTTTGACTAATTGACAGTTAATACTTATCCTTGCATTTATGGTATGAAAACGACTGCCCTTCGGACATACTTAAAAAATAAAACCATGTTTGACAGTTTGTGTATGTAAGCACCAATAATTGATTGCCAAATAAACGGTGCCTATTTTGTTGTAAGTTACGATGCCTTGGACTTCATTTTAACAGTTCAAATCTGCAGGCACACGTTACCATACATGTGGCAACTGTTTTTCCCAAGTTTTACGCCCCACCTTATTTTCTTAGGTTTAAGTAGCAATGCATGTAACAATGTTTACTGAATAAAATATTTATTCTGAATTAGTTCGTTAGGGGCAAATATACTGCATATTATATTTTGTTTTATTCCTTCTTTTAATCTAATATTGGTAATTAAACTTTACATATAAGGTAGAATGTCGGGTGTTAACTGGCGCAATTTCACAGCATCCACAGTGATTATTCAAATAAGCTAATTGGTGACCCTTTTTTTACTATACTACTGATGTCATTGTTTAGGGGCCCCGAGTGGCCGAGTGGTCTAAAGCGCTCTCCGTTACGGATCACTGCCATCTCACCTCTGTCTGCTCCGGTTCGAGTCTCGGATTCAGCCAATGTGGGTATGTGAGAAAGCTTGCCAGTAGCTTCTCGTGGGTCGGTGGTTCTTTCTGGGGTTTTCCCGGTTTCTTCCTCAACCATTAATACTGGCCGCCATGTATAGCCTATCGTGTGCTGAAAAATGGCGTTAAACCCCACAACAACAACAACAAATGTCATTGTTTAACAACATCTGAAATGTACGTGAATAATGTTTAATCTTAGTTGAGAGGCCCCTTCAGACTGTGAGGCCCTAAGTTGTAGCTTGTTTAGCTTATGACTAAATCCGGCACTAATTGTATGACTACAATATTCACAAGTGGCAATATAGAATATGGCACTTGTGAATTGCATACGTTATATCTATGTATGTACGTTGACTTTGTTGTTCTGAGAAGTGAAAAGTGACAGACATAATGTAATAATCGGGACTTCTCTGCGCAAAATTTGGAGATATTACAAGGTCGGGATGTAGATGAGAAAATACCCCCAAAATCGGGAGTTGTCCCTCCCGGCTTGAGAGTTAACAGTATGAACTGCCCGGGCTTGTGGAATTTCAGTCAGGGCTTGAGTTTATTTTAGTCACTAGCCCAGGACCAGTGCCTAAAAAAAATTATTTGAGCACTGACCAGTACTTTTCATAAACTGTTATACCAAACAGCAGATTCAACCTTTGCAAATGAAATCAGGGCTCCTCCTGTCCGTCTCGCTCGCCTTGTTTATGTTTGCATTCGAGGACTGGCTAGTATTGTATCACGGGGCCAGGTCATCTGTCGTCTCATCAAAACTCGGAAAAACTAAGCAATTTACCGAATCGTGGTATCTTCCACGCAATATAATCACTACCCGCTTACGATATTTAATTCATAAACATTACAGTCGAATTAAAATATGTAGAGCATTACATACGTAAAAGGAAAAGTTTGATTTCTGGTCTCATTTAAGCAAATACAACCATATGTAAATACATCTTTACAGATGGACTGTATCACAATATGCCTGTTATCCTTTGAATAAGTGGGGATTTATACCATCATGGTGGTAAAACATTACTTAATGGCTGAGCATGGATCTAGTTTGAGGACAAGAAACAATCAACAGTACTTTTATATGTGCTAGTGGTAAATGTGTGTGTCAAAGAATTTTTTTTTTGACTAACAATAAATGAACTATATTTCATCAACTAGAATTTGACATTGCACAGAATTTCGACATAAAGAGTTTAACAGGAACGAAAAACCAGATATGTTTGAAATAGTCTACAAACCATTGTCATTGTAACATTATTAATTGATCTGGCATATAATATATGTCAGAGGAGTGAATTATATTTTAATGACAAAGCTTTGTTTTATGCAGTGAAAGATATTAAGATGACATATATTTCTCTTTTTGTTTCAAGACACAAAATCCTATCACATCTGTCTGACCAGGGAATGTTATTGTACTGATGAAGATTTATATGTATGTGCTGAGACAGGAAATAATATTGTTAATTCCATGTAGCATCATGAATGATATTTGCATATAATAATTTTCACTTGAACTTGTTCACTTTGTAGGCCATGCAAAAATAAATTTCGATTGCAAATAGTAAACATTAAATATGATCGCATGCAGGCAAAGTATAGTGCAGATTAGAGGTTATACTGATTTGTCTCAAAGTATATTTTTCATTATCACACTACCAGTTAAAATCATTTATGTAATTAGTAATGCTAATTACTACACCATTCTGAATAATTCTTTAAGGATGCTGTGAACATATTTGGCCTAACAAATACGTAACTAATTGTGAATGTTGATTTTTAAATGAAGTATGTTCCAGTAATGTCTTGTTTGTGTGCTTGACCTTGGTCCAATATTGAGGGCAGATTTTTGTCAGTATGGCCTTGGCTTAGGGTGTTGTGTACTTTGGTCATTTGTTTTAAAAAGATGTTTACTCATCTTTAGGTTTAAGGTATGACCTTTTTATAAATTATGATTTTTTTCCATTCATAATGACACACATCCTTCGTATTATATTGTGTCTTAGGTGAAGTGAAATTTTTATATGCAGGATGATTTAAACAAAATTGTATTCATTTATGTTTTATGATCAGTCTGTGGAATCATTTACTTTAGTCTTCAGATATAATTTGACTATTAATTTATTTAAATTATTCACTAGATTTACAAAGTGATCATTCAGCTTTTTCGACTAAAGCACTATTGTATAATTATTGTGAAGTCATTCTGGATTTTATCACGGCAATACATCAATAATATTGGTACATCATCACATTCAATATTATAATTCATTTGGAACATTTTAAACTTAGGACTTGTGACAGAACATTTGTGAAATTTTGGCACTTAGTTCACAATACTATAAGATTCTCTTAAACTTTTAGTTTTTAATTTGGAGAAATAAATTATCTGTTAATTTTACTAAACTTATTGGTCTCTCTTAAACTTTTCTCTTAAAGTTTTGCTTTGTAAAAAATAATTATTTGTTGATTTTGCTAAACTTACAGGTTTGATGTATTTCTGTTAGTTGGGTTAAGACAACGGAGTTGTAACTGTCTATCAATGAATTGTGTGATGAGCAATTTAATGTACATTTTAATACAGAAAGACAGGTTACCAGCGTGCAAAGCGTATAATAACCCAGCAGTCTGATGCCAGCTAATTACACTGCAGACTGGTCGGAAAATGAATAGCCAGTCCATCTACTGTTTGA
Source organism: Sinohyriopsis cumingii (assembly GCA_028554795.2). Taxonomy (NCBI): domain Eukaryota; kingdom Metazoa; phylum Mollusca; class Bivalvia; order Unionida; family Unionidae; genus Sinohyriopsis; species Sinohyriopsis cumingii. Next base: position 99,126,159 of record CM068838.1, read on the forward strand.
ATATCGGGTGCATTGAGAACAGATAATCTATAATGTGTAGATGTTATCAAATAGAAAATATAATAAAAGCCAAGTGCAAAATATATAAGTGATTTTTACTAATGACACCTTGCAAATCTCTAGCATATTAATCAGATCTGCTGGGCAAAATACAAAGGGAATTAATAATCCGTGTCCACCTTACATTCTCGTCTGCATGTTAAGATGCTTTGAAGTTTGAGACATTGCATCCTATCTCTACCAGACGGTAGTGCAATGCATGCGAAAGGCTTGTCTCAAAAATGAAGCAAATGATGACAGCATCCATAAATGGATGCCTGCCATGAGACCACAATAATGATGTTAACTCTTCTGCTTCATTTTGATGATAATGAAAGCGTTTATTCAGTTATAGTTATTCCTTGCTGGAGCTTATTTTAACCGAGACCAAATTTCATGGACACTTGTAATTTCATATCATACCATCATTGTTTGAGGTCTAGTTTGGATATTGTGACTGCTGAGACTTCAATTGATGGGAATCTATCTTTGTGCTTTGACTGGATTCAGAAAGGTTATCAATGACAACATTTAGATGATGTATGTATATATACATATTATATATATATATATATATATATATATATATATATATATATATATATATATATATATATATATATATATATATATATATATATATATATATCCATTTATGCAGGTGAGACAGGAAGTATGAAGAATATATTGTATAAATGACCCATGTCTAGTAAAGACGATGGCGACAATGCTTAGATTAAAACGATAACAGAAGTAGACTTATATATCTGATCAATAAAGTTTAACCAAATAACCTAAAATATATACAAGATATTAAAAGTGTAAGAAAATGTATACATGTAATTAATGTAAACAACAAAACTTAGGCAACACGGATATACTCAATACCATACCCCTAGTTAATGACAGTTCATATGTCAGTATGACCATCCATTGTAGCCAAATACAGTTTTGAATAAAGGCAACCATTTTGGACGTTAGTTTAGCATCATGTTAATATACGATCAACTTTATACAGTGAAATATGTTTTCTTGGAAATCATATGCGAATATAAAGATCCCTAAAAGAGGACTAGTGATAAGATTTTAAGATGGCCTCCATGGCACCATATGAAGTCTGTTCATGAAAATGTTATACTGGTATGACAGTCCATTCAAGAGTAGAACTGATATCAAGACTTTCAACATGGCTGCCATTGGATGTCAGTGGGGCACTCTTTTAATTTGAAACCAACTAGACATTGGATGAAAATCTTTTTGGACATTGGATGACTGTATTTGGACTTTGGATGAATATATTTGCAAATTTGTTTAGAAATCATGGCAGTAGTTTAGTATTAGCTTTTTATTGTGTATTGGAGATTTTTGTCATGACTGTAATCTGTAAATGTGAAGTTTTTGCCTAAAATACATTATAGAATTTTGACAACCTCATGTTTGTGATTATATTTACTAGAATGAGAGTTCAAGGCCTAATCGTTTTAACAATTAAACTTAGCTTGCCAAAGAAATAAAAAAAATATGTTGTTTCATAGGAAAAGTGGTATGTGTATACATATACATAGTGAGATTGGTAAACAAGCATTCTTTCCTTATAAAATCAATCTCTAAGATTCTACTGAGCTTACAGCTGTGTTGTTGAAATCAGAAATAATTTGATCAGGAATATATTTTGAAATTATTCAGTAGAATTAATTGAGTGCTTATTAACTTTTAGATTAACACATTACTTTGGAATTTCCTGAATTCAATCAATGACATTTTGGAATGCATCATTGGCATATAAGGACACTCAAGACTATTGCCATATCAGGACAATCAAGACTATTGGAATTCATTCAGAAGATTCTGTATTAATCCTTGGACGTGATGAAAGGACATTTATGATTTTTCGGGATTTAATTCGAAATACTGTATCTTTGTTAATGTTCACTTGTATTTTAGGGAAATAAATTAGCTCCTGAATTGTGATTAAATTATTGGTTTCACAATGTTTCATATATAAGACCTTGAGTCAGATCACTGAAGAAAAGCGTTGTAACTTGTACTAATGGGCAATAAATGAAAGGCCATCAAACAATCTCATTCTTTTAAATCATTTTAAACAAATCGAAACAAAAAGTATTAGCATTAAGAAAAAACAAAGGATCCCCTGATTGTGCGGAACAATACAGAAACCAACTGCTGCAGTTGACTACAGAATAACTAAGCAATGTATGACCGTATTTGAATGATATATGTAGCATGAGTATGACTAGTGCATGGCATTATCTGAAAGATATGTGTATTATAACTGGGTAATGCATGACATTATTTAAATGATATATGTAGTATGACATAGTAATGCATGACATTATCTGAATGGTATATGTAATATGATTATGAGTTGTGCATGGCATTATTTGAATGATATATGTAGCATGACTGAGTAATGCATGACATTTCTTCAATGATATATGGAGCATGACTGAGAAAGGCATGGCATTATCTGAATGATTATTGTAGCATGAATGAGTAATGTATGGCATTTGTTCAATGATATATGTAGCACGACTGAGTAATGCATGGCATTATTTGGGTGATATAATAATGTGATTAAAGCCAAAATCAATCCTCTATGTGTACTAGTACACTACTAACTTTAAGCCAAAACAAGTAATACATTTTGATTGATAAAATGAAGACTGATTCTCAGAGCCGAACATGCAATTTGACTGATGTACTGAAGACTGTAAGCAGCAACACACATGTAATTTGACTGATGCACTGAAGAATGAAAGCCACACCAAACATGTAATTTGACAGATGCACAGAAGACTGTAAGCAACACCAAACAAGTAATTTGACTGATGCACAGAAGACTGTAAGAAACACCAAACATGTAATTTGTGTGATGCACTGAAGACTAAGCAACACCAAACATGTAATTTGTCTGATGCACTGAAGACTGTAAGCAACATCAAACATGTAATTTGACTGATGCACTGAAGGCTGTAAGCAACAACAAACATGTAATTTGTCTGATGCACTGAAGACTGTAATTAACACCAAACATATAATTTGACGCAATGAACACTATAAGCAACACCAAATATGTAATTTGATGCAATGAAGATTGTAAGCAATACTGAATATGCAATTGGACTCATGCGTTGAAGACTGTAAGCAACACCAACCATGTAAGTTGGCTGATGTACTGAAGACTATAAACAACATCAAACATGTAATTTGACTGATGTACTGAATAATGTAAGCAACACCAACCATGTAATTTTACTGATGTACTGAAGACTGTAAGCAACATCAAACATGTAATTTGACTGATGTACTGAATAATGTAAGCAACACCAACCATGTAATTTTACTGATGTACTGAATAATGTAAGCAACACCAAACATGTAATTTGACTGATGTACTGAATAATGTAAGCAACACCAACCATGTAATTTTACCAATGTACTGAATAATGTAAGCAACACCAACCATGTAATTTTACTGATGTACTGAATAATGTAAGCAACACCAACCATGTAAATTGACTGATGTACTGAATAATGTCAGCAACACCAAACATGTAATTTGACTGATGTACTGAATAATGTAAGCAACACCAACCATGTAATTTTACTGATGTACTGAAGACTGTAAGCAACATCAAACATGTAATTTGACTGATGTTATGAATAATGTAAGCAACACCAACCATGTAATTTTACTGATGTACTGAATAATGTAAGCAACACCAACCATGTAATTTGACTGATGTACTGAAGACTGTAAGCAACATCAAACATGTAATTTGACTGATGTACTGAATAATGTAAGCAACACCAACCATGTAATTTTACTGATGTACTGAATAATGTAAGCAACACCAAACATGTAATTTGACTGATGTACTGAATAATGTAAGCAACACCAACCATGTAATTTTACCAATGTACTGAATAATGTAAGCAACACCAACCATGTAATTTTACTGATGTACTGAATAATGTAAGCAACACCAACCATGTAAATTGACTGATGTACTGAATAATGTCAGCAACACCAAACATGTAATTTGACTGATGTACTGAATAATGTAAGCAACACCAACCATGTAATTTTACTGATGTACTGAAGACTGTAAGCAACATCAAACATGTAATTTGACTGATGTACTGAATAATGTAAGCAACACCAACCATGTAATTTTACTGATGTACTGAATAATGTAAGCAACACCAACCATGTAATTGTACTGATGTACTGAAGACTGTAAGCAACATCAAACATGTAATTTGACTGATGTACTGAATAATGTAAGCAACACCAACCATGTAATTTGACTGATGTACTGAATAATGTAAGCAACACCAACCATGTAATGTTACTGATGAACTGAATAATGTAAGCAACACCAACCATGTAATTTGACTGATGTACTGAATAATGTAAGCAACACCAAACATGTAATTTTACTGATGTACTGAAGACTGTAAGCAACACCAAACATGTAATTTGTCTGATGCACTGAAGACTGTAAGCAACATCAAACATGTAATTTTACTGATGCACTGAAGGCTGTAAGCAACAACAAACATGTAATTTCTCTGATGCACAGAAGACTGTAATTAACACCAAACATATAATTTGACACAATGAACACTATAAGCAACACCAAATATGTAATTTGATGCAATGAAGACTGTAAGCAATACTGAATATGCAATTGGACTCATGCGTTGAAGACTGTAAGCAACACCAACCATGTAATTTGACTGATGAACTGAAGACTATAAACAACATCAAACATGTAATTTGACTGATGTACTGAATAATGTAAGCAACACCAAACATGTAATTTGACTGATGTACTGAATAATGTAAGCAACACCAACCATGTAATTTGACTGATGTACTGAATAATGTAAGCAACACCAACCATGTAATTTTACTGATGTACTGAATAATGTAAGCAACACCAACCATGTAATTTGACTGATGTACTGAATAATGTAAGCAACACCAAACATGTAATTTAACTGATGTACTGAATAATGAAAGCAACACCATGTAATTTTACTGATGTACTGAATAAGGTAAGCAACACCAACCATGTCATTTGACTGATGCACTGAATAATGTAAGCAACACCAAACATGTAATTGTACTGATGTACTGAAGACTGTAAGCAACATCAAACATGTAATTTGACTGATGTACTGAATAATGTAAGCAACACCAACCATGTAATTTGACTGATGTACTGAATAATGTAAGCAACACCAAACATGTAATTTGACTGATGTACTGAATAATGTAAGCAACACCAACCATGTAATTTGACTGATGTACTGAATAATGTAAGCAACACCAAACATGCAATTTTACTGATGTACTGAAGACTGTAAGCAACATCAAACATGTAATTTGACTGATGTACTGAATAATGTAAGCAACACCAACCATGTAATTTTACTGATGTACTGAAGACTGTAAGCAACATCAAACATGTAATTTGACTGATGTACTGAATAATGTAAGCAACACCAACCATGTAATTTTACTGATGTACTGAACAATGTAAGCAACACCAAACATGTAATTTGACTGATGTACTCAATAATAAAAGCAACACCAACCATGTAATTTTACTGATGTACTGAATAATGTAAGCAACACCAACCATGTAATTTTACTGATGTACTGAATAATGTAAGCAACACCAACCGTGTAAATTGACTGATGTACTGAATAATGTCAGCAACACCAAACATGTAATTTGACTGATGTACTGAATAATGTAAGCAACACCAACCATGTAATTTTACTGATGTACTGAAGACTGTAAGCAACATCAAACATGTAATTTGACTGATGTACTGAATAATGTAAGCAACACCAACCATGTAATTTGACTGATGTACTGAATGATGTAAGCAACACCAACCATGTAATTTGACTGATGTACTGAATAATGTAAGCAACACCAACCATGTAATTTTACTGATGAACTGAATAATGTAAGCAACATCAAACATGTAATTTGACTGATGTACTGAAGACTGTAAGCAACATCAAACATGTAATTTGACTGATGTACTGAATAATGTAAGCAACACCAACCATGTAATTTGACTGACGTACTGAATAATGTAAGCAACACCAACCATGTAATGTTACTGATGAACTGAATAATGTAAGCAACACCAACCATATAATTTGACTGATGTACTGAATAATGCAAGCAACACCAGACATGTAATTTTACTGATGTACTGAAGACTGTAAGCAACACCAAACATGTAATTTGTCTGATGCACCGAAGACTGTAAGCAACATCAAACATGTAATTTGACTGATGCACTGAAGGCTGTAAGCAACAACAAACATGTAATTTGTCTGATGTACAGAAGACTGTAATTAACACCAAACATATAATTTGACACAATGAACACTATAAGCAACACCAAATATGTAATTTGATGCAATGAAGATTGTAAGCAATACTGAATATGCAATTGGACTCATGCGTTGAAGACTGTAAGCAACACCAACCATGTAATTTGACTGATGTACTGAAGACTATAAACAACATCAAACATGTAATTTGACTGATGTACTGAATAATGTAACGAACACCAAACTTGTAGTTTGACTGATGTACTGAATAATGTAAGCAACACCAACCATGCAATTTTACTGATGTACTGAATAATGTAAGCAACACCAACCATGTAATTTTACTGATGTACTGAATAATGTAAGCAACACCAACCATGTAATTTGACTGATGTACTGAATAATGTAAGCAACACCAAACATGTAATTTGACTGACGTACTGAATAATGTAAGCAACACCATGTAATTTTACTGATGTACTGAATAATGTAAGCAACACCAACCATGTAATTTGACTGATGTACTGAATAATGTAAGCAACACCAACCATGTAATTTGACTGATGTACTGAATAATGTAAGCAACACCAAACATGCAATTTTACTGATGTACTCAAGACTGTAAGCAACATCAAACATGTAATTTGACTGATGTACTGAATAATGTAAGCAACACCAGCCATGTAATTTTACTGATGTACTGAATAATGTAAGCAACACCAACCATGTACTTTGACTGATGTACTGAATAATGTAAGCAACACCAACCATGTCATTTGACTGATGTACTGAATAATGTAAGCAACACCAACCATGTAATTTGACTGATGTACTGAAGACTGTAAGCAACATCAAACATGTAATTTGACTGATGTACTGAATAATGTAAGCAACACCAACCATGTAATTTGACTGATGTACTGAATAATGTAAGCAACACCAAACATGTAATTTTAATGATGTACTGAATAATGTAAGCAACACCAACCATGTAATTTGACTGATGTACTGAATAATGTAAGCAACACCAAACATGTAATTTTACTGATGTACTGAAGACTGTAAGCAACATCAAACATGTAATTTGACTGATGTACTGAATGATATAAGCAACACCAAACATGTAATTTTACTGATGTACTGAAGACTGTAAACAACATCAAACATGTAATTTGACTGATGTACTGAATAATGTAAGCAACACCAAACATGTAATTTGACTGATGTACTAAATAATGTAAGCAACACCAACCATGTAATTTTACTGATGTACTGAATAATGTAAGCAACACCAACCATGTAATTTTACTGATGTACTGAATAATGTAAGCAACACCAACCATGTAATTTGACTGATGTACTGAATAATGTAAGCAACACCAACCATGTAATTTGACTGATGTACTGAAGACTGTAAGCAACATCAAACATGTAATTTACTGATGTACTGAATACTGTAAGCAACATCAAACATGTAGTTTGACTGATGTACTGAAGACTGTAAGCACAACCAACCATGTAGTTTGACTGATTTACTGAATAATGTAAGCAACACCAACCATGTAATTTTACTGATGTACTGAATAATGTAAGCAACACCAACCATGTAATTTGACTGATGTACTGAATAATGTAAGCAACACCAACCATGTAATTTTACTGATGTACTGAATAATGTAAGCAACACCAACCATGTAATTTGACTGATGTACTGAATAATGTAAGCAACACCAAACATGTAATTTGTCTGATACACTGAAGACTGTAAACAATACCAAACATGTAAGCTGAATGATGCACTGAAGATTCCAAGCAACAACAAAATATATAACTTGACTGATGCGATTAGAACTGTAACCAATACCAATCCTTTAATTTGACTGATATATTGAAGGCAGCAATCACGTTAGAACCTAGCATATATTATATTGTGTCTGAGCCTCATAAACAATATTGCATTTTGACTGATACATATAAGTTTGAAAGCCAAATCCAATCTTGTTTTTTGATGTACAGGTGGAAACCTATTTGAGTTGTGTAAGTTTTAATGTAATAGTAACTAGTCAAACACACACAAAAACAACTGCCATGTAAATGAGAATGAGTCGTGTGTCGAAATATCTATGAAACGGAAAGCTTGGACTGATAAATGAATACATGTATATGTGAAAGTTGGTACAACACACACTGCAATACATGTTGATTTAGGTGTGCTTGCTACAAATGAACAGTTGTAATTAAGTTAATGTTGTTATGGAAATTAACATTAATTACACTGTAATCATTGTCAGATCATTCTTTAAAGCTAATTAAAATTATATAGATGCATTGATCTCAATGAAAGATTTAAGCCAGATGGACATTAAATCGGTAAATCTTTGCTGTGTACAATACTAAGCATGCACACTACAAACTTAAGAGCTACAAGACATTCAATCTTTGGACAAAAAGAAAGAAACTCTTTCGACACGAAGTGAAGAAAGTAATACAACTTGTATGGTATTTGAAGTTCAATTTGGTCCAAATCGTTTGTCAGGTGGGAGTCAGACAATCATGAAGGTTTTACTTTCTGAAAATGTGTGTAATTTAAACTGTAATTCTTATCTTCAAATTGTTGACATACACACATACATGTTTGTGTGAGTGTATGTGTGATTTAGATTTTTAACGTAGCTCTTACAATTTTTCAGTCATATCGCTACGATGTCTGCAGTGTGGTGGTTTACAGCGATTTCTAGCACTGGGGCATCATGCCCCAGACGTGTGACATGATGTACCACGCAATCACATTATCCGGACACCAGGTCGACCAGTCCTAACACTAACCTCTTAATGCTGAACGCCAAGCGAGACTATTAGTACCATTTCTGTAAGTCATTGGTATGACTCAGCCGGGGATCGAACCAACGACCTCCTGTATCCGAGGCGGACGCTCTAACCACTAGGCTACCAAAGCGGTTGCATAAATACATACATGCATAAATGCATACATACATACATACATACATACATACATACATACATACATACATACATACATACATACATACATACATACATACATACATACATGCATACATACATACCTACATACATACCAATTATGATCCATGTTCATACATTTTACATGCGTAATTGCATATATATCAGCCATCAATCAACTCACCCGATGCAATATAGTCAGCTTCACCTACTACACTCCTTTGCTTGAAATGGTTACCATGTTTGACATAGTGTTTAATTTCCAACTGAAGTTCTTTCAGTGGTAGATAAAAGGTATTCAGTTTGCTTCTTACACAGAAATGGCACCATAATACTACATGCTATTAGTTTCCTTTCAGTATAGTTTTAAGTGAAGAGAAAAAATGATCAGCCCTGGCATTCACTTGAGTCAGAAATTGTAACCTGTCATTTTTAGTTGGGTGAATTTACACCCTTGGTTATATCATGCAGCATGTTTTTGTTTTTTTGTTTTGAGTTGGGAGAAGACATGAATTAGGATCAATGTATACTAAGCAAGTAACATTAAGTTGCCTCAATATTAGAACCATCACTTTGTAGCAGGTTTGTATGAATATATTAGGAAGGGACAGCTGGATTGCAATCATTTTACAGGGGCAAATCTGATAAACAAGAATGTATTGTAAGCCATCAAGTTAATAACATAAGTTAGCACAGTTTAGTAGAATAAACTAATTAATTAATAATTTGACATTTATTTTCTTGGGTATCAATTTTTGTGGTTTTACAAAGCATATTGTTACTGGGACTTAAATAATTTGTGTAGGGACCGTATTTTTCTTTCCACACAGTGATCATTGTACAGTGGGTATTTTGAATCCATTGCTTGTAGCAATTGTGTAAACTGTAACACAAGTTAATGTATTGGGAAACTCTATTTTCCGATATAAGGATCACTGTACAGTGGATGTTTAAATTAAATGTTTGTATCACCTGTAAAATTTATGCAAATTGGCACCAAATTGAGGATGAAATTATATTCAAAGTTTAAGGAATTAAATAAAGTGAAAAGACAAGCCATTAAAGGTGGGAAGCATAACGTTTTAAGATTTCTACTCATTATAACAGCTGGAATGGTACATAAAGTGCAGCAGAGTACATGCATATCATACCTGAAGTAAACGTTTTTGTAGAGCTAGTACTACTGGCTGCAAATAAACAAGTCATATTCATATAATAAAGTCTGTATCAAGTATACAATGAGCTGTCTTTCTTTACACATAATTATAAATCTCTGTCAAGTATATATGAGCCGTCTTCCTTTCCACATAATTATACAGTCTGTATCAAGTAAACTATGAACTGTATTTACACATACTTAGAAATTCTGTATCAAGTACACCACCATGATCCGTCTTTCTTTACACATGATTATAACATATGTATCAAGTACACAATGAGCTGTCTTTCTTTACACATAATTATAACATGTGTATCAAGTACACAATGAGCTGTCTTTCTTTACACATAATTATAAAATCTGTATCAAGTACACAATCAGCTGTCTTTCTTTACACATATATAAAATCTGTATCAAGTACACAATGATGAGATGTCTTCCTTTACACATGATTATAAAATCTGTGTCAAGTGTACTATGAGCTGTCCTTCTTTAGGCATAATTATAAATTATTATCACAAAACAAGTGTTTGTTGATTTAATAAAACGATATCATAATTGTTACAATATGATATCTCGTATATAAACACACACATTTGTATATGTGCCCCAGCTGCCAAACAAGAGGCTGCGGGTCCAAACCTTGCAGTAGCATTCCAAATTTGTTATACTCTTTTCATACGTTTATGTTCAAACTTTCTTTTAAGCTCACTCATCACAATTTTGTTTTAAATTTTTAAAAAAATACTAACTTGACAAATGCTGTAATGAATTCGTGTAAGTAAAAGATGTAATGACTGAGAATTAAGAATGTATTTCAAACTCATTTCAATACATGAATGTAGTTGTCAGAAAAATATGGGTCACTTGTTTTCATTGTGATAAAATAAAATCTTATATTTGTGTTCATTACAATGAAATTTATGAAATTGATAAATTCTGTAGAAAGTTTATGAATCTTAATCTTAAATGAATTCGAATAGCAACTAATGACAAATGTATATGTCAAATAAATATTGTTCTGTCTATTGTTCAGCAATGTGCTTCGCTGTGATATGTGATATGAATTCAAACAATGTCACAAAGAATCAAGTGACTGAGATTCTATCTTTTATAGTATAAACACGGACAATTCTTTTTGTCTACAGGTTTACTGTTAACAACAAATTCAGATGTATGCTAGGGTGGTCATGGAGGATGAGTGGGGGACGATCCCATATGGGAACTAGACTTTGGATGAATGTGTTTGCAAAGTTTTATAGCAATCCTGATAGTCGCTTGGTAGAAGCAACACTAATAAACTTGTGTTAAAGGGCAATGGATAAAAGGCCATCACATCATCTCAGCTTCTGCATGATTTTTAAGAAGTGAAAAGAGTATTAGCAATATGAAAAAAAGAAAATGATCAATATTGTGGGGACAACAGAGAAATCAGCTGCTGTAAGTGCTTGAGTATGACTGAGCCATGCATGGTACTATTGGAATGATATACGAAACATGACTACAAGTGAGTGTTTGTTGGTGTGTGTGTGTGTGTGTGTGTGTGTGTGTGTGCGTGTGTGTGTGTGTGTTTGTGTGATTCGGATTTTTAACGTAGGTTTAATAATTTTTCAGTCATATCGCTACGATTTATACAGTGTCCTCGTTTATAGTGATGTCTAGCACTGGGGCATTATGCAGCAGACATGTGGAATAATGTCCCACCCAGTCACATTGTCCTAACACCAGGCTGACCACTCCCAACACTAACTACTTAATGATGAGCACCTAGCGAGGCAACTGTTAGTACCATTTTTATGTATTTGGTTGGACTCGGTCGGGATTCGAACATGTGACCACCTGCACACTCTAACCACTGAGCCACCGAATCAATCATGTGACTACAAGTAATACATACCATTAGTTAAGTGACACAAGCAGTACGACTATGAGTAGTTGGCATTGAATGATATATGTAGTATGACTGAGTAATGCATGCCATTATCTCGAACGATATATGTAGCATGATTGAGTAATGTATGGCATTATCTGAATGCTATATTTAGCACGACTGTAATGCAAGGCATCATCCGAATGATATACGTAGTATTACTGAGTAATGAATGACATTATCTGAATGATAGATGTAGTATGACTCAGCAATGCATGGCATTATTTGTAGTATGACTCAGCAATTCATAGCATTATCTGAATAATATGTGTAGTATGATTGCTTAATGCATGTCATTATTTGAATAATACGTGTAGTTTGACACAGCAATACATGGCATTATTTGTAGCATGACTCAGCAATGCATGGCATTATTTGTAACATGACAGCAATGCATGGCATTATTTGCAGTATGACTCAACAATGCATGGTATTATTTGTAGTATGACTCAGCAATGCATGACATTATTTAAATGATACATGTATTATGATTCAGCAATGCATGACATTAATTGTAGTACGACTCGGCAATCCATGGCATTATTTGTATTAGGACTCAGCAATGCATGGCATTATTTGATTGTTATGTAGTATGGATACTAGTGTGTGTGTCATTGGAATTTTAATGTAGCTTTAAAATATGTTCAGTCATATCGCTAAGATGTCTGCATTATGGCAGTTTAGAGTGATATCTAGTACTGGGGCATCAAGCTGCATGCGAACACCAACATCTTAGTGCTGAGTGTCTAGCGAGGTAGCTGTTATTACCATTTGTATAAGTCTTTGGTATGACTTAGCTGGTTGTTCAAACCCGTGACCTTCCGCATACAAGGTGGATACTCTAACTACTAGGTCCACCAAAGCATAAGTAATGCATGCCATTATTTAAGCGACACAAGTATTATGGCTATGAGTATTTACCATTGAATGATATATGTAGTATTACTGTGTAATCGATGGCATTAATTGAATGATATATGTAGTATGACTATGTAATGTATTGCATTATTTGAATGAGATGTGTACAAGTTTTTGAATGTAAAAATAAGAAGAAAACCACTTAAAACTATAACCTGGTTCCAGACATACATTTTGACTAATACTTTGAATATACTAATACACAAGATAGATTCATAGTGGTCAAAAATGGGTCTTGACTGATACATTGAATATGCTAAAACATAATATAGCTTCCATCTGGGCATAAAAGAGCAGAAGACTGCAGCTCAGAATACTTAATGAGATCAGCAAGGTGCAAATTCAAACAGATTGTTGAGCTCCAAGGGAATGAAAGTTTGTCAGCAATGACAGCTCCAATGCCCTTGATAGTTGCTACTGGATATAGTTTGCTCTTGAAAAGGAACAAAAGGAAAGCAGTATTGGAAGTTACAGAGGGACAGCTATTAATATATGTTCACCAATCACAGAAGATTGTCCATCTGGCATCATATAATTGTATGTCAAAACTTTCCTGGCCTGATTGATGCAACTGGTAACTGGGCCTGAAAACTTGTTCTGGTATGTAGATTGTCTGAGCCAAGCATGAAGGTGGATAATGTGGATGAGAGTCCCTGAGTTGTCCTGTGATGACTGAGCTATGACCTTTGGAGGGTGGGTAAAAGAGCCCAACCGGGATACTATGGACCAACACTAGGACAGATCCTGATGAAAGGACTGAACCTGAATATCGTGGGTTAGCCAGCTGTCAAAACACTGGAGAATTGGAGTTCCCGGTAATCACAGGTAAGATTATACTACTCTCATAAATCAGGTGAATTGAAGAATTGAAAACTTTCCTGGAGGTATTTTTAATAAGGAGGACATATTGGAATGTGCAAATAGGTATCCTGATAGTCAATGGAGATGGGCGTATTGCATTCCATGTTAAGGAACTGGTCTCCATCTTGAAATACTCCTCCAGAAGAACCAATGTTAACTATAATAGGTTGATTATGATACAAAATTTCCCACTTTTCTTGGTGACCAGGAGGATTCAGGTGTAGGACACAGAAGGTTTACCTTTATGGACCCACTTGACTGCCACAGTCTACAAACGGGTGTGCATCTTCTCCCTTAATTTCACGAGTTAAAGAACATGGGAGCCATTAGTAAAGAGGGTTGTTTCTGAAACTGAAGTGTCTAACCATTGCTCACAATAGAAAGGACTCATCCATCATCCATAATGCTTGAACAAGCCCCCAAAAGAGGTTTACGTGAGCACCTACGGGTACGTCTGATACAGCACACCAAAACATGATCCATTAAAACAGTATTTTCTGGATCTTGTGTCAGTGCAAAAAAAAGGAGTTCAAGTAATACAGCTATTGCGATAAATACTACCGTTATTATATTAAATACTACCGTTATTATATTTAGTGTGTCGAAAGTAAAAACCATTATGTACTTGTTATCATGTGTACTATATATATATTATACTGAATGATTCATGTGAGACATTTTTATGATCCAGCTAACTGATAAATGGTTTCAAGTAATTGACCAATGTTGGATAATAGGATCTGTATTTGTAGATGTTTTGTCTGAACCTGGAACATTAGATATGGAGTCACACAAGGCTCAATTATAGGTCCATTGCTATTAATATCATTTATTGATGACCTGCCACTTTTACTAAAGGACCCAATTTCATATACAGATCTCTATGCTGATGACACAACATTATCGGACATCTAAAGCACAAGGCATGAACTTGATATTTCTTTACCGCATGCCCTAAACAAATTGGTCAACTGGTGCTCTTGCATTGGCAATTTGGTAGTAAAGACTGGTAACACTAAAATATTACATATCTAAGCATCGTGAAAACGAACAAATTTTGCCAGTGTTAAACTATGTCTAACATGGAACGATACCAATTTGTAAATGGTCTATCATGATAGACTACTTTGTATTCTGGTAGATAATAGTATATCATGTACTGAACTTATAAAATATATCAGTTAAAAGTGAATTAAAGTGAATTAAAGTGTATGGATTCTCAGTAAAATATTACATTTTCTCATAGAAAGACAAAATAATTATTTTATAACAGTTACATACAAGTCGTTTTGAACCACTGTAATATCGTAGTAAGGTAATTCAAATGATAAAAATGTAGCAAGTGTAGCATGTATTGAAATAAGGGTATTTGATCTAATATCAGTCCAAATAAAAAGCATGGAATTATGGCAATTTAGATAGCAAGTTAACAATATTACTCACTAAAGTGGTTAGAATATCAGCCTTGATGACGATACAACTTTGTTCTGAAGACATCATTTGATTATACATGACTTCACAAGCCAGGTGGTGCGAGAGATGTAATATATATATATATATATATATATATATATATATATATATATATATATATATATATATATATATATATATATATATATATATATATATATATATATATATATATATATATATATATATATATATATATATATATATATATATATATATATATAATACAGACACTGGGAAAGACAATGAATGATAGGGTCTTGATGTTGAGGGAAGGATGGGTTCACACCTCTTTTAGCTAGGTGTTCACCTGAGATACAGGATACTGCGTGTTCGCACCCCGACCAACTCATACCCAAGACTAATAAAATTGGTTCTAGCAGCTGCCTTTCTTTACAACACCCCAATTCTATAGAAAGACCTATAATTAATCCATGCAGAAACGATCAAGGATTAATAATATTAACATGTTTAATAAAACAGTCCACCGATGTTCAACGTCTGACTACATCAAATAAATAAGCTGCGTAACATTAACAAGTTTGTCTAGTGTCCGCTAAAATTCAAATGCCGACTAAACCCAGTCGAACAGGCTATGTATTAGATACATTATCATTGAGATTTCACCCACCCCCCTTTCTTGTGCGCACATACATTATCAGTAGAACCCCATACATAACGCACGCATTTGGGTTAACCCCCTCCCCATGCATACGTACTAATTGGACAGACCCTAAGAAGTTAGAAATTAGGACAATGCTTTGACAATTTGAATAAGGGTGGTTCAATGATGTATACACCAATTACAAAGTGTACATCTACAATTTCTCAACACATCTATTTTGCAAAATGTGATATCCTGGGGTACTTGAAAAATGTCATGTATTGGGTAGCAGAAAAGTGCATTTTAGGACTAAGTCTATATATCAACAGGTATAGGTGGACAATTATTTCATTCCTATTTCCAACATTCTTGATTGCAATATAAGCCTGTTGTTGTTTTAATGTTGTTTTCAGATATTATTTGAGAGGAAACCTTATTGTTTGAAATTTTTGCTGGAATTACAAAGTGATTATTTGATTATAAAAATGATTCTTGTACTATTGTGAATTTATTCAAAAAAGTTATGAGCAATGCCATTGTGGTCCATTAGGACTGTTGGCAAACCAGTAAATCTGAGGATCTGAAATTCATGTAGAATGTTCAGTTCTCTAGGACTTGCTTTTAATATAATATATTTTGGATTATTTTGGACTTAATTCATAATACTATAAGTGCCTCTTACATTTGTATTGTATAACTTTGATAATGAAATTATTTGTTATGATTTACAAACCTTTATGGTTTTGCTTCCGTCTGTCACTTAGCTTACAGCCAAAAGAGTCTTAACATCGGTCTTCCCCGTGTCAAATCGCAACAAGATGTCTTGGTTGCCTCCACATTTCCAACACGGGCATCTTTTTGACTATGTCATGATTAGAAGTTGAGACTGGCAGGTTATCTGAGTGACCAAGGCTTTGGGAAGAACAGAAAACAGGACTCGTTTTTGTCCATCAGAATAAGTTTTGTCAATCAAGGAAAGGTTTTATTCCAAACTCTAATCACACACTTTATTACACTTGGGTGACCTCAGGCTCCTAGTCCCCATGCTCAATATCCAGATTCAGGCGACTGTATGGCAAACAAAGTGCATGTAAAGTTTCATATCTCCAAACTGAAACAGGATAATGTGAAACAGGCATTTGTCAAAGAACTGTCCAGCCAACCAGATCCAAATGATATAAACCCTGAGAATGTGAAGGAAAGCCTTAATCAACAGCCATATGTCCATTAGGAGAGAATAGACTGAAATGCCCATTGTGGAAATGAACATATCATTTGTTCGTCCTCCAATACTGACTGAAACTGAAAACAACTAACACTCTTTCAAAGCAGATGTAATACCAGCAGATGTAATACCAGTATAAGTCTATAGTCAAAGACTAACAAGTGACACATATGTTGACTGAACATTTCACATGAGTATGGACTACACCAGTACAAAGATGCATCTATTGTCCACTTGTATAAATGGAAAAGCAGCTCACAAACTGTGACAGCCATTAGCACAACTCCTTGCTGTCATTACCTAGTAAAATCCTTGCTAGAATTCTGCTGAATTGCCATTGATTAAGAACTCCTGCCTGAGAGTTATCGTGGCGTCAGAAAAGGACGAGGTGTTCACAGACATGGTGTTTGCAGCTAATCAACTTTAGGGGACATGACAGGAAGAGAATAGAACTCTACCTTGCACATGCCATTCATCGATGTGACAGAAGCCTCAGACAAATTCAGATATGGATGTCTTTTGACGATCCAGGAAACGTTTAGTTTCCCTTAACAATTCATTGTGATGGTTCAGCAATTTCAAGATTGGATGCTAACTAATGTCTTAGATGATAGCAACTCTTTTGAACCATTCTCACTCACCAATGCAGTCAAGCAAGGTTATGTGTTGGCCCCATCCTGTCTCAGAATTATGTTCTGTGCCATATGTTTGCTGGCGCCTTCCTGTGACAAATTGTTCTCAAAATCAGTATCAAGAAGACAGATGTGATGCACCAAACTGAACTAGGAAGGCCTTACCTAGAGCATACAATTACAGGAAATGGTAAAACCCTTCTGGCAGTGGAAACGTTCACCTATCTTTGCAGCACACGGTTGCATGCAGTCCTCATTTATGACTAAACCAATGTCATAATTGTTAAAGCAAATGTGGCCTTTGACAGACTGTGCAAATGTGTTGGGGTGCTTAGTATCAGTCTGAAAACAAAACTTAATGTCTATAAACCACTGTCTTGTCTACCCTGATATATGCTTGCAAAATCTGGATGGTGTAGAGATGCTGAATCATTTTCATATGGGCTACTGAGGAAGCTGAGAGTAAGCTGGCAGGACAGGGTCTCACACATTGAGGCTATTATATGGGCATGCATTACAACTATCGACCCTCTGCTATTGAAATGCTATTGAAATCATAGCTGAGATGAACAGGCTACATTATAGCGAGTAACATTTATGATTAGATGAAGGCAGCAAAGCAGAAGAACAACCATCATAAGAAGATCTGAAGCTGAAGAAGGGAAAGTGAGCTCTGAATAAATGCGTGCAGTCTCATCCATACTGTAGTTAAAAGTGCAAACAGTGTATATCTCAAAACTGCTGCCTGTCCTTTATTGATCAAGCAAACCTATTCCTTGAACATAAATATAACAAGCAAAGAATTCAGTAGCTGCTGCCACACATTTTAAACTCTTAACCTCTTATTTGGCAATAATTAACACATAAAGAAAGAAAAGTATAGGTGTTTATATTAAGAAAGCTTGTGGAGAGAATAAACAAATGTAATATAGCAATGCTAATACATGTATACCTGGTCTTCAAATATAGATGTGAATGTTTTATAACAGATATATATCTTTTCTGCTAAATTAACTTAATTTTAGGATGCAAATGATTGTAATATTTCAACAAGAACTGTGGATAAAGAATAAAATGTATCAGGCTTTCTGGGACCCCATGTGGCAGATTGTTGTAATGTGCTTGCCTTAACTGACATCACATCTCTGTCCACCAGGGTTCCACTCTAAGGCTCGGCCAGTGTGGGTAGTTGTGAGAAAACTGCCAGTATCTTCCTGTAGTGTACTGTTATTTATCCAGGTTCTTCCTCCACAGCTATTCTGGCCACCATGTAAAACTTAGTGTGTGTTGAAAAATGGTTTTAAACTCAAGACAACAGAAAGAACAAAGCAGCAGGCTTTCTCCAAGAGAAAGCTACGCTCATAATTTGGCAGATGGAAGAGGACTGACGTTATTGTGCAGAAACAATTTCCCTTTTTCCATTCAGAATGACCTTGACCTATGTGGTGTTGAGCGTGAAATCAATATGGTTCTTCATTATCTCAAGTGCATGCCATTCACAAAGTCCGGTAATTGTAAATATTGGATTACTAAAGTTAGTGTCCAGGAACCAAAATGATAAAACAGACAAAGAAACAACATCATTATCTAATATGTTCCACTTTAAGGTAGATATACAAAAATGTGCTTTATTAAGATGAGAGATGGGATAAACACAGGAGACTGCAGGGTCAAAAGGACTTGGGGCAGCAGTACAGTTTCAAGATAGCAAGAGTTTAGATCAGTTCTGGATGAAGAAGATAGAAGTTTTATGCATAGCTGTGTAAAGGTATGCAAATGAATAAGAAGGATATACTCGTGATACTGATGCTACTGGGAATAAACAAAATGTGAACAATAAGCCTCCAGACGTTACTGCTTTCACAAGTTGGATGTGAGGAGCTCAAAATTATTATTCTTGGTGGACAATGGGAAGATTAAAAAAAAGTTAAAAGAACAGATGAAATAGCATTTTATTGTACTCTGACAAAATGGAGCTGAAACAATCAACAATAACACATCCAAATGTGTATTTGAAAACGAACAATGACTTTGAAAGATGACATACAATGTTTGAAAGGATATCCGCAGCAAACAGGTGAATTCTTTTAGACCTGGAAATAATGCAGCACTGCTAAGAGGCCAAGTGAAAATCATAATGAAGAAGAAAAATCATCTTATGATATACTTAATGAAACTTTAAGGAAAGAACTTGCCTGGACGATGTACCAAGAATGTATTTCTCTGAACTATATTAAAAGAAACAACTGAATTCTGAAAGTGTGGACAAATATGGAAATACAATACAGCGCCTGGCCTGCTAAGCTAATGGGGGCTAGAATGAATATAACATACTGGTAATGGATCAATTCATGCAAGGAATGAGGTGTGGGCTAACAATTTTTTATAAGTGATCACAAATCGTTTGAATAGGCATTTTGAAAATATTGGTATGTATATTTAATTTAATTGTTTTTTTGGTTTCAAATTTTTTTTTATATTTCATTACATGCTAGTGTAATGTAACATCGTTTACTGGGTTTGATATTGTTCAGAACTGAGTTCAGTTCTGTTTGATGTTTTTAATTTATTTATTTGATGTATATCAACTATTAATATAAACATGATATCTAGTCAATGACCTTGTTCTAAAATCAGTGACAGTTTTGATAAACGTTCTTTTAATTTTTTTTATATCGTTATCAGATTAAGAATCATAAGTTGAGTCAAGGTCATACCTGGATAACGTGATATTTTATCATGTGCCAATTGGTAACAAATTTTTATTTTTCCATAAGAATGAACTTTTGTCCCTCATCTGGGCGTCTGTTTTGTATATGAATTAGTCATATAATTAAAGTTGTGATAAAGGATTGTCAGTTGGGCTAGAAACACTTGACAAGTCAAGTTGTATTATGTGGTGTACAGTTTGGGTTAAAATTCTATTTTTTCAATTTTTTTAATTCAAGTAATTATTTTCCCTGGAAATACAAAAGTAATCTGACAAAATTACTGGATAAAGACATTCATTGGAATTTATACTGAATTATACTGAATTCAAAACTGGAATAATATTTATGTGATTCAACAAGATACCGTTGATACATCACATCAGAACTTTGCTGACTACAACAGACACGTTATCGCCTTCAATTTAGGATTTCATCGGGACTTTTTAGTATTAGGACTTGTGTTTTTAATTATCGGATCCTTTTAGGATTGGCTTTGCAATACCTTAAGTTTTTTATTCTCATTTGTACTTCGTATTCTAGGGGAATAAATTAGTTGTTAAATTTTGCAAAGCTTGTTGTCTTCACTCTTTTCTGTTACATATTTTAAGAGCATAGACTCGTAACAATATGAGAAATGTAATGAAAGTCTGTATGGACCACATTCAATACAACCAATGAACCATATTTTGAACAATGACAAGATTCAAACCTCAAGTGAAAGAGTTGAGTTTCTGAAGAGTGAAGTCCCTTCTCTGAAAATTTAGTCTTATCTATTTCAAGGCAGAAGAGGTTTCTGTAAAAGAAGCTTTATAGTGTGTGTGTGAATTGGGCTTTTTAACATAGCGTTTAAATTTGTTGTCATATCACTTCGATGTCTGCAATGTGGCGATTTATAGTCATGTATGTCACCAGGCACAATGTTGCAGACATGCAGCATTACATTCCACCCAGTATCATTATCCTGACAAAAGGCTGACCATCTTAACACTAATCCCCTAATGCTTAGTGCCTAGCAAGGCAGCTGCTAGTACCATGTTTTTCGTATGACTTAGATGGGGTCTGATTCCGTGACCTCTCATATAAGAGGTGGATACTCGAACCACTTAGGCCACTTAAGTGGTCAGTTTTTTATGGATGGGGTTTAGTATATACAAGAAAGATGAGATCAACAGAGGGTATACCAATATGCAACTGTTGACAATGACTAGGACACATTAAGACAGGGCCTTGAAAAGTATAACCAAGTGCAACTGTTACGCTAAAACGATCCACTGTCAGAGAGGTCAACATGGGCTCATACACTCTGGAAAATTATGCAAGAAAATCATCTGAGCAAAGTAACATATTTCTTGTCACTGTGCCTAAGATCCAAGCTAATTATGAAGCATATCATGTCATAATTCAAGATGAGCTGCAGGGTCATAATGTCTGGGGTCAGTAAAGTTTGAAGATTATAAGCAGGGGTTAATATCAGTTTTGTTGTAGAAGACAGAGGTGTATTCATTCAACTTAAATGCATAGCTGCATAATGAATAGTAAATAAAGGAATAGTACTTGTTGCATTAATGATGCCACGGGGAATACTGTACGTGAAGAATAATGTCTCCAGTTGAGAGAAAACTTAAAACACAGGTCACACGTATTGTCTGCAATATTATACAAGCTGAACCAATCAGATCCAGATCACCTCATTAGTATGCATAAATCTCGCATATAATGGTATCTGTCATGTTTTAAATAAATTAAACAAAACATGATTTAAAGTGGGTGAAAGATTTAGTCTCCATATTGGTAACAAGATCCAATCAGATGCAAGTTTATCTCATTAGTACTACCCCATGACCGCAAAAGCATAAGCCTATATTCCATTTTTAATCAAGTGAGAAAATGAAAAAAAATGCGATAAGTTCTACTAGTCTTTTAGCATAATTTTTTTGTACAAGACGATTTTCTGAAAAGATCATCTTAACTGAAACAAAGCACAATCCAAAAATACATTTAACAGAAAAGTTAGATTAGGACAAATAGCTTGCAAAATTTGGTTGGGAGATTTGACTTTACAAGAGCAATGCTTTTCAATGAGGATACCAAATTTTGCATTGCCGCACATATTAACGACTTTTTGTATCCCAATATGGACCCAAAGCTTGGGTCACTATATGAGTAGTTTTCATTCGTTTGCATGAGAACTTTTGTATACACTTCCAAATCTAGGAATTTTCACTAAATCTGAAAACTGTTCTGCTACTGTAAACACGAGATTATGCTTGGCTATAAAGCTAGCAAGCAGCATCTTATCATCTATTATCTTTATCCATATTTAATGAAGTTTCCGTGAACAATGATTTCAGTGATGGCATATTTATTGCTGCATTTAATATGCTGTATGATACATAATGTCATTCTTGCCACCACAGTAGATTTTAAAATTAGCTTTACTGGAAGGGCTGGATTAAATATATTCATATCCTTTGAACCTGATTACAAGTATTTAATTCCTGTCAGTCTCTCATTTAATTTCATATGATATTGAGATTGCTAAGCATTTGGCATTTTAGACATATTGATAAACTTTAAACAATGAAAGCCAAATTTACAATGCTTTATGCTTTAGTCTATAATCAATGTAATCCTTTCAGAATCACTTCCACCCCCACATAGTATACCAAAGCGAATTTCTACCTCAAATTTCAATTTTACACTTACAAACATCCCATAACACCAAAACTCATTTGAAACTTGGAAATACATTTTAGCTGCTAATTATGGACACATGCTGCAACAGAATAGTTAAGGTTAACAAAGGTACTGCAACAAGGACCTAAAAAATGTCAGAAAGGCCCACAAGATAAACAAAACAACACTTGACATGCATGCATACACATATCAAAACCGACAGGAAACTAATTAGAAGTCCTTGCACCATACAAAAGATCCAACTTTCAAGGCTAATTACATGTATTAATAAATAAAATGCTTGTAGGTAAGCCATTTGAGAAAGAATTCATCTGCTGATTATAAAACTGCAACAGATGCTTTACATTTGTCGACATGATCAACATAATATTGTTTGTTTTTCCAAATAAATATCAGGGCAGACAACCCTCACAGTTTTGGCGTGAATGTCATGACTCTCGATAGCGATTCATGGAATTATCCCGCATGAAAAATGTCACGAATTCACGAATTCTCAATCCGTTTAAATCAGGAATAAAATAGCTATATCCTATTAAGCGCTAGTAAAAATAGAGACAGTAATTACTGATGCCAATAACAGCTCCGCATTGCTTGCTAGTAGTGATGTTAGTAGAACTATACTACCGTTTACCCTGTAGCAAGCTTTATAAAGTATATAATCTATATTTAGAACATAAGTATTACAAAAGCTCATGAAGAAGAGGGGGGCCCAACTGATTTTTTAAAACAAATGCCACATGTACATAGAGGTAGCAACTGTAATTGTTTTACAACAAACAATAAATGAAGACTGTTTTTTCGAGTGTATTATTTTATAGAGATATTGAAAGATTAGCATATATCGTGATTTGCTTGAGTTTATATTTTGCTGCACATGCGCCAACACCACTAATCGTTAATCGTTCGACGTCCCATCTTCAATTTTGTCATTAAGCTACACTACAGTTAAAATGTTTTCACCTCCAATCGAAAAGGTATGTATTCCACAAAGCGTGAAGCATAGATTGTAGTACACGAAAAATTGGCCTTGCATTCAGCCATCGATGTACATTATGCTTTTCACACAGTAGCATGCCGCGAATTTTGTAATTTGGAATGTACACATGGGATTGTATCGTTGCTTACAATTTACCTGTCATATATATGTATATATTACATGTACTATATAATAATACATACGTGGGCATATGGATGATCAATTTGAAAAGCACACTGCTAGCAAAAAGCATACACATATTGGGAAAATTAGGAGCACCCTCAGCGGATTTTAGCTCTGGAACAACCTGCTCAAGTGCTGCAAGCTACCAATGCTAAAGCATTGTTTGTGAATTTTCGTGTTGAATATAATCTGCCTTTCTCAGCTGCAGAATCAGCAACAATGAAAGTAAAAGAGTATTTCCTATTATTCAGA
This sequence comes from Sinohyriopsis cumingii, assembly GCA_028554795.2. Taxonomy (NCBI): domain Eukaryota; kingdom Metazoa; phylum Mollusca; class Bivalvia; order Unionida; family Unionidae; genus Sinohyriopsis; species Sinohyriopsis cumingii. Next base: position 99,151,189 of record CM068838.1, read on the forward strand.
ACAAAAGATAAATTTTAGTGCCTCCTTAGGTGCTGAAAATTTGCAACAATTATAGCTGCCAAGATTTAAAGCAAACAAGAAGCCTGAACTGTTTTGAAAACAAATGTATCATAGCCCAGTTGAGGAAGCCTGCCATTGCATGAAATTATGATAAATAGCGTGAAGTTTATGTAGATCAGTACACATGCATTTGGATGCAAATAAATTTGTACATGTAATCAATGTAAATAATGTTTTATTTTTATTTTGGGATATTCATATAATCCTGTACTGATCACCAAAGTTGACGACGCTAGTGTCATGCTTTAAACTTTCTCTAATTGTGTTCACAATTCAGTAATTTTTATCCCTCTTTTCACTGATTGCGAGTCTGGTGGGTTGGCAGCTCTGTCGGGGCTTTATTAACCAGGCATATGGTCATGCTACATATGCAAATTGCTGACCAAAACTGACAGAGCAGCATTCTAAAATTCTAGTTCAATCAAGTCATTTTCAATAGAGAAAATCATTACATACATGTATTTAAGTAGGTAAAACTGTCGTTTGTCTTCAGTTTTATGTCAAGATGTCATAACAGTCAGCAATGCATCTCAGGATTGAACAGGATAAATTTAGTCTGATCAATGAATATCAATCTGTACTAAAACAATGAAGAAACCAGGGAAAGACGTAACATAGGAACATCTATTGTGCAGTGATACATGTGAGAAACTAAAACCATTTGTAATCAGCAGGGCTTAGAAACACTGGTGCTTTAAAGACATAATTATTACAAATTTCCCAGTGGCATAAGTGGACAATTGCCAATGATTACACCGATATTCATTAAATGGATAAACAATGTAAATAGAGTCAGCAGAGTGACGAATCTTTATGTTCTCTGACATGTTATATCACAATGACCCGATACACGTCTGATTCACATGACTTAAAAATTCCTACAACATAATCATCCTCTATTTTATTTATAGTTATCATTTACATTCCTTAATGCACATATTTACTAGTACATACTAGTAAAAGCACGAGACCATAATTCAAAAGATTTTAATAACCACTCTACTGTGGAAAAAAGAAAAGAAAAAGAGACAGAATTTTGCAAAATATACTTTCAGTATCATATGACATTCAGTATTATTGCAGTCTCTGCAGTGAAAAGAATGACAACAATAGACCTCAAACATTGTACAACAAAACTGCATTCATACTTGACTGATGTGAAACAATATTGCACACGTTTTGATAACTATCCCATGCACGAACGAGCATGGCCATATCAGGTCAAGTGTTTGGGGGTGGAGGTCCACAATTTCAAAAGGGCCAAAACTTTCCTCATTAATGCACCAAACGCAAAAGTCTATGTGTCTATTTTATTCAAAGGATGCATGATACCCAATAAATGTGTGCAAAATAGGCAATTTGAACTTGAGATTTGTATGATTGAAAGGGAATAATGCCATCCATTTTTTTTACTTCAAAAATATGTATCTTGTGATGAATGAAACAACAAATATATCCCCTTCGGAATAACAATTTAGCCCAATCAATTAATTAGCCAGTCCTTTGCAGTACATGTGTCTAGTTAAAATTGAACAAGCCTGTATATTCAGCCTCGTGACTGCATCATTACATGATTTGTCCGTTCAGAATTTGTTCATTTTTTTGTTGATTTTCTTTCAGTGTGTAAACATTAGAAGATTACATTTCAAGATAAATTTACAATGTTTAAGAAAAGATCAATACGGTGTGCTTCTTGTCAAGCCAGTGCATACGTTCGTTCAGATTTATTTCAGTCGTGTAAAAGGGAAAATATAAGTCAATTAATCTTTGCTAAATGTACAGAATAGAAAATACCTTTTTCTTTTTATTTTTTTATTGTCCCAATTTATTTGACATATATTAAGATCGCCTGATTCTTAATTTGATATCTGATTGTAAATAGCGCATGGCATTACAGTCTTTCTGTGGGTGGTTATCATTTATTGACTATTCAAATATCAATCAGTAAAACATCTGTTGTTAATGATTGCACCATAGTATGATGGGCATCTGTCAAGTGGAACATGCCAGGTCATTTGTGTGATAGCAATACACCTTTCCCAAGCTGAATTTGACATCATCTTCTGATGCTAACATCTTATTACAGCGCATACAAAGGTCACTGTCTTGATGTTTGCTGAACATCCACTGAAGTCTTTATTAGGGAGAGAACATTTAAGCATCAACAAGAGGGGAGTAAATGCATGAACACTATTGTGTTATTCTGACATGCGGTATAAAAAGGACACTATGCCATTCCTTGCTGTACATGAAACAAAATTATGTTGTGATGAATGAACGAAAACAATACATAGTCAGAAATAATAATTTAGCCCCATTAAAATTAAATGGAAAGTCCCTTACTGAACACGTGCATTCAGAATTGAACTAGCTGATAGTTGTGCAATATATGTTCAATCTTGCAACTCGGCTATTACCGATTAAGAACTATGCACGTGGTTAGCATTTAAGTACAAATTTATTGTTTTCTAATTGTGTTTGTGTTTTTAAATAAAAGCTGCTGCTATCTGGAATTTATTTATCCATGCTACAAAGGATTACTTTCCATAACAATAGGAAAAATAGATGTATAATGTACAAGAAAAGCTCAACTAGCTGATCCTCTTGCCAAGTTAGCATGAAAGTTGTTTAAATGTATGAAGTATGCAAGACATATAAAAATAAATACTACTAACAAGTTATCTAAATAGAATCAAAATAATGATCGATCAGTGCTGTAATGGTATTTAACTGTTAATCATTCATGAAATCTTGGTCTTTGCATTGGTTGGTTTTCATTGATTAGCTGTTCCAATGTCAGTCAATAATGTCGATGAACTACTCTATGGTGAATATGCCGTCAGCGTTCCAGCCAAGGAACAGTGATGATTTAGTATTTTATTGATCCATTGTGGAGCATTATGTGTGGGGTTCCTAAACTTTAAGGACGTTGTACTGTACCAGGTGTTTGCGATAAAAGACAAAAAAATAGAAAAGATTTAAACGGATAGCTTGCAATATCTTGGCAACAATGCCAATGCATCAGCGAAGATATGTATATGCAACGGTTATAATACAAATGTTGGTAGCTTTGATGGAGGCTTAATGAACAATATATCTTTATTATTCATAACAAAATAGATCACTTATGCTGCTAACAGTTAAACAGATTGTCTAGAATAGTCTACTGTTAAATCTAACTTTCCATGAATTCTTTATGGTTTGGTTGAATTTGCTGCCTGATTCAAGATTGTCTGATTTTGGAAATTATTCTGACATATGTGGTCATTTTCAACATTTGCCATGAAAAAGCGTATAGGCAATATAGCCACATCATTTTATGCCGCGTCTATTACAATACAGCTAAATATATTCATACAGTTAGGCATGAAATAACACTTGTTACTTTTTCATTTAATACGCATTTGGAAGTAAAGCAATTGCCCTTATGGGTGGAACAAAAATAACAAACGATATAGCTTGCTGACATGAATGCTTCACTTAAATGTAATTGGTACATCATTTTAAGTTGCTCATACTCTGCATAAGAAATTAAATGTAAGGCTGTACAAGTACAGTATAAATGAATGTAACATTAATTCATGCTTCACCTACATTTTTGTTTTATAAGTACAAGTCATTTACATGAGCGATAAGCCTTTATCAGATGAGCATAGGTGCATGGGCATTGTCATTTTCTGCTCAACAGTTTGCTGTGAGACAGGGTCAAGTTCAAGGCCTAATGCAAAATATCACTATCAACTGTATATATGATACTATGATTTTTTTCTCAATAAAAACTTAAATCCAGATTAACTGACTAAACTGACTTCTATATTCAAAACATGTTTTTAAATTTAACAAAATTGAATGACCTAAATATCTACGGTCCACAAAGACCATTCTGGATGTTCGAGCAGCACTATTGTCATTTAGGACCAACTAGACCATGGGATAAAAGTGTGTGCAAAGTTTCATGGCAATCCTTCAAGTAGGTACGAGGAGTGGTAGCACCAGACTTGTGCCAATGGACATCATTATCGTAACATAAGCTCTTCTGGTCTATGGCAAGACTTATTTCATTGTATTTGTTTTTAAAGTGTGCTATCTGTCTAAGATATTTGAATAAAATTGATATTGAATGAACACCTGCCGTACATTTGATAATGGTTCAAGAATTATCCAAACATGTTAAAATTAGGGAGTGTTTTCTATAAATGCCAGATGGTATAACTATGTTTACTAATGATTTAGTTTTTCTGAAATATTTATGCCTTCAGTTTTGACCAATAGGAAGTGTGTACTCGATGTAGAAAAGACAGCGTGAATCCCGATTATTTCCAAGAATTTCAGCATACAATAATAAAGCAATTTCAACATAAAATAAATAATCAAAATCTCTACTTGATTACAAATGAGTCTTGGACACTGATCAGACTCTTTGATACTCTGTGGAAATCTGTAAAGTTGCATGCATCAAAGAGGGAAAGAGAAAGATAATGAATTGATTAACTTACTGCTGTTTGTTGTCTGATCAGAAACTGAAAATATAAAAAAGTAATTCATATTTGTATGCAATACAAATATTTGCTTACAATGTCTGTTGTGAACATAGAACAAACATTTAACGGCATGCATTAATATTAGCGTTGTTCAATAGTTCTGTTCATGAATGAATTAGTTGAGCATGATGTGGGGACAGGGAAAATCATAATGATAAAGTAACCTTTCCTTCAAGTCTGTTAACATCTCTATCTCTCTTTTTATTTGCATTCCTTTCCAGCCATATATTGGGGCCCTGATTGGTCTAAATCATTATCCGTTACGGACCACTGCCAACTCTCCCCTGTCTGCCTGGGTTTGTGTCTTGGGTTCGGCCAATGTGGGTATGTGAGAAAGCTTGCCAGTAGAGCTTCTGGTGGGTCAGTTGTTCTTTCCTGGGTTTTCCTGGGTTCTTCCTCCACCATTTATGATGGCCGCCATGTATAGCCTATCTTGTCCTGATGAATGGCATTAAACCCTACAACAACAACAGCCATTGATTATTTCTTATTTATGGCTGGGTATTTTTCATGCAAATTTAAAGACTTTGTCTAGTGAGCTTTGTTCTTTTTTCATCATTTGTCAGGTACTCGCTTATACGGCACAAAATGTCATCTATTCATTCACCTACCATCAATGTGGCAAACAATATGTAGGTGACACTTAATGGGAACTCCAAGGGAAATATAAGAACACTTGAGGATTATCCATAACCACAGAGATTCCCCAGTGTATAAACATTTTTTCCAATCTGACCAAAATATAAACTGTGTTCTGTATATGATACTAGAAATTATCTTACTTTGTCTACAGCTCTCTAGTAAAACCATTGATCGAAAAGATAGAGAATTATTTTGTGAACACCAATTATGTTTTCTACAGCCATTAGGAATCATCATCTCTGTTTAAATAGGAGTCCAGGCATTTTTAACTTGATTTATTATTCTTCCTTCCATGAAAACTTGGACCTTCTGACTCTACAGTCAAATTGCTGGAATTTTAAACTCTTTTGAGGAAAATCTTTAATCTGTTCACTGCATTTTCTTTTCATTGATTACATTATGAACCGTAATGAAACTGCCCTGCTACATATCAACATGGATTACCGATGTATGTTTTGTTGTGCTTCATCAATTAAACATCACCAATCATTGGCAAACACAAGTCTGGCAGTCCTATCTTTAGCATTAAAAATGCAATATGTAAAGAATTCTACAATATAGAAAACAGTGGTTGTATATTTTTCTTTAATTATGTTTTATCCATGGTTTTAGCCAAATCTCAGCTGCAAGACAGACAAAGGTTTCATATGACACCTGTAGTAAAGGTCACACAAGTCATGTAGACATTCAACCCCTACTATTACAGTAACGGTTGTCATTTTATAGAATTTGATTCAACATACCTGTAGGTGGCAAGCATTCACTTCATTTGGATTCTTATACATCCACTTTCTTTAGAAAGGTCATTACTTAGATGCCCCGACACGTGCATATAGCACAATCAATGTTCAAGTACATATACATTTTTGGACCGAATGAACCTAAAGGTGTGATTCAGTACAATCCGAGCTGTATGTTGTGCACTGTGATGTCACAATGAAAGCTAAGCATACTGAAAAACAATTTCAAACTACCCAATATTGTGATGATTCCACTGGAAGTATCGTTTCCACATCCATTCAGTCGTCATATTCCTTAATCAGTAAATATGTTGTTGTTTTTTTTACTTAAAGTTTTTTTTTCTTTGGCAGGTTTAATAATTATGTCTAGATGAGACAAGAGTAACTACGCATCAGTCGATCTTTAACTATTTGAGAATAATACCCATACCCACAAGATAAAAAAAGCATAATACAGTTACCATTGAATAGTCTTTGCAGACCAGACATTTGGCATCAATTACAGAAAGCAACCTTTCTATTTACATCACTGAAATCTGCATACACCAGAGAATCACCCCATTTAGCATTGCTGCGACAACTATTGCAATAAATGAAGAGTACCTGAATGTCATTCATTCGATAGAAACATCAACTGTACTTCCAGTGTTAAGTATGGTCTGTGAACATGGATTTTCATAAAAGGCTGCGGTACATACATCCTTAATGAACTTTTAAGAAGACTGTCATCCAATGATGTGATCAGAAATTTGAAAGGAAATCAAATGATACATCTGGATCAACAAAACAAAGAAAATGTTTTCACCAAAATGATGAACGTTGAGTAGAAATTGCCATACTGCAAACGTTGCATCATTACAATTGGTTAAAAGACCACTATAAATAAGTTTTGTTATTAAACACTGTGTGAAAATGTATAGCAAATTGTACATATAAATATATGGTTTGATGCCACCACCTAAACTAGTGTTGTTGGTCACTCAGGTCGTCAGAGGCCACGCAACCAAAATGCATGCTTACCACAAACTTGAGACACGCTTGCGATGAACTAATTGAAGTTGCACAAGATAGAAAGGGTGCTCGCAAAAGTTTGCAAAAGGAATATTTCAAGTCTGCAAGCTTGCTGCAAACTTGATAGCTTGCAGCAAGCTCGCAAAATTTAATATTCAAGCTTGCAACGTTGTCCAAGTCTGCAATCTTGCAAAATCTAAACTTCATGCTTGCAGAAGGAACATTTCCAAGCCGACAAGCCTGGACAATCTAAAATTCAAGCTTGCAAAATGATTTTTTCCCGTTAAGTCTGCAAGACTGCAAAATCTAAAATTCTACATAAGCTTGCACGCAAGATTGCAGTATAATATAATCAGTCATGAAAGTTGAAAGTTGGCAGCTAGATATAGCTTCTGCATGATATCATGCAGTACATGTTGATATGTTGGATATACCTTTTGACTGTATATCATGTGCAGTAAGCAACAACTCAAATTTAAATGTTATTTTGTTTTTAATTCATTGCATCTGATCATGCACTCTAGTGAATTATATGTATATATATTTTCAATTCTTGCAAAAATGTTAAACAATTGTACTTAACTGCTACATACATACATACAATGTTTTATTCCAACATTTCTCTATCTGAACTTAAATATGAACATTGTTAATATATATTTCAAATTAAACTGATTTCTTGCCCTTGTTTAATATAAAATTTAATTTATTTCTACAAATATCTTTTTCCAATTTAATGATACATCTTCTTTACAATATCAGCCAGGTTAGATAAACAATTGAGCTTTTTGCATATAAAAAAAATTATCTAAGTGATTGTACACTGAACTGGCTAATATGTCAGTGAATGACATGGATTATAGTGATACAATAACTATTGGTTTTCTTAATCGTTTTATGTTCCTAAAAATACAAATATTTCAATCCACAGGTAAAACAGTTTTAAACTATACAAAAACTTGTCGTTACAAATTCACATAACCAGTATATTATCAAAGTCATCCCATACAATGTTTACTATCGAACTAGTTAAATCACTTTCCATAGTATTATGTCTGAGTATGATACAGTTCTTATCTTTTGAAACAAATAATTAAGGAAAACCAGACCAACTATGTGTTCAAGAGGTATTGCTACAAAATGATCAGACAATTTCCCAGTATGAATGTGAATCAAACATGCATGAACCAATGTGGTTTCATCACCAAATGCACATTGTTCATCTTTTGTGAACGTATTTACAATTGAAGGAGTGCATCTGCATCTCATTCATCAAGCAGCAGCACAGTGGATAAACTTTAACGTAGAACATATATGGAAGACTGAATAAAGAATTCCATTTAGTAAAATTCACTAAAGTATATAGTAATTGCTGATTGCATAGTTATTTACAGACTAACTTAATACATCAAGATACTTGTAAATGCTATTTACCGACTGCACCATGAAATATAGTTTTAGGAACTCTTGTAACATTTACTTCAGGATTTAAGTTTTTGAAAGAATATTATATATTTGTTTCAATGACGATCTGCTGCCAGAAGAAGAAAAAAATAATTGACAGTTATTTACTTTTTAAATAAAAATTTTAAAACATGTACAATATTTGTTTTTCTTTGAGAGAGAGATGTATCCCTTTTTGCCAACATTCGTTAACAAATTGAGCTTTGTGAATTTTGTTCTTTAAAAAGAAATGAAATCAAACCATGGAAGAGGAAATGTGGTTTTCCGCGACAGAGATTCGGTATCGAGTCATTAAAGGCGGCTGCCTCCCCTATTTATGGTCAACAGACTGGTTTCCAAACTCTAAATATACACACATCATATTTGAGTCGCAAGAACACAAAACAATCATTGTAGCCTCACGTTAAAAAACTAGGTGCAATTTTCAAGTTGATCTGTCACAATTTAACACGTTAATTCTGTACATTTCACTTCCCGCTGAAGGAATATTTGTGCAACAACTGATCCTATAACCCGATATTCTAAAGTCACGGAGTTATCATGTTGGCGAGTACATTCAAGAGTGTGTTATTTTGCCAGTTTTTGGGGACTGTAGATTGGCGGTAGCGTTCTGTTTCTCTTTTACGATTTAAATACGTCAAAAAATTCCTTTGTAATGCTGCTTCAGCCAGTGATTGAGACGAGGACTATGATGATCATTATTATGTATTGCAGTGCTTGCCAAACTGCAGTAATCGATGCAGTGCTGTAAGTTATCGACAATAGGGTTATGGTACTATCAAATTAAACGCACCATTGTGAATCTCTTTTCCGTTAATCTTCGAGTCTTTTTTCCTCTCGGATATCAAATTCAACAACTGTTCAGAGGTTGTTACATTTAATTTTTTATATTCTCAAGGAAGATATCAGTTATTTTATTTAAAAATGTCTTAAGGTATCTAATCAGTTTCATCATATTTCTTTTGTTGTTGTTGTTTAAAGCTCTTAAGTGTCATTTGTTTGACATGTGCCTTTCAAAATGGATGGTAAAACTAAAATGTAGGAGCTCATTAAAAGAATAAGATTTACTGATATTTTTCGGACTGGAAAAATGATTTTGGAACTACAAATGAAATGATAATGCCAACGAGGGAAATACTCCGGATGTTTGCCTGGGTTACATAGTACATGTTGCAGTAATCCATTTCAGTGGATGATACCTGAATCACACCAGAAGTAGAGGAGGATGCATCATTTTATTCTGAGGGTTTGTTTAGAAGAGGTTATTCAGAGCAATTCAAATGGAAAACATTCTTGTTTTCACCTAATAGTTCATCATTTTGAAGATAAGAGAGGGAACCTAATCATTTGACACCAGCCTTACCCAAATGGATTTATTAATGGAAGTAAATTTGTATAACATTTCTAAAGCCATACGGAACAAAAGTATAAAAGTTTTCTCACAGGGATTCATATTCTGTTATATTTTAATCTGATCAAATATGAAATGATTTGGTGACTTCATTCTTTTCTTTCATTGTGACAGCAGGATCTCATGCTAATTATTGTTCACCATATATTAACATTTTCATTTTAATATTTAATATTACATACTTTTCGCACATCATGGGCTAGACAAATGGAAGCATGTGACCATGCATATAATAATTTGATCGATGCCATATCAGTTCTTCTGATGCAGCTAGCTAGGTCAGCTTTGTCCGCAAGCTTGTAATTAGTAAGCTTGCGCAAGCTTGATGCAAGCTTACATGACAAGCTTGCGCAAGCTTGCCAAAAGCAAGTTTATCTATCACAAATTTCCCTATTATTAGCTTGTGCAAGCAAGTAATAGTGAAGCTTGCAATTAGGCAGGCTTGCAGTGGTTTCAAATATATGTTTGCCGCAAGCTTGCATAACAAGCTTGCAGGAAGTCTGCTGCAACTTTAAAAATGAGCTTACGATTCGGTATGGGCACGGATGAATATGATCTCAGAAGAGAATCTCTGCTTCCATGGACGCATCTCGCAACAGGATCTTCAATGTATCAAAGCAGTATCCTTATGGAGATGAAGAAGCTCTGCTGATGTTTCCATAGACATGGATAAGGCATTTTTACTTGTATTGGCCACTATCACCAGAAAGCTCTTAAGGGCAGTTGATTGCAGGTGGTCTGATAAAGATAAATGTATGGCAACCTAGCTTTCAACTCATAGGCCTCAAGTGCCTTACCTCAAAGATAGGCATATAATTTCAAAGAAACACTCCTTAGTGATACTTCAGCATCGGAAGTCGGATGTTTCAAGGCCAGGCAGGACTGTGAACTCTACACCTAGAAGCAGAGATCAATGCTATCAGGGTTTTGTGGGGTTGGGAAAGCCAATTCCAAATGCTGCCTAATAACTCCTGGTCCATGCAGGACCATTGAGAATGGTCTTGACAATGGTAAAATGTGGAGGCTGCGCCAGTTAGTCTTCCCAGACTGGAGAGAACATTTGTATTCATTGAGTATGAAGGCTTGGGAAAAATATGTTGGAAGACGATGATAAACTTTATTAACCACTTTGCTGAAAGACAACATTTCTTCCTCGGCCAATTCCTAGGATAACATTTAGGAAGATGAAGATGCGGGAAGTGAAGGGTATCACTTCAGGCTGCTTTGCATCAAACACATGAGAGTCTAAATGGACTGACGAAATGTCTTTGTCTTGCTTTCACCCAAGTGAGGCAAGACGTTTTGGCACAGTGTCACTACTTTGGTGAGGATCTGGAGTAAAGGGAACTTCATCCTCTAACTTCTCATGTGGAGGAAGGGTACTGTCCTAATAACATATTTGTCAGGAGAGCGAGAACACCTCTTGACCTTCCTATGTTGTCTGGAAAATAGTGACCCGCTTTCAATGTTCACTTTGTAACTAGGTGATATAGGTCTGTATATCTAAATATCAACCTCACTATTTGGAGGGCATGGGTCAAACGTCCACAGCTGCATGAAACGAAATGAACAATCACTTCCCTTCATTGATTGACCCAACATCCCACTGGATTTAGGTTGGATAATAGGGTGGGATACCCATCCAATCTCCTAACTAGGTATGGTGCCTGAACACAGACTCACAGGCCCTAGCAGAATTCAATAGAAGGTGGGGTGGGTTCAACATATCACTCTCCTTGTACTGAGTAGGCTCTAATGACTGTTAACTAGTACTCACAGACCAGTGACCCGTGGTTGGTGGCCAGTCACTTGACACTGACTAGTCAGGCAACTCTTATCTGTAGGAAACCCCTTTCTCAGACTTACAGACTTAGATCTTAACTCTCTTCTTTCTTAAATATCGATTCAGTCCTATTGTCACTAACAGGCTTGTGGTTCTAATCAGGTGCTGTCCCTGACTCATTTGGTTGGGGAGGGTGATTCATTATCAGGTCTGTAACAACAGAGAGGGTGCCTAACTTCACCCATGGCTCATTTTATTTTTCGTAAATACAAATAATTCAATTATATTCTTGGAAAAAACCATTAGCCTGGAATTATATTGAATTCAAATAAGGAAACCTTGGATAATATTACTGTGATTCAACAAAAGACTAAGAGGAGACCATTACAGTTCAGGACACTGATGTATTAGTACATTAGACACCATAGGCCACAAAAGGCACATATACACCTTCACCATTCGACATTATTTATTCACATCTTTATTCAAAAGGACCTGCAATATTAATTCTAGGATAAATTGGGATTTAAGTCTCAAGTCTATTAGTTCGTTCACATAAACCATGGCATATAATAACCCCACAAACAAACAATTCAAATGAAATATAATATCACAACACTAGGTTCTATTACAATTGTTGTATGATGTTTCTTTTTATAATTAATACATATCACAATATGTTTTTCTGGGAAAATGTCTGCGTTTTTGGAAGGATGGCAGAATATTCAGCTAATGCTTGGATTCTGAATAATTATCAAGGATATGAACTAGAATTATATCAGTGGTCTGTACTGTCATAATTAACAAATCAAATGTATTTCTCTTTTAGTGAAGAAAGAAACTGCTCTAATTCATAAATTTCTTACAAAAAGTATTATTCACAAAGTAAATTCCATGCCTGGAGATTATTTTTCAAACAATTTAATTTGACCTAAATGAAACGGGTCCGCCAGACTTATGTTGAATTACACTGAAAAATGCACTTCAAAATGTAAACTTTAAAACAGCTGTCAGGGCCATATTTTGTGCAAAAAAATGCATGTAATTTCTTCAGTATCTGTTGATTTGATGATGACCACTACTCTGTTCTGGCAGCTCAAAAGTACAGAAAATATCTGCATTTTAGGTGGTTTAGGGATATGTATCCTGCCTTACAAATGTTTTTGGTTAATGCGCGTGTTTTCACGAAGCTGGCACCATTGTGATGAAAAGGTTTCACAAATGTGGCTTACATTGATGATAGTTTGTTAGGGATTCTTGTGAACAGCGTAAGAAGACGTTCAGGAAACATCTTATACACTTAATATAATGGGATAAGCTAATTACCCTGAACGATTTGTGTTTGAACCCACTCCAAAAAGAACATGTGGGATTATTGCTGGCCTCTGCCAAATTGACTGTAAGACTAACTTGAGATAATGCAGGCAGTCCAGTTGCTATATGTTGTGAGATATTGCCGAAACATAATATTGCTATGCACGAAGTGATCTAACTTGTGAATACGTTAGCTGCTTATGAACCAGGTGTAGAGTATGCACCTTTGTATTATATATATTTAGAACATTATATAGATAAACATTTACAGATGTACCAGGTTGATTTTGATGCCTATTTATCACATTTGGGCAATATAAATGTATATGTTGTGGATGTTTAATGTTCATTCTAATTATAAACCAGTCTCACATGGAAACCAAACGTTGTTTTGAACAGTGAAAGCTCACTTGTTGAATTGGGGGGGGGGGAGGGCGGAAGCTAGGGGTGAAACGTATTCATCGATCTATATGGATAAATTTGCTGTAACGATACACATATCAATACAAGAGATGGATAATCATACAAAACGATCTTTGCCACGAGCATATTATTTTAGTTTTCAGCAGTCATGAATTATTAGTTTGTCTTGTTATTCTTAAATATTGAATTCATCGGAAACATCATTTTGCAGTCATTGGCAGTAACTTTCATTAGTAAAAACGAAAAAAAGACTATTGAGATGCTAACTCATTGTCTGCAAATTACACAATTAAACAAGACATACCAAAGTCGCATTTTGATTCGAATTTTATGAACCTGTTAGTGATTGAGGGATCATATGAGATGGAATTATTCAAGTGATCATTCTTTAGTGCATGATCAACCTTGATGCCTTTGAGAACAACACTAGGGTGGAATATGCTTGAAGATAATTAATGTGCATATAGGTGGGCATGTGATCCCTCAGGCTGTTACAGATTCTTAAAATCCCAATCAAATGCGACTTTGGTAAGTCTTGTTTTATTGTGAAATGTTATTTCCACTGTAAGGGCCTAGGGATCCCAAGAGCTTTCAGAGTTTATGCATGCAAGCCGAACAATGAAAAAATAAAGTAAAATGTATATTTGTAATACTAGTTAAAACTATAAAGAACAATATATAAGCATCTAAGATTGAATAGATTCAAAGTTTTTAATTTTTTTTTATATATAGCTGGGATTTCAAAATACAGGTTTATGAAAGAACTTGCGGAAAGTACAATAATTACTCCATCTTAATAATAGTATGCAAAGACAGTTTCATTTTGGCTGCAGTAGTGCTTGATGCAGCTCTAGTGTTGTGGGCCCTAAAATGGATGTATCAATCATTGCCTCCTTCATAACATTCTTGATCAATCTAGCTATGGTGCTTTTAGCAACAGCTCTAAACGGAGGTTGTTTGGTTATCACTAATTTTGTCTCATTTCCCCGAAGGGAAAGTTCTACTGATGTATTCTTGTAAGGTTTCAACTATATATAGTATTTTATCATGCTACGCAGAAAAAGTCATTTGTGATAGATGTTGCCTAGGTTTACTTCAAAAGGTCCCTAATTCTGACAACTATATCAGAACACATAGTAATATCGTCAATATGTATGACATGCAAAGTTTGGCACCTCTGGCCACTAAGTAAGACAAACATGATCACTAGTTTCTAAGTCACTTGTTTCAAAGAAATGTTCCCCAAGGGAAACTATTTTGCCTGACACTGAAGCACAGTTCTCACATCCCAGGTTGTGCCATATCTTGGCAAACATGGCCTAGGTAGAAAAACACTCTCCAAAATCCTTTTGTTATGAGCACATCATTACCTTAGTCCTACGTCAACATTACTACTCAATTAAACTAAACTAGATATAGCAGATCTGGCAGTGTTGATGGAGGTGTGTCATAAACCAGAGTCAAACAGCTCTGTCAGAAAGCCAGGACCAAATTTACAGGTGGATGAAGGGGAACAATATGTTTCCTAAATGAAACGTGCAATCCTTTCTGGAGATTTGTCCAATATTATTCCCTTGTAGATTCTCTCCATGAGTCGAATATGACACTGGCAGCTTGTCATGATATGCCTTTACGGAACAAGGCTTTCCTGGTAAGCGAAACACAGCTAGCAGGGTTTTCCGCAGCTGATGTTCCTTGAGTGGATCCTGAGGCAAGGTCAGCAGGAAGCGATTCTGTGAAAGAATGTCCGATTGCTGAACAATTTGTCACAAAAGGCATGAAAACCAGGATTTTGTTGTCCACAACTGTGCTACAAGAACCAATTCTGCACAGTCCTCTACTATCTTCTGAAGAACACGTTCCACCAGGCTGACAGGTTGGACGTGGGAACATATATAACATTAGGTCTGACCACGTCACAGAGAAAGCATCAATGGACAATGCATGTGGGTTTGGTCTATATCGTACGTATTTGTGAATTTGATGATTCATTCTAGAGGTAAACATATCAATATTAAACTGTCAAAATATTGCATGAATATTTATTACAGATTGCTTTGTTTAACATCCACTCTGTATCGTCATTGAAATTCCAAGATAAATGATCTGCCTGTATGTACACTATTCCTCTCAGGAAGATGGCACGCACTCAATCAAATCTGTCTTTATATACACCAAAACCATATTTTACGGGCCATTTCATATATTATTCTCTTCTTATCTCTAGGTTTGTTAATGTAGGCAACAGTTACACTATTATCAATGACGATAATAAAGTGTAAGTCATATTTGTATCCACAGAGAGACTTTACTGTCAGGAAGCTGGCCTGCAATTCTAAAACATTTATGTGGCTCATTTTCTCAATGCTACTCCATCAACCACCAGTTCTATTATGTAAGATTCATACCCTGACAGCATACCTGTTTTTGTTCTTTACATATCAAACTATGCCATAATACTAATTCCAGGGCACAATGTGACAATCAAATTAAGTTTAAAAACCATTTATGTCATGCTTGAACAATCCCGATTTGTAAACAGTTGCCTCGGTGGTTGCATTGTGGTTATTGCTTGTTCCAGATCAGGTTAAATAATAACCACCAATCATGAATTAGTGTAGTTAATTCCCTGCATGACAAACTGGAAGTATTAGCAAAGCAACATAGAAACCTCTCGCAAATGTCATTAATTGATATATAAAGTACTAAAACAAGGATGCTTTCAGTGTGTGAATCATACATAATTTCTATGAATTCGCACACTTGGAGAACAGTGATGCGCAAGTACCCCTTCCAATTATTTGAAAGTCATACATATGAAAATGTGCTCAGTGAAGTATACAATTATTATTTCTTGTCGCATGATTTGTTTGTCGGATAGAGAACTGTTTACACATCGGGATTTTTCAAGCATGACATGAATGGTTGTTAAACTTAATTTGATTGTCACATTGTGCAATGGAATTAGTATCACGGCATAGTTTGACTCTTTCATCAAAGATGTTTTACAAATGCCCGTTTAAATAAGGGCTACCTAGAAACCCAAAATGTCCGATTTTCGCAGTGGTTCACTTTGTTTTTGTTCGGCAAATACTGGCTGGTGTTAGTGATGATGACAATAATTCTGAAAGTTATGGAGTATATCAGATTACTGGAGCTGGGAAGGTGCTTATGGAGTGATGTTTAGCCCGAAAATGGTGTTAAACACGAGTCAGATGTACATGTTAGATGGATACAAATAGATGGCATGACGATCAATCTCCCTTTCGTCAGTATTTAGAAATTAAACGAAGAAAGGTCAGTATAATGGGCATATTTAAAATACAGACGATTTAAAAGCAGAATACAATTTTCAATGTTTTATCAATAAGTTAAGCCATGTGGATCATGTGCAGAAAAACCATATATCCATATCAGGGTAGAGACAAACTGAATAAATAAGGATACAATAATGAAATTAAGAAGTAAATACATTTATCTGAATATCTATCTCTGCACAAGCAGACTATTACACCGAGGGACTAAAAGCCATAATACAGCATTATGCAAAAGACAAGATATATGGCATGGCAGTCTGTAATCTACTGATGCAAGAAAGTAAGTTTATGTTAGTGAAAATTCCTATTTTGGAGCAGATGCATCCAAAAGATAATATATGTGAGCTGTGGAAAATTGTAAATAAAAGCCACAAAGATGAGTTCCCCAACATTTAGTTATGCTTGTGCCCCTTCAGAACGAAACACATACAACTATTCATACACAGAGATGGAACAGAGTATGCTCATAACAAATAACAGATTAATACTTATACAAATAAAGGTGAATCTTTTGATTTCAGAAGAGCTCTCAAAAAGTGAAGCGGGAAGAAATAGAGACTGATATTAAAGTGTTTGGTAAATATTTGACCGCTTTCTCCTCCCTTCCTTCTTTTCTACTCTCCCCTTCTTTCGGTGACCAATGGTGAAGTCCCCCTTAAAATAAAATCTGCTTAACTTGTAGATGTGGAACAAATTTGGAGTGTTTCATTTATGCAGAGATAATTAGCCAGTGAATATTTAATGAAGTTGCTGATGGAAAAATAAAATTAGGATAGAATCATCACGGGGGCTGATTTTAAACAACTAAAGTTTATTCTTATAATACGTTTTCAGTCTCAAATAAGCAGCAACAAAGAAAGAGTGGAAACAACAAGCCATACAAATTTTAACAAATAATTTATTTCCCTGGAAAAAAAAGGAAAAATGAAAAACTGATAAAACAGTTTTAGGAAATCAAATCCAGAAATAATCCAAGACTAGTCCATGAATTAAATTTTAGAAGTCATAGTAATGAGTTCAAGTTTGAGTATAGACCCAAATTCCAAAATATAAGGCGATGACGCATACTGTAGCCTTTATAGCACATATGTGTCAACAGTTCTTTGTTGATCCACAAACAATATCTCGGTGTTTGACATTCCGAATAAAATTTCAAGAAATTTCATTGTACAAGAATTCTATATGAGCGCTCAAATATTTCCAGGAAAAATAATTAATAATTTAGAATCAAAACAATCTGAATGCACATTGAAATGTAACTACCAACTTATCACAAACAAACACTTCCAGAACGCCCAACTAACTGAATTCTATATAGACATTGGTATAAGGCCTGAATCATGCGTAAAACATATGACCGGATGAGGGTCAAGTGATCATCTTCCAGAACAGTGTAGAAGCTATTTAAATGTATAATTTCACGGATTCCAATACAGAAACGATGTCAATCTCTGTATTCCGCAATACAAATATTTAAAGCATTTATTACCTGATTCTCAAAAAAAGCTCAGGAACTAGGTCGACAAAAAAGATTTCTGGAAAATATCAAATTCCTAATAAACAAAATTACATTACTTAGACATGTAAGGAAATTACAAATAAAAATATTTTAAAACTTACAGACAATTTAATTAAATCAAATATAAATTAAATCAAATATACATAACTTTATCACCTTGTGTAAAATCTTTAAAACATGTAGAATAGGACAGTGTTGTCAATAGTTTTAGTTTTTCACTAACAAATACAAGTACATGAGGCCGCAGCAGTCTTTCACACCTGCAGGAAGTACAATAAGATATATTTTGTTGGTATTCATCCTCATTCCCATGCCCACGTTTGTTCTATATGAGATTTTATTTGCATGATGAAATTGTTTTATTTATTCTGTTTTAAGATAGCATTGTAACGTTTTGCAAGTTTAAGTAATAAAGTAATACTGGTAATACGATGTTTTCAAAGCCTTCATGCAGTGCAAAGTAAAGGGCCTGGTGGCTAAAGTAATTTAAATGGAGCCACAAATAAATGTCCTAAAATGTTGAACAAAACTCACTATCAACGAACAGGTAGCCTGTTTGAAAGTATTTATATTTTCTTGTCATCAATGAGAAGTGCATATAACTATATGATAACCATATGTATATCTGTAATCTGCATACTGGAAATACAACAAGTATGTCAGCATACATAAAGGGGCACCATCTACTATCCAAAGATGGAAAGACTATGAAGTTCATATGTGTATCGACATGTATCATATTACAGGATGTTTATCGTGATGTAGATCATACAACCAAAGCTGAAACAGATGGTCACTGGGATCAAGAGGAAGATTATGTCTTCTTGGAATTGAAAGCCTGTCTCCTGACATATCTTTATTCTCAGGCAGACCAGTCTACCAAAACAAGACCTTCTCAGTAAGGCAGTGAATTTTTTTCCATAAGTTATACCAAGTTTCAGTAATGTGTAACTAAATATAATGTACTGCTGTTGTCAAGCTGGAAAAAATGCATTTAAAAGTATGTGACTCAAAACTGATGCAGCAACGGTAAACGTGTTCAACTTACAAGTTTGCAAAATATACTTACTAGACCTTAATTACATCCAGTATAGTTTTGCAAACTGCAATTCCAAACATTATGAAGCTCAATGGCGGTTTTGCCATTTCTTAACTGCACCTAATCCTTAAATAAGTTAAATTTCACCTGGTGAAAACAACCATCTTTCCCACCATGAGGCATATTCAAAATCAACATATTTTGTCCCATAAACGTAACTGTTGCTCTTAAAACTTTTTTTTCTTCTGATAAATAGGAATATTCTGTGTTATTCTTCTATACTGACCAGATAAACATTTTATGAGCCTTGTTGTCGCTTTTGTCCTGAAAATGTATCATCTGTTGGATGCGAATTTTATAAATTCAAATAAGCACCATCTTGATCATTCAGATGTTTTGCTTCACCAAATATGCAGTTTAAAGCATATGGGTACTTCTGTAATTTAAGTTCATCTTTTTCCTTGACAAACGCGACTAAATCTAATATGAAAACACATATTCAAAAATCAAAGGTGGACAACCCTGTATCTCAATTTTCCACAAACAATAGTACATTCATTTTCTCAATTTGTGCTCTTATTCCAAAAGTAATTTCCTTAATCTGTGCTCTTACTCCAAAAGTCAATATTTTAGTTGCATTTATGCTAGACTTAATTATCGCAAAATCATAAGGGTTAGCAAGTCTGCTAAGGTGAAATGCTCATACGGTATAGCTCACGTGCATTTTAGGAACCAAATGCATTGTGATGGGGGACGTAATCCATCCGCCTTTGCTCCTCAATGGAATAACACAATACTAACAAATCACCAGCTTACCTCGGCCGTCATGATGATGGCATCTTCACTGTGGAGCGGTTGACCAGCATTACTGATTGACATTTGAACGAAGCAATGAAGACCACCCATGGAAGGCCCAATACATCATGAGTGATTGACAATCCAGTACCATTTCACCAATCAGTGATCTTTATGTAAATCATATACGGACAACAGTAATTAATTTTAATAGTGATGTATATTTTCTACCTATAGAAAACTTACACGCTGACTTAAGGAGATGCCCAAATTCTTCAGCTTCTGTTGAAACAGTGAAAATTGATCCCACTGTGTAAATATAATAAGTAATCATCCGAGGTATGGACAATCACATTCCAGATAGCAGCAGCTTTATTAATACAAAAATAGAGAAGAAAGGGGAAAAATATATGCTAGAGTAAAATTATTCCTAGATACAGAAAACATGTCAACAAATGAAGTTTGGGTGTCAGGTTTTTGTGAAATATAAATTGGCAGCTTACAGTTTTGAGGAAAAAGGTCAATATCACATATACATAATGTATGCTTCATTTTCTGGAAAACTGCAGGCTGCATTGCATACATTCAGAATGAAAGTTTCACTTCGCAATTCCAGTGTGGGGTGTACAGTCATATCAACAGACTGGGAATAAATCACACAACCACAGTTAACTTGCATTTGAGAAACAATAGATTTCTCGGAGTGAATAGTAAAACTTAAATAATCCACCAAATATACAGTGTCTTGCACATTGGATGCACAGTCAATAATGGTGTCTGCTTTCAATAAACTGTCATCAACATCCACCACGTATCAGTGGCCAAGCATGTGTAGGTAGGAAATAATTTGGCTTTAATTGCTTTATGAAAACACCAGGAGAAAGAAGACGAACCACTGCAAGCATGGCTAACCTGCCTACCCTAACAAGATTGTATGAGTAGTGCAGTTGAACTTTTTCCATAACTTTCCAGTTTTAAGTAATATGTAACAAAATATCATGTTCTGTTGGAATACGTGATTTAAAAAAGTTCTGTATTTCAAACCGATGCATCGAAGGTAAATATATTTTTTCATCTGAAAAGTTTGTAAATAAATACATACTTTATTTACATCTAGTACAGTTGTACAAGCTCAGTATCCAAAACCCTATGCAGATCAATGACTCAACTTAGTGGGTGCCTTAAAGAATTAATGGAGTTCAACAAAAACAAAAAACCCAATCAATACTGATTCATCGCCAAATGTGGATATTTTTCAAATAAAAGTGACAATAACCCACTTGTGACTTTTGTCATAGATTTTTAACTGAATTAGTTGATAGATGTATACATTGTAGTACTGAAAATACAATTAGACCTGCAATTAAACCATTGGTTATTCGTACTTCTCAATCCACTCTACGGAATAATGTTTTACTTAAGAGGTTTATGAGAACAGTGTTCTTTACGAAGCCATCATTTCCAAAGTATATATGTGTGCAAAATGTGCAACTAATTTGTTTAACTCTCTTCTGTAGTTACAATGTAATTACCAATTCTTCTAGAATTTACCGAGTATGAAGTTAATCATGTTGCTTGCCTTATCAAAGAAATAAGTGTCATACAATTCACCTTACCTTGCATTCAATTTGATACAAATACACACCCCTTCCTTGCTGAAACAATCTAAACCATGGCATCGTGTGGAGCCATTTGTTTTGTTGATCACTGTTACTTGCAACAGACTAAAGTGTTATGAAATTCTGAAACAGTTATTTATCAGCACACAATCCTCATATGAACAATTTGCCAAATGAGGCATATCATGCTCTGTAAAGAACAAAAGTCTGATATTGATACATCAGTGTTTATGGCTTGTGGATTGCATTATTTCTGCACCATTGCAAAAGACACAAAATTAGTACAATTATGAGGGTATCTGTGTTGGCTAATGCATGTACTTTCAGGAAATGTAATGATCAGCATGTTAAAGACAAGATTGAATTCAGTAAACACGTCTTATCAGCATCCATACTTTCATAATGCTGATATAATTTACAATATATGCTTTTTACTAACAGCACAAACATTTTCTTCCTTATATTGTTGCTGTTAATATTGCCATACCTGAAAACCTCTCTCTGAAATCTCATAGAATCAAGGGGGATTAACAAAATAAACTATACCTGACAAGATGTTTGACATAAACTTTATGAAGCTCACACATGCCTCAGTAAACCCACCCTTGGTACTTCCCACGTCATAAGACATTGAGGCTTCCATTTCTTATGCTTTCAAAATTAATCAGCCAAGTTGCTTTACATATTTATATTTTGTTTTAATTCCAGGTATATGATTGTATCTATATTTTGTAATTTTATTCATGGCTGTAAAGTTATTATCTTCTGTTTTAAGAATATTAAGAGCATAACATAGCACAAAATTACATAAGATCTATAAACAGATGCTTACGTATGCGTTTACAATTACTAGTTATAGTTCTAATGATGACTTTGGGTTAATATCTCATAGACTCATGTGGTTTGGATGGTTCTAGAATAATTACGTAAATTCCATTTGGTTGGGCTAGGTTATGTAGGTACAGTTTGAAATATCGTTGTAATAGATGGTGTACATCAAGGAGAGAACTGAGCAATCAAATTCATTCCTATTTTTGATTCATTTTCATTTGTGTTCCTCTGTTAAGTCTGCAGGTGTGCTTTATGTTGTACTTAGATATTATTCGAGAAGAAAACTATTTGTACTGTTCAGTGGAAATAAAAAGTGCCGTAACTGTTGTAAATTATTCAAAGGAGTTCTGGACAATGCTATATTGATGTTATGATTCTTGCGGGATCAGTACACTGATAAATACCTGTATAACCCCACTGACATTTTTTTCATAAAATACCAAATACATAGATCATCGCTTTCCCGGTCATGTCCTTAATTTTGGTCCTTATATCTCTATACAAATGCTGATACAGATACACACACTCTCTGGAGTGTCCTCCTTTCTTAAAGTTCAAATATGGTAACCCTATTCTTGAATCATACATAATTTCATATTATTTGTTGCTCTTAATACCAGTAGAAATATTGATTTATGTTTTTGTACATACACTGACCTAAATTCACAAATTGGAAACTTGCAATTACAAAATTAAATTAAAATAAGATTTATCTGATCAGTGTTCACATCCTCAAAATATAAAAGAAATAAAAAATAATTCTGACCCTTATTTTGAGCGATATAAAGCAGTTCTTGAGTTAGATGCAATTGTTAAACGGAGAGTGTCACGTAGTGAGGAAAGTTTGCTGATGCTTCATGGTTATACATATGCTTGTAGTTAATTCATATAATTCATAGTAAGTAGCGTTGTTCCGATTATTGATTATAGTGGATCATTAGTTGCTTTAGGAAACCAATAAGATGATCGATTGTGAAACTCCATAATCGATTGTGTGTTCAGGAAGACTACTACGTTTTAGTTGTATGCAAATCTGAAAGAATAGTAAAACTCCCAGCCACTAAAGCTGATCTGAAGTATTAATTCCCTTCACAACTACAAATATAAAACTATAGGATATTCCGTAGGTACAAAATTTCATAATTAGGAACATATAGTCATGATTACATAATCAAGCGGTTATATTGTTGAGTTCATAAATTTAATCACAAATGTGATGATTTGATTCAGTTCAAATGTAAAATCCTTTGTAGTATTTGTAAATAATGACAATTACGAAAACCATGTCCTTCTATACTTTAAATGACAGACACGTTACATATGAATGAGATGATTATGGAGGATTGCAACAGTATTTCAGTTACAAAACACTGATCAGCCATTAAACGTTGCTTTCATTTAAGAAAAGATGTAGACAAAAACAATGCACAATATACAAAAATGTAATATTATTATCAGGCTAGAGTATACATGCCATAAAAAGGGATTACTCCTGTACAATTATTAACCTTTTGAACTATTGATCAAAGATATAACTCTATAACAAACAAAAATTACAATTTGGTCTAATAACCGATTAGATTCGATTATCAGTTAATTAAGTAGAACTGATTATCAAATCTGAAGTTCTGACCAATTCTCATCACTAGTAGTAAGAGCACCTGGAATAATCTTAATAAGTATTTTGTAAGATTACCACTATAGACGCTGCTTGTCTGTTGTTTAATCATTACGCAATGACCCGTCCACTGTAATATTCAAATGAATTTATACTACCACGTAGAGACTTCTCTGTTTGTTTTGCACTTAGTTAGTCATGTCATGACTGGCTTTGAAGCACTCTTGTTAATTTTCGGGACTGGAAATCCAAAAATAACTTGTAAGGGCTAAATTACCCCATGGCAGTTTTAAGAGAACACACCACATCCATTCGAAACTGAGAGATTCAAATCTAGGGAGGAGTCTCAATAAGCAATTTGTTCAGATTAAATCCGTTTACCCGTCAGTATATGTGCGAACGTCACCAAATATGGATCATAGAGAAGTTAAGAGGCATTAGATTTTACACCCGAGTAGCAGAAGTTGTGTGCTCGTTAAAAGGCGGGAAGGAATTCAAGTGAAATTCTAAGTTGGACTGAGAGTGAAGGCTTCTTGAGGAAGCTTTCCAGATGGGTCTGAAAAGTGACACCCGAGGATTAGAGAGAATGAAGACACGTTGAGGGCGCATGGGATGTCTATTAAGTCATCACCAGTTATGGTGCAGGCACAGTGCCAAAAGGAAACATGGAAGAGAGTACAGGAAATGTCAGAAAAATGGATCCATAAGTGCCATGAGATCAGCTAGTCAAGGGTACCGGAAGTACCAAGAGAGAATCAAGAGACATACAGATGAGTAACATAATCAACACTGAAGGGAAACACTCTCACTAACACCTTTAATTCATATGATGAGATATTAATAGCCAAATGTGAATAGGTCATTTTTTGTATTTATTTGAAAAAATAGTGATTGAAAAATGTGTTGATGTAATAACCAGATAAATTTGGTTTATTTTATTAAATTGTTATACCTTTCCCTGTGAGTTATTCACACACCTAAACTGTCGGCAGTACTGACTGGGGGCTAGGAGCTGTTTAAGTTGTTATTGTCCACCTTCTCCGGGGTTAGAAATAATAATGTAGGAAGCAAATTACAGAGACATATAACTGGAACAGTCTTTGCACTCAATAAATATGTATGATTACGTTTATAAATTGAGATATGCAATATATATACATACATACATACATATATATATATATATATATATATATATATATATATATATATATATATATATATATATATATATATCCTCTGTTCTTCATTATGACAACATTCATATTGATTGACACAATTTTGTAAAATGAGTAGCATTATTCTTTATATAATCTGATTACTTTGTATAAAGATCTGCATTTTCATCTAATGAACATTCTTGTGTTTTGAGCTCAATACATTTTCCACTATTTCCATTGTTTACATTTTTTACATAGCCATTTGCCGGGGTGGCTTATGATTCTTGCTGTCACAGGTGACATTTACAAAAAGGACATAATTCAAGGGTCTTACACAAATAGTCCAACATGTTTTGCCATTATTTGCATGAAGAGAACATTAGATTGTGTCCATGTATATGCTCATTTTATGCACTTGTTTCAACCATATATAACGTGAACAGTCAGTGATACATATATGCCCAACAGTCAGCCATCCCTACAATTATGAATATATGCAGATGTAATAATGTTGGGTTTTAAATATGAAAGCAAAGAAAGTGATGAGTTTTCCATTTTAATTTTGATTGGCAGCTCATGCTGCCATTTATATATCATCTTGTTGTTGTCACAGCTCTGAAGTGCACTGGTTAATTTGCTTGCCACTGACTGTGTTGGTGTCACATGATTTGTGACATCACTTAAAATGAAGAGGACAAAACTGACCATGCTAACGGAAATGATTGCTGTTCAGCCGGCCATTGACATGAAGTTCAATATCAATGCCCATCTTTGGGGTCATGAACTATATACATACCCAACTTGGGGATTCATTAAACATATCGAAATAGTTGCAACCATAAGCTCCTATAACATGCCCAATTCTGGAGTAATGAACCATCTCCAATAATGTGTTCGACCTCAGCATCATGAGCCATACTGACACCAGATATAGTTGCAGTGTTTCCTACAAGAAACTGACACCCTTTCGTTCGTCTGTAACCCTACCATGGTTGGCCATTAAATGTTTAAAAAAATTAATGTGCTATATAGTCAGATTCGTAGTTATACAAGCATTCTGGGTATGATTTTCTTTACAGGAGTCTTGAAATGCAAACTACAAAATCAGCAGTAGTAGCTAAAACCATAAACTGACCTTTCATATAAATGTGTTCTGACCAGTCATATGCCTATTAGGTCATGAAGGGTTCAGTGAAATACATGCTAACGTGCTTTATATTTTTGAATCCAGAGGAGTGAGATACTATATGGATGATTCTCAACTAAAACAATTCTTCAAATGAATGCAATGCTTCTCATTTTATACAAAAATTAAATCTGCACTAAGTTATTGATGATTAGAAAACAGCAATAATTTCACGATGTATTTCAAGTACTTACCCCAGGTGATATTTGTTTCGACATCCAAAGTAACTGGACTTGTTATTTTCACATGTACTGTATAGTTTTTGTTTTGATTTATAAATGCAGTTGAATTCTGAAGTGAAACCCGTATTGCACCATTTGCCTGGGTTGACTTGTTAACAATCCAATTTACATCTAGATGTATTCCATCCTGTATAATGAAAAAGAGCACTTTAGCATACAATTTTGTGTAAGAAAGGCCAGTAAAAGAGGTCCCAGTGGTTTCAAATCAGTCACCTAAGTCTCTGTAATATAATCTAGATTATTTTGTCAAATAATCTGGCACAGAGTCCAACCTAGAGCATCTAAGATTTCATGACAAAATAAAAAGTGAACTTGCTGGAGTACAGGTTCCAAAATTAAGGATACTACTGATCAATGGGTCTCAATGATTACAACCAATGTAAAGGTAGTATGAGGAAATGTGGTCCGATTGATCCCATCTTCACGGCCATGATTTTATCTTCCTTGCTGGCTAAGAGGTTACATTAGGTTGATGACAGTCGGCTTGAGGTTTGTGAGACCAACAGCCGATAGCCAGCTATGTGTTTATTTAGTAATTAGATGGCAGAGTCAGCTAGTCACTTAAAATGTCACTAAGATGACAATATTTCTGTGTTCACAGTTACATGTGAGAACATTTGTGCACAAGCGCCAACTAACATCACATGAAGCGTAACAATCAATTTGAATGAGATGAATTTTAAAATCTACAGTAGGGGAGGCTAATGTCTCAGACAGACAAGGGGCAATGAAATTAATTAGATTTAGTCAGTCATCTTGTCCTTTGACATTTTGACAGTATAATCAATAGGATGTTTACTTTTCTACCTGACAGCACTCCATAAAGTTTGGTTCAGATATGGTCTGTAGAACTAATGACCTTCATGTTTGACCTTGAAATTGATAAAGCCATTTTCTTTATCCTAAAAGCAAGCTATATATATTCACAAAGTCCAGTGGAGCAGATAGAAGAAAATTCAGGATATTGTGTGAAATAAATTATGGAACAGAAGGACAAATGGAAGCAATTTCTGATGGACAAATGGATAAATGGACAAAGTCACAAAGTATATATATGCCTTATGGAACGTGTATACAGATCAACCATACATTACAAATTATTATTTTGCTTGAACTACAAGAGACCCATACGACTCAAGATTTTGATCTAGGAAACACATGGGAATTAGGTACTTAATAATCATTCTAGACGTAACATTGTCTCGCTAGAAATTGTTATAATTTGTTTTAAAGTACAAAACTTTGTAGAGGCTTGTAAAGACATTTGTTCCTGACTGGTTCCATTTGAAACATTGTCTTAAATACCATTCATCTAATACTTTCTCCACAATACAGTAATTGTTCTATTTCACCTTAGAGTACTCTATATTAAAAGAGCCTTGTGCAGGTTGGGCATCCCTGTTAATATAATTATCATTATTAGTGTCAGTATTAATAGGTGGTCTATATAAAATATGTGGATCAGAGATAATTTACAGATGACCATTATATACGTACGTGTGTGCGTGTTACATTTAATATCAATAAATTGTGACTTTTGTTTAGCTGAATTTGCCTGCAAGGATGGTGGCCGATGAACTGTAAAGCAGTCAATTAAAGTAAAAATAAAGATTACTCATCTTCTAGTCCAACCAATCAACAGCTGTTATAAGCAGCATTCTGGTTCAATGTTTGGATGGCAACATTTGAATACATATAAAAAATACCTAAGTTCTGCTTGGATAAGGACTAAAGAATAAAAGAGGGATATGACTCTATACATCAAAATATGTAACATAAAGGAAATGAAACCAGCGATGTAAGTAAAATTTAAGAATTAATTTATTTCCCAAGAAAGCAAAGTGAAATTTTAAGAGAAATACAGTATTGTATTAAATCTCAAATGATCATATATGTCCCATCCTAAGTCCAAAAGTATAGAATATTCCAAATGTATTGCATATCTATATACTGTCCTTAACTGTAAACACTGATTGTAGTTTAAGCCAATGTTCATTTGTAAAACAAAATTTTAGATAGCTTTTGGAAAGCTAGTTTGCATAAAATTTGTATTGTTGCATTGAATTTAAAGCTGGCCTCCTTTGTATTATCACATTAATTATGTCTTTTGGATCAAATGAAGGAGGAAGAATAAAAGAAAAGTTAAAAGGCATGAAAATCCTACAAACTTAGAAACTAGCGGCCTTGGTCGTATGTGGGGTAAACTCACGTCACTTGATCAATCAAACACTGTTAAAAATGTTATTGTGCATGTAACGTAAACTACCTTAAACTGACTCGTTCATAACTGTGATAAAAGACAGCAAGACAGCCAAGTGAAATGAATACTTTGTAAAATAAAAAGATTGATTTCACAGATACGGACCATTGTTGGCAAGCGAGTTTCAGAGAATTCTTGAACTGGCACTTAGATATATCCTCAGGGATGATAAAAAGTTTCATTATTACTTCCAATGATATCATGACATCAATATTGTGTTCACTGAACAAAACGAAAATTGAGTTTCAACGAAGATGATTGTCTCACGAAATAAATATCGGTTGTTTTTGAAAACAAAACGGATTCTTGTTTGGTGGTGTATCAACAGTTAGTCTTGTTCCCTGCTAAGTTGACTCCCAGTTTGACATCATACTATTAAACACCACTACGGGAACCAGACTCATCACGAAAACAAAAAGCTGTCACGTATTACACATATGTTTTGCGTACACATGATGGTTGTTGAAACCAGTTGGAATGATCTTTCACATGTTGGACATTTTCAAGATAAATGTTATATAAACAGAACAATGAACAATATAATTGAAAAAGCGTAATGTTAAAAAATGAGTATTCAGTCATTAAACAGCCCAATTCCCTAATAACGCCCTCCCCGCCGGTTCTGTCAATGTCAAAGTGAATTCTTTGCATTTTTTGGAGGTCCCTCGGTAACTCGCGCCCTTGCTTATAGTGCGGGCTGTGTTTGTGGACCCATTGTGCACGAGTTATCAAGGGAGAGGTGCGTTAAAGTAGACGGTATTGCAGAAAACTAGACAGATGTAGCTCTACAATAACAACAAATAATCTGAACTTTCTACTTGCATTACAAAATACAGTAGGAAAAAGATATTTGTTTGAGATCTGATTCTTTTCACATCAAAGGTTTGCCTGAGGCTGTTGCTGAAATTGGATTTAGTGTCAGGATTTTAAACTTTTTGGCCTAAGATCTAGGGCAGGCCATTGATCTGCACACAAACAGAGAAACCTTTGCAAAAAGTATAATAAAAGAGAGATTTTAAGTAAAATGTGGCCAGGACAAAATAATGATAGGTCCAATAAGCAAACAAGACAAAATAAAAAATAAAGATCTCCAATTTTACTCTCCTGCACATGCGAAAGTGAAATAACCGATGAAAAACAATATTTCTAGCACAACTAGGCAACATCCTAAATGAAAATCTCTTAGAAGCAGACATATTTGGATGTATTCAGATGTAACCCCCAAATGTGTTTCCTACTCCAATTTCAGGCAAAACTGACATTAGTCTCCAGGATTTAATTAGTTAACCTGGAAAAGGTTTGATCTCTAATTATCTTTGTTGGCGCAATATTCTAGAATATTTTCAGGATAACCCAAACCAGCTTACCTTACTCGTCAGAAATGCTGATACACAATGTCACATAATTGCCTGCGGGGCATGCACTCCACTGCAATTTCTAATTTGTCCGAGTCTATAGACTATAAGAAAACATGGGTCACCACTTTTACAAAAACATAAAGAGGGCAACCTGATATTCTGCTGCTTTGGATGGGATATTCATCCATTTAATGTTCACAAACTGGTCATGAAATGTTCATGTTCAATTTACGAATAGTCGATGGGTAATGATCATTCATTGGCTCTTCAAAGGTCAATCAGTAAAACTTCTGTTGTTAAGGACTGGACCATAATTTGAGCTACATGTATTAAGTGTGATGCGCCAAGTCATTTTTGCAACAAAAAACGCAAGTTTCCCAAACTGAAATTGACATCTTCTGTTGATAACATATTATAACAGTATTTGCAGTGGTGACTATACCTTGATTTCTGCTGAACATCCAATGAAGCCAAGTCCTTAGCAGGAAGAGACCATTTGAATTACTAAGGGGGTGGAGTAAATGTGAAAATTATTGTCTTATTCTAATTTGTGGTAGAAACAAGGACATTATGCCATTCTTTGCTTTAACTGAATCAATATTATCTTGTGATGAATAAAATAATATAGAAGACCACAATCCAAAATCATAACTTCGCCCCATACAATCAGATGGCCAGTCCCTTGCATTACACATGCATTTAGAATTGAAAAAGTTAATAGTTATGTTCGTGTCTATTAAATCTTGTAACTGGACCATTATTGCTTAAGGACTAAACATGTGGTTAGTTTTCATGCTTAAACAGGAATATAGATTTGCATGGTTCAAGAGAAGTTCGACAAGGTGTGCCTCTTGTCAAGTCAGCACATACGTTTTCTAAGTGCACGAAATACACGAGACTTTTCAGATTAAGTTTTATTGTCCATATATATGATCGATATAAACATCACTGATAGGTGAAATGTTATCTGATTGTCAATCACTCCTGATGTATCAGGCTTTCCATGGGTGGTCTTCATTGACTGGCTGTTCAAATGTAAATCAGTAATGCCAATCAGCCGTTCCATGGAGGATGTGCCATCAGTGTGCTGGCCAAGGCACAATGGTGATGTTTACATATTTTATTGCTATGGAATGTTATTGTGGCGCACAAGTGGAGGGATTAGCTCCTCAACCACGATGTGAGGGGTTCCGAAACTACACGTGAGCTGTACTGTCCACCACCGCCTGCTTTCCTGTCTCTGCGAGTAGTATGTTCATATCCATCAATACTGAGAAAAATATCAGTCTGACTTCCAGTCAGTTTTGTTTCTAATACATCAAGCAAATATACACTGTTATCTGGTGAAGTTAACATAAGTTCAACTTTATTTTCCCTCTGATACCCTGAATATTTATATGACCTTATTAACACCCTTCCTGAAAATCCCATATTCATAACTGTATTATAAAGATTGCAATTAATATTTTGGACAATCAAGGAGACATAAACATTATATGGACATTTACTTCAGCTGTTCTTTTTTCTACATCATATGTGTCTACCCCTTGAAATGAAAATATGTACGCAAAACCAAAACAAAACCTTACAAAGACCAAAAAACCTTACACGAAAAAAATGTATTCATACATTATATAAGATCAACAGTTTTAAAACAGCAAGGTATATTTTTGCACATATTTATATAAATATTTACATTTGTAAAACTTTATTTCATTTTTTTTTTACTTATAACACTATCATCTTCCTGCTTTGATTAAGCAAAGAAGCTTTTGGTGGATGCTCCCTTCTTCATTTCACAATTTTTTTATGCAGTTTTGTCCTGAAAGGTTCCTCCAGGTCATATATTATCAACACCACCACTTTAATGTCTTTACTGCATATTTTACAAAACGCATGTTAAGATCCTAACTTGAATACATCTACAATGCCATAAAAGACTATAATCCAATCAGCCTGAACCTTGCCACGACCTCATTCAGTGTCTTCAAGCAAGCGTTTCTTTGAGTTAGGCTAGCCATTTGATGGATGGAATATTTCAACTATATGAGAGAAATAAATAAAAAATAATTAAAATATTTATATCTGACATGTGATATAGGAAGATCTCCCGATTACAAATGTTACGAATTTATATTTTTTTCTCATACACCCCAAGATATTATGCCAGGAACTCTCAAACAATTGAAATCTAGAAATATAAAAGTTGACACAGCAGCAGTACAGAAGTTTATACCTTGTCAGATATTGATCGTTTCTATTAAAATTGCGTATCCGGTGTTTGAAAATGTATGCATTTGCTATATGGTGTGCTGAATTTGGTCACAAACTTGATATGAATTTGCAGTGTTATATATTTTCGAGCCATGAGACTTTATCTCAACACAGAAAAGTCGGACGAATTACGGTTACACCAACACGACTGCCACACTATGTAAATTATGAAAAGTGATGCAAACTTTATGCATTTGATTGTAATAAGTATACATAATAAAATAATAATGTATAAACTAAGAAAACAAACTTACTAAGCAGGTAGTTAGTCACTATTAGAAATCCGAGTGAGCGTCAAATTTCATAGCGATAAACGACAAGATCTTCAGACACAGGATTTTAACCATGGATAAAACTCGTTTTATTATTGAAGAAAAACCACGGTTTTGAGTATGATTTGATTGGTTGTTTCGGGCTACACTAGTTTCACTGAATTCTCCTTCTAAAGGAATTGTTTTGCCCAGAGTCCCGGATGCACACAAAACAAAAAAGAATTTTTAAAAATAAAATTACAAATTTTGTATGAAAACGCAATACAAAACGATTGTACGTCCGTACACCAATGAAAAAGAAAAAACGTGCAAATTACGTGTAAACCGTACAAGTTGACACCGATGCAAAATATATTTCTACATACATTTACATATTTATAATGTCAGTTTTTTGGATCCAGTTTCATACATAGTTTGTTGCTTAGTCCTGTTTAATGTATTATTTACAGTCTGCATATTCCTTGTACAAATGCTGGTTGTGTGTGTGCGTGTGTGTGTGTGTGTGTTTGATTTGGATTTATAATGTGGGTTTAACAGTTTTAGTGATATCACTATAATATTTGCAATGTGGCAGTTTTGTAGTGATGTCACCATGCCACATATATGTAGCATCATGTCCCACCCAGTCACATTATTCTGGCCAACCAGTCCCAACACTAACCTCTTAATGCTGAGTACCAAGTGAGGCAGCTGTTTGTACCATTTTATAAGTCTTTCGTATGACTCTGCCATGGTTCGAACCTGTAACTTGCATCCAAGGCAGACACTCTAACCACACAGGCCACTGGAGCAGGCAAATGTTGGTTGTTTTGCTATCTTTGATGCAAGATTAATTACATCAATACAGAGATTCAAAGAAGTTAAGATGTTGAATTTGTATATGCAAGTGGGATCAAACTTTGTGAGCTGACAATAGTCTTATGTAAAATTATTTGCACCAGGAACAACAGCATCATTACCAGTGTCTTATTGACCATACTTATGACGAGCTTTGGTCTATCTTAGAACATACCCAGGATCTAAATTCCTTACCCTATGCCTACAATCAAGAACATTATGGTTTATCTCACCACACAGATTACATTTTTTATTTGTCCTTAAATGTCCATAATATTGGAACTGTTTACTTTTGTTCACAATGTTTTGACTTTGTTTTGAGTTTTTGCTTTTACTTCTGAAAGTGACTTCTGAAATTGTTCACAATTCTGGTGACTTTATTTATGTTTTTGACATTAAATCCTTCTACTCCTCATTGAAAGCTTATTAAAAAAAATTCCCAAAAAGTTCCTTGTTTATATAGCCATCTTTAGTAAGTAAATCCTGGTAGTTGTAGCCTAATTTACATTTGGTTGGTGAGCTAATGTTCTGATGGATTCATTCATATCCCATAAATCGTGATCTTCATGCCGTGCCAGTTCACAAAGAACTATTTCCCATTTATGATTTTGTCTATTATTCAGTCAATTCCAATTGATCATCTCTTTGTGCTGTATTATCTCCTCCAACATGTTTGACAACGGTGGAAAAGTTTCTTAGATTATAAAGCATGTATTGTATGTACAATATGCCACCTGATACTGCACATTTTTTTGACATTCTTTTCCAATCCTCTGACATTTAATCCATGTAGAATGGAGCAATCCCATTATGAATACATTGTTCTTTGTCTGTAAATGAGACAGTCTGTGGTGGATGTTTGGTCACACTCTGTTTATTTCCTTCATTGGCTTGGGACACTTCTTACTGTGCATGAAACAGACAAGGTAAGTAACTTCTCAACACTCCATTCTACACCTGATAAGTAACTTCCAAACACTCCATTCTACACCTGACCCTCAATCACAAGCTTTTATTCCCATCCATAAAAGTACTCTTCCATAATAGTTGCCATTTGTGAAACGTTAGAATGAATTTGGCCAGCTAGGAAAAAGTTACAACCGCCTCTAACTTCTAGTACTTACAAGAGATACAGTGTATATTGAGACCTAATTTTAATCCACATAAGAGCAGCCCCAACAGAATAAACTAATGAAGCACTGAAACAAATTTTAGTTACCTGTTTTACTGTTGCTTCATAAACTGGATCTGGAAAAGCAATAAAGGTTATTTCTATTCCTTTGGGATTAAGCTTGGTTATATTAACATTCTTTGTGTTGTCTGAAAAGAGAATAAACATAAATATGCATAAATTGTATGTTCATAAAATATTCAATATTCTGCAAAAAAAAAAGACTATCAATCATTTGTGATTACACTAACGAAATGACATCCGTATTATGGTATTATTTTATTTTATTGCATCATCTATTTGTATTGCAGGAGGTCATCAGTGTAGTGCTTTGCACTGTTTTTCTTTTGGAGCCAGCTGCCTGAAAAAAAAAATAGGGACATCATTATGAATCAAGGGGTGTAATGTATACTGTAGTTGTAATTCCTGAACATATTCTGGGAAAAAAGGAGAATAATGTACAGCAGATACCGTAAATTAATTATCATAAAAAAGTCATTAAAAAATATTTCACTTGCATCTAAACATATATTTGTACTGCTCATTTTTATTTCTTTGCAACAATATGTATTCCTTTTCAAGCAGTGATATTTTCAAATTATTACTGTACAACCAAAGACAAGATCATCCAGGGACCGAGTTGTGCCTCTGTATTTTAATGTTGCAATACATGTATATTTTATTCTTATCTTCTTATTATTTGGTAATTATTCATTATATTCAATTATTCACTCACATTTGTAACATCTGATGCAGGCTTCTATTATGATTGAGAGCATGGCTGACTTCAACATTCATAAGTATTTGCATTTTAACATCCTGGAATATTGTGTAAATTTTTCACATATGGACATTCCTTTTGAATTTAAGTGGTTACGAGTGTAACTTTTTTCATTTATGACCAACCAGACATCATAATACGTCTTTCATAAATCATCATGTCAATATCACATTCTGTTATTAGGAGAAATAATAATAATATGCCATGGTGGCCATATTGGATGTCTTAGCAGCAGCATTTTCATTTTGAGCAACTAGACCCACAGCTGTATATATGGTAATGTAGCAATTTTCCAAATAGTTAAGAAGGAGAAGCAATAACTAAGAGGCTGAGATGTGTAGGGTAATGGACCTCTAGCCATCCCATTAGCTCTTCTAACATATCACCATCTGAGCTAAAAATATCAGCACCATACCAGAAAATAATGTGGGGATGAACTGGGCACTCCATCAGTTTGAAGCTGTACCAATGTAAAAGGGTATCTTTCCTTGAGATAAGGATGATGTTGGGCTACGATATCTTATAGCCTACTCTGGACATCTCTGCTCATACGAATGTGTCACAGATGCATATTATCAAGTCATCAGCTACACAAGCATTAACCTCAATCCTATTGGGTAGTTATTGTATGATATCTTCCCGCTCTTGATAGTACAGTGTAATTAAAAACATTTTGTGCCATATAATCCTCGGGCCAATGCATGCAAAAATCTAAATTTTACATATCACCTTGTTATGGACCATGTGGCATGCCCAATTGTCAAAAAACACTTGCTTTGCAATATCATTCACAACTCACACTTCTGTCCATGCGAATTCTAGTCTTATCTGACGAAACTGAACAATAACTATGTCTGAAAGCTCACCAGTCCTGTGAGTCAGTGGTTCTTCCCCTACTGTATAGACTGGCTGACATATATATTTGTTGTTGTTTTGCGGTTTAATGTAATTTTTCGCAGATGAAAGGCTGTATGTGGTAGACTTTATACATTGTGAAGGAAGAACCCGGGAAGACCATGGGAAGAACAACCAACTCACTGGAAGCTACTATCAAGCTTCATCATGCAACCACAATGGCTGAGCCCAAGACTTGAACCCACACAGTCTAAGGTGAGATAGTAGTGATATGTGAGGGTGAGTGATTTAGACTTAGCCACTCGGGGCTGAACTGCCATATATAGCCTATGATGTGCTGATACAGGATCGTCAACTGATGCATCACCAAGGAAGGTCTGTTGCTGATTCCTCTCAGTGGAAGGGTGTGACACACTACTTCTGATAGGGTGGTGGCAGTGCATCTCCTCCTCAATGGGTGAGGCAGCGACACACTATGAGAAAAGCAGTGCATCTCCTCCTCCAAGGTAAGTAGTGACACATGATGGTAAAGGCAGTGCATCTCCTCCACAATGGGATGCATCAAAATGCTTTAGGATGAGCGGTGCATCTCCAACGTGGAAGGCAGAGACATGCTGCTACATGATCACTGTATTTCCTTAATTGGATGTAGCAAAGTGCTGAGAGGGGTATTCCAGTCAGAAGATCCCTTATGTTCAGTAACAGAGAAGCCAGACAATTCTGAGGAAGAAGGGAAATGAAATTTCTTCTTTCTCTGATAAGTGCAGCTGGAGTCTGCAAGATTCCAGCTTTCTACTGACCGAGATTTATAGAATGTACGATGAATTTCCCTTGTACATTTGGAACACGTAATACAGTCTGTACGAGTGTCCGAGGAATACTTGTTGTGGCCACACCTGCCCACTGACTGTAATCCTTAATATAGTAAATAAATTAAAATATTTATAATATCACTTATAACTCAACTTGTTGTATGTACAGTGTAAGAAGTACACCCCTGTGATCTCTAGAGACGTAGTAATCCGTAGCATAAATTTACCTGTCTTAGTGTTTTATACAATTTTTATTGAGAAAATGAAGTATACGTACATACAAGTACAAAGTGAAACAAATTCAACGCATTGATTAAAATATCTAGTACAGTATACGATGTGGTTCCTGCGGCGTCAGTATAAACTAAAGAACACGCAGTATCTAGTGAGCATGCTTTCA
Source organism: Sinohyriopsis cumingii (assembly GCA_028554795.2). NCBI lineage: Eukaryota > Metazoa > Mollusca > Bivalvia > Unionida > Unionidae > Sinohyriopsis > Sinohyriopsis cumingii. The sequence goes on from CM068838.1 coordinate 99,188,924, forward strand.
TTATTCCTTGCGTAAATGATTTAACTGTACCTAGATATAAAATGATTTTGATAGCACGTGTATCAGACCCCTGCAGGTGTACATGAATTTAACCTAATTTCCTGGAGAAACCATCTGACGGAATTGTAGAAATCCTTTTAGTTATTTAATGCATGTATGCAGGATTCGTGTTATGTGTTCAACGATACTTGAGGATGATTTATGTATGTTGTACAATATTTCGAAACAGTGAGTTCAGTTCATCATGTGCCGCACATGCAAAGTGCTTTCAATAGGAAGAACTGAATACTTTCAGCACTCAGACGATGCATGACAACATCGTCTGTGTATAAATGACTCACCGTAAAACTAAATCTACATTTTACGGAATGTCTTGTCAGTGAGCGGTCTACTTTAAGGACTTTCACATCTTCAGCTGTAGAGGCATGTGAGTTAATTATTAATTTATTGTGTATAAGTTATAACTATTGTACTACCACATTTTTTTAAAAATATTTTCTATAAAGCTTCGGCTTATGTAGTATAACGCAAAATATTTTCTGTTCTTGTTTGTGACTTAGCAAGAGAATTACATTAGAAATATAACATTGCATTTTCAAGAAATTTTTACCGTATGATTCTTATTGGGCATGGAAAGGTTTGCTTTTGAACCTGTGTATTGTTTTGTAATTATTGTGTCGATAATGTAACCTGTATAACTTGCCGTATATACTGTCATTACGTTTTATAGTATATGCCCGTGTCATGCATAATACACAGTGTTAGATGGATTTTCAGCTGATAAAAGTAGTAGCTGTGTAGCTGATCAGAGTCACAGCCGTAGAACTGACCTGAATCGTAGCTGTAGAACTGAAAGGATTCGATGTGGTACCAGCTGTAGAGCTAAACATAGAAGTTGGCCATAGCAGCTGTAAAGCTGAACCATAGAGCTGAGTTAACAGTGTTGCTGGTCGAGTAGCATATGATCGGGCGTTGCTGGCCGATTGCTGGGTGCCGATTGCTTGCCTGACCAAGGAATTGAATGGTGGTCAGTGTCTCCCTGGGCTAATTTTTGGGGGTTTGTAATACCCAGTGTTTTGGGATTGTAAAGATATTTGATATATATGTCCCTTCATTTTCATCATTTTACTATTTGAGTAAAATATGTAATGTTTTCACTAGTTGTGTGAATATATTTTACTATATGAGTAAAGTACCCCATTTTTTACTATTTGAGTTTAACACATCAATGTTTTCGCCGTGTGAAATCGCTGTTAATCATTCACCTTTGTCCTTGTACTGTGTAAGTTCGTTTATTTGTATTTTTCATTTGTTGCATAATTAGGTTCGTGCAGATTGTGTTGATTTGTCCAATATTTGGATCTTACACACACATATATTAAACATAAATATTAGTTTCATTAAAGTCATTCATCATTCAACATTGTATGTGTATCACCATCAAAAGCGTTATGTTGTTAATCCGAAATCCAGCCCAGTTATCTTGTTACAAACCGAAACTGGAGGAAACACTTTACCACATAACTATTTGGAAATCAGACCAAACATATGGCATAACACCATTAGATATATTTACTGAAAAGGACAGGTCACAACAGCATGGACAAACGAGTTGCACAATGAGTTGCATCATACTGATAAGTCTTCACTCTAAGAGAGGATGTATAATAACAATAATATTAGTACTAATAATAATACAGTAATAATAATAATGCCTTATTTACAGAGGGTGACTCATTAGTCTACAAATATTTTCCCTTGAGGCCCTCTTCGAGAGAGTATAACAATGCACTTTAATGAAGTTAGCAATAATTACTGCTTAGTTTAACATGTTTAACATTAAAATACTAACTTCCATTATCTATTAGAAACCCATACGTGCTCGTGATGTCTCATCTTGAATATTCCAATATTCTTTTAGCAGCTTTTACATGTAGTGGAAGATCGTTCCACAGAACTATACGAGAGTATTGTCATCTATTTTTAAATTGCTCTGTTCTTGGATTCGGTGCTAGAAGGTTTCCATGTGATATTGACCTCACCTGGTATTGTGTTGAAAAAGGTCTGAATAAGTCCTGAAGATACTCTGATGCAGTTCCATGTAGACATTTATATAAAAAGAAATGCTTTGTGAAAATCTGTCCAGTGATATATTGTGAGCCATTTGAGTTCTGTAAACAATCATTTTGAGAGATGATCAATGGATGCATCTAAAAGTACGCATGCTACTCATTTCTTAAGTTTATAAATCCAGTCACACTCAGATTTAGCACAGTTTCCATATACATTTAAACAATAATCAATTGTTGGAGGAATATATGACTTGTGGTATAGGTTTCGAGTTTCAATAGGTAAATATTTCTTGATTCGGCTGAGGAGGGCAATTTTGGATGACAGTGTTTTACTAAACCTATCAATATTGTCTTTCCATAATAAATTATTATCTACGGTCATGCCTACAAGCTTTTCATGTTTGACATTTTATAATGGATGATTAATTATTGCAAGAGGTAGTTCTGGTTTCCCTGACTTGTGTAGCTTTTGTGATGTCCCCAAAATCGTATATTTTTGTTTTACCTTCTGAGTTTAAGCTCATTTGGATAACTTCAGCATCAGAACTAGAAGTATTTAAGGTTGCATCATCTACAAACAAATCTGTATTTGTGGATTCATTATTTAATGGTAGATCATTGATATAGTTAAGGAAGAGAAGAGGGCCTAAAGCGTGAGATTGAGAGCTAATATTGCTAATGCTAACTTGTTGATACCTTTGGTTTAGGTATGATCTAGACCAGTTTAAAGAAGGATTGTCGAACATGTAACAGTTCAACTTTTTGCAGCAGACTTTCATGATCAACAATATCACAGGCTTTCTTGAAGGCAAGAAAAACAATCCCAGTCATATGTCCAGTATCCATTTCCTTCAGCCAAAGATCAATTCATTTGGTAAGTTCTGTTTGGCACGATTGGTACTTTATAAATCCTGATTGTGCTTTATGAAATAGAGAGTATCTTTCACAAAAATGTATAGACCTAAATTGTTACATGCTTTTCGTATCATTTTGACAATACAGGTATAATTGATATTGGTTTCTAATTCCCGGGATCCTCCTTTTCTCCTTTCTTAAAAATAGGTGAAACCTTTGCACATTTCAATGTTTCTGGAAAATTACCACTCATTATATTTAAGTTTATTGTATGCATTAGTAGCTTTGTTATTACTGGTGCAGCAAATTTAAGAATTCGTTGACCAATCCCATCCAATCCAGATGATTAATTAATATTCACCATAATTAGCATATCAAAAACATCAGTTTCACTAACATTAGCTACTGAAAAAAATAGTAATCATCAGGGATGTTAGCTCTTATAAATAACAGAAGAGCGTTAAAATAAATTGGGCTGTTAGTCTAGTTCTAAATATTGTTACTGGAGATGCTTATGGAGAAAGTGTTGAACATTTTCACAATGTCTTGTACAGATGATGCTATATCATCATTTTGCTTAAGTCTAGGGGGAGGACAACTGCTCTTGGGTGGGTTCAGCTCTCTTATGTGCTTCCATAATGTATAAGGCTGTATGGAACATCAGATAACATTTGTCTAAAGCAGTGCTGACATCAGCTATATTACCGACTGATCCGAAAGGTTTGCAAACTAAATCAGTTAAGAAGATTTCCTCATCAAACTGTTTAAAATCCCTATATTGTATTTTAATGTGCTGGCCATTTTTAGATAATTTAGGAACATGTCTAGTTACACAGACTGGGCATATTGATTTCACTTATGTTTTCAGGTTTATTGGTACAGACATGATCAATGAAAGTAGCACTTGTATCTGTTACTCTAGTTGGGGGTGTTAATTAACTGAGTAAAATTATAAGTTTCTAAGTTACTTATCCATGATAATGGTGGAGTTTTCATGTAGTCAATGTTAAAATCACATAATATGATAGTCTCTAAATCTTCATATAGTTATGCGTTTTGAATTTGCACCTCAAATCTTTCAATCCAATCAGCAGTGGAACTAGGTGGCCTGTAAACTGAACATTAGAGTATTGGCTTTGATTGGGCATGGGGTACTTCGATCCAGATACTCTCTACCTCAATAGTCTCTAGATCAGCATGCATGGTATAACTAATGAACTCTCTACATAGCGAAGAATACCCCCACCCCAATGGATTCCCTATCTTTTTTTTTAAAGTTAAACCCCTGTATTTGGAGAGCCAAATGATCAGCATCATCGGAAAGAAAGGTTTCACATAGGCCTAAAATATTGACTGATCTAGTCTGCTGTAATATTAACTTTATCTCATTCAGTTTAGGGAGGATGTGTTGAATATTCAGGTTGATTACTTGCTTATCTCTTTTGAGGAGGCCAAGGACATGCCAATTTTGAACAGAGACTTGATTTTCAGACAAGGTAGTATGCAATGTTTTGTTTATAGGCTTGATTGATTTATTTTCATCGCCTTGATCATTTACATAAACATATGAAGATAACATACAAGATCCATCTGTTGTACCATGACCACATGTAGTGGAAAGATGAGGATGTTCAATATGAGACTAATCTACATACCTACAAGAAGACATTGATATTTTAGACACTTGAGAAGCCTCAGATAGAGACGTAACTTGAACACTATCACATAGTTGTTTACATGTTAACGCGTTGCAATTTGTACACAAATTAGATAGTGCATGAAATCTGTTTTTAGAATTATAATTATGACATTGAAAAGGAATCACATATTCTAATGCATTTTGTTGCTGGATATGTGTTTCATAGGAATGTACATCATTGCCTTCTGCCTATTTGTATGTGCACAACTTTTGCTTATGTCCTAGTTTGTTACAAACGTTGCAATACATCTGTTTTACATGCAGACACAGCTGTGTTACATTAGCAGTATGCTTGGTCCAAGATTTCCCATTTAGGCATATTCTAACATGTACATGAAATGACAGTATGTTTTTTTTGGCACAAAAAAGAATGCTAAACAATAGGAATGGGTTATGCCCAATTCCTTACACTATACATGCAGTTTGAATGTAACTAGTTCAAAGTTTAGCATTGTGATTGGATCTTACAGTTTACGGATTAAAAACGTCACGTTCGCAAAGTGTTTGGAAATTTCAGGCAAACTGTCAAGGAATGGCTAATTCTGTAATTTATTTGCAATATTGATGCACAACTGATCAAATACACAAGGAATATGCAAATTTGGTGACGTCATCAAAATGCACCAATCAGCCATCAACCCCTAGAGATTTTTGGCATTTTGGCCTGAAATGGGAATAGGAAACTCATTTTGGGTGCTACTTCTGAATACATCCAATTGCATCTGCTTCTAAGAGATGTTTGTTAAGTCAGATGCCTAGTTGTGTTAGACAGAGTATTCATTGGCTATTTCACTTGCACATTTGCAGAAGGGTAAAAGTTGGCCAATTTTGTTTTGCTTATTGAACCCATCATTTTCATGTTCTGGCTACATTCTTCTCCAAAACTACAACTTCTTTTTTTCAAAGGTTCATCTGTCTGTTTGCAGTTCAGACCCGTATGCTTTAGATCTCAGGTCATAAGTCATAAAGTCTCAAATCTGGACACAAAATCCGATTCCAACAGCCGGCAAATTTTTGGTGTAATAGGATCAGGTCTCAATAAATAAGTTTATCCCTCTGTATTTTGTAATGTGAGTAGAAAGTCCAGATTGTATGGTATCATCACTTTGGTGTATCTTAAATAACCTCGACACAACAGAGCTTAGAAGTTGGGTAATACCTCGTGATGCATAAATGTGGTGCCAGAAGTTGATGAACTATGTATACATTTGGTGTTTTTTTTTTTTGTTTCTTTTTTTTTAAAACAAAAGCAGATGTCATCTGGAATTTAATTTTCCTTACATCAGTGGATTACTTTCAATTAATGAATATTGTTCAAGACAAGTTCAAGTAAATGTGTAAGTTTGTTATGATTTTGTTTTAAAATACAGTAAATGTCTTCACCCTAAAGCAAAAGAAGTAGATCAATATGTTCTGATTTTTCAAAAGGTTGTATCGTCCATATATATGACTGAAATAGATATTGCTGTCAAAATGTGTTTGATTGTACATCATTCTCGACGTCTAAGGCTTTCATTAATAGGTTGTTCAAATGTCAATCTGTAAAACCCAGCCCCTCATATGGAGATGCCATCAGCATGCCGGTCAAGGTGCAGGCGTGATCTGTAGGTACTTAACGCTCTGTCATTATCGCAGAGCAAATGAGGAGATTAAGCCCAACTGTGAGGTGTGAGGTTCGGACAAATTGTGAGTTGTACTATATAAGGGTGGCCATATAAAAGGGTTACAAGTGTACAGTCTAATATTCTGATTGCATGGATGGACTAGCATATTGACAGCAGGGTAATGGCTTTGGTTCTGTGATTGGGCAGTGCTTAAACAATCCACTAGCTCAACGTCCAACACCCCTCTTTCAGATCCGGTCGTTGTGGTATTATAAGTAAAGTGCATATCAGGCCTGTAGAATAAAAATCTAATTTGCCTGCGAAAACTTGTATGACACTGATAAAATGCAGAATTAAATTTTTAAGTTATTGAAAGTCTAGTAAGTTTTAATATTTATCCCATTTACCCGTATGATGATTGCCTACTAACCTTATTTATAGCAATGGCTGTAAACTTTGTGTACAAAGCATGCCCGTCACCCATGAATGGGGAACATATTGGGTGAGATACCTATAATTAGTGCTCACCTGGCTTTAATGTACATGCAATTCCACCAGCAGTAGGTCAAAACTACCATTCTTAAGACCACTTTATAGCTGAAATATACTGCTTTAGAAAATGAATAAATTTATATGTAACTGAATATAATATGCAGGTTATATCCACACATTACAGCCGATAGCTAGAATCACTAGTTAGTATCAATCTACTGGGGACCAGAACTGATACAAACAGTTGATGTGACCAATGCTGTTATGTGTGTACTAGCAATTTGTTTAAGGCTAACACGTGTACACAACAAGCTGTTAACTGGTTACCTTAATCGTGTAATCTTCAGAGTTTAGGCTCAATACAGTGATGCTATTTGAGGTATTATAAATAATAAAGGGACCAAAGGTGGTCCATGATCACGTTCAATTCTTTGATTAAATACAATGGCTGCCCCTTCATGGACATTATAAAAGACCAAACAAAACTGACTTAGAAATACTGCCAAGAGTTTTATTAAGAGGGGAATGTCCCCTACACCAACCTAACAGTGGAGGGAGACAGTGCCAAAATGGGAGCTGATGAGTAACGACATTATTAAAAGGTATATCCATATGTAATTCACGACTAGCATTTAATGACTTTATGTCACTTATTTGAGATCAAATATATAAGGTATCTGCATACCCAATTTAGTTTCTTATGCTAGATGATATTCTTCTCTGCTTCTTTTCACTCTGCTTCTTCAAAGCCTCTCACAACGGGAAATGGGTATATGACCCCCTTGTATCTTAATACTCATCGGTTTCGCTTGATCTAATGTTAAAAGCAGTGTGAATTATAGATGGTGAAATAAATCCTCTATTACGATCTGCTGTCTGTAATGGGAGAAACACTGCAATATTGGTCAATTTAAATAATTAGGTAACCGGTCTTTGTGATATTCGAACATATGTTTCAACAAATTGATCATATTGTCCCTAGAATATTTCTGCTGAGGGCCACTGAAGAAGAACTGCTACATAGGTTATCATGCACAACCATTTTCATTAGTGAATGGAAAATGTTTCTTACACCACTGAGAGAAAACACAACATCCACCTCATTTGGTTCTTTCCTTACCCCGCTGTGGGTAATCAACAATATGTCTTTAAATTTTAGTTCCTTTTTTTCTTTTTCTCAGCCGCTGGTACCACATGATATGGACAAGCTGCTGATTATTTCCATGTCATTGGTTCGTGCGATGTATTCAATTTACATCTAAGCATGAGAGCTTACCTCTTTTTCTATAGTATCAACCATTGCAAATGATCTTACCATAAAGAAATCAGTTATGTTCTGCTTCGACATTCATATAACTCACTGCTTGTTAAGCTCTGTACAATTCAGTAATGACTGACCAATGGATCAGTTTGTTATACAGATGATTGTATTCAAACACTATATCTTAGTTTAGTTTGATTTAGATCACTAGCAAAATGAATCACCAATACTTCATTTGACAAACCATTATTTTAATTTTGGTCTTTAATAAAAAGAAAACAGAAAAAAATACAGTGTGCACTGAGAAAACAAATTGAAGGAACCGCAAGTGTGAGCTCACTCCAATGGTTTTGAGAAATTGCGTGATTAATGAGTTGATTGCGAGAAATCCGCAATTCCATGGCCTGGAAACATCTCTCATTTGATTTCTGCAGAAACACCTAAGTAATGCAACCCTCATTAACTCATTAACCCCGTGTACCTCATTTACGCATCAGGAGGTAGTAGCCTACTTCCGAGCTCTGTAGCGTCAAGGTCATGTATGATACACTAAAGTGGGTGGTATTATAGAATGATAGACAGATGTAACTCTACAATGATTAAAAATAATATGGATATTCTAGTTGCACTCTATAAAAGGGAGGAAAAAACGTAATATTTTGGACCCGATATTTTACACTAAAAATACGCCCGTGGTCGGAATCCGATTTTGTCTGGATTTTTAGACGTTTTGGCCTCAGATCAAAGGCAGACCGGTCTGAACTGCACACAGACAGGCAAACCTTTGCAAAACGTAAGATAATAACTCCAAAGTTTACCCTTTTGCTCATGTGTGAGAGAAACAGCCACTGAAAAATGTTTCTATTACAACTAGCCATTAGGTTAACCGGAAATCTCTTGGAAGTCGATGTATTAGGATGTATTCAAAAATAGCTCCAAAAATGTGTTTCCTACTCGCATTTCAGGTGAAAACGACAAAAAACGTCAGGGGTTAATGAGTTAAAAATATTAATCAGCAAATCTGAGCACCATCAAAAAATTTCACTATAACTGTATAAAACAATACATGCTTCCAATGCTAACATCAATACTGCTGATCTAATTAGTAAGGATGATATTAAAAGAACAATTGGATAAATGTTGACATCTGGACCTGATGGAAAACATTTTGATTTAGGTAAAATATTTTGTGATCTGAATAAACAGACAAGCAAGTTTAATATGGTTTGGTTAAATCTTTTCGTATTTAAAGTACAGCGTTTGAAATGTTCTGTAAAAATTAAAAGTGAGAAAATAGGGCACTTTTGGGCACATCGAACTGGAGTTAGAGCGTGTGGAATTCGAGTCTGGGCATGTGATTATTTTCAAGTCACTAGCCCCGAGCCTGTGTATGAAAAATACAAAACAAAAACATTCTTTGCGTATTTATATACCTTTCAAACTCTGCATCTTTATGGTAAGGTTCTTTAAAGATACTTACAATATATAGTGAGACTTTTTGTTGCGCTCGTCCCAAAGTCAATACTACAACGATAGATTCCTCCATCAGCTGTGACCAAAGAGGATATAGTCAAGTTGAATCCAGTTGGAGTTTTTGTTTTAGTGTATCTGCTGGATGAAATGTCCATAAGAGAACCTCCCCGATACCATTCAACAGAAGAGTCAGCAATGGGATTAATGTCCTGACATTGCAAAACAATACTTTCTTCAATGTATCCAATGCTGTTAAAATCAATTGTTACAGTACCTGTAAAAAGATGTATTAAAGACTGAAAGGTATTCATCCGTTTAGAACTGGTAAATACAATAAACATTTCATAATACACCAGTCACATTCAGCCCATCATATATTGATTTAAATTCATTCACAAACATTAGTGTGATTAACAATTTAAAAAATAAAGATTGGTACAAAAAGGTCGGGGTTTGTTAAACATCTTAGGCATTGTACTCTATAATCAAAGAGAAACAAAGGTTAGAAACAAATCACCTAGTTTGCTGGTTTCGCTTCTTTACGTTATTTAGTTTAAGAACATAAAGTTATAACAAAAATTGGGGGCACATCAGGATCTTAATTTCTTAAAAACGGTTTAAATATTAAAAATGTTTCCTCAAAATTAATTTCTTTCTCAAATTAACACATTCAATTAATCTTTAGTGAAACCAACATGTATTCACATTGTCATCTGAGGTTGTTAAATCATAACCAGAAGGGGTCTGAGTCTAATAAATGGGATGAGTTGCTTGAGCTTGCCAGACATAAAATTTTGAAAGTAAAATCATCTTCAACAAAGCCAGAACTAAAATGTTTTTGTTTAGTATTTGGTGGGAAAGCAAAGTTTGGATGACAGTATATTGGGTTTGATTAGTAAATCTGTTTGTAACTTTATAAAGGAAATCATACCAGATGTAATTGGAATCAACAAAGTTTGAGCTTCAGAAAGAAAAGGAAATGCAGTGATCAGCTGGGCTGATCAAATTTCGTTTTCCCCCAACTGTCTAAAACAAGTGGTTTCTAAAACTCCTCTTATCCCACCTCACTTTTTACTTGTCCCAAAATTGTAATCATTTGTCAAGATTTCGATTTGGATTGTCCAAGATCCTCTCTTCAATAATAGTACAGTATGCAAGTGATCATGGAACAGTAGGTTTATCTGTGATTGGATCGAACTGTTCCTTATCAGAGCCCATAACATAATAATACTAATAACAATAACAATAATAGTAATAATAATAATAATAATAATAATAATAATAATAATAATAATAATAATAATTAAAAATAATAATGCTTCATTATTGATGGTGGCTCATAAGTCAAGGACTATTCTCCCTTGAGGCATTGTTCAGGAGAGTATAACACTTCACATTAAATGAAGATAGCAATAATTACTGTTTATTTTAATATGTTTAGTATTAAAATACTAAATTCCATTATCTATTAGAAACATATACATGCTCATGATGTCTCATTCATAAATACTCTAAAAAATTGGAAGATTTTACATGTAGTGGAAGATTGTTCTACAGAACTGTACCAGAGTATTGGAAGCTCTTTTTAGGTTGCTCTGTTCTTGGTTTTTGGTGCTAGGTTTCCAGTGTATATTGATCTCAACTGGTATGGTTTTGATAAAGACCTGAATAAGTCTAAAGGTATACTCTGATGCAGTTCCATGTAGACATTTATATAAACAACTGCCTTGTGAAAATCTGTCCTGTCATATAATGTAAGCCATTTGAGTTCTGTAAACAATGCTTTGGAGGGATGATCAATAGATGCATCTAAAATTACACGTGCTGCTAGTTTCTGAAGTTTATAAATCCAGTCACACTCAGATTAGCACAGTTTCCCCATACATTTGAACAATAATCAATTGTTGGAGGAATATATGACTTGTAGTATAGATTTCAAGTTTCCAAAGGTAAATATTTCTTGATTCTGCTGGGTAGTGCAATTTTGGATGAATGTGTTTTACTAAGCTTATATGTAAGTTCTGCTTGGCACGGGTGGTACTTTCTAAAGCCTGATTGTGCTTTGTGAAAAGGAAAGTATCTTTCAAAAAATGTATAGACCTGAATGACTGCATGCTTTTCAAATAATTCTGACAATACAGGTAGAATTGATATTGATCTGTAATTCCCTGGATCCTCCTCTTCTCCTTTCTTAAAGACTGGTGTAAGCTTTGCACATTTCAGTGTTTTTGGAAAATTACCGCTCATTATACTTAAGTTTATTTTATGCGTTATTAACTTTGTTATTACTGGTGCAGCACTTTTAAGAATTCATGGACCAATACCATCCAATCCAGAGGATTTATTAATATTCACTTTAATTAGCATATCAAAAACATCAGCTTCACTAGCAATATCTATCGAAAAATAGTTATCATGAGGAATTTTAGCTCTTATAAATTATAGGAGAGCATCAAGTTCGCTTGGGCTGTTTGTCTGGTTCTGTATAATGTTACTGGATATGCGTATGAAGAAATTGTTGAACATTTCCACCATATCTTGTACAGATGTTGATATATCCTCGATTTGCATAAGTCGGAGGGGGCGGGGGTGAAACAATTGTTCTTGGTTGGGTTCAACTCTTTTAGATGTTTCCACAATGTCTTGGAACTCTTACTTTCATCCACAGCCTGTTTATGGTAGTTCTCGTTTGCTTTATGTATCAGGTGCTTAGTTTTATTCCTCCATTTTCTATAGCTTTTCATGTCTTTTGTCTTGTGGAAATAATCTCATAGGTACCTAGCCTCAGTGATCTCAGTGGTAATCCACTTGGGTGTAAGTTGGTGTTTAACCCTTTTCGGTTTAATTGGAGCATGCTTGTCTAAGGCTGCATCTGATTCCATTTGTCTAAGGCAGTGTTGACATCAGCTATATTACAAACTGACTGAAAGGGTTTGCAAACTAAATAATTTGAGTACATTTCGTCATCAAACTGTTTAAAGTCCCTACATTGTTTTTCAATGTGATGACCATTCATAGATGATTTAGGAACATGTATACTGACTTGGTAGTGGTCACTCAGTCCATAAATTGGCACACTAATATCACTTATATTTTCAGGTTTATTAGTACAGACATGATCAATGATAGTGACACTTTTATATGTTACTCTAGTTGGGGTGTTAATTAACTGAGTAAAATTATAAGTTTCAAAGTTACTTATCCATGTTAATGGTGGAGTTTACATATAGTCAATGTTAAATCACATAATATAATAGTTTCTCACTCCTCCTATAGTAATGCCTTTTGAATTTGCACCTCAAATATATCAATCCAATCAGCAGTGGATCTAGGTGGCCTGTAAACTGAACATAAGAGTATTGGATTTGATTGGCAAGAGTTACTTCAATCCACATACTCTCTACCCCAATAGTCTCTAGATGAACACGTCTGTTATAACTAATGGAAATATCTACATGGAGAAGAACACCCCACCCCCACGGATTCCTTATCTTTTCCTTAAAAGTTGAACCCCTGTATTTGGAGAGCCATCAGTATCATCAGAAAGAAAGGTTTCACATAGACCTAGAATATTGACTGCTCTAGTTTGCTGTAATATTAACTTTATCTCATTCGGTTTACGTAGGATGTGTTGGATATTTAGGTTGATTACTTGCAGACCTCTTTTGAGGAGGCCAAAGACATGACAATTTTGAACTGAGGATCGATTTTCAGACAAGGTAGTATGCAATGTATTGTTTTTAGACTTGATAGATTTATTTTCATCGCCTTGATTATTTACATAAACACATGAAGAAGATAACATACAATATCCATCTGTTGTACCATGACCACATGTAGTGGATACATGAGAATGTTCAATAAGAGACTGATTTACATACCTACAAGAAGACATTGACATATCAGACACTTGTGGAGCCTCAGGGGGAGAAGTAACTTGAACACTATCACATAGTTGTTTACATGTTATCAAGCTGCACTTTGCACACAAATCAGAGTGTGCCTGAAACCTGTTTATATAATTATAATTATTACATTGAAAAGTAATCACATATTCTAATGCATTTTGTTGCTGGATATGTGTTTCATAGGAATGTACATCATTGACATCTACCTATTGGTATGTGCACAACGTTTGCTTATGTCCTAGTTTGTTACAGACGTGGCAATGAATCTGTTTTCCATGCAGAGACCGCTGTGTTACATGACCAGAGAAAGTTAACTATTGAGGTACGGATTCATTGGTACAAAGTGCTCTCTGGTGTGCTCCAACAAGATTCCATTGCCTATATACACCTATAAGGTGGATGGCTATCTCACCCGAGGGGTTTTCCACAACATGTTGGAGAACTGTTTGTTGTTAAGGGTGTACTTAAGAAGACCCTGACGTGCATGTTCAGTTACTCTGGGTTGGGGTGAAACACCTGCAATCGTGGTTGCTTAGGGCAGATAATGGGATATTTCAATTTCTGGTGAATCTGTTGTGAGATTGGTGAGGTTTGTCCAAGATTTCCCATTTGATTGGAGAAATCAGCACAATGAGACACCCTGATTCTTTTGATTCATGCATCACATTCAGAATATGGGGTGCTGGATAAATGTATACTCTTATATTACGTGTTTGGCTCAAATAAACAGTAACAAAAGAAAGAGTGAAAACAACAAGCTTTGAAAAAATTAAGAAATGATTTATTTCCCTGAAAAATTACTGTAAAAATGAAGAGAAAAAAAACTTACGATTTTAAGAATCAAATCCATAAATAATCCAAGAATAATCCACGAATAAAATTCTAGAAGTTCTAATAATGAAATATTCTAATGAATTCAAGTCCGAGTCCCGATGAAGAATCCAAGATGGAAGGCGATGATGTATGTTGCATCCTATACAGTGTTATTGTCTTCAGTTCCTTGAAGAAACACAAGAAATAACACTCCAGTGTTGGAAATCCGAATACATTTTTTAAGAACTGTCTTTGTTCAATAATTCTGTATGAACACTCAATATATTTCCAGAGAAACGAATTAATCTTTTAGAATCCAAATAATCTGAAGAAAAAGTTAACACATAACTCAAAAGTGGCTACAGCAGAATAAAACGACATGATATGAAGTGTTTTAAGCCCAGACTGAGATTATTTCTCTAAAACAATGGTTATACAGTTATTTTGAGATGCACAATGGGTACCAGTATAAGGGTCAAGGGATCATGTTTAAATCACATACTCTATGAATGACCCTGACAAAAACCAATGGTTTTTCTCTAAGAATAAATAAAAAAAGTTTACTTCACTGAAACTATTTACAACTTTAGGGTCAAAAATCAAATACAACCTCGATCTCACCCTTATTATTCCCACAATAAAAATAAATAAAAAAGAAATTGTTCACGTAAACAAATCACGTAAACAAAATTATATTATAATAGCATGTAATAGAATAACAAATTTAAACACGACAAAGGAACAAAAACATTAAAATAAATATATATTAAATCAGAGAAATGTAACACCTCTCACCATAAAGAGAAAGAACGATTTACATGACGAAGTTTAGTTTTATTTTTACCATAGACCAAGTGTACATAAGTTTAAAAAGAACTCTTATCAATTACACACAGTGTACATAAAATAATACATTGTTATATACAGGAAAGTGCATCTGCTATTAAACTATCTTTCATCTTGATGTGCTTGATGTCAATATCATATTCCTGTCACAACAGACTCGACCTTAATAGTCTTTAATTTTTATTTTTCATCTTGCCGATGAAAGTAAAGGGGTTGTGGTCACTAAACACGATCGAAAAAGGATATGAACTAATGTAAATTTCAAAATGTTGTAATGCCAATGTCAAAGACAAATTTCCTTCTCAATTGTTTAATAATTTCTATGGTGCTTATTTAATTTCTTAGAAAAAAGCACACTGAATGATCAATGCCATTTTCATCTTCTTGAACCAGAACTGCTCCAACCCCAACATCGCTTGCATCAACAAAAAACTTAAATGATTGGCTGAAATTTGGAGCTGTAAAAACTGGTGCACTTTTAAGTATGGCTGTTAACTTGACAAAAGCCTCCTGACATTTTTCAGTCCAAAGGAACTTGTTTTTCTTACTCATTAAATTTGGCAGGGGTTCAGCAATTATAGAAAAATTGGAACAAAATTTCCGATAGTATCCAGCCATACCTAAAAATTATATCAATTGCTTTTTATTTAAAGGCCCATGGAATTCAGATATAGCCTTGACCTTACTTAGCATATATTGGCTTAACTTGTCCATGTCTCACGATATGTCCTAGAAAAGTTACACTAGTACAGCAGAACTCACTTTTAGATAAATTAGTTGTCAAACATGCATCTGTGAGTCTGTCAATGAATTTCTGAATTGTTGCTAAATGTTCTTTCCAGGTGTCGTTGTAAATGATGACATCATCGATGTAAGCACCACAATTTTCTAGACTAGAGGTGATCATATTCCTGAGAAGCTAAAATGTTCTTCGCGACCCTTTCATCCCAAACAGCATTAATTTATATTGGTAAAGTCCATCTGGAGTCACGAATGCCAAAATTTCCTTTGCTCTTTCCGTTAGTGGAATTTGCCAAAATCCTTTCAGAAGGTCAACTTTGTTGACATACTTGGCATTTCTGATCTTATCAATACAGTCATCGATTGTTGGTAATGGAAACGAAACTGCTTTTATGACACTATTCAACTTCCTATAATCAGTGCACATACGGAAAGTTTTATCTGGTTTTGGAACAAGTATGCATGGTGAACTCCAGTGACTTTTACTGGGCTTTATAAAATCATTATCCAGCAAATACTGAATTTCTTTTTTCAAGTATTCCTGTTTGAGAGGGTTCATCCTGTACGGGTGTTGTTTCACATGTTTGGAATTTACAATTTAAACGTCATGGAAAATGTTGTTCATCCTTGTAGAAACATCTGGAAATAAGTGCCCATATTCAAATAATAACTGTTAAGGTTCATTTCTTTCTTGCTCTTGCAAATGAGAAAGTTTCTGGTCCAGATCTTTCATAATTTCTGAATTCCGAAGATTTGTCACTCCTATATTAGTAGAATCCGATGATATTCCTTAACTCAAATCTTCACTGAGTGGGACAGGTACAACAAAATTCATTGCATGTTTAACCTGGCACCCCTATAATTTATATAGATCCCAGGACCACTCATAATATAACTCATTCATTTTCTTTTTAACTTTGTAAGGGCCGTAATATCTCGACTGAAGAAAAATCTGAAGAATGACAGAAAGAGAGAGAAGCACATTATTATCAAACTCGAAAGTTCTCTCCACTGTAGTTTCGTCAAACCATAATTTCACCTATGACTTGAATTGTTGGAATTGAAATTCAAGCAATATAGGCTGGCAAGTTCCAGACCTAAAATTTTACCCTTGACACGATTGGACAGATGTGGGAAGGCCAAACTGAGTAAAGAACTGTATCAAAGTTTTAATATTCCTCAAATTGATTGCCCCTGGAAACTTTGTTGACGCACATATAATGGTCAACAGGTATTAGTTACTTGACTTGGTCTTAGGTGAGGGATCAATATAATCTACCATACTTCTACTAAATGGTTGATCGAAGGCAGGAAAAGGTTGTAGATGAGCCTTAGGTATCTTCTGATTGGGTTTTCCTACCATTTGACAAGTATGACAAGATCTGCAGTATTTACAAACATCACTTGTAATTTTTGGCCAATAGAAGTGAGTCAAAATTTTGTGATAGTTTTATTAATCCCTAAATGACCAGCCAAAAGAGTTTCATGGGCCAGACTAAGTATTTCCTGTCTGTAAGGTTTCGTAACTGCAATTTGATAGTTCACTGACCACTCATTACCAGCAGGTACCTCGGGAAGTCTCCATTTACTCATAAGAATTCCATTTCTAACGAAGTAACAGACAGGATCTTCAGTGGCTTCAGTTTCACTAATGGCTCTTTGAAACAAACAGGAGATTTTAAGATCTTTTACCTGTTCGATGACAAGTGATTGTCGCTTGATACCCTGATTAGAATAAAGAGAATGGATAGATAAAGAAGGATTACTGTGATCAATACCCTTTGATTGATCCAAACAAGGAGTGAAAGTGACCTCATCAAAAGCCTGACCAATAAATGTGTCAGCTAAAGGAATACTTTAATATTAGTATCATTTTCAAGAGCTGTCTTTTGCAATAGCTATGGTAACTGCGCAAGCTGGGAACAAATCAGGGAATTCTTTTTCAATTGTATTCACTTTCTGATTGAAGCAAGGCCGGTTATTTACAAGTGGATTAACCACAACCTTGTCTCCAGCTAGGTTGCTGCCTAGTAATAAATGTATGCCCTCAACGGGTCAAACAGACACTGTATCGACTTCACGGGTCCTAAGACTAAGTCGGATGACAAATTTACACAATGGAGAGGAACATTAACAAAGCCGCACTCTACTCCCTAATTAAGAACACTCTCATTACAAGACGACTTCTATGAAAAAGATAAAGTAACTGACAATACAATATTTTGAGAAGCCTTGATATGAATGGTTCATAAATCTCCATACTAAAATCAGGCTGGGATTTACTAGGCCCAACAAATGTATTGCTTTCAATACATGACCGTGACCTTGACCTCTTAGAAATAAGAGCATTTGTAATAGGTCTGTCTTGATTCTAGTGCCTATTTTTCAATCTGTAGCAATCAGAAATAGCATGTCCTTTCTCTTGCAATAGGTACAAGTAGGAAGAGAGTATGATCTTGAATCAAGCATAACAGAATCTTGATTTTTTTTTATAGACGTTGTGCCAGTTTCAGTTTTAGAAGGTCCTGTATAAGGATAAAATGCTTTTCTGTCAGAAGATTGTTGCGTAGAAGTCTTATTTACAAAAGGAACTTTATGAGTTAAAGAATACTCATCATCAGCACGAGCAGCATTTTCCAAGGTTTCTATTTGATGCTCGTAAAGATAAGTCCTAATGTCACTATGGACACAAATTGTGAACTCTTCAAGTAATACAAGTTGTTTGAAATTTTCATAATTGTGTTCAACTTTCTTAGCTAAGCACCATCTATCAAATAACTGCTCTTTTTCTCTAGCAACTTCGACATGTAATAGAATAAAAATCATTTAAACCTGATAAACAATAAAATTAACAATAAACAATAAAATTAAAATAAATATAAATAAATAGATAAACCTTGATTGTCACTGAGAACACCACTTTAGAAAATTGCAAACAATACAAAGGTCTGAGAACTTGTTCTTCTTTTCTGTTTGAGATAAATCCCCAATGTCAGGTTATCAGATAGAATACAAATTATATTCCTATGTAGGTTCACCAGCCATCAATAAGCCTGTGGAGGCCACATTCCAAAATTGTTGGAGACTTGCTCCCCCAGTCTCGTTTTCGCATATGTAGCTGTCGTGAGTGGCAGAGGTTGTGCTTGCAGCGGTATCACACACACAAATCCAAAGGGGTTTCCCTGCTTCTGATATGCAATATCGTATTGTTGCAGATTGTGAGAGCTGATCCAAAGGTCAAAGGTTTGATTTCCATTTGGACCACATACTCATTGTTATTGGAGCCCACTAATCCAACCAAGGACTAAGATGTCCACAACAAAGGAGAGCAACAATTGGCAGACAAAGGAATTGTCTAGCAGATGAACTGGTCCATACAGGAAATGAGCCTGCCATTGCATGAATTCAATTCTTGTTCCTGAGGAAAACATTCTTTTTACTTGAAGATTGATTCCAGACCTAGCTGACCAAATCTTGAAAGGGTGCGAAGTCAGAGATGTACTTGCTGACAGGAATATTCAGAATGAGAGGAAGGTAACATATGGATTCGTGCTTTGCTCCAAAATAAAACAAGTCTGTTGCATTTTAGGATGTTGTGGGCAAATCACAGAACTTCTGTCAGCTGTTTGACTGATGACATGATATCATGCCTCTTTGCAAGCCTACACCAATTGCGTAGCCTCCATAATGAATGGCATTAGAGCCAATTGTTGCATTCCATCATGAAACCCAGAGTAAAACAGTATTGACTGGTTGACGTCTTTGTGATAAGTAAAGAAAGAACTCTGGTTAAAGGCTTTGTAGGTGTGCTGAACAGAGTCCACATGAATCTGAGTCTCCATATTGTCAATGTAAACCTTCTCCATTCAGTAACACAAGTTTGAATCCTTCTACTTACTAGGATTTGTGATAAAAAGGTGATATCAATGCATGTCATTTGACACTGGGAGGGTCCCGTAGAACAATTGTAAAAACAATCGACCTTCCTTTGACTCCTCCACTTTGCTCCTCAGAATTGTGGTTTTCAACAGTTGTAAATTTGGCATGACTGTTTCCCAGAATTATATACTCTAGGGATATCCCTTCAACCTTTTGTTGGTTACCTGTAAATTAATCTTGCTGTACCTAAGACTGTGACTGATGGTGGGTTGTTGTGAAATCCTTCAAATTGATCATTAAATAGGAGAATAGATGATGATGTTTGAGAGCATAGCTTGTTTCATGGTGGTCATTTATTTTTGAGTGGAGGCAGAGATCACTACATCGCTTTCAAACTGCTGTAAATTCAAAGCTGATTTTATGACCATGGTTATAATATCTTGCGCTTCTATGTGATGAAATGGACCACTCTTTAAATATGCCCACTCATCTTTCTGGTGATATTCAAGGGTGGGAAAATTTAAACTGTGTTCCACCTATTGAATATTGTTATAGACATTGATGTAATATTGATCCCATGGTTATAACATTATGAATCAACTCATGAGTATCCATATGGAAAACAGAAATCATTTGCAAGAAAAATACATGCAAAAATGCTTGGAACTTTTAATTGATGATCTAAGCTGTGCCAGAGTGTCAGTGACTTGTCACAGTGTGTAAGCAATTGAAAGTAAAGATGTCAGGTCTGTAGATCCAGCAGTTAATGTAGAGCAACGTCGAGGCACAGAACCCCTATGGCAATTCATGCCCAAGCTTGCAAGATGGAGCTTCACTCATCAAGTAAGATCTAATAACACGGGAACACGAGTGCCAGTTTTCACCATTTATGAATTATGGTAGTGAAGTTGACATCTCATGAACTACATGCAAAGTAGTTGTAGAAGATAGTGGCATCTGATGGCCTTAGTGGTTAGAGCATCTGCATGGTACCAGTAGCTGCCTTGCTTGGCTCTCAGCATTAAGAGGTTAGTATTAGGAATGGTCAGTTGGTGTCAGGGTAATGAAACCGGGTGGGACACGATGCTGCATGTCTCGACATGATGCCCCATTCAGACATAATTTCGGTATTCCACAAAAAAGCTGAAAATCTGAAACGGGGATTTGGAGGTCCTCCCCAACGGGGTCTCCAAGTGCAGCGCCCCCGATCTAGAGGTCCAGAATGCATTTTACAATCATAAGAAAGCTGCTACTGGTGTAACTTATGATCATAAAATATAACAAAATAATCATTTGAAATACTAACAAACTTACCAAATATTTTCAACTTGACTTGAATATTTTCAGAATATTTATTGTCACATGTATTTATTCTCCAATACTATTGGTGCTTAAGTTATGTCATGTGCATGTCAATGTTTACATTATAATTAAATCACAATAATTTGTCAAATTTTTGCAGCAAAGATATTATACTTCTCTCTTTTCATAACAAATCTGTTTAAAAAAACCACCCAAGTACATCAACTATATATAAATAATCCCATACATTCACTTGTCTTTGTTTCCAATGAACAAAACTTGTTGATATGCCAGTCGAGCTCTTTTTGCGGCTTTGGCAAAGATTTTTTAGCCTTCCTTTTTGACTGACTTTTTTGGCTCAATGTGCAATCGTTTCTTATTAGAGCCTTTCTACTTTCAAGCTGGTGCTTGTACTGGCGACATGCAGTGTGCATATTCTGACAGAGAACTACATTTATTCTCTCATGCAAGAAATCTTACTTCTTATATAAATTAATTGCACTTTTTCCAGATGCCTTCTGAGCTTCAATTGTTACATACTCAGCTTCTTTTGTAGGTGCTATTCCAAACTCTTCCAACGGCGATTACCATAGAGCAGAGGTCACAAAATGCCAATCCTTTAGCGTTCAGTTTTCTTATGAATTGACCAAATAAATTTCCGTCGACTGTTCGCTCCAGCCATTCTCATTTTCATACGTTTTTTAAACCTTTATCTAAACTTATCGTGACATGGTCTCTCTCAACAATTCAGGATGCCATTTTTTTGCAAGCATGCTTCTTCTTTCCATTGCCATCAGTTTCCATCACAAGAAAATTTGTTGGATGAATTTAAACTTTTGACCAATCAGAATACTCTTTTCAAGAGTGCTAACTAATGTATGGAACGAATACGTTACAAGGGTCGTTGCGGAATGGGACTGAACAGACCGTTTAAAAAAAAAGGATTGGAAATGATAAAAACGGACTATATAAAAAAAACGGATTCAAGTCAGGAGAAAAGCATAATTCTGCTTTAAAACGGAGAAAAATCATGTCTGCCCATTGCTAGACATCACTATAAACTGACACACTGCAGATGTAGCGATAAGATTGAAATTGCTAAAGCTATCTTAAAAATCCAAATAACACACACACAGCCAACTAAGCTCTCAGCATTTATGAGTCAGATCCTTTGCTTCTAAGGCGTCACTAAGTAGTGTGGCAGAGGCTTGAGGGCAAGTAGAGAGACATCCTTGAAAACAGATGCCCCAAGATGGACATCGTACACCAGAAGTGTCTTTAGGTACTATGCACGTAAGATTGATCAATGACAGTGCCTGTATAACCTGCATGTCTTGCACATGAGCAGCAATATGCACCTTAGATTGATTCCTGAGAGTGCCTGTATAGACTAGGCTTATTCCACAGGAAGTGTTTAGCAGCACTATGCAGGATAGTCTGCTGTGTAACTGGTTCCATGAAGTGCGTTCTTAGGTATTAAGACTATAAACTGGATATCATACTCAAGAAATGCTTACCAGCTCTATGCAATCATTTTATTGTGACTGATATAGTATGATTGATTGTGGTCATGTCCCATTGCAATCAGAGTTATATGGCCAAGTCCAGTTGTGAAGAAACTTGGTCATCTTGGCTGGGATGACCCAGTTCTTGAGGCTGAGACAGGGTATAGGATATTGATCCTATTGATCAAATACTTTTGATACCCGAGAACAACTGATTTTGTTGTTCTCCATTTTGCTGTCCATTTAATGATACCATTTTGAACTCTTATATGCAAGCTGTTTTTGTCCCTCAAGCTATGATTGACTTCTGTCCATATACAAGTCAAACATGCATTCAAGAAATTACAACCGGAAAAAAAAAAAAAAAAACTACACACATTGATTGATTGTCAGACTTGTCTCTCCCATGGTCTAAATCTCTAAGATAAAATAAAGCAGACCCTATATATACAGAAAATGAAGTGAGTATCCTAATTTATAAACTTGCACCTATACAGTTACCCGCTATGATAAATATTTGTAAAAGGGAGTACAGGGGTGAAATGATACACTTGTGCCGCATATCAATGCGATTCACGATGCGCAGCCTGCGATGTGATACATATCGATACGCGTATGAACTTGATGTTCTTTCCATCTTTGGAAGGTTGGTGGTGCCCTTTTATGTATGTTGACGTTCGGGTCCTATTTCCTGCATGCTAACTACAGACAGACATATAGTTATCATATACTTATATGCAATTCTCATTGATGAGAAGATAACAATTCTTTCAAACAGACTACCTGCTGGTTGCAGTGAATTGTATCCGGTGTGTTAGGCCATTTAAGGCTGGATCCATTTAATTCACTTTGTTTCATACAACATGAACGATTTGAAAACATCTTATTACCAATTTCGTGTCTCAGTTACATGTTGAAGACATTATGATGTTATCTTCAAAACAGAAGGAATAATGCAATTTCTTCATGGAAAGAAAATCTCATCTAGAAAAAATTCGGGCATGGGGATAAGGTTGAATACCAAAACAATATATCACATTGTATTTCCTGCATATGTAAAAGGCCACTTAAGCCATATGTACTTGTATTTGTCAGTGAAAAAGGAAAACTCTATTGACTACACGCAGTCTTATTCTACAATTTTGTATTAACTTAAACAAGGTGATAAGCAGTTTGAAATCTACCCCATTGATTATTCTATGCTAATTTCATTTATTCCATCAGCACTTTCATTCACTGGTTAAATATCTCTGCACAACAGAGAGAAATTCCATATTTGTTCTCCATATGCAATGTAAAGAGAGATGACAGGATTTTATATTAAAGGAGATCTCCATCAAAGAAAAAGGAAGGGGAGGTCAATATTTATCTTAACTTCAATATATGTATCTCTTTCGTCCTGCTCCACTTTCTTAGACCTCTACTGAAATCAACACCTTTGATAGATGTCACCTCTAGATCTATAAGCGTTAATATGTTAATTATTTCTGAGCATACTCTGCTCATTGTCTTTGTATCAATATTGTTTTATGCTTCTTTCTGAAATATGCATATACATAACTATCCTTGTCAACTTGCATATGTTGGGAAACTGATCTTTATGGCTGTTATATACAATTTTCCAGAGCTCACATATATTATCTTCTGGAAAAATCTGCTCCAAAATAAGATTGTTCACTAACATAAACTTCCTTTGTTAAATCAGTAGTTTCCTACCTAATATGCCAAATTTCTTATCTGTTTTATAATGATGTATTATGGTGTTTAGTCCATCAATGCTTGTGCAGACAGATATTAAAATAAATATCTTTACTTATTAATTTCTTTTTGTATACTTATTTTATTTATCTTAATCCTGTTATGGATACACGTCTACGATTTTGTAGCATATGATCCAAAGGGCAAATGTAATTAATAAAAAAATGATGATTGCATTATACCTTTAAATTGTCTGTATTTTAATTAGGCTCAGTATTCTGCCCTTTGTATCTTTAATTTAAATTTAGAAACACCACTGAAAGGGTCATGCAGTCTATTGTTTTTTCGCCCATATAGCGTGTACATCTGCCTAGTATTTAACACCATTTCAGGTTTAAAGTCACTCACTGGTATCTCCATTAACACTTTCCCATCCCCAATAATCTGATATACTTCATAACTTAAAAAATGAATGTCGTCATCACTATCATCAGCAAGTATTGCTGAACGAAATCATAATGAACCATGCTGGGAAGCAGACATTTTGGGTTTACTGAGGTAGCCCGTATTTTAAAAAGGCATTTGTAAAACGTCTTTATGAATGGTTTCAAACTACATCGTAATGCTTAATCCTGGCATGTTTTGCTACTCAAATTGAGTTTCACAGCCATTCATGTTGTGTGATGAACCCAGATGTGAAACAGTTGCTATCTGAAAAAACAGATGTCGCAGCAAGAATGGTTAAATAAAAATTGTGTAATTCACCGAGCACATTTTCAGATGTGGGGCTTTCAAACAATTTGTGGGAGTTCTCATGTTTCACTGTTCTCCAAGCACGCGAATTCGTACATATTTTGCACGATTCGAACAATGGCACACCCTGACAGCATCTCTGCATAAGTACTTGACATATCTAAAGGCTTTGCCGCGAAGACTTTGTTGCTCTGCCAATACTTCCTGTTTGTCATGCAGAGAAAAAGCTACATTGTTTTCTGATTGGTGGTTATTGTTTAACCTGCACCGGAACAAGCAATAACCACAAATGTGAATTCAATGTAACATATTTCACCGCATAGCTTTCAAATTGACCAAATGAGTCAAGATACAATTCAAAGTAGAAACTTTGCGTGAAAGTGGATATTAATTGATGAGTAAAGAACTTCATTATACATGTGAAACACGTTTAGAATGTATGCTTAATATACTTATGCGTTAAGATAATTAGCATGGAATGGGAGGTTGGGGGGCAGATTACAAACCATGCTAATTTGTGTTAATTTGTAGACAGTAAATGGGTATTCTCAAATAGTCTTTTTCGGTTTTATTTATAAACATGAGTGCACGTGACTGCAAATGCTGTTTCAGATGGATTATAAATGTTACAGAATAACAAGGCAACTAATAACTGTTCACGATTGCTGAATGCTAAAATAATATGTATATGGTAATTATCATTTTGTATCAATTATCCATCTCTTGTATCGATATATTTATCGTTTCAGCAAAAGTATCCATTAATCGATATATCAATGAATCGTTTCACCCCTATATATCACACACAAAGACCTGCACATGCAAATGGAACTGAAGCATTAGTATTGATATTTATGAAGTAGGCAGCAACATATCCATTATGATATAATTTTACTTGTAGGAAAAGGACCAATGACATTCTATAAAGGTAACATTAATAAAGGGTCACGTGTATGACTATGAATTAAGTGCTAAGAGTAGATAATATAGAAACTGACCTGTATGCATCCAGACATTGTGAACATTATACTGCAATATTAAATAAGATTTTTATATAATGCACCAGACATGCACTTATTAATATGCTTTCAGTAATATGAGAGGAGACAACTGCGACCTGGCCATGTATGTACCAAAAGTACCAACACATCAAAATTATACAATGCCGATACACAGGTATAACTAATAATTTTTTATCTGTAAATTAGTGCAGCCAGACAGCCTAATAAAGGCAATGAAGTGTCAATATAGAATATCAATTCTCAACACTATATGTGGGATTGTTAAATAATGGCCTGTACAGGTAAGTTCAGTGAAGCTTAATGCACAGGCACTAAGATTGCAGCAGTATAGGAACTTACTTATATTTATTGTTTGATTAATTCAATCATAATCTTGCTCTCAACAAAATTCAATGCCTCCTTAGTGTCAAACCACGCATGCTTACAGAACTGGAAAGCAGCAACAAAAGGAATCAGAAATGTGAATGTGGTCTATAAAACAAGGGTCATAATACAGTCAATTTTTAAGTTGAAATTGATTCAAGTTTTAAAATGCTTACTAACAAATCGTTGCTTTTTCCACATGAATTTCTAAATAGGTTACCAAGCAGTAATGATATTCATGACCAACATGTATACAACGATGCAACATGCCAACAAAGCAGAACATGACAGGGGCACAACAACTTAATTTTCTACTCACCTATAAATGGCAAATGCTGAAGCATAATATACACAAATATCTGCACAATGTACTTCATTGTTCAAGCAGTAATCTCTGAAAAAAAAGAAAATTAAAGCTGAATGCTGATGGTCCGATCTAGAAGTGTGTTTGAGTCAAAGATTGCTCAAACCAGCAAAATACCAGTAATGTGCTATATTCAAAGAACCAAAAAGTTAAATTAGATGCATTTTAAATGTTAAATGCCTTTATATATGCACTTATTAAACTGTATGAATAACTGTATGAATAACCCAAGTTGAGCACATAAGTACAGGATGACAAAATTAAACAGTGTTTAATTGTGTCAGACTGTACTTCTGTAATCAACTTTAGATAAGTATGCTAAAAGCAACAATTTAAATTTAACTCTATTCTTTGTAAATTACAAAGCCTTCCAATCTCCCCTTTTATAGCACCCCATCACTAAATTTATTAATGGTGATCCAGAAGGTACCATAAAAGGAAGCCACAAAATTAAATATAAAATGCACTGGAATATATTGTTACATACGTAAATCATTCTTCATACTGACACACCATTTAAAACAGTGCATTGTTATATCGTAATCCACTTAAGCTGACATCTGGGCTGTAATGACTCAAACAGTCATGCTACAAGACAAGCTACAATCAATCATCCCCTTAATTCATTCAGCCCCAATCCGCCTGTAAGCGTGATGAGGCTGTACCATATTTCCTAGCTCTGCTGCATCAAGGTCACTTAAAATACACCAACGTGGATAATAGTACCAAAAAAAGCAGACAAATATAGCTCTACAATGATACCAAAATACAAAATACAGAGGGAAAAACCTAATTTTTGGACCCGTTTTTACACCCAAAATTCACTCGTGGCTGTAATCCGATTTTGTGTCCGAATTTTAGACCTTTTGGCCTCAGATCTAAGGCACACCGTTCTGAACTGCACACACACAGGTGAACCTTTGCAAAAGCTAGGATAAGGTGGGAATTTCGAATGAAGAGTGGTCTCCATACGAAATGATGGGTCCATTCAATGATGGTTCCATTAAAGTCAATATTTTAACCTTCTGCCCATGCGCAAACAAAATAACCACTGGAAAATGATTTTTCTAATACAACTAGGCTTTAGGCTAATGGATAATCTCTTGAAAGTCGAAGTATTAGGATGTATTCAGAAATAGCCCCCAAAATGTCTTTCCAACTCGCATTTCAGGCAAAAATGACAAAAACCTCCAGAGCCAAATGAGATCAGGCAGGAGCAGGAATGGCTACAATACACCAAAATAAACTATTTGTTTTTTAAATGAACCCAAACAAATATAATTTTGCTGAAACTTCAAAGAAAACTGATTACCTTTCAATCATCGATCGTTCTGTATTAATATTAAGCAAGTGAAAAAAATGTAAATCTCAATGTTCTATAATTATTTGATGTTGCCACCAGAAAAACAAATTTGCATTTGATTGTCTTCCAAAGAAGTCCTTTAGAGGTACATGCACCCTTCATCAAAGCAAGCCAGTACTTAACACATAATGGATTGTACTACACAAATATAAGTTGTCAATTTGTATGTGCATTTCAGACAAGTTTTGTCCTCATTTAATCAAATGATTTTTGTTGCTGCTTTTATTATCCCTACACTGTTCAGCCATTTTGTTTGTACATGCATTATTTCCTTCAGTTGACTTGGATGGATATAACATGGTTCGGTCCTTAATACTGTCTTGTTTTATATACCCCTAACAATTGTGTTATAGCAGGGTCACACTGCATTATACAAAAATGAAAGTCAAAGACAACTAAGAAGTTACAACAATTCTCCATCTCACCTCTGTCTGCGTGGGTTCGATTCTCGGGTTCGGCCAATGTAGGTATGTAAGAAAGCTTGCCAGCAGCTTCTTGGGGTTCGGTGGTTCTTTCCGTGATTTTCCCGGGTTTTTCCTCCACCATTTATACTGGCTGCCATGCATAGCCTATCTTACACTAATAAATGGCATTAAACCATACAAGAACAAAATACATTCTCAATAGATTTACATTGCCATTCTTTAAGTTTGTGTGCAGACAGAAGAAATCAAGGAAGAGATAATTTTTCTCCAAATGAATTTATTTAACAAGCTCATTCCATTTATTCTTTATGCAACACGCTGTTATTCTTTGCAGGCGAACGCTTCAACACAAGTAAAATTAAAACATAATGAATACACTATGTTCAATATTTCATTAAATTCTTGACCAACATAAATAGCGCTTATTGTTACTGAATGTATGATTATGTCATTCGTTAAAAGAATTTATGTTTCTTATGTTGTTTATTACAATTAGACCCAGCATGTACTTTTTGTCAGTTCATGAGTAGCCTTGCATTTGATACTGAAGTAAGTAGGCAAGGAAGGAAAAGCACACATTTAATATTCATTCTGTAGATGAAAATTGGAAGTTTTGATGATTATTACGCTATCATTTCCTCAACAAACAAACAATTTAAGTTTAGCAACATTTGTTAGAAAGCACAAGATAAGGTATTATGATGTGGTGTCAATAAAAATGCACTAAATGTCACCCCACCCCCAATCTCAAATAGCTTTAAAATGACAGAGAAGAATGAATACTGTGATGGCAACAAAAACTATTCAGCTGTGATTTGGAACTCGAAGACAATGTGACACATTGTTCTGCTGATGATGTATAAGCATATTATGTTCATGAAAAGGCTTTTAAATTAGAGAAAGGGGAGAAAAAGTAGATAGCAACATAATCTGGTAACTAACACACTTTTTGATGATGTGCAAGTATACCATGCCTCATTCCTTAACCTCATTTGACTTTAAAGTTATGTCGCAGAAAGAAAAGTGTGATGGAAAATTTAGAATACTTAACAGATCTTGACCTTGACCCCAATGTACTCATTGACACATCTTCAAGTGATGATGTACAAGTCTACAAAGTTTAATTACTTAATCTCAAATGGTTTTGATGTTATACAACTGAAGGGAAAGTGATGGAAACACGAAACACTGACACATGATCCTTGATCTTGACGATCGCACCTCTATGTGAAATGCAACACACCGTTGAGTGACATTGACGATCGCACCTCTATGTGAAATGCAACACACCGTTCAGTGACAATGAACAAGTCCACCAACTTTCATCATCATCATCATTATCATCATCATCATCATCATCATCATCATCATCATCATCATCATCCATTAATTTCTAACACTTGAAAGCTACTGAATATAACCAAATGCGTGATGTTAAACATAACATATGAAATCCTAACAGTGACATTGAAAAAAAGATCCCCAAGTAGTACATAACACGCCTTCTAGTGATGCTGCCATCTAAAATGTAAAATACTAATTTCATGACCTTGACGATAATACCCCCAATGCTGTACATAGCACATATTCTGGCAATGATGCATAATACATATACCAAGTTTCATCCCTTCATCCCTTATATAGCGTAAGCTAAAGTACCAAAAAATACAGTCTTGACCATGACCTTGAAGATGGACAACCCAAAGGTGTGTGTGAGTGTGTGTGTCTGTGTGTGTGTGTGTGTGTGTGTGTGATCAGGATTTTTAACGTAGCTTTAAAGAAAATCAGTCATATCGCTACAATTTATGCAGTGTGGCAGTTTATGGTGTTGTCTAGCGCTGGGGCATCATTCCGCAGACATGTACCTTTATGACCCATATAGTCACATTATCCTGACACCAGGCCGACCAGTCCTAACACTAACCTCTTTATGCTGAGCGCCAAGTGAAGCAGCTAGTAGTACCATTTTTCTAAGTCTCTCAAATGGGTAGCTGACATATCTTCTAGTAACGATGAATATGTAAACCAAATATACTTCTATAATCTCAAATGGCTTTGACGTTATAGAGCAGAAGTTAAAGTGGAAAAGGAAATAAAAAACATCGGGACTATTAGGTCCCATTCGTTTCTTTGAAATTATAGGAAATAACTAAAGGGAAAGAAACATCCTAGAACATAATCCTTTTTGCAGTAATTAGGAAATGGAACAGCTGGTACATTTTACAACTGAGCTAAGCAAATTCAAATTTGGGTACACTTATGTAAAAAGAAGTTTAAACAAGTTCAAACAGAAAAGCAACTACCTTGTAGCAGCACATACATAACAATAAGTAAAGGTAATACAATGATATATATATATATATATATATATATATATATATATATATATATATATATATATATATATATATATATATATATATGTATATATATATATATATATAACTCCTCTAGTGCTATGTAACACTCCTGTCAGACTCAACTGACAAACAAATTACAAATGATAATAAATCGTATATTACTGCTTATATAATACTGATACGGAAGTATTTTCAGCATCAGTAATATTAAGTTATGAGACACACCTTCTAGTGATGTTAGTAATATTAAGTTATGTGACACACCTTCTAGTGATGTTAGTAATATTAAGCAATTATAGACAAAATGATGTCCTGTAGGGAGTCCAGGGATTTACAAATCCATTTGCCCAACTCACAGGACAAGCTAACATTTGCTTCTGGCAAGCTCAAGTTCCCAAATAACTTGTCCATGGACAAGTACAAAAAATCGAGTTGGGGTTTGTAAGTGTTATGTTACTAACTAAAGCCAGTCTTGACAAATAAAGAATAAATATTGGTATTCTACATGGTCATTACATTTTTGTCATAATATTTGTATGTACCTGGGATTAGCAAACGTTCAGATTCGTAACCGTGTTGTTTGTTAGCTGGCAGAGTATCAATATTGTTTTCATGCATGTTGCTGTCAAATAGGTGAGTACGGATTTAATATATTTCATTGATAGGTTTATGTGGAGATTAAAAACACTCATAACAATTAACTGACAAGAGTTCATTCAAAGCATGATTGATGACCTGAAAATTTAACACCATCATGTGGCCTTTATAATCTGTTTTTTATGTGGTAATTAGCATGAGACCTGAAAGTAAATACAGCTTGGCAAATATTAAATGGATAAGACTATATGTTCTCAGTCTCAAAATTTGGCTTATTAAAGATTTTGGGCATGTCGGTGTATTCAAGGTGGTTCGCTGATAACTGGAAGACGAAGCAGACAAGTGAATGAACATAACATGCCCCAGAAAAGCATCAGAGTGAAATCATACATTTTGTGACAATTTCAGTGCTGGACTTAATCTTACCTTGTTTTTCAGGGGGCCCCGATTGTCCTAGTGGTCTAAAGCACTCATCATTACGGATCACTGCCGTCTCACCTATCTGCATGGGTTCAAGTCTCGGATTCGGCTAATGTGGTTATGTGAGAAAGCTTGCCATTAGCTTCTCTTGGGTCGATGGTTCTGTCCAGGATTTACCCGGGTTTTTCCTCCACCACTGATACTGACCGCCATGTATAGCCTATCGTATCTGCAGATGTCAAGGCAGATTTTCAAGACAGCCTGCAGTCTAGACTTGAAGAACCTAATTTTCCGTCTAATATATGTCCGAAAGAGACTTGGAATCGTATCAAGGCTGCCATTCTGCAAACCTCAGATGAAATTCTTATATTCACCACTAAGAAAAACAAAGACTTGCTTGATAAAAAAACAGGAAATCCAAAAACTGCTTGCCCAAAAGAGATCAGCATACCAAGCCCACCTTGCTCAACCATCCTGGCCAAAGAAGAAATCAGCCTTCGGCCTTATATGCAGCCCCGTCTAGTGCATGCTCTAGGACATACAAAATGAATGGTGGACAAAGCTTGCCGAAAGAACCCAGCTGTACGCTGACATTGGTGACTACAAGTTGTTCTATGAAGCGTTGAAAGGCCTATGTAGTGCAGATGACCAAGAGCTACTCACAGACACGGACTCTATCCTAAACCGTTGTTTAGAGCCCTTCCACACCCTCTTCAGCACTAGCTGCATAGTCCAGGAAGCAGCTATTGACCGCATCCCAGAACAGCCGCCAAAGATGGAACTCGATGAAGCAACCACACTGCAAGAGACTGTAAAAGGCAATAGAACATCTGAAGACTGGAAAGGCTGCAGGAAAATATGGTATCCCCACCAGATATATGGAGGAGAGGAGGCCCAGCATTGCACATTAAACTCCACGAGTTATACATTTGCTGCTGGGAGCGAGGGTAACTTACACAAGATCTCCGAGATCCAGTCATGTTCGTCCTGAGAGAGATCCAAGTGAAATGAGGAGAAAAAATCAAAGGACTGTACAAATATTTGTAGACCTAACAAAGGCATTTTACACGGTCAGCAGAACTAGTTCAAACTACACTCACACTGGAACAAAGGTCAGTCATTTACTCGACATTCTACCGCCGCCCTCCTTATAGAAAAACGAAGCTGACTAAATCTCTCTTTTCGGAGCAGTTTCCAAATCTCCTGGACTACGAAAAATCCATACGTTGCAACCTAATTATTCTTGGAGATTTAAACTTTCACTTTGACTGTCCTGGAAACCCATACACATCAAAACTCCTAGATTCCATTCACGTTTTCAACCTCAAACAGTCAGTTAGCCAACCCGCCCATAGACAAGGTCACATTTTAGACTGGATTCTTCATAGACCTGAAGATAATATTCTGCAGTCTTCTCTGGTGTCCCATTTAACTTGCATCAGATCACCTTTGCATCATGTGCCATCTCGATGTATCAGTCCCCAACCCTCCACCTTAATTTGCTACTAAGAGAAACCTCCGCATGATAAATATAACCCAACTAATGCATGACATCCAAGCAAACATAACAACTGTGTTACCTTCTACAGCAGAACCATTTGATAACTCTTGCATTCATTACTTGGCAAACATGACCCAACACCAAGTGCAGAGTATCAATTCAAAAGTGTTCTATGTGGTATAGCAGTATGAGGGACCAGCTTCGCACTACTAAAAGTGAATGCCGTAAGGCTGAGAGGCTTTGGTTTTCCACCAGACGCATTATTCATAAGCAAATCTATGAAGCTGCTAAGAAGAATGTCACATCGTCCATGCAGCGAAATCAGCCCACTACAATACTAAGATCACTGAGAGTTCCAGTCACAACGAGCTCTTCAAGATTACTAACACACTAATGTCAAGGAACAAATGTACACCAGTTCCAGCTCCCTTCTCTCCAGCCGATAGTCTGGACCTGTTTGAAATATTATTCCGTGACAAAGTACAAAACATTAGAGATAAACTTGACAACACAATTTCAGTTGACTCATCATCGCCATGCAGTTGCGATGCATACTTTTAGCTGCAACATTTAGCAGCATTTTGACCTGTCTCTATGAGCTTAGTACATGCTGTAATGATGAAGAGTGCTCCAAAGTCATTTTAACATGAGCCGATTCCGACATCACTGCTGTTTGAGTGCTTAGATCCAATATTGCCTTCATTAGCTGATGTTATCAATACCCTTCTAAAAGTAGTCAATGAGCGCCTCTCTGCTTTGGATAGTGAACATATTACAGTCATCACTCTCCTTAACGTGTCTGCAGCATTTGACACAATAGACTATGATATATTACAGCAGATGAAAGATGACGAAACTGAAGCCGTTCTGATTATAGCACAAATACGTTCTCATTTAATACTTTACCTCAAACACTAAGTATCAGCAACACCAACATTGATATCACACAGTCATTAAGAAGCCTAGGTGTTACTCTCAAAAGTACCCTCTCTTTGCACGAACATTTCATAAACATATGCAAGGATGTATAAATGGAGCTGAGATGCGTCAGCTCCATCCACAATTTTCTTTCAGTTGATGTCACTAAAACACTTGTATGTTAATTACTCCTTCAAGACTGGACTGCTGTATATCAGTTCTGTCCGGTTCATCATAGTATCTACTAGAAACTTCATGAAATTCAAAACACAGCAGCTCGAATCATCTTTAGAGTACCATAAACCGAGCACACACACACCTTGCTCTGTACCCGACACTGGCTACGCATTCGATCCAGAATTAAACACAAAACGTGTTCTCTATGCTACATTTCGTTGACTGGCTCCAGTCCAACACACAAAATCACCTCACCCATGTGAACACACCAGCAATATACTTAAGCTCATCTTCCAACACATGTATTCTAATTATTCCTATATCAAAATGAAGTCATATGGACGACGTTCTTTTGCATACCAGGGCCCAGCAACGTGGAACGAATTGCCCACTGAACTTAGACACAAAGTTAATGTGTTCCCATTCAAGAGTGCTCTTAAAACTCATCTATTTTGACTGCATGAACAGACTTAAAAACAATGTTTCCTTACTAAAATTATTTTCAGCATGTTTTTGTTTTCTAATTTGATGGTGTTTGTTTTCGTAACCATATCATTATATATGTTTTTAGGTGTTATCTAATGTTGTAAAGCACTTACAGCTTATAAAGATTAGTTGCAATACAAAGTCCTCATTATTATTATTATTATTATTATTATTATTATTATTATTATTATCATTATTATTATTAGTAGTAGTATTGTTATTAGTATTATTATTATTATTATTATTACTATTATAAAAGAAAACCAGAGGATGCCATATTTATTTGATTACTTAGGCAAGGAAAGATCAAACTACATCATACAAGCTCTGTCGTTTTACATGTATACATGTTTCTTCTGTATTTATTAACCATGATGATTGTGTATTGAGTATAGTTTATAAAAGTGTATATTCATTAGGAATATGAACTTGAAATAGGACTGTGTACATAAACTAAAACAAAATGATGTTATATTTATTTAATTGTTATATGAAGGGAAATATCAAACTACAGCATGATAGATCTGTGGTTTTACATGAATTTGTGTAAGAATAAATATATATACGTTCTTTTCCCCATCATACCATTTATGTCTGAACACTGTAATCTTGAATGTATTAACCGTGATGATTGTATATTGTGTATATTTGATAATAATGTACAGTGATTATGTAGATGGCCTGTAACTAGAAATGTGTATAAACTAGAATCTGAGGATGCCATAATTATTTGACTGCATGTAAGTTTTATATGTATGGTTATTTTCTGCATCATTACACATTCTGTACACTAGTTTTGACAGTCATCAATCTTAGTGTATTGTACACTGTTTTTTTATCATTTTGACCTTTGTACATTATTTAATTTGTTAATTGTAAATCTTACTGGACCATCGTTTCGCAATGAGCGTCCATTATTGACTAATTGGCCCCTTATTTCGTCATATTCTGTTTTGACAATTTAAGACTCAGATTCGGTAATATAAAAAATGCAGTTAGGTTTTCTGTAGCCTGTTTTGGTGATCAAGACATGTTTGGTGATTTGAATTCAATTTTGCTGAATTCAAAATCCGTTGTGGTAATTTCCTACGCCATGTTTGATTTTCAGTGATTCAGACACTATTTATGCATTTCTATAAATCCATTTGGATTATGTTTCGGTAGTTCTAACTCCATTTCTATGATGCTAAAGTTCGTTCAGGTGATTCAGACGGTTTCAGTGTTTAATAACATTGTTTTGGTGATTTGGATTCATTGTTAGCAATTTCCAACTCCATTTTGGTGAGTCAGACTCCAATGCATTTTTGCATACATACATACTTTTCTAGATATTATCTTTGACAAATTTAAGCTCTGATTCAGTCCAGCCTGGTAATTCATCAAGATTTCATCACATTCGCGACATCAGTAAATAATTTTATATTACCATAGAAAAGAACGTAAAAAACATTATCACAGTCTATCTGATATTTACATATCAAACTACACATTGAGGTGTCATGTGACCACATTATTTGAAATAATGCTATATTTTAAACAGGGACATCACTACATATGTTTAAACTTGACCTACTTTTTACATTTAACACTATCTCAGTTTCAAAATTAGTTGACATATTGAATAGGACAGAAAAAAGGGAAAATACAATTAAAAGTAACATGAACATTTATGTCCATTTGAAGCATTTTCAAAAGTGGGAGGATTACCTTCAAATTCGGTGTATAAAACTTGATATCGATTTAATGTCCCCATTAAATGAGTTACATTTAACACCTTTTTCAGTAAGGGAACAGAATGGTCATGCTTCTTACGGCCAAGAAATGCACAACGTCGGATCAGTAAGCGTGCCTTGTCCTTGGCAAAAACTTCAACAGGAATTTAATTAGTAATGCTTGGTATTCTAACAATAGGAAATCTAACAATAGGAAGTCTGTGATCGTATAACATATTATACATCATTTCAAATCAGTTGACATTTTGAGAGATGCTGGACCCATGAAGTCTGGACAGGGTGTATGCCTTTTAATATAAGCCAGTTAAATATGCATGATAGCCACACACAAGTAACTGATTCAGACCTACTTGAGCCCTATGATGCATGATATAGTGGGGTCTACTCTAAGCTGAGGTTGTGTGAAGCAAGAGGTGGATTAGTCACACTGTGTTACATGTCATGCTGTATTCCATGGACATTCAGTCTTAACATCGCAAGTCAAATGGGAAGGATGGTCGTCACATTGACAAGTCATTACATAGGAATCTACATGAATGTGGTGTACCGTACCTTGATATTCGAAATATATCGGCATTTCATATGGAAGTTAATGGAATTTCAAGAAACCGTCGAGTTCAGAAGGAGAGTGGAACAACCTCTGGATACATATTTTCAAAGAATGCGACTTTTGAACTGTGAATGTTGAACACTGAACTGTGAATTTTGAAATTTTAAACAAAACATCTGGTTAAATGGACCACACACATTTGTATTAAACGCATTATCACATTATGGTGAATGCAGTGCTATAATCTTTGTATATGATAACACCAGTATCATATACCATATCATAATATCATCAGGTGAGTTTTCTATAATTTAAGGGAGTGCCTAGCTACAGCTTTGATTTCAGTATCTTGCTTATGCATAATGATAAGGTGTAATTAAAACTCTGCAGGAACACTAACGCTACGTGTAAAGCGACAAACATTGTATCTGGTTTTAAGACTTGTTAGAGAGTTCGTGTTTTTTGTTTCCATTTGGTTATAGTATTAATATATTTGGTTAGGGTGTATAAAGACTATCATACTTTATTATCATAAACGTTTCATTCACATACACTGTGTTCAGTGTTTTCCCTTAATCAATACCTATTCGGTTTCAATCTTGTTACAGGGCACATTTATCCAGTGTTTGTGTATATGTTCATCCCAATATGCACACACAGCGCGAGTCTTATGTAAATATGTTTCTGCAGATAGGATTTACAGTCCAGACAGAAAAGATGAACTAATTTTTTAAGCAACTTTAATATGTCTAGGAAACTAGATCACAACATCATTCTGGTAAGCAACAACATCTATCCTTTAGTCCACTTTGATGGCAATACGATAGGAGGTATTGAGATTACAGTTCAGAAACAATTTTAACCATTACTTTTGGGTTCTCAATAAAACATGGAAAGTCTTTGGTGCACAGCCCGTGCTCATCCGAAATCCACCCATAGTGCAACAAGTTCAACGGTAACAAGTGAAGCAGTATAGCAGTTATAGCATGGACAAAGAAGGCGGATAGATTGCACACATATGGACAAAGTAAATCACATATACTGCAAACTTGTTGATATGAAAGTATGAAAAGGAAATATTGAACTGGCAATAACTCGTTAATTATGACTGTTAAACATGAATTTCGCCTTTAAAAAAATAAGTGATTTTTATAATATTAATAAAAAATATTTTTAACAAAATCAATTATAAAAGTCAGAAAATGCAAGTGACGTGCAGGTAAAACTAGGTTCGGCCATTTAATGGAGGGCAGGTGGATTTTTAAAATTAAAATTCTGGGCCGCAAATAATTATAACAAATAATCTTAATCTAATTTATAAACAACAAATGCTTGTTACATTTGTTATAATAGTTGGGAAGAAAAAACTATCTCAAGGTAAAGAAAAATAATTCTGGTTTGAAAGAATATTAAAGCCCTCCGCCAATTTTTTAAGAAATAAAGTGATACAACTTTTAAAACAATAAAGTTTACCTTAAATTGCCGTTATATATATATATATATATATATATATATATATATATATATATATATATATATATACTATTATTTAAGGTGGGTCGTGGGCAGTTTTGTCGTCCTCAGACGGTTTCGTGGGCAGATAAAAGTTCGTGGGCAGATTTCCATCTGCACACGAAGCACGTCGTCCTTTTCTGCACTCTTGCCACAAATATCAATAAAATAAATGCATATTTACGCTGCTGAATGTTAAATATTCGATAAATATTCATCTGCAAAATAAATAATTGCCTTTTTACCTATTTATTTCCATTTTTTCATTAATGAATTGAATTGAATAGCACAACTTGAGTTACCTCCCATTATGTACTAGTATATATTGCACCTTAAAAATAGATTGACCCGGAAGTAGTATGTTTCAAATTTACTGCCCATGATGACAGGGGGTCGTTACAAAGAAAATCAAGGGATGGGGTTCTAACTTGTAACAATATAATATGTTAATAGTGTTACAGGTTAGAACCCAAATCTGTTGATTTTCTTTGTAACGAGCCACTGTGTCCGTGATTATTATTGTGAGAGATCAAAACTGCCCGGGAACCAGGATGTGGAGTGA
Source organism: Sinohyriopsis cumingii (assembly GCA_028554795.2). Taxonomy (NCBI): domain Eukaryota; kingdom Metazoa; phylum Mollusca; class Bivalvia; order Unionida; family Unionidae; genus Sinohyriopsis; species Sinohyriopsis cumingii. The sequence goes on from CM068838.1 coordinate 99,228,178, forward strand.
ATAATCTGCCAATGTCGCCAACAAGCACCATACATATATACTATTTATTTTGATATCTAAGAAGTTTTCAATAATGCTAATTAGTAACATTATAATGAGTGAGCTGTTATATGTCTTTCGAAATACCTCTATTCACTATTGCTGGTCTTGAGCCCAAACTAAGAGGATTGTGGCTGTCATTAGAAATACAAGTGATACCATTTATTTAAATCCAGGCTTAGTAAGTTCATAACTTCACTTAAGTTCATATTATATGCTGCTGCATTTTCTTCTCTCAGTCTACCATTAACAACGACAACAAAAGAAAAATGGTGTTTACTCAGAATTTGTTCCTATATTTATCAAAAAATTTGTTTTCGAACAGATATTTTGTTGGAAAAGCTGAAAGAATAAAATTGGGGGAAAATCATGATGGTATAATAATACAATTGTTTACTTATAATAAAAGAATACTGGATTTAGTGTACAACATCCTTGCAATAATTAAATGTCATTGTGAATATGCAGAACCCCAATTCTTTAATGTACATGTACTGTTTAAGGTACAAAACTGTTTTGCATACTTCATAACTTATTTCTCTAATAGTGCAAATAATAGGAGACAGAAGACATTTAGAAAGAATTAATTTGTCAAAATAAGTTAAATATCAAGATTAGTTTAATGGACGTTTGAAAATTTACTATTAAAGTAAAATTGCCTATTTTTGAGAGAAAAATCCTAATAGTAATACACGTAATTTTATTTAAATTAGCAGTAATGTAGAGGATGCTGATTTATTTATGAAATATACCATAAACGTGTGTTTCATGTTCATTACTCCAAAGTAAAATACCCAAGAACCACCTCAGAAAATCAGTAATGACATATTCACGTAAAACACAAAACACAATTCTAAAAAAGTGATGGAGATGCAGTTATCAGCTGTGAGTCACATAGCTAACACATGTTGAGTAGCAGACTGGATGATTGGTATGGAACGAATTGTATTTGCCTTGTCAGAATAGTTGGTAAAGATTTTAAGAGGACTTCCTGGTTGGAAAAAAGTGAATTGGAGAAATGTATTATTTTTTTCATCGTATGTGTCCTTGTTTCACTTCATTAATAATAATGATATGACTTTTGACAAATCTTTTTGTCCGAGTGACTCAATGCTGATAAGTGTAAAAAAATGTCGAGGCTGCGACAGATGTGTCCTCTGTAGAAATGGGTGTTTATTAAACTAGGTCAAAATTAGGTAGTGTAAAAATAGGAAGTGGAACAATACACAATATGGAAAACGCTCGCTGTGGAAGACATTGGGCGGACATACAGACACATCAAGATGTATTTAATAAGATTCATACACATATTATATACTGTTGTATAGCTCTCCTTGTATGCTTCAGATTTATACTATAAACATTGAAGTTTGTGATACCGAGACAAACGGCAATGGAAGATGCACGTATCAAGGTTATGAAGATTATTAAATTCACAAGCGATACAGAGTCAAATATACCAAAACTTTCATATTGCATTTTCTTATATTTCTACTATCACAGATCGATTTAGACTGATGCGAAACCTATCAATTTATATCAAATTTGTCAAAATCGGGGTTTATTTACTATTGTTATGAGTTATTCACCTGTATGGAAAACGATCGTATAGGAAGACATTAGGCGAAATGACAGACAAAGGAAGATATACTTAATAAGATACATACACATACTATTTACAGTTGTACGGCTTTAATTATATGCTTTAGATATATAGCAATAGCATCGAAATATGTAGTACGATCGCAAAACGGCAATGGTAGATTCACGTAGCAAGGATATGCAGATCGGTAAAGTCGCACCCGATATTCAGTAAAAGGAACAAAACCTTCTATTTTGCATTTTCACACATGTCTATTGGCACAGATCGATTTAGTATGATTAGAAACATATCAATTAAAATCAAATTTGTCATCTGATATCAAATGTGTCAAAACCGTTGTTTTTGCGATTGTTATGACTTATTCGCCCATATGAAAAACTTTCGTATAGGTCGGATCTAGGCGCACGGACAGACAAATAAAGACGTGCTTATTAAGATATATACACACATTTTATAATATTGTATAGTTTTAATTCTATACTTCAGATCTCTAATATTAGCATCGAAGTATGTGCTACAATCACAAAACGGGAAGGGTGTATTAAAGTAGCAAGCATATGAAGATCGGTAAAGTCGCACCCGATATTCCGTAAAAAGTGGAACTTTTTTATTTTGTATTTTCACACACGTCTATTGGCACAAATCGATTTAGGCAGATGAGAACCTATATATTAATATGAAATTTGTCAAAAGCTGTGTTTGTTTACTATTGGTATAAATTATTCACCTATATGGAAACCGTTCGGATAGGAAGGTCATCGGGTGCACAAACAGACATATGAAACCGTACTTAATAAGATACATACACATATTATTTAATGTTGTACATCTTAAATTATATGCTTCAAATCTATAGTATTAGCATCCAAGTATGTGCTACTATCGCAAAACGGGAAGGGTAGATGAACATATCAAGGATATGAAGATCGGTAAAGTCGCAAGCAATAATGAGTCATAAATACCAACTTTTTTATTATTAATTTTCTCGACTTTTTTTGGCACAGATCGATTTAAACTGATGAGAAACCTATACATTGATATTATATATGTCGAAACATATGGTTGTTTAAGATTGGTACAACTAATTTACCTATATGGAAAATCTTTGTGTTGGAAAGTATTTGGCGCACGGAAAGACAAATGAAGACGTACTTAATAATATATGTAAACATGTTATATGCTGTTGTTTAGCTTTAATTTTATGCTTGAAATCAGTAGTATTAGCATCGAAGTATGTTGTAACCCCCCTCCCCTTAGTACGCTACTGCAAGCAGACTTTGTCAAATGCTAAGAGACACTAATTGCTCGAAAATTATAATTTAAAAAATATTTATGTATTTATGGACTCGTATATTATAACCTTATAATGCGCCTTCATTTTCCATCTGGTAGGTCTCCAGGTCGAGTTGTCATGAAAAACAGGAACCAGTATCGTACATTCTTTACTAAGCGACTTCTCCGATGGTGCAATGTGTCTATAGAGCGTCCGCCTCGGATGCGAGGGGTCGCGTATTCAAACCCCGGCCGAATCATACTAAAGACATAAAAATGGTACTAGCAGCTGCCACTTTTGGTGCCGATCATTAAGAGGTTAGTGTTCGGATTAGTCGGCCTGGTGTCAGGATAGTGTGACTGGGTGGGACAAGTTTGTCTTATGTCCGCTAAAATGCAAAAGCCTACTGAACCAAGTCGAACAGGTTACGTATTATACAACTTATTTTCGAGGTTTCAGCGCCCCCCCCCCCTTAAATGCGTACATATATTATCAGTATACCTCCATGCTCAAGCCTATGCATTTGGGTTAACCCCACCCCTCTATGCGTACATACTAAATGGACGGCCCCTAACCATTCATGAGATGGTATTGATTCAAATTTACGAGTGCGATTGTGATGTACGCATTTCCCTACACAAACACGGGATGGTATTATTCAACCGTACATGTCCACAAAACTATATATATTTATAGATATATGTATACAACCATGGTACATCAATTAGGTATCTAATTACATAATGACAGTGTAGTGGTTAGCAAATTTGAGAAATATACTTTTTTATTCAGACACCATGCCAAAAGGAAAGAACTAACTTACAGTTTACGCTGAACTAAATTAAATTTACTATTTTTGTTTCCAGCATGGTCGGAATATGTTTACATGTTTCATATTAGGAAACAATTTGCATTATGGCTAAGTATATCTAAGAAGGAAATAAGATGTTCTTACAAACTCTTATTTTGTTGGTGTATTGGTTACCTCTCAACATATGAACCATTCTTTGCCATCTCACGATTATAATCCGTATGTACTTAAGCGTTGTCTCATTTGTAGTGTTAATTTTTAAATGTATACTTTGCTTGTAAAATGATCCCACTTTATATAAATGTACAAACACCGCAATCGTGATGTGCTTACAGGAATACATTCTTCTGAGTTCTGCTGAAGTCAGTTATTCAGTATAATTTGTAAAACGATATGGACTGATTGATAAAAGTGACTGTTTTCTTTACTTTGGTTTGTCGCAATATTTTTCTAACACAGTACTAATATACACTGGTCACACATGACGCCCCAAAGAAGCAGTTGTAGTTAATTCTTTTTTACCTGTAGTAATGGGATTTTTACAATATATGGCTGTGGCAGATGTACGTCGATTATCAGACAATGGTCGGCTTTTGCACTATTCGCTTATTTCCCTACTTCGAGTGCGGACTGATTGACCGTTAAGCAAAATCTCAATTAATCTCTGCGATTTATGTGCAACGTACGATATTGTCCCCAGTGTTTATTTAATTCCATCATCGTTTAACAAAACTTCTTTTCTTATCCTCTCTAAATCAACTTTTGTTGACCAAAGACAATACATTTTATAAGCAAGGCAGAACGCAAAATCACATTACCCATCCACGAGTACAATGAAAATATGTAAACAAAAATAGTTAATAAAATTCCAAGGTATGTATAATATTGTAATATATTTTGGAGTATGCGCATATGTTTACCGCTCTCCATTTTAAGGATTCCTTATATACTTGCTTGAATATGGGAAGTCGGTGCTGGGATTATAGTCTTTAGACCAAAATAATTAGCCAATTACTAGGGGCAAACGTTACGGAGTGAAGTGTAAGTGAGTTTCAAGATGACATGGTTTACTTTTGGTGAATTCAGGTAAGAGCCGCATGAGTATCCCTGTCACTCAGTAGTCCCTATTCAAATCTAATTGCGTGAATTGATCGTGTGACTCCAGGTGCAGTATTTATGACTGGAGATTGGTAAATTATACAATGGAATCAACAGAAAAGGACTGTTCCGCCGTCGGCGGGCGCCATTTATTGTTGCTGTGGTGGTAAACATGTTACAAAGTTACAGGCGAAATGAAGCTAAAAATCATGATTTAAAAGGCCTAAGGTGGCGTAGTAAAAACGGTTCCCTGTATTAGGTTGTTGAGTTGTATAGTTTCACGGCGTGAAATACTGGCGGTAAGTTACGGAAAGTTAACGAAGAGAAGCTTTGCAGTTGTGACATTGACATACAATTGGGAAGTTGGGATTTGTGGTCATGTATTAATAAGAGTAACATTACTGATAGATTGGACGCGTTGGACTTTCCAGTTTGCAGAAGTAGTTGTACAGGATTCCTTTGAATCGGGGAAACCTATGACTCGTAGCGGGATTCGCGCAAGGGCTTGACATCGCTCGGTCAAGAAACCCATTTGGTTGATACAATATTTCTTGCGTGAGCATAATGCAAATATGTATATTGGCTTGCACTGTTTTCAGCTATGATGTACGATGTTAAGATCTCAGTCGGTCAGGATATTCTTTAACAACGGTATCTTTTATCCTAACACGTCTTTCAATACGGTACCATTTACCCCTTGCAATAAAGTATATCAGTTGGAGGTTGAGGATGAACTAATCGATATTGAATTTCTCTAAGTACTGTTTGGTCAATGTTCGGATCTCATTATCTTGTTATTGCAAAAAATATATATTGGTTATAATCAATTACACCTTTAGTTTTATGATTATTTAGACATTCTATATAAATCCAGCATGATATCAGTTAATATTTCGACGATATTGTTATCTGTGACCAGTACATTTGAACATGTATGATTATAAACAGTAAAATTAGGCATTTAAACTGTAGGAAAAAAAAATTCTACTGAAAAATGTTTCATCAGCATAAAAAACTAAGGCTTGTCAAATCCGAGACTAGCAATATTTTATAGTACCTATATTTGCTCTTTTCAGGCCAAGTTCTCACGTTATGGCTTGTTTTAGTAGATTGCTTGTTTTTGTGTGGGGTTTTTTTTTTGGTGCTCCCACACAAAATGCGCATGCGCGGAATTTATTTTCCGTTGCCATGACGTATAAAAGTTACCGGCCATGCACCAACATTTTTCTTTATACATCAGATTTGCATAACATGATTAAAAGTAGTTATACTTGAACAAAAAGAACCAAAAAAAACCTATAAAGTGTACAGAAAAAATAATTTAATTTCTCGAAATAAAAGTATACATCACTGTTACTTAGATACGATTTTCCACCTATAGAGGACGCCAGCAGGAAATGACGTACATTTATCCCCACAAGACGAAGTACTGGGGGGGGGGGGCCGGCACCAGACAGACCCCCCACCCCACTTTTCCAAAAAATTATAGTGTTTTATGTGTATTTATCCCCCCCTCCCATGTGTTGTATGTTTTACATTATGCAAAAGAATTTAGGTCAAAAAAATTTAATTCTCCTTTTTAACGGGGTATTTCTTTTAAAACCTAGTTTTATCTATAGGGTTGTTTTTCCGAATAGGTTTCCATCTTTCCATCACCTGACTTTAAATCCCTTCCCTATACTCTTGGTTGACCTTGGCTAGAGGTCGCCTATATCCCGTGTGTGCTATATATATATATATATATATATGCTATAGTTTGTGTATGCTATATTTTGCTTCCATGTTGGGATAGCCTTTATTTTTTCCCAAATCTCCCCAGTAATCTTAGGACCTTATAATCGGATCAAGAAAAGGTTTATTTTTATTTATTTAATATATTTTTGAATTTTGGCTAAGTAACGGTGTATTATAATTTAATTAAGAAAAAAAAAACTTAATGTGTTCTGTGTGCAAATATATTGTGTCATTATTCACATATTGGATTTGTAAATTGAAATCCGCTGTACTCGAGTTGGAGTCCATACACTTTTTTATTTGCTTGTATTTCTCCCACCTAGAGTTAGGCCGTCTCAAATTATTTATTGGATTTCTGCCAAAATCTCTAAAAATGGTTGTTCTTCCCACACACACACACACACACACACACACACACACATACACAGTGGGGATTTACCGTGCAGTGCGAGAGCTGCACATTTTGAGCAAATAGAATTAGAAGAGAGACTTATTAGATCCTTTGTTTTCGTGTATGTATGTAAAGTTTCCTATATGAGGTGTTTTTCCCGACTCTTTCATAGCCCCATGACGTCATTATCTCGTACTTTTCCCATATAGTTTCTCTGTCCCGATAATTAGGATTTGTGATAGTTTACGTAATATAATTAAAGTCTATTTAATTATTTAATTTTAATTGTAATGGATAATAAAAAGAAACTGAAGCTGTTTAGGAAAATTTATAAGAAATTAAAAGGGTGGCGGCTACAGCAGATTCCAATCCGAGGTGGGGTATGAGGGCAAGGGTTCACTTTGTGATGGTCCCCTTTAAGGGGAGATTATCCATTGCCCCATCTCCCTCCCCTTCTTTTCACCCTTTGCAGCCCCGTCCCTCCCATTCACAAATCTTCCTAGAAGTTCTTTTTTCTAATTAATTTGAAAGGATTACAAAAAAAATTTGCCTATTCATTTTTTTTATGTTCATGACTTGGTCACACGCCATCATGGTTTTAGTTATGTTATCTGTTATTTTTCCTATTAAAGTTTTGTTAAAGTTGCCGTCTTGATATAAAACTTGGTTTCTTCTGTATTTTTATTTCTTGGATATCTCCATAATTAATTGTATCCTGTCTTGTTTCCTAAACTCGCACTGTGCCATCGCATGATATTTTGTGAAGTTCGCACATTTGCACATGAGATAATTTACATGTATGCATATGTCGTGTAGATATTTGAATATCAAGCTTTGTATTTTTGGAGAGCCGATGTTGGTCCAGTACCTCTAAGGTCTGTCCCAATTAACCGAGATATTTCCTCCTCTACTTTATTTTTAATTTTAGAGGTCAAATTTTCCCTTATCCAATTATATGTTTCCTTAGTTTCAATTCCCCAAAGTTCCTCATTTTCCCTATATTTACATAAAAGTTCCTTTATACTTCTAAAGGTCCTTGTTGTTTCTAGTCTTTTTACCAGTTTATTATTTTTGTAGATGTCACTTATGTTTTTCATGCTAAAACCAAACCAGTAAATGTATAAAGCTTCCTAAGGGGTTTTGGGTTGGATATTTACTTCTTTTACATTATAAATTAAATACTAGAAAGGAGGCCTAACTCGAATCGGGAGAAACACAAATAAATAAAGAAAGAAAGTGCGGACCCTGACTCGAATACAGCCTACCTCATTTTGAAAATAGACTTTAATGTGAGAAACACCACACCATAGTCAATCACATAAAACAAAAGGTTTTATTTTAATTTCAAATGGTAGTATACCGTTCATCTCGCCGGAATTCTAAATTGCAAATTAATTCAAAAGCAACTAAATTTATACCAGGACAAACAAATAAATTTGAAAAGTCCATAGAAAAATATATATTAAGACAACAGAGACAAATTTGACATAGTATTGCTGTCCCTACACACAGACTATATAGCATACACACACCATAGCATTGATACACATAGCATACACGGAACATAGAAAATTCTTGACAAAGATCACTAAAAATCAAGGATATGAAATCTGAAAATGGGAATAAGACCCATGTTTCAGACTACTACCCTTTAGAAAACACTAGGACTAATTATAAACTAAAAGTTTGATCAAAATTCCTTTTTTAAACTTTAAACAAGCACACACATCTTGGGGTATACAAGAGTACATGAAAACACTTTATTTTTTGTGGGGGGGGGGGTCATCTGTCTGGTGCCCCCCCCCCCCCCATGATACTTTCGTAACTCATACTACCGAAAGATTATCATTTGCACTCACATTGTATGTTCTTTAAAATAATGATTTTTTTTTTTATTTGCGAGATATCGTCGTATAGTTAACCTGGATACAATATAATCTTGGTCCGTTTGCACCTTGAAACTTATCATGCGTGAATGGCAGGCGCCTTCAAGCAACCTGGTGATATTTTCGTCTCTTTTGCGATATTTTTTTTATCTGACATTAGCGATACACACACAGTAAGGATGCATACGCATGCCGGCATCCGCTAGATTTACGGAGTTCGTTGATATATTTTGTTCTGTAAATTTCGCATGATGAAAAAAGAAGGAATACATTATAACAATGCAAGGTTAGTTTCTTTTATTTTATTTTCAATCAAGTGTTTGTTTATTGTACCGTGCCGGGGCGGGGTGGGATGGGGGGGGGGGGGGCACAAATTCAACACAAAATTAGTTCCTTTCTTATCTGCATGGAATAATGGAGCAAATATGATTGACGATATTGACTAGTAATAACAAGCTTTCAATTTACACGCGCACACACGAAGACAACTTGAAAAATAGAAACAAACAATAAAATTAACTGGTAACTTCGCACTTGCTCAAGGCTTTGTAGTTACAATGGGGGGTGGTCTGTGCTATTATCTGGTTAGGCATGACTATTTCGCAGAAATACAAACAAATCTTTTGAGATGAGCATAAAATACAATTATTTCTTTTCCTCCATACATTTACGATGCTCTCAAAGGACCCACATATTTAGGTAAAAGTATGACCGTTACCAGGCGTTACCGAGTTGAAAATATGCCGAGTAAACTTACGAATTACGCCACGTACAATGTATAAACAACACTTGGCAACTTTTAATGATAAAAGATGGTGTTTTTATTTATTTACTTATGTATTTAGTTATCAGAACTCTTTCAGAATAACAATGTAACTGCCGATTATACAGCTCGCCTCTAAGAAGATTTTCGTAGTTTCCAACTGCCATGCATAAAATAAGTTTATGCCAAAGTGATCGTGACCTACAAAATGTTGGCCATTGTCACAGGGCATACAATTCATAAAACAATAAAGAACATTCCTTTTTGTTCTACCAAAGCAGCGGAACCATAATGAGTTGATAAAACACAAGGATATTTGTTGTTATTTTGCAAACCATTGCTAATAAAATCAGCTTCAGAAACTATTATTATTGTCCGCCCTAGAGGAAAGATTTTACAAGGTGGAAATCACTGACTGTCAGTATCCCTGGAATGACAACCAGTATGACAACTATAACTAGTTTGTGCATCAGTAAATAATCTTGAGTAGCCACTGCACCTGAAATGCGTGCAGTCCATTCATCGAATACCTCCTATTCATTCATTGTATAATACACATTTTACTTACTAAGAATACCCTATCACAGTATAAATGTTTAGTCATAAATCGGGAAAGTTTACAACTGTATATGCATATTTATTTCTATTTTAACCGTACTGTCATAAAGGTACTTCTGTGGAGGCTAGTGTGTATATGTCATGATGAAAGCTTATGTCATTAATAGTTTTCTTTCTTTGCTCTTTACAAAAGATCAAAATAATAAGACTTTCGTTCATCTTTTGTTAGATTTCATATTTTCTTGAGAATTTTTTTAAAAATGTATCTGGAAAGTAAACATAAAAAATACGATAATTTAAAAAATGAAATTTGGGTCTCCATCTAAAGAATTTATATATTCTTAGTTACTACTCAGTAATTTTTAATTATTCATAAATGATTGTAAGATAAATTAGTTTTACAATGTAAAAGTGCGAGTTTGCTCCATTTACAGAAGGGTTTACTTGCTATTCTCTTTGTATAATTCTCCCAGCTTTAAACTACAGATACAGAACATTACATAAGACAGCGAATTTCAGTCTTAGCCTAAAGCTCGAGGCTGGAGAAGAGGTCACTAAATTACCGTTTCCATAGTTACACACTGGTCAGATAGAGCAGTCTCCCGCAGGTATCATTCCCTATAGATGAATTAGAGGCCAAGTAAACTGCCTTCATTTCATGAGCTATACTAGTGTAGTATAGATGAAATAAGTTTTAAATTGCAAAAGTTGTCTCTTTTGTAACCAAAGTGCAAATCAATAAAGAAATATAATGACATGTAAAATTACATGAACAGCAATGAAGGATCTTTTCACGAGAGTCGCAAAAGATTGAAACTATTTAACGAATTTCATAAATTTCATTTTAAATAATCTTAAATGTAAGATTATGTTATGTGTATCACATGACAGAAATGATATTCAATAAAAAGCATAAAAATAGGTTACATAATTGACTTTAAATTACATTCGTCATTACACCTTCAATTCATATGTCGTCATGCCGGCATTTGCTGAGTTATTGGGTGTTATTAAACGTATCATATAGTTACGTATGATACTGGAAAATATCATATGGGTATATTAATCTTAAGAGGAGCAACATTGGCTCAGTGGTTAGCGTCTCAGACCTGCGACCGAAAGGATGCAGGTTCAACCCCTGCCATCGGATCAAATCCTCGACCTTATTGGAAAATAATGAGATAACAAGTACATTCTACAAAGACATGGAACCTATTACCTCCACTGAAACGTACGAAATGATCATCTAAATTTGCAACAAGTGATCAGGAGAAGTGCGACCTGTTGAACTCGGAAGTTTGATATGTTACACGTTTAAAAAATTATGATAAACAGTTACCGCATTTTGAAGTTAGAAATGAAACTTTTATTTCTGCCATCATTATATATAAACAAGAAATTATAGATGTAGTAACTAGTCTTGACCTAAACAAAACCGCTGGAACCAATCCAATAAGTAATAAACTTGTACAAGTATAGTTGAAGAAATGTATGTTCCATTGCAAATACATTTAAATAAATCACTCCCAGCCAGCGTGTTCCTAACACAGTGCAAGCTAGCGTATGACATACCGATGTATAAGAAAGGAGATAAAACACTACCGTCTAAATGCAGACTAATTGTTGACTTCAGCTAAATTATATACACTATTCATAAGTCCAACCTTAGAATATACTTCTGGAGTCTGGGATAATTGTTCTATTGAAGATTCGGAAAGATCAGAATAAAGGGGGGAAAATCAGATGGAAGATGCACGGATCGTTCCAGATCTATACCCATTAATTCTTCTAGATAGTCTCTTTATGCCGAAACTGCTTGGTTTGCACAACGAAGGAAAAGGAAGAGATTATGCATTATGTATTCGATTATAAATACTCAAGTACCTAACTATTTAAACGAACTTCTTCCACAAAGGAGATATGAGGCATCTAATTATCGTCTACGTTACTCTCAAAGTATCACACCAATCTCAACCAAACTTTATATTTTCACACGACCTTTTACCATATACGATTCGTCTTTAGAACTCTCTGCCTGATGATATCCGAAATCCTCCAAATCTTTCTATTTTTAAGAAACGTTTCTCTAATTTAACTAACGTGTCATCACACAAGCAGAAAGACATCTTATTGTAGGTGAGTAGTCACGTCACTTTTCAATGATAAATCTAGACTTAACCAAGAAGTGTATTGAAAGGTAGAGCGAAAGAGCTGGGATCTTTGGCATTAGGTAAGGGGCAATAGACAAAGTGTTCAACTTCTTCATTATCATAAGCACATGCACACGTGAAAGAGTTAACTAAATTCACCATGTAAAGGTCGGATTTCAGGAGACTACCTGCTTGTCAAAGTTTAGTATGTAGGATATTAAGGTGACATTTGTCAGTAGCGTAATTTTAGCGTGATGACCCGTTAGTTGAATTAGAAAAACGTTTCTTAAAAACAGAAAGATTTGGAGGATTGGAAACCTATAAACTGATATCAAATGTGTTAACATCGGTGGTTCTTTACAATTGGCATGACTTATTTGGTTATATACAAACCATCAAAAAACGGCAAGGGTAGAAGCGGGTAGCAAAGATATGAAGATCGGTAAGTCGCAAGCAATACCGAGACAAAAAGGCAACTTTCAAGGTAGCATTTTCATACATTTATATTGACACGGGTCGTTTTAGACTAATGAGAAACCAATAACTGGATATCAAATAGGTCCAAATCTTTGTAGCTTTTTTTACGATTAACATGACATATTTAGCCTTATAGAAAACGATCATATTGCAAGGATATAGGCGCACGGACAGAGAAATGAAGATGTACTTAATAAGATACATACACATAATTTTTACTGTTTTATTGCTCAAGTATATGCTTCATATCACTAGTATCAGCATCGATGTATGTGATACCATCGCAAAACAGCAATACTAGAGGCACGTAACAAGGATATGAAGATTGGTAATGGTAAAGTCGCAAAGGATACTGGGTAAAATATATAAACTTTTCTAGGTTGCATTTTCACACATTTCTGTAGGCATAGATCAATTTAGACTGATGAGAAACCTACCAAATAATACCAGATTTGTCAAAATCTGTGTGTGCTTACGATTGGTATGACTTATTCGACTCTAAGATAAACGTTCGTGTTGTAAAGATCTAGGAGCACTAACATTCAAATGATTATCATCGAATTATATGGTACCATCTCAAAGCGGCAAGGGTAGAGGCACGTAATATCGCAAGCGACACCAAGTAAAAAATATCAACTTTTTTACTTGCATTTTCACACATTTATATATTTCACAGATCAATTTAGACTGATGAGAAACCTATCAATTGATATCAAATTCGTCTAAATCGCGTTTTTAAAAAATTACTAATGTTATAACTTATTTGCCTATATGGAAAACGCTCATTGAGGAAGACATTGAGCGGACATACAGACACACAAAGATGTACTTTATAAGATGCATACACATATTATATATTGTTGTATAGCTTTCCTTATATGTTTGAGATCTATAATATTAAAATTGAAATATGTGGTACCGTGGCAAACTGCAATGGTAGAGGCACGTATCAAGGATATGAAGATCGTTAAAGTCGCAACCGATATCGAGTCAAAAATACAAACTATTTTATTTTCATTTTCACACATTTCTCTTGGCACAGATCGATTTAGACTGACGAGAAACCTAACAATTGATATCAAATTTTGCTAAATCGGTGTTTATTACTATTGTAATGACTTATTCACCTGTTTGTTAAACGATCGTATAGAAGACATTAGGAGAAAAGACAGACAAATGAAGACGTACTTAATAAGATACATAAACATATTATTTACTGTTGTGCAGCTTTAATTATATGCTTCAAATCTATAGTATTAGCATCCAAGTAGGTGCTACCATCCCTAAACGGGAAGGATGGAAGCATCAAGGATACGAAGATCGGTAAAGTCGCAAGCGACAATGAGTCACAAATAGCAACTTTTTTATTATTCATTTTCACACATTTTTTTTAATTATTTTTTTTTTTTTTTTGTTTTTTGTTGCACAGATCGATTTAAACTGATGAGAAACCTATAAATTGATATCATATATGTCGAAATCGGTGGTTGTTTACGATTGGTACAACTTATTTACCTATATGGAACATGTTCGTGTAGGAAGGCATTTTGGCGCACGGAAAGACAAATGAAGACGTATTTAATAAGATATATAAACATGTTATGCTGTTGTTTAGTTTTAATTTTATGCTTCAAATCAGTAGTCAGCATCGAAGTATGTTGTAAACTCCCCCTCCCCTTAGTATGCAACTGCAAGCACACTTTGTCAAATGCTAAAAGGCACTAACTTTCTTGAAAATTATAATAATCAAAAAAATTCAGGATTCGTATATTATAACGTTATAATGCGCTTTCATTTTCCGTCAGGTGGGTCTCCAGGTCGAGTTGTTATGAACAACAGGAAACAGTATCGTACATTCTTTGCTAAGCGATCGCTCAGGTGGTGCAGTGTCTGTACAGAGCGTCCGCCTTGGATGCGAGAGGTCGCGGATTCAAACCCCTGCCGAATCACACTAAAGACATAAAAATGGTACTAGCAGCTGCCTCTTTTGGCTCCCATCATTAAGATATTGGTGTGAGGATAATATGATTGGGTGGGACAAAATGCTGTATGTTTGTGGCATGATGCCACATTGCTAGACATCATTGTAAACTGTCACAATGCAGACATGGTAGCGATATGATTGCATTTTTTTTAAAGCTACGTTAAAAATTACACACACACACACACACACACACACACACACACACACTTTGCTTGGTTATTTGCTATTTGAAGAGATGGAATATTGTTCATATTTCAACCGCTTTTTATTAATGATCATCGATGTGACCAACATATACGATAATAATACTCCCGATGATGATGATGATGGTTGTTGTTCTGATTTCTGTATTACTACTGCTCCATGGGTATATTATATATCGAACTTGAAAACAGAAGCACTACCAGCAATAAAGCAGCTTTGAAAACAAATCGCACTTAATCGATATCAATATATATTGACATCAAAATGAACGTCAAATGCTCTGTGCAACTGTATCGAAATGAACTATTACATGCTGGGTTTTTTTCTTTTTTTTTTTTTTGGACAGTTTTAGACCGAAAAAAGTAGTACTTCAAGGCTCTGTCTATGGTATAAATATGTTCATGTACACTATCCATTGTAACTTTAAGTGTATAGACTGCAAATACGATGAAGCACAAATCGAGGACGTCGAGTGTTAGCATTGGAACAATGTTACTACTTCGGTCGAGAAGGATAACGACCTATATATGTATTCCTGCCCACTACCATGTAGGATGTATCAAACTGTATATTACTCAAGCGCTCTTTGTCGAGCGTGCTGGTGTGTGTGTACAAAAAAAAAATGGAATATAATAACTTTAACTGAAATATATACAATTAAATTCTATATAAAAGTGATGCGGCACCTGGGAGTAAAGCAAAAATGGAAGAAACAAATTTCCGGATCGCTACTATCAACAGCAATGGGATAGACAAAGCGAAAGCAGACAAAGTAGCCAAAGAAACAAACTTTGATGTAATAATCATACAAGAAACACACTATAGAATTAAGCCAGAGTTCAAAACTTTAGTAGAAGACAAACTTAACGCAATAAAGATATGCAACAATTTTGCAAATAATGATATTAGAGTTGGTTGCAACAATAATATTTTTAAAAAGCTGGGAAAGGTTTGAGGAGGGGGGGAATTTTTTAAGGGACGGTTGCTACGTGTTAAAATGTTTAATTGGCATATTATAAATGTGTACATGCCAGCTAATAGAAATAAGAAACTAATTTTAAAGAAAACTTATACACCTACCTACAACAATATTCGATGGAAAATCTAATCATAAGGGGAGATTTCAACTGGGTAACTATAAATTAAACCAGTCTAGCAGGATTGATAAATTTTACGGAAATTTTTATGATCCATTAATATATATTAATACTGCAATAACCAACCAAAAGCTATCAGACCATTTCATGCTCACTATTGACCTAAAAATGAAAAAAATAGAAAAATGTGGGCCAGGACTATGGAAACTAAATAATAAAATTTTAAATGACAAAGAATATGTCGAAATAATAATTAAAAAAAGAAATTGAAACCGTCAAAAATGAAGAAAATATTAATATAATAATTGATTGGGATGTTTTAAAAAACAAAATAAAAGGAATAAATATTCAGTACTCAAATAGAGGGCGGAAAAACCCCAGAAAAAAAAGACAAACACGAACTCAAATTAGAACTAAGCAAAACAACAAACGACGATGGAGAAAGAAAAAAAAAACGATTGAAAGACAAAATTAAAATCGTTGAAGAAGACGAAAATCAGGGGAGAATAATAAGGGCGGGAAAATTTACAGAGATCTACAACGAGGCAAAAAACGTATATAAGCGAGAAGAATTTAGAAAAGGGGGTGATACAATTTTAAACAATATCAAAATAAACAATGTAACCCATACTGTAAAAGAAGATATCCTAAATAATATTTCCAAATATTATAAAGAACTATACACCACACACCACACAGAACATATACTTCAGCACAATCGACAGCTACTTAAAAAATGTCGACTGTGAGATGACATCAGCAGTACATAGAGACCAATGTGATGATGTCATCTCAGATGAACAAATCACAAAAAGTATATCAACACTCACAAAAGTCACCAGGGAAAGATGGACTCATCGTGGAATTCTACCAAAAGTTCCACGGTGAACTGACGCCGATCTTAAACGCTTTGTATAATAATATAGTTTTAAGTAAAAATAAAATGACTAAATCTATGAGGGAGGGAGTTATCACAATTATATACAAAGGGAAAGGGAATAGAGACGAGATTAAAAACTGGAGGCCTATATCACTTTTAAACACGGACTATAAGATTTTAAGTAGGATTTTAACAAATACAGTAAAGGGTAAGATAAACAAGATAATTAATGTAAATCAAACTTGTGGGGGAGGGATATACAAAACAATATTTTAAACATTAAAACTATAATTAACTACATAAATGAAACTGGTATGATGAGTGCTATGGTACTTTTCGACCAGGAGAAAGCTTTCGACTGATTTGAACAAAACTGTATAAAGAATGTTTTTAAAAAAATTGGTTTCGGACCCAATTTCCAAAATGGACCAAAATCCTACACACTGGGATAATTAAACCGGAAATGCACGAAAGAATTTGAAATACAACGATCAGTGATACAAGGATGTCCACTATCAATGCTAGAATACGTAATGGCAATATAAATCCTACGTCACACGATAAGAAACAACCCAGATATGCAAGCAGGGGCGTATTAACCATTAACAGACTAAGCATGTGCATAGGACACCAGGGCCAAAGGGGGCACCACAAAGTTGAGAAAAGGGTGAAAAGAAAGAAAGAAAAAAGAATGAAGATTTGTAAAAAAAAAACTGATACAACTAGTGCAAATTGATCATGATGTTCTGTTTCTTGATCATGGTACACCCTAGGGTTATCTTCTCAGGTGTACGTGGAAAAGAGGGGGGCACCAAGATTTGTCAGTGCTTAGGGCACCAGTGAGCCTTAATCCGCCCCTGATTATACAAGGCATACAAATACCAAACCTAAAAAAGAATTAAAAAATGCTCTAACATGCATATGATTGCAACATCTTTATAAGAGAGGGGAAATGCTATAAGCGTCGGGTTCCAAAATAAACCACAACAAGCACGAAATCTTAAAAATAGTTAACTGGAGGGGCAACCACCCTGGATTATCGCCCCCCCCCCCCTCCCCACACACACACACTTACTGAGAGACACTGTAAAGGCTCTAGGGGTTTACTTTGGTAATAAAAAAAGAAGCTGTAGAAAATTATGAACATATTATCAATAAAATAAGAGAAAATGTGAAAATCTGGCCATGGCGCCATTACCTATCATGGAGCGGGCCCAAGTGGCCAAGACTTATTTATACTCAAATATTAACTACATAATTAAATCCATAGATATGGATAATACAATTTTAAACAAAACAGACAACGAAATAATAGATTATATATGGAATCATAAAATGCATCATGTAAAAAAAGAGACATTATATAGGGCCAAAAGTAGAGGGGGCTTGGGGTTGCCGAGCCCTCTACTACTATAATTAACTAACATAATCAATAGATTAAAAAAAAAATGCACTCAGACCCGGCTACAGCGTGAGAAGCACCGTACATCTACTGGTTCGGCTTCACCTTGAGAAACCGACCAGAGATATACAAAAATAACAAATTAATATAAAAAAATCGAAGTGCTACGCAAACATATGAGAACTAATTTTAAAATATAGAGACAAAACAGATTTATGCAAAATTTAATAAGTAAAAGTCACGCTTGGATTAGGGAGGAGGTAACCAAAAATATAAAATGTAGAGTAGAGCAGGACAACTGAGGGGGTAAATTGGACAAAAAATTGGAAAAATTGGGGAAAATAAGATCTGTCAAAACACAAAGTATAATTTTTAAATACCTGCACAACACCTGGCTAACAGGCGAAGAAACAATCAAACATCGTATACTGAGGATAATGCCGAAATGCCCTTTATGTAAAACAGCGAACTTCACCAAACTACATACGATTGTCCAATGTGATAAAACTAAACATAATAGGATAAAGTTAATAATGAAAATTTGCAAAAAATATAAGTATAACAAAAATAACATTTTATTCATAGATTTAGACTACGAAAACAAAATCGTTCTAAAATGTATCGACTATATAGTAACTACGATGATATCCTGTGGACAGGTGATAAAGATTTTTAAATAAGATACGTGGTAAAAATAAGAATATTAACCACAACAAGAACTCAATACGTCTTACGACGAATAGATACTTACCGTCAGGTTGATATAACGCAATTGATGTTGGAATTGGGGGAGAGAGGGGGAGGGAGGAATAGGTATTACAGACCGAAGGGTCGCGTAGCGCAATTGCGAGCTGATGCCATACCCATACCCCCTCCTCGCACCCCACAACAGCCATATCTCAAAGAAAATTTCAAATTCTATTTCAAATATTTCAAAGAAACCCATATAACTTTTTTTTTAAAGAGAAAAGGGAAGAAAGGAAGAAAGAAAAAATAAAAGAATTTTGTAATTTAATTTTTTTTCTTCTTTCTCTGAAAGAAAATTCTAAAGACATATATAGGAAGGGATACAGGGAAAATATAAGGGGGAAGTAAATGGCGATGACATCATGGGGCTAAGTCACAGGGCTCAGTGAAGTGCATAGGCCCATCATGAGTCTTTGAAAACACCCAATGTAGAACATAAACAGACAAAATAAAGACACAAATACATACTGTATAACACTTAGTTTAAAACCCTACTAACTTCTCCCGCACTGCATGGTTGACCACTATAGAATAATGTGGTCTCATAAATACGTTTGGATCTTTCAATAAAGCATAATCAGATAAACTAAATAAAGTAGGCCTAACGCGACCCAGGAAAAACACATAGAGAATAAAGAAGCGTGAACCTTGGATCGAGCGTAACCTACCTATCAACATCTTTAAAGACTATTATGAGGAACGACACATATTATCACTCGAATAATAAAATAGGAAATTATTTTTTTTAAACAAAATCTAAATAGTACACCATTCCATCGTCAAAATTAGAAAACCATAAAACAAATTAAAAGATACAATATAACATCATAAAGGAAGAAATACAACTGGGAAAGATATTTGATCTATACTTGCTGTCTCAAACATAAAGAAAATATAGCATACACACAATATAACACCATTACATATAGCAAACACTGAGACCTAGGCGACATATAGCAAAGGTTACAAAACATTTCAAGGGAATGAACTTCGAGCAAGGTGAGGGAAACCAGACTCGGACGAACAACCCTTTAGATAACACTATGGAAACATAAATACCCCATCAAAAATTCTAAAAACTAAATTTTTTATAAAAAATTTTGTTTTAATAAAACGTAGAACACATCTGAGGGGGAAATACACAAATATAAAATACTTTTTATTTTTTTTTGGAAATGGGGGCATCTGTCCGTTGCCCCCCCCCACTCCCAAAAAAGTGTGTGTGTGTGTGTGTGTGTGTTATTATACCCATTACATTACTTGCAAAATATATATGGTGCTGACATTTTCGGCAAGAGGGAGACCTACCGATATTCTGCATATAATTATTTTAATGTTTTTCAGAGCGAGAGTATTGGGGCCTGATCTGTTCAATATATTTCTCAACTGATACAGCAGGTATAATCAGAGGCGTAGCTGGGGGGGGGGGGGGGGAGGGGAGTACATATGTCCCCGGGCGCCAAGGTACAGGGGCGCCAGAATGAGGCTTACAACGTTACATTATAATAAGTAAACAAGGGTAATATTCAAAAATGTGATTAAACGGGGAGGGGGCTGGGGCGCCAATTTTATAGTTCGTCCCCGGGCGCAAAATATCATAGCTACGCCTCTGGGTATAATAGAGACCCCCCCCCCCCCCCCCCCCCCGAGTTTGCCACAGAGCGCTCGTGTAATATACGGTTTAATACAAAATACATGATTGTGGGCAGGAATATACAAATTTTGGTCGATATACATGATCGTTGGTATCTATTCAAACCAGGGCCATGAAATACATTAGCAAATTCCTACAGTATTTTAAGGCAGACGATTACGAATTATTTAAACCACGTTTTTCATCTGTCACAGATTTTATAATCATTTTGAAGTGGCTGCTTTATCTCGAGGAAAACGAGCGGTAGGTGTTATACAAAACAAAATCTTAATAGCAATTTGATCACTTTTGCGTCATTTGACAGTAAGAATAGTAATAAATAGAGGATAATTTCTTTTCCTACGTTAGGCCTAATACCTGGTATGTTTTTTAGTGTGGTACACACACAAAAAACAACCCCAAAACAACACTAACAACATTTTAAAAAACCCACAAAAACGAGTGCCGTGCCGAAGCCACGGGCTAAAATGCTTTATTATCATTTTTTTTTATTTATAGCATCAATCACAAATTGAAATATATACAGTATTAGCGTTGGAAAAGAAAGTTTTCTTTTTGTTATATTTTTTTTTTCTCACCCTAGCGAAACACTTTCTGCAAATGACCTTAATAAAGAAAAATAATAAATTAACCTAAACCACTTTGAATGTCGACCGTATCTTTTATTTACACGGCATCATGCGCGGAAGAAAATACCAACTGAACCGGGATTTCAGACAGCAGGTGAATTGGAGTTGATTCATTGAACATCATTAGCAATTGTACAATCAAACAGATGCAACAATGAAAAGTGGAACTATGAAAAATCGAGAATGTTAGATTTGCGAAGGATTTATTCCGAATCATTGTCTGCTAATAGAGAATTCATGTCAGTTGCTGTGTCGGCGATGCCCACAGAGCGCGCCGTCCAAATGTGAAGTTGCGTTTTGCTGACAGACATAACACTGTGCTATAATTTATCTGATGGCATGTAAAGAAGCTGCTTAAATTATAGTATTTAAAAGTTTCTTCATTTTGTAAGAGCTCAAGAAATTAATTCTGGTTTGAAAGACAAGATGACGGTAAAACTCAGAAGACGTAGCTGTACAGTACCGTTGGTGTTGGAGACATCATAATAAAGGTAACTGCGTTAACTTCGCTTTTTGTTTGGTAATTTGTTGGATATTATCTTTTGCTGATCTTCTTTGAGCTTGGAGTAAATTTTACATTCTGAACATTTTTATTTGCACTTATCTGCTTAATATGTATTGCTGGGATATCATATAGAATATGAAGTGGGTATAATGGTACTATATTTTACATATTTGAATGATAAAAGACTGGTAAATGATATAATGATAAACTACAAAATAAATAATTTGCCCATTATCCCAAATATGTTAATTAAAACAAACATTGAATGTAAATTCAGATATAATGAGCAGTTGTAAGAAGTAAGAAATAACATTTTATCCATTGAACCTGTTATGTGTTATCATCATCAGTTTTAAAATAAACACATGGAGACAAGTTTGCTTAAATTCTAAAATTAACACACACACACACACACACACACACACACACACACACATATGGTATTTTAATCTAATACAGAAATGGTGACATTGATATATGCAGACCAATAGTTTTTTTCTTCTACAGATGTAAATTAAAAAGCCTAATTCTGAGAGTTTCACCTACAACATTCATGATGGGAAAGGGCCACTAATTAAGAGCTGACATATGTGGAAGACAAATACCATCCATGTTGAAAAGGGCTAGAGGTAATGTGAGAAAACATAATTTATCAATCTTATTTAACATTATTGTTGATATTTTATCGCAACTGGTCAAAAGGCTAAGTGGGTTTATGTAATGGTCCAGAGTGTGTTATTTATTTCACATCCCCTTGTGTCTTTCAACAGTAAGAAATTAGCTACTTTGGAGTCCATAGTTCTGATCAATTTGTTTATATAAAACTTGGTTTTGGGCTTAAATCAACATCTTGGATAAATCTAATAATGAGCAAAATCCAAGTATATACATGTGATCATGTATAAGATTAGTTGAGTTTTTTAACCAGCCTAAAAGCCATACTTCCACAATATAGGCTAAAATCATTAAGTTGTCCTTGAAGTTTGATGAGTGTTAACCATTAATAATAATAAGGTGATCTTTCATCTGAGTATGTTACCACCGCATGCAATATTTATACATGTAGTGCAGTTTTTACTAAACGTAGAATACATGCTTATATAAATGAGATCTAGATTGAAGAAGTGAAGATGCATACAAATACATGAGGTTATAACCACTACTGCTGATTCAAGTTTGATCATGCTTGGCCATTGGGCTTATATAGTCAAGTTTCACAATGATGCTTATTATGAGTGTGATAAAGGTATGGTAGTGAAGTGACCTTGCATCTGATTGGCAGAGTTTCTTATGATTTGCACAACAGTGTTTATGATCCAATTTAGACCTGACTTGTTTAATTATTTGCTTGTATGTCTGAGGCTATAAGCAAAATCTATGCATATAATGTGGTGGTTCTACATCTCACTAGCCATTCTTGCTACTGCTCTTAAAACTATTTCTCATTAATTTTATCAGACTTGGTGAATAGATTTATCTCATCAAGATATAGCAAAAGAGCAATTTTGTAAAAAAAAATATTCATTCATATTAAACTCAAATTCTGCATCTGATTGGTTGACCTTGCAAATACTATAAGGGCTCAATTTCTGACAAAAAGATTATTTTGATCTAATGTAGCAGAAATGCTTATATGATCAAAACATTGAACATATTTGATGACAAATAAGAAATAGTTTTTCATGCAAATTTGATAAACATTGATAAATCGGTTCATATCATTAAAAGCTTGGAAGAGTTTGATTACATGCGAGACCATCACATATTAATCATTCTTTATTTAGAGAATTATTTTTGTCAGGATTTAGTAAAATATGTAAAATCAATATGGACTGGTTTTGTTATGTACAGCAACACTAGTTGTTTACTGAGTACTGAGGAAATTGGAGTAAGGCAAGGGTACATTGCAGTAGGTAACCTGGTTGACTTGATAACAGGATTTTAACACAAACATTTTTATCAGGAGTCTAGCATACTAACCATTGATTCACTGCAGATCCTGCCCCCATTAGTTACCTTTTAATACATAAAGCATTTGGGTTTTTTATGTCACAAATCCCATAGGGATTAAAATTAACATCATAGGTCTCACTGGATAGTTTCGTATTTTGACATCCCTCTAATTTTTAAGGTAGAAGGCATGAACCTAATTATCACAAGACTAGCATTTATAAATTTACACATAAGCTAAATCTATAATGTGGTTCAGATTTACTTTGAGTTAGGCATGGAAATAGGTTGGCTTGTTGGTGACTGCCTGTCACAGTTAGATGAGCATTGGAGATCATATGCGTAACTTAGTCTGCAAATGAGCTGCCGACTTTTATTTGTGTCTGCTACAGAGGTAAATATAAAAAAATCTTGATGGTAGAGGGGTGATGAAAAGTATGCTAATTTGTTATAGTACTAGTGAACTTTATTCATGCATAAGGCACATACTGATTCTTTTAGTTGCCTTGTCACAGAAAAATATTGAAAATAGCTATTTCTAGTAAAAAATGAATGTAAAATGTACCTGCATCCTTTGACCCTACCAGAACCAAACTAAAAGCTCAAATTTGTGCAACTGCTTTTGCTCATCACAAACATAATTGGGAGTATAACTGCTAACCCTACCCTCTAGCACACATTTCATTCATTCATTGGATTAAAGTCGCGTGCACCTTTCGGTATGTGCGACTGTTTAGTTTGTACACGTTTGTGTACTTTTTGAATTTAGCGATTAACCGCTACTTATACAATGCCCCCAAGCAAGCAAGCCGAAGCCCAGGCGCCCCAAAAGGTCCCGCCCAGGCTCTCGTCGCTGCAACCTTCTCCATCGCTGTACTCCGTTGGTGGTCTGTTTCTGCATCCTGCATCTCCTTCCTCTCTCATTTCAGGCAGTAACCGAAGCACACCAGCAGCAGTATTATTAAATTTTCGTTGCAATCAATGCCCAGTTCCCTATATTTATTGGGCTATTCCTGTACTATCTTGCCAAACATGTGATTGTCACATACGCTTCAGATATTCCTGAGTTGTGAATTTTCCTATCTTTTGTAAGGTCTATTAAATTTTGTGTACTTTGCGTACTTGAATTTTCAGAAAATTTTTTCACATCTAGTAGGCTTTTAGTAGCCCTTTATTTTGTTTTGGAGATCTCAATTTGGTTAAGTATTTCGTACGTGTGGCTTTAAACCAATCAGTGTGTTTCAGGGCCAGTAAGTTGTTGGTCAAAAGAGGGCTTTCGTGGGTCAGAATGAAAGCCCTATGTGGTAAAATTTGTTTGCAAAAAAAAAAAAAAAAAAAAAAAAAAAAGAAAAAAAAGGTGGGTAGGGAGTGTTTATGCTATATGTGTGTGATGTCTATAGACATTTTTGTTCGTTTTTCTGCTTTTTCCACATATCCCGACAACACACATTCACGCTCACTTTCTCATTCACACTTATAAGTAGATGTGTGGGGGGGTGGCCTTATTTCTTTTGTTTGATTTCGGGAAGGCAATTCTTTTCATACTGGGGGGTGGGGGTGGTTTGATTATTTGAGGCATACTCTTTTCATTGTTTCTGCCTTCATTCCCCAAGGTCTGCAAGTGTCCTGTTCTTTCTTCTTTTACTGCCTTAGGACATTTAACTTCATTCTGTGCCTTTTCCTGCTCTTCTTTATTTCAGCTCTTTCTGCCTTATCCCGTGTCCGTTTCTGTTTTGGTCTTCTCGTCCTTTTGATACTGCCATGTTCGCCGTGAGATGTTTTCTTCGAGGGAGGTGGTTTGATTGCCTTTGTTTCCCTTCGCTTTGACCACTTGGCTATTTAGCTGTTATTTTTGTTTAGCTTAGCTATTTGTGATTTATTTTAATGTATATTTTTTTTATTTTTATTTTTTTATATTTTTGGTATTTTGTTTTGATCCTACGGGACCTAGCATGCCATTATAATTCCGAAACAGTGATTTTGTAATATTTTGTCCTTATCTGGTTTTTATTGTTCGGGTTATGATCGGCTGTGCCAGTCTGTGAACCCACGATACCGAGCCGGCCGTCACAATTCCCAAACAGTGATTTGTAATATTTTGACTGGTCTTTGATTTACTTTTTAATATTTTTTTTTTATTTTTTTTTAATTTTTTTCCTTTTGTTCTTTTTTTTTTTTTTTTTTTTGAACCTACGGGGCCTAGCATGCCGTTATAATTCCAAAACAGTGATTTTGTAATATTCGTCCTTATCTGGTTTTTATTGTTCGGGTTATGAGCGGCGGTGTCAGTCTGTGAACCCACTAGCCCGAGCCGGCCGTCACAATTCCCAAACAGTGATTTGTAATATTTTGATTGTTTTTTTTCTTTTTTGGTTCGATCTTTTAGGTTTATTGGTTTTAATTTCTTTACATGGTCTCTCTTTATACCCAACCCTTCATTCGGTTTAGATTTGTCCCCTTTTGCCTATTTTGTTAATGAATGTCATGATGTTATTATAGGTCATTCCTATGTTATTGTTTTTTGCCACAAGTAACTCCGGGTATGTCCACCGTTCTCCTATTTGTTCCTGTTGAGATTTTAGTTCGGCCCTTTCCTGGTTGTATTTGGGGCATATATTTATTAAGTGTGTGATTGTTTCTGGAGTTGGGCAGTAGGGGCAGTTTTCGGTTGGTCCCCTTTTTATGTGTTTCCCTGCGCATCCTGCCAATAGTGTTTTACCTGTTCTTATTCTATTTATTATTGTTATATCGTATGGATTTTTGAAGGTCGGACTTTCGACTTTTCTACTTACTTTTTTCATCATCGTGTGTATTAGACTGTTTGCATCCGATTTTTCCTATAGCTCTTGCCACATGTCATTGATCTTGTTCCGGATAATGCTATTGATTTCAGTGACGCTGTATGCTATATTTTGGGCTTTTGGTTTGTTTGTGGCGTTTTTTGCTTCTGCATCTGCTTTGTCATTGCCTGGGATTAGGATGTGAGAGGGTATCCATACGAATTCAACGTGTTTGTTGTTTTTTTCAATCTCTTTAAGTAGCGATCTTGCATGATTAATCATATTAGGTCTGCTCTTGGATTGGTCCGTTGCTAACGATTGTAGTACACTGTAAGAGTCGCTTAGAATGACTGCCTTAGTTGTGGGGTATGTTTTTATGTATGTTAATGCCATTAGTATTGCCATGAATTCTACCGTGTATATAGCGCATTGGTCTGGGAGTCTTTTTCCAACGGCGACATCTAATTTTGGGATCACTATCCCTGCTGCAGTTTTATTTGGATTTTTGGTTTTTGATCCATCTGTGAAGATTTGCGTGTATGTCTCGTATTTGTTGTCAATGTACGTTAGTATTGATGCTCTTAGTCCTATCGGATCATTTTGTTTTTGTCCTAGTTTACGTAAGCTAAGATCTATTTGTGGTGTGGGACAGGTCCACGGGGGGTCTGGGTAGTACCTTATTTTTTCTGGGTTGATATTTGCGATTTGAAATTTCCTTTTTAATTCTATAATTATTTTCCCACTAGGTATTTTTTTATTTTTTCCTTTTGTATCGAATGGTTTGTCGCATGCTAAGAGGGCTTGTAGCGTGAGGTGGTTGGGTTGGTGTATTGATATTCGAGTCAAGTATCGCAGCATCAATTCCTTCCGCCTTAGGTCTAGCGGGGGTTCTCCTACTATTATTAAGATATCTTGTGTGGGGGTACCATTTAGGACGCCGGTGCATACCCTTAACGCTTTTGATTGGACTGTGTCTAGTTTCTTTAGTAACGTGGCGTTCGCCGCTCCATATACCTGGCAACCGTAGTCCAATTTTGCTCTTATAAGTGCTCTATATAGGGTAACGAGTGTTTTTTGATCAGCCCCCCAATTCACCCCTCTGAGGTTTCTGAGGAGGTTGATGTCTCGTTTGCACTTCGTTACGAGTTCTTGGATATGAGCTGCCCATGTGAGTTCGTGGTTGAATACCATACCTAGGAGTGTCGCTTGTTTTTCGAATTTGATGGGTACCCCCTTTAGGGTTAAGTTTGGAGTGGGTGGGGGGTGGCCACCTCCCGGATTGAAAACTATGCCTACTGTTTTTAGAGGTGACAATTTAAATCCCCATTTATCTGTCCAATTTCCTATATCGTTTAGTCCTTTTTGTAAGTGCTTGGTCGTTTCTCTGCTGGCCAGGTTGCCAGTTTTCCATACGGCGCTGTCATCGGCGAATTGGGATAAGTCAAGGTGGTTGGGTTTTACCGCTGTTTCCAGGTCGTTTATCATTATATTAAATAAAGTTGGGCTGATTACGCTTCCCTGTGGCGTGCCATTTTCCAGTTTGTATTGTTCGGAGTAGTCTTGTCCTAGTCTGACTTGTATCTTTCTATCGGTTAGGAAGTTAGCAATAAATTTGTATATATTGCCAGTTATTCCGTATGGTTTAAGTTTACTTATCAGTCCCTTAGTCCACATTAGATCATATGCTTTTTCCATGTCTAAGAAGATGGCTGTAACATATCTGGATTTTTTAAATTTTTCTCTAGATGCTAATTTGACAGCGGTTTCTAGTCTCATGAGTTGGTCTATTGTGCTTCAGTAGTTGCGAAACCCGCTCTGTGTATTAGCTAGTAGTCCTTTGCTTTCTAAATGGTATTTCAGCCTGTTGTTTACCATAGTTTCCATTATTTTACATATATTGTCTGTTAGTGATATGGGCCTGTATGATTTTATATCGCTTGAGGGTTTTCCAGGCTTAAGAATCGGGACCACTACTGCCTTTTTCCATCTTATAGGTATGGTACCGGTTTCCCATATTTTATTAATGAGGTTAAGTGCAATTGTGACAAGTTTTTTGGGTAGGTTCTTGTACATTTCATACCCCAAAGTATCCTCCCCGGGGGATGTGGTCTTTTTGCCGGCAAGGGCCTTTCTCCATTCAGCTTCTGTAAACGGAAGGTTTAGTGGGCCGTCATTATTTCCTGCTTTCTTTATGTTGTCAGAGTTGCTTTCCTCAAATTGCCTTTTATGATTTTTAAACTTATCCTCTAAGTTGGGATTGCTGCACATGTTGGCGAAATAGTTTGCGAATAATTCTGCCTTATGTTTGTTGTTTTGTCCAGGTATGTTGGGGGTTATTGATTTAGTTTTGCCTCTCATTTTTTTAATTCTTTGCCACACCTCCTTCGATTTTGTGTTAATATCTAGTTTTGAGCAGAATTCTCTCCATGAGTTTTGTTTAGCTATCATAATAGTTTGTTTGGCAGTTTTTTCCTTTTCCTTGTAGTAGTTAAAGTCCCTATTATTTTTAGTTCTTTTGAATTTGTTTAGAGCTCTTTTTTCTCTTTAATTGCTATTTTACATTCATTATTCCACCAGGGCACCGTGGGTTTGGGTGCTACTCCTTTAGTTTTAGGAATTGTTTCTTGGGCCATTGTGTTAATGGTTTCTATTAATTTGTCATTAAAGGTGTCAATGTCCCGGTGATATATGGTTTCTGGGTCGATTGAGTCACCTATCTGTTTGAACCTAATCCAGTTGGCCTGTTCGTATTTCCATCTTGGTGTGAAGGATGCTTTATTTTGAGGTATTCTAATTTGTATTTCTATATTTATAAGGTAATGGTCACTTCCCATAGGGTCGCTTTCATCAACTTGCCAATCAGAAATGCCTGCTAATCTTGGTGTGCATAGAGATAGGTCTATTGCTGATGTGTGGCCTGTTCTGTCATCTATCCGGGTGTGCATTCCGTTGTTTAGAAAAACTAAGTTGCATTTTTGTGCCCATTTTTCTACAATTTTTCCTTTAATGTCCGTCTTTTGACTCCCCCATAGTTCATTGTGCGCATTGAAGTCCCCGCATATTACCACCCATTCTCCACAGTCTTTAATCATTTTGATTGTTTCGTCTGCACTTAAATTGCGCTGCTCATTTGTTTCATAGAGGTTAACGATTAGTACCTGCTTAGTTTGAGCGGTTATTTTGACTATCTGTATTTCGAAGTCATTGGGCGGTCTACTATCTGTTAATTTATGCATTTCTGATGTAATTCCATCTCTAACAAAGGTTGCTAACCCCCCTCCTCTTGCTGTGGGGGATCGATGCTTTAGGTATTTGGTGTTGTAGCCTGTGATGTTTGGGATACGTGAGGTATCATTTAGGTGGGTTTCCTGTATGCATATAACATCTGGTTTTCTTTCCTGTACAAGTATTTTGTTATTTAGTTGGTCAGCGTGGGCCCTAAGGCCGCGTGCATTCCATTGCCATATTTTGATTTCTGCTCTGGAATCCATCTCTAGTGCAAAAAGTCTTAATAGTTTGTTTAATTTACTGTTGTTTTCGTTTTATGCGTGTTTCCTACCAGTGACGGTGCTACCTATTTATTTTGTTTTTGGTATCCTGATTTTTGTTTTGGCCTGCTTATAGTTTACCCCATGGGAGATCATATATTCGACTAATAGGGCTTCTCTAAGAGCCCTGGGGCATTCTGCGTGGTTTGGTTTGTGGTTACCACTACAGTTAGCGCAGTGCTGATTGGTGGCGCTACATGTTTTCCGGTCTGGGTGGTGAAGACCACATTGATTGCACCGGAATAGGTTTCCGCAACTCTTAGAGTAATGCCCCCAATTTTTGCAGTTGCCACAGAACCGTGGTTTGTTTTTGAAAGCAAAAATTTTTTTAGCCTCGAGTTTTTCGGCTATTTTGATAGTTTCTGGGGTGGCGCCCTTAAAAAAGAGTACCACTGCAGTGCTATCCTTTCCCCTCCTTGTTTTTAGGCGGATTGCTTTCTCTACTTCCTGTCCTTTACTCCTTATGTAGTCTACTATTTCATTGGTTTTATTTTGAGTTGATACGTATATGACTCCTTTGTTGTGTGTTTTTGGGGGGTTTGGGTCTATGTGTTGTTTTGTTCTGTTGTGTCTAGTGACCTGAACATTTATTTGGCCTATTCTTTCAATTTCCATTTATTTGGCAATCTGTTGTTCAGTGGTGCATTTGATTATCAGCAAGTCGTCTCTAGTGCTTTTAAGCGTGAATTCTCCTTGGTGATGTTTGTTCAATTGCCATGCTATGGTTTTAAAGGCTAACTTCGTTATTTTGGAATTTACTCCCTTGACGAAGAGAGTCAGTTCAGCGGGGTGTTTCTTGTTTTGGATATTTTGCAGACTGGTCTTTTTTCCCCTGGTGTTTGTCTCTTTAGCTGACTTTGTTTCGTTGTCCATAACCGGCTTGCTGGGTCTTGTATTCTGACAGTTAGTGTGTTCCTTATTCTTTCTAACTGGTATTTGGGATTTGGTTTTCCTATTATTCTTACCTTTTGTTGAGTCGTGTGTGACTGCTTTATTTGTGGTAGGGTGAGGGCGTTCTGTTTCATCTAGTAGGTTCTCAGTTTGAGTCCCCTGGCTGCTAGTGTTTTTAACCAGCGTGGTCTGGGTTGTTTTTGTGCTTGTTGAGTATTGTTCCTCAGTTTGGGTACTCATGTCGGATGTAGTTTTGCGGTTACTCGGTAGATTGTCCACATTCTCGTTTACGCTTGGTGACAGGTAGAGTCTACTCATCGAGTCAGTTGGGGTCGAGTTGAAAATTGGCGTTAAGAACTGTATCTGTCGTTTTTCTCTTAGGGGGGATGAGACTGCTTCGGAGTAAGTTTGCCTTAGTTTATCTGCCTTTAGGTTGACCAGGCAGCTGAGATAACTATTTGATGATGTGACATTAATTTTGTTGTTATCCATCTTGAGTTTCTTTATTTGATGTAAGGTATATATGACGGGATATTTCTTTAGTTTTAATCCTGGGTTTGTTTTGATTTCTTGCAATTTATTTGAGTTTAATTCTAGCTTAAAGCTATCTTAACTATACTTTATTCTACTTAGTACTATGAAAAAGCAACAGCTGTAAGGGGATATGCAAATAGCTTTTATTCTGATTTGTGTAATTAATTATTATATTACTATTATCCAATTTAAACTTATTGAAAATTATTTTCTAGCCAAATGGTCAGAGTAAAAGGTTTTACTTACCCCGATCCAATTTTCTTTTTAAGATCTTTAGAGTTTTTAAATACAGCCTTCTAATTATACAAGTTTCATTACATTGGTCAATAATTAGTCACATGTGATGACACTTGTAACTAATCAAACCACAGCAACTGAGAGCAGACTAAGCACTGATATTTATATGGTACAGTGGCAATATACAGTCTGTCTGCCGCAACACATGAAACAAACTGGACAAATCTGAAAGCCTTGAATTTGACTTTATTTATCTGTATGGTAGAACAGAACCTGAGTTGAAAAGCTTTTAAAGAAAGACCTTGATATCAAACCTAATAATAACTGCAGGAGTTATATTATGGATAATTAACCATTCTCTCAGTTTCAAACTGGGCATTCCATCCCATGGGGTTCTAAATGTAAACCAAGTGTAACTGATATCCTAATGAACTGTAAAGACCATAGCAGCACAACAGCAGGGGACCAGATATGTCCAGATCCAGAAATCATAGACCAGTTTCAAACTGATGATGAACCACATAAAAATTACACATCTGCTAGAACTTATGTTATGAAGATAACTTAAATTGCATTATTATTAATCCTCCTCCTCACATTCATCATAATTGAGATGCATCATATATGTTTTATTGTAAAATAGTTTATGCAACATAATTCAGTGAAGACCTTTGCTGCCAATTTACCAGTGAACCATTTGTTTCAATGAACATATTTTATGTTGTAACAAGGAGCATCATTTAAACATTATGATACACTTATCATACCTGTATATGAAATCTTAATACTAACACTTATAATACTACTAATAAAAACACCTGCATTGATAATTTGATTATGTTCAATTGGACTTGTATCTAAATGATCACCAGCTGTATGAAAAGACATATTTTAATATATAGATATTGGATGGAATACTAGTTACCACAATTGAATAGTCATATGATAAATGATATATTATTTTAAACAATTTATATTTGCAGTGAAACATACTTTTACATTATTTTCACTTAAATTTCATTTATAGAGCAGTATACTCTGCATTCATTAAATTACTGAAATGGTTAATAATACAACAACAAATACTGCAACTTCCAGAATCACAAAAATCAAAAGATATAAACAAAAACTTCCCTACATGTATCAACAGTTGTCACTTAATAGACAGAACTCTGAAGATTTAGAATAGGATGTTAACAAATTAGGTATTCAAGTTAAAAAGAAAAAAATACCAAGTAAGCTTACTACCAAAAAATCAAACAATAACAGTGAATTTTAGTACATTCCCAGGAAACAGAATATATGATTTTTCTTAACTTGATCTGATACATCTTAAATCTATAGAAAATGATTCATATTGTATGACTAAAATATTATGTAAACAAAAATTCCATCACTTTTTGCAGATGCAACATGCATACCCCAACCCATCCTTCTTGTTCATAAAGTATACCAGCATTCCACTATAAGATGGGGAGCTGTAGTGGCTCAGTGGTTAGCTTTCTGGACCTGTGAAATAAGGTAGGTTCAAATTCTACCATCAGACCAACCTGGGTTAGCTACCATGGTGTGTCCTTGGGCAAGGCACTATACTTAAAGTGCCTTGGCACTAAATAACTTACTTGTGTTGGTTTACCATAAAAGGCCAAACCAAACACAAAAAAACAACAACTTTAAAATATGAGTTTTGACAATACTAAGTAATTGAAAATCATACTGAAGAAATGTTTTTGTTAATACAGTTTAATGGATCTAAAAAATCTCTTTCTTCTGCAGGAGTTTAAAATGTTAAATTAAAAAGGTCATGGTACACATTGCTTTGTTCGTACACATCAGGCTCCGTAACCCATATCCAGCTAAAAATTTTAGTAGAGTCTGAATAAAACATATTTTATTCTGGATGATAATATTCTTTCTCCATTCATATATTACACCACCAAGATTGATCCAAATAAGATTACATTTTACTATAACACTGAGGATGAGTATGCCTCTTAACAACTGACAAATGTGGAGAGAATGGAGTTAAACTGAACTTTGATTTCTTTTCAACCATAGCACAAGATGATCATTTATTATGAAAAAACCTGAATAAAGTTGGAGTTCATAACCATGACAGTCTTGATACAATATAAATTCAATATATTATTGTTGTCTTGAGGTATAGTTCTGTATATTACAATCTCACACAAGATCAGGGTATATTTTAGTACCATACAGTTAATTCGGGATTGTATTAATACCTATTCTGGTGAATGAACATTAAATAAGATTTACTATTTTGGAACCAGTTGCAATAAAGTTTACTAAACAAGAGAAAATATGACTTTACTATAATATCTAAAATGTAAAATCTGCAAACAGAATACTTGCTTGACTTTACACTTCAATTATATCATAATATTTATTTGAAATGAATTTATACAAATGGCATTAAATTGGGTTTCAGGCTGGTAATGACAATGGTAGTAGTGAATAGGGACGGTCTAGGGACTAGGGAATTTCCATGTTAAAAAGGGTATATCCACTCTGGGGACTATGTAATTTAACATGGGAGAAAAAAAATATCCATTCTAGGGACAAGGGGAATTTAACATGGGAGAAAGAAAAAAAACTATTCACTCTAGGGACAAGGGAAATTGAATATGGGGAATAAATCGTGGGACTGTCTTGGGACTAGGGGAAATGGAACAGGGTCGGGACCCTATTTTAATAAGGTCCCGACCTGATGGGTCTATGAAAATGGAACAGGCGAAAATTGAAACAGGGAGGGGTCTCTATTTTTTTATTATTTTTTTAAACAAAAAAATAAAAAAAGGGGTAGGCAATTGAAAGTCAAGATCTTTTCGAGAGACAGGAATGGCCCTGAAAAGGGCCTTTGGTTTTATGTTAATATACCCTTAACATAAAGGGCATCTGTGACATCTTCTTCTTGACCTTACGCTGCGCCTGACTGCAGGACCATAGATTAAGACTCTTTTGAGGCATCCTTGATGCTCCACATAAGATTCTTCGCATCCACAGGCTGGTGTCTGTCCTGTGGATAACTGTCCAGTTGGATCGGACATACATTGATATGTCCGTCCGGAACATCATCGAAGACACAAGCGTTGAAGATTGTACATCGGTCCACATGTTGGGGTGCTGAGTAACAGGTGAAGGAATGCAGTGAACTGTACTTATTTATAGGGGGAGGAAGGATTGAAACGGATTGAGTTTGTTGACCAATCCAAACACGCGTTACAAAATTCAGTCAGCCCACGTCCAATCCGAAGAGAGCAGTCTGTGACGTCACATAGTCTATATAGATTCGCTAGCGCCTGTGCGCAGTCAATCTAAGCGACAGTTTTTCAACATGACGGAAACTCAGAAAATGATCAGTTTGGGTGCACTGATGGTGGAGACTACCCAAGGGAACCCAGACTTACTTTCAGTAGAGGTGAATTGGGATTTTGTGGATTTTTTTACCTTGCAAGAATTTGTTCCTGAACCTTCGTCACCTTCTCCTTCATTACCGCACATGGAAAATTTTAGACAGAGACAGAAAGAAGAATTGGAGAAATTCATACAACAGCAAAAGGAAGCGGAACAAGCTTTTCTCCTACAGCAACAGCAGCAAGAAGAAGAGGTAAGAAAAAAACAACAAGAAGAAGACGCAGCAGCAAAGAAACAAGGGTGTCAAAATCAAACGGTCACGGTACTGTTAGACATTTTAGCGGAGTTAAGAAGTCTGAAACAAATGTATCAGACTTCTTTATTACGGCCGAAGAGAATATGACCTTCCCAAGCTAAACACTCCAACCCTGTGACTACGCCTACTGCACCACCCTTAGTGATTTCAACGAAATCATCATCAACAGTACGCAGTCCAGAAGTAGGCCTTGGCCATGGCAAAGGCTTAAGACAGTTAAAGTTGATTGTTTAAACTCAACCCTTACACCAAAAAAGGCCCTTTTCAGGGCCATCCACGTCTCTCGAAAAGAGATAGACTTTCAATTGCCAATAACTAAAAAAAAACCATTTTACCCAATAGTACCTGTCTGTGTATGAGTGTGCGTGAGTGTAGGTTCTTATTTTAAAATCAAAACCCAAAGACACTTACCTTTTATAATTAATTTATTCTTTTATAAATATTTACAATTCACAATTCACAACAGAGCACTTTAAAAAGTTCATAGACTTATTCTGTCTCATTGTTCACTCTCTGTTTTTTTTAATTTCTTCACCGTCATAGTCTTTTCCTCCTCTTCCTCCTCACTTTCTTCCCTTCTTTTCTTCTCCTGTTTCTTTTTCTTCACCTGTCTGTTTTCTTCCTCTTCTTCTTCCTCTTCCTCTGAAGAATCCCTCTCCTCTTCTGACTCCTCTTGTTTCTTTTTTGGGCAGTCTGGTGACCAATGTCCTTTTTCTTGACAATAATAACAGGTATCTTGACTTTTGTCTTTTCTAACCCCTTTTTTTTCTTTTTTGACGGTCTGGACACTCTGAAGACCAGTGCCCTTTCTTCTGACAGATATAGCAAGTATCTTGACTTTTATCTTGAAAGGAAGGAGAGTAGTCCCTCGGCTGGTCTGAAGAGAATTTTCTAATGACCCCTCGCAAAGCTCTGATGAAACGTTCGATCCTGGTAGTCTCTTCCATCGTTGTGCTCAGTTTGAGAGTGAAATGAATAGTGAAAGGACAAGACACATACCCTTTATATACGCTGGTCTGCTATGACTATAAATTAATCCATGGTGTTTAAACTTTAGTCATTTGACTTTTTGCTATCGAGATGAAATGATCCAATTCATTTGAGAAGAAAGAAGAAGAAAGTAAGAGGCAGAAACGTGATCTATCGCCTCGTACTAGGGCTGAAGTCTTGGCACAAATTCATGCCAGTGATTTTGAAGAGGACATGAGTGAACCAGAATCCAAACCCTCTAAACAAAGTTTACCACCCTTAGTCAACCCTGAAAAGTACTATGACATTCGAGAGACGGAAAAGCGTCCCTCTAGAAAATTTAGAACTACGGCTTACAAATACACAGTGAAGTTTAAAGATTTCAAGTCTGAAGTACTGTTAGAGAAAGCAGAAGGGTTCATCACCGACATGTGGGATTCTTTGCTCACCACACTCAAGCGACAATGTCAACCCAAAGAAGATGATCGCTTGAGACTTTCCATACAACATGACGGCTTGAAATCCCCTGTTTGGATCGAGTTTAGCAGCCCTGCAGAATTGACCACTTCCAAAGTCATGGACAAGATTCAACACGTGCAACAATCTAATGACCAGTTTGACATCACTGATGGAAAAGCCACACTGGACATGACCCACGTCTCTCCTCCTCAAGGGACCGGACAATGCAGAAAGACCTTATTGGTCAACAACCTTCGCATTACCAAAACAAGTCTTGTCCAAATTAACAATTTTCAAGACCACATGTGTTTAGCCCGAGCCATCGTGGTGGGATGAACCTATGCCGACAAGAACGACACGGTAGAATGGAAAAGAGCCTGGGAGAACATTCGAAAATCGAACCGAGCCAAACAACGAAATGAAGCAGAACTTCTGTTACAACAAGCATGCCTGTCCAAAGACACATCCTGTGGCATTCCTGAGATGCAAAAATTGCAAGATGCCCTAGCTCCATGATACACCTTGAAAGTGCACCCTCAAGAAGTGTGCGGGTCTCTGTTGTTTCGAGGGAAAGACTTTAAGGATGGAAAATACATTCACCTCTATCATCACGATGACCATTTCGATACCATTACCACTATCACTGGATTCCTGGGATACAAATATTACTGTGAGAAATGTGACTTATGATGGTTATAATAATCGAGAGCAACACAAACATTGTGGATCGAAATGCTCAGGATGTTTGGCCTCTCAACCCTGTCTGAGCGAAGGGCAAGAACCAGTGCATTGTCCTGCTTGTCTGTGCACATTTGTCAGCCCTGCCTGTTACCAACAACATCTGAAGATGCAAAGTTCACAGAAGAAATGTGCTTGTCAACTCCTGAGATTGTGCCCAATGTGTGGACAAGGTCTATGTATCAACAGTACCAAGGCACACGTATGTTCAGGAAAGAAAAAATGTCACATTTGTCACTGCATCGTGGACTTGGAACACCAATGCTACATGCAAAAATACCAATCCCAACCAGAGAAAGAGGATGGTCACAAGAAGAAGAAAGGCAATTTCATCTTTTTCGATTTCGAATGCATGCAAGAGACCGGTATTCACATTCCTAATTTCTGCGTGGCTCATCGAGCGTGCGAGAAGTGATTCAAGAACCTATCTTGAGTTATTGCCCTCACTGCAGTAAGATTCCTGGAGGGCGTGAAAAAATCTTTCAAGGACCGAACACACTAGCCAATTTCACACAATGGGTCTTAGACCCCATCGACAAGACGTGGAGCCAAGAGGACATCGAACATTATTATGGAGATTGTCATCACCATGCCACGGTGATGGCTCACAATTTCTCCGGATACGATGGACAGTTTCTTTTGAGATGTTATACGGAACGTGGCATCGAGCATCCTAAAATTACTTTGAACGGAGCCAAAATCATTTTCATGCAAGTGGGACAAGTGCAGTTTAAAGATTCGATGAGCTACTTAGCCATGCCTTTGAGTCGAATGCCTAAAATGTTTGGAATGACAGAAATGGCTAAAGGGTACTTTCCACACTTTTTCAATACAGAAGCCAATCAACACGCCGTTCTACCCCATTTGCCTCAGGCTCACTATTACGACCCTGACAACATGCGTACCGAACCCTTTCGACTTTCAGGAAGAAATGCTAAAGTATCGTCGTCCCGACATGGACATTTTTCGGCGATGCTGTGGAAAATTTCGAGAACTGTTCATGGAACACGGAGGGGTTGATCATTTAAAAGAGGCTTGCACCATTGCCAAAGCATGTTCCTTAGTCTACCGACAACGATTCATGCTTGAAAACACTGTGGCTGTCATCAGTCCTCAAACGACCAACTATGTCAAACGTCAATACTCGGTCAAAGCCCCATGCTGGTTGCATTACTTGTACGACAAGGAAGACAAATGGATTCAGCATGCCCGCAACGGACAGGGCGAAAAGATCATCGGAATGCATTCGGTCGATGGCTGGGACTTAGAAAACCCCAAGATCATGTACGAGTTTAACGGTTGCTTATTTCACGGATGTCCCGTCTGTTACCCTGACCGCGGCACTAAAAATCAGTTCTTACAACGAACCATGGAAGACTTGTACCAGGCCATTTGTCAGCCACGCCTAAAGTTAGAACAGGAAGGATACCAAGTGGTGGAAATGTGGGAACACAAATACAATCACCGTTTGAACACCGATCCCGAGTTTAAACGCCTCATGGAAAGTTACCAGTTCATGGACCCCCTGAACCCAAGTGATAGTTTGTACGGAGGAAGGACCAATGCCACCTGTTTGCTGTACCAATCTGACGAAGAGAAAGGAGAAGAAATCAGATACTTGGACGTGTGTTCACTGTATCCCTACGTGTGCAAATATTGTTGCTTTCCTGCAGGGCACCCACAATTGTTCACTGAACACATCGACCTAAAAAACATTCGACAATACGAAGGCTTGATCAAGTGCAAAGTTTTGCCTCCCATGAACCTATACCATCCCGTCTTACCTCGCCATTGCCAAGGCAAACTTATGTTTCCTTTGTGCCGTACTTGTGCTGAAACGTGCAACCAAGATCAACCTTGTCATCACACCCAGGAAGAACGGGCCTTGACGGGGACATGGGTCAGCGTAGAATTGTTCAAAGCTCTGAACATGGGATACCAACTGTTAGAAGTGTACGAAATTTGCCACTTTCCCAAGACACAATAATTCCACAAGGGTGACCCCATGCAGAAAGGCATTTTCGCAGACTACGTGGATGCCTTTTTGAAACTGAGCAAGAAGCCAGTGGCTATCTGTCCTGGTGTCACACTCCCGAAGACCAAAAGACATTCAGAGAGAAATTCTGGGCACAAGAAGGCATTACTTTAGATCACATTGAGAAAAACGAAGGCAGGCGATCGTTTGCCAAAGTGATGTTAAATTGCTTGTGGGGTAAAATGGCACAATGACCGTGTTTACCCAAGACGGAGTATTTGACCGAACCTTCCCGCTACTTTCAGATGATTCACGACAAAGCCAAATTCATGAAACACGTGGACGTCGTTCGTGACGATTTGATCTTGGTGAATTATGAAGAAGATCTGAACTTTGTAGAAGATGACCCCTTTGGAAATGTCATCATTGCAGCTTACATGACAGCTCATGCTCGCTTAAAATTGTACGAAGCTTTAGAACTGTTAGGGGAACGTGTCTTGTACTTTGACATGGACAGTTGCATTTATATCGATCACTCGAGTCAACAGCACCCTGACATCGAAGGAGACCGTTTAGGAGCCTGGACAGACAAGCACCCCGATGACAAGATTCTAAGTTTCGTCAGTGGCGGTCCCAAAAATTACGGCTACGAATACTGGGACAAACAAGGAGAAGTGCACACGAAGTGTAAAGTGAAAGGACTTACTCTGAATTATCGTACCAGTCGAGTGGTCAACTTTGGCGTATTGAAAGAAGCCTTGCAGTCTAGAGAAAGTGACCACCTATCAACCCAACAAGATTGTATGTTTACCCACACACCACATCGTCAGTCGACCCTTGGAAAAAGTCTATCAAATCGTGTAGCAGAAGCGAGTGCGGCTTCCCACCCACTTTACTTTGCCGTATGGACATGTCGGTATAAAACATTGGTTGTAAGAGGATAGCCACCCACCAGAAGGATGACTTCGCCACAGCAAGAATCGAGTGAGAAATCCAGTGAGAACTCCAAGTTTAAACCCTACCATTTTCCAGTCTTCTTACCTAACTATTGTGATTGTGCCCGTCGATTGGACACGTTTCAAAAATGGCCTACGGATAGGGAAGGATTACCTTCTTCGTATGTTTTAGCTAGAACAGGATTTGTCTACTTCGGACCTGAGTCAGGATTGGGATACGAAGTACAGTGTTTCGCTTGCGGACTGAAGTTACGAATGGATCTATGTATCTACAAAGATTCAGCTATTCTGGAACATACTCGATGGTCTCCGCACTGCCCTTACCTTTCAATGGCCTTTCCACCCATTAAACTACGGTACAATTATGACGGTACCTTAGAGACGGTACCTTCCAAAACTAGACGTAAACACATTGCATCCTATTTCATTGTTGTTTCTTTTCCACATAATAGCTTATTTTTTATAAAATGTTAAACTTTACTAATCTTTTTTCAAGATCACTTTTGTTTGCAAAAATATATCTTGTCATTTATTGGCATTCTACATTGAATTTTGTAAACTAGCTATAAACCTGACCTAATTACTCAACTTAACTGCTGACAGAAACAGTCTACAGTAAATGTATTTCATTTCTATAGCTCGATGGATAAACATTACATCTTTTAAAGCTGTGCACAGAATAGGCCGACATATCACGAGTCAGGAAAACATGGGGGTGGTATCCCCTGTGTCCAAAATTAATATCATTTTGAATAGAATATTCTAGTGACAATTGCCTCTTTTCAAATGGTAAGCATTGCTTTTTTTTATTTTCGTCAATCTGTCAAATTCGGTATGCATTTTGCTTTAATATTTGAGATGGAAACCTTAGGTGCATAGAAATGTCAGACAGCATTGTACATCATGGATGGTGTCCAACATACTTTTATGATCATAAAACAGAATCCCATTTTTTAGTTATGGCCACTGATTTAAAAAATATTCATCCAAGCTAAATATAATAATAATAATAATGAGGACTTTGTATAGCGCCTAATCTTTAGAAGCTCTAAGCGCTTTGCAACATTAGACAACATAAAAACATACACAATGATATGATTACAAAAACAAACACCATGAAATTAGAAAACATAAAAAACATGCTGAGAATATTTAAGGTAGTTAACATTATTAAGTCATTAAGTTTGTTTTTGTAGTCAGAATAAGTAGTTTTGAGAGCACTCTTGAATGGGATCACTGCGTCTTTGTGTCTAAGTTCAGTGGGCAATTCATTCCATGTTGCTGGGCCCTGGTATGCAAAAGAATGCTGTCCATGTGACTTTGTTTTCATAGTGAGAATAATGAGTATATGATTGTCGGAAGAGGAGTGTAAGTATCTTGCTTGTGTGTACACATAGGTGAGGTCGGATAGGTATGTTGGACTAGAGTCTGTCAGTGAAACGTAGCACAGAGAACTAATGTTGTGTTTGATTCTGGATCGAATGGATAGCCAGTGTTGGGTACAGAGCAGCGGGGAGGTGTGCTCTGATTGTGGTACTCTAAGTATGATCCAAGCAGCTATGTTTTGAACTTTTTGAAGTCTCTGCGGTAGATATTAAGATGAACCAGACAGAATTGAGTTACCATAGTCCAGTCTTGAAAGCAGTAATGAACACACAAGTGTTTTAGTGGCATCAACTGAAAGATATCTGAGAATGGAGCTGATGCGTCTCAGCTCAAGATATGCAGCCTTGCATATGTTCATGACATGTTGGTGCAGTGTGAGAGTACTGTCCAGAGTAACACCTAGGTTTTGTACTGATTGTGTGAATTTAATGTTGGTGTTGCTGATATTTATTGTGTGAGGTAAAGGATGTGAATGAGAAAGTCTTTGTGTTGTAATCAGAATGGCCTCAGTTTTATCATCATTCATCTGCAGCTTGTTACAAGTCATCCATGATTTCACATCAGAAATGCACATCTCTACACCTTGGATGGTAGCATCAACTTCAGTTGGGTGGCTAGATTTGTATATTTGGGTGTCATCAGTGTACAGTTGGTGAGACACTGGATGATGATCTATGACACTTGAGAGCAGCTGAGTGTATAGAGTGTAGAGAACAGGTCCAAGAACAGACCCCTGTGCAACACCACAACATAGATCAACTGGGCTGGAGTGTAATCTATTTGCAGACGCAATTTGTGTCCTGTGGCAAGGGCGATATGCAGATTGTACATTGCTAAAAAGACTGTTTGAATTCAGACAAGATGCAAGCTGGGATTGAACAACCTTTTGTAAGATTTTTTATATGAATTGGAGATTAGAAACCGGGCAGTAGTTCTTTAAATCCGTATGGTGTAGTGTTAGTTTCTTCAGCAGAGGTTTTACAATGGGAGTTTTGAAAAATGATGGAAATTATGCTGATGAGAGAGAGGTATTAATAACATCAGTTAGTGAAGGCAATACTGGATCTAAGCACTCAAGCAGCAGTAATGTTGGAATTGGATCAAGTTCACATGACTTTGGTGCACTCTAGGATGATTATTTAAAGATGAAAATCTCAAGTGGAAACCTTTCTGGTCAGCCATCTCATCCAAAACCTCCTGAAATGGAGAGTATTTTGCAGACTCCAAGATTTCCTCTTATCCTGCTGGTATGTTCTATTTAGTTTATCTGGTCTCTTTTTATTTTTTATCAATTGCTTTTATACCATGCCACAATTGGAAATTCTTTATCAAAAGTATGTATAAATTTCATCATTTTTCTGTCTGTTTAATAAGATGTGTTTAAGAGTACTTACTTACTCATGATGCTGTATATATGAGATTAGATGTTTTGTTAAAAAAGAATGCATTTTGTGATATATTGTATCACTGCTTTATATACAATGGTCATTGCAACCAGTATGCATTTTGTTTACATGCCAAAAAATCCAGTCTGATTTCTTTGTTTCTTTTTTACTGCAATTAAGGAGTAGTGATAATCTTTATACTCTTAGCTGCATCCAGAAGGACAACACCATCACCATCCCCATCCACTCTGGAGTGGAGAATATAAAGATTTCTCTCTGCCAGTTCCTCTGCAAGTAGTAAGTATTGAGGATGGAAAAAAATGTACATTATAGAATACTGAAACAAATACTACAGGTGTTGACTTTTATATAATCTCTTATTTCATTTACAGCTCTCTAAATATGAGTAGGTCAATTATACACTGTATTTATGAATTTAATTCTCATCTAAGGTAGTAGAACTGTTTTATGTTTGACAAAATGTTGGGTAATTTGTGG
Source organism: Sinohyriopsis cumingii (assembly GCA_028554795.2). NCBI lineage: Eukaryota > Metazoa > Mollusca > Bivalvia > Unionida > Unionidae > Sinohyriopsis > Sinohyriopsis cumingii. Next base: position 99,272,060 of record CM068838.1, read on the forward strand.
CCATACACTAAAAACACATTTTGTAGCATTTAAAAATGCTTATGTTCAATGCACGTAAAACTCATTGGTTTGTTGTCACTTCAGTTGATAATAGTCTTGTCATCTTGTAGACATTTTGAATGTTAGTGTTCAATGCTAAGGTCGTATACATTGATTCAACATCAAAATTTGTTTGCAAAATGGAAGATTATGACATGAAAGCACAAGCTCTTGTAGCTTAGATACTGTTATTTCAGAACATTGTGAGATGTTAATTAATTAAATTATAGGTCATAAAACATACTGTTCAAGACTTATTTGTGCAAATAAACAATGAATTGTTTTTCATTGATGTGTCGACTGTTCATCATTCCATTGGTTTTTTTATTTTTCTTTCTGATGTATACCATTGTCTTGTGTAAGTCAGACGCCTAAACCATCTACATTGAATGCAGACTTTACAGACACCAGCAGTGAAACAACATATCCAGGGAATAAAAAAATAAAGGATTATAGGGAAAAGTTTTCATATAAACTGTACAAAAACCATGTATTTCATTTCATAAATATATTTCATTGTTAAACCCATGTTCACTGTACAGATCTTTTTAAGGAGTTTATAATAATGATCTTGATCTTTCAAAACTAATTTCATCACAAATCTGTTACAGATTTCCAGTTCAATGTACTTATGAAACTGGACACAAATATTGAGAATTTGTTGGAGCAGCTGGCCCTCCAAGTTCATACACAAGGCCCAGACACAGAATATAGAGAAGAAATTCTTGCAATGCCATGTGATTCAGTGGAGGAACTAGAGGGCCTTTGCCAGAGGTTGGAGGAGAATCCCAAACTCTCCAAGAAGATGGTAAATTGGGGCTTTATTTTCTATTTAAAAAAACTGTTATAACCTTTATTTGCTGTTGTGAACCTCAATATGCATTATGCAAGTTCTGCAGTGCCTGTATAATTATTTTTGGGGGTGGGGTGAACATGTAGTGGTCGGCTGTTTTGTCTTACGGATGTAGGCCAAAACATGTTTAGAGATGAACATGTAACAGGTATTTTACTACATATACACTATTACATATTATGTGGCTACTTTAATTCAATCCTTGAGTGAATGTCATTTATGAAGTTAATAGATTCACGGTGGTTAATTTGGTTTATAATTGCTATTAGTACATTGTGTTGCATAGTTAATGTTATCAAATTTTTTTCAAGTTAGAGAAATTAAATTTGCTTGCAAAACCATGGCAAAAAATAACTATATACAAGCATATTTTGTCACATCGATCATGAAATACTACTACTAATAATAATATCAAAATCAAAAAATAGTAATATTATTATTATTATTATTTTCAGATATGCTACTTGAGCTCCCTTGGCAGGTTTACAATTGGGGATAGTGTCTGCAGGATGATGAAAAAGCTTAAAACATAAAGACTGGCCAGAGTATAGTCCAAAGGGACGTAAAGGGAAAAAAGCATTTCAAGAGCTTGTGATATGTCAGGTTTTGATAAGTAAGTATGGCTTGATTTAAATTGTGTTTTTCATGTGACTTGCCAGAGATTTTTAAATGAATTGATAAAGTAACTTGAGACACATTTCAAAGTACATGTTTTAAAAATATTCCATTGATTATTGCTGGCATTTAGAAAAATGCAATGCATCCTTTGTTGTGAAACTTATTTTAAAACATTGTATTACTCATGCAGAAGCCTGCTTGAAAACTAATGGCAAAGCAAAGGCAAATGGAATGGAAGAGACCATATCAGAGACCCTCAAATATGCACCCAACCAACGCAGAATGATAAAAAACAAGGTAATCCAAATGACTCTTATTTCATCAATATTGGATTCAGTTTCGTCTTTTAAAGCATAGTATTTGCAAAGCGGATGCATTTCTAAACTGATAACAAAATCAGCTTATCCTATTGCCCAGGACTATCAGAGCTAGAGTCCAGCTAACTACAATATGCATATATCTTGTCTGATCGGACAAGTGCCTCCATTTGGAATTTTTATTCACATGAAATATTTGGATGAAATAAATTCATTTTTGTGCAAATTGATTGCACCATCCACTTGCCAGAAATGACAAGTAAGTGCAAAGTTATCTTGTATCATGGCTTAACGATAGTAAGGGAAGCACAAGTGCAGTGAAGAAAATTTCATACATTTTTATAATGCTGATTAACATGACTTCTGCATATGTAACTAGTGCTGAGATGATATGACTTTATTTAAGCATTACAATTTTGTTTTAATTTGCAGGTGCCTGAGCAGAAGAAGTAATAGGTAAACTTTACAGTGGAGTTGGAGACTGATTCTGATTCATAATCTTAATTAAATCTAGAAAATAAACATTAAAGTCATATTAAAATATCTGTTGTATTGTTTCCTTCTTTCATTTTTCTCTTAAAAACAAATGTCTGAACCTTTAGTCTGTAAATTCAGTGGATTCCTTATCAGCCCATCTACTTTTACTTTACACCATGCTACTTTAAAAAAAAAAAATGAATTATCCCCATTGGGGTAGGTCCCCCCAACCCCCCACCCTACTTTGTCAACTTACCTGCCACATTTAAATCTAATGGAAGGCCCTGCTGTAAAGCCTGTTAGTAAAACTACCCAACAAGAGGATTTCATACATTTGCAACTCCTAGATGGATAGTAATGTTTTCATTTTTGTAATGTAGATTTGGACATTCTTGCCACCAGTATGGAATATGTGTTTCAGAAACACAAGCAGCTTTCATCAGATTTGCATATAGGTTTTATATGTTGTGAGTATGTTGTAGGAAGTTTTTTTAAATAACATCATATGAGATGATGCCAGTGGAAATGGCAGAAAAGTGTCTGTATTGTTCACCAACTACACCTTGTTCTTACAAAATGTGGCTGTTACACATTCCCATGATGATGTCACTGACAGCCATCAGTGAGGAATGCCCCAACAAGCATAATACAAATTGCTTCCATTGTAATTGTTACAATTCCATTCTGACCACTTCGGTGTCCTAGTGGTTAGAGCGTCCGCCTCAGAAGCGGGAGGTCATGGGTTCAAACCCCATCCAAGTCATACCAAAGACTTACAAAAATGGTATTAACAGCTACCTCGCTAGACGCTCAGCATTAAGAGGTTAGTGTTAGGACTGTTCGGCCTGGTGTCAGGATAATGTGACTGGGTGCAACATCATACTACATGTTTGCAGCATGATGCCCCAGTGCTATACATCACTATAAACTGCCACACTGCAGACATCGTAGCAATATGACTGAAAAATTATTCAAGCTACCTTAAAAATCCAATCACACACACACAATTCCATTCTTCGATCCAGAACCAACACTAATTCCGTACTACAGTTCTTGCATTTCAATCCAATTTTGCTTTTGAAATGTAGTGCCACTCAATTCATAATGAACCCATTCATTTCAAACACTCGCAAATACTTATTATTCCTGTCTACAACTGAAAAATATCTATATAAAAAAACGTGTAACTGTGTTTTATGCAAGGGCATGGAGATGCACAAAAACTTGCACCTGAAGCTTGAATAAAACCCCGACTGTGGATAAGACTTTACCCATCGATTACCCCAGCTTGGGGATAAATTCCGACCGTGGCGATTTATTATATATCCTATGACTGCTCCAGCTTGAGGGCAAAATCCAAGCACATCCCTAAAAAGATAACAAGTATAGCGGCTCTTTACCTTCTGTAAATGCCACTTGAGCTTCCTGATGCTGTTGTATCTGCCATTTGACAGAATCACGAATGTGGATATATTTCTTAATTGCCTCTAGTTGTTGAGCTAGTTTAGCTGTATGAAATTCCTTTGTGCAGACTCACTCATTATTAATATTACAACAGTGATTTAATTACACATCACCTGTCAGCACACCAATGATAAGTCAGTTATTTTATAACACACCAACAAGCTTGCCCCTTGCACCCCCCCCCCCCTTTTTTTTTTTATTTGGGCACCTGTGGACATGAATCTGCAAGGCTCAAATTGTCATTTTTAATATAAGATCTCAACATTTTTAAGGCCTTAATTTTAAAGACATCCTTAAAACCCTCAAAAGGTTATCAACTGGATCACCAGCCTTCGTTTAGAGTAACAGCAAGTATATATATATATATTTAGGTCTAAGGAAACACAATAAAAATGTTTGATTTAACAATGACATATTTGCCTCAGGTCTGTGATCCTGAAGTGAATATTAACTGTCCATTTATTTTCTTGGCTTTTCTTTACTAGGAAATTGATTATAGAGATTTCTGCAATGGTGAAGGCAATGTAAAAATTGGTTACTATAACATACTTTTTACGCCATGTTTGAAAAAATAAATCCAATGGAAAGGTTATAGTCTGAAAATCTTCATTAAATTAAGTTAATATAGGGGAAAAAACTTTAAGAGTTCATAAATATTTTTCAGTGCTGAATAAAGATATAACATACCACTTTCTGCTGTGATTTTAATAGTTTCTGAGAGCATGAAAAATTTCTAGAACTATAATGTATAAATGTTTTCAAAAGATTATATTAATATGAGGGAAAAATCTGTTATGAAATAAACCGACAAGATCTTGTATGAATTCATGTTATCTTTAAATATGATATTTGTGTGAAAATATCTGGAAGAAAAAACAAGATGGTGCCACTCACACATACAACGTGGTTGCCACAGTAGCCATATTAAGAAACTTTTTATCGCTACTTCTGAATGGATAATTGTGTCAGCGTGTCAACATGTGTACAAAATACTTATGTTGATGTCTAGCAGGTCCTGAATGAGAATTATGGTGCTGTACAGACATCCTATAAGGCCACCAATGTGGCCATCCTGAAAATCTTGGTATAACTACTTCTCCTGAATGAATCGTCATATCAGTGAAAGACTTCTTATGTCTAGTTGGACGTAAATGAAAATAGTGCCAATCTAACCTCCAATATGGCTGTTTTAATGGGCATCTGGAAAACCCCTTCCTTGCTACTTCTCCTAGATGGCTGGTCATTTTGACATTGTGCTTTCACTAGATGACCTATTTGATGTCTGGTTGGCCGTAAATGGAACTATGCATATGGTTTTGATGTCTAGTTGGTCCTTAATGTGGTTTTTGCTGCTCATAAACTTCTAATGGTATTATAGTTGGTTCCTTAATGAAACTGCTGTACAAAATTAAAAGGCCTTCTCACTTTCTATCAAGTTGGATACAATTATCTTTACCAGCTAGGATTTCTTGATCCTCTTTTTTATACATCAACCCTTTGCATATGTAGTTAGCTAAAACAGTATTTTGAACAATTAATTGCCCTCTTGCAAATAAAATCCCAATTGCATGCTTTTACCAGTGTGAGAGCTCCTTATATAAGTAGCTAAGTATTCAGTAACTGAATTTCCACATCCACATGCATCAACTCAGAATTAAAAGTTGCAAAACATATACAAATTTGAAAATCTTGAGACATGTGTCACTTTGCATAGTGGGTGTTATGATTTAAATGCAACAAGGAAATTGAATTAGGGTTAATTTCTTTAAGCTGTATTCAATCATGGGGCCCAGGATTATAGAATGGTCTAGGCATACACATCACTAATCAACTCTCTCTAGTCCAACCAATGTGTGTATATGAGAAAGCTTGCCAGTAGCGTTATGTGTGTTGATTTCTTCCAATAAATATGTTGGCTGCCATGTAAAGTCTATGATGTCCTGAAAAATGGTGTTAAGCTCCATACAAGCAAGCTAAACAATCAATGATATAATGGAACAGTAGACACCATTTTAGCTAAATATGCCAAGAATTGATTTAGAGACTTGGTTAGTGATGATGACTTAAAATTGGCAAGGGATTAAAAAGATAAAAGAAATGACCTTTCATGGCACTGTAATATAACAAATGAGGAAAAACAGAAGTTTATTGCATTTGAACCTTTTGTTTTTTCACAGTTTCAATTTAAGTCATAAGGCCCCTTATTTTGCCTTACCAAACATATAGCAAGTTATTACCTCAAGCCCTAGCACTAATAATGCCTCACAAGTAAGCAGTCTTTTATGAAGTCTCAGGTCTGAGTATATGTCTAGCAATACTTATGTCCAGTTTGTTTATAAAATTCTTTCTCACATGGTACAGTTTTCAGAGAGACACGATAAATTCAACAAGTGTGGTAATGAAGGGACAGGCATTCTTTATTTATGCACACATCCCAAAGGGACATTGCTATGTTTGAATCAACACTGAACTGAAGAATGGAGCATCAGCTGCATCAATTAAAATATTGTGGCCCACACAAAATACTGCAAGGACTATAATCAATTTATGAGTGCAATGGGCATGAATTACTGTAGCAGACTGGAGGAAGTAATCCGAATTTATTAATATCTTGAAGCTAAATATAGTAAAGTTTTCATCTATAATCTGTGGAATCGTTTTTGCACACAGTTTGCAGGATTTGTCTTTGGGTCATCGTTTTTCTTTTTCTTCATCTTTCTAGCTTATGGTATCTTGATAAGTCTTATGGTGCCGTGCAACTGCACTTGATGACCACAGCCAGTGACATTGTATCAAATCTTCTGGGATCAGATGATTCAATGCAAATTCCACATAACCTATCACCATCCTCATGTTTGCCATCTGACTTACTAAGTTATTTTGCCTAAATAATAATAAAAACAATCTGGTCTGATGTATTGATAGCGTTCTGAATGACCATAATATATTCTCTGTATCTACCCTAGAAAATCCTGAGTGGATCGCTGTTTGGTTTTAATAAACCAAAGTAATCCAATGAAAGGCATTTTACAGACACAAGTGTCTGTTTCCTGTATGCAGTGATTAAATGATAGTATTATGTCTTTATTTTTTTAAAACTGATGATACATATGATCACCTTCAATGTGCAATATTAGTTATGTTAATTAAAGAGTGGGCAATATTTGAATTTCAAAGATAAAAGTATATGCCATGATCACTTTACTAGGATGATTTGTCAAGTGAGGTTATCTTTTCTGTTTGAATAAATATTGTTAACTAAACTATTTTCGCAAGTTATGACATAAGAATGATTCAAAGAAAGAAAATTCATTAAATTGAACATATAAAATGTAATACTGCAACAGAGTCTAGATGAACTATTTCTTCAGAGACACAATCCAGACTCTGTGGCAGCAAAATTATCAAATAGGACACAACTAAGAGACAATCACATTTTCAGTCACAATGGTTTGACAATTATCAATGGCTTGAATTCATTGACTGTGAAGGCAAAGTGATTTGCAGTTACTGCAAAAAAAGTTCCCAAACTGTCACAGATTTTAAATTCTACCAGTGGACTTGTAAGTGTTACTGACAAATTCAGGATTTAATCAAGCAAGTCTCATGATAGTATTATACCTAATAAAGCAAAATGTAGCACAGTATATTCATGACACTTAGGCCAGCATGTACAAAATATTCCTCAAGTTACAGTTGCTAGCACTCCACTAAGAAATGTCATTTTATAATAAATAAAAATGTAATGGAAAAAAAAAAGCGATAAAGTGATTGCACTCTTTAACATAGCCTACTACCTAACTCAATAATGAAAATGATTTGGTTCATTATATCTTTGTGTTTTATGGAATAAATGCATACATCTGATTAAATTTTAGGCAAGAGACTGAACTTTTGGGTTAAGTTAAAATGTATGTGGAACAAATGCATTTTCTAAAACTACTTGTATCAGTGTGCATTGTGACTTTTCTTTAAGATAACTCTAAATGGTGCTGGGTATATATCATTTTCTTCAACTGCACACTGTTGTCTTCCATTTGATTTGATGACTTACAGCTATACTGTCTACACAGTAGGCCTCAACGTCAGGAAAAATTCTGTATACTTCAGTTACAGCTGAAATAAGTTTTGCATTAGTACCTGAATCAGACAAAAAAGGTTGTGTTCTGGTGTGTGAATAGAAATGGCTAAAAGTAATATAGACAAAAGCCATAAGAGTACACAAGTTACATATGAAAACCACCAATTCACTTGCATGTGTGGCATACAAGTTCAAAGATTTGCTTCATGTTTATTTGTGTACACACATTGTTCAACTCATAAGATATTTTAAGAGCTATTTCTCTGTTGTATGCATAATTCATTTACAAATGTGATTAGTGGGCCACACCGAAGGCCATACTGTTAGTTCACTTGGCAATATGGTAACGTCAGCTGAAAAGCATAATCATCCATTAAAAGAGCATTATGATATGAACATTAGGTATTTAGGACATATAGATTTTTCTTTTCCAAATGGAGTCCAAGTAATTATTGCCCAATCCAGGTATAATTTTGTACACAAGTAAAGAACAAAATAAGATAAATCTTCATTTATTTGCAATTGACAATACACTTCTTAATGAATATACACTTTTGCATTTATTTTGTATCACTTGAATAAACAATATTTCTTTCAGTTCATTTTAAACTTTTATTTTATATCACTTGAGTAAACAATATCTCTTTCGTTTCATTTAACACTTAGAAACAGGTTCTTCCAGTTACAGTAATCAACTCTGGAAACAATAAACAAACTGGAACTTTTGACCTAATTATATTACATTTACTAGGGTTAAAACAATAAATTCCTTAACATAATAAATTAACAGTTCCAGTTAATCAAACACAAAATCATCTTTTATACAGGGTGTGAACTGTTAATATTTACAGGATAAAGCTTATAGTTTCCAAATTGATTGAAGCTTACATGTTGCAGTTGCTGGCACATATCTATTTCCAGCATGGTTTGCATACATTCCACCTTTAATAATTTTGTTACTTCCCTACCCCACCCCATTCAGTAACAAGTATCAAAAATCAGGCTCATTCTAAGGCAAAGTCTGTAACTTGTGTACCACAGTCATCAGAGAGACAAAGATGCAAAACTTTATGATGCCTGTCAAAGGAAGAAAACAGTTTGTTGTTTACCCAAGTTTTGAACCAGTTAACTTGAATTCTCAGACCATCAATTGCTACAGCCCCACTAATTACAATTGTTAGGGAATAATGAGAACTCACCTTCAGTTATCTGTGTATATATATAATTTTAATAACCAAGAATACCGGATGTCTGGGAACATTATAGCATTCAATGGTAACGTCAGAACTGAGATGAGAGAATTAAACAAGCATAGTACATGACATAATATATCCATAAACTATTGACTGGGAAAAATACTACAGAACACCATTTCTGCTGGCAGTAAGATGTTGAACCTATATGTCATAAATATCAGGTTGGACATTAGGACCAGTAATATTCATAATGGGCAGTACCCACCCCCCACCCCCCAAGTGAGAAGGGCCTGATTTGTAATCTAAGCCACCCAACCTATCACAGCCTTTATAGTACTTGAAACAAATAAAACAAACTCTGAAAGTTATTAAAACCAATTTGTTATATTTCCATAACTCTGCATAGTTAACTGTGCAAGCAGACTTAAACATATCAGTGTATGACAGTTAAATTGAGCTATAGCATCGATTAACAGAAGCTACGAATTCATCAACAAGCAGTGAACAATCATCTTCACAATAAATGTCAAACATTAGCATCCATAAGCTGTCAAGACAAGTTGTTACACTGGATATATAATCATCCATTTATTTCAAACAAGCTGTGAAAAACGAACCTCACGTCCGTTATATGTACGCTGGCCATTGAAAAGGATGCTTTAATAGATTAATGTTTATCGTCGTGTCTTGACAACCATTTTGCGCGCGCACACCGGAAAGTCATGCTATATATTTGTTACTTGTGAACGTATTCGTGGGCAGTACGCTATATATTGTTCCCGTGGCCGTATTCACGGGCAGAATGCTATATGTTTGTTCTTCGTGAACGTATTTTTGGGCAGTTACTTTGTCATCTTCAACCTAAAGGTCAAAACTGCCCATGAAATTTATATATCTGCCCACGAACCGAAAACATGAATAGGACTATAACATAAGTGTATATACTTATTTTCAACATATACATAATTACTATGTAAGAAATACAACCTATGTATATGTATTTTGATTTGAAATGTAAACTATATCATGTCCTTCCCGTAAACCCACTTTCGGGATGACTGCCCACAACGCACCTAAAACGTGTATATATATATATATATATATATATATATATATATATATATATATATATATATATATATATACTGAAATATGTTTCCACATGGTTGATGTAAAAGGAGAAATAAAGTCTGTATTTGTCATAGCACGTACAAACCAAACAACACGAAAGTCCACAGCGATCCAATGAAGATTCTTGGTAAGTATTTGTACATTTACGTACATTATCTACACTGATAGTGGTGGAGTGTAGTTACATATCCACACCTGTCAGCTTGTACTAACTTAATCCTACACATTTTCCTTTTTTTCCTTTTTGTTTTATTTTTTCGTTTCATGTAGACTTGTGTGTGCAGGATTGCAACTACATATAACCTTTTAGGTTTACCTAGCCAAGTTTTGAATTTAGAATTTTGCATTTTGTTTGAATTTAGTGTAGTTTTAGGTCATTGAAGGGCATCATAAATATCAACATGAATACTACTCAGTTTTCAGATTCCTTTCAAATTGAGAACTACTCACACCGAGGCAATCGATCAGATTGTGAATTACACAATTCAACCAAGTGTAACTAAGCTTAGTGCTTACTTAAAAACCCAGACATAAGGGACGGGGATCACCAAATGCTTGTTTTATATCACACATCGAGTGCCAAATTATTGATTTTGGTGATACCACCACATGCCCGAGACAATCAGAAATTTTGATTGCATTGAAAATGAACGGGATGTATATATAAATGCAACTGACAGGTTGCAAATTGGGGGCCCAACAAATACATCATATACACCAAAGAATTATTACAATCCACTGCTAGTCTTCCAAGAGTGGGAAGTTAAAGGCATTACAGCGAGTGGTTCAGTAGCATCCCCCATATGTAAGAGAGGTAGTTGATATCTTTGTCTCAGGGCTCCACCTGGAAATTGAGACTAATGAGATTACATACAAGATATAAAATAAATTAAAAAACCATGTTAAGCACAGCAAGATGGCAGCGGTATAGGACTTTCAAAATGTCAAATCCGGGGTCTGGAATGTCAAAGTCTTGAAGGAGGAGGCCCAAAAAGTCCCAACGTACTTTTACGTGATGGGTGTCTTCCTAAAGGCCTGGTACCGTGGCTGTGAAATAGACAGACTGCCCCCACTGTAAACAGGTGGGTCACACCCCTAAAGATTGCACAAATCAACTGTTAGAGGCAGCGACAGGCACAACGTAATCCAAAGCTGCAAATACAATCATAAACCTAGAAAATGGAGAGAGTGAAGGGATGCAAAAAGAGTTTAGCAAGCTCTTAGAATAAATCAAACGAGGCATACTCGAAGAACCCCGTAACGGAGAAAAAGCAATCTAAAAAGTGGTACAAGAGCAAATTACAGGTGCCACAAATCTATAGAAAAACATTACTGAGGAAATAAATCTAACCTTGAGTGCAACATATGTAACAACATGGGCCAAACTGCAGCAAGAAACCTAGACTGGTAGAACTTCCTGAGCCCAAATAAAGCTGGTAGATCATACAGTGCCATAAATGAAGGGAATAAGGGGAACACTCTAGAAGAAAATAAACTTTTGCCTTTTAATCTGTCTGCAGGGGGAAGAGGAAAATTCACTGGACGGAAAAGACCCATCCCAAACTGATGAGGGCACGGTGGACCTTATCGGCTTAAAGCTTTTAACGTCGACACCTATTCCCAATATGTATAAAATCTTCCGCCATAATAGTTCAACTAATAACTGGAGGCTACGAGATTGTAGCTAAGGTACGCTACCGCACAGGGATTCGTAATCAAGAAAACTTAGAGCATCTGCCAATGATAAGAGGTCGTTCGCAGCCTAGGTGGGGGCAACCTATCATGTTGTTGCAGGAACTCCCCACACCTTTTTAATTTACGGATACTCATAATTTTCTTGGTGACGAGCCCTATCGACAACGGAGCACTATGCACTATGCGGAATACCTACTAATTAGTACCCTAAGTTTTATTATGTGAAACTGAAACTACACTGCTGCTGAGAGTTTTGGTGACTGGGGTCTTGCAATTATGTACGCACAAATTCAACTACCTCTAAACTTTGAGTAAAACGAGAAAATCTATATAAGGTTATTACTGTGATTTTAGTCCTCATGTTAGGCGTGCCACTTACCAGCAGTAACAGCTGCATATCCAGTGAATCGATCCTTTTCAGCTTTCAAGCCGAAGACCACAAGTATGAATGGTTGAACGTTATACGACTGAATACAATATCCACGAGTGAATCTATACAATCAATGAAGTATTAGAAAAAGAAATACACGATGCACATCCATATTGCACCATACGCCTCTATTTCAGTTGGACTGGTGATGCTGTGGTTAATTTATGCAGTCACATCCGAGGGATTGTTTCAAACAAAATATATAACAAAACATTGGATAGTAAGAATATGAAGAACTGTTACTCTCTGAAATTAAGATGCTTACTTATTCCTTATTCTCAATTAATAAGTATTCGATAATTATCGAATCAATTAGGACTAGGCTAATAGTTACCAAAATTAATAAGTACCCAGTTAACAACACCATTTCTCGAATTTAACTATCAGTCATATATATAGCATGAAATAATAGTATTTTACACTAATGTGTAACTGACAGATAAATTGTGAGCAACAATACGTTTCCATGTGGTCGCCAACTCAATGGGAACTAGCAACCATTTGCTTATCCCCAAATGAGACAGTTTGACATAACTTGCTTACTCATTTCTTTCTTCCCGCTTTAATAAGGAACGGAATGTCGTTTACTTCTTGCCGATATAAAACAAATAATCGCTACAGATTTGAACACTGTTCATGGCATTCATATCTAGTGGTCCACCTCGACACCTATAATAAATATGTTGAGACTAAAATATTAGTCAGAAAAATAATAGTGGTCTTTTTTTGTATCAGCTATATAAAGCTAGATATAAAGAGATGACCGATTGTATTAAAATTTAAATGACGTGAATCCTTCAAAGAAGTCTTTTCATATGAACCCCTCTTTGACAGTTTGTAGTTCGGGTTTCTGCTCCAAACAGAAGGAGATGTTACCACAGAAGCAGAGGGGCGAACAGACCACTTGCTGGAAGGTTCATTTTGGAAAACTAAGGCTTCCTATGAAAAATGAAAAAGGTTGAAGATATCACTGTTGGAAGGTATATTTTTGAAAACTAAGGCTTAGTACAAAAACGAAAGTCAATAACGTCAAGCTGTCTATTTTGTAACCGTCGGGACACTTATTTATTTATCTCCTCTGATGCTCTAATTGTCAACCACATATTTTATCAAGACCTACACGATATCTTGTTTTGGGATCGTATAAATTTATTGTTATAAATCCGTGTGGAGCAGATTGTGCTTTTGAAAAGAAGTTTCTAAATCTAATTATGTCCATATCACCGCTACACCAAGTTTGATGAATATTTTGTAATGTATGTGTATCAACTCCATTAACTACAAATAAAATATTGGAGTTATTTTTAATAACTTTTGGTATTTGTAGATATCGTTTAGTGACAGAAATTATATCTGTATTTTTATGCCTGCCTCTGGAAAATATTATAGCTGGATTTGATTGTTTTGAATTCATCAACACTCGGTGCTTCATCACTATCGGTTATAAAATTATTAATGTCGTCACCATCTTCATTTAACAATTTTGCACTTTCATTAAAATCTTTAAGAAAATTGTAGCATCTTTGATCATCAATTGTCGGTGCAACTAAATGCAACTTGTCTCACTTGAACCATCCCATTATCAAATTAAGTAATAATTGTATTTTTCCACTTCCAGACGGACCTATTCCGATATAATTTGGTAATGCTGAAATATGTTTTACTGGCTCTTGATTTCGTGTCGCTGATAACTAAATTACACCCGTACTATGAAGTATACATGAATCTATATTGTTTGCGTTGTAGAGTTAACACTCCAAACACTGATTTAGTCACTGTTACAACAAAAAGTGACAAATAGCATATGGTGGAAAATAAGCAATATTTAACAGAAAATTTGTTTTCTTTTTTTTACCCAGAATTCAACGCAAAGATGGCGGTGATATTGTTGCATTAATGTAACAATTTCTGGGAACACTATAGGCTAAATACACAGGATAAAAAATCGTCCTTGTTAGTGTGGGCCTGGTACCCGAATTGATATTCGACTTAATGAACACGATGAACGAAAACTTGGAGAGTATCCAGTAAATGCGATTGGTCAAGGGATATTGGAAAGGTAAAGCAGCCATTAGTAAACTCGCCGACACACCAAACGTTCCACGTTTTACTGCTGAAAAATTTTTAGCACGACAAGCAATGATGCAAAGTTATCTACCACCACCTGCAAAAATTCAGCATTCACATGTTGATGTCAGCACTCCTAATGACCTTAATCAAGCAGATATTCTATTTTACCGCACCATACTATCGAAAGTGGTAGACGTCACTTAACATACAAATACGCGTTGACTGTCGTTGAAATTGCAAGTAGATATAAAGAAGCAGAGCCACTATCAACTAAAACAGCTGCTGAAGTTGTATCTGCTTTTGAGCGAATCTATCAACGAGGACGTTTAGGATAGCAACAATTATTACAAGTTGATCCTGGCAAAGAATTTCTTAGTGCAGTGTCATCTCTGATGAAAAAACATAAAGTCGAAATTAGAAGAGGGCAAACTTCAATACACCGTTGAACGATTTAATTGGACGTTTGCTGAGCGGTTATTGGACATCATTATATGAAGGAAATAATTCAAGACAACATATCTCGCGAATGGGTTGCATGATTACCAAGTGTGATAGCTGCGTTAAATAATATAATTATTCGAACAACTGCCATGAAGCATATTAATGTGATTACAACAAAATACATACCAATACAAAGAACTTAATTTTCAAAACAACCAGTATTATGTAATGTGACTGTAAGATATTTATATTAATCCGGCCAACTTTAAGAAAGTAAAAAGAGCGGCTGATCCTATTTGGAGTGTAACAACACATACAATATCTAGAGTGGTAAGATCTACTGGTAGACCTGCAATCTACATATTAGATTCAACTACTCCTCAACGTGGATTCGTACGTGAACAAATAAAAGTAATTCCGAAATACACACAATTACCAGCGCATTCACTTTACTAGCACCTCGCCGTCGATTACAATCAAGACAGGTTAGCATCACATTTTTTGCGTGTATGACCAAACTTACTATCAATTCTGTCTACGGTAAATTGTCTCGGATCGTTATATGATTGCTGCCACAACATTACTGTATTACAGCTTGCACATGATTAATTTGCTGTTGTTTTACAGTCATTATAAATTCAGCATCAAGGTCAAAGTCGTGCTTATTTTTTGTCACACTGTTTATAGCAAACCAATTTTGTTCGTATTATATCATTGTCAATAACATTGCCAGTTGTTTATGTAACGTCTATTATAACCCTCCGCAAATGAAATATCTTTGTAACTCTCAACACTGCGAGATAAACTAAGTTTGACATTTCGATACGATCATCGACGATCAGAAATAGTTAACCCCTGAGATGAATCAATCGTCATTGCGTATCCTGGCGTCCACGGAGATTTGTCTATTTTTAGCGCATCCTCAACAAAATTAACATAAACTAAAACATTGTCATTTAACACAAAATTGTGTTTTTTCTGACATCCTGGTATATCAACGTCGATATTCTGCTGTCGCGCATCAACCGGTCGATAACATAATGGTGCGGGTAGGTTTGAAAATGTTGCTTTATGTAACATAAATAATTGTTGTTGAAGTGTATCACGAACTATCTTTCTACTTGCAGCTATCAAATCGTCTGGTCTCCATACATTCAAAAAGTTACTGATAGGAGTTTCTGAAATTACTTCACGCTTTATTTCATGCTGAACTTTATTCGGTTGTAGTCTGATTAATGTCTTAATCTCTCTTAATTCTGAATCAAGTGCTCTATGATCATCAGCTATTTCTTCATAATAATCAACAAAATTCCCCAGCCATTTATGTGGAGATAATCCAACAAAAGGCGCTGGTTGACCATGATCGTTGCACATTGTTACATCAGTATTTTTGTCAATAACAATCAAGAAAATGTTTGTAATGTTTCGAATGACACTATACATATTTCATCCCAAACGATAATCTTTGGAATGTATTTCTCTACCTTTCGATCAAGAGTCCAATTATCGACTGACGGTGCTGATGATACCATTAATGTTTGATATTTTTTGTAATAAATATCTTTAATCAAAACGTCGGCGGACTCAGAATAATCAAGCATATTTTCTTGTTTTATTCTCCATTCGCCCGACGATGCATAAGTGCCGATATGTAGTTGTTCTAACAATCCTGAATATTTAATATCGATATAAGACGAATCCATAGCGACCCTGACAGCGAACTTAGAAACTCTATTTATCATCAATAATATATTTATCGAAACGTATGCGAGCACTGAAGATCTTACATAAGTAAATTGTGGTGACTCACCGCCCATATAACGCACAAGTGTACCTGATTTACTTCTATTTGGCAAGAAAGCTATTTCGAGACTTATAAACGTATTTTTCGTTGTTGTATCAGCGATTATAAAATCTAACTCAGCATCATCTAAAATTAATATTGTATAATGTCATTTATGATCATATGATCCTCCTTCGGTGAATTTACCAATTATTTGTCTGCCAAGATCTTTGTGCGATTTTATTTTCGTAATTAGTGATATCAGGATTTTCATCATCAGAATATTTATTTTGTTGTGGTAACGAAACTTCTTTCTGCGGGCGATAAGATATTATTGCTTCACCTACTGTCAGAAATATCAGTATTTTTTACATCGAGCATATTGTAATAATACTGTTGGTGCCCACATTTTTCTGAAAAATGTTTGCCAAACCAACATAACAAATATGATGAAGACCTTTAGCAAACTCGAATGATTCAATACAAGCGAATCCAGTCAAGTCAAAATATGGCAATGGTCCATTTATCGATACTATGATGAATTCGTGTGTCGGATGACCGAATTTGTTAAATTATGCAGAACACTCTAGCATTTCGAGAAAACTTCCAGGATAACATGCAACCATAGCAACTGAGATAACATCTCTGTGGTCGTATTTACTATTCCATAATCCACCGTGTCGGTATTCGACACAACTCGATATTATGTCAATAATAAAATCAAACCGAGTTGGTTTCCACGCATTTTTCTCTCTAGCAACATGAGCCGCAACTGACGGAACTGTAAAACTATTATTGAGATATTGTTCAGCCCTGACATCGTCAGGGGTATATTGTAATTCAAGATTTTTCATTTTTTTTATGACAAGAATCTGTTTTTTTCTTCCATGCCGATATTTCCATCTGGTCAAATCAATTCATCGTCGTTTTTAGAACCCTGAAATAACCATATTGTTACAGGATCTTTTTATTTGCATGCGCATTATTTTCAATAATTTCGATCTAAGCCCCTTTTGATTTATATTTTGATTCGTACAAAATCTCCCCGGTTATCGTTCTAATGTTTTTCTGAATTTTAGTTTATTTTCCAGCTCAGCGGCGTCTTTGTTAGAGGCTCCAGTATCCTTAACTTTTTTTACCCACTCGTTTATTATCTTTTATCCGTCAAACCGTTTCCACGAGTCGAAACGGTAACAAGTTGTGTTACTCGTTCGGCTACAAAATTTATTTTGAAAATTTCATTGGGTTTAGATTTTCAATGCTGATATTTTCATTCATATATATATAGTACCATGCAAATTATATTGATTAAAGGCAATATTAAAATAAGAATTTCACTTTTTTAGTTCACGTTTTTCTTGCAAAAGTATTATATACAAGCAGCTTTTGAAAATGTTATTCACGTGGCGACCATTCCATAACTGTTTCAGGGTTAATGAGTGAAAATAATGAGTTAAAAAGAAATAATTAAATGTTAATGTGCACTTCTTTTGTACTAAGACAACATGTTACGGAAGGAAAGATAAAGTTAATAACCTGAAACTAATATATTTGGCTCTTGCAATGGCACATAAAGCATCATTAAAGAAAGAATATAACCATGGTCATTTAAAGAGCTGAATTGGCCAAAGTCACTGGCTTTCTAGCTTAAATACATACATGATAAAAACATGTTTTAGTGATTGATTAAAGTGGCTCCATGTCTATTCTTGTAATCTGAGTTAAAATTTTAGTCAGTGAATACCATATGTCCAAAAATGTAATGTTTTATCCAATAAATGTATTCCATTTATTTTTGACATTTTAGCTGAACTACATTTGAGACTTCATTAACATTGCCACCCCAACTCCAAAATAAAAATTAAAATAACCACCCATTATTACGACTCACAAATGTTCCTTTAATCCTCACAAACAATATTATCCTATGAAAATGCATATATTGCAGACAAGAACACAAGGATACGCAATGAAAAATAAACAACTTATAAACACTAAGCGTCTATAAATGTGGCTTATAAGATATGTTAACTGACTGCAAATAAAGCTGATAATAATATTATCAACTCGTCATACAACATTTTTGCTTGTTTGTATTTTTCACTTTTTCCAAAACATAAATATATTTGGGTTAATTCAACACTTGGCACATAATTGATACTTTCTTCATTTGTCCTGTTTGGTTTCCTATATACATGGTGACACTCACGCATTTTTCAATATCGGATCGTTACAAAGACCTGAATCCACTTAAGATTTGACTGTTTGGGAAATGTATTAAATCCATAATTGTTATAAATTGTATCATTTCAGTGGTTATATTTGTACACTGCACAATGATTGTTCCCACTTATTTTATTCAACCTGAAAAATATATAATTTTATAGTTTTTGCTTGACCTATTTCCCGATGTGTGTATTACGAGCGACTTGACTGCCCCTGCAATTGCTTGTCTCACAAAACTGTATACAATAACATAAAACCTAGAGACATCGTTGCATGTGCAAAACAACGTGAAAGGAGTCTATCTTGTTTTGAAAACTTTGATGTACACATATACATGATACAATGTCTACTAATTAAATTACTTCTACTACTACTATTAGTATTACTACTGCTACTACTACTACTTCTGCTAATACTACTACTAATGATACTAATAATAATAAAAGTAATGGTTATTTATAAAACAGGGCACTATATATCCGTATATCATGCGGTACAAAAAGATGTTATAGTGCGTAACAAAAGAACATCGTATTTATAAGAAGTAATATACATGAAAGTTGTTATTATTGCATTTGTCGAATTGGGTGTGATACCAGTATATTCTGCATAGTAATCCAACATAAGGATTTATGGGAAACCCTAATCTTGTTTGTGTTTGAAGCAAAATTTGTGACATTGATCTAAAGTCTATTGTAGCAGGATTCGTTGATAAAACGGTTTATCTAACATTTGAGGCTTTTATAATAGTGAACATTGCTATATTAGTCATCAGAATTGTACCAGTATAATTGTGTATAAAGGACTTGAATTTGTCTAACGTTGGATTTTCATATACAAAGGTTGGTAAAATTGTATTCGTACTTCTCCATATGGCTGACAAGCAGTAATAAAATGAAATTCATATTTGATGTTAACGTTGCAAATTTGACACAATCTATCCTCATAGCAGATATTGTCATATCTTCCCGTAATACGTCTAATTAGCAATTTTTGACTTAAAGCCCAGCCGGGCAGGTACTTGCACATGGTACAAAACCTTGTCAGTACCTGACCAGTTCTACAAATTATAATATAACTGTTCCTGGATGTTGTAAAATGCTACTGAATAAAAACAAATTACTTAATTGAAAATTTTCATAAGGGGTCTGATGGTTAGAATGACATGTATGTGAACACCTTTTATGGTTAAATGTTGTTCTTGTTCTGGCCATCTGGACTTCATGACTATCATCTTTTCGTCTTTGTCTTTAGGTTCTTCTTCCACGGTATTCTCACATTCCAAAGATGATCCACTACTCAGCGAGGGATAAAGGTATTCCATAGCTTCTAATGGTCTAGAATGTCTTCTCTCAAAGTGTAGATGTATATGGTGTTATCAAATTCAGCATACAAGATGACGTTCGCCATGTGGTCTGGAGGTGGGTGTGCAAACTGAAGTTCCACACGAATTTGGCCCGATTTTATATGTTGGAAATGTCATTCGTCGCTGCTTTGGTCTCGAGTGAAATCAAAAGCCAACAAAGCATATCCTCCTTGTGAGGATCGCCATCTTCTACTGACAGGTCTGTGTTGCTAAATTTGTTCTCACCGCTGTCTCACGTTTCCATACCACGCAATCATCAAGATGAGGGTTCTTGGCCTATGTTCCGTACGTCAAGAGATTGTTCAGGTACGATTGGTAAGGGTAAGTATCCATGGTACTGCGCTGACCATTTTGTTATTCAGGTACAAATCCACTCCACTGAACAAGGAATGCATTAAATTGTTAAATGAGCTAATCTAGCATCGGCTCCTGGAGGGTTGTTGTCGATTATTTTCACTTGGACTTTCTGGTACAAGCAACTACTATTCACATCGATGTAAACGTTGGGCTGCCTTTTGATTTCAAACTCGATGGGAGTTAACTCCGTCAAAGAGGGGACGGGGTGAAATTCTACCCATTGGGATTCTTACGTCGGCATCATGGTGGATGGCATGGCAAACATATTAAGTTCCGACTTGGAACAGGCACAACACTCACGGTGCATCATTTATTTCTCTCTATGATTTAATAATCAAAAACGTCCAAGTCTTGGACGGTTCTTTTTTATTAGTCTTTCTAGCTT
Source organism: Sinohyriopsis cumingii (assembly GCA_028554795.2). Classification (NCBI taxonomy): domain Eukaryota; kingdom Metazoa; phylum Mollusca; class Bivalvia; order Unionida; family Unionidae; genus Sinohyriopsis; species Sinohyriopsis cumingii. The sequence continues at coordinate 99,292,989 of CM068838.1, forward strand.
TATGAGTGTGAAGTCTTCTGAATGGGTGTTTTCGTCGTCTCTATCTGCTTTGTCCTTGCTGTGGCGTCATGGAAGCGGGAATGCCCATATTCAGTAGCGTTCAGGGCATTTATAGGCTTTTTTCTTGGGCCTAAAATGTATTTGCCGTTTGAATCAAGACATTCTTGCCTCAAGAAAGCTTTTTTGTTTCTCGATGATATTATGTTAAGTGTATAAACACTAACACAAGAATGAGTGAAAACAACAAATGTATTTCCCTGGAGATACAACAATGAAACAAATATGAGAACTTACGGTTTCCAGAATCAAATCCAAAAATAATACAAGAATAATTCACGAATACAATTTCGAAAGTCAAAATGTTTAAATGTTCTAATGATTGCAAGTTCGAGTCCCGAGGAAGATTCCAAGATGGAAGACTATGACGTAGGTTGTAGCTTGTACTGTGTTGACTTATACAGTTCCTTGTATAAGTATAATAATTAATCCTTCGGTCTTGAAAGTCGAAATAAAACGTTCAAGAAAATTTTTAGTTCAATAGTTCTGTATGAATACAATAAAATTTCCAGAAAAAAATAATAAATAAGTCCAAGTAATCTGAAGAATAATTAACATAACTCAAAAACTCAAAACTTCAATTCTGATCACGACAGAATAAAACAACTTTACATGAAGTGTTTAAAAGCCCGATCTCTCTCCCTCTCTCTAAGCATCATTATTAATTAAAAATGCCAAATTGCGAAATAGAGGATGACGTGATCATGTCTGCATGTAAAAGTCACATAGCTCCTGTTTGTCCTTGATAAGAAACAATCATTTTACTCAAATAAAAAACATGTTTACTTAACCCTCAAGCAAGGGGAAACTAAGTCAAAAATAGAAACATGTGTTCTATTATTAGGTATTGAAGGAAAACTCAGGTCAAACTGAATTTTCTGGAAAATATCAAATTCCTAGTAAAAAAAGTTACATCACATTGACATGGAAAGAAAATAAAAAGACTCCAAAACCCTCATACACTCAGATCAAGTCAAACACAAATTAAATCCAATATAAGTTAAATCAAATAGAAGTAACACTTACTCCATAAAAAAGAAAGAGATGAATGATCAAGCTTTCTTTTAACATAGATGAAAGAAAACATAAGAAGAACTCTAATCAATTACATACAGTGTAGATGAAGTAATACATTGTTATACACGAGAAAGTGCGTTTGCTATTAAATTCTATTTTTCCTTGATGTGCGTGGCCCCGAGTGGCAGAGTGGTCTAAAGCGCTCTCCATTACGGATCATTGCCATCTCACCTCTGTCTGTGTGAGTTCGGGTCTCGGATTCGGCCAATGTAGGTATGTGAGAAAGCTTGCCAGGAGATTCTCGTGGGTCGGTGGTTTTTTCCGGGGTTTTCCGGTGTTCTTCCTCCACCATTAATACTGGCCGCCATGTATAATAAACATGTGCTTAAAAATGGCGTTAAACCACACAACACCAACACCCTTTATAAGCCTAATGTTACGATTATATTCCTGTAACAACAATATCCACCATAGCAGTCTTTAAATTTTATTTTTCATCTTGCCGATGAAAGTAAGGGGGTTTTGGTCACTAAACACAATAATCGAAGAAGGAGCTAATATCAAAGCCAAACCTTCCTTCTCGATTGTTGAATAATGTTTTGGTGTTTTATAATTTATTAGAAAAATAACACACTGGCTGATCAATACCATTTTCATCTTCTTGAATCAAAACTGCTATAATCCCAACATCACTTGCATCAATAGACAATTTAAATGATTGGCTGAAATTTGGAGCTATAAGAACTGGTGCGCTTTTAAGTATGGCTTTCAACTTGTCAAAATCCTCCTGACATTTTTCAGTCCAAAGGAGCTTGCTTTTCTTAATCAACAAATTTTTCAGTGGTTCAGCTTTATATAAAAATTGGAACAAAATTTTCGAGAGTATCCGGCAATACCCAAAAATCGCATCAGATGCTTTTTATTTACAGGCACAGGGAAATAAGAGATTGATTTGACTTCAGCATCTATTGGTTTAATTTGTCCATGTCGCACGATGTGTCCTAGAAAAGTTACACTAGCACGGCAGAACACACGTTTAGACAAATTAATAGTCAAACTTGCATCTGTGAGTCTGCAAATGAATTTCCGAATTCCTGCTAAATGTTCCTTCCAGGTGTCTTTGTAGATGATGACAGCATCGATGTAAGCATCACAATTGTCTAGGCCAGAGGTAATCATATTCACGAGACGTTCAAATGTACTTGGCGACCCTCTCATCCCAAACGGCATTACTTTATATTGGGAAAGTCCATCTTGAGTCACGAATGCCGAAATTCCCTTTGCTCTTTCCCTTAGTGGAATTTGCCAAAATCCTTTCAAAAGATCATATTTGGTGACATACTTGGCATTCCCGATCTTATCAATACAGTCATCGATTGTTGGCAATGGGAATGAATCTGTTTTGGTCACACTATGCACCACCTACAGTCAGTACACATACGGAAAGTTTGATATGGTTTTGGAACAAGTATGCACGGTAAACTCCAGTCACTTTTACTGGACTCTATATAGTCATTTTCCAACAAATATTGAATTTCTTTTCTCAAGTATTCCTGTTTGAGAGGGTTTATTATGTACTGGTGTTGTTTCCTAGGTTTCGTATTTACGATTTCAACGTCATGGAAAAGTGTGTTGGTTCTTGTAGGAACATTTGGAAATAAGTGCTCATATTCACATAACAAATGTTAAAGTTCTTTTCTTTCTTGATCATGCAAATGTGAAAATGTTCTGGTCCAGATCGTTCATAATGTCTGAATCCCGAAGACTTTTTACTCCAATATCAGTAGAATCCGATGAAATACCTTCACATATCATTTCACTGAGTCGGACAGGTAGAACTAAATTAATTGTATGTTTAACCTTGCTATATCTTTCAATATACTGGTACTCTTATAATTTAGTTAGACCCAAGGAGCACTAATATTATACTTAACTCATTAATTTTCATTTTAACCTTGTAACGTCCGTAATATCTAATATAAAGAAAAATTTGAAGAATGAGCAAGAGACAAAACTCCATTATTACTAACCTCAAAAGTTCTCTCCACTTTAGTTCTGTCAAACCATAGGTTAACTTTTGACATGAATTGCTGAATGCCAAATTCAGGCATTATAAGCTGGAAAGTTCCAGACCTATGTTGGGAAGGCCAAATTGAGGAAAAGACTTCATCAAACCTTTTACTATTTTTTTAGATTTTGTATTCCTCAAGGGAATTGCCTCTTGAAACCTTGTCGACGCACACATAATGGTCAACAGGTATTGGTTACATGGCTTGGTCTTACGTAAGGGAGCAACACAATCTACCTTAATTTTATTAAATTGTTCATCAAAGGCAGGAACAGGTTTGAGATGAGCCTTGGGAATTTTCTGACTTGGTTTTCCTACCATTTCACAGGTTGATAAGATCTACAGTATTTACTAACATCACTTTTGAATTTTGGCCGGTAGAAATGAATCAAGATCTCGTGATAAGTTGTATTGATCCCTAAATGAACAGCTAATGGAGTTCCATGGGCCAGACTAAGTATGTATTTCCTGTCTGTATGGAACTACACTTGGATAGTTCACTGACCAATCGTCATCAGCAGGTACCTCGGGAGGTCTCCATTTTCTCATAAGAATTCCATTTTCAATGAAATAACAGAGAGGAACTTAAGTAACTTTAGTTTCATTAATGGCTCTTTGAAACAAACTGGAAATCTTGGGATCTCTTTCCTGTTCGAGGACAAGTGATTGTCGTTTATCACATTGATTAGAATAAAGAGAATGAGTCGTTAAAAGAGGACCACAATGATCAATACTTTCTGATTGATCAAACAAGGAGTGAGAGTGAACTCATCAAATGCCTGACCAATACATGTGTCAGCTAAAGGAATACTTTCTTTATCAACATCATTCTCGAGAGCTTTCTTTGCCATACCTATGGTAACTACTCAAGGGAATCCTTTTTCTCAACTGGATCTAGTTTTTAATCAAGAAAAGCTTGTCCGTTACAAATTGATTAACCACAAACTTGTTTCCAGCTAGGTCGTTGCCTAGTAATAACAAATGCTCTCAACGGGTAAACCAGAGACTGTTCCGACTGTCACGGGTCCTGAGATTAAGTCTGATGACAAATTTACACAATGGAGAGGAACATTAACAAAGCCGCACTCTACTATCCGAACAAGAACACTCTCATTAGAAGCCTTCACAGAAAAAGGCAAAGGACCTGACAATAAAAGGCTCTGAGAAGCTCCTGTATCCCTTAAAATATTAACTGGGATTGGATTGGCCGAATCACTTGGGAATTATATAGAACCCATCGATATGAATTGTTCACAATTCTCGATTATCAAATCAGACTATGGTTTGTTAGACCCAACACATATTTTGCTTTCAATACATGACCGTGACCTTGACCTCTTACAAATAGGAGCATTTGGAATAGGTGTGTCTTGATTATGATGCCGTTTATTCAATTTGTATCAATCATAAATAATGTGTCCTTTTCTCGTGCAATATTTACACGTAGGGAGCGACAAGGCTGTTGAATAAAGCTTCTATGCAGTTTGACTTTTAGAAGTTGTGCCAGTTTGAGTTTTAGAAGGGCTTGTATTAGACTGAAATACTTTTCTGCCAGAAGACGGCTGAGTGGAATTCTTATTTACAAAAGGAACTTTATGATTTAAAGAATACTCATCAGCAGCTTGAGCAGTATTTTACAAGGTTTCAATCTGAAGCTCGTCATGATAATATTTAATGTCACTATGGACACAGCTTTTGAACTCTTCAAGTAATATAAGCTGTCTGAGACTTTGATAATCTTGTTCAACTTTCTTGGCGAAGCACCGTCTATCAAACTACTGTTCTTTTTTCGACCAAATTTAACATGAATTCGTCATCATTCTTTCTATATTTTCTGAATTTTTGCCGATAAGCTTCAGAGACTGACTCATAATCCCTTAAGATGCATTCTTTAACCATATCATAGTCACCCCTTTGTTGAACTGACAGTGAACGGTAAATATCACTAGATGTACCAGTGAGTACACATTGCAATAACTGAGTCCAATGAACCTTTGGCCATCTAAAGAAAAATCAGCAACTTTTTCAAAATAAGGAAAATATTTGTCTACTTTTTTTCTCTGAAAGAGGGTACTAATAGAATATTCTTTGCAAGATCAAAACTCAAGTTTGTATTTGAAGTGTGAGCATGCTTTTCACTTGCCAGCTCCATTTCCGTTATTCTAAATTGATATTCTATATCGTTCTCTCATTCGTCCTTGTTTAATTGAATTTGTTCATTTTGTAATTGCATTTGTGTTTCGTTCTCTTTTTCTTTCGCTTGGAAATGCATTCATTTTTCTTTCTTTCTTTATTGTCTCTCTCTCCTCTTTCTCAAATTGTAACTTTATTTATTACTTTTCTTTCTCCGATTTCATTTGTTATTTTTCTTTTTCCAATTGCATTTGCATTTGTTTTTCTCTTTCTTCTTTCTGAAGTTCCAGCTTCCTCAACTCCAGTTCCATCTTGTACCTTAATTGTAATTCCTTCATTTTTATGTCAGAGTCTGAAACAGACTTACTCCTCGATACCAAAGCACTTTTATCCAAAACATTTTTTAACCATATGCTGAACCCAAATATTTCTTATTTCTTGTCTCGTTATGGAAGCCCTTACCTCAGAAAGATCTTATTGTATGACAAGTTGCATTTAAATCATCCTTTTGGAAAAAATCTAATTGTTCCTGGTAAGGATTTGAAAGAAAGATTTCTACATTTTATTGCAGTTTAGACAAGATTGCTGATTTTACTAAAAACGTAAAAAAAACCCACGGGGAATTCAAATTTAAAAAAAACAAAGCTTTCTGAAAACTTCTATCCAAAATTCAAAACTATCCCGGACAAGCCCCCAATTCCGATGTTACGTGTTTAGTCTAGAATAAACAGTAACACAAGAAAGAGTGAAAACAACAAGCTTTGAAAAATATAAAAAAGAATTTATTTCCCTGGAAAAAATACTATAAAAATGAAAAAGATATGAGAACTTATGGTTTCCAGAATCATATAAAAAAATAATTCAAGAATAATCCACAAATAAAAATTTCGAAGTCCTAATATTCAAATGTTCTAATGTTTCCAAGTTCGAGCCCGGACGCAGAATCCAAGATGGAAGACGACGAAGAAGCCTGTAGCCTGTACAGTGCGGACGTTTACAGTTCCTTGTAGAAACATAATAATTAATCATACGGTCTTGGAAATCCAAATAAAACTTTCAAGAAAAGTCGTTGTTCAAGAGTTCTGTATGAGTACTATAATATGTCCAGAGAAACGAATTAATCTTTAAGAGTCCAAATAATCTGAAGAAAAAGTTACATATAATTCAAAATTTCAAAACTTCAATTATGGTCACAACATAAGAAAACAACATGCAATCAAGTGTTTAAAAGCCCGGACTCTGGGAACTCTCTCTCTCTCTCTCTAAACATCACTACTAAAAGTAAGTATATCACAATTTCGGAAATACCAAATTGCGAAATAGAGGATGACGTGATCATGCTTACATGTAAAAGTCACATTGCTCCTGTATGCCTTTGAACATACCAATCCTTTTACTCCTATAAAAAGTTATTTACTTGACCCTTAATCAATGCAACGAACTAAGTCAAACATTGAAACAAGTGTTTCTATTATTAGGTATTGAAGGAAACTCAGGTCAAACTAAATTTTCTGGAAAATATAAAATTCCTAGTAAACAAAATTACATTACATTGACATGTAAAGAAAATAAAAAGGCTCAAAACACCATAAACAATCAAATCAAATAAAACACAAATTGGATATAATATTGCAGAAAACTTTGCTTTTTGAATTTTGAATTAATCATGTTTTTGAAATTCTTTGCCTAGCGTCAGTGCAGTATTTTTCAAGGCGTGCGATCCTCGTGTCACCATCGGTTTCAATACTGGGACCAACAAACGAAAGGCTGATTTGAACATATCTCCTAAACCATATCCTCGCGGTAGAGCGACGTCTCGGTACACTGGATACATGACTTATGAGTCGTTAAGGAATCGTTTCCGAAAAGTTTCACCGTGACTTTTCCTTTGGTAAATTGAATATTTTGTCCCAGTTCTCCTTTTTCAGCAATGTTGACAGTGTCAAAATACGACTTACTGACGGTTAAATAATGATGATATACAAATTCGCGGTGAACCTGATAGGTGTTTACATCTTCCTCGTTAACGTTCGTGGCAGAATCTACTTTGAAAGGAATGACACGCTGTAACGGGGGCAGGTGTGTTCCACCACGTTATACTCCACCACATCGGAATACACGAACATCAAATTCAGTCATTTTTTTCATTTCTACCGGGGTAAAAGTATCGTTGTCGAAAATGACGTGCAATTCCTTTTTCCTGATCACAGCCATTCTCATCTCCACGTCCCCAACAAAAATGTCAAACAATTCAGGACAAAATGGACAACACTGTTCCATTTTGTTTATCCAGAACTTTGTCAAATGCTGCATTGAATTCATCAGCAATCGCGTACACCAGATGTTGACCGCTAATTTAATAGCTTGGGTTAGTTTTGTTGCACTGCTTCGTCGATAACTTCGACCTCAAAAAGATTTTGATTTGGAAGGACATATAGGACTTGTGTCAAGAGAATCATTTCCACAAAAGCCACTTCCCAATGGGCATCGTGATCCAATTGGATGGCCTCGTGTAATTTGGCCGTGTAACAACACAAAGTGATATGGAAAAACACCTCCATGGAACTGTCACTGGGTAAGGTAAAGTAAAATTGGTTGTTGTTATTCATAATTCGAGAGTTCTGCGACTGTCCGAGGGGTCAGTGGAAGTCAGAGGAGTGTCTCCCCCCAAACTATTTTTGTTGTTGGAGTGGTGACTACCGCTGAATGCAAGATTTCCGTTGTTCCCGTTCGAGGAGTATTTCAGGGAATGACTGGGAAGTCGGAAGAAGGAAACTATGCAACTGCTCAATATAATAGACCACAGTTTTTGTCTCTTTGTTGCTAACTCAAATTGGCAATGGCTGAACCGATGACACAATAAGTCACAAAGATTTGGCAGAACAATACGATTTGCGTATTAGGCACACGTTCTCAAAACCACACTCACAAGGCTTCTTTTGTAGGTCTTGCAGAGATGAACTGGGGTAAGGAGTGGTCAGTGCAGTGGCAGCAGCAGCTGAGGTTGTGTGGAAGGGTATGATGGTCTGTTCTTTTGATAGTCGATGACTTGCAAAGCGTCGATCCAAGAATCAAAATAGGGAGGATATCCTTTCCAACGTAATATGACTTCTTCGATACGTCGTTTTCTCTCTACACGGGTACTTCGTTTGAGAATGTTTTCGATGTCGTACACTTCGTCTTATTTTTTTGTCACACGTTGTAACTCGGGCAAGTAAGATGACGGCCACTCACTCGTCCATCACACGAAACAATTCCTTGGTCCAGTTGGTTAAGTAACATTTGTCGAAAGTGCATTTGGTTTTCCCGATGTGCACCCAATCTCCTACTGCTTACACTCGACTTGTCTTGGGGACAGCCACCGTCCGGGACGTACCAAACAGGCGCTCGAAAACGGTCACTTCGTTGTTGGGAGTCACTTCTTCGAGTGCACGTAAGATTGGTTTTACTGTTGGACCAAGCGCGATAAAACGTCGATATACCTGAGAGTGTGGTGATGCGTAATATATTTCCACATACGTTGTTTCAAGGTGCATTGAAACCGTTCCACGCTGATGGCTTTGTTTTCGGGATTCAGGTGATGAAAAAATGAATGTCACGTTTTTTAAAATTCTTTTTGGAAAGCTAGGTTCAGAAATTCGGCGCTTTTGTCTGTTTTCGATCGAAGAGGGTGCCGATTAATTTGTTGCAACATCAGTTGGAGGGTTCTCACTAATTCACTGCTCGATTTGGAAGTCAATGGCGTCACCCAGACAAGTCTTAAACAGACGTCGATGACACAAAACAAATATTTGTAACCATGATTGTAGGTGGCCAAATGAGAGACATCGGCTAAATCGGCTTGCCATTGATGGTCGATTCTCTCCACTCTGGTGGTGTAATGTGCACTTGAGCTAAACTGAGACTTTTCAGACTGGCTTTTGGCAGCACGATACAATTTCTGAACTCCTCCGTAACCCGCAGGAGGGGATGGATCGTAGTAAATGCTGACTAACACCTTCTCCACCTTTTAATAAGTCACCCACTCTTCGCTGATGCTACCTTGGATGAGGCGAGATGTGGTTTGGAAAGGGCTTTACGTGTCCGATGTGACACTGGAGTAGACGTACAAAGTAGTGGTGCTGGTGGATGTGGTAAAGGAATGGCTTTGGCCTTCTTTTCTTTTTTAACTTCTGATTTCCCTTCTTTCTTTATCACTTATGTCGAAGGAGGAGTGGACATCATCTTTTTAACCCAAGCTTTCAGTTCTTCTCGTTGGGGTGGAGAAAAAGGGGTCAACAACGACGCTGCAATCTTACTAGGAATTGGAGCGGCTGACGGTTTTTGAAAGATTTCTGTTACTTGTTCTTTATCAGGCATTCGTGGTACTGCGTCTCTGTCCTGACCTCTGAGGGTAGTGGTGATAGTAATGGTGATTTTACTGTTCATCAAGGTCTTACAATCTTTCACAGTAGGCGGAGCTGTTTCGTCTAAAACTTTCTGGTGAATGAGTTGATGTCGTTGCAAGAGTTGACAGTACTTTTGCGATTTTTCTGTTTCGGACCAATCGTTCGTTTCCATCAACGTCTGCAATTTGTGTTGTAACTGGGACATCTCGGTCAAATGAGAATAGGGAGGCAAATTGTTCTTGCCAACGATGGTATTCTATTTATCGTTTGTAAGGCACTAAAGTCAGATTTCGTTCTTCCATTCAATTTCAACTGTACGTCTGAGATTGTTTTTACTAGAGGGTTTTCTTCTACTGGGGCTGTGACCTGGTCTTGACACTATTCTTTTTCTTCTTTGGGCTTCGTTTGGCTTTTTTGGGAGTGACCTTTTTCTAGTGGATAAATTTGGGGACATTATGATCGAAAGGGTTCCATCTTCTTGTTCCGTTTTATCTTTCTCCCAAGAGTACTCCCAGCATTGGTCCCAATACTCCTTTTAGCAAGGGTTCAAACAACAGAGCAAAATTCCTACGCGTTGTACCGTCATCTTCTTCTTTTGACAAATGGGTATTTTCTTTTGAACCATCTGTATCGAGCTTTTCAAGACATTCATACAACATTCGCACACGGTATCGAGGAAATCTTTTGAGGAGTTTTGAATGAGTTTTTATTTGTATGGGTGGAGAAGCTTTGGACAGGACGGACATGTCCCCATGTTTGACTTTTCTTTCCTTTGTGTTTAAAAGAGAGATGGCTTTTTTGTGATGGGTGGGTGACATATTTGGGTGTTCAGAAACACAAAAACACTGATTTCCATTCGTTTCATCAGGCTTTTTTAATACTAGAATGCGTCGCCATTGATTGTCTTTACGACGTATTAACTTGATATCACGCATCACACGTTATGGACGGGTTCGCAACCGACTAAATCGCGACAATTCTTGCTTGGAAAAATCCAGTAAACTCTGTAATATGCCCGATATATATTGGACTTATATTTTGGGAGCAGATACTTCGTGAGCAGCTGCCACTGCAGCTAAAGAGGAGGAGGGTGTCACCCCTGGAGGAGAAGTTCACGAAGATGTCAGTTTCCATTGTTTCATCAACTTAGGAAGAACGGATGTCAATGTGGGTTTGGCTGACATCAGCATCCACGGAGAAGTGGAAGAATCTGAGACTACTGGAGACGCGGTCACCGTCGCTGCAAGTTGTGGTTTGGGAATGTAATGTTGCGTCCTGGCCGAAGTGTATCTCTTGCGGGTATAAGCTGTTTTCCGGAGGCTTTTCTTGTTCTGGGTATTTTTCTTTTTCTGTGGGCTTTTCTTCTACTGGGGCTGCGACCTGGTCTTGACACTACTCTTTTTCTTCTTTGGGCTTCGTTTAGCCCTTTTGGGAGTGACCTTTTTCTAGTGGATAAATTTGCTGACATTATGATCGAAATTTAGGAGGGAGCGAATGATAACAATTCCTAAGGAACCGCTACCTTCAGGTATAAAAATATTTGCTTTTTGGTTTGAGTGTCGATGCAGAGATCGGCCAGTTGCGACGAGAAGATGAGACTGAAGGAACTTCATGATGACGTTGTGTGAGACAGATCCAAAATGTCTGAGATTTTTATAGATTCTTTAGTTGAGTCAACGACGGAAACGTGTACAGGATGGTGTGATGGTCTTGGCGCCAGTGGTGAAACATATGGGTTTTAAATCCACTAGTATATAGGGTTTTAGTGGCAACGTCATACGCATGAGTCAGCCAAGGCGTTATTCACTGTTTGACTAAGACTTGCACTTGCGATCTAACTCTTGGGATTTTGAACAAGACCACGTAATGAGCATTGAGAATAATGGTACGATGGGCTTTACTTTGTTGAAACAAATTTTGAGTAATGTAAACGACAATGAAATTACAATGATGCCCTTTGCGCGTAAACCACATTTTAATTTCTTCTTCGTCTTTCCTTAACATGTCATCGACAATTACCAGATGGGTTTGAATGGGGTCAGACATGATTACGTCGTCTTCGTTAGGAATACCTTTCACAAACATGATGGAATCTCCTTGATTTTCTCGCAAGAGGCTGTAGGCCGATTGCCACTCTTTGTAACACCACATGATCCATTGGGGTGGACGATCCAACGTTTGACAAATTCTTTTCTGTCTGAACCACTAGGTCCCGCAATTAACATATTAAAGGGATGACGAAAATACAACGCCTTCCGACTGGTACGATCTAAGTGTTCGTCAATGATATTGAGAGTGGAGGAAGAGGGAGCAGAGACAGTAAAGGTAGGCATAGTGCCAGGAATGCCACTTTTGACACGTAGACAGAAAACACAAGAGTTTTTATACCTTTTCAGGACACGTTTATTACAAAATCAAATGGAACAACACGAAATACAAAAAGGCATAAAAGCTAAATGGTTACGTACAACGATAAAATACACATCAAACAATGAAAGTGGAATACAAACAAGTCACTCTAGAACATGTTTTTGGTAACCAAGATGTCCTAGGGATAGTGTGTACTGTTCTTAAGTCTCTACATGCGGTAAAGTCATACATGTGTCCTCCCGGAATGATCGTTTGGAAATGTCCATGACAGTTTTGTCCTGAAGAAAGTGGTTGTCCTCGGTGACGGGTTCTTCTAGTATTTTCACTAAAACAGGTTTAAAAATTACTTTTATCCTTGGAAGTTTGAATAGAGGATCACAACTTTGAGCATAATTGGCCACATCTATGGTCCAAGTCTCGAAACCCCAATTTTTTCCAGTCACGTACATCTGTCAGTGAGGATGTAATTCATAAGCTAAATGCACGCATCATCATACACATCCTCGGTCCCTAAAAATTGACGAATCTTGTTTTTCCCCATAGAGGTCGAGAAGTATCCAGATGACAACGCAAGGCTTTGGAGAAAATGAGTCGCTCATGGATATTTAAAGGGACCACTTTCATGTTTTATTTGGTGGTAAGTGCTGTTCTTAAAGAGTCCACAAAGAATCGGCTGGTAAACGAAATCTCAGAAAGCAAGTCACTAAGACACACACGACTTGTCGACCCAAATTGAATGGATACGAAAACCCCAATTCAGTGGAGACAGTTCTTGTAATAAGTGTTGGTAATCGTTCACTGTTTGAATAGTCTCATTGATTTCCTTCCTCACTGAAATAGCTGAATCACGAGTGATAAAGGTTGTGGCATGGTAGCCTGTTTTTATACCTCTTTTTGTCGGAGACCATAAGTGTACTTTCTGCGCAGAGATAATTTTACTCTAGTGGCGAATCTAAATGGTTTAGCCACAAACTTGCACATCATAAGAAAATGTTCAGAAGTTTTCTCTTGAAATAGGTTTACGTTGTGTAAAAGGTTTTGGTTACCCTCTAGCTCATCCACTGGAATTAGTTGAAGTAAGTCTACCTTGTAGTAAAAAGAACGAGACACAACAATCTAATCCTTTGTACCAATGGATAATTGATCAATGTTTGACCCCTTGAACACTTTCATCTGGATGAGTCATTTTATTGCATTCATGTACCAGTGGTTTAAACACCGGTGACGAACGGGTGCAATTGTCCTTTGCGTTTCACTTGTATTTGACCAGCTCTCGGTAAATGAGTTCTCTCAACTCCACAGGCAAACCATGAATGTAAATTATCTATGACTATGTCTTACCAAATCTTCTTTTGTTGTAGTTAATACGTGTACCTTTTGAAAATCATCGGTTTTATTTTAGTTCCGTACCAAAATTATTTAGTCTCTATTTCACACACCACACGTCGTACAGAAGTTTCTTCTTCAACCAAGATTTCTTGGTGTAACAGATGTTGTAATCCTCTAACTCGTCCGTTGGAATTCGGTGTATTATGATCACCTTGTATGTAGAAAGAGCTGCATCCAAAATGTTATGAATCTCACGCGCATCATCAATGTCCGACCCCTGGATATTTTTTAAATGAATCAGTCCTCTTATACCATTTAGGTACCAGTGGTTTAACCACCGGTGATGTAACGGATGCAATTGTTTTGTTTTGTGTTGGAAAGGTCATACAAAGGTAAGGACAGTTCTGAGACCATGGGGATGTTCCAGAAGAGGTGAATCTTTATAGATACATCGATCCATTCACACCTGCAGACAATAACTGAAACTCTACTTCGTATCCGAAATCAGTCTCAGGTCCCAGGTAGACAAATCCTGTTCTAGCTAAAACATTCAAAGCAGGTAACCCTTCCATATCCGTGGGTCATTTTTGAAAAGTTTCCAGTCGACGGGCACAATCACAAGAGTCAGACAAACAGACAGGAAAATGGTATGGTTTGAACTTGGAGTTCTCATTATGTCTCTCACTCGATTCTTGCTCTGTCGAAGTCATCCTTCTTGGTGGCTATCCTCTTGGAACCATTTTTTATAACGACATGTCCATACAGTAATGTGAAGTGAATGGGAAGTCGCAATCGCTTCTGGTACATTATTTGATACAGTTTTTCCAAAGGTTCCTGACGATTTGGTGAGTGGGTAAACGTACCATCAAGTAATGTTCGTAGGTGGTCACTTGAAAGTTTCCATCCTCTCCAGACGTCAAGGCTACTTTGAAAACGACAAACGTTAATCACCTGACTGTTGCAATAATTGATATTCAGTCCTTTCACTTTAGCCTCGTAGCCATAATGTTTAGGACCACTAGTATCAAAACGTAACATCTTCTCGTCTGGGTGTTCGTCTGACCAGGCTCCTGAAAGGTCTTCATCGATGTCAGGGTGACATTGATACAGGCGATCGATGTAGATGCAACTGTCAAAGTACAGGACGCGATCACCAAACAGTTCTAAAGTGTTGTACAACTTTAAGCGTGCATGGGCCAACACGTAAGCCGCAATGATGACATTTCAAAATTCGTCGGCTTGTACAAAGTACAGTTCTTCTTCGTAATGGACTAAGATACAATCCTCACGAACGACATCCACAAGTTTCCTGTATTTGGTTTGTCGTGAATCATGTGGAAGTACCGGGAAGTTTCTGTCAAATATTCCGTCCTGGGTAAAGACGGTCGTTGTGCCAGTTTGCCCCACAGGCAATGTAATATTACTTTGCCAAAACGATCGCCTTCCTTCGTTTCTCTCGATGTGTTCTAAAGTAATGCCTTCCTGCTCCCATAGTTTCTCTTTGAATTTCATTTGCTCTGCGGGAGTGTGGCACAAGGAAGGATTGCCACTGGCTTCTTGTTTCAGCTTCAAAAAGGCATCCATTTAGTATGCGAAAATGCCGTTCTGAGTCTCTTCGCCCTTGTGGTACTGTTCTAACTTGGGAAAGTGGTAAATTTCGTACACTTCTAACAGTTGGTATTCCATGTACAGAGCTATAAACAATTCCACGCTGACCCACGTTCCCGTCAAGGTGCGTTATTCCTGAATGTGCTGTAAAGGCTGGTCATGGTTGCACGTTTCGGCACAAGTTCGGCACAAGGTAAACATAAGATTTCCTTGGCAATGGTGAGGTAAAACGGGATGGTACAAGTCCGTGGGAGGCAATACTTTCCAATTGTCAAGCCTTCGTATTGTTGAATGTTGTCCAAGTCGATGTCTTCCGACAGCAATTGAAGGTGCCATGTCGGAAAGCGAAAATATTTCCACACGTAAAGATACAGCGAGCACACGTCCAATTATCTGATTTCTTCTGCTTTCTTTTCATCAGCATGGTACATCAAACTGGTGGCATTCATCCGTCCTCCGTACAAACTATCTCGCGGGTTCAGTCGGTACTTAAGGTTGTAACTTTCCACGATGCGTTCAACCTCGGGATCGGTTTTCAAACGGAGATCGAATTCGTGTTACCACATTTCCTCCACTTGGTATCCTATCTGTTCTTACTTCGGACGTAGCTGACAAGTGGCCTTGTACACGTTTTCCATAGTCCGTTGTAAAGACTGAGTTTTGTTGAGAGTAACAGAGGGCACATCCGTGAAATAAGCATCCGTTAAACTCGTACGCGATCTTGGGGATTTCTAAGTCCCAGCCATCCACCGAATACGTTCTGATGGTCTTTTCGCCTCCTCCTTTGAGGGCATGTTGGCTCCATGTGTCTTCCTTGTCGCACAAGTAATGTAGCCAGCGCAGACTTTTGACTGAGTACTGACGTTTGACAACGTTGGTCGTTTGAGGGGTGTTGACAGCCAGGTTGTTTTCGTGCATTAATCGTTGTCAGGTACACTAAGAAACACGATTTTATTGATATGATTGACCGTTTCCCAGAATGGCAGTAGTCACAAATTACTCTCTACATTCATCCATTTAACTATGGGAGAAGATTTTGAATAAAGTTAGCGAAATTATGAAGTTGCCTCAACAAGGGATAAACGTTGGCTGACATTGTTTTGGATACTTCACAAAGAACATTCGTGGTTTGCCTCGGGAGTTGAGAGAACGCATTTAGCAATAATTCGTCAAAATAGAAGTAAAACGCAAGAACAATTCCATCATTTACCTCACCGTTGTTTGAACATCTGGTACCTGAATGCTGTAAGCGGATTGATTCTTATGAAAGCGCTCTAATAATCACACATTGATGAAGTACACGACTGTCAGAAGGCTTACAGTGCTACTCAGTATACTTACAAATTGTCAATACTGTACCAAATTCCAGAGAAAGAGTTAGAGGATTACCAAAATCTTTTACATGAACTAATACTGGTTCAAGAGGAAACTTATGTGAGACGTGTTGTGTGCAAGTTAGTAAATGCCACCAAGTTTGCCGAAAAGTCGCCTAAGGAAAATAATGTTGCATCCAAAAAGTCTCACAATCCCACCCAAGAAAACATCATAGGAAAACATGAAGAAACTAAGAAGAAAATCAAAGGAGAATACTCAAGGAACAAAGCACAATATCACCCAGCATAATTGACGTTATACATATATAGCAAACAAAAACAAATTATCAACCTAAGCAAAAAAAGAATAGCTAACAGATTATCCAAGTATCACTAAGGGGAAATATCAGACCAAAACAAGATTATCTGAAAATCTGGTGCAGTACTGCACAGCAACTGGCTAAATACTTAGAAAACGCCAGCCTAGGAGGGATAGAAGTAAGCATCTCAAAGCATAAATCTCTGACGAAGAAAAAAATCTCAAATGTTCTTACAAAAATAAAGAAACACACTGAAGATGCCGGATACACTAACGAAATCGTAAATGAAGGCCACACAAATTCATGATTTAAATCCATACTCAAATTACAAGGATACACAACATAGACATAAAAGTATAGAAGAATTAGGAGAAGAATAAACCTTTAACTGAAGCAAAATAAGCGCAATAAAGCTCAGAAATGGTCAGGGCTTGGAAACCTCTGCTGTCCTGTTAGATTTATATGAATCACCAGTACTACTGGTAATACCTGGTCAATATGTCAAGTATTATACTTTAGGAAAGTACGAAAACAACACTGTTTCTGCAGTAACTGCAAAAGACGGGGACACTTCACAAGCAAGTATAGTAACAGAACCAGGTGCAGACAGTGCGGAAGAAACCATTCAGGGAAATGCACCAACCAAATACCTATATGTCCCAACTGCAAAGGACAACATACTGCAAAAATCACCAGAGTGCTCATTTTCTATAAGGGAAAAGAAATAATTAACCTTATAGATGGCAAGGAAATGGATTGCAAACATGAAATATTCGACCAGACCAAAAAGTGGAAAACAAAGAAGCACAAAGAGGAACAGAATGAAACCAATAGAAAACCCGAAGTAAACACCAAGAAGGCAACATAATCCAAAAAAATAATTAATAACATAAATCCCATTCCACAACATGAACACATATACATGAAACAACAAAATAAAATTGAAAGATCAAAATACATGCGAGCAATAGTAGTAGCAGGGAAACTTAAAAAAAATCAATGCAAAGAAAGAAAATATAAATAATAGCAATGCAACCAAACAAAACCCTCAACTCTTCAATACAGATCTCAAAATTGACTCTTTAAAAGTAAAATACAAGCAAAGGCAATATTATCATGATTAACCGCAATGCAACTAAACAAATCTCGAAAACATCCAACACAGACCTAAAAACAATCCCAAAATGTAAAGTACAAACAAAGACAATCGTAACACGGTCAACAATAATATTTCCACTGGTTACATCCGAAGCGAAAGTGTTGATCTGATCTTGCTTGCAAAAGACATCAATGACCTAGGAAAGGGTATCTTACAAATAACCCACAACAACCAGGTCTCAAGACAAAGTGTTTTCGATCATTATCCGATTTACTAGATATGCACTTCTCAAATAATGAACATGCCAAACTAATTGAAATTAAAACTTTAGCATTAACCGAGGCAATATGATGCAATAACAAAAAAAAAAAAAAAAAAAAATCGCCATTCGGCAATGTGTCGTGGCTTATTAAATAGCCATGAAGAACGTAACATCGCTATCAATGAACCTGACAAAAATCCCGATACAATTTGTCTACAAGAAACACATCGATATGAAGAAACTAAGTATATCACTAAAATATCTGGATATAACCGGTACTTCCTTAAATATCGGTGCAATACAAACAAGGGAGGTGGACTACCTACCAATATCCATGACAGTCTTCCTGAAATCAATCTGATTATTCCAACATATATAGAATCCAATTAAGAACGAACTGAGGTACAACAAAATATTAAATAGTCACCAATAAAGCTATCTAAGAGCTATGATCCAGGAAGATCTAAATTGAACACTGAAAGAATAACAAAAAATAACTTGTTAAGATGTGGAGAATTCAGTGCACATAATGAAATGTGGGGCAAGATCAGTAAGGAATAGTTTTCAAAAAATGGATAACAAAATATAAACTTATGATGCTCAACAACGGTGCCGCCACTAGAATAGACCCTAAAAGTGGTAAACTATCGGCAATAGATTTGACCATTAACACCCCACAACAAGCTTCAAGAACTGACTGGGACGTATCGTAAGACAGTACCCTTGATAGTGATCACTTTCCAATGGCTATCATTATTCATATTAAAGCACCTAGAACACTGAACACTAATATCCCCCAGTGGAATTTTGATAAGGTGGACTGGGTCTCATATACGGAAATATTATCCAAAATTACGATAGACCAAGCACGAAACACCAATACGGAAATATATAACAAAAATATTACCAAGATATTAACTGAAGCCGCAACTGAAACCGAAATCATTCCCAAGCTTAGCCGTAAAGGAACAAAACGTCCATTGCTTTAGAGGACAGATGCATGCAAGCAGTCTGTTAAAGACAAACAGAAAGCACTCAATTGCTTTCGACATACCAAATTAGGATCAGACTTCATATCCTACACAATAAAGAAGCATCCGCCATGAAAACTATTAAGGTAGCCAAAACGCACTCATGGCGAGAATAATGTTCCTCTCTGAACTCAAAAGTCATTGAAAAATAGGTTTGGGATAAAATCTAATCACTTAAAGTTGAAACGACGAAAACAACCCCAAATATCCCAGGAGCAGTCAATGATAAAGATAAAGTCAATCTGATAGCCAAACATTTTGCAGAGACGAGCAGCAATAAGAATAATTATGATAAATATAACAATCAATGTAATATATTAGATCAAGAAATCAATAGTGATTGGTCACCAAATAATGATGAATTCGCATTATAGAAATAGAGAAAAACAATAAATAAGACAAAAAAAAAAACCTCTCCCAGATAAGATCAATTGGGATATGAAATATACAAGAACCTTCCAGGAAATTTTGGAATTAATTATACTAGACCTACTTAACCAAATATGGCATACAGGAAATATCCTTCACAAATGGAAACAACTTATATCAATACCAAAAGTAGGTAAAGATACTTAAACCCTCAGTCCGTCCAGACCAGTTTTTCTTACCAACAGCATCTATACAATTATGGAAAATATGATCAATAATATATAATCAATGCGATTTAGAGACAAAAATTTAATTATTGATCAATTAATCGCATTAGGATCGAATGTTGAATGCCTTCAACTCCTGACGAAAGTGCGATAGATATATCATCGCTAAATTTCTAGACCTAGAAAACACATCTGATGTAGTTTAAACAAAAAGATTATTGCTACACTCAATCGATACGGAATTAACTGTCGAATGCATTGATGTATTGCTAACTTTCTATCCGGTAGGCAAATTAAAACCGGAATATGTAACCGATATTCGGATACCTATAACCAAGACAATGGAACCCCACAAGGAAGAATCATTAGTCCAACCCTTTTTAATATAGCGATTAATAATATTTTCAAGTCAATAAACTCCAATAAACTAGATTTATCCAAGTTTGCTGATGATAGTGTAATTTAGAGACAAGGCAACCCAGAAAACCACAATATCATCAGTGAAATTCAACATACTCTTGATAAGTGGGGTTATAAAATATCGCCGAAAAAACAGTAGGAATGCCTTTCTCCTCATCATCAAGAAAGGAAAAAGGGTACCCGATTTTAAACATGAAATGCTGAAATAAAAATGGTCCAAGTTCCTAAATTCCTAAGGATGTTTCTAGTTGAACATCTAAATTGGAAAATCCACATAAAAGACCTGTGTAGAAGATGCAACCAAGTCTTACATCTGCCTCGAAATATAAGAGGTACAACCTGGGGCGCTGATCAAAACACACTGCTTAAGCTATATTAAGCCGTACTTAGAGCAAAATTAGATTATGTGGGTCAGGTCTACACCTTAGCGAGCCCATCACTACTGAAAAGGCTTGAGAGTATCCTATACTAAGCCCTCAAATTATGTACTGGATCCCTAAAACCATGTCTAGGGAAGAACTTCAAATACTGACAGGAGAACTACCACTCCAACTAAGGAGAGATGAACAATTATCAAGGTACGCAGGAAGAATCTCAATCCACTAAAACAATCATCCGGGGAAAAGCCTATAACGAATGTAAACGGCTGTAACAAATGTAATAAAGCCTTTATAAAATTTCGGCCCTTACCTACACGGAGGAAAACGGCTATTGTTTCATTCATTAGGTATTCTTTTTTTTCTGCTGCTAACGTTGACTTTGAAGTTAATATGCGATGGTACCCACATGAATTCTAATATGTGCCCTCTTTCCATTATTATTCTAAGTAAAATCTGAATTTCCTGTAAAAAGATGTACCTGCTTTGCGAAATGTCTGATTCTATTGATCTGAGGACACTGAATGAATCAGTAATCATAAGATGATCTTTGGTTATTGCATTGGTTGAGTCGCTAAACCAATTAAGGCATTCAACTATTTCCCAGAATCCAGACGTATAGATAAAGCTTCCATTTCGTAGTCTACTTTCAAACTCAATATTTTCTTTTGCGATGATCATTTCAGAAGCAGTTAGATTGTGTTCAACATTTTTCGATCCATCTATGTAAATCCTATTATAGTCTTGGTAGGTTTGATCTAGTGTTTTTTGGATCTCGGTTTGTATTGACGTTGCAACGTTTAAAACGTGTAAATTAATATTTGGTGGTTGGTTTCTCCAAGGTGTCAGATCCAAATATTTTGTTGTGTCTGCTTGTAGATTGGTAGTTGTAATTCTCTTTGCGTATCATGAATACGTATAGTTGACACTCAGCTAATTGCAGACAGAAGGCACTGAGTTACGTTCTGTCAATTATACTGGCAACTGTAGTTAAGGCATTGGCCAAAGTGTGTAGAGTGGCTTCTCCCAGGCCATTATTGAGACTGACTCCCATGGATATCCTGAGGTATTCTGAGTGGAATAAGATAAGCTATTTTCCGTCGGTTACAATATAGAGAGAACGAAAATCCAATAATAATGTCACGATAACTATTATGCTAACTCACTGCCCGGTGTCAATAAAGGCCAACCGATCCAGATGTATGGAGTGTGGCTGTGCCATCCCTAAAGCGGCCACTGTCAACTGATGCGGTTCTGAATGAAAGCATGGTTGGGGGAAATTTATAATTGTTTACGAACTGATGATGAAGCCTGGTCAGAACGTCCGTAACTCTAGCAAACTGTGAATGTAAATGAAGTCAGAATCTTCAATTTCATCGTTAGATCAAAAGATACTGCAGCTCGGATGCATGTTTTTGATGGATTGGGAGGAGGGAGGACAATGTCCCGGGGGCAGAAAACGTCCTCAGTGGAGGCTGAGAAGGCTGAATCTTCCCATACTCTCGGATAGTGTATAATAGTCGACGTTACTGTAGAACAAACAACTGGAAGCCGAGGTGTTATTGATTGAGCCCGTGACTGTGATGGTTGGGCCTTCGTGACCCTTAATTATATATCCTAGACCTGTCGCAAGGGACATAGACCATCAATGTAAGGTGGATATCTTTATGATCATTGGTTGGGACGGGTTATGGTATATTAGATCCATGTAAACGGTTCGTATGTTTCTTGAATGAGGGAACTTGGCTTTTTGTTCGTTCTTTTCCTTGCTATTCCGTAAGAGGAATCACGTGGGACCGCGATGAGGCAATTTACAGAGTGTTCTAAACATGCTGAGTCCTGTGGTGATGACTTGGGTGCCGGAGCCGTTTCCGAGCTTGTCAATGTCAGGCGCATTGTGTCTAAGATGTAAGTTGAATTATTTCCTTTGTTCCCATAAAGATTCAAACTGTGGATACAATTCAGCATGCATTCTGATGGATTTCTTGGTTCTGAGTTGCGTGTTATTTGCGCTTTGCCCAGAGATATAATAGGTAAGACAATATAGAGCAAAAATGTATCAACTGTAGACCTGCACCTGTCTTTAGAACACAATGGCAATACAGAGCTCAATCATGATATTGTTGACTCAGGAATGTGTGACAGTCTTATCAAGCAATGAAGCATACATATAATGACAATACTATCTACACGGTGAAGACGTTATAACGTCGTAGGCCTGCATATGACGTTTGAATGCAATGTGGGCGCAGAGCTATACCAAATGAAGTTTATTTGGAAACTTACTTGGGAGCTGATCTGTACTTGTCCGACAAGAGCAGAAGATATACAGAAATGTACAAAAGTGTATACATTATACACACAAAGATGCAACGATATATACAGACCTGACAAACCTGATGAGACTGTCTCAATAAAGCAGTTGATATTTTCCATAGTTTGAACAGGTTTCAGTAAGTAACAAAATATAAAAACTTGCTATTGTAAAGCTATAACAGGTATTTAAAAGTTCGGTATTTGAAACATGCAGTGACGATAAACACTGTTCATGTGATGTGATGTGATGTGATTTGGATTTTTAACGTAGCTTTAAAATGTTTTCAGTCATATCGCTACGAGGTCTGCAATGTGGCAGTTTATAGTGATGTCTAGCACTGGGGCATCATGCCGCAGACATGTAGCATGAAAACACTGTTCAACTGACATGTTTGTAACGTAGATGTATATAACACTAGTAAAGTTGCTCATCAGTTCGAAACCCATTGCAGCAAAATGGCTTGATGCTATCTCTTAATGTCATTTAATGTTTGGTATTTTTTCCATTTCACATAACAATGGCATTCGTATCTCCCGCCATGAGACATACTCAAATTGACATGTGATTTCCAATAAACCTAATTGCATCTCTTCCTGCTTTTATTTACAAGAATCTGAATATTCCCTTATATTCTTCTGTGCTGATTTCGGCAGCACATTTTAAGGGCTTTATTTTCATTTCATTTTCAACATACATTGCATGTTGGACGCCATATTTTAAACAATTCTAAATTCAACAGTTTGATCACACAGCCTCTTTGCAGAATATGAAACACAGATCCAAATCAAATTTAGATGATCCATTTATCATGATTCTTGGGCAAAAATAATTTTCCAAAGTTTTGGCTTTTATTCCTAAGTTCATATGGGTCATTTTCTTAACATTTACTGTAAATTGGTAAGGGTTGGCAGGTCTGTATATATTAGGAAGCAGTACTTATAAGAAAAAAGTCAAAGATACCGCCCGTTCAAGTAAAAATATTGACGATGTCGCCTGTACGCTGGGAATGCCTTAGAATAGAAATTACATTATTATTAAAAAGTGCTCATAAACTTTAGGACTAAGTAACTATTTTTGGAATTATTGTGAATTCATTTAAAGACGTTTTGTATTATATGATTGTGATACATCAAAACTGTTAGCGTATCAACAATTCAAGAGTATTAGATCAGCAAAATATATTGGACTTCATTTCGAAACACCAATGTAACTAATTTGGAATACTTTATACTTTTGGACTTGTGAAAGAAGGCTTAGGGCTACTGAAGATGCCACCCTAATTATGATTTTATTCACAATACTGTAATTATTTTAAATTTTCATTTTGCATTTAGGGAAATAAATAATTTGTTGAATTTTACCAAACGCGTTGGTATTTGCTAGTTTCAGTTCTTAATTTTTCGACCCTAGTCATAGCAAGTAATATAGATACATCTTTTGAATGTAAGACAATGATAATGAATTATATAAAATAATGAATAAGATGTCTGAATGCACGTCAATAATAAACAAATGTGTCAGAGTGGTAATCACCCATATTCAAGATTTTTAATCAAAATATATTCAAAAATGGGATGTTCTCTCTACACTCATGCAATTGCATCCAGGTATAATCACATCCAAGTTTCTCCAAAAAGGTGAAAGACTTGGTTATTAGTGATGAGGTTAACAAGTTTATGTCAGTGAAATATATCACAGTTCAAATTATGATAAATGGTCTTGAGCTAGTCTAGTTTAGTTACCAGTATATCTGTAAGAATTTTTCAAAGCAAACATTTTTTATTAATGTAAGGGAGTGCAGTACAAATAAGGCAGTATATTGCACCTTCCAAATCAAGCATTCTTCTGTTCAAGAAACAATGGACAATGGTGCATGATGACACAAGTGAATTTGCACTTGTTTTTGGTTGGACAGATATAACTCATGAGAGACAATGCACAATTGATGCAAGTACCTTACCATAAATGACCTTGGTCCGATGTGCAAATAAGCTGGAAATAAACAAATAAACATCTTTATTTGCAAACAACTTTATTCCCAGAATCTGGTTGAAATACATATTATACAAAATAGGAATTGTGATGGTTGATCTTTTAAAAGGCTTATAACAAAATGTATTTAATTTGAGAAACACACAAATATAATACATAGAAGAATGCAATCATATTATTATACAATGCAAAATACAATGCAAAAACAAAACAACAGACAAGATCTCATCAAATCGATCAACGCTGTTATTCCCAGAAACAACTAATTCAAATATATTAGAAGCCAATTTATTCACTTGTATTATTCCTTATAATTGCTGAGTTTTGTTGTCTAGAAATTGAGGGTTGTCTGTTGAACTTGAACCCAAGGCCATGGAAAGTGAACATTGTATCAACATGTACCATGATATCAAACTATGCTGCAATCTGAATTGTTTATTGCCCAAGGTTTGACAGTTCAAAAACTGGTGTCATAATTGCTAACTTTGAAACAATGGCAATGATAAATTTCAGTGGACTCAGAATGAAGCGGGATACAAATCTGTCAGTGTTGTTATATGTACACAAGACAAAACAGTTTAACAATTAATACCTTACACCTTGAATGTATTGATTGTCAGAAACAAATGGAGCAGCGTTACAAATGAATCAGTCAACAACTGGACCAGAGATCACCCAACTGGCTTATATCTTTTGTTTAAAAACCAAATGGAAGAACAGCTGGATATAAACAAGGATTAGTTACTGCCGCTTTCTTAATTTTAAAATATGCTTTATGTCATCCAAAATTGCACACTGAATTTGATTATTTTGGCAAATGTAAATGCTTGAGGGCTTTATGCTGAGAGGACTTTTGTGAAATGAGGTCCATTCCACTGACAGATTTAAAAATGTTGTTTCATGGTATCATTGTTTCAGTTGGTTTGATTATATTAGATGGTGTATCTGCATTATTTATGTTTAAATTATTCTTCTAGTTTTTCTTCAGAAAAGTTCATTATTTTTTCTTTTTTTTTTTTTTTTAGAAATATAGTCAATATTTGATAATGGATTGATATAGCTAGTGCAAGACTGGAAGACTTTCATGCCAGAATGATCTCTGTACAATTTAGTCACGGTTTGTTCATTGGTATTTCATTAGCAGTTATTTCATGATTGTTCATGGTTAAGTAATGACAGTCATATTAGAAAGCAGCGTTGCATTATTTCAATAAATGTGAATAACATTCATAAGATGCTTTCGGTCATATTTGGCCTCGAATGTTTGGTACACATTATTTAAATATCCTTGTTATTTTTAATAATGGCACCCATATTTGTTGGAAGATTTTTAAAATCTTTATGTATGTTTGACAATGGTCAAAATCCATACATATTTCTACGAATTATATCTGTATTTTGCTTTTTTAAGTTAATATACTTTTGCTTTGCTTACTTACATTCTACATTATTAGCTAAGTGATTAGTTACGTTGTATTTACTGACACCTCTCATTCGACAACTTGTCCAAAATGTGATAAATACACACAGACCACAGTTTAAGTAAGGGCATGATTTCTTGATGGATCTCAGACAATTTAAGATGGGTATGCTGACCTGGTTAGATATTGAAAGTTAGAATATGAAAGGTCTGTTAAATGGTTTAATATTGTTTTATAGCCATGTTGTCAATACAGTACGTTTCATAATGATGCTGTTGAGTCTTTCAATTCCCTTTATGTTCAAGATATCCAATCACCGAAATCTCACTAACATATATGATAGAACCTAATTGGGAACAAGAAATGGTCCACCCATGTTGTTATAAATGGTAGAGCAATAGGATTAGCGTTGCTAAAGCATAGCTGGCATGTGTACACAGTAAGCTGTTAATTGATTACTTTATCTTTGGAATTTGGGCCAAATGCAAGCCGATTCTTTGAAGCATGTTAAGTACATTGGGATAATAAGGGTCCATGCTATATTTGAACCTTTCATGAAAATTGCCAACATTTGGCAAAGGGGAGATAAAATGGAACGACAGATTGCACAATCAGATTTTAGCAGACATGCTAGAATAAGTATTTTATTTATATTGCTTTGTTTAGTTGTTATTGTATTGTTTAAGATCAAGCAATAACAAGATTTTCAAAATGTCTTCTAGTGAAAGCGAATACTGATATGACCAGCCATCAAAGAATAGAAGAGACAAGATTTTCCAGAAGGCAAACATCGCAACTATACTTTAGGTATATGGGGCATCATTTTCATTTAAGACTAACTAGTTATCGTAACAAGTGTTTCAGTGAAACTCCATACATATATGAAAAGTCAGTTAGGATAAATAGTAATAACAAGTTTTTCAAAATGTGATGGCATAAGTTGGATGAAAAAGAGGCTCCGTTTTAAGATATCATATTGGAGAAAATCTGTTAAAAAGTGTCATTGTGAATTAATGTCAACAATGTCTTCTGGAATATATACATTACTAAGTTAAAGCTTATTATACATTTTTATAACATAAACAAGACTTCATTAAGCATGAATATATTTATTGTTTTTGTTACTCCTGTTCAGTCATCCATTTTCCCCTTGTCAACAGTTTTCAACTGTTCCACATCACTATCAGGAAGCACTTCTCCCTTCTTGCCATAGGCTATCGTGGCATACGCTGTGCGGTTTTCTAAACCTCGGATTATTGGTTTGCCATTTATGGTTTCTGGTGGATTTAACTGCAAGTCAGCATAATGTAAACCTTCAGCATTCACCTGAAATAGTCAGAATTAATTCAAATATTATTTTCTTTTAAACGTTTCAATGAAAATTATAAAAATGATAATAAAATCAAAGTTTCATTCAATCACAATAAAATATCAGTATATCAGCAAATTGTATCTAGATATTAGTTATTAAATAATATATTAGATCAGTAACACGTAGCCAGGTTGATAAATATCAAAAGCAATTTCTGCACTAAATCTTCATAGTCTCATGCTTGAAAAACTACTCACTAATTCTAAAAATAATCATTAGAAATCTTCATGCTTGCGAGACAACAGCTGTATGTTGTACATTGTTTTAATAGTGTAATTGTTAGGCATTTTAACAAGTGACTTCTCATCTAACTTACATTTCCATATAATGTGATAGTTATAAAGCGGCCAGTCTAAGTTGCAATAGGGTTTCTTATAAATCAAACAGTTAGTAAAGAAGCCTCCAAAACAAGTTTGGGAGAACATGTCTCAAATAATCACATGAAGTTGAATGGCTCCCAAAATGTGAAGAAGAAAGAAATATAGTGAATCATGCTAGAAGCATCATCTTCATTAGATGATAAAAGATGTACAGCCCTAGCATACCTTATGAAGGAGGATAAATGTAGCAAAATGTAATAGTTGTGAAATATTTCATAATCAAACAGAATGTAAACATAATCATATGATCTGATCAACACAAGCAGTGCACAATATGTCCAATTCCAAGTATGTTTATAGAACGAGAGTTCTGAATGAACTTCACCATGTGATCTTAACATCAGTGTAACACCTTTGTATCAATAATATAATGAACTGTAACCCACATATATATTTTTGGTATATATGTGTTAATACACGTTTTGTCAGGAAAATCTATCTTGGTTTGTAATTGCAATTCCCATTGTACTGGATTTTCTTCTACATATATTGCTTTTATTAAATAAAAATGCATATTATTTTTAATAACAGTGCATTCGTTTGGTGCTGGCATCCTTCTCTTCAGTGTCATCCATTGATTGAAAGGAAGGAAAATATATCTTTCAGACATTTGCTAATACTCTCAATAACCGAGGCTTATATTAAAACTTAGGATTATAAACACATTCTGTGTCAGGAGATAGGATGACTCATGAGAGAAACCTTTAAATCATTAGTAAAATATACAGCAAGTTTGTGAGAAATCATATGAACTTTTGTTCGCCTTTCATTTGCAACTTAAAACCAACTGTCAATCATGAAATTGTTCAAACATGGTATATATACACATTATATGTTAATATATATATATATATATATATATATATATATATATATATATATATATATATATATATATATATATATATATATATATATATATATATATATATATATATAAGAACAAAAAGATAGGTTATCATGCAGATAGAGTTACAAAAGCAAAAACGGCATATACAAGATAGAAAAGTAGATAAATGAATAGGTAGCTAAGGGATATGGAAATAGGCATATGTTTAAAGAGAGAGGTATTGCGTGATGTGAATGTTTGATTTAAACAAGGTATAATCTGTATGAATACACATAATATAATTTAGTATTATTATAATAGTTTGATCAATAATCCCCTATAACTGTAGTGACACCGATTGATGGTTTATGGGACCAATCTTGCCTATTCTTGAAGAGGTGAAGATTTATTCAGAAAATTTTATCATCACACATCGTTGTACATTTTATACGTTGCCAGTATTTCTGACACCTCTTGGATAACTGTTGTTTTTAGTGTCATTTTGGCAATATGTACAGAATATTTCCAGAGCAGATCCTATGTTTGACAAATTCACATGGAATATAATAATCCTTCCTACTGTGTCAATTTTTAATTTCAATGCTCTATCAGGGGTAACATGGACTGTGTGTATGTGTGTGCTTTGGATGAACAGCTAGAACAATTCAACTTAGACAAAGCTTAAAAGTAATATAGGTACAAAACTGGATGATATTTATTTTGCAGGAAATTCAATCATATCTACTTCAGATAACCAATGCACAACTAAGTTTGAATAACATTATAGATTTCCATTGAATAAGATGATATGATCCATGAGACATTAACATCTGCTACATTAATTGTCATGGAAATTGAAGAATGTAATGTACCAAAATGTTATCAGTATTTAACTGAAAATTAAACATACAAGTTTATCTCATACTGAAAACAAACCAAGCGATTACATTTTATTATCACTTTCACACATCCAGCTTTTAATACTGCACAAAGGCTTATCAGATGGCCCAAACAGCGATCATAAGTATATTTATTAATAATGTTGGTAATATAATGTTGCGATTCAAGGATAATTAAAATTGATGCTCTGGTCCATACCTATTTGTTTAGTAAAACCCACACAATACATAATTTTCATGTCATAAGTGGGTCATATTTAAATTGCATGTTTCAAAACCCCCGACGATATGTGTCTATCAATCTCACCTGTACTTCATATATGAGAGTTTAAATATGTGTACATAATGAGGCAAAATTTATCATCTGTGTTCTGGTCAGGCAGACATATTTTCTAAAAGAGCTCTACTTGGGATTTCCAAATAAAGTGAACATCATAATCCAATAAGGTTGAGTAATGAACAAAAATATAAATAATCTACGTGGTCAGTTTTGACAAAGTAGAATAATATCTATTAAAATTGAATGGCATGATGGAACTTTAAGATTGATTCAAGGTCAATACGATATACATACCTGTATCCCATTTGGTGTTGATATTCCTGGATCTTCATATATATTTTCTCCAGAAGGGTTTTCTACTATACATCCTGAATTCTCATACAAGTTGTCTGGAGCTGTTGTTTTTCGTGTCAAGTCAGCATGTTCATATATATCTCCTAAAATAATTTTACCTTTTCTTACAAATTTTTAATACAGTTAAATTTATGAATAATTAAGTTTGCAACGCAAGCCTATATTCCTGTTCATGATTTACATTTTATACACGAGAGACTGTGAAAATTGCAGAGGCCTACAGATTATGTTGCTATCCTAAGTTTAAAGTTACACACAGCAACAACATGATTAATTAAAACTTATTTTCTTCAGATGACATTTAGGCTGAATTTTCAATTTAGGTTGCAGATTGAATTATGTTTACCAACTTTGAATGCATAAAAGTTGATTCTGAATTCACTAAAGATGATAACACAAAAATCAGAAGGGATGCCAAATTGTTCATCGAAACAAATGGATCTTAACAATTAGTATAATCTTTGAAGTATAATATAAGAATACTCCAAATATCGTGAACATACCGCCTGCTTTTTTCCCTTGCTTTCTTTTGTCTTTTCCTATAATAATAAATACAGAAATAAATGACACTTAAGTATCTTGATGAAAAAAAATGGATAAATAACATTTATATGTGATGTGAGGAGATTTGGATTTTTAATGTAGCTTTAACAATGTTTCAGTCATATCGCTACGATGTCTGCAATGTCGCAGTTTATAGTGATGTCTAGCACAAGGACATCATCTGCTGTAAGTGCAAGAGAGACAAAAGTAAATAAATCACATCAAAAGCTTGTTACCATTAATGACAAAAAGTCAGATCATGATGCTTAAAAAATTATAATATCAAGCCAGATATATGAGATCTGAGACACCCACAACTCATAGAGCTTGTGCGAGTGAACGACAGTTTAATTTGAACCCATACATTACATTTGTCAGAAAATGTCTTAATGCAAAAGTATTTCAAATCTAAAACAGCAGCAATATGCTCTCTGGCATCCACAGCTCAGTTTATTGGATCAAAGAGAGTCACCAACTATTAGTTGCCAATCATTTCAATATTTGGATGGATTTTGAACAAAATGCCCCAAATTTGCTGGGGAACAATACGTTATTTACTTGGCTAGCCCGATTATTTTTTCCATCTAAAGGTTCCACAAGAATATGCAGTCATTTACACCAAGACAAAATATCTTATAGAAGACAATCATTTATCAAAAGATTCATATGCATGCAGTTTGTAGTTCAAAAATGTACTACAAAGTGTTGCTCACTTTGTGTTTTGCCCTGTAAATGAAAGCGTGAATTATTGATAATCAGTTTTAAAAAAACTAAGTCATTACAAATAATGCAACTGAACAATTGTGAATAATGAAAGGCATGCCTACCAAAACAGTTTAATACAAATAACACATTCCATGGATATGTTGAATGGATTTGCAGTTATTCTCTGGAAACTGCATCAATGATTATGAATAGACTGGATTAAATGTTAGGAATATTATCATTTCCATCCTGTGAATAAAAACTGGCACATCTGGACCACTAGTGTAAAATGTATACATGGTTTCAAACTGCATGCTTATAAGGGTCTTGAATTATGCTGAGAAAATGAAAACAGAGATCAAGGATGGATCATTGATAAAATATGTACAAGAACTTCAATTCTGTAGCAACTGTAAAATTATGTATAGTAACAAGCGCATTTACTCCACTAGTTTAACAGGTGAACCAAATTTTACAGAGATAAGCAATGTAAGATCTAAATAAAAGTAAATAATAAAGGCAAATCTAGACCACTGTGTGTAAATTATACGTCGCACATCTTCATCACATTTACAGTTTTCAGCGGAATAAAAAATATTAAAATGGCTGGACGGAGCAAGAATAAACAAAGACATGAAGAATTGTGAGTAGAACAATGCAAATCTTAACCACTGTTCTAATATATTAATCGATTTTCATACATATATTTTAATGGCCTTTTGGAAATGAGAGTATAACATTTTGGCAGAATCAATTTCCTTATGGTATATATTTGGTTTGAATTGAACCAGAAGGATTAGAAGAAACCTACCTTTAAATGTGTTCATACTTTTCTTGTTAACCTGGGCATAGACATTGCATGGGTCCTTTAGCTGTGCTGCTGTTTTCTTTTGTTTGACCACAACAGCATACTCAGCAACTGAACTGCCAGTCGATGGTCCAGGTAGTGGTCCTGAGGTGTCATACACTGGGTTGTTCACTAGTCCTATTGTCATCAAATTGTATATTCAATTTAGGTTTAAAATTGCATTTCTAACACCAATAGGGTACTAATATTAGTAACTATTCATTGTAACATAGAAAGCTTAAATATTTTTAAACGGCCAAAACATGCGAGGTATACATATAATTATAGGCTTTATTTTCTTTAAATACACCTTTCAAATATGTCATTTACAAATATATGTATAGTTAATGAACTTAGGTACTGAAGAAAACATTTCACTTAAACTGTTCACCCACACATCCGCACACCAGCACACCGAAACATTCATGTACAACCAAAATGTCACATGCTCGCAACTCTGGGTGAAATAAAGTGGGTAAATCTTACCACTCTCTGGTCTTTGCCTGTAAAATACACAAGAAAGCAAATTGTATTTGATGTACTGCTTTAGAAGTTAGAGGCATTGCCACTAAGTGTCTAAAGTAATTCACAATTAGGGTGTAATACTGCATCACTGACTTTAAACTGACAATTTGGGTACGTTATAGGATATCGGACCGTGAAGTTAAACTTTACTTATACCTATCCTTATTTATCTATTATTTTTGCTTTCCAATATTTAGGCACATCATCCCTTATCTGACAGAATATTTCGAAATACAAGTAAATATTCTGAAAAAAGACGGACTTCATTTTAAGCAAGAGGCACATGGGGAATTGAGATCATTCATCTGATACAGATTGTGCTAAGCATCAACTGTATTAGTAATGATGCAGGTAATTTGCCCCCCCCCCATAAAAAGCCCCCACCCCCCCCAAAAAAAAGACTGTAACAGTAGCTCTCAGGTATTTGATCAATGTATTGCTATTCGATAAAGGTCTACTTTGAGCGACTTAAGTTGAACCACAAATTGTATATATAGTTTTCATATGAATGTGAAAGGTTTTCACATTATGACTCAATATGTCCACATGTTTCTGCAGATACAATTGTTATATAAAGTCTTTATTCATATGTTTATAACTATACCCATACCTGATGGGAAATGAGCATCATTTGTAGATTTTTCACCTGATTGATATGGAAGTCACATAGGATTTGCTACCAGGCTTAATCAAAGCTGGCTCATCTATGCCAAACTATTAATTGAAAATAAGTTTTACTGTTTGGCTGCTATTAATGCCAAACCACAATTATGGGCTTCAATAAATTTTCACAGAATACTCTGTAAGAACTGCTCCTAACAATTTTAAGTAAAATTGTGTGAGCATTTGAGGATAATTAACTGAAAACGATTTTAAATCTTATTGCAATGGAAGCTACAGTTTTGCAAGGTAAGGCGTCCCAAGTATAATTATGGTGTAACACATAAAACAAAAGACTTTTAGAACAAAATTGATTCAAATGTTCTAAGAGGAAACTTAAAATAAGTTAAACACATTAATTGTTGTTGCTATGCATACCACACCAATTATAGCGAGACAGTCATACATTGGATACATGCAAGTCAAATTCTTCCTACAAACCAAAACTGACTCATATGTTTAATACACGTTAAAAGTATGTTTTCTACACTAATGTTAAAAATGGACGAGACTGAACTTGAGAAATCAAAATTAGGTTTTCCAAATGGATGATATACATGCAGGAGCCATATAGTTTTGATAGAGTATGTGTGAAGTGTCATATATATTTTATTTAATTGTTTGTTGGTTTCGTTGTGTTTATGTTTTATTTCATTACATTCTATTTCAATGTAACGTTGTATGGTGGACTTGACCTTATTCAAAATTGAGTGTATTTCTGTTTCACCCAAATTAATTATTTCTATCTTATGATGTATAAACAACGGATACATAGTTAAGTTATTCTTTATGTCTATAGGACTAAAATCAATAATATTATTTATAGAAGTAAATATTTTTTATTCGGGTCTAGGTCTAGGTTTTGGAATTTCCTACGGGAAATTTACATCATCCATGCTAACATCATGATCATTCTAGTAGTTGTTTTTTTCTCCATTAGGTAATTTTTTATATATATAGAAACCGCCAATTGTGAACTGAGGTCAAGTAGAGAACTATAAAACCTTGCAACAGAGATGATTTTTCCAGTCGTGCTTTATGACCTAGTGCTTTTAAATTGTGTTATATGTTATGTCCAGTATTTAATTTTGGGGCTGGACAATTCATTTCTTCAATTTATTGAATTCAAGTGATTATTTTCTCTGGAAACTAAAACGTTCACTGATAAAATGCTTGGAAAAAAGACATTCATTGGAAATGATAATGAATTAAAACCTGGAATTATATTACTGTGATTCTACAAAAGACTGTTGGCACTTCAACATTCTACAAGCTACCAAAAAGCACATCATTGCTGTCATATTTTGGATTTATTCTGAACTTGTACTGAATTTTATTCAGGGCTTTATATCATCAGGTCTTGTGTCTGTACTTCTTAGATTATGTGGGGATTTGATTAGTAATACAATAAGTTATTTTATCTCATGTTCAGTTTGTATTCTAGGGAAATAAATTATTTGTTAAATTTTACAAATGCTTTTTGTCTCTCTGTTACTTATTTCAGGATCATAGACTCATAACATAAAATATGGTGCTCATCCTTGGGAAGCGAGTTTCGCTAAAATATTTTAGAAAACTTTGTTTTTGAAATTTAAATTCACCTTCTTTTGGAATTTTTGAATCCCAGTTATTATTTCACGTTCTAGAAATCATCAGTAAAACAAACAAGCTTTTACAATGTCAGCTAAAGTGGAGGTCTTTGTTTCAAATCCTACCCAGGAACAGTTAGCTTATTTGCCGGCCTATAAGTCTTTGTGGAGTATAAGTTGAATCAGCAAATTTTGGCACAATTTTCAATCCTTCATCGGGGGCCCCGAGTGGCCGAGTGGTCTAAAGCGTTCGCCGTTACTGATCACTGCCATCTCACCTCTGTCTGCGCCGGTTCGAGTCTCAGATTCAGCCAATGTAGATATGTGAGAAAGCATGCCAGTAGCTTCTCGTGGGTCGGTGGTTCTTTCCGGGGTTTTCCCCGGTTCTTCCTCCACCATTAATACTGGCCGCCATATATAGCCTATCGTGTGCTGAAAAATGGCGTTAAACCCCACAACAACAACAACAACAACCATCCTTCATCCTTATATAAGTCGATGCTGAGTATAAGACGAGGCCCGATCAACACCTCGGATTGTGTTTTTCACTCCGTTTCACACAACATTGAGAATTAATTCCACCTGCAACTCAATAACCATTCCAGTCAAGATCATTACATGTAACTAAAAGTACCTAATTTGTTTCAAATATTGTTTCAAGTATTTTAAATGTATTATTCACTTTTAGCTACATATATTGAGGCTGACTGGACAATTTTTTGAGTTACATAAAGGATAGAGAGAGAACGTTCATCTTTTCATGGATATTTTGGTTCTTTATTTTTACTTATTGCCCCCATGCTGCTGAAGTTTCTGTCAAAGAGCGAAAACATTAATAAATGAAACAGTAAATGTAAACTATGAACTTAAATACCGTACTCATTCAGGGTTTAAATATTCACAATACTTATATCCATATAGTCTCCATTAGATTAAATCCCAAAAATGACTTTTTGCATGCTGTCTAATTTTCTTTGCAAGTATCATGACCTCACCATTCCCAACAATTAAGATTTTGTTTAAAGTACATGTACTCCTCCTGTACTTAGGCAGCAAATATTTTTAATCTTTGCTCATGCTAGATGTACTTTAAATTACTGTCCGTTCTGTCGGCAATTTTAAAAATATCACTGGCTGAGAAATGTATAATAGCAACCTCTTTGTATTTAACTATATGGTATTGTATTAGTAATAATAATGATACTACTACTACTACTACTACTAATAATAATAATAATAACAATAATAATGCTTTATTTATAGGGGTGACTCATTAGTCAAGGAATATTCTCCCTTGAGGCCCTCTAAGGAGAGTGTAACAATGCACATTATATGAAGATAGCAGTAATTACTGTTTATTTTAACACGTTTGGTATCAAAATACTAAATTTCATTATCTGTTAGAAGCACATATATGCTCATGATATCTCTCCTTAAATACATAACTGTACCAGCGTATTAGAAGCTCTTTCTAAATTGTTCTGTTCTTAGTCTTGGTGATAGAAGGTTTCCATGTGATATTGATCTCGACTGGTATTGTGTTGAATAAGTCATGGAGATACTATGGTGCAGTTCCATGTAGACATCTATATAAAATAACAGCTTTGTGAAAATATATCCTGTCTAGTACCCATGGGAAGCCTCCTTTCACTATTGGCAGCCTCGCTAATCTGATCTAGTTTGCAGAATCTTGACCTCAAACATGTGTTATCTTGGAATGACTGAATACAGCCATAGCATATTTTATTACCATGTAAATACCACCACACAGCCTCGTCATTCTTTTAATAATAGAAGTGGAAACTAAAAATAGAAGGACTCTCTTGACCCGTGGAAATACTTGATAATATAATATCGTACATCACTTGTTCACAGGTAAAGTCAGACACCGATTAAGTGAACAATACAGATTTGCAATCGTGAATATATCTGTCTGTCTGTCTCTCAATGAGGCGTACATATTATTTGATTATTAGGTGCAAGGAGAAAATTGTAATGGAATATTTCTTTGTCATGGTTAGTCATCTTCTAACATGTAAATTCTAACGTACATATGTGTAATTAAATTTAAACAGTGTATATTACAAACAATGTACATTACTGGTGCATGCTGCTTTAGTACAATTACATCTGATCTGTGTTAATTTTTATTAATAACGATCATGTAATTGTTACAAATACTCACTGTGGGATCCTATATTTGTTTATACATATTCTCTTCCCCAAAATGAAATATCTTTTGCACATTATTTTCATTAATCTTGGAGAATTATGTTCCATACGAAAATATGATAAAGCGATTTGGATGACATAATCGATATAAAATCAATTCAGAGTATAATACAAAGATTTTCTGGTAAAAAAACCTATGATATTATAGGCCAGAAAATACAGTAGACTCCTTGAAACACAGATGAATTCCTTCAGCTTGCCTGAAAATATAATCTGTTTGAGCGAAAAGCGTCTTTAACAAGGCTTGAATTAAACAATGGTCTTGCCAATATTTAGTGGACAATAATGTTTTGCATAACAGTGCTTTTGATTTACTAATGTCAGTCTCCATCTGACTCTAATTTACAAGTTATGGAATTGGAATTAAAATACAAGAATGAAATACAGTTAAGAAAGCTTGAACTTCAATAAAGACAGGTGCAGTTAGGTAATGAGGGAAGAGTGAGATAACAGTTACATAGAGAGAAAGAGGAGAAACACATGCAATTAGATAAAGAGAAAAAGAGAAGAAAATGCAGTTGCAGAAAGAAAAGAGAGAGCGAGACAAATGTAGTAAAAAAAAAGAAGAAAAAATGTAGTTGGAGAAAGAGGAGAACGAGAAACAAATGCAAATGCAAATGCAAAAAGGAAATGAAGAAAGATAATTTATATTTAGATTTAAAAATTAGACCTGGCAAGTGAAAATTACATCCCCATTTTACACACAAATTCAGCTTTTGATGTTGCTAAGAATATTATATTAGTGCCCGATTTTAGAGGAAAAGAAGTAGATAAATATTTTCCTCATTTTGAAACATGTTGAATTTGCAAGAGTAAAAGAGCACCTATTTGATAGGTGGTGCTTAGCCAAGAAAGTTGATAAAGACTACACAAATCACAGACGACTCATATCAGTTGACCAGTTGAAGAACTTCGTCTATAGTGACATTAAGACTGATCTTGATGAGCATAAGTTTGAAACTTTTCAAAATGCTGCTCATACTGCAGACTAGTTTTCCTAATAAAGTTTCAGTATGTCTTCCACTTTGCAGTCATATGGTAAAACAAATATTTCAGTCTAACATGAGCCCTTCTAAATCTCAATCTGTACGTTTCTGATTGAACAGATGTCCTTATCGCGTCCTATGTGTACTTTAAGAAGAAAGGACATTTTATTCCTGATTGCTACAAATTGATAATAAGCAGCATAATCAAGACAGACCTATTCCAAATGCTTTTTTGTAAGATGTCATGGTTATGGTCATGTGTTGAAAGCTTTACATTTACTGGGTCTAGCAAACCCGTCTACTTGTATTATGGAGAATTATGAGCCATTCATCTCGAGGATTTCTATATCACTCGTGGGTGATTTGGCCAATCCTATCACTATTAACATTTTAAGATACAAAGGAGCTTAACATAGTCTTTTATTATCAGGTACTTTGTTTTTTCTGAGAAGTCTTCTTCCAATGAGACTATTCTTATTCAGGGATTAGAGAGTGGCTTTGTTAATGTTCCTCTCCATTGTGTAAATGTGTCATCAAACATAGTCTCAGGACATGTGATAGAACAGTGTATTCTTTACCTGTTGAGGGTACGCATGTATTACCAGACAATGACTTAGCTGGAGATAAGGTTGTGGTTAATCCACTTGTAGCTGACAAACATTATTAAGATCAGAAAGTCGATCCTAATGAAAACGAAATCCCTGGTTTATACCGTTTATGCAGTTACTAGAGCTATGACAAAGAAACCTATTGAGTATGATGTTGATCAGGAATGTTTTCCTTTAGCTGACACATATATTCGTCAGGTTTTTGATGAGGTCACTTTTACCCCTTGTTTGGATCAATCAGAAGGTATTGATCACAGTGATCATCTTTTAACTACTCATTATCTTTATTCTAATCAGGGTGACAAACAGCAATCACTTGTCGTCAAACATGGAAAAGATCATAAGGTATCCTGTTTGCTTTAAATAGCCATTAGTGAAACTGAATCCACATAAGTACCTATTATCTCGTTATAAATGGGGTCTCCATGACAAAATGGAGACCACCTGAGGTACCTGCTGGTGACGAAAGCTCAATGAACTATCATATAGTAGTTCTAAAATTGTACAGACAGGAAATTCTTAATCTGGCCCATGAAACTACAAAATCTTGAACCACTTATAT
This sequence comes from Sinohyriopsis cumingii, assembly GCA_028554795.2. Taxonomy (NCBI): domain Eukaryota; kingdom Metazoa; phylum Mollusca; class Bivalvia; order Unionida; family Unionidae; genus Sinohyriopsis; species Sinohyriopsis cumingii. The sequence goes on from CM068838.1 coordinate 99,332,478, forward strand.
TGGCCTAAAATGAAAAGCGATGTTTGTAAATACTGTAGATCTTGTCATACTGGTCGCATGGTAGGAAAACCCAATCAGAAGATCTATAAGGCTTTGTTTCAACCTATTCCTGCCTTTGACGAACTATTTAGCAGAATTATGGTAGATTGTGTCGGTCCCTTACATAAGACCAAGTCAGGTAACCAATACTTGCTGACGATAATATGTGTATCTGCAAGATTCCCAGAGGCATTTTTTTTGAGGAATATTAAAACTAACAATAGTAAAAGCTTTGATAAAGTTTTTTTTTAATACTAATTTTGTCCCTCCCAAATCTGTTCAATCTGATCGAGGGTCAAATGTTATGCCTGGAATATTCCATCAAGTTATGCACGAATTAGGCATCCAACAATTCAAATCTTTTTGTCTATCACACTGAGAAATAAGGGGCTTTAGAAAGATTTCATCATACTTCGAAAAATATGATATGATCATATTGTTTTGATACGGATAAAGTTTTGAATGAAGGCATTCGTGTACTATTGTTTGCTGTTAGTGAATCAGTTCAAGAATAGTTTGATTCAGTTCCTTTAAACCGTTTCTGGACACACTATGTGTGGACTATTGCAGTTGTTGAAAGAGAAACTTCTTTCAAATGAAGATACTGAAATTAATCTTCTCGATTATGTTGCCAATTTTAAGTATAAGTTGTCAAAGTTTTTTGAGGTTGCAAGAGCGAATCTGCACTAAATTCAGTTAAAAATGAAATTACGGTATGATAAAAACCGAAAGGAATGGACTCTTCAGTCTGGTGATATAGTTCTGGCTCTACTGCATGTACCACACAATCCTCTTCAGGCTAAGTAGTATGGTCCTATCACAGTTGAAAAAAAGAGGAAATGAGTTAAATTAAATCGCCAATACTCCTGGAAGGCGAAACAAAAAACTTTTGCCACATACATATGTTAAGGGAGTATGCTGATAGAGATAGCCAGGTTAATCTGGCAATTACTTTAGTTGTACCTGTTCCACACAGTGAGGGTTTAAGTCATGGAATTTAATCCGACTGTATTAACTTTGGAGTAACAAGTCGTCGGAATTCAGAAAGTATGTATAATCCAGATCGGAAATTTTCACATTTGCAGCAACAAAAAATAACGATCTAAAACTGTTATTTCTTGGATATGAGCACTTATTCCCAGATTTTCATACAAGAACAAATACAATATACCATGACATTGAAAACTCTCAAACAGGAATGTTTGAAAAAAGAAATTCAGTATTTGCTAGAGACTGATTCTGAGAACTGAGTAAAAGTGACTGGAGTTCACCATGGATACTTGTTCAGAAACCAGAAAATACATTTTGAATGTGCACTGACTATAGAAAGGTGAGCATTATAACTAAGCACGCTCATTTCCATTTCCAAGAATCAATGACTGCATTGATAAAATCATTAATGCAAAGTGTGTCACCAGCTTTGAAATTCTGAGAGGATTTTGGCAAATTCCACTGACGAAAAGGGCAAAGGAAAGTTGGCATTCGTGTTTCAAGATGGATTTTATGAATATAAAGTGATTTCATTTCGTTTGAATATGATCACATCTGGTACTGATAATTGTGATTCTTACATGGATGATATCATTTACAATGATACCTGGAAAGATCATTTAGTGACAAATCGGAAATGTTTTGACAAACTTACTGATGCAATTTTCTTTCCATAGGAAAAAAAAAGACATACAATAGTGATGTCAATGACATGATACGAATATGTTAATTCGAAGACAAAACCCAGATTTTCTTTTAAACAATAATAGATTTAAAATGTGGAGAAAACAATGCATTGTGCTTTTAAATACCTTTGAGTGTGTTCTCTGCCCATGTTGTTTTCTGAAAAAAATGAAAACATACCATTATGCATTTTAGAACAAGACTTATGGGACCCTGTGTGACTGAGTAATCAAAACTCTTGCCTTTACCAATAACAGACATCTCTCCTCTGCTGATGTGGATGTTGAGTCCTTATAACAAGCAAATTGGGTATACGACAAAAGGTTGCCAGTAGCTTCCCATGGGTCAATGGTTCTTACCAGGGGTTTTCCCGTGGTTATGTCTCCAACACTTATACTGTTTACCATGTATAACAATATGTTCTGGAAATGGTGTTCAACCTACAACAATAATTACAATGCATCAATAAGACTCCCTCAATGATGTTGAAGATCTGCTGGGTAAAAAGAAGTCCCCAACATTGAAGACCATTTATTTATTTTAACTCCTAAGTGTCGAATCCATGTCTAGTATTCTCCATGGATACCAAGATCATCAAATTAGTTGCTGTGGAGCACATAATGGATCTCAGATCTTATATTAGCATCATTTTTACCTAGTATCATGTAGGCATCATTAGAAGTCTTGTGGTGAAAAAACAACATCAATAAGAACATTGAATCAGCGTCAGTAGTGACTCATTGTATTGGATTAGTACCAACCAGCTATAGTCCATGTTTGTAGAGTTGGCCTGAAGCAATCTTTGCTGCATGCTTAAGAGGCGACTGAATGAAGGCAAGTTTTGTGCATGGGCTCTGACCCATGTCGATGCAGTTAAGGTTCCTGGTAGTTGAGTAAACAGGAGACCCATGAGACGATCCTCAATGCAACATACTACACTAGCCTATATACTTGCTAGACAGATGGGTGAGATGGGTTTGGTCTTGCCAAATCAGCATGTCACGCTTAGCCCTAGGAAGTATTTTAGCTTGTTTTCTGACTTTATTTTTTCAGAAGGCATATCAATAGGCAGCAAGTTAATGCATCAATCGGGATGTATATATACCAGCTATCTATCCCTGGCACTTGATTAGTAATCTACTGTTGGACTATCTTGTGGGTGTTGAGCACGATTTATGAATTTACAACAAAAACGTAATGGAAAATCAAGATAAAATTCAACTAAAAAAACAAAACAACAACAACCCCCAAAAACAAAACAAGTGGCGGTAATATTCTGACGATGGACCATTTGGCATGGATTCATTATATTCTCTTCATGGTCAATCATGATGCATCAGACTACTTTTTGCACTATTTGCATTTGTTGTTAAAAATAGTAGACCTAAGCAACCTGGCACACCAAAACGATAAGATCTAAAAAAAAAACAACCAAAGTCAGGTTGTTTGCCTGTGGAATGTGAGTGAGGAGCACAGGATGAAAATATCCAAAATATTAAGACTTTCTGATATACAAGTAACCTCTTTCACTCACTTGTAGCAAAATTTATCTAAGTGCAACGGTGGCCAAAGTAGTTTGAGCATCCGCTTTGTGTGTGGGAGGTCGCAGGTTTGAGCCCCGGCCAAAACATACCAAAGACTTTAAAAATGGTATTGGCGCTCATCATTAACAGGATAGTGCTAGGACTGGCTGACCTGGTGTCAGGTTAATGTGACTAGGTGGGACATCATAATACATGTTTGCGGTATGATGCGCCACTGCTAGACGTTACTATAAAGTGGCATACCGCAGACTTTGTAATAATATGACTGAAAAATTGTTAAAGCTACAATAAAAAGCCAAATCACACAAACACACACAGCATTGTCATTCCCTGATACCTGCCACTTCATTAATACAGATTGTTATACCAGGTTTAAAATCAGTGTATGGTATTATACAATCATATGTTGTAGAGATGGGGCTATTTTTGGTAGTTTGATCTGTCATTTCATTAGCCTTAATACTGACATGCCTGGGTAACCAACAGTGCAATATTTTGTGAGAGGTAAACAGCTTGGTATGATTACGTGAATACTAGTCAATAATGGGTTTTCCAACTTTGTATTGTCTAATGACAATAGTGCTTATATCGAATCAGAGAAGATGATTGAGTTTAAAATCTACTTGTTTCCACTATACTTCATGACAAGGTTTATTACCATGCCTTTAGCTGAAAAATATTGATGCTCCATGATGCAACCTAATTTGTATAGTGTAATTTCTACAAATAAAGGCTGTAAGAGCCTTTTCACAATCCCTTTAGCCATCAGAATAAATTGTTGTGTAGTTCTTAAATTCGTAAAAAAATATTGCCATAAGAGTATTAAAAAATGGAAGAATTTGTCACTTATGCTTTCCTTTTTGCATAGTGAAAACTACTATGGGTTATTTTAGATGTTACAGAAACTTCAAAGATCAATTTTTATATTATCAAGATTGGAATATGATCTAATGCCAAAGGTTTTGGATGAGTTTTGTTTTGGTAAACTGTATTGTATTTGAGTTGGAAAACATATGTAAAACAAGGTTCAAAAAGTTGGATCTTTAATTTAGGACATACTCTAAACTTGATAATGTTCCCTTAAGACATGATAGAGGTGGGCATTCGCTTCCGCCAAACGGCTCTCACATGGAGCTGTACTAAATATTTTCAGAATGAGTCATATTGCTTGATCTTGAATTAAGTTAGTCATCCTTACAAATGACTTTCTGGCTTAGTCATAAACAACACAACTGTAGTCCAGCTAGGATCTTATAAAGATTCTATATTGGTTAAGAACAGCTTTTATAACTTTACCCCAGTCTTTTGAGTAAATCAAGCTTTTTAAAGCAAATAGATTTTAGTTTCTTAACATGACAAATGAAGGTTAATTTTCTGACCCAAACAAATACCTGAAATACATCAGCAATCAGTATAGGTGTTATGTCTATTGTGAGTTTAGGATCATCATCTTGTTTTTGTAGCTGACAGAATTGCGTGAAGACTGGGTTTGATTTTGAAAATTGAAATCCATTGATTGTGACACAATTTTAAATTTTATTTATACTTTGTCGTAATTGTATTTCAATTATATGCATGTGCTTCAAACAATAACATGTTAGGAAATCATCAACATATAGGGAGTATTCCATACCAGGAGCCGAACACTGTGTAATGTTATTAATTTTGGTGTAATGAAGTAGCAGAAAAAGTACTGTCCAAACCGAAACCCATCTCTTGCTCATACCCATCAGAGAGGATGAAGTCCAATCATACCTTGAATTCCAAAAATCCGAAAGAACGTTGGACCTAAAAGTGGGTAGACATCCATTATTCTGTATTTCCATTTTGTATCAGATTTCTTTTCCCGTTCGAAGTAAACTTGTACTAAGTGTTATTTCATCATCATAAAGCATCATCTAATCATAGTTGTTTTGGTCATGTTAGAAGCTACTTGGAAAGGAGATATTGAGTTGTTGGTCTCCGAAACCAAATGAGCCTGGCATTGGTCAGTCATTCATAGCTTGTCATATCAATGGGAAGGTTGTACATATGATTTGCGCTATCTCGGTATGGGAACAGGTATTACTACGACCTCTTTCCAAGCTTTGGTACATTACCAGTGGTCCATAAATCATTAAAAGTTTCCAATATATGATTTATTGAAAAGCGTAAATGTTTCATTAGAACTTCATGCATTTTGTGATATGATTATTATATGTAAGTTCTCTTTTTGACTTTCCAGCTTTTAAAGATCTACTGAATACTTAGATGATGAGACATTATTAGAAAGAATAAAAACTATCATCCAGTACGTTTATTATGTCATCTTTCTAGTTGAAGTTTATATGGTTTAATTTTAGACGTTGGAAAAAGCTGATAATTCCCTAACCATTTGTTTTGTAGATTGTGTCTGATACATTTTGTTATAGATTGACAGTAGTTTAAATTAGAAATGTAGCTCTTCTATGATGTTCTTATATTCTTTATGTGGAGCTTTACCCTTAATATGTGGTACCTGTTACAATTTTGGGGTGTCAGACAATTGTTAAATTTTACTAATTTTTCTCAACTTGTCTAATTGGTTCTTTGCAGTCTTCAGTGAGCCATGATAGCTTGGTTCTAGTGCGGTGAGGACTTGTGAATGCTTTCTTATGCAGTCTGGCATACAATTGCTGTAAATTATTCAACGGGATTTTTTACGTTTAGAAAGGAATTTCTGTTATGTCTAGTTTTGAAAATTGTTGCAAATCTGGCCGAGTCAAGATTTCTTAATTTTCGAGTGTAAAATGGGCTCATTGATGGTAGAGTTGATTTTCTTTAAAGAGATTTGGAAATGGTCAATGCTGTGAAGGTTATCAGTAACCTTCCAATCATAATCCAAATGTAGAGATTGAAGGAGAACAAGTTATCAAACCTAGTCATGAATACGTACAAGTTCCAGATGTAACATACATTGGTGGCTGGTGTTATATAGACACAAATCGTGTCTTGAAATGAACTCTTCCTTTTTATCTCAGTTATGTATGCACTTTGATTCCCATACAAACTGTTATGCGCACTGAAATACCTGAGCAGAACAAATGGAGTAGGCAGTTAGCTGTTGAATATTGATGTCTAATTAATTTGATCGTAAGTTCATGTTTGGGGTATATAAATGGAATTAAATGAAATCACTTGATGTAATGTGGTGCTTAGTGCAATACCTAGTAAAGTTTTGATTTAAACAATGGCATTATGTTGAACCTCCTTCATAAGCCCTGTCAACATTTTCAAAGTAGGCGATTAAAAAGAAGTAATTTTAATTGTGATAATGTCAGTACCTTTTAAATGACTTTTCTGCAGCCATGGCACTGTAGGATTGTGTTTTTTTATATAAAAAACAATTAAAAAATAACAAAAACAGATTGATATCTTTGTAGTTGGCTGTAAATCCACAGTAATTACATTTTCAGTGGAGTTCTTCATTATGAATTAATAATAGAGATGGTGTACTATTTACGTTAGACCTTAAGAAAGGGACTCTTCAATGTGCCCGAGACTCCAGTTTGTATAGTGATTTAAAGTGCATGTCTTTACCCATCACTACTGTCTCACCTGTCCACATCGGTTCCAGTCTTGGGGTTCGCTGAAGTGGGTATATGACAAAGTTTGCCAGAAGCTTCCCATGGTCCAGTGGTTCTTACCAGGGCACTCCTGAATTGTTCTTCCAATAGTTATACTGGCTGCTATGCATAGCTTATCATGGTCTGAACAATGACATTCATCCCAACAACAACTACTTCTGTATGCTTCTTAACAGAAGTAAGTGTGGGGTTACAATTACGTCTGTTTGCCTGGAGTCACCTTTAGGACAGTATCCATGTCCCCAAAGTCACCAAACCTTTTATGCATCTGTAAGGGTAAACAGACCCTATTGTGCTTCATTTTAGGATTTAGATTCTTTTTTCGTTTTTGGTGCTTTAAGTGTTGGGGCACTACTTAATATTGCCTTTGTGTTTTTTTCTGAGGTTTTAAAAGAGGAATAGTGAAATGTGTTGCTACATAAGGAGGACTTTACTCCTGTTTCATCTTCCTTTTGTCATCACTTTACCATAGCTGAGAAGGTTGGACTATGTCGGGAGGTTCTAGATTATTCCATCATTTGTGGTCTCTGGAATGGGGATATTTGAAGTGCATTTCACTCTTTTAATTTCCTTCTGGTTCCAGGTTTTGCAATCCTTTGTGCAAGCGTGATGGTCATTTCTACAATGTATAAAGTGACGGGTGGTTTTACAATCAGATCCCTGATGTGAAGAGTTGTTGCCTTGTCAACACACGGTGGTTTACGGCATCTATCTTTGTGGTGGCGGTCGTTCTGACAGCTGATAAATCCAATTGGATTTTGGTTGTGTATATCAAAACTTGACCCGCTGAATTCAACTTTTACTACCATTGGTTGTGTTGTTGTGTTAAAGGTAGGCATGATGGTGATGGTGACCTGCAGTGACATCTTATTTCTTCATGAAATTCCGTGACTTATGTATTGCTGACTCCAACCAAGTCATGACACCCAATCATGTCATTAGATAATGTGTGTTTGTGTGATTTAGATTTATAACGTAGCTTTAACAATTGTTCAGTCATATCACTATGATACCTGCAGTGTGGCAGTTTATAGTGATGTTTAGCACCGGGACATCATGCCGCAGACATGTAGCATGGTGTCCCACCCTGTCGCTATATCCTGATACCAGGCAGACCACTCGAAACACTAACCTCTTAATGATGAGCGTCTAGCAAGGCAGCTGTTAGTACCATTTTAAAAGTCTTTGGTACGTTCAATGTAGACAGTAAATCACACACAAATTTGACCTAAGTTCTAATTGGCAAGTACATTTCGCAGAACAGTTGTCAGCTGGTGCCACAACAAAGTAAACAGCGCTCAAGCTCATAGAGATCATACCAGTATACAAAATCTGAATAAATTCACACCCTTAAAAATGATGATGCACTTAATTGATGATTTGGATTGAAAATGGAAACAATCTTTCTGCAAAAATAGTTCTTGCTTTCGAAAAGAAATGCTTAAAACAAATATAGATATAAAGTCAAAAAAATAATAACTGATGTGGTGTACAAATTTTCTTTAGTACACAACTACCTTGTGTGCCTTTTCTTAAAACATTTGTATCTAAATATTATTCTTCCAACAAGAGAATATTTCTGTTTTTATACCAGCAGCTGTATGACAATGATTTTCAAAACAATGAACAATGAAAAGAAATGTGCACAAAGTGTGGTACAAGAAATAATGATAAATTCATAGATACATTTGCATAAGAAATTAATGTGTATGAAAAATGACATGATTATCGTACACTGCTCCCTCGATAACTCACACACAACAGGTTCCAAAAACATTGATCACACTATAAGCAAGGGTGCGTGTTAACAAGATACGCATACAACCTAGCAGGGGGATGGATGTCAATGGTGTGATAGAGGAAGCCAGCCTCCATCACACCTTTCTCAGTCAATGTATGTCAAAATGATACCTGATAAGTTTATATTTGATGTCAGCCCCCATTACACATGAAACTTCCTGGTAACGAGGTGTCCATAGCAAAATGAAATGTGGCCTGAGGTTTAAGCTGAGGTATATACATCCACTTACTACATATCTATATATAAACCCATACATAATGTGATTTATAAATACATAATACAAAGCATTTAAAAACAAGTCAACTGTCAATGATTCTTAATTATATATTATTCTAATCAAATGAAAAAAAATCAAGCAGGTGCCTACATTGATGAAATGTGTGTCAGATTTGCTTTTCTCGGTCCATTTGATGCCCGAACTTTGACAAATGACAATTTGTTTATTTTGACAGATCTTGAATGGGTTAAGTAATAGTAGTATTTGCAATGATGCCAAGTGCGTCACCATGCATGCATTACATAGTTATAATGACTGCAGGGTGGTGTTCGACATGCTGCAATGTTTTGTAATAAACACTGTAGGGTGTTGGTGCTCATCTAACATTTTGTACGGAACTGAGAATAAACTACTAACCATCATATTACTGATCAAGGTTGAATCAAAAGGTCTACACTTTTACATAAACGAAGTACACGTATTTGTACTACTTGATTAAGTGTTAAGTAGAAAATGTTGCTTTCACTTTATGTTTAATTATAAAAATTGAGATATATGGACTGCATCCGTTATGAACGCATGATGGATCTTTTGTATCTTCATCTGGACAGTTCAAAATGAAATAACCAGGAAAAGCCAAACTATTTTTAAAGAGTTTAGTTTGGGGTATGGGAATACAAATGTCCTTATATGACATAAAAGACCAGTATTGGTGAACCGGTATCTGTCTTTTCACCAAACCTTTATATGATTGGGCACACAATCATCAGGTGCATACTAAGTAAGTGTCTTCAGTTGTTATTTTCACAAGAATTAATGATGATGTCGATGAAAAAAGAACAGATCAGAATATCAAGCACATGTTGGAGGACAAGAGTTATCTTTAAAACGAATTACATCACCAAGAGTCACAAAGTGAACAAATATTGAAACATTATCCTTAACCAGTGATGGAAGAATTAAAGATTTAAGCCAATGTGGTATCAGGTTTATTCATATATCATACCAAGTTATTCAACTATTCTGGTCAGACACGTCTTTTCTACCAGCGGGTTATGGCATGCCCTGACAGATTGGGTATACCTGCATCTTAGAAATGGCCCATGTTTGATCCATATTAATGTATACGAGTAAAGAAGCACTAAGTACTTCACGTCAGTTGCATGTCTTTTATGTGACCTCATCATGGATTTATAATTTCAATAATTATGTAAATTGTGCTTTCATAGTTGTAGAATAAATGCAAATAAGGGTGATTATTAGAAAAATTAGCAGTCACCTTACAATAAAGAATATGATTATTATCAGTATCACAATCAATATATTATATATTATTATATTTAATTTTATAACAGGCGAATAATTCCTACCTGATAATGAAGTTCGTATTCTTAAGAACAGTATCAAAACAATTATTACGGCTAAAGCAGCTACACCACCACCAACTGCACCTCCAATAATAATGCTTTGTTGTGGACCAGTAGGCTGGTGTTCTGAAAAGATATACATACCTGGTTACAAAAGTCATATAATGACAAGAGACTTCATTGATATCAATATCGCTCTAAAAACCAACACTACTTTGCTCAACTTTCTCAGCAGTTTGAGAACTCAACCAATGCAATATATTTATAATCCTGAAGACACAGAAGGGTTTTATGGCATAACCACATATTGTGCCATTTTTAACAAGTGGAAATTGGAAGGCATGCACTAGATACTTGCAATTTGAAACTGACTGTTTAAATATTAAGATTAAGCCCATTTTTGAAATTAATATTCACAAAATCTGACGTGTGTAAGGTTTCAATTTATTTCCTTATAAATACCTTCATTACATAATTTACAAGGAGTGCTAGTTAATTATTTCTAATAAATCTAAAATGCCATTGAGGTAAAAGTATTCTTGAAGACCTTTGATTTTACACCCATGGATACATGCTTTCATAATGTATCACTTGGACACTTCCTGGATTACACAGATGCAGAGGTCACATGGGAAGTCCTAAATATTACTGCAAATCTAAACATGTGCATTCCAGTGGTTGGCAACCTACAGCATGTCTCACGCAAGGTGGCACATCAAGAGGTTTTGTGTGGCATGCGATGGGCAGTTAAAATCCCTGCAAGAACAAATTCAAGTCTTCATGAACACTCATGAACTGTTCATAAATGTGCATGACTTTTCTTCAAATTTTCAAGATCCGTTAATCATATAAGTTCATGAACAATTATTCATTAAAGTTTCACAACTAAGTTCAAGAACACTTCATTAATTTTGATGCATCATACATGAAGTTCATGAACACACTGATGAACTTTTATGAACTATTATATCTTTAAAGTTCCTGAAATATCATGAACATTGTTTATGAACAATTCAAGTTCTCTGATGCACCATTAAGACATTTCTGAAAAAATATGACATTTCCTTATCAATTTATTCATAACATATTCATGAAAATTCATTATGCAAACTTCTCACAATATAAATAAAGGCGAAACGTTTTTAAAAAATGATATGATACTGTTGTTCGTTAAGCTCTTTTATTCATTACTTGAGTACTTAACCTGAGTAGTTCTGGATTAATATAGGAAAATATTTTCTGGCCAACATGAATAAACTGCATAATCTGTTTACTTAGAACAATCACCGGTTGCCAATTTGCCGTAAAAAACTGGAATATGTAAACAACGTTTGCCCTGACAGGATGACTATGAAAGATGACGTGATATTATTAGTAAATATGCGAGATTTCAGTAACTGAGCCTCCTTTTCCCTACAAACAAAATATCACGCAAACGGTTCTACAACAAGTAAATAACACGAACAAAAAATGGAATAGCGGAGAACTCGCCCCATGGAGAACTCGCCCTGGGAGAACTCATCCCAGGTGTCAGAAGTCGCCCATGGTGGTCGGAGAAGTCGCCCCACTTCGCCTGGAGAAGTCGCCCCAAAGATCATATATAGTAATTCTGAAATATCGCCACATGGTTGATAAGGCTTTGTTTATTGTTGTTTTTCTTCAACTGAATAACTTATTTTGCTACATTTAGATGACGAAAATATTTTTTTTTTCTTTTCTGTCTGTTTAGTTCTAAATAAAAAATGTTGCAATTTCTTCGGTCTTCTATATAAGAGAATTGGTTTATTTTTGTAAAGTGATTTTACGCTGGTTTTATTGGATAAATTTCGGAGACTATACTATTTATTAATTATACGACCTATATCAGATGACGAAGGAACAGATTGTATTGCGAAAGGAATTACATCTCTATCTCTATTTTACAATATGCTGTGTCTAAAGCATCATGTTGAGTAAGATTACGGGCTTTCTTCAGCGCAGAATCAATTATATGTGTAGGATAATTTATATTTTGTAAATATGTTTGTAATTTATTCAACGATTTTTGTAATTGACATTCATCTGAAATAATGCGTCGGTATCTTTTGGACCGGCTATATGGTATACAGTTTTTACATGACATGGGATGACATGAACAATATTCCACATATTGGTGGATACTAGTTTCCTTGAGATGAACATTTGTAGAGATAGTGTTATCAATATTTTTTTGTACATTTACATCTAAAAATGAAACGTGTACTAGATGCAGTATAAGTAAATTTAATCAGCGAGGGAAAAATTAGGCGATCAATACATTTTTTTCAGTTTTTTATTAGAATGCTTGCAGGTCATACATATGTTATCTAAAAGTCTGAACCAACGAGATGGATTAAACTTTTTGCTTTGAAGAAAATCCTTTTCTATTTTACCCATGAAGGGAATAATATGACGGAGTCATATTAATACCCATTGACGTACCCATTATTTGTATGTAATTCGTATTATTAAATTGAAAATAATTATTTTCCAAGATAAGTTTTATTATTTTATAAATATCTTCACTAGATAGTGTGCTCGTATCAAGATTGTTATAACGAAAATATTTACTCGCTTCAGTACCATCTGCATGCGGAATGTTGGTATATAGTGATGTTACACCTAATGATACCAGGATTGAAATTATCAGCTAGCTGTGGAATAGACTTCAACTTTTTAATGAAAGTAATTGTATCTTTAATGTAAGAAGGAAGTGTTTTCATTAAAGTTTGTAAAACTATCAATAAATTTGGATCGGTTTTCAGTATATGAATTACAACATGATATAATGGGTCGTCTTGGAAAATGTAATGGTAAATTATAGTCAGAAATGTTATGAGTTTTGAGTAATATGTAGAATTGAGATGTACATATGTTAAGAGGGAAAGTATCAAATTCCTCATATACGGAAGTATTATTTATAGCGATCTCATTCATGCATGTCGACATCTTTTATTTAATTTCTATTGATGGGTGTTCGATAATGTTTGTAGTATGTTTCATCATTTAATTGACGTTCAACATCTTTAACATAATCATCTTGATTCATGATAATAATAGTGTTTGACTTGTCATCCTTTTTAATCTCTATACTGTCGTCATTCATATGATTATATAAAGACTTAATTGCGTCCTTAGAAATATTACCATGATGCTGCTTTTTATTATTACCAGTTAATATCTCTTTTGTGTTCGCGTATATAGATAAATCTAAATATGAATCACGTATAAGATGATTTAATTCTGTTATAAAAACGTTATCTAGATGTCAAGTTTTGGAGTGACTTCTCCAACCAACTGGGGAGACTTTTCCAACCACTCTGAGGCGGCTTCTCCATATAAGTTGGGGCGAATTCTCCTAGGGCGAGTTCTCTATGGAGTGAGTTCTCCCAGGGCAAGTTCTCCAAAGGGCGAATTCTCCACATACCCGAAAAACGTGGACTCCGGTGAAATGGACAGATGTGAATATTTTAAATATCATTTATTTTAAGTAAATAGAACTGCAGAGAAGCAATAATGAAGAATATGAAGAAAATGATTGGGTGAGAACAAATTTAGGCAGAAAGGCATACCCAGCCAGGATCATCAACATTACTGTGAGATTCTTTTTGGGGATGCATTAATGACTATTTCAATAGACGTTATATGGATATTTTATTGGTTTTTATGTCATCATATTAGTTTTAATCAAACTGATGACACATGATTTTTTCAGACCAAATTTAAACTTGCTCTTCGAATTTCTGAAAATCACTAAACATTATCACACTCCCCCTTTTTCGGTCTCGATTCAAGATGCGGTACTGCATCTACAATAGGAATTTATATGTTCGGTATCGTTTTCTGTTTCATGACGTGGTGAAACCGGAAGCAGTGATATGCGTTGTTCGAGAGGATGCATTAGTGACATTACGACCTATACCACACAAGCCTAACCTTTTTTAATAGAAAACGGCAAAAAAAAAATTGAAAGCACAAAATAACTACATCTTTACAAAAAATATATATGTAGATAAAGTTATTTAGTGCAATGACGTTGTCAAATATTTGTCATATTTTCTTGATTAAAACGTCAGACTCCTGTGACTATACCAATGACTAACCAGCTTCAGTTAAAATACAACTAGCGCCAAAATGCTCCAAATAATATAAATGCTTAGTAAAGTTTGTATTAAATGTAAGGGACTAAATAATTTTGAGTAGGATCATAATTGTTGCAGTAAATAAAGTGGGGTACAATAATAATGTGCTAAAAGCTGAAGACAATGTTGATCAGAGGTAATTTGTAATTAACTAACCTTATCGTTCTGTCAGATCAGACAACAGAACAGTAAAATTAGTAGAGGATGAAATTTGTATGTCAAGGCAGAAAATTGTAAAACTGGAGGGTCCTATGGCTAAGATGAAAGAGATATAAAATAATAACTGCTGCAGTAATGTTAACGATCCAACAGCTAAAGTTTCAGATGGAGACATTCAGTAGTGACAATGGGTGCCACCTTATTACATTATTGGCCCTGAATGTCTTCTAAAAAGAGTTATCTGACAGGTCAATCTCTGGGAAAAAGATGGGGAAAGTCAAGAGGATTTCCAAAGACAGCCGCTTGAAGATGAAACTTAAAAATGTTTCAACAATTGATTGAACACAATTGCACCAATATCTTAAAACAATTTCAAAGAACAGTTAAAGAACATACAAAAAGTGTTGCTTAGAGTAAAAGAAAAGAATATTGCTTGGCAATTTACATATTTTTTGTTGCATATTAGAAATTTTCTGAAATCAAATACCATTTCTAAGATAATATGTTGCATTCTTTTACGATTTTGAAACCCCCCACATCCAATGTTATTTTATAACTCAGGATGAAATATTATTATAGGTATTTGTGAATTTGTGAGATAATCATTTTTTTTTAATAGGAACTGTAAAGTTATGATTTATTCATGAGAAACTTTGTTCATCATTGTTCATGAATAAATTGATGCACGTATTCATGAATAACGATGACCCAGTTTGGGAACTTGTATGAACTGTTCATGAATATTTATTTAGGTGTTCAATAACAGTTTGGGGAGTGTTGATTCATGAACAGTTCATGTGTTTAAAATTTCATGAATTGACAATTTTAAGTCCCTGCATATTCATGAACAGCTCATGAACCTGTTTATGAACTTCATGAATGGTTCATGAACCCAGGTCATGAATAATACCTGAACAGTTCGTGCCAGCTCATGAATGGTTCATGAACCCAGTTCATTAATAATTCTTGAACAGTTCATGCCAGCTCACGAATGGTTCATGAACCAGTTCATGAATAATTCTTGAACAGTTCTTGCCAGCTCATGAATGGTTCATGAACCCAGTTCATGAAAATGTCTTGAACAGTTCCTGCCAGCTCATGAATGGTTCATGAACCCAGTTCATGCATATTTCTCGAACAGTTCCTCCCAGCTCATGAATAGTTTATGAACTGGGTTCATGAATATTTCTGGATCAGTTCCTGCCAGCTCATGAATGGTTCATGAACCCAGTTCATGAATATTTCTGGAACAGTTTATGCCAGCTCATGAATGGTTCATGAACCAAGTTCATGAACAATTCTTGAACAGTTCATGCCAGCTCATGAATTGTTCATGATCATTTCACAGGAGAAATCTTGATTTTAACAGTGTTACTCTCTTACTGTTGGCATGCACTAACTCAGTTTGTAATTAATCTGGAAAAAGGTGGCACATTATATAAAATAGCCTGCCAGCTCCTGGTGTATTCTGACTTATAAGAAATACATGTTTGACTTGCTATGGGATTTACTGGTCACATATGTTAACATTTAATAAGACCAGCCATACAGGAGAGATTCCACTAAAAAACAGCACTTAATAAATTATACAACTTATCAAGATTGTTTCAACAATCACAGATTGTAGTTTAATTGCCTTCCTTCAATGCAAGCAAAGCAAGAAAACGTTTTTGTTTTGTACTTTCTTCACTAAGTAGTTTAGAAATATCTTCTGGCCATAGTTTCACATTTGTATGGTAACTAATTGAGCAATGTCAGGGCCTGAAGTAATCTCTCATGTTCATTTTGAGTTCTGAAATTGGCGGTCAGAAAAATAAAAATAATATTCTAAAGACACAAAGAAACAAAATACTGAATATGAGGTCTGAAAGTCAAAATACGTCTGTGATCTAATTCAAAGATATGTCATGAGCCTTGAGAGAACAATAAGCATATATTACATGTTTCAACATCTTCTTATGGCAGTGTTTAGTGAGCGAGCATGTAATTATCAATGACTGTGATTTTGAAGATTATATATGAATGAGTATGTTAATTATATAGTGATGTTGTCACAACTATGATACCAACTATTAAAATGTAAATTTTTTGTACCATCACAATATTCCTAAAACGTGATTCAAGAAGATAATATATGCGTGAGGCCTAGTTTCGTGTTGCAATGGGGATGTATTGTATTGGAGTATGTTAATTATAATAGTGATGTTGCCAAACATATGATACCAACTTTACAAAGAAAATTATTGTACCATGACAATACTCCTAAAAATATTGATCATCAGAAAGAATCGAAGTTATTGAATAAACACGATTGTACAAAAGTGCTCTTTATGATTCAGTGACTTGACCGTGTATTTTGACAGTTTCTAGAAATGTATTGATTAAGCATTGGAAAAAATGTCAAAGTGTATTTATAAAAATTTTTGTTTGCTGAAAATTGCTTTGCAATTAGATACGGGTTCTGAAAGTAATCATACCATCATAAACTATGTATTACATGTGTTCAATGTCATCGACATAGACACGTACATAAACATTTAAAAATTCTTAATTATAACATTTTAATAATCAAAGTTATTAAATATTGTGACTGAATGAATCTTAATAATTACACTATTGTCGCAAAAATAGGCTTCTTCAATGCATATTTAAATATACGCTAAATACAGAATATGATAGTTTTGAGGTAATCATTCTGTAATCAGAAAACACTATGATTGTATATATCTATATTAGTGTTAAACTCTTAAACAAAATGGTCGCTCTCACACATATTTCACATTTTACTTTTTTGCTGAGTTTGTGTGTTTACATTTCGTTTTTTCATGCAATATGTTTATTCCATAATAATGCAATTATAAAATTTGTCCAAAAAGTAAGGAATGTGCTAATTGTTTTGACACAATTAGAAATTATATATCTGCCTCTATTGTGTAAAATTATGGCTGGGGTTATCTTCCAAAAATTAGATTATACATTCCATTCTACCTTGAAGTATAAAAGTAGACCTATATTGCATCATAACATGTATATCGTATTTGTGTTGGTCATGTTTGGCATATATAGCTATCATTGGGGTAATTGACTTATAATGTGAAATCTGATGTGGAGAGCAAAAAAGATTGTAACTGGTCACTAACCTGATAATGTTTTGCCTGAGATCACCTCATCTGCCAGTTCGCCATTCCCCTTGACATTAAATGCATATATTCTGAAGTAATAGACTGTATTTGGCTTTAGTTCTGTGATTGTTGTATTAAGTAATTCTTCACCCTTTCCTCCAGTTACCAACGACGCATTTTGCCATATGATGTTGTCCATGCTAATCTGTATAGCAAACGTCTGGTCGAAGCCACCATGGAAACCAGGATACCATGACAAAGTTATCTGGTTCTTCTGTAAATTGATGGAATTAAATTTGTATGGTTTCCCGGGTTCGCCTGTAAAATGTTGTAATAAACACCATTTAAATAACAGAAAATTACATAAATTTCTTTCAGAGAATAATATCACATAAAACCGGGATATAGATGCCCAGAATATTGTTAATTTTTTAATTACACAAGATAGCATGAGTACCATGATCTAAGCAATGCACTCAACTGGCCTCAAATAATTTGCAGAAATTCATGATTAGTCATTTTCTTCCTTTGCTTTTTTCTATTTATCTGCTGAGTATTATAGCCATCTGAAAGTGCAATGAATCATATGATGACAATGCTCTACCCATACATTAAAGAAACAAAACCAATCTGATTCAAGCTTAATTCATCTTGTATCTTGCTCTTTTCTGAACTGCATCTAACTCTGTGAAAATAACCTTTATTCCATACAATTCATTATGAAGAAACAAAATAAAAATAAAAAACAAACATAATTCTAATATCTGAAGAATAAACACATTCTTTAAATCTAGTTTTTGTTCAAGAATTGTTGCAAAAAATCCAATATATTAAGCAGTCTGACTCTACGTAGACATCATTTTAGAGTCTTACATACCCTATGTGCTAGAGCTGGGTACCACAAACAAAATTTGTGTTGCTGTATTTCTTAATGTACCAATATATGTACGAGTACAGTATACGACAATTATATTTGGGGCCAACTTTTGAAGGTTCTACTGCAGGAGTCTGAGACGTTTCCTATAAGTTCCATCTGTGAAAAACTGTAGAATACCTTGATCTGATTTATAGCTATTATTAATTTCCAAAAGTGAAGTGGCCAAATCAAGTCTTGGAAGATCGCAGTATAGATACGTAACTTGAAAACCTACTACAACACTGCTACAGTAGACAAGTATTTGAGATTGTACAGGGTATTATTATGCACAACGTTGCACGAGTCTTTGTCTAAAATGATAGTCGGTCTTAAGAGCTCTTTAATACGGTTAAATTACTCGGTTGATTCCAATATGAATAATGCGAATTGGTACATTTTATTTTGCATACATAAACACAAAGAGTAATAAGCCATATTGATTTAATCAAGCAGCTTCTTAATATTTGGTATCAAATAAATGTCAAAGTTAAATTAATACAATTAATACAAGCTTGCATTTTTACTGTAATGAAAATCAATTTCTTATTGCCAATATCAAAAAGACAAGCACAAAACAATTAAAGATTATTAAGGGCTAGTGATCCTGCTTACAGATCTCTGGTAGACTTACTATGTAATGGGTAACATTGTTTTGAATTAGCTTTTATGTGGAGGGTGACATGCACATTTTTCGATAGGACTCTTAACTTATAATATGAGGTTTAGATACACTGCCTAAACGCAGGCAATATATTAAACAGCAACATCAATATGCTATCAAATACAACATTGCCAGTGTCAGTCTAACAACCAAAAACAAATTTCTTAAGTAATTCAGATTTTAATGCGCAGATGGTTGTATATGTTGACATAAAAGTCAATTTGATGTAAGGCTGATAGCAGTTATAGATACAGGATTCATACAGTTATATGCAAAAGTAAAAATAAATGACAGTCCAAAGACAGAACCCATATTCCCAAAGAGTAACATGGAATGAAGATACAAGCTATAATGCCTCTAAAACTGGTAAAGTAAAGATTGAAAGATGGAATAACTGTGCTAGTAAGCAATCTGTAATTTAAATTATTTAAGTGAAACTACATCTGATGCAAAATGTACACGTGCTGCAATCCAGAAGAGTGTGGGATTAGGATTTTTAACGTAGCTTTTTACAGTCGCTACGGTGTCTGCAGTGTGGCAGTTTATAGTGATGTCTAGCACTGGGGCATCATGCCGCAGACACGTAGCATGATGTCCCACCCAGTCACATTAACTTGACTCCAGGTAGACCAGTGCTAACATTAACCTCTTAATGCTGAGCTGTTAGTACCATTTTTGGAAGCATTTGGTATGACTCTGCAGGGGTTGGAACCCGAGACCTCTAGCTTCCGAGGCGGACGCTCTAACCATTAGGCCACCGGAGCGGTGAACCACAGAAGAAAAAGACCGAGAAAAATACACCAACAGTTTGTTTTCAACTTCTGATGCACTTGCAGCTAAAATACCCGATTCAGGCTAATAAGAGATGGACTGTAGATGCTGGCATGGTGTCATTAACTAGCTTATCCATACTGAACTCTGGATATGTAAACACGTCTATAATTGTGACAACAGGTCTGCTTGATTTCAATAATGCAAAATGCTTTTTTTCCGTTTGCCGGCTCTCCAACTGCCAAAACATCAGTGTGCTTTCCACATGGAAAGTGGCATGTTTGTCGGCTCATTTTGTACTTTTTCAAAGCCAGTCTATATATTCCTATCATTCTCGCTATGTTTCATGAAGACGACAAGAAGCTTATTTATAACAACGGCTCAGGATTTTTCATTCTCATTGTTTTTACTTGTTGACCTTCCATAAGCGATTGTTTCTGACATTAACAACCAACTTACACCATTCACGAAATAATACAAGCCTATACTCCCAGAATGTATAATGTTGTGTAAAGGAGACTACTGGTATTTGTATACATTTAGCAGATAACATATCTACTGAAACATGGAATGTTATTTTTCCACAATATGAACAGCACAACAAAAACAAAATGTATAAACATATCTCATTTTTCATAAAATTCTAGAGAATTTAAAATTTAAGGAGACAGTCAATGTCTGGTCAAATTTCTAGAAAATTCAAGTGTATTGAAGGACAAGAAAAGGAATTTGAAAACCCATGGTTGTTCAAGGTTCGCACAAACCCTGAAATATGTAGCTTGCATACAAACTGTGAGGGACGTATGATTTCAATGGCCACTGTGATCTATTATGTCATTTAGTAAGCTGTGAGCTTGTCTCGGGTTGAAAAGAAAATGTGGTAATCAATATGAAGAGCACACATTAGCTTGATTGAAATGACCTCATATTTAACACCTTAAAAGTAGTCACAATCCAATATTCTCAAAGGTAGTAATTAACAAGCATAACGTTAACAGACATCTGCTTTTATAATAAAAAGATATCCTCGCAAATAATGGAGAACAATTCTTTGATCGATTATCTCATTATTTTAAAATAATCTATAGAGCTCTCAACTAAAAACATTAGCAGAGGACAGACATATCAATAACATACAGAAAAGCTTAAATCACTGTTTCAATTGAATCCATCACAGACTTATCAAACATTGTTATATACATTTACAAACATATATTCAGATCATAATGATAAAGTAATTAACTTAGGAATGATCTTAGAACAGCTAAAATGGAGGCTTGATTAAGGTTTTGAGCAGAAAATGATACAACTTAATTTGATATTGACTAAAGCACTTAGTACATATGAAAACGGTGAATACTCTGATGATATTAGCAGTGCATATTGTAGCAGCATTGAACATATCCAAGTGTAAATCAATTAGATATTTTAGGTACTTATATAACGATGCCATTATCCACATTCGCTGATCAACAGTACATGTTTTACAAAATGATATAATACAATGCAAACGTACAGCAGCATGAGCACCTGAGGAAATTCAAAGCATCTATAATCAGACACAAGGAAATAAATACTGAGGAAATTTGAAATACATTGGACATTACACGTGCACAATATCGTTCTATTTTTGAGTTAATGTAATACTCAGTGATGGATCACTTTGGCTTATTTGAGATCAAATCCTTTTTGAAAGCTATTTTATCTAATGCCAGGAGGGAAAATATATAACGTGAGGATCGATTCCAACTATTCCAATTAGTGGTGTTCACAGTACTACTAGAGGCTGAGGAAGAGATAAAACAGTGGCATTACTGAAAAAATCTACAGTGCTTATGTTGGCAGAGGTGCTCAACCATGTATAAAATGTGACATTGGAGCCCAATCAAATACTCAGCTTTGCTGACCATGTGGATATATTCATGACCATTATCACACATGCGATCAGAGATCAGCTGTACATGTTATATACAAACACCTGTGACTGCATAAATGCCTGGAGTTGTTGAAGATATACGCACCAAAATAAATGAAATAAGAGCAAGGATTGAAGAGATAGCCGTTTTCTGTTATTGGTAGAGAACAATAATTAAAGCAAGTAATTGGTGGGATCTTCAATTAGAGAATAATATTTAATTGTATATGCATGCCAGCTGTGCATCAGTTGAAACAAATCACAGAAAAAATGCAATACCAACATAAGCCTGATTACATAAGTGACTTATTGGAACTCATGGTTGCATTGAATGAACTTGTTCTTACAAATAATCCACAACAGGATGCTAACGCAAGAGTAACGGTACTACAGCTAAAACAATTAGTATGTGAGTGTAATATAAGAATACCAATGGGTGCCAAATAAGCTGACACACTTGTATTATCAGATCTGTTTGATAATAAATATAACCACCATTGGGATGAATAAACAGTCACGGGGAGGAAAGCCAAACCAACATTGCAATACACCTTTCACTGCTACCAAGACTGATGCGTAATTTCGTGAACGAGAATGTCTCTGGCACATTACGCATGCTATTCGTAATGAGGCTGCGGAAAATGCACAGCAAGTGCATGTACCAGAATTAAAGTTTCAAAAGCACAACAGTGAATCAGAAAAGTATGTAGTGTATCCCATATGCATTCAAACCAGGAAAAAACTTTAAACAGCTGTTATCTAATATGATTCTAGAAATTATATCGGCATTACAACAATATGGTTCCTCGGGAGTTAAAGCAGATATTGTCCTCAATGCACATTTGGTTATTCCAATGGATTTAAAATCACAACCCCATGGATTTACAATGGTTCTCAGACATGTTTGAATCATGAAGACATCAAAGCTATCAATGATGAAATCGATTAAAGAATTAAAACTAATTTTGAAAAATTGGAAAAATCCATCATAGAAGAATCAGAATGGACTTTTGACATATACATATGTTGAGGTGCATTTTCCTCAACACCAACAGTGTTTCATGGATTGAGTTATACTCCAAAACCAAACTTTTTTCATCTGCAGTCATTGATAAATGTAATTAAACATATGATCAATGTTTTCAATGTGAACTTTTGTCATCATTTTATCTGGCTAGTGATAATCAAGACCAGCCTTGTAAATACTGGCAGAACCTGGGTGAACTTAATCTTGTTAATATAGAATTTCCCATACAGGCTACTACCGCACTGAACAAATGTGAAACAACAAACCCGAGGAATGATGTTAGTGTGTTTACTTTAGGATAAACGTTTTATCCACTTGCGCATTCTCCGCAATTTTTTCTTTCGAATGATATGATTGGTTTGGAATTGCTATTTCATTACGTATGGATAAAGAATCTTTCTCATTTGATTAACCAACAAAGTAAGAACATGGGTAAAAAGTTTCTTGCAGATGTTTCATGCATGTATATAACACCCAAAACGTGATTGAGAACCATGACTTTTATTGTGATGGGATCATTGAAAAATCAATTTAACGATAATGATATAACCAGACAAAAACATTTTGAAATTTACTACACTACAAACAAAGATGAAAAGTTCATATATAATGTATACATATTTTAAATGTTTCAGTATTCCAGTGGAAAAAACATTTGCATCCAATGACCATAAATCAAATACAACAGATGTATTTGACCAACCCCCGTGTAGGTTTTATTATAAAGTAGTAATGAGTGCTGGAAAAACTAAGCCACCAATGTCCTATTATGGTCCTGACTCGCATGAGGTTATTTTTTGTGAAGTTATGGTGAAATGGGTCTGGCAACAGTTATATTTGCCAATAGATAAGCTTATGACAAGCGGGAATATTCGAGATTTAGGAGGCCACTAACTGCTGGATCTGTGAAGGAGTTAATGGAACTGAACGTGAAAGTGTAGCTGCTTGAGTTCTTGATCACATCCATATCATTGGCGTGCATGGAGGAGCTGCACACATAGCATGCAACTTACAATTACAAATGCACGCAAACAAAACAAAATTCCTGTATTCTTACATAACCTGCATGGGTATGAAGGTAGCCTAATAATACGAGCAGGAGCATCATCATGAAAGGCACTGCTTAGTCATTTTCCAAACTATAAGGGAAAATTAATGACATTTTGACTCAGAAAATTACCGTTCATCTGATGTCAGCTTATTACATTGGGGTGGAACATTAAAAAAGCCACACATAACTCCCTGATCTAGAACACTTCACTAAAATAATATTTGTTAGACAAAAGTAAAGTACCTGATAACAAATAAGTCTGAAATATCCCTATCTTAATAGAGTTATGCATGGCAGAATCATCAATAAGTGATAAAGAACAAATTGTTCATTAGTTTCCAAAACAGAATCACATTAAGGTTTGTTTGACTCAACAAATTGTTTTCAATACATGACCATGACACTGACATCTTAGAAAAAGGATCATTTGGAATAGACCTGCCTTTATTTTGTTGCCAATTTTCGACCTCTAACAACCAGAAATAATGTATCCGTTATAGGTAATAAGTACACATAGGAAGATATAAGAATTTCAAATTATTCTTATCAGAATTTTGATTTTTAAATGTTAAGATTTGGAAGTGTATGTATAAGACTGCGATGAATCTTTACCATGTAACTGTTGAGAGGAAGACAGTGGCAAATGAATCTTCATGAGTCATTAGTTGCTCAATCAGCATTTTCTAAAGTCTCCACTATTTGCTCACTGAGATAGCAGAGTGGAAAATTACTGACAGAAGAAACTCCGTGAATCAAGGACTAATCATCAGCTGTACAAGCAGCATTTTCTAAACATTCGACCTTTTGATCATCTCGTTAGGTTTTGTCATCAGTGTAAATGCAATTATTGAACTCTCCAATTAATATGAGCTGTATGAAGTTATCGTTATCTTGATCAACCTTCTTTACCAAGCACCACCTATCAAATAGTTGACTTTTGTCCTAGCAATTTAGATACATGTTTTTCAGTTGACTTTCTACAATTTCTGAAACACTTATCAATATGCCTCAGGTACCAGTTCATGACCTGTCAAGATATATTTCTTAACTACATCATAGTCAGTACTCTGCTTTACTGACATTGAAGAGTAGATTTCAAGAGCTTTGCCAATAAGTACGAGATGCAAAAAACAAAGTCCAAGGCTCTATTGGCAATTTTAGGTTTTCTGCAACTTTCTCAACATGATCAAGGAAAGTACTAATCTAATCATTTTCTTCAAATGGGAGTCCTAATAGATATGGTTTTCAATATCAAAAGCTGATAAAGCGTGCTTTCCTTGCCAGTTTTAATTATTTTAATATATATATTTCATTTCCCTTTGTTCTTTCTGCATCTATATGTCCTTCCTTCATTCCATCCCCATCTCTCTTTGTTAGTACTTCTTTGCTTGTGGAATCTATATTTCTGCATCAATATTTCCTTCCTTCCTTCCATCGCCATCTCTCTTTGTTAGTACTTCTTTTCATGTGGAATATTATTTCAAGTCTTGACATATCGAACTGTGAGCATTATAGAGATATTATCCTTTCAGGCCATCTACTCCAGGTAAGTTTCTCATCTAGAGACACTAGTGTTCAAATTAAAATTTTCATATTTAGTATAGGTGGAAAAGATGTAAAAGTTAAACATTTTTCAGAATTTGGAAATTCCAAGATACTATGCTTGATAATACCTAAACTTTGCATATAACATTATATGGCATAGCTCCTAATTTTTTTTGTCTTTTTACTGATTTCACCCAGCTGGTGTATCATCTTGTCAGGTTGCTTGTTTGTTGGTTGGTTTTAAAGGTAGCTTTAACACATTGTTGGCATTATAATGCTGAATACATGGGAGCTATATGCCTTTCTCTAGGACAATTTGAGACAGCTGTCGAAATAAGCTGTCTTTCATGGGTCTCAATCCTACAAAACTTAGATCATGAGCTCAACGGTCTGGCAATCAAACTGCTAAGGGTAGCATTATACATTTACAGGAACGAAACCAGTTAAGTTAAAGGCATGGAATAATTTACTGTTTATTATCAAACATGCTACTTCCTGTCTTAGTTTACATAATTGCATGTCTTAGGATGGGTTATCAGCATATATTTGGGTCAACATAAAGCGTCTTGTTGAAAACATTCTTGTCATTAACCGAATGATTATACTGTTTGTTGGAGGTCCGTTATTGCCCATACAATCAATTCTAACTCCAAAATGTGGTGGGGATTAGGATACAAAGTCAATTCCATATAGAGATTTTAGTTAAAGCATTATACAAGTCTATATAAACTCCCACTCATCAAATTGATTTGCAAGTCGAAATTCAGCGTTAATGGATATATCCACTGACCTGCATAATGTTTACATATCTCTAAAGCAGACAATATACATTTCATAAGTACAAGTTCATTCCGTAGATATTAGGTATTCAGGTTGGCTTATGCTTCTGTGTGCACTTACTTTCGTTAGTAACTTTTGAAGATAGAATACAATGTATATTTATTACTTGCAGTGATCTATTGCTGATTTTGTTATGGATGCATGGTTTACTGCCAAAAAAATAGACAGCAAATATGTTAACGTTATTCTGATTATTTTTACATTTGACATGTACCAATTTAGGTCAGGTCACTAAAACAACTAGCCAATTATCCCTGCCCCCATTCTTGCACAGCGGACTTGTACAATGGCTCCTTAAGCTGACTTATCTCAATATTGCATAATGTTACATTACATGCTTAAACATTCTGACTCTTTGGCAGTAGTGAATGGGGTCTGTTTATGGACAATTTAAATCCCAGTCAAAAATGTCATGTGCACGATTAGGGACAATATGAATTTAACATGGGAAAATACAGGACTGGCACTTTGGGGACAATGGGACTTTAGTTTAATGGGACAACATCTAAGGACGCAAGGTTCACATCAGAAAAGAACTTGTCAACTGCTGAGATTGTGTCCCCACTTGTTTAAAAGACATACGTACCAACAGTGCTAAATCACACGTATGTCGACGAAAGAAACGAGGTCACATTTTTCACCAAATCGTGGACTTGGAACACGAATGCTACATTCAAAAATACCATTCCAAACAAGAGGAGGAATATGACCGGAAGAAATGGAACTTCATCATTTTCGATTTCGAATGGACGCAAGAGACCAGCATTTATATTCCCAATTTCTGTGTCTCTCAGGAGCGAACACCATTTGAAAACCGATCCCGAGTTTAAATCCATCCTGGAAAGTTAAAAGTTGGTGGACCAACTAAACCCACGGTCGAGTTTGTATGGAGGACGGACGAATGCCATATGTTTGCTGTACCACGCTGATGAATGGAAAGGAGAAGAAATCAAATACTTGCACGTGCGTTCGCTGTATCCTTACATGTGAAAATATTGTCGCTTTCCCGCAGAGCACCTCCAATTGCTAACGGAACTCATTGACCTGGACAACAGCCGACAATACGAAGGCTTGATCAAGTGCAAAGTCTTGCCTCCCACGGACTTGTACTATCCCGATTTACCTCACTATTGCCAAGGAAAACTTCCCTTGTGCCGTACTTGTGCCGAAACGTGCAACTAAGACCAGCCTTGTCAGCACACTCAGAAAGAATGCGCCTTGATGAGAACGTGGGTCAGCGTGCAATTGTTTAAAGCTCTGGACATGGGATACCAACTGTTAGAAGTGTGCACAATTTACCACTTTCCAAAGACAGAACAGTACCATAAGGGTGAAGAAACTCAGAAAGGCATTTTCGCAGACTACATATATGCCTTTTTGAACCTGAAACAGGAAGCCACCGACTATCCTTCCTGGTGCCACACTCTCGAAGACGAACTGAAATTCAGAGAGAAATACTGGGAGCAGGAAGGCATCACGTTAGACCAGGTGGAGAAAAACGAAGGAAGGCGATCGTTTGCCAAAGTGATGTTAATTTGCTTGTGGGGCAAAATGGCACAAGGTTTACCAAAGACGAAATATTTGACAGAACCTTCACGGTACTTCCAGATAATTAACGACAAAGCCAAATACATGAAATTCATGGACGTCATTCCTGAGAATTTGATCTTAGTCAATTACGAAGAAGAAATGAACTATGTACAAGCTGATAAATTTGGAAATGTCATCATTGCGGCTTACATGACAGCCCAAGCTCACTTAAAATTGTACGAAGCTTTAGACTTATTAGATGATTGCGTCCTGTACTTTGACACAAAGAGCTGCATCTACATTGAATGAGTCCGTTCAGGAGCATGGACAGACGAACACCCCGTCAAGAAGATTCTAAGTTTTGTTAGTGGCGGTCGCAAAAACTACGGCTACGAATAATGGGAAACACAAGAAGTGCACACGAAGTGTAAAGTGAAAGGAGTGACTCTCAATTATCGCACTAGTATAGTGGTAAGCTTTGGTGTATTGAAATAGGCTTTGCAGTCCGGACAGGATGGAACCTTTAAATTGACCACCTAAGGACCGCACGAAAAACCCCACTCAACAAACCGTTAGTCGACCTTTGGAAAAAGTCTATCAAATTGTGTGCCACAAACGCGTGGGGCTTCTCAATAACTTCACTTTACCGTATGGACATGTCGGTATAAAAGAAATGGTCCCAAGAGGATAGACACCAAGAAGATGGATGAATTGGCCACTGAGAGACCCAATGAGAACTCCGAGTTCAAACCATACCATTTTCCTGTCTTTTTGCCTGACTATTGTGATTGTGCCGTTGATTGGAAACGTTTCAAAAACGACCCATAGATAGAGAAGGATTACCTACTTCGAATGTTTTAGCTAGGACAGGATTTGTCTACTTGGGCCCTGAAACTGATTGGGATACGAAGTACAATGTTTCATTTGTGGTCTTAAGTTGCTAATGGATCGATGCATGTCTCTAAAGATTTAGGTATTCTGGAATACACTCGATGGTCTCCGCTCTGTCCCGAACTTTCTATGGCCTTTCACCCATCACACTGCAGTAAATTTATGACGGTACCTTATAGAATGTAGTACCATTGTACAGGAAAAAAAAGGAAAACTTCCAAAAAGAGACATAAAAATGAAAGAAGTACAAGCTCGAGACTTCATTATGACTAGTATAAAAAGGAAAAACGTCCAAGACCGATAGTTCATTGTAATCCTTTTAAACATACATCATTCAAGTTTGGGGACTCTCATGCCAAACCCAATTTGACACCCGTTTTTCCTCATGTGATCAAACAAAGGAAACCCGCACTTCCAAAAACTTCTCATCTTTAGCTGCAGTAGCAACTGCTCACAAGTTGCCTGCTCCCAACATGAAAGGCCCAGAGAGATCGGACATGTTAAAGAGTTTACTGGATTTGTCCAAGAAAGAACTGTCCCGATTTAGACCGTTGCGAACCACTCCACGATTCGTGATGCCTGTCTTCAAGTTGATACGATGTAACGACAACCACTGGCAATGCGTTCTATACTTTGACACGTTCTTTGCCAAATAGTTCAAAAGAAAATACCTATTCGTCAGAAGAAGATATTGGTACAACGGGGACAAAGTTTGCCTCTGTTGTTAGGACCCTTGCTGAAATGAATATTGGGAAAAAATGCTGGAAGGACTCGTGTGAGCAAGATAAAAGGGACCTCTGGAGTCCAAAGATCTCAGACGCGACCCTAGAAATTGAATGGAAGGACGAAAACTGGCTTTAATGCCTTACAAAAGATGGATGGAATACCATCGTTGGCAAGAACAACGGACCCTAAGTTTACCCGCCAATCCGAATTTGACCGAGCTGTCCCAGTTACAATACTCATTGCAGTCGTTGACGGATCGCAACATTTTGTCCAAAACAGAAATATCGCAAATGTACGGTCAACTCTTGCAATCACTACAACTATTTTACTAGAAAGCTTTAGATGAAACAGCTCTGCCCACTCTGAAAGATTTTAAGGTCTTGATGAAAGGTCAATCACTCACAAAACCACCACCGCCAGCATTTTAGTCAGACACGGCCCCACTAATTCCTGCCGGAGAAGAGGTACAATTAATCTTTCAAACACCGTCAGCAGCTCCCATTCCTAGCTAGATTGCAGCGTCCTTATTCACCTCTTAACCAACACCCCAACAAGAAGAACTGAAAGCTTGGGTTAAAATGAAAGCAGCGAAAATCAAAGGAGGGAAGAAAGAAGTGAAAAATGAAAAGACCAAAGCCAGTCCATTACCACATCCACCACTACCTTAGCGCAACAGAACGTAGATTCATTTCCACACCACCATCTCGTCCCGTCCAAAATTAGCTTCAGCAAAGAGTGGGTGACTTATCAAAAACTGGAGAAGATGTTAGATATCATTTACTATGATCCATCCTTTCCTGCTGGTTACGGGGGAGTTCAGAAATTGTATCGTGCTGCCAAAACGCATCTGAAAAATTGCCTCGCTTGGAGCACAGCATTATGCGGTTAGTGCCAGGACTGATCGGCCAGGTGTCAGGGTAATGTGACTCGGTGGGACATCATGCCATATGTCTGCGGCATGATGCCCCAGTGCTAGACATCAATATAAACTGACACACTGCAGGTATCGTAGCGATATAACTGAAACATTGTTAAAGCTGCGTTGAAAATCAACATCACACACACACAAACACAACGTCTGAAAAGTCTCTGTATACCTCATACGCAAGGAAGGGTACAAGAACAAGCTACGTACACTTTACACAAATAGATTTGATGAAAATTGTCCAGAAGGCGCACCCGGGTGGAGGGCATCGATTAACAATGGCAAGCCAATTAGGCCGGTGTCTCTCATAAGGCCACCTTCATTCGTGGCTACAAATATTTCCAGCGTCATCGACATCTTTTCCAAATGTGCCTAGATCGTGCCATTGACTAACAAATCGAGCAGCGAGTTAGTGCGAGCCGTCCAATTTGTGTTGAAACAAAGCGGTGGTGACCCTCTTTAATGGCAATCTGACAAAGGCGCCGAATTTCTGAACCATGATATCGAAAACGAATTAAAGATTCGCGACATTAAATTTTTCACCAACGAGAATCCCGAAACCAAAACCAGCATCGTAGAACGTTTTCAAAAGTATCTTGAAAGAACGCATGTGGAAATATTTTACTCATCAACACTCTATCAAGTACATCGACATCTTACCACACATAGTTCAATCGTACAATCACTCTTACCCTCGAAGTATTGCAGGTGTCCCCCTAGAAGCAACTACCGACAGTTAAGTGATCGTTTCCGAGCGACTGTTTGGTATATCCTCGACAGTGGTCTACCCCAAGAAAAGTGGAGTGTTGTCAGTAGGAGACTGTGTGTGCATTGGCAAAACCAAACGCACTTTCGACAAAGGCTACTTACCCAACTGGACCACTGAACTGTTTCATGTCACTGAACGAGTGCGTGACCGTCATCCTACCTTTTATACATTTGAAGACATGTACTGGGAAGTTTTAAAAGGAACGCTTTACTTGCAAGAGTTACAATGTGTCACCAAAAAAGAAGACAAGGTTTACGACAGCGAAAGCATTCTCGAACGCAGAATCCGTAAAGTGGGAAAACGTCCTGTCAAAGAAATCAAAGTATGTTGGAAATTATATATAAACTTCACAAGTCATCGATCATAAAGAGAAATGACCATCATGCCTTTTCACATAATCTCAGCTACCGCTACCACTGCAGTGACCAATCGTTCACCCAGTTCTTCTCTGCAATATCTACAAAAGCATCCCTTGTGGGTGTGGTGTGGAGAACGTGTGCCTAAAACGCAAATCGTCCTTTTCGGCCAAATCTTTTTGGTGTATTTTGCTATCGGTGCTGCCATTGCCAATGTGAGCTTTCAACAAGGAGACAAAGAACTGTGGACTAATTTACTGAGCAGCTCATCGGACACCTTCTACCCAATCCTTCCCTAAATACTCCTTGAACGGAAACAACGGAGTCCCCTACAACACCAACAACATTTTGGGCGGAGATACCACTCTGACTTCGAGTGACGCTTCGGACAGCAGAACTCTGGAATTATGAATAAAATCAACCAATTTTACGTAATCGTACCCAGTGACATTTCCATGGAGGTATTTCCTAACAACACGTTATGCTGTTATACGGAAAAAGTACCTACGGCCATCCAGTTAGATCACGAAACTCACTGGGAAATGGCTTTGGTGGAAATCATTCACCATACACAATTACTAAAGTCCTTCCAAATCAAAACATTTGTTAGGTCAAAGTTCATGACAGACAAGAGCAAGACTACTTGTTTGCTCATTCAGAATACACTAATTTTAAGCATACCCCCCAAAAAATATACAATTGTATGTTTATAATTCCCCAGGGTATTATTTTAGTGGTCAACATTTGGTGGACATGATTGCTGATAAGTTCAAGGCAGTTTTTGGCAAAGCCCTGGAGAAAAAGCAAAGTGTTAAGATAGAGTGTCATAAAGTGGCTCGTCGCCTGCTGATTCAAGTTACGAAAGAGAAAGTGGTGTTCATTAAATTTTGTCCTGAATTGTTTGAAATTTGGGGCAGGGACGTTCAGTTGAGGTTGAAAATGATCAGGAAAAATGAATTACCAGTCATTTCCGACAACGATTCTTTTGTGAAGTTATTTCGTTATCCGGTAGAACTGAACCAATGACTGAATTTGATCTTTGTGTATTCCGATGTAGTCGAGTATAACGTGGCGAGACACACATCCGTACCGTTACTGTGTGTCATTCCTTTCAAAGTGGATTCTGCCACGAATACTGTCGAGGAAAGGGAAACACCTATCATGTTCACCGCGAAGCTGCACATCCTCGTTATTTACTCGCCAGTAAAATGTACTTTGACACTGTCGAAATAACTATACAAAGATCTGGGACATAATATTCCATTCAGCAATGGGAAAGTCACAGTGAAACTCCATTTTCAAAAATGATTATCCAACGAGTTGTAAATCATGTATTCAGAGTACAGAGGTGTTGTTAGAAAGCGAGGACATGGTTTATGAGATAAGCTGAAATTGGCCTTTTGTTCGGTGGTTTCGGTATTGAAACCGATAGCGACACGAGGATTGCACGATTTGAAAGCTGCCGCATTGACGCAAGACAAAGAATTTCTCCAAAATGTCATCATCGACAAGCAAAACCCCGAAGAAACAAGGACAAAGAAGAAAGAGACGACAAAGAAAACACCCCTTCAGAAGTTTCATACTAATAGAGCTAGAAAGAGTGCGAAAAGAAGGACCGTCGGTGGATTAGATATTTTTGGTTATTAAACATATAGAGAGACAAAATGATTCACGGAGAGTCTTGTGCCTGTTCCAAGTCGCAACTGGATCTGTTTGCCAGGCCACCAACCATGATGACGATGCAATAATCCCAATGGGTCAAATTTACCCAGTCTTCTCTTTGACAGATTCAGCACCCATAGAGTTTGAAATCAAAGGACAGCCCGTATATTGCATCGATCTGAATAGCAGCTACTTGTTCATCAAAGTCAACATTCTAGATTAAGAATGGAGGTAATATAGATCTCGATGGGAAAGTAGCTCCCATCAATAAATTCATGCGTTCATTGTTTAGCGGAGTGGACTTGTACTTGAATAACAAACTAGTCATCAGCAGCATGGATACTTACCCTTATCATATTTACCTGGAAAATCTCTTGAAGTATGGAATAGATGCTAAGGACACTCATCTGGATGCCTGCGTGCAATGTAAACCAGATGAAGCGGACAAGATTGACATAATATTAGATTACAATGATGGATTTGAGCAGCGACTGAAAACATTTAAAGATGGACAGATTTTAGAACTAATTGATCGTTTGCATTTGGACGTGTATTTGCTGAACAGCGAGTCTGTCCGCTTAAGACTGAATCTTAGCAGTATCGCTTTCCATTTGTTGGCTGATGCTGCCGGTTAACAAACGATCATCCAAAAGCCAGACTATATGTGCGACGCGTGGAAGTGTTGCCTGAAGTGAGAAATGACATCAGTCACACTTTGAGCAAAACAACCGCTATGTATCCGATATAATGCGTGGAAGTGAAAACCTTCACCATTCCCAAGGGTCAGCGATCCATGATTAAAGATCATCAATTGCAAGAACAGCTAACAAACGTGTAATCCTTGATATCGTCGAGAATTCAGGCTTCAACGGAGCCCACAATAAAATTCCTTTCAACTTTCTGCACTTAGCCGTGTCTAAAATTGAGGTCAGTCGCAATGGCAAGACCTTGTGAACAGACCTTGCTGAACCTGCCTTTTTGCCAGGAAGAATTATTTGAGACTGTACTTGTCCCTGTACGAAGTCACGGGACAGCTGAAGACCAACAGGAGTCACGGCATAGCGTACGAAGATTATGATGGAGGCTACACTTTGTGGGCTTTTGATTTTACTTAGACCAAGGGAGCGACGAGGGACATTTCCACCCCTTTAAAATTTAGCCCGATTCAAGTAGAACTTCAGTTTGCTACACCTCTACCTGAGATGGTGAATGTCATCCTGTATGCCGAATTTGATAACACATATAAATCAACAGTTTAAGAGAAGTCATTCTAGACAGGTACAAGCTATGGAAGATTGCAATCCTACTTGAATAGTGTAGAATCTATGGAAATGGAATGGAAGGATTCCTTGAAAGCAGAACCCCAAAACAAAGTTGAAGAGGATTTAGTGATGAAGTCTAGATGGCTGGAACAAGAACAACATTTAGTCTCCTGTTTTGCAGAACACCTGGCAGAAAACAATTACGAAATTGATCAAGAAAGATTGCTGTCGATGTCAAAACGATCATGCCAGTCAAATTCAACACGATAACTGTCTGCTGTTGAGTTAAGAAGAAAAATTGGATCAGTATCTGGACAAAGCTTGTAGTTTCATCTCGGAAAAGCCGTGTTGCATCAGTGGTATAAAGACTTCGGTGAAAATCCCTCTCTTCCACTGATGTCTCTAGAGATCCATTACGTCGAAGCTCTTTTTGATTAGAGTGCAGAGACGAAACGAAGAAACAGTTACTTGTCAGACATTTTCAAAAATGCAGGATTGCACTGATCACTTATCATTACCTGTGAAGAAAAAACAAGAAGACAAAAACAACAAAATCAATATAAAAATGGATGCCTGTGAACTGTATTACCTTTTGAACTACAGTTCGTACACTGCTTCATGGAATATATCGTGTTTGGTAAAGATGAACAGTCTCATCGCAAACCTCAAGACCATCAAGCTTCCATCATCAACACGGACGACAGTCATCTCACAGGAACCCACTGGGTATCCGTCTACTTTCCTAAATAACGTTGTGTGGAGTATTTTGATTCATATGGATTGCCACCTTTGGAAGATGACATCATCGACTTTATGAGAAGAAATGCTCAGACAACACGATTCAATAATGTGAAAGTACAAGGCACAGATTCCATGGTGTGTTGACAATATTGTGTGTATTTTCTTCATCAACGCCGTTATGGATATTCTTTGGAGCATTTAGTGACTTATTTTGATCGTCACTCTTCTAGAAATGATAACGAAGTAAATCGATGGTCTTGTGAACATTATGTTATATTGTGTCTTTAGCTAGAAAACGTAGCTTAAATTAATGGTCCAATGACTTCCAACAGTGGAAGTCTAACTTCAGTTCACAATGTTGTCAACCATGTCAAATTAGAATGTTATTTGAAACACTTTGTTAGTTTACTTGATTGTTAATGTAAAAATGTGTTGATTGTTGCTTGTTAGTTATATGAATATAAATGTTGTGTTTTGAAAAAATGAGTCA
The DNA here is from genome assembly GCA_028554795.2 of Sinohyriopsis cumingii. Classification (NCBI taxonomy): domain Eukaryota; kingdom Metazoa; phylum Mollusca; class Bivalvia; order Unionida; family Unionidae; genus Sinohyriopsis; species Sinohyriopsis cumingii. The sequence goes on from CM068838.1 coordinate 99,368,244, forward strand.
GTAGTTTGTTTGTCATTTTTATGATGAACCATGCTCTTCGACTTCTTTCTATCCCTCTCCCTCAAATCCTAGCATTCCGACATTAAACAGTGTAGGTATGTTTTTTATCGCGTCCGCGCTTGAATAATATAAAGCGGGGTAGTCTCCAGTCTGACCATCCATTGTTGACTCATTCTCCTATCAAGACGTGCTAAAGACTAGCCAAGCTGAACGAAGCTAATTGAAATTTACATCGTGTCAGGCAAAGCCTGATACCGAAGCCTGCAGAAATGGAGAATGTCAGAATGTTGAAAGTTACAGAAGACCTGATAGAAGAGCTCTTCAGAGAGGAAATAAAGAAAGAGAAAGAAGAATGGATGGAGAAATACAATTTTCAGAAACAGCAGAGAGAGCAGCAGCAGCAGGAATCATACAGAGGTTTTGCTGACTGCTGTGAGGACACCAAAGAATTATAATTCTCTTTCTTAAGAAACATACCCTATGGAAAGCCTACGGCTAGACGGGAACGCAATCTTAGACAATACAGGATTGACATAGCTCCTCGTCCACAAAAAAAACAGCCATTTTCGGGATTATTCAATGCTCTAGAAAAGAGATACTAATTCAAGTGCCAATAATATGTTAGTAAGCTGGAAATAAATATAAGTGTGTCTATTTACCTTCTTTAGAATTGTGTCTATAATCACTTCGTTTCTTTGACTTTGTTAGAAATGTGTCTATAAGCACTTCTGTTTCCATAGCTTGTCAAATAGTCAGTGAGTTTGTGATTGTAATTAGTGTGTGTAAGTAAAATGTGAATGCAGTTAGTGTTTGTAAGTAAAAAGTGGGTGTTTCTGGGAGAGTGAAACAAATCAACCTCCCTCAGCGCTACAAGCTACAATGGTGAATTGGGAGAACGACTGTAGTAGACTGTGTGTGGGGGCACGGCCTGGGAGATGTAATCTCTAACAAGTGCATATGAAGCTCAAAAAAAACAGCCCTTCTCAGGGCTATCCACAAATTTAGAAAAGAGACTATTCAAGTTGCCAATTTGTGTGAATGTTGAGTAGTGTGATTATAAACACTCACTCCTTTACTGATAGAATTGTGTGTGTGTGTGTTTGTATGAGCTCACGTACGTTTGTGTGAATAGTAGATTGTGTGTTTGTATAAGTGAGCATACGCTAGTGTTGATAGTAGATTGGTTGGGTTTGTAAGCGTTCGCGTACGTTTGTGTAAATAGTAGATTGTGTGGTTTTTTCCTTTCCCTTCTGTGTGGATGTATGTGGGTTTGTTTATTTCCTCCTTCCCGTGTCTGGATAGAATATTATGGTTTCGTAGATAGTATAGTATGGGCTTGTTTTTCTCCTCATCTGTGGATAGTATATTTTGGTTTGTTATTTCTCCTTCCCGTGTCTAGATGGTATATTTGTGGCTTGTGGATAGTACAGTAAGGGTTTATTTGTTATCATTCTCGTGTGTATGGATAGTATATTTAGGTTTGGTGTGTTGCTCCTCACATATGTGTTGATAGTATGTTTGTAGTTAGTTTTTCTCGTTCCTGTGTGTGGACAGCATATTTTTGGTTTTGTTATTTCTCCTTCCCGAGTTTAGATAGTATATTTGTGGTTTGTGGATATTATAGTAATGATTTGTTGTTTTCTCCTTCTCGTGTGTATGCATAGTAGATAATATGAGAAGTGAGTGTAGGGGATGTTTTCCTTCACATCCGTGCTTGACACATATCAAGTCAAAGCGTTCGTCGTTCGCGCCATTCAACATTGAATAAACGGAGATGGTGATATAGTTATTAAATAAGTTAAAGGACAGTTGGTACTGGATGGTGGATGTCATCTATGTGGTGGAAAGGGTACAACATGAATGGGAATATCCAGTTACCAAAGACTTTGTGAATAGGCAAGTGACCAGTCTGAAAGTAGCCAAGGGTCTGGTCCAGGGCATGGTAAAATAGGAAACCGAAACGTTACGACGCTTTATCCAACCAACATATGTTAGATGGGCACAATGAAGGAGACCCTTGATAATGTGATGAAAGTAAGGTGTTTTTTAGAAGAGATATTGGATTTAACAGAGTGGTCGTTTGTGATGTGGGGGCTGGAGAAGCAGAAGAACTAATGAGCAAAGTGATGGAAGAAGTGAAGTAGATAAAAGACATTTGGTCTAAGGAAAGAAAGGACAAATAAAACAGAACTAAATAAGAGGTGTTTGACAGACTAAATGAAAACTGAATGTGCAGGAGAAATTTAGATTGATGGGCCATCCCGACTGGATGACAGAGAAAAAGAAAAAGAAGAAAGGAATAATTGAAAAACTGAGGAAATGGTGGAAGAACTGGAGAAAATAGAAGAAACCAATAGCCCTTTCTAGGGCACCTCATATGCCTTGCTTGAAAAGATTTGCTTCCTTGCCCAATTATGTTTAGTATGTTGTATAGTTGTTTGTGTTTGTATGTTGTATGTTGTCTGTGTTATCTCTGTTCAATTCTTATTGTCCATATGCAAACCCAATATTGCTGTCCCTACACAGGCCAAATATTCCCATGTTAAAGTCGAATTGTATCCAAATTACCGGTCCTGTATGTTCCCATGTTAAATTCACATTACTCCTAATCGCGCCCACGTCCTTTTTGACTGGGATTTCCATTGTCCCGAAACAGCCTTCCTTCACTACTTTTGACCATTGTGTTAAAGTGTAATAGAGAATATCATACATGATTTTGGTCTTCCATACAAAAACTGATACATTTTAAGGGGATTTAAGGGTCCTCCCCCAACGGGGTCTCAAACGCCAGGGACCCGAATCTGGAAGTCCAGGGGGTAGAATGTCACTGGTCAAAAACGCATTCTACACTCATAAAAACTGCTCCTGGTGAAACATATGATCACAAAATGAACCAAATAATCATTTGAAAACTAATAAACTTACAAAATAATGTTCAAATTGACTTCAATAATTTCACATTATTTATAGTCACACGAATTAGTTCGCCGATGCAATTGACACTGAAGTTATTTGATGTGCAGGTCAGTGTTCACATCATAATTAAGTCATTATAATTTCCCAATGTTTGCAGCAAATATATTATGCTTCTCTCTATTCATAACAAATCTGTAAATAAAAACCCAAGTACATCAACTATAAACAAATAATCCCACACATTCACTTGTCTTTTTCTCCATTGGACACAGCTTGTTGATATGCCAGTCGAGTTCTTTTTGTGGCTTTGGCAAAGATTTTGTTTAGCCTTACTTTTTGTCACCTATGACTTTTTTTTTGTTTTTTAGCTCAATGTGCAAGCGTTCCGTTTCCTTCTGAATTATAGCCTTTTCCCTTTCAAGCTGGTACTTGTATTGGCGACATGCAGTGCGGCATATTCTGACAAAAGGCTAAATCTGTTTTCTCATGTAAGAAATCTTTCTTCTTATAGTAATTAATTGAACTTTTTCTAGATGCCTTCTGAGCTACAATATTTTTTCCTATGCAGATTCTTTTGTAGGTACCGTTCCAAACACAATTCACGTATTTCAGATCTTTATTGCATAGGTAACAAAATGCCAGTCATCTTGCACTAAGTTGCCTTATAGACTGATAGTTAAATTTTCGTCAACTTTTCGCTCTAGCCATTCTCATTTCTATATGTTTTATAATCTTTATCTAAACTTCTCGTGTCATGGTCTCTCTCAACAACGCGGGACTCCACATTTTGCACGCATGCTTCTTCTTTTCATTGCCACCAGCTTCCAATACACAAAGATTCAATGGATGAATTTAAACCTTTGACCAATCAGAAAACTCTTTACGATAGTATTGTGATAACTAATATATGGAACGAACAATATACAAGGATCGTTGAGGAATGGGAACGGGCAGACCATTTTTAAAAAACTGGATAGGAGATGATACAAATCGGACTGTATTAAGAAAAATCCGTTTAAAGTCAGAGAAAAAGCGGAATTCTGCTTTAAAATTGGAGAAAAATCATGTCTGGAATATATGCATACATACAGTGCATACATACATATGTAATGCTCACTGCCTCACATCATTTTCCCGCTTGGTTAAATATTAGATCTAATCTAGAGTGGATCCCATATGATGGGGGATATTGCATGTATATAAATGTTCCAGTTTCTTGAAATATTGTTCTATTTAACTATAAATCCAAAGAACTCAATTCAAATTTCATGTGAAACTTACTCTCTGGTTTTATTTCCAATGTAACTTCATTAAATCCAATGCTGTTGGTGACATTAATTGTGTAGTTCCCAAAGTCTTCCTGGCTGCTAATGCTGATATTAAAATTTGCTCTGAAAACCTTGGCTGGAACATAATATTTGTACACTGGAAGGTTGTCTGTTTCAATCTCCACAACACTGTATGCTTTGTATTCTTTACTTGTGTTTGAGTGTTGCAGGGTCACATGACCAGCATCTGTGTTAGAATAATAATCTAGCTGAATGGCAATGATTCTTCCAATACCACCTGGTACAGTCTTGGGAATCTTAAGTATCGCTGGAGGAGCTGCAAGACGAAAGTCATATTTTTGAGTAAAATAAATAATTTAGGGAAAAAAATTAGTGTACAGAACATTTGTATATATGACATGGGGAATAGTTGTAATATTCTCAACGATTTAATAAGCATAAAATAACGTGTTCTGGTGCATACCCAATACTCATGGTATTTGCATGAATGTGGTGCCAGCATATATGTACGTGGTTCCCACGCTTTTCTAAACTTAAATGGTCAGGTCTTTACCAGGTTTTCTTCAGGATGAAATTAATGTTGTCAAGGTTAACATATGACCATTACTAAATGGAGCTAAAGAACAATTTGGATTATAAAACATGCATTTTCCACATCTGACAAAATGTTTCTCTTTCAAGACTGTCCAAAACATATGTCCGGAAATATGATCATGTACAAAACCACAAAATGAGTCACATAAAACAAATCTGACTATATTCCTATAATTAGGCAGTTCAGGTCATTTTAATGTATAGAATACAAAGTCTAACTTGACTGTGCTGTCCTATATTATGTTGCTACATGGAAACAACATGAAGAGCATAAATTGTTGTGTTTCCTTTCAAACCTTTAATTGTAAAGAATTCCAGACCAATATATGTGCATGTCATGCAAAGTAAACATTTCCTATCACAGTATGAAAAAATAACAATAAATGCAAAGCATTAGAATCTTATCTTGTAACGAAAAAGGTTTAACCCGAAATGTATGTATGCCAATACAATCTCAAACAAGACTGATTTATCAACCAACATAAACTCCTTGAGATAATTTGGTTAAAAATTCCATCATTTAAAGACATTTACAAACAAAAAAGGGTTGATTTAAGTTTTGACAAAAACCCTTCAAAATTAGATATTGTTGTATAAACGAGGACTGCATTTTCTGTAAAATCAACTTGTCTTCTTGCAGTTCAGTAAACCAGTCACAAAACCTGTATTGATACATGGGCAAGTATTATAATCGTTATGTCTTTAATCCGCTGACAGACTATACGAAACTCGGCATAGATGTAACCTGACCCGGTACTCGCCATTTGCACTAATAGTCACATAGCTTAACAACTCGGACTCAACGGCATCGGAAGTCCAATAATCACGTGATATCAACAACAACTCCTTTTAAGTGTCGTTGTAATAAATTTCAATTATATTAAATGAAAGTATGATACCTTTTGTTAAAACCAGAAAAAAATATAATTCTCAACATATTTATTTCGAGAAAAACTAGAAGAAACTTAGCCAGTCTAATTCAACAAGCATAGTAGTTTGGTTTCCTGCTTCGTATGCTGCACACGTGAGAGAGCACATGTCAACTTTGTAGCCACGTGATACAACAAAACTCCAGAAGTTGGTCTCGGAATAAATATAGAGAACTGTGTGCTCTTTCGTTTTTGCATTTGTATTACAACCAGTATACGACCTTCATTTATTTTTTTCTACAATATATTAAAATTACGGTTGTGAGATTTTGTATGCTCGTGCGACTAGCAATCGAAATCGCTAGTACCAGCTCAAATAAAAAAAGTTGTGAAAGTCGAGAAAGATATCATGTCAGAATATCAAGCAAACGTGTTTCAGCAAGGGTTATGAGGAACTGTTGTCTAATTACATGTACTAAAACATATTTTGACTTGCTTTAATTGAAAAGTACAGTACCAAGCAAATAAAGCAATGATATTTGGGCAGAAAATGCCGGCTGGAGGGAAGTAAATATTTGAGACCCGGTACAAATGGCACCGATGAGAGAAGAAGTACCCTGGGTGAGCTCAAGCCCATGAGAAAAAGCTTATATGGTTTCGTTCGACCTGTCGTGATCCAGCCTTTCTTACCACCAGTACTCCTGAGTGCAGCCACCACAATCACCAATTACCAAAGAACAAAGGAACAGGAAAACAAGAACAAAGAAATAATACTAAGAAGAGGAAAAGATAAGTAGCCCGCCAATCCTTGAACAAAGGAAGTGCACAGAACAAAGGAACTCTACAAAAAAGGAACAATACGAACACACAGTAAGATAGTAATATTGCAATATAAGTTAAGCCTTACTGTTAACAATACCCTTGTATCTTTATGTTTTCTCGCTACTAACAATAAAAATCTTATTATATTGGCGCCATTATCCTAAAACAAAAAATAAGTCCATTTTGTATCATCTCCACTAAGCAAAAATAAACGATTAAATCGAGAGTTAAAATCTAATTAAAAAAACAAAATTCAATCAATACCTACAGCATATTGCTGATAGCTCTACCTTAGTACAATGTTAATAAGCAATCCAACTTACATAGGACATTATATAAGACAATAGCAAAAAAACAAAATTTACAATTAAAACCCTCAATTGAAATCAATCTATACACACCGTTAACTACACCTAGATCTATAACTATCCAAACCTAATCAATTTACAATAGAAGGGTCTCACCTTAATAGGAACAATTCATTATTAAAAAATTAGTCAAACAACTAGACAATATGGCTCAAAACAAGTATGCAAACAAAATGGTGCTCAATGCCAGAAAGAAAACAAAACAAGATAAGCGACTTGACAATGTCAGGAAAATGTCACTCACCAACCAAACAGAAAACATATCCTCAATACAAAAAGAAGAACTAGATACTAGCTTGAGCCCTTCAATAAAACAAATCAAACCAAAAAATCTAACATTCAATGCCAGCTCCCCACAAAATATGTTAATCGCTTCAATAAATTATCTTGACACAACCTCACTTCAAGCGCCCTGATCAGACAAACAAATATGAAGATACCCACACTATATTTGGAACACATAATCGCAAAACCCCTCTCGAACTGGACCAACAGTTAGATGTCAAAACAAGTCTACAAACATGCAACCTACTTGAATGTCCCCAATCTAAACCACCAATTGGAATCCTGATAAGCGAAGTACCCCAAACAACTATTACCCAAAGCGAACCACATCTAAACTAACCTAATGTAAACGACACAGCAACCAATCTAAACGTAACAGCTCCAGCTTCAACTACACAGCAAACTAGTACCCCCTCAGGACAGCGAGATCAAGCAATAATGGAAAACAGAATGTCTCAAAGAATAAACCACAAAAAAACAACAAAAAAAACCACAAGAGCCAAACCCCAGGCCCCTCAGGAATCAATGAAGGCAACGGAACCAACAGCAAGCCACCTAAAAGTAAACCACATAAATCCAACTACCCCTTTACTATAGACAGCTCCAGGTAATAATTACCCTATTTTGTTAAAGGAAATCTTCCTATAGAAAAAACCCACCACCTCTCCAACCAAAACTGGGAAACAGGATACATGTACTAACAAATCCTCTTCCCAGGAAACAACCAAGATTGTATTCACTAGAACATAAGTTTATACATAAGCAGTAGGATAATCAACTGCTCCACCTAAGCAACAACATCATTATAGGCGCCCTTTCCCGAGCAGACTGTGGGCAATTTAGGTTATTTGGACCAAGCATTGACTTCCTAATTGTTCACTGCACCAAGCTCAACCAAGTGAAACAATTCCTGCAAAAGGAATACCTATGCTCATTAGAGTTAAAATCTAAATTTACCACAAAATACAAAATATACCTACTAAACCTGAGAGCAAGAAACCCGCTGAATCCAAAACAGACAGCCAAACTACCAAGCCACCCCTAAATACTAACTTCAAAGCAGTACTAACCCTCAAAGGATATAATAAGAATTAAATGACCAAACACTGCTTAAAAAAACTCGATGAGAATGGTGCAAAAATAGAAACACCATACCGGCTTAAAAATCGTAAAGGACTACCCACTACAAAAGCAGTTATAGTATCAAAACAAGCACTACAACGTTGATAAAAGTAGGTCCTTTCGGAGTAAAACACAGACTAGAACCTTTTGTCAACAAACCCAAATGCTGCACTAACTGACGCCATTGGAGACACTACGCCTATAAATGTCAATACAAATATAGATGTGGCCGGTGCGGGGGCCAACATAGAGAGTCATGTAAAAATAGAATTATCAAATGCCCCAAGTGCAGAGAACCACACCATCCCAGAGCATGTGAATGCCGTATATTATCATAGAAAATCTGATAATTGAACTCTTAAATGCAAAACATTTGATATATCAGGCAGACGAAAGAGAAAAGAACGATTGATAACAGCAACAAAAATTCCATCAATTGAAAAAAAGGAAGTCACCTAATCTCTCAACTCCAACCAGAACAACTACAAATCCACCGCCAAAAAAAAAATTAATCCGACACAAAATGTACCAAACTCTGAAACCACATCAGCAGGAATGCAATCAGGCAAAAATTCAAAACCATAACAATAAAAAAACCCAGTCATGCATCCCCCAACCAAGATTATCAAAGCATCATCACATGGTAGATATGGATTGAAAGAGATAATTAAATCTAACAGCACCAGACCCCCCACATTAGAAAACATAATAGAACACCAATCAAACATTGTCATGCTAAACTCACAATTACTCCTCAATCCACGATCATAACCACAACCACCACCAATCTTAATGCATAGCACAACTAAAAGAATCCTTGCTATCTGGCAATGGAATTGCAGGTGCCTATCTAAAATCTTACTTGAATTAATACACAAAATCATAACGCAATCAATAAACCTGACATAATCTGCCCCGCAAGAAACACACTTACCAGAGAATACGACGTATATACCCAAAATCTCCGAATACTCACCAGGTATATTCAAAATTCGTAGCAATGGAAAAAGGGAGGAGGACTTGCAATAGTTCTAATAGACTCCCTGCCAAAATCTGAAACATTAATGACCTCAATGCCAAATATCAATAACAAAATTGAAGTTCAACCCGTATAACTCAAATAATATAACGATACCAACATATATGACTCGGGGGACCATGACAACCCACTCAACTTAGAATCCTATCAACAAATCTCCAGTAACCAGTCTGGAAACTTAATCATGTGTGGCAACTTCAATGTTCACAATGAACTATAGGGAAAAATTAAAAGGGATAAAAGAGGCAAATAATTGAAGAATGGTTTGTTGAGTCCAACCGAACCATACTCAATGATGTGTCTAAAACTCGACTTAATCCTGAGGATGGCTCCCAATCAGCAATCGATCTTACTCTATTCACACTCAAACTAGACCAGCTTACAAACTGGAGGCTTGATCAATATAACACATTAGGTATGGCCATTTCCCAATAATAATCTCCCTCCGAATATCAGTTCAGCACAACGCCCATGAAGCCCCACCGAAATGAAGATATAAAACTGAATGGGATAACTTTAGAAACACCCTAATCGCTACTAATACCAAAGAGCACGAAGATCCAGATATAACAATATTACATGACAATGTAATTAATACTATAATTAATGCATCTACCCTAAATATACCCCCCCAAAAAAAAAAACAAAAAAAAAAAAACAAACAATCAAACTAAACAATAAATACCATGGTGGGATGATCAATGTCAAAAAGCACATAGATATAAAAATGTACTTAACAAATATATACAAACAAGACACTTAATAGATTTCAACCAATATAAAGACAAAGAAAATCACCTTACAGGGGTAATACAACTAGCCAAAGAAAAAACATGGCAACGCTTCTACTCCAAATTGAACCTCAAATCTAACTCCAAAATAAGTTTGGGACAAAATAAAATCTATCCGGGAAAAAGCTATTAACTTAACACCGAAGCTGAAAAATGCTACAACCAACCATGACAAAGCTAACCTACTTGCTAACCATTTCTCGGCTAGGAGGAGTAATACCAACCACACTAGGAACTTCCAGGAACACAGACAGAAAGCTCAAACCACACTTCCTAACCTCTTTAAAGACCTAGGGTTCAAGAACTCACATTTAAATTCCGAAATCACCCTATACGAATGGAAAATAGCGCTAAGGTCTAAAAAAAGAAACCTCACCTTGGAAAGATCAAATTGGATATGTCATATACAAACCTATTCAAAACAATATTGCAACAACCATTATAAAACTGCTCAACCTAATTTTGCCAAGTGGAAAACTATCATTCAGCTGGAAACAAGCAACTGTCATCCCAATCCCTAAACCAGGTAACGAACCTAATAATATTAACTCATATCATCACATCTCCCTCACTAGTAACATATATAATATGATAGAAACCATCCTAGCCAACAGATTAAAGCACACCTAGAAAGTAAAAAACTCCTATCAGAAAATCAATATGGCTTCCGTACGAGGCTCTCAACCACAGACCAACATTTAAGACTTGAAGCCGATACCATACTAGCTTTCAACTTCTAAAGAAAATCAGACGGACAACTTATAGCAGTCTTCCCTGACCTTGAAAAATATTTTGATCTTGTCTGGACCAAAGGATTGATTGCAAAACTCATCCACTTCGAAATTACTGGACGCATGCTTAACTCGATCGAAAACTTCCAAACATGTCACATAATAAACATTAGAAATTATATGATTGTAGCTTTTTTAGTTTATTCCCATTGTGCTAAAATCAATTCAGGATGGACATACAAAAGCACACATAATGACAAAGACACATACTGATGGACATACGCAACTGGCAATTTATGCTACTGTATAGAGGGTGCAGAGAATAAAAGCAAACATGAAATTGGAATAATCACACAATCCTGACCCTTTTTTCTAATCATGTAGACAACTAGTGAGTTCACTATTTGAACTTGCGGAAAGCAGTAAAATACTGGTATCTAGTATTTTTGTCTTCAAATCAGAATACATTACTTTATTCTTCTCATGCTCTGTCTCTTCTGTTTAAATAGATTGATCAGATATTAAAAAATTTATAAAGTCCCAATTGGTTGCTAAACACCTGCTGTACACATGTTATGTACCACCATCACCAACCTATTAAGCATGTCTGGGTCAGGAGCACCCACATAGTTATGTTTGGGTGGGTGGCAAAAATGTAGTGGTCAGCTATTAAGTATACAAATGGAGTCCAATTCACGTTAAGAGGTGACATCGGTTAGGAGAAGTGACCCTTCTTGCACCTATGTGCGGATGCTCATGGTATGGACTCAAAATTACCAAATTGCTCAGTAGGGACTGCATGAATTGCGGTCAGACAATTCCAGTAACAGCATGGTTTATGCTCTTATTTTTAATCTATAATAAACTAAAATATTTGTACCATCCTACAGTTTTAAGTTTTATTTATCTTATTATATAGGAAGAGATGATCATTACCTACCATGGTGCCATGCTGGCTTAGAAATGTCAATGTTATTACTGCTGGAAAACTGTTTGTTCCACATAGATGAAATAATAATAATAATAATAATAATAATAATAATAATAATAATAATAATAATAATAATGGTAAGAATAACAATACTACTACTACTACTACTACTGATAATAATAATAATAACAATAATAAGAATAATAATAATATTAGTAATAAAAATAATAATAATAGTAAGAATAACAATACTACTATTACTACTACTACTACTACTACTAATAATAATAATAATAATAAACTCTTTTGAGAATTTTGTCAGGCAATTTACTGGAATCTTATAATTTAAATGAGTTTATTTATGTAAAAATGATAGGAAATATCAGGAGGGAATGTCTAATAGAGGTATTCGTTCTTGCAATCAAAAGTTCAACGTCACAAACAAAGTTACAAAAGCAGTTGAAAGACTGCTGCAATATCAAGGTAATATAAGAGCTTTTAATGACCTATAACCATGACAAAGTGCATATAACTGTATAATTCTTTGTTGAATATATTTATTTTGCCATTGTGCTGAAATGGATTTGGAATGGGCATACAGATGTACAGATATAAGGACAGATAAATGTTTTTATGGACATAAGCAAAACAAAATGGCCCTTCTGCAATCCCAGTAGTGGCACAAAAACACTGACATGACAATTTTAATTTTTCAACATTAATAATATTTCTGCTTTCCTAAATTGTCCTGTTGGAATTCTTGGCACATTTGCACAAACCAACTTTTATTGATACACAAAACCATTTGACATCTCCTAATGCAGTGTTTTAGTTTGGATTATGCTTGTATTGAGATCCCATCTTATGACAATGTGTACAATATGTTATTATATACATTTAAATTATTTGATATAATTTATAAATATATTATGTGATCAGTACAGTGTAATTCCAACTGCTAACTGCCATTTTATTGGTTATATCATTTGAGGCACATCATTATTTTTACATGGTACAGATATATATTTTTCTTCGCTTACAATGTGTTTGTTGTCATTTTAATGTATTATTAGTATCCTACTTTGTAACTATGGATATAATTTAAACCCAGTTGGGAAACTTGTTGAAATCATTATCATACTATGTACTTTAATATACAGTGTTTATGACGTAAAATTGATTTGATACACTGACTAAGCATAGATGAAAGAGTGTAGAACTCTTAATCCAAGTATTGTGGGCTTGATACCTTGAAAGTTGATACTGTGAAATGTGAAAAATTATGAGGTAATGATTTTGGCTGGGACATGGCTTAAGTAGAATAGTCTAAATGATGAAATAGAAAAAAGAATCTTAACCATTTCATTTTAATAGATTTTAATTGATAATTTTATATTTCCTTTTTTAAAATAAAATAACTCTTTTGAAATTATAAATTTATTTAATTTGTAAAGATACAGGAATGGTCCTGGATCTAGCTGGTTGTATTTAATACATACGAGACTGAATTAATGCTAATATAAAAAGGGCCCCCAACTATCCATTATGTATACATAGCAGAAACAAGTGTACAAGAGGTTTCTCATTCCAAACATTTGGGTATTATATTGGCTATTGTTCCTTATAGTACAAATATATTCAACGTTTGTTTTCTCTGATAAAACCTGGGAGGATTTTCAAAACTTAAAAAAGTTTTAAATCAAAACCAGATTGATTTGTCTTTGGAAACGTGTACACAATTGCTATATAAGTTTTGGGCAAAATCTCAGTTTGTTGAACTTTCGGCTTCTAATGACTTGATCGACAGTGTGTGTGTGTGTGTGTGTGTGTGTGTGTGTGTGTGTGTGTGTGTGTGTGTGATTTGGATTTGTAACGTAGCTTTAACAATGTTTCAGTCATATTGCTACGATGTCTGCAGTTAGGCAGTTTATAGTGTTGTCTAGCAATGGGGCATTATGCCGCACACATTGAGTATCATCTCCCACCCAGTCACATAATATCAAGACAATAGACAGACCGGTCCTATTACTAACCTCTTAATACTGAGCGCCAAATGAGGCAGCTGACATTTGTATAAGTCTTAGGTATGACTCGGCAGGGGTTTGAACCTGTGACCTCCCGCATTCGAGGCGGACGCTTTAAACATTAGGCCACCTGTGCGGTCTCTTCATGGACAGAAGTATTGCTATGTTAAGATACAGATGTACAAATCTGTTCAAAGCATGAAATAAATATTCTTCCTCAGTGGGTATGGAGGTTTATCAACACGGTATCAGAGTGTGGCAGTGGTACCGATTTTCTGGACTGATCTTTTTGTACACACAAGGGCTGCATTAATTATTCAATTCCTAACGAACCAAAATACATTAAACGAACTTAAAATATTAGATTAGACGATTTATGTTTAAAATTTTATGTGCATCACCTATGTAAATCACATATTTAAAAATATTTATAAAGTGGCATCAGATTGAATTAATTGTTATATAATTTTGTATATTTTTTACACAATAAATACATTTTTGATAGAGAGGTAATCAATGATTTATGTACACAAGTGATATGACGCTAGCTTAAACCAGGTTTTTTCTCAGTAATTGCAGAAATCCCACTATTTGTGAGAAAGGAGTTTTGATTTATAAAACCAAAACCAATCAAAAATTACTAAATCTTATAATCATTTATTAATAAGAAACATTAGTGAATATGCTCAGAGCTGACCGCAGAAACGGTCATACAGTTAATAAAGGTTTTTAACAATAATAGTTACATCATCAAAGCTTTAGAATGCTACTTTTGTCTATTTTTATATGCTGGAGGCACATAATACATAAGTAGGAGAGTGAGAGAGAGAGAGTGAAAGGTGTGGGTACACAAATTGTGTGGGTAGAATGTCTGCAGTGTTAACAAATGTGTAAAATAAATGCAAGGAGGTTGTAATGTCCTGAACATCTAACTTGGTAAATTACATATCAATACATATCTCGAAAAAAATCTGAAAAGTCTCCATGCAAGTGATTTGCAGTTACACAGGAACAACTGCAGAATCACATAACATCACACTGGTATTTGTAGCAATTATAGTCGATTGGATTACAGGAACTTGATACTGATAGTGCTGATATTTGATAGCCTTCATGTCCTATATTCCAGTAATTGGGTTTCTCATAAAGGCAATCTGATATTAGTTGTCTGGTCATTTCTGAAACTTCATCCTCAGAGAGGTGAGACTGTAGGGCAAAATGCAGCACAAACATAAGTGGGACATAAATTACGATGTTTTTGTTTTCAAAGACATCTTTGTTTTGAGGACAGAAAAGAAGACACTACATATATCTGCATCAGCAGTCAGTCAATATGTGAAGGTATATTTCCCATGTTATGATATTGGAATCAATTGATTAAATAGTTTCTTTTAATTTGATAGTTAGGTTATCGTATGTCTTGTATAACCTTTACATAAAGTAATTTCCAAAATCAAACAGGTTGACAAATATTAGTGAATTACTTTCTTTTAAATGATATCAATATTTTATATTAGCGTTTGCTAGTCGTATTCAGTTAGCATTTTTAAACATAATTCTAAACATTATCTTAGATTAACGACATCCATTATGTATGTAAAGCGTATTGACTATAACTGAGCTGCAAATTTTGACCCATAGATAAAAATATATGCTACCATAGCATTTTATATATGAATTTGCTGTATTGTGGCAGTTGAAACACAATACGAGGCCAAAGCAGACCATCTACCACGCATCGTCATTATCTAGTCTAAAGACAAATATTAATATATTCCTTGTAACGTGACTTGAATGATACTTTCCATTTGATCATTTTGCCAGTCACACATATGAGTGGTCTTTAGTAGCCCGGTCTTGGTAGAACATTACTTGAACATGTAATGTGAAACACTCCTTACACATGTTTATTCACATTGCAAGTATTTGAGGAGAATAAAGTATGCAAAATATCTTACACATGTTATGAATACTGGATATTGGTCAAGAGTTTACATAGGCACACCTTTGTAGAAATTGTTCTTAAGTAAATTCCTGCCGAACTAGTGGATTAGAGTTAGAATTACACAATTAAATTTTCCATCAGTTTCCGTATAAAGCAGAAAACCTTATGTTTCCAACTTTTTTTTTACTCCCATTGACGATGCATGCTATTATTCAATCTTGATGAAACATATTATGTTAAGAATATTTGACATGTACTATAAATGTGCAAGTTGTTCACTTGTACCTTTTCTATATGACATAATTCACTTATTTATTTTTAAAATGTGTTTAAAGGGACCATTTATCCTGTCATATATGCTATACATTGTATGTTTCTCAAAAGTCACTGACTTTATATTATTTTCATTGTTGGTATGCAGGTGGTTTTCATATTAGTAGTAACCAATTAACTTTAATTTTCTGTTTCAATGCAGGAAGTAGAGTGAGCAAGAGTTAGATCTCGTCGACTATAACAACAATTTTATCTGGGCATTTTTTTGAAGAAACCACTTTTACATTTTGTGAAGCACCAACAGACAAAGTGCAAAACAATGACTTAAAATACAACACCAGCATCATGGCAATAAAACCTGATACAATTGACTAAAGCATATACATATATGTTATCAGTTTCTGGACAAGTAACAATTGGTACAATATTTATGAAATCAACAATTATCGAAGAATGTGGAAACTGAAACATGAAATTATTTAAAATAAGGCTAACATTCTTGTGACTTGAACCCATAAATGGCCACTGACAAGTGGCACAAAACTCGTTTTTAACCATATTACACAAAGCAAATTAGATTTGTAAGATTTGTGATTTACTTTCCTTTGGACAGTTTCATTCTTCCACGACATCACTGTTTTGAGGAATATTAAAATAACTTTTTCATCTTTATTGCTAAACTGTGAAAACTCAGAATTTAGTCTATATGGGATCTTTTTATATGTTGTCAAAACAGTATTATGACACTAGATGTAGTTGGGGCCCAGAGTGGTCTTGCGGTCTAAATCGCTCATCATTACAGATCATTGCAATCTCACCTCTGTCTGCGTGGGTTCGATTCTCGGGTTCGGAAAATGTGGGTGAGAAAGCTTGCCAATGGTTTATCATGGGTCGGTGGATCTTTCTAGGGTTTTCCACGGTTCTTCCTTCCCCATTTATACTGGCTGCCGTGTATAGCCTATGTTGTGCTGAAAAATGGCATTAAACCCTACAATAACAACTTCCTGTAGTTTGCTTATATACAAACACTGGATCTCACATTGGTAACATTTACTGGCAACATCAATGTACACTATTCAGTTTAGAGTGCCACAATTCTTCGGTATATATCTGTGATCTGATTATGCAAAGAAGGCTGATCATGGTTTTAAGCATGACAAACTTGATGTACAAATGACAACGTTCTTGTATCCAGATGTGATTTCAAAATAAAGTCAATGACTAGTCACATTTAACATTAATAACTATTCGTACCAACAAAATATTAAATGCTATGTACATATTCAGGAGTTGTAGATAATTATGCATGTGACATGTTTAAAAAATTCTCATACAAGCTACATGCATTTTTATGCATCAAACATGTACTGATATGATTTTTCATGTTTTGGTTATTGTGGTAACAAAGTCAATGGACAATTTATATGGACACATGATAAAGGTATAGGCAGTAAGAAATTGTTTACATGTTGTTCATTTGACACTCATGCATACAATCATGCAAGTGGACAAAATGATTTATAGCAATTGACTACAGAATGTCAAGTTATCATTGTAAAAGTTTATATTGTTGATAGTAGAGGCTCAATACGCTGTTTATAAAATTGTAAATTGAAATATCTATACCTCCTATTAAAATATAATATTACTACAAGGAGTCTGATTTACAGACCTATACAAACATCTAGGCTATGTAGTAATCCTGTTCAAATGAGTTTGGAGATCTACATTTTAACAATATTTTTGTGACACAGATACATTCTGACATAGTTGTGTCTGATAGGTAGTAATATAACAACATTACAACTGCTTCATTTCATTGGCCTTATAAACAGAAATTTATTAAAACAAAATAGAGACATGTATAAATAAATGTGTCATTCATGCCATGTGACAAAAATAAAGACTACATGAGCATCATAACTTATTTCTCAATTTAACCCTATTCATGATAACAAATATCATATATACCACCAAGTCGCAAAGCGCAAACACGCACACAAACACACACACACAGATATATATATACATATATATATATATATATATATATATATATATATATATATATATATATATATATATATATATATATATATATATATATATATATATATATATATAGTAACTTCACTACTTAAATACAATTTTGGCTCTCTCTCTATCGGAGTTACACACGAGTTACACTCTGAATCAGACACTTCAGATTATGATGATTTCCAATCTATGCTAGGCTCATCCCATCATAAAAGTATATTCTGGGCTGGTCTCAGTTTATCTATCCCAGGCTGATTCCAGCATGAAGAAAGTAATCTGATTTTAAATTACATGCATAGACAATACGGTACTCTCGTTCAACATTAAGCATGTGGACATGAGAACACGTTTTATTTCTTAATTATTAAAAAATCTTTGCTAATGCGTAGCTCATAAGAGAGGTGAGTGAAATAAGAGCTAGGGCAATCATCACTCTTTGAGAAGAGTTATACATTTTTTATACTATCATATCCTTATAAAAGGGTCCTACTCAGTGTTATGCCACAAAATGATGATTTCAGCATTTCATCAAGTAAAATAGGAATGCGGATTTTTTGTGAATACATTTTTTATAAATTCATAACAAATGGGATGTTTTAAGTCTGTGAAAACTAACTACACTAAAATGTTATACCTGAAAATTGTATGTTATGCTGACTCACAATATTGCTGAATACGATGCACAATAGATATGTACATTGTGAATTGATGTAGGCACGTAAAGTGTTCACAGAGAACTTACCATCCTTCAATGTCTAACATCCTGGCACACCGCACTTTTCCTAATAAAAATGTATGTGTGTAACACTTTCAAGCAGTGTATACGAATTGCAAGGTTTTAGAATAATATAGTTTACACAACTCACCTTTAGCAAGGACATACACCAACTGTGTCATGACATCATCTTGCGTTCCAGCCACTTTGACACCATTGCTAGCCTGACATACATAAATACCAGTGTCCTGGTATGACCGAAAATACAGATCTAATGTAGCATTATGTTCCTCAACATGCGTCGATGGCAGGAACCTCAGAGTTCCATTGTACCCAGGCCAGCGATGTTGCCATTTACCAAAGGTATATCTGTCGGGAACACCGTGAGGTATGCATACTAGTTTTGTATGGACACCACTAGTTGTAACATTACTTGCAGACACGATTATATCTGGCGGATCTGTAATGATGTGAAAATGGACTGTTAAGGTTTACAATCGATGCACTTGGGAACAAAGCTGTTGAGCGAAATAATCTAAAAAAATTTAAAAAGTATTTAATTAGATATATGTTAAATTTCCCTCCATGATGTCTATTGTGAAATCAAATCTTATGAACTATTTCAAGCGAATGACTATTTCAACAAGTCATCTTATGAATGATCTGGCATGATCCATACATCATATGAGGGCACTGAAAGTCATTTGGGGGTCATTCAGACAGATGTAAACATTATGAGATGTTACAGTAAGATATTGTATTTAGAACAAAGCATAAAAGCCAACCCTGGCGGAGAAAAGGCGTAATCCAAGTTAACAAAGAGTAATTTCGAGCAAAAAAGAGTAATCCATATATAACATAAAACAAATTCAACAAGCATTTGTACAAATGACGTATTTACAACTTTGGTCTTTTAACATCAAATGTTCATATTAAGCACCTTTAGCTTTAAAAAGCAACATACTCTCGTGTTGTATTTCAAAACACTTTGTAGCTGAGACTATACATGTTTTGCACACGAGTAGAAAACAAAGTACTGGGTTACCGGGCTTGGATCTGAATACATTTTTTTAGTTAAAAATGCTGAACAATCTTCCATGGTCAGAATTAGAATGGTAAAGAACCAATATTCCTTGCATAACCTGACAAAGAAGAGGAAATTTATATATACAGTTATTGACTATTTTGGTGCAACTGTATGTCAACTCTGCATGAAGTACATTTCCAGGTAGGAAGCCAACTTGATACTTCTGCATCAAATGTCAGTAATAACCTAGTATGTACTCTGATGGGGACATTTTCAAAATATAGGATGCAACTCCTTTATAAATTGCGTTCATCACCGATGCATTATCAGCTGAAAACCCCACACAGTTCGGCCAACTTGTGTCATGTTTTTTTCAAAGAATTATCAACCAAATCAAACATGTTTTATCCAGTGGAATCTACTGATAGCTCTGGTAATTGAAAAATAACACCATGACTATGCATCTTTCATTAGGAAGAATCGTACACAGACTGAGTACATCATTTTGTCATCATAATCACTATTTCACTCTGTCGCAATACTAAGCGGCTCAATATTCATGGCGTCTGCAAATTTAAGTGAAGTATCTTCAGCTAAACACCGAAGGATATTAATTGATTTTGCTCTTGGACATGCATAATTTCTGCAATTTTGGAATCGGTAAGTATTCGTTTGAACTTGGGACCCATTTAGTATTCTACCACTAGGGGTAGTTCAATTAAGAACTGAACTAACTAAATAACACATCTGCATGTATACCAGTCAGTTACTAAGTTTCATTGTGTTTCTTTGATTTCAAGTATTTGTCCACTTCAAATTTACCACCTTGACCACTATTAAATTCCCTTCCACACAGCTTGCAATGGGCATTGATAAGCCTTTAATGGAATGTTGTATTACGTCATTCGCGTATTCATCTTTTAATCTTTGGAATAATTGGGTTTTTGTCATTTTCTAGTATATTCATGAAATTATTTTGCTCACACACATGCATCGGATTGAATAAAACTGACTTGACTTTTAGTGCCAAATGCCTACAGACTGGTTCTGTACCAAATATAAGTTACAACAAAGAATCTGAGAGCAGAGATTAAAAATTCGAACACCAGACTTTGTTTCCAAACTAAACCGAACTGCTGCTAAACAGTCACCCATTTTGCTAAAGGAAAATGGCCTTACAACACGGGTGCTCTTTCCATAAGCAAATACATTTTTTGTGAGAAGTATATGTAATGTACGTAGTAAGAAAGCTACATACTTCAAAGCATTTAATATCTTCGTGTTAAAAGTAACATTATATAGTAAAAGGATCTTCTTGTTATAATAATATAATAATTTCAACTGAATATACTTTAATAGTTCTTATTCTTGACGTATGCGTGCTATATATGCGAGTGGGTATTGTTGTCATGCACATTGCAAAACCATTCAAAAACGTCATTTAAATCTTGATACATATATACTTTTCTTTCCATTTGCTCCATTTGCCCACTGATGCTGAATAACCTCCTTGTCGGTTACGAAGTTAATTATTTGAGTCTTTTCTACATCCAATTGTTCGGCAAATTCCCCTACCCACGAACCCGCAGGAAAGCAAATTATCATCTGAGATGAAAAATCATGTATTATTTTGCTTCTTTTGTAAACTTGTGTTTCTCAGCAATAACAAATTGAAGCAATGTCAGTTAGCAATAACCTAATATACTGTGTGTGGGCTTGGATGTTGAATTTTTGTTTTCTTTCAAACAATACATGATATAGGGTTTTTTTGTTTATGAGGTAAAATCAGTGTTATCTTACACATTGAAAAGAACACACTTGCTATACAAGGTGCAATTTGTATCATTTTCTTGGTCCTATCATGTATATACCAGTTACCTGTTTCTGTGGCGTAATATAAAAGTGACACTCCTCTATCACATATCAGTTTCTGATAGCCGGATATGACTTGAATATATTTATAATTTATCATGTTTAAATTAAATGATGAAAATGTAATATGTTATATTCTTATAGAAATGCATTAAACTAACATTGCACAACTAATCCTACTGTTGCCTTCGTAACATCCTGAGGACCCACTACGCCATTATAAGCAGCACATGAATAGATTCCAGCATATGTTCTGTTGATTTTATGTATGATGTAATCATGGCGATTGTCCTGTGTTCCTTGTCCTTTTGATATGACAGTGCTCACTCTATCTTTTGTAATAGTGAAGTTCGAGATTGGTTTGCTTGACGCAGAACACTGTACAGTGACTGTGCCATCACCTTCTGTAATGGTATTGTTGGGAAATATGGACACCGTTACAACTGGGCTGACTAAAAAATAAAACATCAAAACACATTTATAAATATTGTACTTTCCAATTCTGAGATTTATATCTGTAATTATTAATTATAGTTTGATACATGTTTATGTCCTGAAAAATAATTGTGTTATGTCTTAAACATAAGAAACTAAGATCATAGCCCAATCTTGTGCGAAATGTTATTTCTTCATCGTGAGGTATGGAATAATTATACCGTAAACTCTGGCTCAACAGACCACCCATCCTATATATATATATATATATATATATATATATATATATATATATATATATATATATATATGTGTGTGTGTGTGTGTGTGTGTGTATAATATATATATATATATATATATATATATATATATATATATATATATATAAATATATATATATATATATATATATATATATATATATATATATATATATATATATATATATATATATATAAACATACACAAACACATATGCATGTATATTTATCAGAAATATATATAAGTACGTACGTACCAATAGATGTATGTGAGTACCAATTAAATTAAAAGTCATAAGTCACTTATCCAAAAAAACGCAACACTTTGTGTCAGAAATAACTTACATTTGACATTTAGGATGACACTGTAAGAAACACCTGGTCCCATATTCACATAATTTTGAGCTGTACAGGTAATAGTACTTCTGTCCATGTAGCGGGTGGGAGTGATGGTCAAATCCTGCAATCGGAACTTCCCACCATATGCCCCAGGCTGATCTATGCTGGCGGAAAAGAACCCAGTCGGGGTATTTGTTCCGTTCATCCAACGGATGTCAGCAGTGGGATTTGAGGTCTCTGTTGTACATCTAAGTACTAACATATCTATTCCTGCTATTACTTCCTTGTTTCCGGTAATCCTTACATTAGTAGGGGAAACTGAAACCAATATTATTATAAAATTATAGACTCAGTACATCATGTTGTCATCATCACTATTCCAGTCTGTGGCAATAGTAAACGGTTCAATATTCATAGCGTCTGCTAATTTATTTGAAGTATATTCAGCTAAACACCGAACGATATTAGACGATTTTGTTCTTGGACATGCATGTTTTCTGCAATTGTGGAATCGGGAAGCATTCATTTGAACATGGGACCCATATATTATTCTAACATTAAGGGCTGTTCAGTTAAGAGCTAGGTTAATAACACCTCAGCATTTATATCAGTCAGTTACAATGATGAGCTACTTCATTGCGTTTCTTTGATTTCAAGTGTTTTTTCACATCAAATTTACCACCTTGACCACTGTTGAATTCCCTTCAACACAACCTCCAATGGGCATTAATATGCCCTAAAATGGAATGCTGTATTATGTCATTCGTGTATTCATCTTTTAATCTTTGGAAGAATTGGGTTTTTATCTTCTTCTAGTCCATCCATGAAATTGTTTGAAAAACATTTTTGCTCTAACACATGCATCAGATAGAATTAAACTAACACGACTTTTTGAGACAAATACCTACAGACTGGTGATGTACCAAATATAAACTAGAACCAAGCATCTGAGAGTACAGATTAAAAGTTCGAAAACCAGTCTATTTTTTACCCATTCTAAAATAAACTGCTGCTATAAATATAATACGGTGGTCCCTCTCATATACAGCCACCCAAACTTTAACAGGAAAATGGCCTTACAATATGGATGGTCTTTCCATAGGCAAATACATTTTTTCTGAGAAGTATATGCAATGAACGTAGTAAGAACGCTACATACTTCAAAGCATTTAATATCTTCATTTAACATCTTCGGTTAAAATTAACATTATATATTAAAAGGATCTTCTTGTTATAATAATAATTTCAACTGAATATACTTTAATGGTTCTCAATCTTGACGTATGCGTGATATATATGCGAGTGGGTATTGCTGTCATGCACATTGCAAAACCATTCAAAAACGTCATTTAAATTTTGATACATACATACTTTTCTTTCCATTCGCTCCATTTGCCCACTGCTGCTGAATAACCTCTTTATCGGTTACGAAGTTGATTATTCGAGTCATTTGAATATATACATTGTTTTATTCGAGTCTTTTCTACATAAAATTGTTCGGCAATTCCCCCTCCCTAACCTCCCCCGATGTCGTCGAGTAGGATAACCGACTTTCTTCTAAATTAATATTATGCAATTACGTGATGACAAGTTAATGTTTGGTAATGATTTATTCGGCTGTTGCTAACTGTATGCGGTTTATTTATGCAGACGAAACTTTTGTTAATTGGACAAAATTCATTCTTTGTAATGAAGCCATAATTATGTTGAAACGTGATTTTTCGGTCTTTGTCTGGTACTCTCTTTTGTTCAGGAATAACTTGTCTGTGTGTGAGTAATGCACACAATTAATTTTTAGCCTAGGCAGACTATGTATTGAGGACAATTACGTCTGCTTGTAACCATCAAGAAGAAGAACTGGACAGATCATCGTTAAGCCAGTTTCCTGTAAATGGTGGCTTTTAAAAACAATGATACAATATTCATTTTACTGTTACATGTACTTTAGTCAACACTTCTTTCGGTAACTATAATTTGACATTATGAAACGTGTATCGATGGTAGAGATAATCTGATTACTTACCTGACGTCACAATATGAATTAAATATATGTTCTGGATACATTTGAGAAACAAAATGGCCGCTCGTGAGGGAACATTTTACATTTTTGTACTAATATGCTGGCCGCTGGTCTCGTTAGAGGGGTGGCCGCTCTTGAGGGGTACGTTTGAGTACAAACTCATTGGTGCCAGATGATGTTTGCCGTAAAAAGAAGGTGGCCGTTGGTCAGGAGGGCCGTTCAAGAGGGGGACCACTGCATAAGGAAAGTATGAGAAGATTGGTCCTCTAGCAAACATAAATCATAATAATCAATCCAAGATCAAAGGTTTCGGAGTAGAAACCAGCTCGTTTATAGGAAAAGGGACAGCTGCTATAAATATAAAATATCAATACAGTTAGGAAAGTGCATGCAAATTTATGGACAATCGTACCTTTATGTCGCCGTTACATATAAGTTTTTCTTTTGAATATGGTAAGTGGGATTAATGGGATGTTAATAAAAATGAAAAAAATAATTATTTATTTTTTGGGGACGTGGATATTCCGAAAATGCATAATCCATATATAGTCACAGGCAAGGCATAATGTAGCGAAAAAAGCATACTGATCATTCCAAAAGCGTAATGTTTAGCTTGTATAAGAAAGGTGTACAACTCTTCACAGTCAATATAAGAGAAAATGTAATTGTGTAATCTGAGAAGATTTGATATTTATATTTACTTTGCCATCGTGCCCGTGTTCCACGGCTGACCAACAATGCTTTTCGGACTAAAAATATGAACTGTCAGGAATTGTTTTTGTATTTTAAAAAAGTCCATAAAGATGATCTACTGGTCAATAAGACATCCCAAGAATTCAAGCCATTTTACTTCTAACTACTGAGTGATAGAACCGTATCTTATATTATTTTAGGCACATATTTCTATTACAGGTTATGAAATTTCTGCCTAAAATGTTTATTATTTTTTTCCTCATTTTTATCAGTTCTGCAACCAATCAATGTTACATTTATACATAGGTTTTGAAGGAAAGCAAATTATCGTCAGATTTAAAAACGTCACTAATTATTTTGCTTCTTGTGTAAGCTTGTGTTTCTCAGCAAGAACAAATTGAAGCAAGGCAAGTAATGTCAGATAGCATTAACCTAATATCCCATGTGTTGGCTTGGGTGTTGAATTTTTGTTTCCTTTCAAACAATACATGATATGGGGTTTTTTGTTTATGAGGTAAAATCATTGTTATGTTACAACTTGAAAAGAACACACTTGCTATACAAGGTGAAAATAGGTATCAATTCTTGGTCCTACCATGTATATACCAGTTACCTGATTCTATGGCGTAATATCCAAGTGACACTCCTCTAATACATATCAGTTTCTGAGAGCTGGATATGACTTGAAAATATTTATCATTTATCATGTTTGAATTAAATGATGAAAATGTATTATGGTATATTGTTATAGAAATGCAGCATACTAACATTGCACAACTAATTCTACTGTTGCCTTCGTTACATCCTGTGGACCTGTTACACCATTATAAGCAGTACATGAATATATTCCTGCATGTGTTCTGTTGATTTTTTGTATGACGTAATCATGGCGATTATCCTGTTTTCCTTGTCCTTTTGATATGATAGTGCTCACTCTATCTTTTGTAATAGTGAAGTTCGAGATTGGTTTGCTTGACGCCGAACATTGTACAGTGACTGGGCCGTCACCTTCTGTGATGGTATTGTTGGGAAATATGGACACCGTTACAACTGGGCTGACTAAAAAATAAAACATCAAAATACATTCATAAATATTGTACTTTCCATTTCTGAGATTTATATCTATAATTATTCAATAGAGTTTGATATATGTTTGTGTCCTGAAATATAATTTGTTTATGCCTTAAATATAAGAAAGTAAGATCATAGCTCAATCTTGTGCAAAATGTTATTTCTTCATCATGTGTGATGGAATTATCATACCATACCCTCTGCCTTAATAGACCACCCATCATATATATATATATATATATATATATATATATATATATATATATATATATATATATATATATATATATATATATATATATATATATATATATATCTATATATATATATATCTATATCTATATATATATATATATCTATATATATATATATATATATATATATATATATATATATATATATATATATATATATATATATATATATATATATATATATATATATATTTAGATAGATAGATAGATACATATATAGATGTACAGAAAGATAGATAGATAGATAGATAGATAGATAGATAGATAGGTAGTCAGACAGATAGATAGTTAGAGAGATAGATAAACATACACATATGCATGTGTATTTATTAGAAATATATACAAGTACGTACCAACGTATGTATGTGAGTACCAATTAAATCAAAAGACAAAGGTCACTTATCCAGAGGGAAAAAACCACAACACTTTGTATCAGAAATAGCTTACAATTGACATTTAGGATGACACTGTCAGAAACACTTGGTCCCGTACTCGCAGAATTTCGAGCTGTACAGGTAATAGTACTTCTATCCATGTAGCGGGTGGGAAAGATTGCCACCTGCTGGTATCGGACTTCCCCACCATATGCCCCAGGCGTATTTCTGCAGGGGTAAAATGACCCAGTCAGGTTATTTGTTCCGTTCATCCAACGGATGTCAGCAATGGGATTGGAGGTCTCTGTTGTACATGTAAGATACATCCAATACATTCCTGCTATTGCTTCTTTGTCCTTGGTAATGCTCACACTAACAGGGGAAACTGAAACCAACAGTATAATAAAGTAATATATATATATATATATATATATATATATATATATATATATATATATATATATATATATATATATATATATATATATATATATATATATATATTTAACTCTCATACATCTCATCTGAGCAACAATGTATCTTACTTTGTTGTTTAATCGATGCTGTTTAATAATCTCATTGGCATTGGTAATTAAATGTAACAATATTAGAGATTAAAGATATTGATCTTAGCACTCTTTGGCATTGATTTCAACTTTTACAGTTCCAGTGGAGGGAGATGAGGGTAAGGATGGTTGTACAGTAGCAAGTGGAGAAGAGAGTGTGTGACTAAATCACAAGAAAGTTCCAATTTAAGGCCCATGTTTGCCCCAATTCACTGACCCTCTATCACTCTTACGTAATCCAAAAGTCGGTTTATCTTCAGAGACCACACCAATGTGGCAAGAGGTGTCAAAGAGAGGGATTAACACCTTAGCTAACTCACCCACATATACATCTTATGTGAACATCTAACACTCGCAGAGGCATAGTGTGTTGGGTGTGATACGATATGGGCCTTGCCACGAAGTATTGGAATAACCTTGTCGACAGGCAGACTGAGGAAAATGGCAAAATTTTGAACAACAGCAACTGCAACCTGTGCAGCAAAGCAAGCAGCAGGAATTAAACCATCGTTGCACCATTTCTGCCTGAGATCCCAATTGCTTCAATAAGTTCACATCGCACCATTATCCTATTTATAAAACTTGGATGTGTTACGGTACTCTGCGGTGCTAAGGACAAATATGAGGTTGACAGTGCATCAGCATATACATCAAGTTTTAGATTAAGGAGGACAACCATTTACTCCGATTACCAGAAACTTGGGAAGTGGGCCATAATGGACAGGATCGCCCTGACGAGAGTTGAGGCAGGTAAGGATAGGGGAATGATCATAATTCAGGATTCTCACTAGCATTGTCGAGCCTTGATGTGGAAATGTCTACCTAGTGTTAGCAATTGTACACAGCCCATGTGAAATTTGAAATAAAAATCCTGATAGCTTGGCCTATCTACGAGATGGAGACATCAAATGCATTGTACAGCAGGTAGATGAACATTTTGAAGAAAGAAACAAAAATGACACCATAGGGTATGGTCTGATTGAAGTTGATAAAGTGGAAACTTCAAACCAATTACAGAGGAACAAACATCAGCAACATTGCTGTTGAAGAGAAAGAATCTTCATGAGTGTGATAATTTTTTTGGAAATAACTGGTAGCAACATGCAAAACTGGACAGATTGCTAAGATAAATAAGTGGAAAAAACTCACTATCCATTAAGCTCATGCCTGACCACATAAGGTTAATTTCCATTAAGTATGTATGATAGTGATCAATATGAGCAATGTCCGGAGACCTTCCTGACGGTTACTATAGACAAAATAATCGAAGAATGAGTGGATTATCAGGGATGGCAATGGCAAATTACTGGATGCCAAGGTTATGGAGCATTTCATGCTGGAAAAACCAGAATTATATTTAAGCAAGTTATCAGGATTTGTAGCACGTACATAAATATGTATGAAGCTGCTGAGTAGTACGTGACCCATGTCTTAGTGTAGCAAAGTATATGAAAAAACAAAATGGGTGGAAACCCATGCCGACTGACATGTTGTAGCATATCCTTCAAATATTTGATTTAGTGCTTTTATCTGTTCGATGATATCTTTGTTATTTGATTTTATATCAATGATGTGTTCCGTAAAATACTGGCGTAACCTTTTTAATGTTCTTTCAAATGGAACTCTAACAGTCTCATCGATGAAATTCCTGATCTTCTATTCATCAAGTTCTACATTTATAGGTTGATGGATCCAAATCAACTCATTATTGGAAGGACTAAAGGTAATATTTAGATCTTTTCTTATCATGGTATATAATGTTGCTGGACCAAACCTATGTGCATAAGTTACAAGAAAATCAGATTTTTCTGTCGAGTATGAAGTATTATCTTTTGTGAAATCAGATTTTTTTGTTTGGTTCTGTTAATAGTGGAGGTATCGGTGGTGCAACATCAGGTCATTCTATCACTGATCTGACCGATGGCTGATAGATATCCACGGCGTAATCGGGAGAGTTTATCTCGATGGTCGCAGACAGTGATAGTTCGTGGACGGTTATTGCTATTTTGGATTCCTTTCCCGTTATGTGTTTTATCCTGCTCGTAAATACATCACTGATTTGTTCGATTTGGGTATTCCAACAACATTGAAGTCGGGGGTTGGGTCTGGTTTCTTTTTATTTACAAATACTAACGAATTATTCGATTGTAATCCACCAAATGATTTTGATCTGATATTTGGCCAACTGTAGTATAATCGCAATTACGCTAACCTAATCTCGCTTACAAGAATCTCGGTTGGAAAATTAAAATACTGAATTCGGAATTGGCGGAGTTTACTGTTATCATTGTGGTTTTCCGCGGACTTGTATTTGCTTCTATCTACTGAAGCAGTTCGGTCATTATTTAAACCGTCATTTTTTTCAAATGGTTGTTTTCTAAATTAATTACTTCAGTGTATATTTTGACCATTATGGCAAATTCGGAATCTGATCTCGTTGTATCGTCGAGGCTTGATGATATCAGTGACGATAATTTCGAGTACGCGTTTGTTGCCGCATCTAACCGCATAAGATGATAGCGCAGTTTTGTACTCGCGCACGTGGATATCTTTTTCGCGATAATATTAAAAACCAAACAATTGCTGCTGATGATGAAACACATATAGTTGCTGCTGCGACCTTTAGGGGGCATAGTAGTGATAATACTACCCCGGTGGACGCAACGAGTGTAGATACCGAATACACTACAACATCGATGGTAACTACACGTCTTCGGTATTTTTTTTTCACTTTCGCGGTATACTTATCAATGATGGTTTTTAACGCTGATTGATATTGACGTACTTGATTATTTCTAATTTTTTGAACTTCCATTATGCTTTACACAGTAACCAATTGAGGAGTTTCTGCAACACATTTCAGACACCACCAGCAAGATGTTGCTGTTAATTTCTTATCAGCTGCTTCCAGTAAAAAGGTTTATTCGGTGCCGCTATTTAAGACAACAGACACAACCCCGGAAAGCTTATTGGTTGAATGCGGCCTGGGATATCTAGTGTATATACTAAATTTTGCAGCGCTGAATACAGACAGCCTGTACACATCAGTTACTTATGCTGTATGTGTGTTAATACTATTTTGCTGCGACCATGTTGCGAACCCGGATGACACAGTGTATATGTTATTGATGATCTGTTTATGAGGAATTTTAATCAAATTAATTTTGTTAACGATCTCAGGAATTCCACTTACGACATCTTCTAGTGTGTTTTTAATCGTTTCAATATTCGTCTTGATATCAGAGAGGTTCATGTCAGCGGTCAGCGGAGTACCAAAGAAAAGAGCTGCGATTTCATGAATGTTTCGAAAATTTCTACCAAGATTCGTGAACATATTCACATGAACGTCACAATCGGCCGGCAGCGTGAATAATGTATTGTCTACGGTGCTGTACTTAAGGTCCACATCCTCATTTGTTGCCGCGTCTTCGTCGATGTTGGCTCTCTTAAAACCACTATTTTATTTCCGTTCATGCTGAGTTCGCCTGTCATTGTGTCACCGGCATTCTTCAACCGATCGGCGACACTTCTTGCAATTTCATCTCTGATAGTTGTAAACTATATACTTCAGTCTCTGATTATACCGCCGTCAGTAAACACAGGGATGTTATACGTGACCGCACCGAGCACTCGTCGAACTATATCATTCCAATTGATATTGATTGTTTTCAAAACACCGCATCTGTCCTGAAAAACAACAACCTCATCCCGGTCAACCCCAGATAAGATCACGAGCTCATTAAGATGGTCCTTTGTTGCGTAATTTGACAGATCTATGTCTTATTTTCTTTTACTCGCAGTAATACAACCACGGGATCTTCCGTAAATATCTACCATTATTCTTTTCTTTCTGATCTGAATCAATGATTATAAATCGCAGATTTCCAGCGCTGATTTGTATAATTATGCATAACGTTTGAGTTGGCAATGATTATTTTGATGTAGACCTGAGTACAGCAATTGCTTCACGGTCGCTTATTGGCTGATAGGTTAGTTTTTGTGTTGGTAGTGACATACTTGATAAATTCCTGCAGTGGACCTAACCCATAGGAATCGAAATAAACAATTCCACGAAGGTCAGTCGCGTGTGATACCCAATGAGTTCAGATCCAGTGCTGTTATCGAGATTAACAATAACGGTTTCAACGCTGTTTGGATGTTTTGGCAATTGATCTCGCATAAAACACCTCTAAATCTTTATATTTTTAATTCTTTAGCTGCATCAAGTAAATCAAAAGTTGACACAAACGTGATGTTAAGACATTTTATAGAATACTCGTATTTCTAAATCACATGGATTAAGGTAGCACATTTTCCATTGGTGCATCAACGACCTTCATTAGACCACCAGCACCTTCAAGTAAGACTGCTTTGTTGCTAAGCATAACCGCGATTGCTCTGTAATTAGCATCACCACTCTGACTCACATTAGCTCTAAAGTGTATATCAATGACAGATTGCCTAAATAAATCTAAATGTTCTAGCGAAAAGTAATAGATTGGATCCAATGTTGTGAAATCCAACTGTGATATTTGTAAACCTGTATCTACATTTTTTATCACGTGCCATATACGACAACAATCGATGATACGCGTGCACAAGATAATTGTTTTCAAAATTTAAAATTACATCCTCGGATGGTTGCTGATGTCCATTAATCATTAATGAAACCTCATAGACTCCAAGGGTGTAAAATATCATATGGAAGTGTTATTGACTACCCACCCGATTAGCATTTAACAGCGCAACAGCTATGTGTCCCGGTGCAGAAATACCCTGTTGAGTTGCTATTTGCCAAGTGAATAACCCAGCAACATCACTTCGGTTACTATCGCTGGACATTGAGTACCACGACAACAGAGACGCACCGCCTGTGTTCATATAAGAAAGTAATCGCTGTTCTTCAGCAATCGATGGAGTTATTACTGGCATCCACGCGATAGTTTAAACAGTATTACTTTACCAGCAGCCAGAGCAGCGGCTGGTCGCCAAGTAGCATCGTTATCGTCACCTTTTTGTATAAGCACAAGTGTGTGTTTCGCTCCAAAGATGACTTTTTGGACATTCCTGCAAAATCCAAAGATATGTGATAGTGGAATCATACATGAAAATCCTCTACGATTAATTTTTAGCGATAATTTACGTGCAGAAAATCCTGTGTTGTAATTAGGGTTGTGAATATGTGGCATCAAAAATGCATCAGCGAGTCTATATATCGCTCCATCTGGTTGTGGATTAGTTGAACTATCATGTGTCACTTGTACATAACGAAATGGGTTGGGGTCAAGAATATTAATATTATCCTTGGCAAACATCATTGACGGACCGGTTGATCTTGTATAATCGTCAGAGTATCTTGCTAACCCTACAATTGTGGCGGCAACGTCAACATCTTTTTGAATTGTTTCTATTCTTTTCCATCAATTATGTATATGGCACTGTCAAATAACGCCATAATACCGTTATTAACAAAACCAACTATGGCACCATCCCCATATGGTGTGTTAAGAGGAACATATGTTAACAAGCTCACATTCTACTTCAATAAAAGCCTTAGCGGGTAGAAAATATCTAGTTGTATCATGGACCTGCAATTCAATTCTTCCTCGTGCGTTAGGTACACGTGCTTCATAAGAATAATACTGGTAATCACGCACAGATTCATCTTTTTGGACTGTTTCATCCATGTCAAATGCTGTATCGGATATACGTTTGAACATCTTTATTATACTGCTCATTATTTAAATCGTTGTCGCCTATATCTTCGGGAAGCTCCACCTCCTGATATAAAATTTGTGTTTATTGTTTCATCTTCACGCTGATTCACCAAGGCTGATAATTTTTGATTTTCAGCTTGGTTTATTATTTTACTGACATCCGCGGACATAACCTCTGTGGATGGCAAGTTCCCTTGTGTTTGACGTCTGCGTAATAGTTGAGCTATTCTGTCTTTGATTGCCGTGAAAGCTTTGCCAGTAGTACTAGCAGCTGCACCAGGAGCTTTTTCACGAATAACGTCGATAGCTTTCATTGATATTTTTTTTTTTTTTTTGCGAATGGTGCTGCTTTGGGAGCCATCCTTCTAAATAATTCCTGAATAATATTACCAATTCCATCTCCGTAATACGCTATATGAACAGGTAATCGTGAGTTTACTGCTCTGACCATAAAGGGTATGCGATGACCATTGTTGCGTATGATCATCTTATTTGTTATTTATTCGTTTAATCGCTGCAGTCGTCAACGAGTTCATCAATGAGAGATCGATGAACATTAATATCCATGATACCGCCTTGAAATAATCGCTTACATATATCAGCTGCTTCATTGGTTATTTCCCGGGAATTATTTCCATCTCGTTTGCCTCCTATGAGAACTTCTAGCTATTGCAGTCATTGAGAATATTGTTGGGACAAGCAACAAGACCACTTCATGTCAAACCACTACCAGTAGGCGTATCGTGAAACTCTTCTTCTGGAGACTGTGGTTGAGTAGTTTGTTTCTTCTGTTGCTGCGGTGGAGGAGTTTGTAGTTGTTGTTTTTTCTGTTGCTGCTGTAAGGAAAGTCGTATTTGTGGTTGTTGCATTCGTGCAAAATATCTATACATTGCGTTAGAAAAAGCAATATACCTAGTATCACTATTTCTAGCCTGATCAACATAATAGTGTATACGAAATATCCACTTGTACCAGACTTTGCGACCTACATCATCGGCATACTCGGATTTCAGAATTTGTTCTCGTTGATCATAAACATGATTGGCAAACCCAGCTACTTTAGTTTCCTTTATTAAATTAACACTTATTTAGGCAAATTTATCGTTTATATCAACTTTAGCCCTGGTTTGTTCTGTTTCTGTTTCTAGCATGATATATTTTATATCACCGATTTCAGTACGAACTTTGCCAATACCTTCAAGCATTTCTTCACCAACGGGTGGAGGTTTTGAGCAGCAGCTATTTCAGTCGGAAGAGCTCGTAAAATCTGTTTTGTTTGCTTATTTCTTTTTGCTATTTTTTCAGTTTGTTCAGCGGTTTGTTTGACTGATGGAAGAAGACCTACAGTAGCTCTTGCTACTCTTTCAGTAACTTTTGTGACGGGTATAAATAACTGTTCTACACATTCTGCGAATTCAACATGGGATTCTTGTCGAGCTTGAAGTTTTTATATGACAGCATCTCTTAACGGTATATACTTTGTATTGCTTCCTCTCGCTCCCAAGCTAATCTAGAATGTAAGCTTCTCCGAGGTTTGCCATTATTAGACATAACTTGTTTTAATTGATAGCAGCAACGATCGTGCGACCTCTCCTCAGATAACCTGTACATACCTTTTTTGCCCGAACTTCCAATGATGCCTTTCCTTCTAGAACACTTTAATTTTCAAAATGGAACATTCCTTTGTTAAGATAACCCTTATAGACTTTCTTGCTCGGATTTATTGAGTTGGGTTCGCCCCATCCGCTGCTGAAATGGAATAATCTGCAAGGGTTACTTCCTTTGTCTACACATAATAATGACCAACTTTCAGGTGTATGGAAGGGCTGGATTCAGGAGGTAGCAGAAGTAGCATTGGTGCGATTGAGTAATGAATTTGACAGAAAAGAGGGAGTGACATGGCCATGCGTTAGGATTTAGAATCAATTGTATTAAGTCCCTGGAATAAACCATCTGCTTGGGTCATCTAAAAGGTCTATGGGTAGAATACCAAATGGCAAAAGAGGGTTTGAATTGCCTAATGTATGGTCTAGTCAACCTTTCAGCTTCATAAGTCTTGTCAGTAGAGTTATGTGGGTTGGTGGTATCGCCAGTCTTTATTCCTAGTTCCAACTGCACGAGTTATCCTAATCTACAGTGCGCTGTGAAACGCCGTGGAACACACAGGAACTGGACTTTTGGGGGGAAGCCTGCATCGCTTACCCGAGGACGCCATAAACCCGAAATATGAAAGTTGTTGTGTGGCAAGCTAACTTTCATAAGTGAACCTGACGCTACAAAATGCACCATGCCCCCTCGGACGACGTTTTGTCTGTCTGTCTGTCACCATAATGCACAGACATACACTAAAATATCAAATGAAAGATGTGTGCAATACCATTTCCAACCTGGTGGAGAAACACATTAATTGACATTCATCGATGGTGAATTCTGAGGTGATTCTTCATGAAATTAATAGCATTATGCAGCGTATTGATGCAAACACAACCTCGAGCCCTATCTTGATAATTAAGATCTTGTCAACAAAAGTCAGAATATCACGTGACTTTATTTTCATCAATATGCAGATTCTACTATCATCTACCTGTTATTAGTATTTGAAACAGTAGGGGATTTTAAAGCAGCAAGATGGTGCCCATGACAAATCAACTGATTTTGTTATGAATTTCAATAGTCCTGTCAGAACAGATTACGTTTTTTAATCTTCCTTACATTGACACCTTCATTAGCTTCAAATGACAGTCTTTTCCACTATGGGCATCAAAATAATCAAGCATGCCACTACATTTAAATGATCCCAATGACTGTCAATTATTTAAAAATAAAGTTCTCAGTAATCATGGTCAAGAACATTAGTAAGACACACATTGATGAGTACATCAAATACGGGTCCTAAATTTCCTGATTGTATTAAGGGTAATATAAACGTTTTGACCTCAGCCACATTTAGGTCCACCTGAAAATACAAAAGATGTGCACACTATCCTATGCATCGTCTTGAATGTTCCTCTGAAAGATAGTTTGTTCAGTTAATGATAGACTGATACAAATACAACAATTTTCCAATAAGGTTTGACTGTGATCTTTTAAATGTCCTAGCAAAAATGGCGATGACAGCGAGAGATTACTTGCATATTAACCCACACAAAAAGTATGTGGTTTAATCCATGTAAGAAGCATTTACTTTCCCGATTTGACAAAGTAAAGGTCAACAACTGCATTCAACTTCATTCTCACAAGACATTCATATGAGACAAAAGCTGTCTTCCAAAGGCAGCTAGTATCTCGACCGCAGTCACTACATTATTACAGTGATTTATTCAACTGAGAACAGACTTGGTCAGCAAATGAACCTTACTTCTTTCCTCACATATTTTTAACATCACATTTATGTGAAGCCACCATATCTAATGGTATAGTACTAGCACAAATTCTTAATGATATTGGTGCATTCTCAATGACTGATAATTTCCCAGTACTCTTCTCTCTGCATCAGTGACTTCTTGTCATGTTCTAGCATTTTAAAAATTCATCTTGGTGACAATTAATAATGGCACTATCTTTAATGGGGGTCATATTTTTAGACGCATTTCATATGCGATGTAGCACAAGTCTGTAATAGCAATGGCTATTTTAAATAAATGAAGATTGAAAAATACGTTTAAAAGGTTAAATCCACAATCAACTTGATATCAGTTAATTGTGTAACTTACACTGTACATGAAGAGAAACGTTTCCTTGTCCATTTGGTGATATGCCATTACTGGCAGTACAACCATACTCTCCATAATGTGTCCTGTTCACTTGAACTATGGTGAAAGTGTCTCGATTGTCTGACTTTGGTAATGTCGTCTTCAGAATCACATTGTCCTTGACCCAAGTAAAGTTGGACAAAGGCTTGCTCTCCGAAACACACATAATAGTTAAATTGATGTCACCTTCTTTGACATGTAATAATGAGCCATTTGTAATCACTGCGAGTGGGTTATCTGAAGAGGAAAGTTGAGTATGCAAACTACAAGTACATAATTAATCATTACCTAAATGACACCTAAACCACTTGACACGAGTTTTCATTATATTTCATGGTTTGGTTAATAGTACAGTATAGAAGAGAAGAAAATAAAAGAAAGATGGCTAGTGTATTTAATGTTGTAAATGCATTATTGAAAATAAAACATAATGAAATTATGTAAATATTAATAAATGTAAAAGTCAACTTTGGGGATGCAAATATTTGGATGAAAAAAATAAGACATGGCACCAACAAGTACAACAGACTTTCGTTCACTTTATTAATTGGCTGTCTGAATAAAACTTGATGATTAAAACCAAAATGGTTAATAGCATGGTTAGGCCACGCGTGAACTTCGATTTGAAACTTATTTATCATCATGTTCCTCAAGAAATATTGCACTCTAAAAGGAGTGACTGAAACAGAAAAATAGCAATACTGAAGTGCTTGGAAAAATGCATACACCACTTCCTCGATAACTCAAACCCGCTTATAACGCGAGGTCAGGCATGGATCCCATTTTTATAACCACGAAATACCCCGAAAATTTGATCCCTATTTGTTGAACTTGAAGAAAATCGCGATCAAAATTGGTAACGGAAACTACGATGTATCGCTCGTTTTATCGTCGAAAACGGTTGATAGGACCCGGGAGATTTAATCAACACTAAGAAATGTCAATTTTAAAAATGGGTCATACAATTGTTTGAATTTGTTTCCTAACGACACTCCAGGTACACCGCAATTAATAATATGTAAGGAAATTTTGATCAATGAAAATGTCACTCACGCCGAGGGCAGGCAGTACTTTAATAAATAAATACAGATTAAATCATTTTATAATGAATTTAAATTTGTGCTCTAGTTTATTTTTTAGGTCCTTTTAAGTGTAATCGTCATAAATGTAATGTGTATTTTTGTAATTAAACGAAAATACGTCAAATCTACCGTAACAGATATGTCCCCGATCATTTCTATGAGAACCTAATTAAGTGCCGATCATATTTCGAAAACAGACTTCCGGAAATATTTGTTGTATTGCTGCACTGCATTAAAATCTGGTCACCTGTGTATTATCACTTTAACTATGTATTTTAAATCAAATAAAAGAGGTGGAATGAAAGAAAGCTTGAAAGGCATGAAAATCCTACAATCTTAAATCCTAGCGGGCTCCGGTCGTATGTCGGGTGAACTAACTTCAATTGATCAATCAAACACTTTTAAATGTTATTGTGTCTGAAACATAAACTACCTGCAAGTAACTGTTGCCAAAGATAACATGCCAGCCAAGCGAAATGAATACTTCGCAAAATAAAGAGCTTGATTTCACAGATATGGACCATTGTGGCAAGCGAGTTTCAGAGAATTCTTGAACTGGCCGTCAGAGATATCCTCAAGAATGATAAGACGTTTCATTATTAATTTCAATTAATTAGTTCCAGACATGAATATTGTAATAATTGATCAAAACAAAAATTGAGTTTGGCCACAGACGATTGTCTCACGAAATAAATGTCGCGCGTTGTTTTAAGAAAAAGAATCTTGTTTGGTGGTGTATCAAGTTTTAGTCTAGTTCCCTGCTTTATGGACTCCCGATTTGGAAAGATAACATTAAAGATCATTACGGGAACCAGACTCATCAAGAAAACAAAACGCACTGACGTAATACACATATTTTTGTCGCGTATACGTGATGGTTGCTGAAATCAGTTGGAACGATCTTTCATATGTTGGACATTTTGAAAGTAAATGTTGTTTAAACATAACAATGAACAATTTCATTAGAAAAAGCGCGTCATTAAAATTGTATCGACGTGATTGTAAAAAGACGATTCAGTCATCAAAAAGCCCAGTACCCTAACGCAGCTCCCCTCCCCCACAGTTTGCTTGATGTTAAAGCTTTTTTTTAACATATGTTTGGAGGTCCCTCAGTACCTCGCGCCTCACCTATAGTACGGTCTATGTTTGTGTAAGCCGTTGTGCACGAGTTATCGAGGGAGATGTGTATTACCTGATTAATACAGGACAAATCAGAGCTTTTAATAACATGGGTATTATCATAGCTGCTTTTGAGAACAAAATATATGCAACATAATGACAGAAAAAGTGCAATAACTTTGTATTCATTTCTTCTTCTTCCTGTTAAATGCCCTCAGGCGAGGAAAGGTGTGTGGTTCAAGTGGCACAAACAATGCGGGAAATAAAATAAATAGACAAAATGATGGTATTGAAATGCTAGATATAATGCAGATAAGTTATATTTAAACCCATGTCTTTTGAAATATTGGTAAAAAGTTATTTGGAAAATCATTTGTTCAAGTTAGACACCCGACTCATTATCATGGACTATTTATTTGAGGCTTACTTCACAGAATATCCAATAAAGTGTAACTTATTTAAATCTGCCAGCAGAGAAATATACTGTTTGTTTTTAACCATAATATTTTTTTTACTTTAATTAAATGCTGTCTAAATAAATACAATTATGTCACTTTTATTTCTTGGCTCTTTTAAGAGGTGGGTGTCATTCTTTTTAGTGACATAATAGTTTAACAGAAATACTAAAATAATTCGATATACATGCATCTCCTATGACTGTTATATTAGTCTATCGTTTCACTTGAACATATTCATTATAATGATGGAGACATTTTACGAATAAAGCTCTAATATCATATTACTGTGGCATTTATAAACAGTAACCCAGCATTCTTTTATAAATTTCAGCAAATTCAAAGTTAGACTACATAATTTACAATGAAATGTGAACCATGTGGTTAGTCCTTTAACAGTGTTGACACAGTCACCAGGCTGAATATACATATACACAGCAATAGACCGCATCAATTCTGAGTGCATGTATACTGTATAGGTCATTTTATTGGTGGGACTCTATTGTTCTTTCCAACAGGAGAATGTTTATTCATCAGAAGTGACAATACATAAATGTTTCAAGTAAAATAAGGAATAGAAAGTGTCATTTTTTGCAAGAATTTGGACGACAATTGTTTTCAAGACCCTCTATCCTTATAGAAATTCAAAATATATTTTAATTTATAAAATCTTGGCTTCAGGGCTAGTTTTATCACCTGACATTAAACTCCAGCAATTAATAATGGAAGTTTGGTAACTGTTTCCAACAATTTGTAGGTGTTTAACGTTTTGCCATGGATCAAATATGGAATGGATTAAATCCTCACAACAACAATTGGGGTTCCAAAAATAATTTGAGCTGTTCGATACAGGCTTGTATCAACTTTATGAGATGCAAAGCTGTATAAAACTACATAATGTAACATACTGAACCATTTCATTTCTCTTGGATTTAATTTAAGTAGCATGATAAATGATCTCATAGCATTCAATGAAAATAGTAATTTTAAAAAGAAGAATGATGAAAAAAATTAGCAACTCCAAAAGTGGGTTTTCATTGGTTACATTGGCACCAGAAATAAGTTCATGTACACACTTTTATCCAAGACAACACAATGCCCTATATAACTATTTTTCAAAATGTATATAATGACATAAAGCTTTGCTTTGCTACAGTCAAATAGTTAGCAGTAACATTCATATAAGTATTTTATATATGCTGTTAAAAATGGTACAGAGTTTTGATACACAGTCACCCCAAAATTGTCATATTGTTTGTGAAACTATTTGTTTTCTAGCAAAATATTTATTTGCGAATACTTACCGAATCAAGATACATTAGACAAACAACTACTACTTCGCAAATAAAGCCCTGCCACATTATACAATTTTAACTCAAGAGCGAAAAGTTATCTGTTCGAATAGTTAGCAATTGGGCAGAGTTATCTCCTTTTGATACAAGCAGAGACGCCAAATGCAATCAATATATCAGTCATTAATGGAGGACAGGCTCCCTATATGAATGCATCTGTGGGAAGTCTGTGAGGGTGTAAGTGTAATATAATTGGGCACGTATTTGCGAAGAAACATTCTACAAAATATATTAATTTCTGTTTTAAATTATATCTCCAACAAATCCAACAAAAATCATTAAGTCACGTCTTATCAAGCAGTCGAATAACCTGGAAAAGTGACCCACTGTACCATGGCTATAGGTCCCATCAGATCGAGTTGAGCCCTTGGGGACATCATATATCAGGGGTAAAGACCGGAAAATGTGGTCTATCTTTATCCCACAGTATAGCTATTGTCAGTTAGAGAACAGTTCTAGTCAAAGGAAATTCTCATGACAACTAGTCTAACCTCGTGAACCGAAATGCATAACAAATTTATTGAGCTGGAATTATTACCCGATATGCTGATTGAATAATCCACTTAATGCAAGACTAAACGGTCTGTACTGTTATATTTTCCTGTCCCTGCTTGGGACGTAAAAATGTATGATCTTCCTTGATCCATTATCTATTTGAAATGTCACCTTAAACTCCTACTGGATTTTGTAGGTGGTCTTGACTTGAAGTGTGTGGAGTAGACAATAATTTCATAAAATGAGTCTGGTTATCAATGAACAGAAGCCTGTTCTTTTCAATGAAAGAGGATTATGTTATTAATGAAACTGACCCACCTTTTATTAAAAAATGCATGTAATTTAGGTCCACTAATACGGTTGCATCATGGCTATCATTATTGTAAATGTGGAAACAGGTTTTGCATGAAAGGAGAACCAATGATACCCTTGCAAGTGGAGCCTTGATGAGTTCTCTTGATCCATCATGTTGGACCTGCAAGTAGATGGGCTCACCAAGAAAAGTACTTATGATTTTTGCCTGCCAACTGCCAACGCAGTGAGGAAGCAGAACTTGCAATATAGGTGAAATAGCTAAGTGTTTGACAAATTAAACCAGGTTCCAGTGCCATTCTCCAAGTGATTCTAAACTAGTCTAATAGAAGATCAGACAGGTCTTTGTTTCATGCATTGTCCTCTCTTCTATGATCACTCGTTCTGCTAGTGATGGAGGAATGGTACGCTTAACTCTGATGGGTGCTAACTGTTTATCATCCAAAAGTCTAGAAAGTTAGATATTGTGGCATGGAAGTCTCCATTGGAATAAAGAGTTTTGGTGTGAACCAATGATAGTATAGTCCACTGTTTTATTATAGTGAACCAGTTAATCTTGTAGTCACTATTTTGGTTGAGTAATCAGTATGAAAATATACTTAGATATGTGTGGATCCTCTATCACGTTAGAATCAAAGGTGTTGATATGTGTATACATTTAGCCATTCCAAAGAATAAAACAGCAATTGGCCAGGCTTTAGGCCTATGATTGGTGTGAAAAGGGATGCGATGGTAGTCCCTCCACCTTGTTGCTAATGTCTATCACACAAATAAAATCAATTCAATTTCAATGTATTGCATCAAACTGGGGGAATAACATGGTATTCCATTTGGACGAGTTCCTATTTGCAGAAATAAGAATCTGCCAATAAATTAGCCAACCTAGGATAAGTCGAACTGAAATATAGACTGATGTTGATGACACTGCTTTAGAAAAACTTCAACAAGAAAACTAAGGTCTGAGTAATTGATCTGCTTTGCAGTTTTGTTCAGCCACAATGTTGAAGTTATAGGACAGTTGACAGTGTTATGACCCGTTGCTGAATTGCATCGCAAACTCAAGAGTGTAACATTTTATTGAATGTGCATAAGTTGATGATTAATTGGTAAATGCTGCATGAAAGCTGCACGAGCTGTGGCCAAATGCTTAGCACATGCGCTGAACATAATACCAAGTCCCTAGGAACTACTGTTGGATCCCCATGTCGCCATGATAGATTGGAGTCTTCTTCCCACCGGGATCTGAGACAATGGCGGGATGTTGGGCATGTATGTATATATGTTTTCAAGACAGGAATGACCTTGTGGAAATGCTAAAGGACACGATGAAACTCCCTCTGCCTCTTCCAATTATTTCGGGAGTTGTTAGTTCCTTGTAAATCCCTCAAATATAACTGTAACTGAGAGTGACTAGGGGTAGAGAGCATTGAATCTCTTCCACCTGATTAAGGTCATAGTTGTTATTATGGATATAGGATGTTGTATGTATATGTTATTTAATGAACACCATCTTATATGCACCCAATTAGTCCACTGAGATTCATAATGGAAGGATACAAGTTGTGGTCTGCATATTGTGGATCATTAAAATATTGGATACAAGGTTGATCCCACAGTAATGAAGTTGTGAATCGACTCATGATAATTTTAATGGAATAGAGGCGGCACTTGTGATATAATGCCATAGATGCTTGGAATTTTAATGGACGATGTACACAGTCCGAAATGTCAAAAACACTTTAGACTGTGGAAGCTATTAAAAATAATATATTGGGTAGATAATTCTCACCAGATATAGGAACCTATCTAACCTGGCACTTCTAGGTAAGGTATAATAATGACTAGAGCACTGGAATGGCCATTTTGTCATCTAAAGATTGAGATAGTGAAATCGATATATCCTGTATTACCTGCAAAGCAGTTGTAGAACAATCTTGATAACGGTGGTCCACTACACCTGCAGCACTCATAACTTGAAGCACATTAATTCTAACATATCACTAAGCAGATTTACTGGAAAATAGAGGATTGAGAGAGAGTGAAGTACTTCAAAATAATATAAGTTCATTGTTGATATTATGCCTATAGGATGTTGTACCTCTATGCTATCAAATGGACACTCCATTGAGTGTCCATTTCATAACATAGAGGTAGAGCATATTATGTCTATTTATAACTGGAATAATTAAGCTGGTTCATTGTTATGGCACACTAAACTGAGTATCATGCATGGGTAGAGCTTGGCAGCTCTATCTGATTCATACATTCGGACAAGTTTTTTGCTGATGGCTGATACTGTATGTATAATTGTTAAGAAACATGGTCATCGTATCTAGCATGAGACAGTCCAGTTATTGAGGATGATATGAGTTATAAGATGTTTGATGCAAGTGTCTGATCCATAATTATCCTAAGCGTAACTGTAACGTATCGTTGTCATAGTTCTCCATCTCACTGCCCATGAATGGTATGGTACAAACCCTTTGGGAGTAAGCGAAGTTTTCGTCATCATGCTATGACCCACTTCTATACATAAGGCAAGTCCGATATGTAGTGCATGCAGGAATGACAACCAGAGAAAATTACATATCTTGATCCTATATACAATTGGTGGAGTTAATTTCCTGCTTTTGACTTCTATGAAACCATACAGGGTTGTCCACTATGACCAACACCTGTAGAGGGGTACACGTGACCAGTACAGGTAGAAAAATATCATCAGGGCCAACTGGAAAGCGAGAGGTCAATTCAAGTAAGAACTTACCATATGAAGGACAATTATTTAGATGCCTATACAGATAAAAGTCACTCAAGAATCGCTTACAGTAACAGAGCATTAGTTAGACACTACGGTGTAAACCTTATATTGAAAACTGACTTGTACTTACTGGACCAGAAAGGAAGCTATGCAGTAATGTAAATACGTTTTC
This sequence comes from Sinohyriopsis cumingii, assembly GCA_028554795.2. Taxonomy (NCBI): domain Eukaryota; kingdom Metazoa; phylum Mollusca; class Bivalvia; order Unionida; family Unionidae; genus Sinohyriopsis; species Sinohyriopsis cumingii. The sequence continues at coordinate 99,413,120 of CM068838.1, forward strand.
TATATTGCACACTAAAACCAGCAAATAAAAACTAACTGTGCCACACAGTTACTACAATATCCATTTTATGAGATAATGTATCAGTAGGAATCGGCTCATACGATTACATATAGCTACAATTAACAAAGTGCTAGCAGATGGTCTAATGAAACCGATGAAGCATTAACATACAATATCAGCTCACAATACTATCTGTAGAAATGCTCTTAATGATGACCTGTATAGCAAATCATTGAGGATTAGCACCCAGATGCTAAATACATGGTATACACAACTAACCTATATGTATCCGGTCATAGTGGACATTATACACACGCAATAAGTTGTGTATAGCCTAATAGAGACTGGCATGCACATATCAATTAAAACTATAACCAGAATTATTGTGAAATACAATCGGCTATTAGTGCAAGTGCATACATACCAGCAGGTGACAGAACAGTGTTTTAATGTCATGGCAGATCATTGCTGACTTAGAAAGAAAGAAATTTGAAAATAATAGGATGAGTATACATCCCTTTGAAGTAAAAACTCCTTCAACTTTAGAGTGTTGCATTTCCAGAAGCTTTGCAGAGGATTTATGCAAGGTACCTCTTGACACAAGCATGTCACGTGGTACAAGCAGAAGTAACAACTGATATAGTAATGGGATTTGGCGTCAATCCTGTGACAAGGGAAGAACACTCTGCCCATCTGCCACCTATGTGGGCATTTAACCTTTAGCTTGTTAGCTTATTAGTTAAAGTTTTTTTTTAATTGGGACTGGATTTGTTAGGTATTAGTAGTTCTCCTAAAGTATTACATTTCAGTCATGTATTTAAAGAAGAAAAATCTTGTAGTTGGGCATAACGCTTACATCAATCAATTGAAGCAATACAAGTGTATATTAAACATAAACTAAAGTATGGATGACCTCAAGCATGTTGAAGAAACTAGTTGAAACTTGCATTTATAATATGATTGTCTACTGAGGATGGGATAGACTAACAAATCCATCCAATTGTTCCAATCAGACTAATCTTTTGGGACTCCTTCAAAACTGAAAAGCACAGTTTGTTCCATTACTGTAGATATACACAAAAACAGAAACTAAGGTAGCATAGCTTACACGTCACATTGAGGACGACACTGTCACTAACTCTTGGTACAGTAGTCTGGGGGTTCTCAGCTGAACAGGTAATAATATTTCCATCCATGTAGCGGGTAGGAGTGATGGTCAACGTTTGGAACCCAATTTTACCACCATATTGCCCAGACTGTTCCAAGGTGGCACTCAGTTCTCCAGTAGGGACACTCGTGCTGTTCAACCAACGTATTATAGCAGTTGGATTGGAGACCCCAGTGGTACACCGCATACTCAGTTTATATCCTGCAGTTACTTCTCTGTTGTTGGTTATGCTCACACTGGCAGGGGCGACTGAAAATAAGTTGTAGAGATTAAATTAAGTCATTAGTTTCATTATTCAGTGTTTTCTCCATGACAAGTGATTGCATGAATTAAACAATACAACAAATCTGAACAGGAATGAGAAAATTATTCACAGTTGTGTTTTACTGAAAATTCAAAATGCATTTTAAAACTTCAGAAATGTAACAGACAAATATGTGTATATGTTTATTTTGTTCGAAATTTGACTAAACTCATTTTTATGAACAATAAACATTACATATACATACACCATACAGTTAGGTTCCTTGATGTAACAAGACTTGAGCTTAAAGCAGGGTGTGTGATAATACACAGTAATGTTGCTCCATTGTCTTGTCTAGTCACTGTCTTGTTGTATGTTGAGGTGATATTGAAGGTTTCTGTGGCCTTGTCCTCAGTGATGGTGGTGAAGACTGTTCCAGCTCCAGACCAAGTGATGTTTGCTGCAGGTCTACATCTGTATACACTGCATGTGGAAGACAGTGTGGCATTCTCTTGAAGGTTGCCTGGATCTGACATCACTGGTTCACTTGGCTTTACTACATTTGAAGATTGAACGAATATATATATATATATATATATATATATATATATATATATATATATATATATATATATATATATATATATATATATATATATATATATATATATATATATATATATATATATATATATATATATATATATATATATATATATATATATGTGTGTGTGTGTACAGTAAAGATAATTTAATATGATCTTAGATACTATACTTTCTTGGAATAATGTCTGATATGTATTCCAAAAGGCTTGTTATCATCTTCCATTATTACAATTTATTTAATTGGTGATAGCATTTGATTTTTGGTCTGCCGATCAAATTATTTGGAGCCTGTTAACCAATGGCAGTCAGTGGTAAACAAAATCTGGTAACTTCACAACAGCTGCCCCTCTAATTTCAGAGCAGACCCCACCTATAATCTAAGTGAAGTCTCCCTTGGTCTTATTCATCAATATCTAATACAATTGTGTTTGAACTGATGAGCCAGGCATGCTATAACCATGATTCTGTAAGACTAGTAAGTTATTACTGTGTATCATCTCAAAGCAAGTTCATGTATAAGCCAAATCCCCAAACTAATTAGGTATGAACATTATGACCCATGCATAAAACGACCCACTTGTCCAAGAGAAACGTCATGAGGATCAAACAAAAAGATGTAATTAATGCATCAATTAATTCTTTCTCCAGTTCTGGGAGTGAAAGCAAGTCCAGTCAGATGCACCTTCCTTATTCTTGGCATCTATTCTAATGCTTTTTTTCTAGCATTCACGTAATTACTTCTTGTGAACAAAATGTAAGTGTTCCAGAAGTTATTTGCTTCAGCATAGTCAATAAATTTGAGGTTGAATGTACCATATCATAACAGAATGCTTAATTTTATTTTCAACACTATTAATTTTAAGGGAGCCCTGAGGGGCAGAGTGGTCTGAGGCGTTCTCCGGTACGGATCACTTCCATCTCACCTCTGCGAGGGTTCGAGTTTCGGATTCGGCTAATGTGGGTATGTGAGAAAGCTTGCCAGTAGCTTCTCATGTGTCGATGGTTCTTTCCGGGGTTTTCCCGGGTTCTTCCGCCACCATTAATACTGGCGGCCATGTATAGCCTATCGTGTGCTGAAAAATGGAGTTAAACCCTAGAACACCTACACAAACTATTAATTTTCACTATTGCTTTACATTTTTAAAATGAATAGACATAAATTACTTTTGATACCGATAGTTAGGGATTATATTACTTTATGATGTAATTTTTCCATGGGGGCAAGTTGTCATATCAAATTGTATTGGATAATTATTTATCATTGTTTCTATATTGTTCTATGTTTCAAGACTGTTAGCTTCATACAGTTAACATAAATATAATTGGCTGTAAGCGTAGTCCCTGCCATATATGAAATCTCTTAAGGGAAATATGATAGTTACAGTGTGATAGCGATTTGCACGATCTCAATTTTAAAGTAATCGAGATGGGGAAAATGCGAAAAAAATCGCTACTAATGAGAAAACTCTCTTATACATATGGATTGTGCCACCGTCACATGCAAACATTACCCACAATACCTAGCTCTTACGCCAGCACCATTATGTTTGTTGTGGCCCCAGTGCTTTGTACGTATGTACATGTAAAAATTGTTTGTTATAATTTTGGAACGTCATTAGTGATGGCGTCTAAAAGACAAGCAAGTGATAGTCGTAAGAGACTAATGAATGCTATTTATTAAAAGGTTACACTTGAAGTAGTGCCAAGGTATGAAGCTGGTCAGAGTACTGCCATGATAAAGCATGCTTTGAACCTTAATGAAAGTACATGTAGAACAATACATATATGTGACAGTGTTGAAAAAATGAAAGCAAATGTGAAAGCTGGAACATCCCTTTCGAACCAGAAAAAATGCTATACAAGCCCAAACATAGTGAACTGGATGGAAAGGATGTTGGCAACGTGGTTTGATGAACACTACTGTTCAATGTAGCTTTCGTTTTTTAATTACACTTACATATGTTATGTTAATTAAAATTCATAATTTCAAGTTTGTATTTTATGTTTCCTAGTTTTAAATTAGTTTCTCTGTTTTTTATGAAAACTTTTTTTAGTTTTTATTTTAATCTACTTTGCAGAGGCATCCCCTAATTTTAACATACTGAATTTATTTGGAGACAATAATCTCAATTTACATGAATCTCAAATTATGCGCACTCTTCAAAAACGCAACCTTCATGTAAATCGCAATCACACTATGGCATTCCTAGGAAACTAAGACCCTTGCTTAATCTTATTTAACAATACAACAGAGAGTTGGTACAGACCAGTACATTCATTTTGATTGTGTACAAAATAAACCGATATATCCGTGAGATACTATGTGTCATAAATTATGCATAGTAACATCAAGTGCACTTTAAACTGCCTTTATTGACAACACACCTGTATAATGAAATCCACAAAGAATATGCACATCAACATATTAATCATTCTAACTTGTACACTGCTAAATATTATTTAAACTAACATATAACACAAATCACTATTGAGTGTCTCATACATATTGCTTAAAACTAAAAAGCATGCCTGTGTTTCTATCTCAATACCAAACTGTTTGTCATAAACATATTCAGAATCCTAATTACTAAAATAAAATATATGTAGTTAGTTTTTCTCATATATCATGTACACATTGATAAAGCTTGCATGTGCTAGTATGGCAGATGATGATATTGATCACTCATTAAAGACAATTAAATACTGGATGGAGATATTACTAATATTGAATTCTTTTCGAAGCTACCCATACAATTGATGGTTTAATACATTTGACTAGGCTGCATTTGCTGGTGGATAGACATGCATCAAATTACAGTGGATGGACATATATTAAACAGACAAAAATAGTCAGGCAATAACGAATGTTTGTTTATTATCCTACCCAATACATGGGAATAAATTCATGATAGTATACTCATTATCTTCATGAAGATGGTCTACTTACCGTACTTCAAAGCTATGAAAATGACTTATTAATTGGGAACAGGTTGCCTGGGCTACCAATAATCACGTGGTATTAGCATAAAATGTTAATTAGCTTCAGTTTGCATTTTGATATGCAAGTTTTTAAGCACTACATACTATTGTAATGTAACCTTTTATGCGAGACTTAACCTTGTCCAAAATCAAGGTCTGCGACCTCTTCTCATATCACATACGCAGACAAATCAACTATACCCGGGCACGTACGTGTAGCAGATCGTTTGTAAATATATACCATTACAATTATTAAACCTGTTTAAAATGATGCTGTCTGCTTGTATATTTGTGAACGACTTAATGCGGCGGCACCGATGACGCAGACATTGCGTTCAGTACGGCATGTACTTCTGGACTGCGTATAGGTTGAGTCATTAATGTCGATGCTGGTAATGTTGAATAACCGATTGTTATGTCACCGGATAAGCCAATGTACTTTACAAATTCTTTCAGTGGATCCAATCAACACAAATCAAAGCAAACAACACCATGTGGGTCAAGCGCATATGCTACCCAACATGAACCTGGACCAGCATGATAAAAAGATCAATGATACCAGTTTCAATACGGTTTGGGTTTTCCTGCAATTGGTCATCCATGAAAACATCTCTTAAGTTTGTTATGTTTAATGACAAAGCAGCATCAGGTAAATCAAAATTAGACATGGGGCGTTTTAACAAAATGTCCCCGGTAGTATCATACCATGTTTTTAGACCGTGTCCTGTTGCCTTTATCATTGCCATTCCGGCAGTTGTTCCAACGGCTCCAAAACGGCTGGTTTTGCAACAGCTGTAGCTGTGGCGGCAACCAGCACCGGTATCGCCGCTGGAAGTGGAAATATGCCACCGGTCTTTGTTGTATCGCTGACAGAATTCGAGGAAATATCAAGTCCCACGCCATTTTTTTTTTATTAACGTCACTGTAGTGTTTGATTTGACATAGTTTCATCGATAACACAAGTGGGCCTTGTAACACCGCTAATTTCAGTGATAGTGTTGCCCCAGAATACATCTCTGATGCCAATTGGTGCTTTTTAATCTGACCAGTGTCACAGTAATGTTGACATGATGATATGACATTCTGACATCATGCATGATCTAATTGCATGACTCTCATTCATACACCAACGCCTTCATACAACATTGTTTTGTCCGATAGTACAACAGCAATTGCTCTGTAACCACCAGGGCCAGTAGTTAATACACCTATTTGAGATCGAACATGTATAGCAGTGTCTAATTGTCTAAAGAAATCTAAAATGTTCAAATGAGAAATAGTAGATCGGATATAGCGTTATAAAGTCCCGTTGAGATACCTGCCAACCGGAATCAACATTCTGATCATGCCCCATGAATGTCATTCACAAATAGTATACACGGGCAACAAGATTGTAGTTGAAATAGACCAGCACTTCTTCAGATGGTTCTTGACGTCCATTTATTCTCAGAGATACTTCTCTAACCTCATGAGTGTCAAACATCATTGGGTATCGGGCTTGTGAACCTACTAAGGCGTTTTCATGAAGTGATATATATATATATATATATAGATATATATATATATATATATATATATATATATATATATATATATATATATATATATATATATATATATATATCGTATTACTGAAACTCCCTACTGTGATGTTACTTACCATGTGAATAAACCAGCAACGTTACCCTGGACGATGTATGTGGTCATCGTCAAACACGACAGCTTTAACTTACTACCGCTATCCATGAAAGAGATCAGCTGTTTCTCTTCAATGAGTGATGTTGTCATTCTCGACGTCACAACGTAAGTTTTGTCAGTTTGGCCTTACCATCATCAACACCAGGTTAATACCAGTTTGCGTAGGTGTCCGTAGCTTATTGAACTAATACGATTGTGTGTTTAACACTGAAAATAACCTTTCTGATATCTCTACAGAATCCAAAGAAGTGCGACCGTGGAACTGTGCATGAAACGTCTTCATTGCTATTTAACAATGATCTGCGAGGCAGAAGCCTGGTTGAAATTTACATTCACTGATGTGACTTCCGCCCCGTTCATCTCGGGGTAATCAGAGGCATCTTTGCAAATCATCATTAATGGACCAGCAGACCACAACTAATTATTGGAATATCTTTCCAGACCCATTATCGTCCTGGCAACGTCTAGACATGATTCAATATTATTTCCAACAAAGATGTAGGTGGCACTACTAAACAACGCCATAACACCTCTATTAACAAAAACAACTCGATCTCCTACTCGGTATACTGTATTGTCTGTTTTCAAAAATTGACCTTCGATCTCAATAAATGCCTTGGCGGGCAAGATATATTTGCTTTTTTCCTGAACTTGCAGGTCAATTCTTCCATGTGCATCAGGTACACTCGCATCATAAGAATAATACTGATAATTATGCAACAATTCATCTTTGATGACTTGCGCGTCCATTTCGAATGCGGGATCAGATACACGATTTAACATTTTATGATATTATTTGTTCTTTAAAATATCCCTCGAGCCTGACCACTTCCTATAAACAGACTTGCAGTTAAATTTGTTTCTGTCTCAGAGACTTGTTGTTTCTTCAGGTATGGCACTCCAGCTAATTCTTTCAACTGTTCATTTGCAGGTTTGATTTATTATTTTACTGACACTTGCTGGCATCACTTCGGTGTTTCTCAGTATTATCGGCTACGGATATCGTCGTACCTGTCACACGAGTGTGTCTTTGAACGCTGAAAATGCTTTACCAGCAGCATCACCAGCAGTGCCAATACCTCTATCACCAACGATTTCGATGGCTTTTCATGCATAATTGTTTTGCAATTGGGATAGCTTTTAGGGCTATCCTTCTAAATAAAACTTGAATAATATCGCCGACTCCATCTCCACATATCACTTTATAAACCAGTAATCGTGAATTTATCACCCTGACGTTTTCAGGTCCACACTTGGCATTGGGTATAATCATGTTATTTTGTTTTCGCTGATATCATCGATCATTTACTGTAGTGATCATCAGTAATTTCATCGATTAGTGCCCAAAATATGCTGATGTCCATGAATACACCAGTAAATAAACGCCGATAAATAGCAACCCATTTATTGGTGATTTATTGAGAATAATTACCGGCTCGTCTTCCACCTATCAGAAGTTCTAGTCGATCAACATCATAGAGGATGCTATTTGGGCAAAGTTTATCCTAAATCACTGGCGAATTTTGTTTCTTATGATAATGAACAAGAGTGGCAAGGTCACTTCCGGTTTCTCCTTCAGGTGATTCGTTATTTGGATCCGGTTGATCAGGCGAGTGCTGCTGGAGTGCCTCTGACCCAGCCTTTTTATTTTCCTTCATTGCTTTAGACCTAGTTTTAGACTTTACTTTCTTTTTGTTGCCTGCTTCTTGAAGTTGACAATTCATTTCTTGTCTTTGTCTCCTTTCTTGATTTTTTGTTCAGTACAATCATCTACTGGCCGGTTAAAAAGTTAAAACTTTTCATCATCACCTTTGACCTGCTAAGGACCGGAAAAATATGATATGTATGCCAATCGTCATAACTTGCAGGTTTTATATCTTTTTCTTGTTACCTTAATGTGGCAATATGAAGTATTTGGTTTTATCCGTGATAGCATTAATACTTTCCACAGTAAATTTATACATCATGTTGGTTTTAACTTTTGGTGGCGGTGGTTGTAGTTGAACTTCGGGTGGTGGCTGACCTGGTGGCGAAAGGTGTTGAAGGTGACCAGCAATATCAGCTTGGTAATGTCACGAGGATTTTGTATTGGCTCAGTTTGTGTAAACATTTATTGGGATGCATCTGCTTTGTACCTTATGTAAAGTCCTGGTGCTGTTTGAGTTGCTGTTTGACAGAATCAGGGACTGCAATATTTCTTAATTGCATCTAGTTCTTGTCAAGCTAATTCAACTGTATGAATTCCCACAATCACTCACTGTTATTATTATTATTATTATCATTATTATTATTATTATTATTATTATTATTATTATTATTATTATTAAAACAACAATTTAATTATGAATCACTAGTCAGATGAAATGAAAGATTTCAGGAAATACAGCAATATATTTTTTTCAACTACTGTGAATTGCTGGAAAACCAATTTGACATACAATTTAGACATTGCCCGTGTCACCTGTCAATGTCTAAACTGAGCTGCTAATAATAACAGGCGGATTCCTCAAGCTCAAAACAAAAATCAATACCTTTTACAATATACATAACAGAACATGATTAACTTGTATAGTTAGGGGTTCAATTGGCGAGTGCTTGATTAAATATTAACTATTAAAATTCAGCCTGGACAGACCTCTGAATCTTTACAAGTTTCGTTCTAAAATTTAATTTTCCATTTGGCAATTAGCCAAGGGGTGTGTTCACACTTAATGGAAATAAAATATAACAATTACCAAAGAAATTCATTCAATATATATTCAACATCAATCAGCGTGGTTGCAGTCATTCCCTTTTGATATTGTACACAGGGTTCGGATTGGCCTTTTGACCACTACTACTGCTTAAGGAACTGTGCAAGAAGCCATTAATGACCTCTTTACTCGCTGCCTACATGGAGCTTGTGTGCATGATCATAACTCTTCCTATTGGTTGACATGGATTCAAAGAGCCAATCAAAGCAGATAATCTGTATGTAATATCGCATGATCATCTTGAGTAACACATGATCAATCACTATCTGGCACCCAACTACTTTTTATCGATTTTTAATGGATTTAAATCTGTTGGTTTTTAATATTGTTTAAACAAATTTTCAGCTCATCTTCCCGTTTTTGTTCTATTTCGTGTTGATTTATGGGCATACAACTATTCTTATTTATTCGTGCTGGCCTATCACCACCCCAGTGACGACACATTTGTGCCTATATGGGGGGTTGAACCCTTATATTGTAAATGTCGTTGTTTCAGTACTTTCTCAGGTGACTGCCATGGTCTAGGCTGCATCTTCCGTAATCGGATACGTACATGCTATACAAGTATCGTAAATGACATGTCTCTTTAATACATTTCTTTACAGTTTTAAACAGAACAAAAATAAGAATACTTTATTCATTATGGGATCTGACTAGCTCCATATTTCGGTCCTCCACCCCACCAAAAAATGAAATATGTGCAGGGGTTCTTCCGCAATGTGGTGGCATGAGGCAGTGCGTGGCCCAGACCTAGGGAACAGGAGGCCTCGGGCTCCTAGCTAAATATGCATTGTATGCTCATAAAATACCGATCTTGTTAGACAATATTATAATATACTAGAAAATTATTACTTTATTCAAAACAAAATTCTTTTTTTTAAATGTCTGATAAAACATTCAATAATACTTGAAGAACTTCATGATATTCACTGTCACATCAACTTTTTCTCCTATGCTATTAATGCTGAAATTACTAAATGCGTGTGACAGTATTCACATAGTAATTTTGTTACAATATTTTGTTTGTATTTAAAGTAAACGCTATATTACTTTTAACTCCTTTGAAAATAAAATCTGTTAAAAAAAACAATATTAATGTATATGGAAATGATTGCATATATTCAAGTCTTTTACCACACTGGGTAAAGACTGTTGATATAGACATGCCGGTGTTGCTCTTCTGCAACCTTGGATATTTTCTTTGCTTTCCTTTTTGTCACCAATGACTTTTTTGAGTCATTGTTCAATTCTTTCTTCTTTCTCGACAATGATTGTCTTTCGTTTCAAGCACCTCCTTGTATTGGCTGTAATTTGTGTTTCTGATATTAGATTTCATAATAACATTCTCTGTATGCTTCTTCTTTTGGAATTGGTGTCTGCTGCTACAAGCACTTCCATCCACGAGTCGCATAATTCAAATCTTTCTTGCAAAGATCAAAGAATGCTAGTCCATTGGCAATCAGTTTTCTTATGAACGACTAAGTTATTTCCGTCAACTTTCTACTTGAACTATTCCAATATCTACACGTTTTTAAAACCTTTATCCAAATATTTTGTGTTGTTTTCCCTTTCAAAACTCAAGATGCAATTTTGGCAACCATGATTCTATATTTTGATTTCCATCAGTTTCCATTATACGAAGATGAATCGGAAGAATATAAACTTTTGACCAACCAGAATATTCTTTTAATGATCATGCATAAACTAATAAATGGAATAAATACTTCAATTGGATCATAATTGAATAATACCAGACAACCAGACAGACTGTCTTTTAATAACCTGATTAGAGATGATATAAAAGCAGAATACATTGAGGATACAATTTGTCTCATCAGGAGAAAAGCGGAATTACGCTTTAAAATGAAGGAAAATCATGTCTGAATAATGCAGCTGTCCAAGGAAAATAGGGCAGTACCGTGCAGGCAACAACATAAATTGACAATACTGTCTTAACAAATAAGACCATCTTATTTGTATAGTATCATGACTGCATTATGAACTCTATTTTTCAGTGTCCCTTTTTTGGAATCCTTTATGCAACAGTGTCACTGCTTGACTGCAAATGCCCTGACAAAATGGAGGACATGCTGTCAATGCTAGCCATTTCAGGTCTTTACAAATTTAGAACAAAACCTCTGGATGCAAAATGAAATGTACAACTTTGTTTAATGGCACAGGCTGTGCTCGCAAGGATGACAACAAGTATGGAAACTGTGGAAAAAAATATTTTATTCCAGCACACACATAATGGGCAGCTTTAAAGCATCTGCTGAGTCTAAGCATGCCACACAATTGAGAAAACCAACCGCCAGCTATTTATATAATTCCTTAAGCTGAATTCCTGAATCATCCTCTAACTACACACTTGTATTTTAAAAAAGCAAGTATCTGGTGGGAAGTACTTAACACCTTCCTGAGTAAAATTATTTTGTCCATTGTGATGCGAATGTACATGAAACCTAAAGTTGCAATGAAATATGACACAAAGGACAAATCACTTAAACTTGTGGCTATGGATCCTCTTGTCAAACATCAACCATACATAACACTATCAAAAACAATGGAACAAATGCGAACTTGCCTAGTTCCACTTGTGGCCTGTAGTAATACTAAAAATTACTTGAGAATGCAAAGTATGCTATGAGACCAATTTCAGCGTTGTGATGACAAAAATTTAGAATCACTTCCCGGCTGGAAACATCTTCATCTGCGTCATAAGCGTGACACATTTTGCCAGCTTAACTGATATGATAAGGACCATGCACAATGACTATCAAACAGTTACAACATTCCAACTCTTGTCCAGCATGGGATCAAACTTGTCTATTATTAGCTAATCTATTACTCGTGTAGAACATTATTAGAAACAGGTACTATTTAATATAAATGATGATTATGCCCATGGTGTGCATGTCAGTCATGTCCAGCCACAAATTAATTTGACCCTAGTGGTCATCAAATTAACAAGAAGGATGAAGTTTTCACACAAGTATGCAAATGATGCTCCATCATCATATAACTTGTCTTTGGTACTGTACACATATAGATTCAAGATACGTTCTTCATAGCCACTGAATAAGTCGAATGAAAATATCAGCAAGTAGTTATGGTCATTGTTGTTGTTTTTATCGTGGGGTTCAATGCCATTTTTTAGCACACAATAGTCTATACATGGCCACCAATATGACTAGTGGAGGAAGAACCTGGGCGAAAACCTATTAAAAACTACACACACACACAGGAAACTCAAATCAAACACTGTAAATATCCTGTCGAAGATACATTACAGTAAATTTGCTAATTTCTGCACCTGGGAAACCTTCTCTTAAATGAATATTACAACAACGTATGTTTTTGTTGTGAAAGTGACATGCTAGGTTATGTAGACGTGGACCATCTACTGCATTATAACTGGTACCTCATCAAACAATGTGACATCACGATCATTGGACATTCGGTGTTGAAAAATGATTTCGTCTGTGTAAAATGTTGTTTATTCTGATTGATGATTGTTCTTTAACTTATGTAATGCAAGAAAAGTATAATCTACTTTTAAACTTTGTTTGGGACATTTTTTTACGCACAACAAATGAAAGGTCAGAATATACGATATTATTTGGGTTTTCTTTCTACTTATATTAATTTGCAATGAAATAAAAGCTATGTGATAAATAAAAGTCTCAAATGGGTAATGATTTAATACTAAAGTTATGAAACTTTTTTAATAATGTCCAGCTTTTCCTTACCTAGGCTCGCAAACGCTGCAGTTATTCAACTCGTTTCATTCACTTTTAAATCATTACCCATTTGTCATCGTCTATATAATGCAGGGGCACCTGACTATATAATTATTTGTTAGTGTTATTTAAGGTCAAGGTCTAGCCTTCTTTACCAACTTTTGAAAGTTCTGCAAACATTTAACCTACATCCTAGTGATTTTATTGTGTCTCGTGTGTTTATATGGTTGTTGTGATCATAATTATTGACTTTCGGACTAAATCACTTTTGGGGGAATTTTTTTATTTTATTCAAGGTCATTCTGGTTTATACCTTAGTGATACATCAAGATTGTTTGCATATCAGCCTATTCAAGGTTATTAATACACAGAAACATTCAATATTGTAGTTCATTTGGAACAATGTAGTTTTGGATCTGCGTTAGAGCTTTTATGACTATTAGGCATTTGATTCACAATACTATCAATTCCTTTCAACTGTTAATTTTATATTAGAAGGAATTTAATTATATGTTGAATTTTATGAAGCTTATTGGCTTTGCTTTCTCGAGTCATAACAATTGAGATTATGACTATAAATGCCATTAATCCTCTAAATCTCCCCATGCATTTCTTGCAAATGAAACTTTTGTATTGCATTTCCCTTCAACAGTTCTGTTACCTCATTTTTAGGTCATTACTTGTCCTATTTAGCATCATAACCCCATCTTTTTCATTTTGTGGCACAAGTCTTCATTCTTCCTTTCTTGTTCTTTACCTGCTGTTTTATGCTTTTTCTAACAGCATTTTAATCAGTTAGCCAGATGATCATGCTAAATTTAAAGTCGAAAGAGTGTAACCCAGGACAGCAAATAGGGTGGGCAGCTACAGAGTGAGACTGCTCTGCTTCAGTGCCTCTTGGCTCTCTGCACGTCCTGTGGAAATAAGCATTGTTTAGGAAACTAAAACTTGTGCTGTCTTTGCCTTGATTCTCCTTGCTGTACAAAATTAGACTCCTTGTGGGTCAGAGTATCGCATGTCATTATTTAAGGACAGTCATATCTTACAACCGCTGGTATGTGCAGCACAGCCCCCAAACCAAATTTGTCCACTTTGAACCATTCATTAAGAAGAAGTAGTGATACATTACAGTTGGGTGGCACATTCATTTTGACTTCACAGCAATCCCTAAAGTAGCTGAGCGGGAGTTTTGATTGGTATACAATGATCATCGTGCAATGTGACACTTACAAAATGAATAATTTAACACATATGTAGTGGACTTATTGACAAAATTATAAAATCAAAGGATATAACTCTATTAAATCCAAGTAAATAAACTCTACTTACATGTGAGATACAGTTCCACTGAGGCATTTTGTGGAGATGTCCAAGTTCTATGTTCAGCCTGGCATAGATACGTGACTCTGTCTTCAGATCGTGTTGCCATTATAATCACTATTGATGTTACATCATATGTGCCATCTGCATTATATTGTGAAGAATTACTCGCAGGGACCTCTGAACTAGTCACGCCACCACGTAACCATTTCACATAAGATTGTGGGTTACCTCCCCTGACCTGACAGACAAAGGTGATCTGACTGTTTTCTGTTACCCGTGATACCCTCCTCCCTGACCCAATGTCCTCTGTTGCGTTAGTAATTACTGGATTTTGGGGTGATACTAAAGGTAAAAATTCGAAGGTTTGTAAACCGTAAAGGCAAACCAATTCATTGTTTGAAGATATAGTAGTAGAAGAAAGACATCAATGTGCATGGAATATTGATGACTTTAAAGGTTTATGCAACACTAATAATACTATACAGGTTTAACATTATGACATTAATGGGAATCTATACTCCTATTCTATGGCAATTATTAGAAAATAGTGTACATCTTACATGTATTTCCAGAACCCCAAGTAACACAAATGGTGTGGAAAGAGTAGAAAGGATTAAGAAACAAATCCACCACTATCTCCCTGCACGTGCTGATGAAGTTGCCATGGCAGCTCATGAAGAACTTCTCTGCACACCACGCTTTCTCGCATGGTCGTCAAGGATGACCATTATTAAGTGACAATGGTTTCAATCAAATGGGAATGGTTTACTGTATATGAACCCCTACAAACATCCTCTATAGTGGTTCATGGAGAGAGAGAGAGAGAGAGAGAGAGAGAGAGAGAAACCAATTTGTTTATATTGTTACCACATGATTAAATGTGTCTTAGTTCTAATGAAAATAATGTCATAAATATAATGTCAAATCAAATTTTACATTATACTGACATAGACGCAATGACTCAAAACTGTACTAATACTTCAGTACTTTTTTTTTGATGAGAGGCTGATTGACACCTTCTGAAACAAGTTTACGCTTTTACTGTATTCCAATACATCAGAACAAAAATAAAAACAGACTTAACAAGACTTTATTGAGTTTCTCTTTGACAGTGTAAAGTTATCCTACTGTTTAAACATGAAAGGTATCCTATGATATATGTACATTTAAATTCCCAATGACATCCGCTTCTGTTAAAATAAAACACAAAACAAAACAGAAAATACTGAAGTTACACTTAAACGATATCCGCATTTTCGTCCTTATCATGTAATGATCCAGTCCTGGAACTGAACATGCATGTACACAGCTA
Organism: Sinohyriopsis cumingii; assembly: GCA_028554795.2. Taxonomy (NCBI): domain Eukaryota; kingdom Metazoa; phylum Mollusca; class Bivalvia; order Unionida; family Unionidae; genus Sinohyriopsis; species Sinohyriopsis cumingii. Next base: position 99,428,943 of record CM068838.1, read on the forward strand.
TGAGCTTTAGTGCAATTCTAACTGTATTTATAATGTATGGTAATATACTGGTCATTTAATCAATGGGATTATATCGTTCTTTTCAACTGTTTTTAAAAAATGTAATTGTTTCATTTATCACAAGTTTTGTTTTCTTCAAATAAATAGCCCAATAGAAAATTAAATGATATCTCCATAATAAAGACAGTTTGAGCTGATCTTTTGCAGACTTAAGGCACTGTACTTTTCAAATCAAATTATAGTTTCTTGATTAACCTCAAAGTTTGTTGAAATGGATTATAATGTCGAAAAATATCAATTCTTTTGTTCAACCAATTTAAGGCATTCTGCATGGTTGTGTACACGTGTCCCAAAATTTGATTATTCATATAAGGCAAAATATAAAAACATTACTATCATAATAGAAAAAAAGCCTAATCTGTCAGATGGGAAATGTTGAGTCAATAACCAAATCATAATATATATCTTATACATTTAACTATTTCAATGCGATTCCCCGCTTGAAAGTAATGGCGCATCTGGCTATATAGACAAACAAATGAAACAAGCAGACCAATTTCTTTCAAGATCATTTAGTGGATTTCTGTATTTGGTACAATGCATTACAACTAAAATTGATTAAGTGGAAGACATGTGATTGATGCCCCATCTCTATCTCTCTCTCTTTCTCTCTATCTCTAAAGTGATGGATCTTAAATTTATATTTCTCTGACGGCCTACCTTTCCTCGAAACGGCACCAAAGCAAAAGTATACTGTATTTATCCATTTAATCATATCGTGCATAATACCCAATACGAGTCTCCAAGAAAAAAAAGGACAGTCAAATTTCATGTGACTGTATATTTCTGTTTGTTCATTTCTGGTTTTAATTTAGTGGGAGGGAGCAAATCATTAGAAACCTATCCCCACTTCTTACCATGGTATGTTGATGAAGGTACATTCATGGACTCAATAACATATCTGGGGGAAAGGAACAAGATAAATGTAAATGTAGGTCAGTCTCAGATATATATGTATGTGTGTATAAAGTATAGAGATACAAATATCAGTATTTCCATGGGTGGCCGACATTGACTGGCTGTTCAAAAATCAATCAGAAATGTCATTCAACCGCTCCATGGTCGAGAAGCCATAGATGTCCCGGTCAATGCATGGTGGTGAATTTTAGTATATTATTGCTCCATTAAGGGGCGTCATTGCAGGGCAAGCGTTGTATGATTAAGAACGCAACTGCAATGTGGGGTGTTCTGGAAATACATGTCAGCTTTACTGCAAGTGGTTATTTTAAGAAAATAGCTCTTTCTGAAAAAAGATGCATTAACATGGCACAATAAGTCATAGTTGTGTCGATTCAGTCAGAAAAAGGCCATAGTTCAATCATGTATTGACTTTATTGCTTCTCTGTGTTATCTATGAATACTTACAGTAATATTATATTGAGAACAATGAAATCCGGACAAACAGTATGTTTAAAAGTCACTTGTGCATTCTTCTATGTACATGTTATATGGGTTGCTTCAAAGTATTTATAAATAGGGTGGCACATGTCTATGTTTTAAATGCGCTTATCTTTTACATATGTGCATATTATAGATTCAGAAAGTGAGATACGGATTGATGGATGGATGGATGAACAAGAGAGTATAAACATAAAACTCTTACCCAAGACTGCGAGCTGGACATAATTTATAGGACCTCCAATATTACATTTATACAGATTGTCATCTGACCTCCGAGTGTTGTTAATGATCAGAGCTCCAGTTGTTGGTTGCACCGCCAGGCGGGAAACAAACTCAGCTGGTAGTCCATTGATATTAAGTGTAGTCGTCCCTCTAATGTTATATGCAGTTTCGCTATGTGGTCCACTCCAAGATAGGCCTTTTATCACGGACGTCAGAGGACATGTGAGCACAGACTGGGTGCCCTCAGTCACATACACTGTCGTATTGGGGTCTGACAAAGAGGTGAAAATGTATCATAACAAAACATTTACTAGAATGAAGACCATCATAAATATTACAATACCTGATACTTTTATTTCATGGGGTGGCTCACATGTTTAGTACATGCACCATGTTTTTCGGAATAAAACATTGGACATGCAATCCATCAACACATAATTAAATATAGTGACCCAACGTTTTGGCCCTCGTGATTTTTGAGGTTTTAGGTGTATGTTTAGGGCTAAGACTGTGAATGAAAGGCATGTATTACTGGATTACCTTTTAATATATATACCATAGTTAATCTGGTTCCCTGCGTTTGTATGCTCACTGCATTGCATTCTGCTATACGAGGTCAAGTGAACGCCGATGCCATAGTGCCATGTGATCAAACAAATGTCAGCATATGGAGAGATCGAGTTAATCTAACTGCGACACATTTATTCCTTTAATATTCTGTTTATTAGTGACACAATGTGAACTTTACTAATGCTTTCGATTTGAACTATCCTTGTACCTCGTGCAAGCGTCTTTGGACGCCTCTACTTGATTTCCATACAAGTGCCTTTTGGACGCAACTACCGGATTCACATACAAGCGCCTTTTGATGCATGATGTAAATATCAGCCATTTTAAGCAGGTTTTCTTAGGCCACCTTCGGTGAAAAGCATATATTAGATACTAGATGTATTTTTGACCATTACGTCAGATCACGTGGTCAGTGTTTAAGCTCTGGTTAAAATCTGCTATTTAAAGTAATTTGGTCGTTTTATCCACTCTTCAAAATGGAGGTCGCTGATTTTGTTCAGTACTTACGAAGTTTTCAAGATTAGAATCACAACTATGAAAGCTTTAATAACTTAGATAAAGGTTCTAATATTGGTGTAGGCAGCAATTAGTTTTTCTAAATTATCAAAATTCAGATGACTTAATGATATAGACGCGGACAAATTGTTTTTGAAAATTTCGAGTACGAGAAACAGCAGCTGCGATTGGTCACGTGGCTTCACTAACTTGACGGTGAACGAGTTCTCTCAAAATTTTAAAGCACATAGAAAATTATTATGTAACAAATAATTATACAGCTATAATGATCGGACTTTACTCTTACAAATGTCCATATATAATAGATGTGTACCAAAAATGTAAAATGGTTAAATTGCTGTTAAACGTAGCATACACTACATTGCTTAAGAGTTAACAGACAGGACTATGTGTATGGAGTCGATTAGGTAACATGTGTTCTATTTATAGCTCACTTCACTGGATAACTTTGCTACATGTGTATCGAAGAGCTAAAAGGCAATATGCTCTATGAGGTAAAGGGTTATAGTAGTCATTCTCTTGCGTTTAAGCTTAAGCACCATTTCGTTCATATAATTATTTTTGCAAACATTTTTCTAGTAGGCGAAAACGAAGGAAAAGGTTATACACAACGATATGTTGTTAATATTGCACATTTTATTCAACGTCATCTCATACTTCCTTTTCCACTTGATTCCTTGGTAAATTGTACATCAAAATTGGTATAAATCGATGCACGACAGCCTAAATTAAGCCAAATATTAAGACGAAGCTATCACTTCTCCTTTTACAAAGGGGTGGAGTAACGGTAACGATTGTTTTCGAACTATTGCAGTCTTCACACCAAGCCATCTAAATCATTCTAGCTGGAATACATTCTTTGATCAATTTTACATCGATATTGATATTTCGTTGTACATAAAACCTCAGACTTTCCTAGATATTGGGATAGAAATAGCAAACCTATTCCACGTGTAGATGATTGTGAAGATATAGGGTCCAATATTGTACATTCCTAGTGCATCACGTAATTTGTAAAAGATTCCATTTTCAATCAATTCCTTGATACCATTTACAACATAATTGATTTAAAACAAGAGATGACGGTTTAGTTTGCAAAATATTAAGATCATGTAACACTTTTAGATTGAATCTTTATGGCATTAAGTTAAATAAATTAAAAATCCATTTATATAAAGGAGAACTGTAATATTATTGTACGGTCAATTAATGTCACTGGATTCTAATCTGTATTTTGTTTCAGAATACACAGGACTGATTTTTGCTACTTAGTGACAATATAAAGGATTTGAACTATGTGTCAGCTGTTGTTTTATGAATTGAAAATTAGTTATAGTGTCATGCACCCGAATACTATTGTTTAAATACCTCAAGGAACCAATTATATAGGTGTCTGACCTCAGATAAATAAAATGTCAATTGTAAGACAAAACTTTCTAATAAGGCACAACTAAATATATATTACCACTATGTACATGGTTATGTTTAAATTTCATTTATATTACAGGTGTGCTCGTGAGTTTTAGCCGTTGAAGGCAGTTCAACTTGTTTCTAGATATTTTAGCAATTTTGGTAAAAAAAATTAAAACATTATTTGTCTCAATTTCAGGTGAAGGATATGCATACATATCAGTACAAAATTCAACTGACATCAGTTGTGATAAATCTTTATAACATTTTGTTATCTGACTAAATAAGTCACTGATACAACATGTGTATTTCAGTAAGTCAGGCATCAGTACAAAATTCGTACTGAAGTAAAATTAACGAGCGGTGTAGATTTGAATAAGTAAAGCACTGACATGAATGAAGGAAACTTGAAAGTGATACCAAATTTGTATTCAAGTAAATCAGACAGTGACTCCATATTTGTATGTAAGTAAATCTGTCATTGATAACAGTTATGTATATGAATAAATCAAACAGTGATACTAGATGTGCATATGAATAAAGCAGGCAAAAATAAACCAGATGTGTATCTGAGACTTAGCAGGTTAAAAGTTGAATGAGTAGTGGTAAAATATAATAAATAGACATGTATTTGGAAAAAGTCAGAGATACCAGAGGTGTATTGGAATAAACTTTTTAGCAGTTTTACCACATACGTATTGATTAAATTAGGCACTGATAACATACATGTATTGAGTAAATTAGGAAGTGATAAGACATGTGAATTAAAATAAATCAGACAGTGACACCATATGTGTATCTGAGTACAGCATACAGTGAAACCATATGCGTATCTGAGTAAAGCAGACAGTGACACTCTATGCGTATCTGAGTAAAGCAGACAGTAATACCATATGGGTATCTGAGTAAAGCATACAGTGCCACCATATGTGTATCTGAGTAAAACAGTGAAACAATGTGTATCTGAGTAAAGTAGACAGTGACACCATATGTGTATGTGAGTAAATCAGTCAGTGACACCATAAGTGTATCTGAGAAAAGCAAACATTGACACCATATGTTATCTGAGTAAAGCAGTGCCACCATGTGTATCTAAGTAAAGCAGACAGCGACACCATATGTGTCTGATTAAAGCAGACAGTGACACAGTATGTTATCTGAGTAAAGCAGTTACGCCATATGTGTATCTGAGTAAAGCAGACAATGACACCATATGTGTATCTGAGTAAACCAGTCAGTGACACCATATGTGTATCTGAGTAACTCAGACGGTAACACCATATGTGTGTATCATTATATGTGGTTGTTTGGGATTTTTAACGTAGCTTTAACAATTTATCAGTCATATCGCTACGACGCCAGCAGTGGGACAGTTTTTAGTGATGTCTAGCACTGGAACATCATGCCGCAGACATTTAGAATGATGTCCCACCCAATCACATTATCCTGACACCAGACCAACCAGCCTTAACACTAAACTCTTAAAGCTGGGCGCCAAGCGAGGCAGCTGTTAGTACCAGTTTTGTAAGCCTTTGGTATGACTGGGCCGGGGATCGAAACCGCGACCTCCCGCATTCGAGGCAGATGTCCTAACTACTAGGTTGTAATTAAAGATGTGCCACCATATGTGTATCTGAGTAAAGCAGTCAGTGACACCATATGCATCTGAGTACAGCAGGCCTTGACACCTTATATGTATCTGAGTAAAGCAGTCAGTGACACTATATGTATCTGAGTACAGCAGGTCTTGACACCTAATATGTATCTGATATGAGTAAAGCAGACAGCAGGATGAAGTGTATCTGAGTAAAGTAGAGAGGGACACCATATGTGTATCTGAGTAAAGCAGTGACACCATGTCTATCTGAGTAAACCAATCAGTTACACAGTATGTGCATCTGTGTAAAACAGTGACACTGTATGTGTTTTTGAGTAAAGTAGACAGTGCCACAATATGTGCATCTGAGAAAAGCAGACAATGACACCATGTGCACCTGAGTAAAGCAGTGACACCATGTGTATCTGAGAAAATCAGACAGTGACACCATATGTGTATCTGTGTAAAGCAGACAGTGACAACATGTCTGTATCTGAGTAAAGCAGACAGTGATATGAAGTATGTATCTGAATAAAGCAGACAGTGCTATAACGTGTGTTTCTGAAGCTCAGCAGGTCAAACTAATAATGGTAGTCATGGAGTGTTATTATTTGCACAACAGTTTAAAAGACCATCAGATTAGGATGTCTCCATTCAAATTTTATCACTTCTGTTCATCAATAAGTAGTTGAAAATAGCAAATGTCAATGGACAATATTTAATAGATGAAGAACCGTGAACTCTTGTAATCGATGTAGTATAACAGCAGCAAATGGATGATAAATAACAGGAAATATTTTTTTTTTAATGCATACCCGTGATTTGAACTGTAAATGTATAGTCACCATCACCATTATTACAAGCATATGTACCAGCATCTGTCTTCATAGCATTAGTAATGATTAGGCTGCTTACACTGGATTCTGATATAAACACTTGAACATGAAGCCTGTTTCTCCGTGGCACAGAGTCCAGAATCAATGTCTGCCCTTGACTCGTGTATCTTATCCTCTGACCAGACTCATCAGGACCATACCAAGAGGTCACTGTACTTGAGAAAGAGTTGCACACAATGTTTACATTGTCATTCAATACCGATGACACAACAATTTGTTCCGCTGAAAAGAAAATGATTATCATTACAGTGGAGAAAAAGCAAGGATCATCAAATACCTTTATGTATGGTGATATCGCCAAATCAATTCTAATATTCAGAAATTTTATGACGCGTCACATAAAATCCAGTTGTAGTGTTATGAGTCTATGCTCTTAAAATAAGTAACAGTAAACTAAAAAGAAACGCAGCAAGTTTTGTAAAATTCTACAATTGATTTATATATTACATAGTAAAAATGAAATAAAAAAACATAAGGTGTAGTGACTTACCTGGTAGTTCACAGAATAAACAGCGAATTACAGACAAAAATCCTAATAAGGAACGTTTTGTATAAACCTTAGTGGAAATCCAAATTAAGGTCAATGCTGAACGTGTTGATGTACCTTTGATGGCCTGTATGATGTGTTTGTATCAATATTCTTTTGTTGAAGAACAGTTATGCAATTCCAGGTTTGAATTTACTGTAAATCCCAATGAATGTCTCTGTCAAAGAATGTTATTGTTTTAAGAGCATTCATTATTTCCAAAGTGCAGCCCTAATGAGCATCAGGTTACAACAATAAATATAAATTGATTCCATTAAAAAGCATAAATGAAAAATCATTTCAGTAACAAGATTATTTATTCAATTCGTCATGAAAGTCGCGTATAACCATTAAACTTTAACAGTTGTCAAAGAAAAGAGTTAATACCTTGCATAACCGTTCGTGATTGATGTTTAATTCACTAATCCCTAATTTAAAAAATCTTTCCCAAAGATATGCAGTTAACAAATATACAAAGAAAATAAACGTTCTGCCCCAAAATGAATGCTATATAAAATAAACATATGATGCAACCCCTTGATTCAGAATTTATCAAACTTCTCAAACTCCACTATTAAATTGTAACACAAATATCTGGAAAAAATAAACATTCATGTTCAGGCATTTTGGCTTAATAAACTCTCAGATTCTTTTTTCCGGACGATTTGGAGAACTACATATACAACGTCGTTTTCTTCCATGCCTAACATTCACACAAAAGCCAATAAAATCGTATACTGACTAAATTGTGTAATTTGGCTTATTACACGCAACGAAAAAGCCAATTAGTTGTCAGATGTTTCACTATTGCAAAAACTAAATTATCATTGCCTTTGAACGATATGTACTGTACATAAAATTTAATAAATCCGTAAGAAACTGCCTAATACTGTCATGTTTTATTGTGTAGCTGTTTAGAGCTCTTTTGCGCGTGTGTTATCTTGGCAATGGAAAATCTTGTTTATTTGCTGACTTTTAAATGTTCTGATCGTGTAATTTAAAAGTTTATAAAAGAAGTTTGCTACTGAAATAATCACGAGACAAATCATTTACGTTTCCGTTATCTCGTATGTGACCCAGGTTATCAGAGTACTCGGTGGAAGAATAGGCTTGTTAGAAACATTAGAATGTCCGTTGGGGCATGGCTCAGCCCAAGCTACTGCAAAAGCATCAAAATTAACTAGGTCTATAGTAATTAACTTAGCAATTATATGAATTCACTTATATCTCAGTTTTCACGAAACATCTGATAAATAAAAATACATTTGATTTGATATATAAAAATGACGTTAAGAAATACACGAGAAAATATATACAAAGGAGTGTAAAACCCCAGAGGCTCGTATCGTTGCTTATAGTTTAACTGTCAATCATACATTATTTTAAAAAATCAAAGTATGATTTTATGCTACATTTATGACTGACATTTATATTATGATCAATGATACAAGCCCTGTGCGTACAACAAAATGTTTACTATTAATTCACCGTGTTTGGCGCATCAAATGAACTCAACAGATGCTGCACGCTAACCTACCGTGTATAATAGCACCTCAAAACGCAACAGACAGAGATTTGCGTGCGGGCTATTTTCACTTATCAAGGACCACACTGTTTAGGAGGAAAGTTATTTAACATTCTCCTGCAACATGTTTGCATTTACATATTTCTGGAACCTCAAGAATGTGGACATTGCTAACAAAAACAAAACAAACCAACATCAACATATAGTTTAGTCCTAGATGTAAGACCTTGTCGATGATATATATGTTTTGGGCGTCATATCACTAAAACAAAACCAACATGTGATATGTATTACATTGTACGATAACATATAGCGATGTCCTCGCCGGTACTGATGTTAATGTCCAGTATGAAACAGAAGACATCGACGTGCGGTCAGCCACTGAGTGATAATTGAAGAATATATCATCCTCAAGGTTAATTACTCGAAAGATTGTTGCATTGGTAATTACATGTGAGGAGTGTGGCATGCTCACCTTAAAATGTAGGAAGCGGAACACCACATGTTTTTCTGTAATTTTTCATTTAAACTTTGAAAATAACATTATGAATTAGTGCCATTTTTAAGTTCATTAAAACAATTATTGTACTCTCTACTTTCCATAGTACAGTATGTGTACCTTGTCTCTTTAATTTGAATATATGATGCCACTTAATAATTCTAGAATATACGTTGGTAGAAATTATAATATGCATGTTGTTATGTTCTGGTAAGCCTGATCGCACATGACCAGCATACATGTGACTAGTACTTTGTTCACTTGTAATCTCTTTTGAGTTTTATATGTATTGATGGTTTCAATATTTTAGTCAAAGTGGGTCCTGATAAGTGCACGGAAATAAAAGAGAAACAATGACATATTAAAAAGAAGGACACAAAGACCTTTTCTGAAATATCATTTATTAAGAATGAACATTCAATTTACTTTTTGATACAGAACAGTAGGGTTAAACAAAACACATTTGCTGTGTATCGGTAACATTCATGATACACAGTTTTTGATAATATACATTATCGATACACATATGAAATGGATGGTCCTTTCATCTTTGCAAGGTCTGTCAGTGGTTAGTGGTGTCCTCATATGTGGTTTACTGATTGTATTTGTATTATACAGATTACAAAAATAAACATACTTGAAAATATTTATATGCCATTCCCATCTATGACTGTATCACACAAATCCTTTCAAGCAGACTACCTGTTAATTGTCGAAGATTGTTATTCAACATTTTACGCTCTGTTTTAGCTAATTTTGATCAGATGCATTACTGATTGCAGCCAGCAGACATATGTCTTTTGATGAAATTAATATCTATACTTCTTAATTAATTGTTTCTTATTCTTCTTTATTCAATTTATCATAACCCATATTAAGAAAAGTTTGGTATCACATGATCCGGTAGAAAAAAATTGTTTGAGAAGATATGAAAGTTGCCTTCTATCTTTAAGATATCTGTAAAATATCAGATCATATTTAACATCATAACTGGGCTGAAAATCAGCAACTGGTATCTCCATTAACACTTTTCCCAAGCTCCAATAATATGATACACTTCATAACTTTAAACATTATTGCCATCATAACTATGATAAGCTATTATTTGTGGAATGAAATCACCTTCTAATGATGAATGCTGGAATTAGCCATTGGGTTTTACTAGGTGGCCAGCATTTTAAAGATGCAAGTTTATAACTTTCAACCTTTGAAATAATGCTTCATCTGGGGCATAACTTGTATATGATACATATCATTTTGTGTCGATTTTCCACCACTTGTAAATATATGTGTATTGGCAGTGCAAAAGTAATGATGCATCAATATATTAATGCATGCTATGTCTATAAATTATTTAATTATTAATTTACGGTGTGCAAATTTCTGCTTATGTACATGCCAAAAGAAACATATATATGAAATCAATCAACAAAGATATACATTGTAGCTAAGCAATTTTGTATGATTTAAACTATGGACAGGTGTCTAAAGGTATCTAAGACATTTAAAATCTCATATCTTTTCAGATATATGTATTTGTCCTTATGTATTGCAAGCTAGCCATTCATAAATACCACGAGAAGTGTTATCAGTACGGTTGAAATGATACATACATGCCACGTACATGCATCAATTCACCACACACAGCCTATGATATGATAAATTATCAATGCGTATATGAACTGTATCGTCTTTCCATTTTTAGAAGGTCCGTCAGTAGTAGGTGGTGTCCTTTTTATGTTCTGACATATTGGTTATTATAGTGTAAGCCTTAATCGAATTAGCTTTGAAATATCACTTGACTGTTAAAGTAATCAAATACTCCACATAGGACGAGAACTGATACACAGCAACAGTTGGTGTATGTTATACATTCACTAGGGTTTACGTTCCATGGCAAATATACTCTCAGGGCAATCTTTACTCCCTTTCTAGCTGTATTGATGTACAGCTGTAGTTCAATATTTACCTAACACTTCAATATCTGTCTCTCAGTCATCGTGATCCACTCTTAAAAAAGAATTCCATAAGCCGTTATATGTTTATGAGATTAATCAGAATTTTAGCTCTGTATGAATATTGTTCTGTGCTGAGAGCCCACTTTCAGTCTTCTGTCTGAAGGGGCAAATGCACTGTTAGCTTAGTATGCTTGAGTATACTAAGGAACTATTCTTTATAGTTTTTATCTACAATATCCCAGAGCTCACGTGTATTATCTTTTGGATGCTTCTCCTCCAAAATGAGAATTTTCAATAACATAAGCTCTGCCAAAGTTTCACTTTCCAATCAGTACTTTACTGACTACTATATCAGATTTCGAATCAGCAGATTTCAAAATGCTGTATTTACTCATAGGACAGGTCCCAAAAATGGGATAGTCTCTATCCAATGTAATATGACACCCAAGCTGACATATAGTACTCTTTACGCCCTGTATGTCTTGCATTGTGATTATGTTCATCGCTATATATCCGGTACTTGTATTAGCTCTACAATGCAGGTGGAACCTAATGTTTATATTTGGTTAAAACATACAATGTACACACCGTAAGCTTCATCCTAAACAATTTTTAGTAGCAAAACGCAGATTTCGGATAATTTCTATACGTATAGAATAGTTCGTTTATATAGTTATTGATAAATTGTGGAAACAATCACACATCTGAGCAACACAATCGTCCAAATGGACAAATGTAAATACTTCCAAATGTTTAAAATATCTCGCAAGGTGATTTAAGGATACATGCAGTATCAACTAAAAGAGTGTGGTTCTGTAGAGACATACAGACAATCAGGCAGGTATACAACAAGTGTCAAAACAGATCATAATATTATAGAGAATATATATTTCTTTAGAAGTGAATTGGTGAAAAGCATGTGTTTTCCGGTAAATGAAAAATGCCTCAAGCTTGATATCTAATGACATGCCTTTTATACATTACGTGAGCATGTTTCTCCTTTGCATTTGTCATCCACTGGTTACTGGAAATATGCGCTCAAGTTTCTTTTTTTTTACAAGACCATCGATTCAGCCTTTAACATATTTTGATCATTTAGAGAGTGTTGATCCCTTAATTTCTCACAACCTTACTGCATTAGAACGATGTAGGCGGAAACCATTTTTGTTTGTAATTAAATTTAATCAAAATTATCTGTCAATCTCTTTCTTTAAACGGTTGAAAATCACTATGAGCTTAGCATGTTGTTTTAAGTAATGGGTCATGATCGACGTATAACTGACTTCTACGTAAAATATTCTGACTGCCCCATTTTGTATTATACTAAGAAATTTTATGAAGATTTATTTATAGGATATCCGATAGAGCGACGATGTTGTATCATTGTATGCATAAATATGCTCATCACGTACCTAAAATGCATCAATGAATCGGGAATATTTAAAACATTACTTTTTTAATAATTCCATTAAAATTTACAATGAATTTACAATTTAACATGATCTTGGATATATTGCAATATTAAGCATGATTTCGATACATTTTGCTGAGTTACTGCCCTTAAGTTACTTTGCACATTCTGATGATACAAACAGTGAACATATGAACCGAGGGAACACCATCTAAATACATTGATGAGATACAGACTGATTACAAAGATAACTTGTAGATATAGATACAGATAGTTATGGTGCAGGCAATTTCATATCAATGATATTAATAAATGCAAGCAAACACTGAATGAAATGTAAAATATCAATGCATCATTCTAGTTAGTACTTTGAATGCATCACCTTTTAATGCATGCATTTATTTTGTTTACTTTGTTTGGCTGTATCTTTGTATCATAGTGTAAGTGAACTTTCTTGTACTGTATTATCTCTTAAGTAATAAGAGTTTGCTTCGTCCAAGCACTAGACTATTAGATAGACAAATTGTGATGAGATACTTAATTTATATTTGCACGTGACCTGGACGGATTAGCTGAGCATCACATCGAAACACATTATGAGGGCTTCATTTTTGTTCATGTTTGAGGCTGTATCGTGAAACAAAGTGTGCATAATATGCAAAACGGATGATGGCTACTGAGATAACGAAACAAGATGTCGTCTTTCTCCGAATTTCAACAGCAATACGGACATATCAACGATCATATCAGTAAAATACACGATACCAATAGATTATTATTGCACAAATAACATTATATATAATTATTTATTTACTTATTAATTTATTTGTTTATTTATTTATTTATTGATTAACAATAAATAACAAAAACAAGTAAAATGTGTGACCCGTTCGCTTTATTGCTTCATTAATTTTGTTGAGATATTTACCTCCTACTTGAACGTGACCTGGACAGATTTACATGACATGGACATATTAGCTGCTTATCACATCGAAACAAATTATTAGTACTTCATTTTTGTTCCCTGTTTTAGGCGGTACCATGAACCTATATTGTAGAATGATATGCAAAACGGATGCTGGTTATTGTGATAACGATTCAGGATGTCGCCTCGCATCGACTTTCATGAGCAATTCGTACTTGTGAACGATCACATCAGTAAATTACTATATATATATATATATATATATATATATATATATATATATATATATATATATATATATATATATATATATAAACCGACACCCACATGTGTCTTTCTTTTTGTGTGTCTCGTCCTCCTTGTCAAACAAAGGATCGCGAGTTCGAAACTCACAGCAAGCCATATTTTTATTTTTATTTTCACTCCATTTATATGTTTTTTCTTCAAACTTTCTTTTAAACTCGAGCATTCGATTTCTTTTGCTCCTTTCTTTTTATGTTTAAACTGTCTTTATGAATCCCGTCCTGGGACTGGTAATTACGCCTTTAAAATATATAACGATACCTATCATGAACCATCACCAGCATTTTCTAAAAATGTCCTTGATACTTCCAGGTCATAGATGTATATGGATACGCATTTTACGGTAAGAGATAAACAGGCAATTATAGAAGTTAAGAAGCAAATAAAACAAATATATCTTATGTTCTAGAGTTTAATAAAATGTATAAGATATATATATATATATATATATATATATATATATATATATATAATCAGTTTGCATACGCTTCTGTCAGATCTTTGTATGTTTTATTGTTTTAATTATTTATTAATTATTATTTATTAAGTTTGTTTAGTTTAAGTATTCTGTACAAAATCCAACTTCAAGAGAACACTTATTAAATACAGTTAGGTGTCTTCTACTCCGTTTCGAAAATCTGCGCGTACTCTGTTTTAACAATTAATTTGATCTGAGAGAAAAGTAATGCAAAGTGTATTCATGTTTCAGATCGATTAAATATATTACCTTAAAACAGTGTTTTTGAGTTTTCTCCCTTTCAAGGAAAGTCAGGACTCTTGTGAAATTCAGTTCAGCCTAACACAAAATATCATCGAGAACCAATTTCAATGTAGCTATGTCGTCTTCTCAATCAAAGAAAGGTGGAGGATGGTGGCATAATAGTGGCGGTAACGGATGTTTATTTTAGAACTTGATACTCTATTATGCTACTATCAGCACCGCATACCACATTTTCATCTTTGTTTGTCATAAATGGTATCAGTATTTCTTTAAGGAGGACTTGAACATCTTGGAGAATATTTTTATCAGTATCAACTTTAAAACTAATATTTGAGTATTCTTCCTCCTCTTTCTATTCTCATCTTCTTTCATTCATTTCTCTTTATAAATTGGTTGTACATCCTCTTCATCCATTCATTGATATCGATATATGGCAACAAATCAAAGATACATTTGGATCATACAGGATGTTTTTCAGTTCCTCGAATGTATCCTCATACCGTCAGCTGATGTAATGGAGGTAATGGATCCATTAATGCCCTCTATATCTTCACTGGAGTTGTTTAGTGGGAAGTTCTCCTTTCTATCGTTATTACTAACAGTATCCATTCTCTACACATCATTAATGGCTAAGGATTAAAAGTTTCGTCTAGAAAAAAAACAGATATGATGCTAAAGTAGTTGATGAACAACTCATCTGTGATAATATATTGTATGAGACCACTGTAATTGCTGATAAATATGTTCAGAAATGAATCAACATGTTAATATAAAGAAGATATTTTTAAAGTGTAGATATCATCTGATAATCGAAGCCTGAAGCTGTCTTTAACCAGTAGTGTTTATTATAATAAACACTAGAATGGGAAAGGAATGTCGAGCGCCATTCTCTCGTTATTTTAAGGTGGTTCACATCTAAGGGCGCCGCAAGCCAATTTTTATCTTTTTCAAACATCGAAAGCAAAAGGATTCAATAATTCGGAATTGCTCTAGGAGATCTTGGTCATCTAGACTAGGTGAATGACACACGTAATGGGGTCAGAGAGTTTCAGATTTCATAGAACTTCTTGCTAGAAAAAGCTCACCATGCAGAAGGCAGCCTTTGGGGAAAGAAAGACAGGCACATATACCTTGTGACTTTTTTTCATAGAGACACGAACCTTCAGAGAGATATCATCTTATGTTTGAACATGATGTTGCATTTTATGTAATTCGATACCAATGTGATCACTACTTGATGTGCCCACACATTTGTGCAATGAAAACATTAATTTATGAAACTGAAGAACAATTATGTCTCTAAGAGCATTTTCTGTGTCGGTTTCTATATTCTCGGGTTGATGGATACTTTTCTGATGGATAGAAATTACATTTATTGCATAATCAGCAAACTTCCGATCAGCATATCGTTGACAGAACATGAAGCACATCTGATTGAGTTCCTGTCCCTTTTCTTAAAACTCTTTACTTAATCCAAAGAATTCCCATTTACTTTCCTGCTCATCTTCATAGTCTGACATTTCTTAACGTCATTCGAAGCGTTGAATTTTAGTCCACTCGCTGTCGGTGAGCTGTGTTTTATAATCAATAATTAAACAGTGATGACTCACCCTTCATGTTTTGTTGCTTTTTAATTGTTTCTTCATAGAGACCCAAAATTAAATTTCAACAGACGCTAGTTGTTGATAAAGATCCCATGTTGATTTGTTCGATTTGTTTGAAGATATAGACTGTGTTTGTTGTTCTAAAAGTTAATCACATACAATTATAGAAACTTGGAAGTAATCATAGTGATGAAACATATATCGAACGAAAGACGACAACGAAGCCAATTCATTTTCTTCTCTCAGGATTATCCCAGTAACCCACTTCTGTACATCTTGCAACATATTTTCTTCCTTCATTATTTTATTCATATAATTAATCGAATGGTTAGATTTAAGGAAATTTACTAGATCATCTCTGCTTTGAACGTTCCATCTTCTATTTTATTAAAGGGTACATACTCCAGTGATGGTATACAGATGGAAACCAGCTAAAGAATGAGATTATTTAACTATCTGACGTCAATACTTTAGTCAAATTAGATATGCACTTAAAATATAAAGATAGAATGTTTTTACTATGTTATATATATATATATATATATATATATATATATATATATATATATATATATATATATATATATATATATATATATATATATATATATATATATATATATATTGGAAGATAAAAGACTACAATCATTACTGATGAAAGAGATACGAAATGGACGTACATTTGAACTACAAAGGCGTATAACCATTGTATAATTTGCTTCCACTTGTTGCTTGATAGCTATTTACACAAGACTGGTGTCAGATATAATCAACGGTACGATTAAATGCTTTTATAATCTTACATGTTCAATTATGCTAATGACCATATTCTCTGTCAATGTTATTAATAAACAGTAGAGCAGTATATTACTATTATCTAATGACGATACACTTCAAACATAAATAAACATACAATACCATGCATTAGGTACTTCTTGATGCAATTATACAAATAAATGACCAACACGAGAATTAAAGCGACAATAACTCTGGGTTTCTTGATTTGTGGATTTTGGAGAGGGCACTGTTATTGAACTTAAGTTATCGTTATTGAAATGCTATTGAACTTAAACTGAATTGATACTATAAACAGTTGGCAATTACTGTGTTATAAAGTTATTAGATTTGTAAAATTTCAAATATATAGCATATCAAACAGACGTTTACGATAGGAGGTACATCGTTGTGATACACTGAGTAAGTGATATTGCAAAATACTGAATACAAGTAATATATAATTCTTACCATATCTTCCTCTTGGAATTCTTCATTATATTACATACTCCGTGTCTTCAAGATAAAACCGTAAATATTCTTGTGAAAGTCACAAAAGTATTCAGACAATGTAATTGGAGCGCATGTCAATCAAGCACATAACAAAAACAGTTAGATTATCTTTTATTGGTACAAAATATAGACCCACAATCTATTATGCCCAACATAATATAGAAATCCCATATTTAAAACTAGCTTTCAAACACTGGGATCTGAAATAAGGGCATTTTAACTGGACAGTTAGCTGGGAGTCTAAACTCAGTTAACTTTGACACTAGTGAAATTCACGCTTACTGATAACTAGGTGATAACAGATAAAGGAAACACTGGATGGTAAGCATAATAATCTAGAGCTATGCAGAATTGGGGCCTGTCTTAGGAGTGTATTAGGGTTTTAGCATCATCATTCATCTGCAGCTTGGTACATGTCATACAAATTAACAAAGCGCGGAATATGTACTTGTCACAGGAATAATAATAATAATATATATTTCAACATACCCAGGATGGCAGCCACATTCATAATCGAAGGGACACCAGTTTTATTTACCAGAAAAATGATCTCAGGAATAAACTTGTGCCAGACATCAATTATTTCTGCTAAGTAGCGTAGGACATGCTAACTAATTGATAATGAATCCTAGACAATACATTGACAATAAAATGAGCATTCTAGTCTTTAAACAGGAAAGGACAACATTAAAAATTATAAATCTTACCACGTAATGAAAATGTCATCATCAAAACATAACTGGTAAGGAATATAGTACTTGCTTGCCACATGATTTAAGGCTGCAAAAGAATATGTTTCCATTATAAAACATGGATAAATCAAATCTGGATTATACCAGGAAAGAAAAGTTTGAAGTTTACTTGAACAGAACTTGTACTTTCACAATTAATTGTCACATACGAAAAATGTAAAAAAAATATTTATCATTTTACAGATATCTTTTTATTGTACTGCCACAATGACCTTATATGTAAAGCATATTATAGATCAATATTTACTGCCATAGCAACTGCACTTGTAACACCTTTATATATGTAGCTGTTTTTTCATGGGTTAAAATTATGCAATACATACCCACTATTATGCAGCGTTATTCTGTTTTGTGTCAAGAAAAAAAAGGATCCAGTCAATACATCCTGCTTCAGAGTAGAGATCTGTAAATAAGACATGGTCAAATTGTACATACTGCATACATATAGATCTAGTCATCTTTTTACCTAGACAATGATTAGACCAGGACGTTGGAGCAGGGTGGGAAGAGTGCATTCAGCAATGACATTAAGAAATGAGTTTTACCCACAACAAAAATATGTTTTAATATCAACAATAGCATATCCATCACAACTAAAAAAAAAAAACTTAATTTATCAGGTGGGCAGGTTGATTCGTTAAACTGATAAAAATATAGAAAAATATAAACTACTCACCAATGAGAGACAGATTCACTTTAAAGAATAATATGGGTCCCCAGGAGAAAATTAATGATGTGCTAGAAGAGAAGTTAGTATCGGATCGCCATAATGCTGCATCATGATATCCTCCAAAGGCAGAATTATTTAGACAAGTCCATGAAAGTAGTGGACATTAAGTTCCAGAAAGAAAGGTCACTTTCGGTAAGGGACTCTTTTGGTTTGAGTGTGGTGACAATTCACCTTAAGAAATTGGATCCCAAAATAAAAATTGAGCCTTAAGTAGAGGAAAACGGTGCTTACACTGCGTATTTTCATTCCATGTCATTTAGATTCAAACACAGTACCTTACAAGCCCTTCTTGGTCATCTCCAGCACATATCTGACCTAAATTGGTAACCTTTATAGCTGATACAGCTACTGAAGGTAACTGAGTATTGGCAAAGTTTCCTGAATGACCAAGGAGGTAGCAGAATCAAATCAGCCATTGAACTGGAAACAGTGTCAACAGACAAGACCGTATAGAGTGATCACGGTGCCCAATACTAATAAATACCCGGACGTCTTATAGCTCATATTCATAAAAAAAGGTTTTCTTTTACAAAATTGAAAAGTGTTGTTCCGCTTAGGCCCCTTACAGGCCCAGATCCAGGGGATATATTCATCGTTGCCCCAACCCTTTTTCGCCCCTGTCAACAGACGATACAATAATCTCACTGCATCTTCTCACAGATAAAGCATTAAGCAAGCTTCACTCAGTGGTTCATAACATGGTGTTAGTGAATGATCATGTAACATTTGATACATTTTATGTGATTATAAGACAGCCGGAGACATGTCACTGCAGTATAATGATGAAAAAATAGCTACCACATGTCTGTAAGTAGGTCTCGGATGGATGACACTAGAGACTATCTTACTCTATTTTCTAAGTACGGGAATCGTGATCATTTGTAATAGTAATATAAAAAAATGTTAGACAAATGATTTATACTATACAAATGGAGCAAGGAAAACAATGTCAATGCATTTAGATCACATCCCATCTTTATGAATTATGAGGCACTGAATTCTGCTGCGATTAGGAAGTGTTGACAAAGAACCCCAGTCGTTTCTTTACTAATGCCGGTTATCTCAGGTTTGGTGCAGGAAAGACAGGATAGCACTCCAATATATTTATTCAGATCGCCCTCTGAACCTGCTAGAAAGTATTGAAGCCTGTTAGACGTAAATAATATTCGAGCAGCTTATGGCAAACAGTATGCTCAATTCCCAGGAAATACCTGCCAATGAGAACCACCCGAGCCTGGTCATCTCCTTTAGTGCTGGCACATTACGTCATTTATATTAAAGAAATAATTTTTGTATAATGTATTAAGAAAATATTAATGAGATTATTTATGCAATTGAGCAATTACAACTCGCAAGTATACAATTTAATGACCAACATAATCCTGAAAAAATCACATATGATTTAAAACATTACATGAACGAAATTCCGAAGGATGATACACACTTCAATTTGGTACAGGTTCATCAAATTACGCCATGGGACAATGAGAAAATTCTCCGTGATTGTCAATAATATACAAATTCAGCAATTCGTTCCATTCACAATGAAGATGGAAAATATTTGGATTTGTCGGGTGAATACAAAATAAAAAAGATTGTGGGAAAGTGTGTAAGACAGTTAAAGAAATTTAAAATGGATCATACTAGTGAATATGAGTCTCCGTTAGAGAGCTAGCGATGGACCGTTTTTTGGTAAACTCTCTATCTAGTACATATAAACGTATTACGAGTTGTACATTGTGTGTGTCAGGTAAATGCTTGCTCTGATTTATTGGTCCGAAATGTATCCATGAAAATAGCGGACTATGACATTGTAAATAAACAAACGAGGTTCATGGATACTGTCAATGCGATAATGTCGATACCTGGAGATATATGTCATCCTGAATCAGCAATGCCATTGTTGTGTCGAAGAACAGTTGATGTTGATATATCTCAGATTTTCTCTCATATGCTAATGAGCTTTAGAAAATATTCATCGATTATATCACCGACGCGCTGTTCCAGGCGCTTATTGTCAAAACCTGGCAGTGTGAAAAATAGCAGTTACGCTTCCGTGATCTTTTAATAGTCAAGAAAGAGCTGCCTAGTTCATCTAAGCTCGGCAGCATTAGCGTAAATCATAGCTTCACTGGTAGATTGGTGTACAAGCTCAGAGGAAGATCTTATCTGGTTTAGATGTTGTATGGCTGCAAAGATCTGTTGTTTTAGATACTCTTTGGAATATATTCATTTACGTACCTGAGAAACAGCTGATGTAAGCCATCAGAAACTCACTGGTGGTCATGTGTGATGCTCTCAAAAAGAATTTTGTATAATCTATAGCAAATCCATCAGTATTATTTGGTCTCAACGTTATCATTATGCCAGGCGTAACTTTACAATCAATCAACGAAATAGGATGTCATTCAGTTTGCCACGTACCCATTTCCACATATTCCCATAAGGTAGCACTTCGTTGATCTTTTATTTGCTTGAGTATTTTTGTCGTATGATAACCTCTGCACTGTGGTTGTGCTACTGGTGCTGTTGGTGGTGTTACCAATGGCCATCCAAGCACTGTTCTAATCGAACTCGTGTATATATCAACGCTGTAATCTGTTGTTGAATTTATATGGTGGCTGATAGCATTGGCTCATGTACTGTTATAGCGAGTTTTAATTCCCAGCCCATGATAGATTTAATTCTGCGTTGAAACACATAGATTATTTGTTCGATTTGTTAACTCCCAGTCGGCAAGCTAACCATGGTCCAGTCAGGAGTTATGTTGGATTTATTCTTTTGCACAAATACGAATGATTTTTTTTGTGGACAATATACCTAAGAAATTTAATCTAATATTTGGGCAACTATTATAGAATAGCAGTTGTGCAAGTGCGTTTTCAAGGGACCCCTGGGATCCACTGGACGCTATATGTGCCATTATCGGTGTAGAAGACAGTATCAAATTATGGTTCCAATGACATCACTGATATCATGATTACTGTTGGTGGTTTTGTATTAGCGACAAATTGTTCCAGCAGTTGGCGGGTGAGCTGTGGTTGGTCTCTCATTATTATTTACACTGATCACAATAGAGCGTGTATGCTCAGAGTGCTCAAAGCCTGAGTGTTAACAGTCAGATTACATGTATCATAATACATTTTGATCATTTCTGCAAACTCACTCTCATATATCCATCAGTGAGTCCCGTAGAGGTTAACGATGACAGTCGCTCATGGGCGTGTTACACCGTTGATATCACTTCTGTATGTTCATGCAATTTCTCAGTTGCTAATGTCTAAAGTTTTTTGCTATGATATTAAGAATAACAGCAGTGTTGTCGAGCACAGCAACACCGACTCTTAGTTTGAAGATTTAGCTGGAAAAAAAAATACTCTACGTGAATTTTAATTTTTTTAATTCTATATATACGACCGACCTTAGGTAGGTGCCTCTCTGCTGCTATCGTCTAATTGAGAAGAGTTATAATCGGAAACTTACGCAGAGAATTACAGTCAGAAGTTTATATCAGAGATAAATATTATCGTTAAAAGATTTTATCTAGACCTACTCGATATCTTGATCTGGGATCAGATAGATTTACTGTTACGAATCCATAAGCAGTAGATTCAGCTCGTGAGAAAACGTTTCTGAATTTATTTATATCCATGTCACCACCGCACCAAGTTTGATGAATATTTCTTAGCGTATGAACACCAACACCGTTAAAAACAACTAAAACATTACAGTTATCTCTGATTACTTTAGGTATCTGAGTATACCTCTGAGTTACATAAATATCATCAGTGTTTTTGTGTCGACCACGGGAGAATATTCTAGCTGGATTGGTTTATTTATCTAACATTACGTCGTCATAGACTACTAAATTATTAACTGATCCATCTAGATCATCAACTGAGGGAGCCTCTTCGATATCTGTTATAAAATCAATGATACCATTACCGTCATTTAATAACGTTGCATTCTCAATAAACTCTCTTAGCACCTGATAACAACGTTGATCATCAACAGATGGTGCAACTAAATATAATTTATCCCACTTCAGCCATCTCATTATCAAATTCAACAACAGCTGAGTTTTTCCACTCCCTGATGGGCCGATTATTATCATTCTAAACGAATTAGGTAATGCAGCATGATGCTTGACAGAAACAGACTTTTTTTGTAGCTGAAAAATCAATTACATTCATGATATAATTATATTATGGATCTATATTGTATTAAGTGTAAAACACGTACACCAACGGTAGAGCTAACTACGGTTATAACTCGCAACAAGAGATCTGCCGTTACCGGTAAATATGCAAAATGCGGCACAAAAAAATTTAGATTTACCTCATCAACTAAAAAAAAGATTCCACGGAGGTGACATCACCTCAAAGTTATCATCGTTACCAGGATTCCCCTGGGCTAAATACTCAGGAGAAAAACACCTACCAGGATACAGCTACTGCGGACCAGGTACTAGACTCGACATCAGATTAAATAATCGAGATCAACCAAATTTCGGTAAGGAGCCAATTGATGCAATTGATCAGGCCTGTCTGGTTCATGATATATCATATCGAAATAAAGATATTCAACAGCGACATCTCGCTGATGTAAATTTAATTCACGCAATAAATTCTATAAAAAATAAATCTATCAGGGAGAGATTAGACTCGTGGTTAATTAAAAACGCGATCAAAGGTAAATTAGTTTTCGGTGCCGGTAATTAATATGGAAGCGATTTATTATTATCCTGCTGGATTTTGGCGTGGCAAACCAGCTATCAAAAAACTTGCAAAGGCTACTCGAGTAAAACCGTCAACGGCTGCTGCTTGGTTATCCAAACAGGCTATATGGCAAATTTATCTACCACCACCTAAGCGAATTGAATATGCGCATTTTGATGTTATTGTGCCAAATGAGATTCATCAGGCTGATATAATGTTTTTACCACACGATATCGTTGATGGTAAAACTTATAAATACGTATTAACCGTAGTAGATATTGCTAGCAGATACAAAGAAGCTGAGTCATTAACTAAGAAAACAGCCGCTGAGGTAGCTGATGCATTTGAGCGAATATATCAACGAAGACCACTGACATATCCAATTTTACTTCAGGTTGATCCGGACGGGAATTTCTTGGTGCGGTGACCTCATTAATGAAACAAAAAAATACGAAAATAAGACGCGGTAAAGTTAATATTCATAATGATCAGGCAATTGTTGAAAGATTCAACAAAACGCGACTTTTTGGTTATCAATACGCGATAGAATTTATTCAGGATAAACGATCTAATGATTGGCTTGTTAGGCTACCCGATGTTATTTCTGCGATAGATAATGAGACAACAAGAGCTAAATCGATGAAACCAACAATTGTCATACAGAAAGATTTTATACCGATAAAGCGACGCGATTTTTCAGCTCGACCTGTTCTAGGTAGTGTCATCGTCAGATATTTATACAAACCAGGTGAGGCTGAGGGTGGTAGAAAAAGAGCAACAGATCCAATCTGGAGCACGACAACACATAAGATAGTATCGGTGACGAGATCATCAGGTAGACCAGCTATTTATGTACTCGATTCGTTAGCACCTCAACGAGGTTTTACTCGTGAAGAATTAGAGGTAATACCAGCTGATACTCAATTACCACCTCAGTCACTTAGATAATCAACTCCACGTCGATTACACTCTAAACACGTCAGAGTAACATTAACGCGATTGTGAACTAAATCATTATTTATTCTATCCACGGTAAACTGTCTGGAATCATTTTTTTGATAATTCCATGTCCTTGTGCAATTACAACTGGCATAATGATTTTTTTTTTGTTTTTCTTTCAGCGATAAAATAAATTCAACATCTAAATCGAATTCGTGATTATTTTTTTATCGGTTTGTTTATAGCCAATAAATTTTTTTCAATCACATATTCGTCAATTTCATCGTTAATAAGTATTCTGTCTAAGACAATCCGTCCTAGCTGACTTATTTTTCTGACTCTAGATACAACTAAATACACCAGATTAGACCATTCTATGTGGTCATCTACAATCCAAACTCGAGTATCGGTTATAGTTAATCCCTGTGAAGAGTGAATCGTCATGGCATATTCTAACGTCCATGGAGATTTTTCTGCACTCAACATATCACTAACAAAATCAATATCAACAGTGACGATATCATTTAGCACAAGATTCTGTTTCTCTTATCCTGGTATATCAACATCATTATTTTGTAATCTGGTATCAGCTGGTCTGTAACATAGCGGCACAGGTATCAACGTAAACTTTCTTGATGTAATTTAAATAATCTTTGCTGAAGTACGTCGCGTATTATTTTTCTGCTAGTACAATCAAATCACCCGGAGTCCACGTTGATAAGAAATCTTCCATGGATGTTTTTGGAATTATTTCGCGCATCACACTACACTGACTTTTATTTGACTGTAATCGAATTAATCTCTTCAATTCACTCAACCGACCATCAAGAAATCTATAATCGGTGTTAACTTCTTCATAATAATCAACACAATTCTTTAGCCATTCATGTGGTGATTCTCCATCAATAGGATTAGGTTGACCGTGATCACCACACATGATTATAGCAGTATTTTTTGTTAGCAACCAATCTAAAATCATTTTAAGCGTTTTAACGAATACAGTGCAGATCTCATTCCATAGAATTACTCTGTTCACATATTTTTCTCCCATTCGCGAAGGATTCCATGTACCACCATTATACTTGAAAAAACTATGAGTTGACGCCGCGCTGTCTCATTTCTCGCGCTAATGTATGTGCCGGCGTCAGCACGATTACATCAGAGTTTTTAAATAATTCTATAATTCTAGTCGTTTTACCTGATCCACCCGTTCTATTCACGTAAACTGTTTTGTATCTCGATGTGGGATCATATACTGATGGTGCTGTTGATGATTCTGATACATTATCTGAATAATAATTATCCTCAACAGGTACATCAGCGTTTTCGCAGTACCATAAAATATGTTCGTCTTTTACTCGCCATGTACCCCATGATCCATCACCTGTTAATTTTTCTAACTATTGCAGGTATTTTTCATCAACATAGAATGAGTCAGTAGCTACCCTAACAGCGTCATTAGGGAATCTGTTTATCATCGATAATAAATTTATGCTCGCATACGCCAACATTGACGATCTTAAATGAGTATACTGCGGTGACTCTCCCTCAAGATAACAAACTACAGTGCCTAATTTTGTTTCGTTTGATAAATAAATACTCTCTCGGTCACAAAATATACCTCGCTCAGCGGTATCAGCGATTATAAAATCTAATTCAGCTTCATTCATGATCAATCTACAGTGATGTCGCTGATGATCACATGCTCCACCCTGAGTAAACTTTCCGATTATTTTTCTACCTAAATCATTTACATCATCATGTTCAGTTGGTAGCCAAACGTCATTTTGTTTTTTATATGATATGATAGCCTCGCTGACCGTCAACGACGTTAACATCGCAGAATCCAACATATATCTCAATAACACTATTGGAACCCATTTTTGCTCTGAAAAATGTTTACCAAACCAAACGTAACAGATCTTATGTAAATCATCATTAAATTTAAACGATACAACACGAGCGAATCCTGTCAGGGGAAAATCTGGCAGAGGAACATTAATAGAAACACGAGTCATCTCATCAGTTGGGTGACCAAATTGAGTAAAATATTTACTGCACTCGCCTAATCCGAGAAAACTACCGGGATAACACGCTATCATGTCAAATGAAACCATCTTGATAGGATTATATTCAGTATTCCACAATCCGCCGTGGCCGTACTCGATGCAACTCTGTTGTATATCTTTAAGAAATTCACGTCGAGTTGGCTTCCACGAATTTTTCTCTCTTGCTGCGTGAGCAACAACAGATGGAATCGTAACACAATTGACTAGTGAGTCTTTATTCGCAGAGTGTTTTTCTGCTATTTTTATCATAGAACTACGTAAAATTTCACTTCGATATAATTCTCCATTAGGCCGTACAAACTGATCGTATTTCTGATCACTAGAAAACAACCAAATAGATACCGGGTCAGATTTACTTATCTCATGAATAAAATCAAAAATATGCCCACTGTAAAATTTAACAATACGCTGTCGGGGGAAGATATTTACTGCACTACTCCATGCATGAGAATTATGATCAATTATATCGATAGGAGCTTCTCTGGATTCATAGGCAGACGAGTATAAAATTTCACCTGATATAGTTTTTACTGTAATAGGAAATTTTAATTTTACTGATAACGCAGCGACGTCACTTACTGATGCTCCGTCAGCAACTGACTCAGCCCAGGTATTTATTTTTTCTCGTCGTAAATCTGTTAAACCGTTTCCGCGTTTCGCGTTTGTGAAGTGTTCTAGTACTCGCTCAGCGACGCAGTTGATCTTCGCTGACATTTTCATCTTAGCGAGATTCTCGACGGTAGGTTTATCTAGTTTATATATGCCATGAACAACAGCTGTAACAGGATAAGCTCGCACGTAGTTTGGTTTGTCTATTCCTGTCAATAATCCCGGTTTAGAGTTTTTACTTACTGTTGCAGTTTTTTTCCCATTAATTACAGGATCACGTTTGTCTCGAGTGATCCACACGTCATTTTCATTATACACGATAAATTTTATTCTGATTATATATTTGTCATCACCGAGTAGATTGATTAATGTTTTAGCTCGTGTATCACTCATCATGTTATCAATGTCGCTTGTCATCCATGTAGACCATACATGAGCCGCTCCATCGTCGTAAAACTCTTTTGTAGCACGATCTGCTTCAGGAATAATATATTCAATATCATCAAGGTCAAATATCTTCATTATTATATTTTAGACAAATGTTTAATAAATAAAATGAATACATGCAAATGGCTGATGGTCGGTTCATTAAATTGCTGTAACAGGTCATGTAGAAAAGAATATTGCGGAATACATATAGCTTACATGAAGCGAGATGGAGCTGGACCAACCAGATGCATCAGATACAACGTCGGAGTACGGGGAAAAACACGTATTTGTTTAGACTGCGCGGGAAACGATACAGAGAACTGAAACGATATTATAATAAAAAAAAATCACAACATAGTGATATCGCTATCAAATGTGAAGAAGATTACTTCGATAGATTTTCAGACAAACTTTGATTTAGACAAATGGATTATTGTATAATGAATCCCATATTTATGATACATCCAATCATTGATAACCATGAGGCATCTAGCGACGGTGTTATTAGAAATATCAAAACAAAAAAACCGGTTGGTTGTGTTAGTAATACCGGCTACCTGAGATTTACTGTCAACGGTGAAAAGAATTATCTTAACCACAGATATATTTATGAATGTTTTCACGGACCAATCAAAAGTGGTCTTGTGATAGATCATATTGATGGAGATATACTTAATAACTCCATAGATAGCCTTCAGGCTGTAACGCCCAGCGAAAACTCGCTGAAAGGTAATACTGGTGGTTGACGAAAGGTTTCTAAACCGTTAAATCAGTTAATATGGAGACCGGCGATGAGATATATTTTCAGTCCATGACATTAGCTTCAAAATATTTTGTTATTAATGTAGCTTCAGTACGCAGAGTTGCAGAGGGAAAATATAAATCAACTTTTTCATACAAATTTGGCAGCTGGATTAAATTTAGTTATTTTCCTCTCATATTAGATGAATAAAATTATTTAGAAATAAGCTATATAAAAAATGAATCAAGAGAATATTGACGAAATAATTAAATCCATTGAGGCGTTGAAGATTAAAGAGATTCCATTATCAGATGAACTAGATGCTGATAAAATCGCCATGGATTTCGAAACACTAATGCAAAACAAACAGGAAGGTAGATATACTCTGACAAAATCACGTAAAAAGGTTGATTTTTTCACCAAAATGGATGATTTTTCATCAAAAACGACCGAATTTTTCAAAATCCTCAAAAAGAAAACGGATATAAAATAAAATAAAATTTTTTTTTTTTGCTACCAGTAACAAAATTAAGATTTTATTAGCAGATTTATATTCAGAGTCTCGCCACGCAGACCTAACAAATTCCCAGACTGATCAGTTAATGAAAAGTTTACCTGCGATAACAAATTATTATGACATCGAAGATAAATCGGATTAATCGGCTCCTGTATAATTAAATATCCCGGTGATTCTTTTGTAAAAAGCGAATATAAAATAAACCCCTGCTTTGCTTGATTTGACAGAGACGCATCTGCGCTGTAGCTGTTTTCGACGATATCACAATTGAGATTAACCGCGACAACGTTAGTTATATTTACTACATTAGGTGAAATATGCCGTCCGGTACCGTCTGGTGCGTTATAGCGCTTGAGAATAGATGGTGGCGGTAATCTTTTTCTTCACGCAGCGTGTAGTTTGGGAAACAACTCATCGATGGTATCTTTGAGAGATTTTTTTAACTCATCTGCGTTATAGCCGGGTAATTTAAAATCTGGTAATGTCTCCTTGGTCAGTGAATAATTTGTTAAAAACTTAACTTGCTGAATGTTGTATCATCAATCACCGCCTGAATTAATTGTTGATTGAAGTATTCCATATCAGCAGCGACTTGATTTAATATCTCCACATATTTGAT
Source organism: Sinohyriopsis cumingii (assembly GCA_028554795.2). Lineage (NCBI taxonomy): Eukaryota > Metazoa > Mollusca > Bivalvia > Unionida > Unionidae > Sinohyriopsis > Sinohyriopsis cumingii. The sequence goes on from CM068838.1 coordinate 99,458,498, forward strand.
GATCTCATTTGATTTTGATATATCTAAAATATAATCCTGAAAATATTGACGCAGCAAATTTAAATTTTCTTGATGATTTTGTTTAATTTCCTTAAATATCTCACTGACTCATCGCCGTTATAAGAGATTATCACACTGTCTGTTTTTTTTTTTGTTCTTCTGTTAGTTTAATGTAAAATTCCCAGTGAAAACGAGATTTTTTCTTAACAGCAGTACTCACAATGGTATCCAAACCCATAATCCATAATTTACTGCCTATTTTCATGTTTTTAATCTCAGATAAATCAGTCATATATCTAGAGGATAACCATGATAAAATTGTTTGTCGGTATCAAAATATTCTCTTTTAGGTTTTGGTGGTGCTGGTGGTGCTGGCGGCGCAACCTCAGGCCAACCTAATATGGTTCTTATTGAACTTGCGTATATATCTACGCTGTAATTTGAGCTCACTTCAATAACTGAGGTCACTGTTGACTCATGCACAGATATTTTTATTCCGGGATCCTCTCCGATTATATTTTTTATTCTCCATGTCAGCTCGTCATTGATCTGATCGATTTCATAACTGCCTGTTGGTAATCCAATTACTGTCCAATCAGGTGTTCCATCGGGTTTTGTTTTATTAGCAAAAACAAGAGAATTATTCGACCGCAGGTTCCCAGATGATTTAGATCTGATATTTGGCCAGCTGTAATAGACTCTTAACTGCGCTAGTGCTATTTCACTAATAGAAATAGGTGTTGGAAAAATAATACTGAACTCGGGTTTAGTCGAGCTCGCTGATATCATTGTTGTTTTTGTGGTAATGTGTTTGTCGCTATCTGCGTCAGTAATTCTGTCATTATTTATATTGATGTCTTTAATCGCTTGATTGTAAATTTTAGTCATCAACGAGAACTCAGGGTCAGATACAATGCCATCATTGAGACTCTCCGATATCATCGAAGATAATTTTGAGTACGCTGCCGTCGCTGTGTTTTATTTATCTTTATATTCGGTTAATTTTGCGCTGGTACATGATGATATTTTTTTTTGTTATTATACCGAACACACCAGATAGCGCAGTAGTCACATAAAAAACAATAGCTATCGCTACTGGCGCTATCATCGTTAACGCGGATAATATTATTCCAGTACCAACAACAACAGCAGATACAGAGTAAACGGTAATATCAATTACGACTAACCTGCGCTGGTATTTTTTTATTTTTATTTGATAAATATCGATTATATTTTTCAGAGACTCCTGCCAAACACGAGCCTGATTGTATCTGTATTTTGACGCGCTCATTTTATAGTAATTAGGACGTTTTAAATATAAACTCCAACACGTATGAGTAAGTTGCTGCAAATAAAACATTATCAATTGGCTGTAATTCAAATACTCCTTCAGTATCTTTTTGTAATTCAACTGTTACCGGGTGAGGCGATTCAATTGATAATCCAGCTATAATTATTTTAAATTTCGTTGGACTAATTACTGATAATCTGTATATGCCAGCAACAGCTGGAGTATATTTTATTGTATTATCTGTTCTTGTCCACGTTACAGATGTAGATGATGTACCACACGAGTAATTTTTTAATTTCTGTGAGTTTTATACTAACTACAGGTGGTTTTCCAAAAAATTCAATAGTTACTTTGTTTAGTTCTAAAGTATTTCTTCTAAAGGTTGTAAAAGCTGAGAGTGTATTTAGGTGTTGATCATATTCTTCACGTAAAATACCTAATTTTAAATTTACATCATCGACGTATTTTTTGTTGCAGCACCCTCACCTGCTGTTGGATCTCCTAGTGAAGATATGTTATTTTTACCCATGTTGAGTTCTCCTAACATCGTATCGCCGGTGATTTTTACACGATTATCGAATTTTACATTAATCTCGCGAGTATTCTCATTAACCTTTTTCATGGAGTCATCAATTTTTTTATATCTTCCTTAGCAACATTAAAAACACCTACGTGAGTATTGTATTCGTCTTGTTTGATTATATCGCCTATCTTAACGTTGCTGGTCTTTAATTTTCCATGCTGATCCTGAAAAAGAACAACCTCGTCAGGATCTGTTCCTGCTATCGATAAAAGATTATTTATATAATATTTTGTCACATATTTAGATAAATCAACATCAACATATTTTTTTCTCATGCGCGATATCAGAGATCTGCCGTAAATATCAACCATTATTTATAATCTGATGGATCTAATTTACCTGATGTGTACTCGTCGACTGTTTTATGGTATGGTTTATCAGATTTAGATATCGCATCGAGTATATTAATCGCCTCATCACCGCAGATCGGAGGATCAGTTAGTTTTTGTGTTGGTAACGTAGAATACCACGTTGGTATATTTAATTGAGATACATAATTAAGAAATTCACGAGGCGGAGCTAATCCATATGAGTCCGCGTATATAATTTCACGTGGATTTATCGCGTAAGCAACCCAGTGAGTACCTGGTCCGGTGTTTTTATCGAGATTTATAATTCCCGTTTCGTTTTTATTTGGACGAGCTGGTAATTGATCTCGCATAAATATACCGCTGAAGAATTTTATTTTTTTGTGTTTTAGCGGCGTTAATTAGATCTAAATTTGACATCGGTGTTACCATGGAGGTCTTGCTAATCGGAGACCTCCTCCGTACGGGTATCTTCTTAGATAGAGTCCTCGACCTTTTTTTGCCGTATCTTCCACCGATTATTTTCTTGACGGCTAATCCTCCTAGTGATCCAGCAGCGCCTAACGCAGCGGCCTTCGCCAGAGCTGGTGCTGCCGCGGCTGCTATCGCGAGTAGTGTTGGTATCGCAGCTAGCAGCGGGAAAATTCCGCCTGTTTTAACCATATCTTTAATGGAACCAGCAGATAAATTAACCTGAATTCCTGTGTTACCTGATTTAGCTTTACTGATACGTGCTAGCTGCGTTTTAGTTAAAGATAATTTATCTGGACCGCCCTGAATTTGATTATTCTTCAGTGTTAATTTTATCCCGCAGGTTTTTGTTGTATTCGATTGTAATTTTTGTATCTGACCCGGAGTCAGAGTAACGCTAACGTGCTCGTACATTTTATAAATAAACTGATTGATTTAAATTACATTTTTTCCACGGGAGCGTCAGCTATTCTCATGCGACCACCAACACCCTCAAGAATCATGGTTCTGTCGCTGAGTATAACGGCGAATGCGATAAATTCATTATGATGTGGATTGTCTATTCTCGTCTTAAAATAGATATCAACAACGGATTGTTTTATCAAATCTAAATGCTCCAGTGAAAAATAATAGATAGGATAAAAATTTCTGAAATCCAACTGAGATATCTGCAGGCCGCTATCTGCATTTTGATCTCGTCCCATAAAACTCCATAACTGATGATACACACGAGCTAATGAATTATTAGCGTAATCCATTGAAATTTCTTCGGATGGTTCTTGTCGTCCGTTTATTCTCAGTGAGATCTCGCTGGCGCCAAATTTATCAAATACTATGTGATTTCGAGTCTGATTATTAGCTGCTCTTCTTTCTGCCTGCTGGATAGCTATAAAAATATGCCTCGGCGCAGATACACCCTGCTGAGATGCTATATTCCAGGTAAAATAATTACCGGTCGTCGAGGAGATACTATCTGTGATAGTCGTTAACCATGATACAACAACGCTACCACCCTGATTTATAAAAAGTTAATAGTTTTTGTTCCTCAGTAATTAGTGACGGAGTCATCATTGGCATCCACAGAGATAATTTAGATAATACAACCTTCGCGTCTTGCACACCAGCAGTATCTTCTCTCCAAATAGCATCGTTACTATTAGCTTTTCGATAAAAATCTATCGTGTGTCTGGCTCCAAAGATAACTTTTCTAAACCATCTACAAAATCCAAAAATATGAGATAATGGAATAGCACAAGAAAACTTTCTGCGGAGTCCCTCTAGCATAGCTTTGCGTGTGGTGTATCCGAGGTTATAATTTTCATTAGTATTATGAATATTTGCAAAATCACCAGCTGGTCGGTCTACTGTTCCAGCCACGGCGGCAACCGTAGCATTCTCACGATTCAGTTGTATCTTAGTAAACTGTCTGTCGTCAGCGCGATCAGAATTATCCTTAGCAAACACCATGCTGGGACCAGCCGATCTGATAAAATCATCAGAGTATCTTGCTAGGCCGATAATCGTTGTGGCAATATCTAAATTGTTATTAATAGACTCAATTTCTTTTCCATCTATCATGTAGATTGTACTATTAAACAGCGCCATGATACCGTTATTAACAAATCCAACTCTGATACCCTCGCCAAAGGCAGTATTATTATCAGCTCTAAGAATTTCACCAGTAACCTCAATAAAAGCCTCACAGGGAAAAAAGTATCTTGTCGTATCATGTACTTATAACTAAATTCGTCCAACTGCATCATGTGTTTTAGCATCATATGAGTAATCATATGAGTAAAATTGATAATCCTGAACATATATATCTCTACCTACTGCTTCACCCATATTAAAACGAATATTAGCCCCGAATGCGCTGGCATTGATTATATCTTGCTGAGGTTGTGCCAGTAGCGGTTGTGTTAGCTCAGGTAGCGACTGTATTAGTCCTTCCTGCTGTGCCAACTCTGCTAGGTTTTGATTAGCTGCGTCATTCACTACCTTACTAATCTCGGCGGGCATCTCAGCAGTACTCTGTAATTTTACAGCGGGATTTTTCGCTGTACTAATCTTAATATTCTTTTTTTGACGGTATCAAAAGCTTTACTGTCAGCAGAACCAACAACATTAACAGCTTTATCGCGAATAACACCTATGGCTTTCATTGATAACTGCTTAGCAATAGGACCAACCTTAGGAGCTATCCTGGTGAAGAGATCACCTAATCCTGACCCGTATTTGTATTTACATACGGGTAACCGCGAGTTTACAACACGAATTTGTACTTGTCGCTGATTATATGTATGGGTAATCATTTCATTTATTATCTGATTTGTTTAATCGCTGTAGTCGTCAGCTAGTTCATCTATGAAATCACGGTAGATATTTATATCAATAATACCACCCTGGAATAATCTTCTACAGATATCAGTCGCCTCGTTGATTATCTCGTGTGAATTGTTTCCAGCTAGTTTCCCTCCAATTAAAACCTCCAATCGAGACACGTCATTGACAACGCTATCAGGACAAATAGTATTATAACCACTACCTATGTAGCAGCAAAATACAATGTATTATTCCAATTAATAGGTTTCACTTTATCAAGATGTTCTTGTTTTACAAAATTTTCTCTGTCATCATAGCCGAATGCAGCTATATTAATTAATTTTTCTCTGTCTTTAAAAGTATCAAGAGCTTCTTTTGTAAAATATATATGATGGTGATCTTTTAGGTTGAGGTTTTTTTTGTTATATCTGCACAGGTGAGGGTTGAGGTTTGTTTTTGTTGTATCTGCACAGGTGAAGGTTGTTGTTGCAGCGATTCAAGATATCTATTTATAGCATCATTATATTCAATAAATCTTGAATCATTAGACATAGCTTTGTTAGTCTGATAATATATGTTATATATCCATCTATACCATTTCTCATGATCTACTGGTTTATCAGCGTATTGAGGTTTCAAGATTTTTTTCGCTGATTTGCATTATATGATTGCACAGCAATCGCAGCAAGTATATCAATTTTTTGCCGACCTTATTTCGGCAACACTCTCTTCGGTAAATTTATCAATAGCAGCAACCCTGGTAACTAATTGTCCTGCATCGTCATCATGTTTATCATCAGCTGCAGCTTCGGCTACAGGTGCAGGTTGTGGTCGAGTTTGCTCCTCAGTTTTTTTTCAATATAGGGAGAACACCACGTTGTTGATCTTCAATATCTTTTGTATCACCCAAAATAATTTTTTCGGTGGTCTCGGTAATTGGTTTAAATAATAATTCGGTTGACTCAATAAATACCTGTTTTGCATCTTCAACGGCACGCATGTTTCTTTCAACTGATTCTCGCAGAGGTATATATCTTTTTAAAATTTCTTGTCTTTCTCGAGCTATTCTTATGCGGTGAGCTTCTCCAACATCCATGTTTTATTAAATCAATATTAATTTTAATTATATAATTTTCTGATATAACTTTCTGACTGTAATCTTCTGCGTAATCTTCTAATTACAACTCTACTCAAATGAAGACAGCAGCAGGGAGGACACCTACCCAAAGTCGGTCGTATATATAGAATCAAACAAAATTAAAATTCACGTAGAGTACTTTTTTTTTCAGCTAAATCTTCAAACTAAGGTTTCATTAATGGAACGGGGTTCAATAACGAGTAAGCTTCCCCAGGAAGCCTTTATTCGGTAAATAGAGCGCTTCTACGAGAGAGTTTTCTGTGGAAGATTTATTTTTTGTCGGGAACCCTAGGTCTGTTTGCCCTCCCTGCTGCTGTTATTTTGTTTCGACCTTGTTACTGATCCATATAATTATTTCTATATTACATAGATGAACCGGGTCGTATGCGGTACACCCGCCTCAACCCTTCTGACACGATCAGCAAACGTTCACGGATTCCACTTGATATATATGCGACAGGTTTTTTTTTTATAAGGCAACTGACGTTTGAATGCTTTTATATTCATTAGTGAATTGGGTGAACTGATCGTTAAATTTGCAAAGCCTCATGCTGGCGACCATTGCATTTGCAAAGAAATCATCGATAACTTTATCGAGGTACAGAAAGTTTTTGCGAAGATTTGTAAATATATTTACATGAATGTCATACTCAGCTCGCAATGTGGTTCATTTATCACTAACTGTAGTGTCGCTGTCATCCACGTGTATCTTCGTTGCGGCATCTTCGTCGGATGCTGGTTCTCTCCAGTGAATGATTTTATTGTTATTCATGTTAAGTTTGCCGGTCATTGTATCACCGATAGATAACAAACAACCAGCAACGTATTTACTGACCTAACTGCGGGTCTCATTCTGATCGTCGTGATTGATATGCTCGACTCTCAGATTCTTCCGCCATCAGTGAATAATGCGATATTATTAGTGACCTCACCGAAAACTCGTCTGATAATATGACTCCACCAAATAGTTGTCGTTTTAATCCGTGCATGCTGATCTGAAAAACAACTTCATTCTTGTCAACCCCATCTAGGTACATCATATCCGCGACCTTATCTTTGGTTGCATACGCTGATAAATCAACATCACTGGGTTTCTTATCACTAGCATTCGCGCAAGATCTTCCGTAAATATTTATAAACTAAAGGCTCTTTAAAACGACGACTAGGATACCGTTCACTAGTCAACACGTGCATGACTGTATGCGGTGGTGGGCCACCAATGATCCATGACCTTGATATAACATCTATAATTGCTAGCAATTCATGACCACATATAGATAGATATATTAATGTCTGTGTTGGCAATTTTGAATAACAGACTGAAATGCTAGTAGATCCACTGATATATTTGAGAAAATCTTTTGGAGGCGCTAGTCCATGTGAATTAAAATAAATAACACTACACCAGTCCCTCCATAACTCGCGCCCTGAAAAATCGTGAACCCGATTATAGCATGGGGACAGGCGTGGATCCCATCTGTTAAACCAGAAAATACCCACACAATTGACCCCGTAATTAACAACATGTAAGGAAACTTCAATCAATAAAAATATCAATCATGCCGAGTAGAGGCAGTACTTTACAATATAAAAGCAAATTTAAAAAATTATGTTATCAATTGACATGTGTGTTATAGTTCTCTCTTTTAGTTCCCTTTAAGTGTAATCGTCATAAATGAAATGTGTCCTCATGTAATTAAAATGTGTCAATCTAAAGTAACAGCTATATCCGCAAGCATTTTTCTGAGAAGTTAATTAAGTGCTGACTGTGTTTTGATAACTGACATCCGGAAAATGAGGATTCAGTCAATAAACAGCCTAGTTCTCTAACGTTATTCCCTAACGGTTTATCTCGAGGTCAAAGCGATTTTTTAAAATCAATTTATGGAGGTTCCTTGGTATCTCGCGCCTCACTTATAGTGTGGTCTATGTTTGTGGACCCCGTTGTGCGTGACTTAACGAGGGAGAGGTGTAACTGGATCAACAGCATATGCAACCCGGACCGGAATGACCATCAAGATTAATGATATCATTTTCAATACGATTCGGTTGTTTTGGTAATTGACGAGCAGCATCAAACAAATCAAAATCAGACACTGGAACTCTTTGTGTTCTAAACTTGTTTAGTGAAACATTCATCTTAGTCTCAGTCCATGACCGTACCATGAGGCTGGAGTCCTTGGTAATCGTAGAACTGAGCTCCAAGCAGCTCATTCCCACTTATGTTTTTGTGGTCAGATCATTTCCTGTCCCTTTCTTCAGTGCCATCCTGGTAGCATTTACAACAGCACCAAGGGCAGCTGCTTTTGCAACAGCTGTGCCTGCAGTGGCTATCAGAGCTGTTTAGCTGCCAGAAGTGGAAACATAACTGTTTTTCTAGGTCTTTAATGGCAGTCAAGTCGCATGCCAGTATGTGATCGTTTGTCTTCACTGTAGTGTTTGAGTTGAGGCTGAGTCGTTGTTAATCTATTAGAGCCTTACAACGCCACTAGCGATATTGTTGATCAATTTTTTTCCGATGCCAATTTAGCTTTTTAATCTGACATGGGGACAGTGTAACATTCACGTGATGATATGACATTATAATATCATGGACAATTTAAATACTCATTACATTATATTACAGAGCAATATACCATTAGTGATCCATGCTACATGTTTTTCACCAGTGCATCAAAGACTCATTCGGCAACCAACGCCTTCGAGTAACATTGTTCTGCCTGATAATATAACAGCGATTGCTCTAACCTCAGCAACAAGACTTGGTCATGTCATACAAGCTTGGAAATGGAGATCGGCGACAGACTGTCTGAACAAATCCCAGTGCTCCAGTGAGAAAAGGTAAATCAGATATAGCGTGTAGTCCCAGTGAGAACTGTGCAAATCAGAATTAACGTTTTGATCATGACCATGGATTTCATCAATTTTAAAATAGAGTATAATTTCTTCGAATGGTTTTCGATGTCCATTTATCCTCAAAGAAACCTCACTAAACACGAACATGTCAAACACCATAGTGATTTGTGTCTGTGAATCTACTTTCTCAATATCCTAAAACACAATGAATATCCCAGTTAAAGCGATGACAGCGTTGACTTGCCGCCACTGTCCATGAGAGCAGCCATTGCACTTCAGTCATTCATGGCGTCATTACTGTCATCCACAAAGAAAGCTGTGTTAGCATTACTTTGCCAACATTATTGGTATCGGGGCGCTGGAATGCATCATTGTCGGTGGATTTTCTCACAAACACTGCACTGTGTTTAGCACCAAAAGATAACTTTACTCGCGTTACGGAAAAATCCAAATATATGTGATATTGGAATCAAACATGACAATTATTCATCATTGTTTAACATTAATTGACGTGTTGTAAGTTGAAATCTTCATTCCTCGATGCGACCTCAGCTATAGTGGTGTTCATTCTCAAGTTACGATTCTCGGGGTGATCAATGGTATCCTTCGCGATAATTGATGGACCAGCGAACCATGAATAATCATCGCTGTATCGAGCTAACCCGATACACGTCGTAGTTGTATGTAGCTATGATATTGTTTACCAAGCCGACTAGATCTAAACATCTTTATGGAGTATCATCTGTTTTCACAAGGTTTCCTTCGATCTCATTGAAAGCCTCATCGGGCAAGAAATATATGCTTGTATCCTGTACTTGTTTCTCAATTCGTCCAGGCACGTTAGGTACGCGTGCATCGTAAGAACAGTATAGATAATCATGCGCCTATTCATCCATGAGTACTGGTGTGTCCATGTCAAATGCTGTATCAGATATGCGCTTGCACATCTGATTTATATTCGCTGTTATTTTAAATGATGTTGATATTTCACCACTGAATTAAGACCACTTCCTGCTATCTGACTTGCTGTTATATATTTTATCTCTCGGAGGCAGCTTGTTTTGTCAGTGATAACACACCAGCTAATTCTTTCGACCGCTCATTGCCAGCTTGATTTGTTAGTGTAACATTCCGCGTAATAATTGTGCAAGTAGTCGGATTGCTGATAATGCTTTGTCAGCGGTATCACCAATTGTGCCAAGCGCCTTGTCAAAATGTCAATGGCTTTCATTCCAAGTTGTTTTACAATCATAACTGCTTTTGAGGCCACAGTTCTGAATAGAACTGGAATAACATCCAAAATACCCATCTCGGTAGGTAACTTTATACACTGGTACTCGTGAATTTATCACCCAGATGTGTTAAGGTCCACGTTAAGCGGTGTGTGCAGTCATTAGTATTGGGTTATCGCTAATCTTATTAATCAGTCACTGAAGTAGTAGTCAACAAATTCATTGATGAATAAACTTATCCATGACACCACCTGTGAACAGTTGCAGACCAATCTCAGCTGCTACATTGATGATTTCTGTATAATTATTGCCAGTCTGTCGCCCTCCAATCAGCAACTCAAGTCGATCAACGGCAGCAAGTGACATTACTCGGGTTGAGTCAAGTAAGACCGCCTTTTCGGGTAGTAAGGCCCGTTCGGGGGATGTCGGAGTCTTCATCGCTCATGGGCCCTGTCCTCCAGAGCAGTTGCACCCGTGGCTGACATTTTGGGGTTGGGGTGAGGGACCTTTCTTCGCTGCCCACTGCAATTTATCTTTCTCTCAAACATTTAAGCTTTGTTTCTTCACGCTGCCGTTTTCCAGGTTCTCTTAATGCAGTAATATACTCGTAATGTAGTAATTTACTCGTAATGCAGTAATATACTCATTGAACTCCTTGTTAAATGAATCAAATCTACTTGAGTCTTGAGTCTTCAGGCCGGCCATTCATTTGAAGATTATTGGCGATTCGAAATACAGCATTTCTTCAACCGTTGTGTCTCATAGTGCGAACATACATGGGGTTTTACAAAATGAGATCATTGCACTAAACCGCAGCACTATGCCTGTTATGAGAGCAGCAATACATTCCTGGGTAAATTAATATAGTATCAACTCCAGCCGGTTTGGATGATGATGGCTGATATAGTGGTAGTAGTTCCAGTGTGGGGTGGGGTCGGGAGACTTTCTGCAGTAACATGACCAGGATCCACATCAGAATCACTCTTACTCACATCGTCGATATCGGGCAGTCCAAATTATGGTCGCCCTTGTGGCATTATATCCCGTCATAATGGTTACTAACAACTTACTTAACTTTTTCTTTAATCGTGTGAATTTAAGATCACCACCTTTTCTCCTGATTTTTGATATACCATAGAGCATTCAAAACACAAAGGAGTCCATATTGATCCTGGAATATAGGCAGATCTTGGATCCAGCAGGTTTTTGCGAGCTTGATATCCTGCCGCAGCAACTCCTATAGTATTGTTAAACATTATTCGGCAAATCAAGTTTTTTTTTTTAGGTTGCTCAGATGGTTTACCTGGCTGAAAAAGACCAGGAAGACTAGCACAAATGCCTCATGAGTTTTCTGCTACAACCTTCTTAGTTGGCTTCCTGACACACGTGTAATTTCTGCTTGACAAAATCACGGACAGGGAGATATTTCTCAATCGCCTCCAGTTGTTGCCGTGCTAATTTAGCTGTACGAAATTCCATGGTTAACACAGAATCGCTCATTATTATTTTTACAACGACGATTTAATTCCAAATTTATCACCGGCGGCAGCTTCTGATCTTAGCTCAGCACCCGGCTGTAAACATCCGGCTGTAAATAGCGGCTCCGACAATCAACGATGATGTACCACCAGTAGTTCCGCCATCATCTAGAGCAGCAGGTAGGAAAAGCGCGCAGGTCTAGCAACCTCTGGACATGTTAGAAGCCTAGAGTTATCATTCTAGGCCATGTATGTTCATTTTTACCTTGTTCTCTAAATGGGTTTTCTAATTCATAGACCTAATGGCTTGTCCAGTCTCCCTGTTGTTTTTTTCTGACATTACTGGTACTGTCAGGAAAAAAGCAGAGATCTATTTCTTGATGTAAATGTACCTGAGGCTGGGAAATGAAAGTTCCAAAAAATGTAATTGTCACATATAAATCCATGACAAAATTTTATATTTCAAAGGCTGGGAATCAGCCACGCATTTGGTTCGATTCAACCGGTATTGCGGGGCTAACGGAACCGTAATTAACAGCATTTACCGAAAACCACCAGAAACCTACCGCAAACCACCTTTATAAATATATTTTGATGTATATCTATATTTTTGTAACTCCTGGTACACGATATGTTAATTTATATTCATGTCTGTAAATAATACAGAATATCTGTAGTTAAATTTTACCTACGTGTCTTGAGTATCGTAATAGTTTAGTATTATACAGGATCTAGAAGTTTTTGTATGTGCTGACATTTCTTAATAATAATCTTAATAACACTGAAATGATGCTAATGGCTTAACCTCTCAGTGCCTGATGGGGTTTTGAAATTTCCAGAATAATTATGTAGCTTCCCATTGGTTGGTGTAATGTAGGTTACATGAAGAGGCAAATGTTATGCAAAATGAGCACACTATTCTGACAGGTAGGATCTATTGCAAAATACAGTCACAATTAAAAGACAGTGTATATACAAAGATAGAATTGAGCAATCAGTTTCTTTACGATGTGCAATCATTAATACTTCTTGTGTTCCTGTTGTAAATCTGCAGACGTGTTTTATGGTTGCATTTAGATATTATTCGAGAAGAAAAACAATTGTTTTGACTGCTCAGTGGAAATAAAAAAAATTGTTAATTATTTGAACTATAATATTATCTGGAACTGTTATAGCTTGATTGAAGGAATTTTCGACAAATCCATCTTGACAATGTCATAGTTCTCGGATGACCAGTATATTTCCCGTTTTAGATGGAACTTTTCAGTCATGTAGGACGTTCACAGACCTTTATAAGGAGTACTTAGTTTGGATTCACTTGATAATACTCTAAGCTCCTCTCACATTTTCGTTTATAACTTTGATTAAATTGTTAAATTTTGCTAAACCAGTTGAGTTTGCTTTTTATATTATTTGTTTGTGACTATATAGGCCTAACAATATTGGCTCAATTTTATCTCATAAAATTTGTCTGAAGGGGTTAAAACATATATACAATATAGTATTGAATGTTACTCAAATGCACTTAAGTAAATTTGAAAATGTCAAATGAAACTGAATATGTACATATTTTTTGCACCAGTTTCCATTGTCAGTATAAAACATGTATCATCGGGTAGTAGTTTATTCATAACAGTTAGATGGTGGTTTATTTCAACTATATGTAAATCGGTCCATACATGGCATCAAATCCTACAACCATTGATAAAATATCAGATAGACTCCCCCACTCAAACCTAGCAAAGTTTATAACGAATTAAAACATGAGAACTCTTTAAATTAACCATAGAACGTCCAACAAGAACCAAAACGCGTAAAGAAGAATGTAAACGAAAATAACAAAACCAAAACACTTATTCAGAAAATGTTTCTACTAAGCTGGTAGGGATAATTGGTATGTGTGGGAAACATCCGTTTGTAAACTGAATAATACGAGAGAGAAACAGTGCCATCCATCATATTATATGTAGACAACCATATAAAAAGTGGGCAAACAATAACAATTGGACAGATTTTTCATTTGGAAAGACTTTATATCACACGAATAGTATACACAAACCAAAGTATCATAAGCAAAGATACCAGTGAACATGCCATTTTATTTTGGCCGCAAACTTTTGCACAAAAACACAAGTTATGAGACATACAGAACATTAAAATCCCACATTGAATTCAAACTTGAGAACATGAGAAGTGTCAAAACAAGACAGCACAAGCACTTGTTATATGGTGCAGATTAAAGAACTCGCCATGTGGAGACATCCGTCCCGATTGTGTCTCATGTGCAATGTAGAAAGCACATGAAGAAAAACATTAAATCGCAACTGCAAAAGAAAATCTGGTGTGACTGGGAATCCGAAGAGAACAGTCATGGATACAATATTTGGTAACAATAGGTTGGTTAATTTGTACAGCTCCGTCGTCTTGAGTGGAGGTCATTAGAGATGAAGCAACTTTTTCGTGACCACCGTCTCTTCATTAAGTAGTATGATGGTATGTAAAAGCAAAAATGCGTTGCCATGTAACTGAACCATGCAGAAAAAATATCCAGTTCGTTGGTTTTAGATATGCACTGCACAATGAAAGCAATTATCATTTTCACAGTGATTATGCTGCATACTGTGTCAACAGCGTAGTAATGCGTTTCAAAACCGAGAAGAAAAGCAAAGATAGTGCTTCAGAATTTGAAAAATAAAATGCAAGACATTGCAGAAACAGTTACAACCAATGGAAGATTCCCAGTTTCAAACTGAGCTAAGAATATTACTCGAAAGCCAAGCCAATAGAAAGATCTAGAAATGAAAAAGCAACAGCAATTTAAACGAATTGACAGGAGATTGGCTTTGACTACTAAATTTAATGTATCTCTCTTCTGTTATCTGTGCCACAATTTGATTTTCTTGCTTATTGCAATGCTGAACATTAATATTCTAAAGGGAAGTGCTACTGCCATATGTACTTAAAAGATGTTTTAACTCCTCAACATATGGTCAGTCACTATAGTTTTAAATCCTCCTTAAGTCATTCATAATTCATTTATTATAATTGACCACATATTTAGTTTATAAGTTTATAAGAAAGGTAGCATATTTGTTTGCGTTTTGTGTGAGGATCTTCCTTGCCAGTAAACAGTGAGTTAACTATGTGTGTATGTATGTGTTGTAAAGTGTTTTTTAATCTTATTTAAAGAATATTTGTGAAAAATATGTATTGGTGAAAATGTTTTCTCTGGTTCTTACATCAACTAAAAATAATATACAGTTTCCGGACAGATGATCTGAAATGGTTGAATGATATGGTAGATACAGGTATTTAGTTCCCTTTAAACATTTTTGCAGCGCCATACAACTAAACAAGAACGCAAAACTGGAAATATGTTAATTAAACAGATTTCAGAATCAAAATTGCTTCTTACTGGTCTTTTCATACAGTGTAATTTGTAGAAGTCTGCAAAATGACGAATTGTAATCAATATCACGGTCCCAAACGCATTATATAGAATTATTTTGTCCGCATGATTAAAATTTCATTACTAAATATCAAGGGGAGGGGCAACGCTTTACATCTGTTAAAGAGCAGAAAATAATATATCTAGTGAAATGCTGTCTAAATAACCTCTCCTTTCTTGACATGCCACCAATATATGCAATTTCAATGGAAAATTGTAGAAAATAATAATAAAAACAATTATGCAAGAAGAAATGCACATCAAGTTACTAAATAATACTAATATGTGTACCCCTACTTCATGGACATTCCTGCTACCACATCGTAGCCACAAAAATGCATTGAAACATAGTAAAACACACGCAAATATACTCAAATATATTAGTCAAATAAAGTTAGTTATTCCAGTTATCTAATGAATGTTATCGATATTTTAGCGATTATGAAAACAAACAATGCACATACTGTAACAATACCTTCCAGCTTCAAGTCGGACTCGATGTAAAATGAAGTCTCATTTCAAAATTTGTTCAAATATTGTATGATAAGTTTCACATTGTTTCACTTATACATAAGCATTATATGGTATTTTAAAGGTAGTTTGCAGTTGGCATGCGGTGGTTTGCGGTAAATACATGGACCCCTGTAATTAGAGCAAAATCGATCTGACAATATACAAGAATAACCCAGAACAAACTGAAAATTCCGAAACCAAATGATAATACCGGAACGAAAATAGATAAATAGTCGAAAACCTAAAATTTGTTTGGCGAGGTGTTTTATCATTTATTTGAAACATGTATAAATGTAAAATAAAACTGATCACAGGGCCATAAAATTAAAAAAAAATCATTTATTCAGGGACAATATAACTGTATAAACTGATGTCTTCATTGAGCAACTGGATGTATTATCCCTATAACAATTCCAAGCAAGAAGCCCTTTTTAGACACACCAATCCCTCGATACGTTGCGCCCTGATAACTCACGAACCCGCTTATAACTCGGGGTCAAGCGTGGATCCAATTTTTTTAATACCAGAAAATGCCAAAAATATTATTCCCTATTTCTTGAACTTGAAGACAATCGCGATCAATATTGGTAACTGGAACGTTAATATATCGCCTGTTTTATGATCGAAAAAGGTATATAGGACATGAAAAGTTTAATCAACATTTTTAAACTATCAACTTTTAATAAGAAGTCACATAATTGGTTATATTTTCTTTCCAAAAGACGTTCGTAGTACACCGTAATTAAAGATATTCAAGGACATTTCTATAAATGAAAATGTTATTTACGCCAAGTGTAGGCAGTACATTAATATTTAAATACCAATTAAGCAATTTTTCTTAAGTGCAATTTGTGTTTCTCTTCATCTGTTAGTTCCTCTTAAGCGTACTCATTATAAATACAATATATATTTAAACATTAAATGCGTCAGTCTACCATAACAACTATGTCAGCAAGCGTTTCGCTGACAACCTAATTAAGTGCAGAACGTGTTTTGATAACTGACTTGCGGAAGTATTGTATTGTCGTTGCACTGAATTAAAAGCTGACCTACTTTGTATTATCAAATTAATTATATCTTATGAATCAAATAAAGGAGGTGGAATAAAGAGGATTTTGTCAATGTTTAGCTGTCCCTAGGTAACTCGTGCCCTCGTTTATATTGATGTCTATGTTTGTGGACCCCATTGTGCATGAGTTATATTTTTTTAAATCTAAAGGGGTGTGTCCGTGAGTCCGAGTCTCTATCTCTCTCTCTCTCATATGAAGAACAAACTAAATGCCAGAAAGGGAGAAATTGAAACATATCAAATTACAATTCAGTCCATATTCACAAAACTCCACAGCTAGATTGCACACACATACATACATACATACATACATACATACATACATACACACACATACACACACACGCACATACATACATACATACATACATACATACATACATACATACATTCATCCATAAATACATCCAAACATACAGGCACACACGCACGCACGCACGCACGCACGCACGCACACACACACACACACACACACACATACATGCATACATACATACATACATACAGGCATTTCTCGGAGCTCTAAAAAGTGTGTTTCTTTGTTTATTTTTTTTATCTCTGAGGTTGAATAATTGTTTTAGTAATTTGTGCATAAAACGATAATACAAATGTAGGAAAATTGTATAGGGACGATTATTATATACACCTGGACCTTTTTTCATAGAACTTAAATATAATCAAAATATCAAGTAACTCGGATTCCCCAAAGTTATGTTGCTAGAGCCTTTACTATTACTTTTATGTCAGCGATAAAGTAGACGACTTCAACTCACAAGCAGTACTATTTGCTGATGACACTTCTTAATTATGTTGCAATTTCTTCTACAGACACGTCACAAGTACGAAGGACTAAAAACAATGATCTTGACAAAATTTACTGCATGGACAAACAAGATTATTTCCTCCTTCAACACTTCAAACACGGACATTAATCGCAAACAGGCAAACCGACTTGTCGTATCCGAATTTCTATTTTGACAAAATGCATGTGCTTCCTAGTCTGAGTCTGAGTCATATATACTTTGGACTACCATTACCCACTGATGCTAAACGAACTTATAATATTTTTTTCATTATTCATAATACATGTAAATATATATATTGACTACAAATTTCTTTCGCAGTAAGCTTTGGTGAATTTATATACTGAAGATACGGAAAGTTTGGAGAAAACAAAATTTTAAAAATGATTGCGCACGATTCAGAGTAGTTACATATTCCATAGTGATTTATGTTACTAGTGTAAACTAAGAATGTAGCTAATAGCACATAGTACACATATAGTTGTATGATATATGCTTTCAAGCACATCACATCGTAACCTATTGTGGAAAGAGTTTGTGATATCGGATAGTTGCAGAAATGGAGTTAGTACACAAAGACAATTTTTTGGAACATATTTCAAACTGTATTTGTTATATATATATATATATATATATATATATATATATATATATATATAGAGAGAGAGAGAGAGAGAGAGAGAGAGAGAGAGAGAGAGAGGGGGGGAGGGAGAGAGAGAGAGAGAGAGAGAGAGAGAGCGATAGATAGATAGATTATACAAATAAGGCAAGTGCTCTGACATAAACTACTATTAAATATTATGAACAACAGAAATAATAACATCTCATGATACCCAGTGATACTGAAAGTCCGTGGTCTCATCATGCCGACGCATGAACAAAGCATATATATATATATATATATATATATATATATATATATATATATATATATATATATATATAATAATAATAATAATAATAATAATAATAATTGTCACTCTCCCGTACTGCATATCCCAAACAACAATTTACTAGTTTATACCTGTTTATATACAAAACATCACATAACCTACCATACAATTATATAAGTCTTATTAATATGAAATTTAAACCTTATCAAAAACATGAAGAAGGAATGCGGGCATAATAAATATGGAAATGGTTTAACATGCTGATTTTGCATGTATCTTTGTATTTAGATCATTCAAATAATTGTCCGCGCATAAATCTTCATAGATTCACTTACACTGTACGGATATTGAAATTGCTGATTTTCACGAAGTTCATACATCCCGGCATATTTAATAAATCATTACTAATACCATATTTATTAGTAATAGGTTAAGCATTAAACTTATGTTAAAGTTTTATTAGACACTATTAATTGTAAACTTTATTTTCTTTCGAAAATGTCGCATATTTCACAATTTCCATCTAGGGTATATACCCTATTGCGTGTCGGTGTTTTGATTGCCTTGCGGCTTTTCGGTGCGTTCTGGCGTTTTGGTGCGTTTCAGTGTTTTTATGCACCGGTTTTAATCAACGGTCCCCACGTAACAGGTCAAGTTGCTGGTTTCACATTTAACACGAGGATGTATGTTGTTAAATTAAGGCCCTGCTTTATATTGACATGGAGCAAGTTCATGTCGTAAGTGGATGATAATAACTTACCAAGAAAAGTGGCGAGAATTGCACAGACATTTTATGCATGAGGAAACCTATGATGTCACACTCCCAAAACACAGTTAATTGGGAGTGTGTCATCATTGCTTTCTCCATGAATCAAGTGCCTGTGGAGAATTGATGTCCAGCCAGTACGTCATAATTTCAGTCAAATCTAGGGGTCAGATCGAGTACAAAAAACAAACATTGGGTTTCAAAAAAAATGCTGGATAAATGATAGTAAAGGGAAACATTTCTTATACTTACCTTAGTACGTTTTCCCCGACATCAGTTATTCAGTACTGATTGTGCCCACGTGTACTGGTGACTGTCGAAGCCTAAAAACATAGCTAAACATGTATACTTCCGGAATTCTCTCCGCTATATCTTCGAGAGAAAAAAAGCATCGAATGTATGCAGTAGTTTAAAGTAGTCTATATAGTTAACTCAGCGCTTCGTTTAACTCAATTACATTCAAATATGCATATTAAATGTATCTTTTGGTGTATATTTATATATGTAGACCAGTTTAGTCGTTAACTGATGAATTCAACCAATGCAAGCATCCACTATCTCTATTATTAGACATAACTGTTCACGTGATTTGCATCCACTCTATTAATAACTACGAGGACTGGTGACGCTTGATATCCACAGATGGTATACACAACACTAAATTGGAAGGATACGATTTTATTCGTTAACCTTTACTTCTATTTCCATTCCTTTGTTTTGGAAATTTTTTTCTTGAAAATATAAAACGCATTAGTTTATAATAATTAGAATTCAATTTCATCGATATCTTTAATTTGCTTGATAACTATTTACATTTTACACATGTTGTATTGAGTATTGATCTTTATTTTATTCAAATGATGTTCTAACATCATTAAATTAATATAAATAAAAACACAAAAAACAATACAAATTGGAATGAAGCATATGGTCTTAGTCTCGCGTACAGATCTAAGAAAATAAATTGACTTCACTATGTTTTGGACATTTGCACTTAATAGCATGTTTATATTATCAATTGGAATATTATGTATTTGTCTGGATCAATACATGAACTTTCATATATTGCTTCTGTAATAATTACTAAAGTGATATCAGTGTAACCTTAATTTATACTTGTGAGTATGTGCACTGAATGGTGAAATCACATATAATAATAATCACATATAAGTATTTTTAATAAGAGCCTAATTTCTAATTTGTTACTTGTTACACTGAATGCCGGAAGTTTTGCATTACTCACAGTTATGATTGGCAAATTCTGACTGACCTTGTGAATCAGGTACACATATGTAATTCGTTCGCTATTCGTTTTTTTTTAAATCTGGACAGCAATCAATGAGGTGTGTGCTTAATATGTGGCCCATTTGGTTCACAAGAATATCTTCAACCTTCTTCTGAATATTGTTCTGTTCTCGACTTTTCTCACCAACTTCACTTAAAATTCCTCGTCCCAAAAGAGCCCGAGTATCACGCTGACCATATGGAGAGTGCAAGGAGGATGCTAATAGTATTATATGTGAGGCATGTCAGATATGGTTTCACTACAGCTGTGAATATCTATCCAGTGAGACTTTCAAGTTTCTTGGTGAGACGAATGACCTTACCAGTGTCGGACCAGCACACTGCAGGAGATTGGACCATCACCGTCATATTACTTCTCATCTGGATTTCTGCAACAGGTACTGAGAACATGTTATTCCTGATAATACTGATACATTATCTTCAAAACTTATTGATGTTTTCTCTTCTAGAAATAACCAGTAATAACCAATAATTCGTTAATTTTCCATCATCCGTGTACTGTATATACTCGCATATCACCAGTGTAAATTGGACACCCTGCAAAGTGAAATTCTGTTGAAAAAAAAATTAAAGTGGATAATTACTAGTCCGATAAATTCAACGCCTCCAAATCTGTGCTGATGCTTATGGGCGATATGTGTATATTGCTTCCATTTTAAAACCAAAAGGCTATGGTTAAACATGTGCATTATTAATTGGCCCTGAATTGAGAGATAAATTCCGAATTTGGTTAATAACCAAGTCAGACAAAATCGTACAATTCCGTTTTATGTGATTTATGTTTTTCATCAATAATACGCATTTGTATTTTGCCACTTATGACATTATGTGTCTACTTGAGAACTAGCCATATATGACGATACTCTATCGGATACAGACATTGCAAAATATTAATATACATTTTAGCTACGATTTTGTCAGGTTTCGAATGCCTTTCTAACATTCAAGGAATTAAGAATTTGTATCCCACATACCAGTCATGCATTAGATTATATGTTGCAAATCTAATATTTTTCTTTTGGTAATCAATGCAGGAAACACAAATACCTACACCAATAGCACACGATTTTATTATCACGCCCTTCCTGCTGCCAAGATTAAAACTTGTCGACATATATAAATTTACTACATCCGATATGTTCAATATGTGTATTTGAGTGTATTTTAGTATATTTGAGGGAATTTGAATGTATTTGTGCAACATGAAGCATCCTCTCTTTCTTATTATTTTAATTAAACATGGGCGGTAATTACTCGTTTAGGCCACGAAGCAGGAGTTTATAATATAATAATTTGTTTGTCGGAAATTTCTCTGCAGAAAAGACAAAACGAAAATGTGGATCATCGCGATTATTTCTATGGTAGGATTAACTGTAAGATAAACCAAGGAAATATGAATGAAACAATAATCCTAGTATGGTTGTTTGACTGATCTCCTCTTTGTTACTCTTGGTCGATATGGGACAGTTTCGTCCATTACACCTTTAGTAATAACGCCAAATAAAAAAGTTTAATGGAGAAAGAGAGTTCAGGGTACCATACCAAAGAACCTTCTCATTCACTGAATAATTTCCCGTCACAAGGCAACTAAAAGAATCAATATGTGCCTTATGCATGAATACAGTTCACTAGTACTATAACAAAGTATCATACTTTTTATCACGCCTCAACTATCTCGCGTTTTTAATACTTACCTCTTTAATGGACATGCGTAAATACGAAAGCAAAGTCGGCTGCTCATTTTCAACCCAAGTTACCCATTTGATCTCCAGTGCTAGTCTAACTGTAAAAGGCAGTCACCATACAATCCAACCCATTTCCAAGCCTAACTCAAAAAAAATCTCAACCACATTACATATTTAGTTTCTGAGTGAATTTATAAAGGCTAGGCTTATGATAATTAGGTTCATGCCTTCTAACTTAAAACTTCGGGATACGAAACTATCAATCCATATATATGTGTGTGTGTATGTATGTATGTATGTATGTATGTATGCATGCATGCATGCATGTATGCATGTATGTATGTATATCTGTCTGTCTGTCTGTGTGTATGTATGTATGTATGCATGTATGTATGTATGTATGTATGTATGTATGTATGCATGTATGTATGTATGTATGTAGGTATGTATGTATGTAGGTATCTATGTAGGTATGTCCCTTTACTATCATTTATCCAGCATTTTTTTTGAAACCCAATGTTTGTTTTTTGTACTCGATCTGACCCCTAGATTTGACTGAAATTATGACGTACTGGCTGGACATCAATTCTCCACAGGCACTTGATTCATGGAGAAAGCAATGATGACACACTCCCAATTAACTGTGTTTTGGGAGTGTGACATCATAGGTTTCCTCATGCATAAAATGTCTGTGCAATTCTCGCCACTTTTCTTGGTAAGTTATTATCATCCACTTACGACATGAACTTGCTCCATGTCAATATAAAGCAGGGCCTTAATTTAACAACATACATCCTCGTGTTAAATGTGAAACCAGCAACTTGACCTGTTACGTGGGGACCGTTGATTAAAACCGGTGCATAAAAACACTGAAACGCACCAAAACGCCAGAACGCACCGAAGAGCCGCAAGGCAATCAAAACACCGACACGCAATAGGGTATATACCCTAGATGGAAATTGTGAAATATGCGACATTTTCGAAAGAAAATAAAGTTTACAATTAATAGTGTCTAATAAAACTTTAACATAAGTTTAATGCTTAACCTATTACTAATAAATATGGTATTAGTAATGATTTATTAAATATGCCGGGATGTATGAACTTCGTGAAAATCAGCAATTTCAATATCCGTACAGTGTAAGTGAATCTATGAAGATTTATGCGCGGACAATTATTTGAATGATCTAAATACAAAGATACATGCAAAATCAGCATGTTAAACCATTTCCATATTTATTATGCCCGCATTCCTTCTTCATGTTTTTGATAAGGTTTAAATTTCATATTAATAAGACTTATATAATTGTATGGTAGGTTATGTGATGTTTTGTATATAAACAGGTATAAACTAGTAAATTGTTGTTTGGGATATGCAGTACGGGAGAGTGACAATTATTATTATTATTATTATTATTATTATATATATATATATATATATATATATATATATATATATATATATATATATATATATATATATATATATATATATATATATATATATGCTTTGTTCATGCGTCGGCATGATGAGACCACGGACATTCAGTATCACTGGGTATCATGAGATGTTATTATTTCTGTTGTTCATAATATTTAATAGTATTTTATGTCAGAGCACTTGCCTTATTTGTATAATCTATCTATCTATCGCTCTCTCTCTCTCTCTCTCTCTCCCTCCCCCTCTCTCTCTCTCTCTCTCTCTCTCTCTCTCTCTCTCTCTCTCTCTATATATATATATATATATATATATATATATAACAAATACAGTTTGAAATATGTTCCAAAAAATTGTCTTTGTGTACTAACTCCATTTCTGCAACTATCCGATATCACAAACTCTTTCCACAATAGGTTACGATGTGATGTGCTTGAAAGCATATATCATACAACTATATGCGTACTATGTGCTATTAGCTACATTCTTAGTTTACACTAGTAACATAAATCACTATGGAATATGTAACTACTCTGAATCGTGCGCAATCATTTTTAAAATTTTGTTTTCTCCAAACTTTCCGTATCTTCAGTATATAAATTCACCAAAGCTTACTGCGAAAGAAATTTGTAGTCAATATATATATTTACATGTATTATGAATAATGAAAAAAATATTATAAGTTCGTTTAGCATCAGTGGGTAATGGTAGTCCAAAGTATATATGACTCAGACTCAGACTAGGAAGCACATGCATTTTGTCAAAATAGAAATTCGGATACGACAAGTCGGTTTGCCTGTTTGCGATTAATGTCCGTGTTTGAAGTGTTGAAGGAGGAAATAATCTTGTTTGTCCATGCAGTAAATTTTGTCAAGATCATTGTTTTTAGTCCTTCGTACTTGTGACGTGTCTGTAGAAGAAATTGCAACATAATTAAGAAGTGTCATCAGCAAATAGTACTGCTTGTGAGTTGAAGTCGTCTACTTTATAGCTGACATAAAAGTAATAGCAAAGGCTCTAGCAACAGAACTTTGGGGAATCCCAGTTGCTTGATATTTTGATTATATTTAAGTTCTATGAAAAAAGGTCCAGGTGTATATAATAATCGTCCCTATACAATTTTCCGACATTTGTATTATCGTTTTATGCACAAATTACTAAAACAATTATTCAACCTCAGAGATAAAAAAAATAAACAAAGAAACACAATTTTTAGAGCTCTGAGAAATGCCTGTATGTATGTATGTATGTATGTTAGCATGTATGTGTGTGTGTGTGTGTGTGCGTGCGTGCGTGCGTGCGTGCGTGCGTGTGTGCCTGTATGTTTGGATGTATTTATGGATGAATGTATGTATGTATGTATGTATGTATGTATGTATGTATGTATGTATGTGCGTGTGTGTGTATGTGTGTGTATGTATGTATGTATGTATGTATGTATGTATGTATGTATGTATGTATGTATGTATGTATGTATGTGTGTGCAATCTAGCTGTGGAGTTTTGTGAATATGGACTGAATTGTAATTTGATCTGTTTCAATTTCTCCCTTTCTGGCATTTAGTTTGTTCTTCATATGAGAGAGAGAGAGATAGAGACTCGGACTCACGGACACACCCCTTTAGATTTAAAAAAATATAACTCATGCACAATGGGGTCCACAAACATAGACATCAATATAAACGAGGGCACGAGTTACCTAGGGACAGCTAAACATTGACAAAATCCTCTTTATTCCACCTCCTTTATTTGATTCATAAGATATAATTAATTTGATAATACAAAGTAGGTCAGCTTTTAATTCAGTGCAACGACAATACAATACTTCCGCAAGTCAGTTATCAAAACACGTTCTGCACTTAATTAGGTTGTCAGCGAAACGCTTGCTGACATAGTTGTTATGGTAGACTGACGCATTTAATGTTTAAATATATATTGTATTTATAATGAGTACGCTTAAGAGGAACTAACAGATGAAGAGAAACACAAATTGTACTTAAGAAAAATTGCTTAACTGGTATTTAAATATTAATATACTGCCTACACTTGGCGTAAATAAAATTTTCATTAATAGAAATGTCCTTGAAGATCTTTAATTACGGTGTACTATGAACGTCTTTTGGAAAGAAAATATAACCAATCATGTGACTTCTTATTAAAAGTTGATAGTTTAAAAATGTTGATTAAACTTTTCATGTC
This sequence comes from Sinohyriopsis cumingii, assembly GCA_028554795.2. Lineage (NCBI taxonomy): Eukaryota > Metazoa > Mollusca > Bivalvia > Unionida > Unionidae > Sinohyriopsis > Sinohyriopsis cumingii. The sequence continues at coordinate 99,484,295 of CM068838.1, forward strand.
CTATATACCTTTTTCGATCATAAAACAAGCGATATATTAACATTCCAGTTACCAATATTGATCGCGATTGTCTTCAAGTTCAAGAAATAGGGAACACTATTTTTTGTATTTTCTGGTATTAACAAAATTGGATCCACGCCTGACCCCGAGTTATAAGCGGGTTCGTGAGTTATCAGGGCGCAACGTATCGAGGGATTGGTGTGTCTAAAAAGGGCTTCTTGCTTGGAATTGCTATAGGGATAATACATCCAGTTGCTCAATGAAGACATCAGTTTATACAGTTATATTGTCCCTGAATAAATGATTTTTTTTTAAATTTTATGGCCCTGTGATCAGTTTAATTTTACATTTATACATGTTTCAAATAAACGATAAAACACCTCGCCAAACAAATTTTAGGTTTTCGACTATTTATCTATTTTCGTTCCGGTAGTATCATTTGGTTTCGGAATTTTCAGTTTGTTCTGGGTTATTCTTGTATATTGTCAGATCGATTTTGCCCTAATTACGGGGGTCCATGTATTTACCGCAAACCACCGCATGCCAACTGCAAACTACCTTTAAAATACCATATAATGCTTATGTATAAGTTCAAAAATGTGAAACTTATCATACAATATCTGAACAAATTTTGAAATGAGACTTCATTTTACATCGAGTCCGATGTGAAGCTTGAAGGTATTGTTACTATATGTGCATTGTTTGTTTTCATAATCGCTAAAATATCGATAACATTCATTAGATAACTGGAATAACTAACTTTATTTGACTAATATATTTGAGTATATTTGCGTGTGTTTTACTATGTTTCAATGCATTTTTTGTGGCTACGATGTGGTAGCAGGAATGTTCATGAAGTAGGGGTACAAATATTAGTATTATTTAGTAACTTGATGTGCATTTCTTCTTGCATAATTGTTTTTATTATTATTTTCTACAATTTTCCATTGAAATTGCATATATTGGTGGCATGTCAAGAAAGGAGAGGTTATTTGGACAGCATTTCCCTAGATATATTATTTTCTGCTCTTTAACAGATGTAAAGCGTTGCCCCTCCCCTTGATATTTAGTAATGAAATTTAAATCATGCGGACAAAATAATTATATATAATGCGATTGGGACCGTGATATTGATTACAATTCGTCATTTTGCAGACTTCTACAAATTACACCGTATGAAAAGACCAGTAAGAAGCAATTTTGATTGTGAAATCTGTTTAATTAACATATTTCCAGTTTTGCGTTCTTGTTTAGTTGTATGGCACTGCAGAAATGTTTAAAGGGAACTAAATACCTGTATCTACCATATCATTCAACCATTTCAGATCATCTGTCCGGAAATTGTATATTATTTTTATTTGATGTAAGAACCAGAGAAAACATTATTTTCACCAATACATATTTTTCACAAATATTCTTTAAATAAGATTAAAAAACACTTTACAACACATGCATACACACATAGTTAACTCACTGTTTACTGGCAAGGAAGATCCTCACACAAAACAAACATGCTACCTTTCTTATAAACTTATAAACTAAATATATGGTCAATTATAATAAATGAATTATGAATGACTTAAGGAGGATTTAAAACTATAGTGACTGACCATATGCTGAGGAGTTAAAACATCTTTTAAGTACATATGGCAGTAGCACTTCCCTTTAGAATATTAATGTTCAGCATTGCAATAAGCAAGAAAATCAAATTGTGGCACAGATAACAGAAGAGAGATACATTAAATTTAGTAGTCAAAGCCAATCTCCTGTCAATTCGTTTAAATTGCTGTTGCTTTTTCATTTCTAGATCTTTCTGTTGGCTTGGCTTTCGAGTAATATTCTTAGCTCAGTTTGAAACTGGGAATCTTCCATTGGTTGTAACTGTTTCTGCTATGTCTTGCATTTTATTTTTCAAATTCTGAAGCACTATCTTTGCTTTTCTTCTCGGTTTTGAAACGCATTACTACGCTGTTGACACAGTATGCAGCATAATCACTGTGAAAATGATAATTGCTTTCATTGTGCAGTGCATGTCTAAAACCAACGAACTGGATATTTTTTCTGCATGGTTCAGTTACATGGCAACGCATTTTTGCTTTTACATACCATCATACTATTTAATGAAGAGACGGTCGTCACGAAACAGTTGCTTCATCTCTAATGACCTCCACTCAAGACGACGGAGCTGTACAAATTAACCAACCTATTGTCACCAAATATTGTATCCATGACTGTTCTCTTCAGATTCCCAGTCACAGCAGATTTTCTTTTGCAGTTGCGATTTAATGTTTTTCTTCATGTGCTTTCTACATTGCACCTGAGACACAATCGGGAAGGATATCTCCACAGGGCGAGTTCTTTAATCTGTACCATATAACAAGTGCTTGTGCTGTCTTGTTTTGACACTTCTCATGTTCTTAAATTTGGATTCAATGTGGGATTTTAATGTTCTGTATGTCTCATAACTTGTGTTTTTGTGCAAAAGTTTGCGGCCAAAATAAAATGGCATGTTCACTGGTATCTTTGCTTATGATACTTTGGTTTGTTATACTATTCGTGTGATATAAAGTCTTTCCAAATGAAAAATCTGTCCAATTGTTATTGTTTGCCCACTTTTTATATCGTTGTCTACATATAATATGATGGATGGCACTTTTTCTCTCTCGTATTATTCAGTTTACAAACGGATGTTCCCCACACATACCAATTATCCCTACCAGCTTAGTAGAAACATTTTCTGAATAAGTGTTTTGGTTTTGTTATTTTCGTTTACATTCTTCTTTACGCGTTTTGGTTCTTGTTGGACGTTCTATTTTTAATTTAAAGAGTACTCATGTTTTAATTCGTTATAAACTTTCCTAGGTTTGAGTGGGGGAATCTATCTGATATTTTATCAATGTTTGTAGGATTTGATGCCATGTATGGACCGACTTACATATAGTTGAAATAAACCACCATCTAACTGTTGTGAATAAACTACTACCCGATGACACATGTTTTATACTGACAATGGAAACTGGTGCAAAAAATATGCACATATTCAGTTTCATTTGACATTTTCAAATTTACTTAAGTGCATTTTAACATTCAATACTTTATTGTATATATGTTTTAACCCCTTCAGACACATTTTATGAGATAAAATTGAGCCAATATTGTTAGGCCTATATAGTCACAAACAAATAATATAAAAAGCAAACTCAACTGGTTTAGCAAAATTTAACAATTTAATCAAAGTTATAAACGAAAATGTGAGAGGAGCTTACAGTATTATCAAATGAGTCCAAACTATGTACTCCTTATAAAGGTCTGTGAACGTCTAACATCAATGAAAAGTGCCTTCTAAAACGGGAAATATACTGGTCATCCGAGAGCTATGACATCGTCAAGATGGATTTGTCGAAAATTCCTTCAATCAAGCTATAACAGTTCCAGATAATATTATAGTTCAAATAATTAACATTTTTTTATTTCCACTGAGCAGTCAAAACAATTGTTTTTCTTCTCGAATAATATCTAAATGCAACCATAAAACACGTCTGCAGATTTACAACAGGAACACAAGAAGTATCAAGGATTGCACATCGTAAAGAAACTGATTGCTCAATTCTATCTTTGTATATACACTGTCTTTTAATTGTGACTGTATTTTGCAATAGATCCCACCTGTCAGAATAGTGTACTCATTTGGCATCAAATCTGCCTCTTCATGTAACCTACTTTACACCAACCAATGGGAAGTTACATAATTATTCTGGAAATTTCAAAACCCCAACAGGCACTGAGAGATTAAGCCATTAGCATCATTTCAGTGTTATTAAGATTATTATTAAGAAATGTCAGCACATACAAAAACTTCTAGATCCTGTATAATACTAAACTATTACGATACTCAAGACACGTAAGTAAAATTTAACTACAGATATTCTGTATTATTTACAGACATGAATATAAATTAACATATCGTGTACCAGGAGTTACAACAATATAGATATACATAAAAATATATTTATAAAGGTGGTTTGCGGTAGGTTTCTGGTGGTTTTCGGTAAATGCTATTAATTACGGTCCCGTTAGCCCCGCAATGCCGGTTGAATCGAACCAAATGCCTGGCTGATTCCCAGCCTTTGAAATATACAATTTTGTCTTGGATTTATATGTGACAATTACATTTTTTGGAACTTTCATTTCCCAGCCTCAGGTACATTTACATCAAGAAATAGATTTCTGCTTTTTTCCTGACAGTACCTGACAGTACCAGTAATGTCAAAAAAAAAAAAAACAGCATTGAGACTGGACAAGCCATTAGGTCTATGAATTAGAAAACCCATTTAGAGAACAGGGTAAAAATGAACATACATGGCCTAGAATGATAACTCTAGGCTTCTAACATGTCCAGAGGTTGCTAGACCTGCGCGCTTTTCCTACCTGCTGCTCTAGATGATGGCGGAACTACTGGTGGTACATCATCGTTGATTGTCGGAGCCGCTATTTACAGCCGGATGTTTACAGCCGGGTGCTGGGCTACGATCAGAAGCTGCCGCCGGTGATAAATTTGGAATTAAATCGTCTTTGTAAAAATAATAATGAGCGATTCTGTGTTAACCATGGAATCTCGTACAGCTAAATTAGCACGGCAACAACTGGAGGCGATTGAGAAATATCTCCCTGTCCGTGATTTTGTCAAGCAGAAATTACACGTGTGTCAGGAAGCCAACTAAGATGGTTGTAACAGAAAAATCATGAGGCATTTGTGCTAGTCTTCCTGGTCTTTTTCAGCCAGGTAAACCATCTGAGCAACCTAAAAAAAAAACTTGATTTGCCGAATAATGTTTAACAATACTATAGGAGTTGCTGCGGCAGGACATCAAGCTCGCAAAAACCTGCTGGATCCAAGACCTGCCTATATTCCAGGATCAATATGGACTCCTATGTGTTTTGAATGCTCTATGGTATATCAAAAATCAGGAGAAAAGGTGGTGATCTTAAATTCACACGATTAACGAAACAAGTTAAGGAAGTTGTTAGTAACCATTATGACGGGATTGAATGCCACGAGGGCGACCATAGTTTGGACTGCCCCATATCGACGATGTGACTAAGAGTGATTCTGATGTGGATCCTGGTCATGTTACTGCAGAAAGTCTCCCGACCCCCACCTCACACTGGAACTACTACCACTATATCAGCCATCATCATCCAAACCGGCTAGAGTTGATGCTATATTAATTTACCCAGGAATGTATTGCTGCTCTCATAACAGGCATAGTGCTGCGTTTTAGTGCAATGATCTCATTTAGTAAAACCCCATGTATGTTGGCACTATGAGACACAACGGTTGAAGAAATGCTGTATTTCGAATCGCCAATAATCTTCAAAGGATCGGCAGGCCTGAAGACTCAAGACTCAAGTAGATTTGATACATTTAACAAGGAGTTCAATGAGTATATTACTGCATTACGAGTAAATTACTACATTACGAGTAAATCACTGCATTACGAGTAAATTACTGCATTAAGAGAACCGGGAAAACGGCAGCGTGAAGAAACAAAGCTTAAATATTTGAGAGAAAGATAAATCGCAGTGGGCAGCGAAGAAAGGTCCCTCACCCCAACCCCAAAATGCCAGCCACGGGTGCAACTGCTCTGGAGGACAGGGCCCATGAGCGATGAACACTCCGACATCCCCCGACCGGGCCTTACTACCCGAAAAGGCGGTCTTACTTGACTCAACCCGAGTAATGTCACTTGCTGCTGTTGATCGACTTGAGTTGCTGATTGGAGGGCGACAGACTGGCAATAATTATACAGAAATCATCAATGTAGCAGCTGAGATTGGTCTGCGACTGTTCACAGGTGGTGTCATGGATAAGGTTATTCATCAATGAATTTGTTGACTACTACTTCAGTGACTGATTAATAAGATTAGCGATAACCCAATACTAATGACTGTACACACCGCTTAACGTGGACCTTAACACATCTGGGTGATAAATTCACGAGTACCAGTATATAAAGTTACCTACCGAGATGGACATTTTGGATGTTATTCCAGTTCTATTCAGAACTGTGGCCTCAAAAGCAGTTATAATTGTAAAACAACTTGGAATGAAAGCCATTGACATTTTGACAAGGCGCTTGGCACATTTGGTGATATCGCTGACAAAGCATTATCAGCAATCCGACTACTTGTACAATTATTACGCGGAATGTTACACTAACAAATCAAGCTGGCAATGAGCGGTCGAAAGAATTAGCTGGTGTGTTATCACTGACAAAACAAGCTGCCTCCGAGAGATAAAATATATAACAGCAAGTCAGATAGCAGGAAGTGGTCTTAATTCAGTAGTGAAATATCAACATCATTTAAAATAACAGCGAATATAGATCAGATGTGCAAGCGCATATCTGATACAGCATTTGACATGGACACACCAGTACTCATGGATGATTAGGCGCATGATTTTCTATACTGTTCTTACGATGCACGCGTACCTAACGTGCCTGGACGAATTGAGAAACAAGTACAGGATACAAGCATATATTTCTTGCCCGCTGAGGCTTTCAATGAGATCGAAGGAAAACTTGTGAAAACAGATGATACTCCATAAAGATGTTTAGATCTAGTCGGCTTTGTAAACAATATCATAGCTACATACAACTACGACGATTATCGGGTTAGCGCGATACAGCGATGATTATTCATGGTTCGCTGGTCCATCAATTATCGCGAAGGATACCATTGATCACCCCGAGAATCGTAACTTGAGAATGAACACCACTATAGCTGAGGTCGCATCGAGGAATGAAGATTTCAACTTACAACACGTCAATTAATGTTAAACAATGATGAATAATTATCATGTTTGATTCCAATATCACATATATTTGGATTTTTCCGTAACGCGAGTAAAGTTATCTTTTGGTGCTAAACACAGTGCAGTGTTTGTGAGAAAATCCACCGGCAATGATGCATTCCAGCGCCCCGATACCAGTAATGTTGGCAAAGTAATGCTAACACAGCTTTCATTGTGGATGACAGCAATGACGCCATAAATGACTGAAGTGCAATGGCTGCTCTCATGGATAGTGGCGGCAAGTCAACGCTGTCATCGCTTTAACTGGGATATTCATTGTGTTTTAGGATATTGAGAAAGTAGATTCACAGACACAAATCACTATGGTGTTTGACATGTTCGTGTTTAGTGAGGTTTCTTTGAGGATAAATGGACATCGAAAACCATTCGAAGAAATATTACTCTATTTTAAAATTGATGAAATCCATGGTCATGATCAAAACGTTAATTCTGATTTGCACAGTTCTCACTGGGACTACACGCTATATCTGATTTACCTTTTCTCACTGGAGCACTGGGATTTGTTCAGACAGTCTGTCGTCGATCTCCATTTCCAAGCTTGTATGACATGACCAAGTCTTGTTGCTGAGGTTAGAGCAATCGCTGTTATATTATCAGGCAGAACAATGTTACTCGAAGGCGTTGGTTACCGAATGAGTCTTTGATGCACTGGTGAAAAACATGTAACTGGATCACTAATGGTATATTGCTCTGTAATATAATGTAATGAGTATTTAAATTGTCCATGATATTATAATGTCATATCATCACGTGAATGTTACACTGACCCCATGTCAGATTAAAAAGCTAAATTGGCATCGGAAAAAAATTGATCAACAATATCGCTAGTGGCGTTCTAAGGCTCTAATAGATTAACAACGACTCGGCCTCAGCTCAAACACTACAGTGAAGACAAACGATCACATACTGGCATGCTACTTGACTGCCATAAAAGACCTAGAAAAACAGTTATGTTTCCACTTCTGGCAGCTAAACAGCTCTGATAGCCACTGCAGGCACAGCTGTTGCAAAAGCAGCTGCCCTTGGTGCTGTTGTAAATGCTACCAGGATGGCATTGAAGAAAGGGATAGGAAATGATCTGACCACAAAAACATAAGTGGGAATGAGCTGCTTGGAGCTCAGTTCTACGATTACCAAGGACTCCAGCCTCATGGTACGGTCATGGACTGAGACTAAGATGAATGTTTCACTAAACAAGTTTAGAACACAAAGAGTTCCAGTGTCTGATTTTGATTTGTTTGATGCTGCTGGTCAATTACCAAAACAACCGAATCGTATTGAAAATTATTTCATTAATCTTGATGGTCATTCCGGTCCGGGTTGCATATGTTGTTGATCCAGTTACACCTCTCCCTCGTTAAGTCACGCACAACGGGGTTCACAAACATAAACCACACTATAAGTGAAGCGTGAGATACCAAGGAACCTCCATAAATTGATTTTAAAAAAATCGCTTTGACCTCGAGATAAACCGTTAGGGAATAACGTTAGAGAACTAGGCTGTTTATTGACTGAATCCTCATTTTCCGGACGTCAGTTATCAAAACACAGTCAGCACTTAATTAACTTCTCAGAAAAATGCTTGCGGAGATAGCTGTTACTTTAGATTGACACATTTTAATTACATGAGGACACATTTCATTTATGACGATTACACTTAAAAGGAACAAAAAGAGAGAACTATAACACACATGTCAATTGATAACATAATTTTTTTTTAATTTGCTTTTATATTGTAAAGTACTGCCTCTACTCGGCATGATTGATATTTGTATTGATTGAAATTTCCTTACATGTTGTTAATTGCGGGGTCAATTGTGTGGGTATTTTCTGGTTTAACAGATGGGATCCACGCCTGACCCCATGCTATAATCGGGTTCACGATTTTTCAGGGCGCGAGTTATGGAGGGACTGGTGTAGTGTTATTTATTTTAATTCACATGGACTAGCGCCTCCAAAAGATTTTCTCAAATATATCAGTAGATCTACTAGCATTCCAGTCTGTCATTCAAAATTGCCAACACAGACACTAATATATCTACCTATATGTGGTCATGAATTGCTAGCAATTATAGATGCTATATCAAGGTCATGGACCATTGGTGGCCCACCACCGCATACAGTGATGCACGTGTTGACTAATGAACGGTATACTAGTCATCGTTTTAAAGAGCCTTTAGTTTATAATGGTAAATATTTACGGAAGATCTTGCGCGAATGCTAGTGACAAGAAACCCAGTGATGTTGATTTATCAGCGTATGCAACCAAAGATAAGGTCGCGGATATGATGTACCTAGATGGGGTTGCCAAGAATGAAGTTGTTTTTCAGATCAGCATGCACGGATTAAAACGACAACTATTTTGTGGAGTCATATAATGAGACGAGTTTTCGGTGAGGTCACTAATAATATCGCAGTATTCACTGATGGCGGAAGAATCAGAGAGTCGAGCATATCAATCACGACGATCAGAATGAGATCCGCAGTTAGGTCAGTAAATACGTTGCTGGTTGTTTGTTATCCATCGGTGATACAATGACCGGCAAACTTAACATGAATAACAATAAAATCATTCACTGGAGAGAACCAGCATCGGACGATGATGCCGCAACGAAGATACACGTGGATGACAGCGACACTACAGTTAGTGATAAATGAGCCACATTGCGAGCTGAGTATGACATTCATGTAAATATATTTACAAATCTTCGCAAAAACTTTCTGTAGCTCGATAAAGTTATCGATGATTTCTTTGCAAATGCAATGGTCGCCAGCATGAGGCTTTGCAAATTTAACGATCAGTTCACCCAATTCACTAATGAATATAAAAGCATTCAAACATCAGTTGCCTTATCAAAAAAAAAAACCTGTCGCATATATATCAAGTGGAATCCCTGACGTTCGCTGATCGTGTCAGAAGGGTTGAGGCGGGTGTACCGCATACGACCCCGTTCATCTATGTAGTATACAAATACTTATATGGATCAGTAACAAGGTCGAAACAAAATAACAGCAGCAGGGAGGGCAAACAGACCTAGGGTTCCCGACAAAAAATAAATCTTCCACAGAAAACTCTCTCGTAGAAGCGCTCTATTTACCGAATAAAGGCTTCCTGGGGAAGCTTACTCGTTATTGAACCCCGTTCCATTAATGAAACCTTAGTGGATCCTGACGCGACAATTGCATTCGACAATGGAGGCTATTTATTGCACTGCTATTAACCTGATTGCCTGCGGTGAGTTTGATGTCGGAGTGCTCTTTATATAAGTACAATCTAAGTGACTAATTGACAAATGAAAGACATCACCAGTACGTAGTCGCAGTTAGGTTATTTTATTCGGGCTACAATATGAACATTTCCTTGGTATTTTGATTTAACACGACAAACATAGTGCAAATAATTCATCAGTGGAATGATGTCATTGATATGTCGTAAATATCCTAAACGTAGCTATGCTGAACACAGGGATCCTGTACACACTAGTGAACTAAGTGGCATGTTTGATAGTGTTATTTAGCAGCAGGGAGGACAAACAGACCTAGGGTTCCCGACAAAAAATAAATCTTGCACAGAAAACTCTCGTAGAAGGGCTCTATTTACCGAATAAAGGCTTCCTGGGGAAGCTTACTGGTCATTGAACCCCGTTCCATTAATGAATCCTTAGTTTGAAGATTTAGCTGAAAAAAAGTACTCTACGTGAATTTTAATTTTTTTTGATTCTATATATACGACCGACTTTGGGTAGGTGCCCTCCCTGCTGTTGTCGTCATTTGAGTAGAGTTGTAATTAGAAGATTACGCAGAAGATTACAGTCAGAAAGTTATATCAGAAAATTATATAATTAAAATTAATATTGATTTAATAAAACATGGATGTTGGATAAGCTCACCGCAAAAGAATAGCTCGAGAAAGACAAGAAATTTTAAAAAGATATATACCTCTGCGAGAATCAGTTAAAAGAAACATGCGTGCCGTTGAAGATGCAAAACAGGGATTTGCTGAGTCAACCGAATTATTATTTAAACCAATTACCGAGACCACCGAAAAAATTATTTTGGGTGATACAAAAGATATTGAAGATCAACAACGTGGTGTTCTCCCTCTATTGAAAAAAACTGAGGAGCAAACTCGACCACAACCTGCACCTGTACCTGTAGCTGCACCTGTAGCCGAAGCTGCAGCTGATGATAAACATGATGACGATGCAGGACAATTAGTTACCAGGGTTGCTGCTATTGATAAATTTACCGAAGAGAGTGTTGCCGAAATAAGGTCGGCAAAAAAATTGATATACTTGCTGCGATTGCTGTGCAATCATATAATGCAAATCAGCGAAAAAAATCTTGAAACCTGAATACGCTGATAAACCAGTAGATCGTGAGAAATGGTATAGATGGATATATAACATATATTATCAGACTAATAAAGCTATGTCTAATGATTCAAGATTTATTGAATATAATGATGCTATAAATAGATATCTTGAATCGCTGCAACAACAACCTTCACCTGTGCAGATATAACAAAAAATAACCTAAACCCTCACCTGTGCAGATATAACAAAAAAAACCTCAACCTAAAAAATCACCATCATATATATTTACAAAAGAAGCTCTTGATACTTTTAAAGACAGAGAAAAATTAATTAATATAGCTGCATTCGGTTATGATGACAGAGAAAATTTTGTAAAACAAGAACATCTTGAAAAAGTGAAACCTATTAATTGGAATAATAGATTGTATTTTGCTGCTACAGATAAAATTATTAATATTCAAGATTCTGAATATACAAAATTTACAAATCTTGTGAAAAAAAGAAAAGAAAAACCTCAGCGACCACAGTCTCCAGAAGAATTCCAAGATGCACCTGAAACCATAAGTAGTGGTTATAATACTATTTGTCCTGATAGCGTTGTCAATGACGTGTCTCGATTGGAGGTTTTAATTGGAGGGAAACGAGCTGGAAACAATTCACACGAGATAATCAACGAGGCGACTGATATATGTAGAAGATTATTCCAGGGTGGTATTATTGATATAAATATCTACCGTGATTTCATAGATGAACTAGCTGACGACTACAGCGATTAAACAAATCAGATAATAAACGAAATGATTATGCATAAATATAATCAGCGACAAGTACAAATTCGTGTTGTAAACTCGCGGTTACCCGTATGTAAATACAAATACGGGTCAGTATTAGGTGATCTCTTCACCAGGATAGCTCCTAAGGTTGGTCCTATTGCTAAGCAGTTATCAATGAAAGCCATAGGTGTTATTCGCGATAAAGCTGTTAATGTTGTTGGTTCTGCTGACAGTAAAGCTTTTGATACCGTCAAAAAAAGAATATTAAGATTAGTACAGCGAAAAAAACCCGCTGTAAAATTACAGAGTACTGCTGAGATGCCCGCCGAGATTAGTAAGGTAGTAAATGACGCAGCTAATCAAAACCTAGCAGAGTTGGCACAGCAGGAAGCACTAATACAGTCGCTACCTGGGCTAACACAACCGCTACTGGCACAACCTCAGCAAGATATAATTAATGCCAGCGCATTCGGGGGTAATATTCGTTTTAGAAGATAAATATTTTTGATAAAATGTTTTCACCGACATCTAACGACGCTTTTGATATGGGTGAAGCAGTAGGTAGAGATATATATGTTCAGGATTATCAATTTTACTCATATGATGCTAAAACACCTGATGCAGTTGGACGAATTTAGTTACAAGTACATGATACGACAAGATACTTTTTTCCTGTGAGGCTTTTATTGAGGTTACTGGTGAGATTCTTAGAGCTGATAATAATACTGCCTTTGGCGAGGGTATCAGAGTTGGATTTGTTAATAACGGTATCATGGCGCTGTTTAATAGTACAATCTACATGATAGATGGAAAAGAAATTGAGTCTATTAATAACAATTTAGATATTGCCACAACGATTATCGGCCTAGCAAGATACTCTGATGATTTTATCAGATCGGCTGGTCCCAGCATGGTGTTTGCTAAGGATAATTCTGATCGCGCTGACGACAGACAGTTTACTAAGATACAACTGAATCGTGAGAATGCTACGGTTGCCGCCGTGGCTGGAACAGTAGACCGACCAGCTGGTGATTTTGCAAATATTCATAATACTAATGAAAATTATAACCTCGGATACACCACACGCAAAGCTATGCTAGAGGGACTCCGCAGAAAGTTTTCTTGTGCTATTCCATTATCTCATATTTTTGGATTTTGTAGATGGTTTAGAAAAGTTATCTTTGGAGCCAGACACACGATAGATTTTTATCGAAAAGCTAATAGTAACGATGCTATTTGGAGAGAAGATACTGCTGGTGTGCAAGACGCGAAGGTTGTATTATCTAAATTATCTCTGTGGATGCCAATGATGACTCCGTCACTAATTACTGAGGAACAAAAACTATTAACTTTTTATAAATCAGGGTGGTAGCGTTGTTGTATCATGGTTAACGACTATCACAGATAGTATCTCCTCGACGACCGGTAATTATTTTACCTGGAATATAGCATCTCAGCAGCGTGTATCTGCGCCGAGGCATATTTTTATAGCTATCCAGCAGGCAGAAAGAAGAGCAGCTAACAATCAGACTCGAAATCACATAGTATTTGATAAATTTGGCGCCAGCGAGATCTCACTGAGAATAAACGGACGACAAGAACCATCCGAAGAAATTTCAGTGGATTACGCTAATAATTCATTAGCTCGTGTGTATCATCAGTTATGGAGTTTTATGGGACGAGATCAAAATGTAGATACCGGCCTGCAGATATCTCAGTTGGATTTCAGAAATTTATATCCTATCTGTTATTTTTCACTGGAGCATTTAGATTTGATAAAACAATCCGTTGTTGATATCTATTTTAAGACGAGAATAGACAATCCACATCATAATGAATTTATCGCATTCGCCGTTATACTCAGCGACAGAACCATGATTCTTGAGGGTGTTGGTGGTCGCATGAGAATAGTTGACGCTCCCGTGGAAAAAATGTAATTTAAATCAATCAGTTTTTTTATAAAATGTACGAGCACGTTAGCGTTACTCTGACTCCGGGTCAGATACAAAAATTACAATCGAATACAACAAAAACCTGCCGGATAAAATTAACACTGAAGAATAATCAAATTCAGGGCGGTCCAAATAAATTATCTTTAACTAAAACGCAGCTAGCACGTATCAGTAAAGCTAAATCAGGTAACACAGGAATTCAGGTTAATTTATATGCTGGTGCCATTAAAGATATGGTTAAAACAGGCGGAATTTTCCCGCTGCTAGCTGCGATACCAGCACTACTCGCGATAGCAGCCGCGGAAGCACCAGTTCTGGCGAAGGCCGCTGCGTTAGGCACTGCTGGATCACTAGGAGGATTAGCCGTCAAGAAAATAATCGGTGGAATATACGGCAAAAAAAGGTTGAGGACTCTATCTGAGAAGATACCCGTACGGAGCAGGTCTCCGATTAGCAAGACCTCCATGGTAACACCGATGTCAAATTTAGATCTAATTAACGCCGCTAGAAAACAAAAAATAAAATTCTTCAGAGGTATATTTATGCGAGATCAATTACCAGCTCGTCCAAATAAAAACGAAACGGGAATTATAAATCTCGATAAAAACACCGGACCAGGTACTCACTGGGTTGCTTACGCGATAAATCCACGTGAAATTATATACGCGGACTCATATGGATTAGCTCCGCCTCGTGAATTTCTTAATTATGTATCTCAATTAAATATACCAACGTGATATTCTACGTCACCAACACAAAAACTAACTGATCCTCCGATCCGCGGTGATGAGGCGATTAATATACTCGATGCGATATCTAAATCTGATAAACCATACCATAAAACAGTCCACGAGTACACATCAGGAAATTAGATCCATCAGATTATAAATAATGGTTGATATTTACGGCAGATTTCTGATATCGCGCATGAGAAAAAAATCTGTTGGTGTTGATTTATCTAAATATGTGACAAAATATTATATAAATAATCTTTTATCGATAGCAGGAACAGATCCTGACGAGGTTGTTGTTTTTCAGGATCAGCATGGAAAATTAAAGACCAGCAACGTTAAGATAGGCGATATAATCAAACAAGACGAATACAATACTCACGTAGGTGTTTTTAATGCTGCTAAGGAAGATATAAAATAATTGATGACTCCATGAAAAAGGTTAATGAGAATACTCGCGAGATTAATGTAAAATTCGATAATCGTGTAAAAATCACCGGCGATACGATGTTAGGAGAACTCAACATGGGTAAAAATAACATATCTTCACTAGGAGATCCAACAGCAGGTGAGGGTGCTTCAACAAAAAATACGTCGATGATGTAAATTTAAAATTAGGTATTTTACGTGAAGAATATGATCAACACCTAAATACACTCTCAGCTTTTACAACCTTTAGAAGAAATACTTTAGAACTAAACAAAGTAACTATTGAATTTTTTGGAAAACCACCTGTAGTTAGTATAAAACTCACAGAAATTAAAAAATTACTCGATGACGTGGCTCGTGTGTTACGTCATCTACATGTGCAACGTGGACAATAACAGATAATACAATAAAATATACTCCAGCTGTTGCTGGCATATACAGATTATCAGTAATTAGTCCAACGAAATTTAAAATAATTATAGCTGGATTATCAGTTGAATCGCCTCACTCGGTAACAGTTGAATTACAAAAAGATACTGAAGAGTATTTGAATTACAGCCAATTGATAATGTTTTATTTGCAGCAACTTACTCATACGTGTTGGAGTTTATATTTAAAACGTCCTAATTAATATAAAATGAGCGCGTCAAAATACAGATACAATCAGGCTCGTGTTTGGCAGGAGTCTCTGAAAAATATAATCGATATTTATCAAATAAAAATAAAAAAATACCAGCGCAGGTTAGTCGTAATTGATGTTACCGTTTACTCTGTATCTGCTGTTGTTGTTGGTACTGGAATAATATTATCCGCGTTAACGATGATAGCGCCAGTAGCGATAGCTATTGTTGTTTCTGTGACTACTGCGCTATCTGGTGTGTTCGGTATAATAACAAAAAAAATATATTCATGTACCAGCGCAAAATTAACCGAATACAAAGATAAATTAAACACAGCGACGGCAGCGTACTCAAAATTATCTTCGATGATATCGGAGAGTCTCAATGATGGCATTGTATCTGACGCTGAGTTCTCGTTGATGACTAAAATTTACAATCAAGCGATTAAAGACATCAATATAAATAATGACAGAATTACTGACGCAGATAGCGACAAACACATTACCGCAAAAAACAACAATGATATCAGCGAGCTCGACTAAACCCGAGTTAAGTATTATTTTTCCAACACCTATTTCTATTTGTGAAATAGCACTAGCGCAGTTAAGAGTCTATTACAGCTGGCCAAATATCAGATCTAAATGATTTGGGAACCTGCGGTCGAATAATTCTCTAGTTTTTGCTAATAAAACTAAACCCATATGGAACGCCTGATTGGACAGTAATTGGATTACCAACAGGCAGTTATGAAATCGATCAGATCAATGACGAGCTGACATGGAGAATACAAAATATTATCGGAGAGGGTCCCGGAATAAAAATATCTGTGCATGAGCCAACAGTGACCTCAGTTATTGAAGTGAGCTCAAATTACAGCGTAGATATATACGCAAGTTCAATAAGAACCATATTAGGCTGGCCTGAGGTTGCGCCGCCAGCACCACCAGCACCACCAGCACCTAAAAGAGAAGATTTTGATGCCGACAAACAATTTTATCATGGTCATCCTCTAGATATATGACTGATTTATCTGAGATTAAAAACATGAAAATAGGCAGTAAATTATGGATTATGGGTTTGGATACCATTGTGAGTATTGCTGTTAAGAAAAAATCTCGTTTTCACTGGGAATTTTACATTAAACTAACAGAAGAACAAACAAAAAAAAAAAAAAAAAAAAACAGACAGTGTGATAATCTCTTATAACGGCGATGAGGCAGTGAGATATTTAAGGAAATTAAACAAAATCATCAAGAAAATTTAAATTTGCTGCGTCAATATTTTCAGGATTATATTTTTGATATATCAAAATCAAATGAGATCATCAAATATGTGGAGATATTAAATCAACTCGCTGCTGATATGGAATACTTCAATCAACAATTAATTCAGGCGGTGATTGATGATACAACAATCAGCAAGTTAAGTTTTTAGCAAATTATTCACTGACCAAGGAGACATTACCAGATTTTAAATTACCCGGCTATAACGCAGATGAGTTAAAAAAATCTCTCAAAGATACCATCGATGAGTTGTTTCCCAAACTACACGCTGCGTGAAGAAAAAGATTACCGCCACCATCTATTCTCAAGCGCTATAACGCACCAGACGGTACCGGACGGCTTATTTCACCTAATGTAGTAAATATAACTAACGTTGTCGCGGTTAATCTCAATTGTGATATCGTCGAAAACAGCTACAGCGCAGATGCGTCTGTGTCAAATCAAGCAAAGCAGGGGTTTATTTTATATTCGTTTTTACCAAAAGAATCACCGGGATATATAATTATACAGGAGCCGATTAATCCGATTTATCTTCGATGTCATAATAATTTATTATCGCAGGTAAATTTTTCATTAACTGATCAGACTGGGAATTTGTTAGATCTGCGTGGCGAGACTCTGAATATAAATCTGCTAATAAAATCTTAATTTTGTTACTGGTAGCAAAAACAAAATAATTTTATTTTATTTTATATCCGTTTTCTTTATGAGGATTTTTAAAAATTCGGTCGTTTTTGATGAAAAATCATCCATTTTGGTGAAAAAATCAACCTTTTTACGTGATTTTGTCAAGGAAAAAATTCACAATTTTGTTGATTTTGTTAGGTCAAACCTCATGCGGTTTTCTAATTGATTTATGGATAAATCACTAAAAACCATTAAAAACCGTCACTTTTTCTCAGAAAATTATCAAAAAAACCACCATGGATTATTGATTTTTAAGCTGATTTTAATGTTTTTTTGGTGTTTTATCGATAAATCAATAAAAGAATCACTTGGGGTTTGACCACATAAAAATCTGCAATTTGTTAATTTTTCCCTGACAAAATCAATCAAAACGGTCGATTTTTCATCAAAATAGCTGACTTTTTCAAATTCTTTCAGAAAAAAAAACAGATATAAAATAAAATAAAATACTTTTTTTTTACTGGAATTCTATCAGTTTTCTTAATTGTCTTGCACGAGTATCAATCATATTTTTAGACTCGTACTCGTCAGCCAGTACTGATCGAATTCTTTCAACAGCACGAGCTAATGGGGTAAAATCTGATATTTGTGTGTCGTCGATGTTAATTAGTGATTTGTACATCGCAGATTGTATCTTTTTAATAAATCTGTATTCGGACGACAGAGTATATCTACCTTCCTGTTTGTTTTGCATTAGTGTTTCGAAATCCATGACGATTTTATCAGCATCTAGTTCATCTGATAATGGAATCTCTTTATCCTTCAACGCCTCAATGGATTTAATTATTTCGTCAATATTCTCTTGATTCATTTTTTATATTAGCTTATTTCTAAATAATTTTATTCATCTAATATGAGAGGAAAATAACTAAATTTAATCCAGCTGCCAAATTTGTATGAAAAAGTTGATTTATATTTTCCCTCTGCAACTCTGCGTACTGAAGCTGCATTAATAACAAAATATTTTGAAGCTAATGTCATGGACTGAAAATATATCTCATCGCCGGTCTCCATATTAACTGATTTAACTGCTTTACAAACCTTTCGTCAACCACCAGTATTACATTTCAGCGAGTTTTCGCTGGGCGTTACAGCCTGAAGGTTATCTATGGAGTTATTAAGTATATCTCCATCAATATGATCTATCACAAGACCGCTTTTGATTGGTCCGTGAAAACATTCATAAATATATCTGTCGTTAAGATAATTCTTTTCACCGTTGACAGTAAATCTCAGGTAGCCGGTATTACTAACACAACCAACCGGTTTTTTTTGTTTTGATATTTCTAACAACACCGTCGCTAGATGCCTCATGGTTATCAATGGTTGGATGTATCATAAATATGGGATTCATTATACAATAATCCATTTGTCTAAATCAAAGTTTGTCTGAAAATCTATCTAAATAATCTTCTTCACATTTGATAGCGATATCACTATCTTGTGATTTTTTTATTATAATATCGTTTCAGTTCTCTGTATCGCTTATCAGTAAAATTAAAATTTCCTATTACAGTAAAAACTATATCAGGTGAAATTTTATACTCGTCTGCCTATGAATCCATAGAAGCTGCTATCGATATAATTGATCATAATTCTCATGCATGGAGTAGTGCAGTAAATATTTTCCCCCGACAGCGTATTGTTAAATTTTACAGTGGGTATATTTTTGATTTTATTCATGAGATAAGTAAATCTGACCCGGTATCTATTTGGTTGTTTTCTAGTGATCAGAAATACGATCAGTTTGTACGGCCTAATGGAGAATTATATCGAAGTGAAATTTTACGTAATTCTATGATAAAAATAGCAGAACAATACTCTGCGAATAAAGATTCACTAGTCAATTGTTTTACGATTCCATCTGTTGTTGCTCACGCAGCAAGAGAGAAAAATTCGTGGAAGCCAACTCGACGTGAATTTCTTAAAGATACACAACAGAGTTGCATCGAGTACGGCCACGGCGGATTGTGGAATACTGAATATAATCCTATCAAGATGGTTTCATTTGACATGATAGCGTGTTATCCCGGTAGTTTTCTCGGATTAGGCGAGTGCAGTAAATATTTTACTCAATCTGGTCACCCAACTGATGAGATGACTCGTGTATCTATTAATGTTCCTCTGCCAGATTTTCCCCTGACAGGATTCGCTCGTGTTGTATCGTTTAAGTTTAATGATGATTTACATAAGATCTGTTACGTTTGGTTTGGTAAACATTTTTCAGAGCAAAAATGGGTTCCAATAGTGTTATTGAGATATATGTTGGATTCTGCGATGTTAACGTCGTTGACGGTCAGCGAGGCTATCATATCATATAAAAAACAAAATGACGTTTGGCTACCAACTGAACATGATGATGTAAAAGATTTAGGTAGCAAAATAATCGGAACGTTTACTCAGGGTGGAGCATGTGATCATCAGCGACATCACTGTAGATTGATCATGAATGAAGCTGAATCGCTGATACCGCTGAGCGAGGTATATTTTGTGACCGAGAGAGTATTTATTTATCAAACGAAACACAATTAGGCACTGTAGTTTGTTATCTTGAGGGAGAGTCACCGCAGTATACTCATTTAAGATCGTCAATGTTGGCGTATGCGAGCATAAATTTATTATCGATGATAAACAGATTCCCTAATGGCGCTGTTAGGGTTGCTACTGACTCATTCTATGTTGATGAAAAATACCTGCAAGAGTTAGAAAAATTAACAGGTGGTGGATCATGGGGTACATGGCGAGTAAAAGACGAACATATTTTATGGTACTGCGAAAACGCTGATGTACCTGTTGAGGATAATTATTATTCAGATAATGTATCAGAATCATCAACAGCACCATCAGCATATGATCCCACATCGAGATACAAAACAGTTTACGTGAATAGACCGGGTGCATCAGGTAAAACGACTAGAATTATAGAATTATTTAAAAACTCTGATGTAATCGTGCTGACGCCGGCACATAAATTAGCGCGAGAAATGAGACAGCGCGGCGTCAACTCATAGTTTTTTTCAAGTATAATGGTGGTACATGGAATCCTTCGCGAATGGGAGAAAAATATGTGAACAGAGTAATTATATGGAATGAGATCTGCACTGTATTCGTTAAAACACTTAAAATGTTTTTAGATTGGTTGCTAAGAAAAAATACTGCTATAATCATGTGTGGTGATCACGGTCAACCTAATCCTATTGATGGAGAATCACCACATGAATGGCTAAAGAATTGTGTTGATTATTATGAAGAAGTTAACACCGATTATAGATTTCTTGATGGTCGGTTGAGTGAATTTAAATGAATAATTCGATTACAGTCAAATAAAATTCAGTGTAGTGTGATGCACGAAATAATTCCAAAAACATCCATGGAAGATTTATTATCAACGTGGACTCCAGATGATTTGATTGTACTAGCAGAAAAATAATACGCGACGTACTTCAGCAAAGATTATTTAAATTACATCAAGAAAGTTTACGTTGATACCTGTGCCGCTATGTTACAGACCAGCTGATACCAGATTACAAAATAATGATGTTGATATACCAGGACAAGAAAAACAGAATCTTGTGCTAAATGATATCGTCACTGTTGATATTGATTTTGTAAGTGATATGTTGAGTGCAGAAAAATTTCCATGGACGTTAGAATATGCTATGACGATTCATTCTTCACAGGGATTAACTATAACCGATACTCGAGTTTGGATTGTAGATGACCACATAGAATGGTCTAATCTGGTGTATTTAGCTGTATCTAGAGTCAGAAAATAAGTCAGCTAGGACGGATTGTCTTAGACAGAATACTTATTAACGATGAAATTGACGAATATGTGATTGAAAAAAATTGATTAGCTATAAACAAACCGATAAAAAAATAATCACGAATTCGATTTAGATGTTGAATTTATTTTATCGCTGAAAGAAAAACAAAAAAAAAAATCATTATGCCGGTTGTAATTGCATAAGGACATGGAATTATCAAAAAATGATTCCAGACAGTTTACCGTGGATAGAATAAATAATGATTTAGTTCACAATCGCGTTAATGTTACTCTGACGTGTTTAGAATGTAATCGACTTTGAGTTGATTATCTAAGTGACTGAGGTGGTAATTGAGTATCAGCTGGTATTACCTGTAATTCTTCACGAGTAAAACCTGGTTGAGGTGCTAACGAATCGAGTACATAAATAGCTGGTCTACCTGATGATCTCGTCACCGATACTATCTTATGTGTTGTCGTGCTCCAGATTGGATCTGTTGCTCTTTTTCTACCACCCTCAGCCTCACCTGGTTTGTATAAATATCTGACGATGCCACTACCAAGAACAGGTCGAGCTGAAAAATCGCGTAGCTTTATCGGTATAAAATCTTTCTGTATGGCAATTGTTGGTTTCATCGATATAGCTCTTGTTGTCTCATTATTTATCGCAGAAATAACACCGGGTAGCCTAACAACCCAATCATTAGATCGTTTATCCTGAATAAATTCTATATGCAAAGTTAGCAAGGTCATCAAGATTCGTTATTGTTTTTATTAGTTCTACCTCGCCATCCCTGAATTTATCAGCGTGGGGTGTTTTTTGACAGTTTTCTCAATTCTTTTCAGCAAGGGTATAATTCCCTCCTTTGTTATTTCTTTCGCGACCTCTGGGTCTTTTATATCACATATAAACGCCATTTCGGTTGCTTTGGTCACTGGTTTAAATAATTCCTCTGTCGTCTCGGCGAATCCTTCTTTTGCTCTTTTAATCGCTTGTATTCTCTTTTGTACCTCTCTTTGCACAGGTAGATATTCTTCTATTGCTTTTAATCTTTCCCGTGCTAATCTCGCGCTAAATGATTCTCCAACATCCATGTTATTTTATTTCATTTTGTATCTTGAAATTAAAAATGAAAATGTAATTGATACAATATTTTACTTTATTTTGATAGAATAATCATTCTAAAATTCATTTAAAGACGACAGCAGCAGGGACGGCAGATCAGTATATTTTGTCGACGAGAATACCCCCCCCCCCCAAAAAAAAACAAAAACAAATCATGAGCGTCATCAATACGCAGCAGATTTTTCGAATAAAACGTTGACAAGTGATTGCGGATCAATAACGACGAAACCATCGTGGGAAACTTTTATTCGATAAATAAGATCTTTCTCCTGATGGTGTTTTTCTGGAGATGTTTTTGGTCCACCGAAATGTCAAGGTCTGTCTGCCGTCCCTGCTGCTTTCTTTCTCTAACTCTTTATCCACTACCGTATTTAATGTAATTTTTCATACTCGACAAAAAGTATTAATTTCTGTGTACGAAAAATTATATGTAACAAAATAATAATTAATTTGAGTCTACGAAAAATTATATGTAAAATAAATAATTATCATTTGGCCCTACTGACCGTGTACAAAACAATGAAAGGATCGTACCTGAACATTTTTTTCTCGACAAACTAACGAAACAAACGTACAAATAAACGTATATTTTTTTTGTCACATTCTGCTCTCAACTCAAGAGTACATTTACGCTAAAAATAAAGTGCTCACAGTATTTTTGTTGTTATTAGTGAACGAGAGAGAGAGGGAGAGGATTATGTCTTGGTATGCAAGTTCGTCTGCGCTTATATTATATGTAGCTGTTATGTTGTGTAATGCTGGCAAAACGATTCAGATGGTTTGAACATGTATTAGTTATAGGTATTATTTATTGGTAAATTGTATGCAACGATATGATTCCACATCGTCAATAAATTATGTGTAATTTGTATTTTCACAGCAACAATAATTTCATTATCAAATTGCAATAAAAAATAAAGAACTTGAAATCACGTTTTAGTTAATACACGTGAGCGCAATCGCACGCGTGAGAGAAAAGATGAAACACAATTTTGTCAGTGTACAAGACCGTATTTATTCAGGGTGGCTTTTATTTTGTAGCTTTCTCAAAGAGGAAAAAAGACAATTTTCAGTTACCTGACGATTGTAATAATCCTCATATATTACGACCATACTATATGCCATTACCAATAAACTCCGCGAAATCAACACTTAATTCTTTTTATTAATTACGGTGTACATTGCCACAACAGCCACATGGTCATACAATGTTATTCACATGGTATTTAAAAATGCTGAGCGCTTTGGTTATCCAGTTGAAACCAGACTGAGGGCAATGATGGACAGAAGAGGTCAAATCAGCAAGGCTGCCGGTAGAGAAATGAGGCTCTCTTTAGGGAAATGCAGATCTCTAAATGTGCTATTCAAGCCGTTGTCCATATAGCAGATGTTAAAAGGAAAAGCGATCATACGAATTACTTGTAATGCGAACTCGCCAATAAAGATAATAGTGTGGTATATCGTAGAATAGATTTGCAATAAAATGTTAATTATATTCAGGTCAAAAAAGAACAAGCTCTTAAAAAACAGAAAACGTGTCTGTACGAATCGATTAAGGGAGTCAATGACCTTCAAATTTACGATGGAAAATGACAAAGTTGTAATATTTTATGTTTGTATAACCATTATGAAACAATAAGACTAGCTGACTAATGAGATGTAATTTTTGTTGGGTAAGATAACATCAATGGGCCTCCGAACTCGTTTTAAAATGCACGTGGTGACGGACATAATAAGGATAACTAATTAACGATAATACTTAAAGGTATGGTTTGTGAAGTCCTTTGTCCATTTATTAATAAACACCCGTAGATATTTTAATGAGAATAAGAGAGCTTATGCACATGGGGTCCAGCAGGACTTTTTTGCGGGTGGAGGTCTCAGGAATTTTTGCATGAAAGGCAGTATTTACAAAGCGGTTTGAACTGACTTTTTGAGAGTTTTACAGCTTCATTTGTATGACTAAACTTCTCGGAATTATATATATATATATATATATATATATATATATATATATATATATATATATATATATATATATATATATATATATATATATATATATATATATATATATATATATTATTGCAGTATGAGTTGTTGGTGACCATGTGACACTCTTTTACCTATGCTGCGCACACGCATGCTTATGCATCAATCTTTGTTTTTTCTCACCAACAATTTATGTTTAATTTTAGTAAAATTAATATGGCAATACGGTATTTTCGATCTTTTTTTGCAAACGTAAATTTTCTAGTATAAATGTTATGTTCGAGAATTTAAAGATTTTTTGGAAAAATAAAGTGAAATGTACACAAAATTCTGATACATTAAAACAATTATTGTTGTATCTGGAATGTGTACGAAAAATGAAAGGGTACGAAAACATACATGAATTATGATATATACACTGGATAATTGGGATTCATGGTAATTTAGTATATACACTGATTGTTTGGGGGAGATAGTTATTCAGTATAATATACTGGTTGATTCAGGGTCTTGAAATATGTGTATGTGTGTAAATGTGCATGCATGTTTCTGTGTCTGTAAGCTTATATGTAATGGTTTAGATAGCCCAGGTGAGCTTTGTTGAAGCACTTTGCATGAACTTCAAAAAATGTCAGGAGTTCCAAACGTTGTCACGGAGTACTTTATCTTACAGAAAATGGGTCATACGCCCATTGCGATCCATATACAGCTCATTCCTAGTTGGGCCACATCCTTAATAAATTAGTTATCATTGTATAAATGTAATTAGCAACGTACTGCTGCAAAGTGCCTTTATTCCATATAGCAACTGTTGTTTTATTTGATCATCACAGTGTTATCACATTTCATTACTTTTGGACAGCATTTGCGTTTAGAAACTGATATATTGTATACAGTATTAACGGTTTGCATTTCTCACATAAATTCATGGAGCTAGAAAATTAAAGGAGTTTTTCAAGTAACTCCTCAGATTCAAGGATTTGTCAAGGTTATGTGGCCACGCTGGGGTATAAGACACTAACTAATTAGCAAA
Source organism: Sinohyriopsis cumingii (assembly GCA_028554795.2). Taxonomy (NCBI): domain Eukaryota; kingdom Metazoa; phylum Mollusca; class Bivalvia; order Unionida; family Unionidae; genus Sinohyriopsis; species Sinohyriopsis cumingii. Next base: position 99,509,880 of record CM068838.1, read on the forward strand.
CATATGAAAACTTAGCAATTTACAGTCTATACTGATTTTTGTGAAGACACAGTAACGCAGTATGTACAATACCCCCTCACTACTGGGACATTTATTATTATACATTTACTGCTATACTGTGGGTATAGTTATAGATTTTATTTTTATATGCAAAATGTATTTCATGTAAAGTCGTCTAACTATAAGGTGGTATTCCATGGCTCCCATCAACATCTCTATAGGGTGTGTGTGTATGTGAGTGTGTGTGTGCGTGTGATTCAGATTTGTAACATAGTTTTAACAATGTTTCAGTCTAGTCGCTACAATGTCTGCAGTGTGGCAGTTTATAATGATGTCTAGCACTGGGGCATGATGCCCCAGACATGTAGCATGATGTCCCACTTAGTCACGCTCTCCAGATACCAGGCCGACCAGTCCTAACACTAACCTCTTAATGCTGATGCTGAGCACCTTTCTTCAGAGTCAAGAGGAAACAAAGATTTCCAGAGTATATTCCTCCATCACAGCCAAACCAGTGCATTGCTCATTTAATCTTATCTGTCTGAGAAAATGGAGGCGATCAATTTGAACCCAAATTACGAACAATGTATGATTTCATTGGCTGATCACTATCAACAATCAGATTCATATGTAGTTTCATTCAATTGGACAAGTTTAGTTATGTTCTAAAAATGAAGATGAAGGATCTGAAAACTTTGTGAAAAGGCAACAAACCAACGTCATCTGACCTGATTCCTGATCATAACTTACCGAAGACGTATATGAAGCTCAGACTCAAGATGTTGACAATCCATTTGTTATTTTACATTCAGTGAGGAACATCTATTCCATGCACACCTGAAAATGGACAATACAAGAAATTTGCAGTGTGGTGATATTTCGCAGCAAACAGACAACGTCAAGCAGGACTATCTTGTTTGCAATAATAAAAGATGATCAAGTGGTAGAGCCCAGCTTAACAAAGGAAATATAAGGTAATGAATGTGCCGGGTCATTGCAAATATTTTAAATAATGTCGAAATATTTAAAACCTACAATCAACATAAAATAAATGCATGATGTAAAACATAATGTTATACATTTCAGGACTTTTGCTGCAAATAGAAAGTAAGACAATTTTTAAATAGGCTTTCCTGCTTTATTTTTCTTTTTTAACTCCAGTGTAACATGAATTATAGTTTAACAGTGCTTAGCATTAAACACTATGCTGGTTATTGAATTCCTGGCATAATTCAAACCAAAAAGTATCACAATAAACTCCAATTTTCAAGTTGTCAATAGGATGAACGATCTTACTAAGAACAAATGAATTGAATCTGATACAGTCATCAGTTATATATCTCAGACTAGCAAAAACACCAGCTTACGCCATACACGAAATCTTTCAGAAAGATCCAATAAATCTTTATAAACTTTATTGCGACAAGAGACCTGCAGGAATGAATGGCACTGAGGGTACCGTATTCTCAGTAAATGTGGCAAACCCCAAACATGGGCAGTGCTGGTACAAATAGACACTCATGGGAATCAACAAGTTATAAGGGATGATCAGCGAGATGACGGGTGATAGAGGTCGCCCTCCCAATGATAAGCATATAACTCCTTATTCCTAAACACTTTTTTATCACATGTAAATTTCATGACATTCTAAAAGAAGCAATCTCATCAAAGTAATCCTCTTGAATTCAAAATACTTAAGATTTCTTTCCTAACCCCAAATTCTCATCAAATCCCTAACATAATAAGAGTCAATACAAATTTCCAATAAGGTAAAAATGTAGTAATAATGCCGAATCCCTGTATCATAGCAGCTACCTAGGTAAGAGTGTGTAAGGAAGTAAAGAAAAATGTAAAACTACTGTAAGTAAGCTATGAATACCTGCATGCACATACCACTGACATAGATGTATGTCTACAGTTTACAAACTGTATGTAAAGTGTTCTGAATCACCTCATCTAGAAGCTAAATGATGCAGGAATTCACCCAAATAATATAGATCAGACATCAGGATATTAAAAAATACATTGATTAATTACATCAACTTAAACTCTAATCAAAGTAGAAATAGTTCAAACATTACCTGCATTTATCTGTCATCCGGCCTGCCTCAAGTGTACCATCCCCGCCACTGACCATCAGCTTTTCTGCTAGACAATGGCAATCGCTTCCTGGCTATGAATTCTGTTTTTGTTTTCTCTAAACATGCAATGATTCGCCACAACATCGATATAAATTTTCAACAAAGAAGTTAAAATCAGTCGCTTTCACATGCAGCCCAGTATGTCAGTAGTACTGATGAAAAGGGCAGTGGAAGTGGACTAACACAGATAGTGGCTAAAATACACTGTATACTACATATTGTATACACAATTGAATGTTTATTACATGTTCATATATTCTTATCTTTTTAGCAAATTCACATTCATTCACTCAGCTTTCCCACCGATGTGAATTTTCAAAAATGGATTCTTGACTATTTCACTACAGCTTAATTTTTCAATAGTTGCACATGCACTGATAAAAAGACAATTACACATTGATACATCAATGGTTCAGTTTTTATTATTAATAAATCTTGCTATCCTAAAACATGTAGTTTGTTATTATGCTAAGTACTGGTTCATTTGTATTAGTCTGGTGTAGAACTCATTTTGTGTACAGGTATACATAAAACAGCAGAAAATGCACAGTAAGAAACTGCCATTACCATATAAAAGAAAATCGGCTGGTATCAAGTAAAAAAAAAGATATTTTATCTCGTGCTTGAACAGCTCTACTATATTCACTTACGGCTTAGCCATCCATGTTAATACTTAGTTTTTCACACACTCAATAAAATATATTATTCAATCAATACCAGCAAATATCCCCTATAATTCTTTTTTAATGAAATAAAATGAAACAAAAATATAACATAAATATATTTCATTACAGTAATACTATTCAAATTATTAAACAATCGATCTTTATTTATCACTAAGAATACATCAGTAAGAAAATGAGTGACAGCCTCCTGCATCAATTTGGCTCGTTTTTGTATTGGATCCTAAACGTGTGGTTCCCAGCAACCACAAGATCCACAAAAATAGTGAGACATAGTAACATTCCAATGCAATCTGTTTTTAAAGTTTTATTTAGATCTAAATTTCATTTTTTTTTTCTGAATGCCACGTTTGACAGCTATACACTGTCCATGATGTTACCAGATAAGTCCAAGCCTAAGCTGAATATTCTTCACATGTGTTGCTCAAGTAATTTTCCCCATTTCATTAAATGATTTCAAATGATTTCAACATTTGATAGCATGCATCTTGGTGTTGTCCATTTGTGTGATTTTTAATCAACAACGACACATCTCATCATAAAATAAAAGAATAATAGCTCTCCTAATATGTCTATGCTTCTAGTATTTTGTTTACGTATTTTATTATAGAAATTTGTCGGAACATTTTCAATACAGTCGGAATTCTTTTATCCTTATATTTCATATACGTAAAGCTTCTAAACAACATTTAAACATTGAAGTATTAGGTATTATTGTTGGACATCATGTCAGCACAATACTGGATATACGGCACAATATCGTTAAAGAATCGAAGCAACATTTTGATGTGTATTGACATATTTGCAGGAAACTTTCAACTGCTCCTGTCATATTGCCTTGGCTATGTAAAACAACATCAGTTTTGGACCATTTGAACTTGGACATAAATATAATCCCTTTATATTTCTAAAAATGTAAAGTTAATAAATTCCTTCTTACAAATTTGTAAACCATAGTGACCTAATGTTCTAAAGCGCTTGCCTTTATTGATCATTGCCATCTCCCCCGAGACAATGTGGGTTCAAGTCGCTGGCTCGACCAATGTGGGTATGTGAGAAACCATGCCAGTAGTTTACCGTAGGTCAGTCGTTCTGAACTGGGTTTTCCCTGGTTCTTCCTCTACCTATTAAAGTATAACTTATCATGTGATAAAGAATGAATGTAAACCCCAAACAAGAACAAAAACCAATAAATTCCATTTTTGTAAATAAAAAACCTTCCCCTTTTAAAACCTCTGCTTTTGTTCTACACTTATTTTTTTTCGTGCCATATTGATGGTATTAAGCTTGGAGAACACTGATATATTTTAAGAAGATATAAAGATGTCAGCAATGTTATTAGTATAAGCTAGAATGCATGTTATCTTAATTTGAATTAATCTATATAACATTAAAATAATTCATTTTCGACGATTAGAATTGTTCATTTACACAGAGAATAAAACGAGTCAGATGTATTATGTATCCCAGGTGAATACAAATGGAACACAAAATATCCTGCCAAACGATGTAATTTTCATACATGAATTAAACTTTACAAATGACAGACTTAATAATGTTAAAGCCCCAATGTCACCATTATATGCAAAATGTCATACATGCAAAGTCATTTTAATAATACTGAATTTTGAAAGATATTGGTCTTAAACATATTATTTTGCCATTAAAGCTAGATAATATTTAATTTCTCTAATTCCAAAAGCTTGCTTTTTTCACGTGTACAAATTAGTTCAATGTTAATCAGCGACATTCATGGGTCAATCAATTTCAGTTGAAAGCTGGAAAGCTGTTATCCCTATATATGGAATATGTTACTGTCATTTTGCGTTTGATATGATGCAATACTCAGCCAAGCATTTATGAGTATTTTTTCTTCAATGTCATAGCTGACACACTATATTTTGCACGTCCGTGTCGTATGCTTGCCACTTAATATGGAAATGTGCAGCAGCTGATCTTGTTCATCAGCACTATTTCTCCCTTTAAAATATTCCATCACCGCAGCTAATCACCAATATTCACCAGTCACATTTGTATCTAATATTTGCATTTTCGTCTCAAATCTGCTTAGAAACAGTGGTCCTGCCTCTCCTCATTCCATCTCGAATTGATATATCTGCCACATATGAATGTTGTTGCTATTAGATTAATCACTAAAATACTTTTGGAGCACGACCAAGAAATAATGGAGTTACAAGTGACTTTGGGGACTCTATTAAGGGGTGGCACCTCTTAATTCAAAACTGAATAAATGAATGATGTTTAAACCTAATATCTGGATTATTTCAAAGAATAGTTAAGGTAAGATAGTTTCATTAACAAATCTTTTCCTTCCTTCCAAACGAATATTGACATTTATAAAAACGGAAACAGTGGGGCTTTAAAGTTTACCATAGTTGTTCCAAATGTACAGCAAACAACTAAATGCCTTACATATTCAAGTTCTTGACAAATAATACAAATGCCCTCGTTCTACTGAAACATATTTCTGAATACAAGGATAACAAAATATAGTGTCTATTATGCTATATCCATTGCTAGATCCTTTCTTGCTTTTTAGAGAAACAATCTTCAGTATAGCCCTGTTTTTTTATTGTGTATAATCTTCATGATACCTTTTCCAAAATATAATGGTTGTGTGCATCCTTTTGTAATGGACAGATAATTCTCTCGCACAGCGACTCTATGAAATTACGTGCTTGTAGAATTTAATTAAACAGTAATGACATGTACAAATGCATGATTAATAAAAATGGAAAACTTTATTTCAAGACAATATAACCTAAGTGCTGTATTACAATACTATCTATCCACAATTGATTTATTTTTTTGTACAGACTTGATAATTGTATGAACCACTTCCAGCCTGATAAGATGACCTAAATATACATGATTTTCTTCTAACTTTGTGCAAGTTTTCTTTGTTTGACATGTATTTTCAAAGTATGATTTTTACGATCGGAAATCATAATCTGAATTTGAAATTCTAATCTATTTTACAAAATAAAACTTTCCTTGTTTTAAAATTTCGCGTTAAATATCCCACCATATAAGTGGCCAGGATGGTTTGGAAAATAAAATATAAGTGTTACAATGGTTTCCCACTTATCTGTACCATACTGGCAAGAAGCTTATATCACTCTCTACACTAGTAATTAGTAGATTTTGAAACTTATCCAAAAATTAATTAACCTATAAACAATATAACATATCAATATATTAATTAGCCTATGAAGCAACTGATCAACTCATTAACCTATAATAAAATAATAGATACATAAATTCATTAACCTATACAAAAATGAACTGCTAAATAAATTCATTTAACATATAAAAATAACAGATCATTAAATATTCATTAACCTATTAAAAATATAAATGATCAGTGAATTTATCAACCTATCGAAAAACTCGATCAATACATTAATTAACCTACAAAACATGTATTTACTATATTTACAAACGGTTCTGCACAAGTAGTCATGATAGTATTGTGTTCTGGGGGAGATAACTCAAAAACGCCATGTTGGAAAATTATCAAATTCATCTTTATCTAACACTAAAATCCATAATCTTATCAAATAAATGTAATGATGCCAACATGAAATCTAAAACACTATTATCACCACTACTGTCAAGTATCTTACATATTTGATCACTCTAAATCAACCATTCAAAACATGAAGTTTTTTCAAAATTATTGACAATTGTATTGAGGTAAGCTACATTTTTAAAACAGCACTAGTATCCACATAAGTAAAACGATATGCTTCTATCACCGAAAATTGTGCAGATGTTGAGTGCACTATTTGGAAGACCTTTATACTATTTAGCCTATCCACAATAAACAAAAGCATCCTCAAATCTCCCAAAATCTTTAAGCAGTCTTTGTTCCAGTAACAACAATACACTTTAATTTTCAATCTTGCAGATACCCTCTGGAGACATGTAAGGTAAACGAAGACGCTTATTCTTGTCCATTGAATATTTGTCAAACAACTTAAGTATTACATAATGTGTGTTTAGACTTAGTATATTGACACTAAATCGCTTACAAAAGATGTTTATATATTTGTTTTTCAATGCTAGTTACATTCCAAAATGATCGGTTTTCATTAGTAACAATATATTAACAGCATCATGGTGACGAATATCTTGACAAGGTTCCTATTTAGTTTGAACACTCAGGCCAATATTGTTAACATCATAATCAAGATCACGGCCTTGACTGGGTCAATATTCAGATTCAACACCCATAGTAAGATTACTGAGATCATCATCATAATCAAGGCATTGACTGGGTCTCTATTCACTTCAGATGTTTAACGGAACTGTGAAAGCTAGAATGCGGAATATTTTACAGAAAATGAAACAAGATAATAGGTTCACATTTTACCAAAGTTAATTGACGGAGACAATACTTGGCATCACACTTAGAGTATAGACAAGGAGTTAATAGCAAGAATAATCTATATGACAGGATCCCTCCGGTGCCCTAGTGGCTACAGTGTCCGTCTCCGATACGGAGGTCGCGTGTTCGAACCAGGGCCGAGTCATACCAAAGACTTATACAAATTGTACTAAAAGCTGCGTCGCTAAGAGATTAGTGTTAGGACTGGTTGGCCTGGTGTAAGGATAATGTGACTGGGTGGGGCATCATGCTACATATCTGCGGCATGATGCCCTACTGCAAGACATCAATATAAACTGCCACACAGCAGACATCGTAGCGATATGACCGAAAAAAATTGTTAAAGCTACGATGAACAATTTCACATGATCCATGAAAAATATGCTTGCAAAATTACGAAACAATTCAACGAATTATGTTCATTCTGGAAAAAATATATACTATATGGATAAAACAGAATGTGTATATAGAGAATTTGATTGGTAATTTTTCATAAATTTCACTCAAATGAAACTACACAACAAATGGTACAGTGTGCTATTGCCGTAGTCTCAAAATTGCAAGCATTATCGCAAAGCAACAACGAGTCTGGAAGAAAGTAAGTTACGGAGGAACAGTTTTTGCTTGAAAGCAGTTTCATACACCACTGGAGCAAACTGAAACAATACCTTGGAACTGCCATTGAACATATGCATCGCATAATGTTGTTGATTCACCATGGACAGTTATTTTGTTACTGATTGGCCTTCGACTATTCGTGTTCCTGAAAGTACACAGTAAATAATCCAGTGTGTGTTAATCTCGTTACGATAGACGTACAATTAAATAGTTCAAACATAACGAAAATTACCTGTGAATAACTGAAGACAGGTCAAAACTATGAACTAAATCTTCATTCGTTCTTCATGCCATATCTCTCGGTTGTCCTTATGTTTATATACTAATTCACAAATTCTTCTACATTATCCTGGCGGTCTTATTAGTTTAATTAATTTATTATTTCTGTAAATTGCTGTGTAGAACCGACACAGATAACCATATATATAAATATAAACTGCTTCTCATGGTAAATTGGGAGATTCTTTCAACTGTTTAGACCTAATTAAAATTGTAGATTTTGTTTTATGCTTAAGTTGGGTATAGCTAGCCCTCCTTTGCGTTTGGTCTTCACATATTTTATTTCTTTAGATAGTGATTTTTATTATTCCAATTAAAGTTCACTATTTTATTTTCAATAGTGTTAATCACGCCTTCGATGTTGCTAATCATGGCTTATATAAGTTGCTACGTGCTCATTATATAATTTAGTTGGTTATATATGTAGGTTTTACCAACCTGTATACGGTCCATTAAGTTGATCTTGAGTGCGACCAAGTTTCTATTCTCTATTCTATGTTAATAGCTCACGCTAGACTTTGAGAGCAGAGTTCTTCCTAAATATTTTTCCTAGTCCTTTAACTGGCTCCTTAATCCGATTGGTGGGGAGACCTGGGTAGTTACCCCGCCAGTTGCCTATTAATAAAATGTTCGTCTTGTCATGGTTAATTGATGAACCAGAGGCCTTTCCGAATTGAGTGAATTCATATTGTAGATGTTTAAAGGGTGATCCGCCTCTGGTAACGTTAGTGCAATCATCTGCGTGTAGTATAATTTTGAATTTGTTTTTCAAATTTGGTACTTTTATTCCCTTAATGATGGTGTAATTATTAATACTTATATTCAGGGATTATATGGCAATGACATATAGCAGCTTAGATGGGGGCAGTCCTGCCTGACTGATCTTGTTATATTTATTTCTCCCGAAAGGGCATCCTTAATAATTACTCTAGACGTAATTTTCCTATAATGGCCTTAACCCAGTTAATAACATTTATGACAAAACCAAATTTTTCTAAAGTTGTAAAGATGACGTCATGCTCTGTTCTCCTGATCGAATATAAACACGACTCCATTCTCCCCCTTAATATTTAAAAAATCAATTATTGCTGATATTGACATAGTGTTATTTACAATGTTTCTCCCCATCCCAACCCCATCTTTGGTTTATATCAACTATTTTATCTTGGCAATTTCTTATTATATTAGCTATTATTTTACTTAGAATTTTGTAATCGTTATTTAGCAGTGTTATTGGCCTTCATTTTTTTAAACTCGTAAATTAAAGTAATGATCCATTCCTTTAGACTTTTGGGCATTTCCCGTTAAAGAGTGTGTTATTGTATAGTAGTTCTAAACGATTTATGAATTCGTGTTGAAACTTAATGTAGAAGTCTGATGTTATGCTATCAGATCCTGAGGATTTCTTTTTTTCAAGACTATATATTGCTTTTAATATTTCTCATGCAGTAATCAATGTTTTGGGTTATATATATATATATATATATATATATATATATATATATATATATATATATATATATATATATATATATATATATATATATATATAGATATATCGTCATAATAATTTTTGATACATTCTGATATATTTTTTCATCCTTATAGGTAATATCGTTTAATTGAAAATACTCTGTCTTTTTAGCTCCCCCCTTTTAATTTCCATTCTTTTGTACAGTCCCTTAACAATTTTATATAAATGTCCAAATTTCCCAGCCCTAAATTGTATGTTATTTCTTCCAATTTTTCCCATTGTTTAATTAGTTTATCTTCCGATTCTTCTAATGCTTCATTTTTATTTTTAAGTTCAAATTATTTTGATTGAACTCATTGTTTTTGGATTAATTTTGTTTTTTTTTATTTTCATATAATACTTTGTTATGCGTTTAATTTCCAATTTTATCAGTTTCCAATCGTTCAATATTTCCCCATTAAAATTTTCTTTTAATTTATTCAGGTGTGTGCGAACGGTTCTCACATACTCGTCGTCGAGCATGAGAGCACTGTTCATTTTCTACATTACATGTCCACACTTAATTGTGTTCACAAACAACAGGTCCAGTGAGACAAATTTATGGTCAAATATTTTTTCTCGCATAATCACACATTTGTATTGCGTCAGTTTGCCCTTCTGATACATACAATTTATCTAAGCGGCTTTCCTTATCATCAACACATTTATATGTATATCCCCCAGAGTTACTATTTAAATGTCTAAAGGCTTTCCTTATTATCATCATAGTTATATGTATATCCCCTACAGTTGCTATTTAAATGTCTAAAGGCAGCTGTTAAATTATTCGTTTTTAAAAATATTCGGATCCATTTATGCATTTTTTATCGGTTTCAATGAGTCGTTCACTTTTATCTAAGGCAATCGTTACCCAATTAAAGTCGACTCGTAGTACACACGAGTCTAGAGAATATCGCTGACTATAGCGGTTTGCATTAACAATACAATTATTTCTTGGATTTGCTTCCGGTGGTACATATATATTGAAAATATGCCATTTATTCAAGTTTAAATGAACTAAGCCTCCTTGTAGTTTATCTGGTACTATACAAATTTCCAGATTTAAGCACTTGGCGGTCCGCCGATCTATGGTTGTCACCCCAGCTTTCGGTTTGGTGGTTACTGGTAAAATCTAATGCGTCAAGATCTAGTTTTTTCACCACATGCTCCTGCATTCCATGTGTTTCTTGTATTAGGATTATATCATAGTTTTTCGTTTGAATATAATTCTATGATTTGTATTTGTGATACCGTTAATGTACATAGTCAAGACATGCTGGGTTAGTCCCTCTATCTTGGCTATGTACCGGTATAATACATGTTTTGTAATTATTATCTATATAAGTTGATTAAACTGATTAATTGTTACGGTTGTTAGCTCTTAGTGGGCATTTCTCCTTGCTCTATATTGTTCCAAGCTGATACTCCTTATTTCGTCTCTGTTCAGGGAGACAGAGCGCCTTGTTTGTTCTTTTTCTTTCACTCTAGTTTCCTTGCCACGATTTGATGACGATACCCATAGAATAATGTGGGAATCTTTTTAACATCATCCATGGTAAGGCTCAGAACTCTGACTCCCGTATATATTGTCGGAAAGCCCAGTAGGTGGCTATGTGTGATTTTATAACTTTCACGCCGTATATCTTCTCCACCTTGCTTGAAATTTTATTCGTGGGCACTTCTAGGGGTAATCTGGAGAAGTGAACATCCACCTGTTTCTCTCCCAGATTTCTTATTAGGGGTGGGGGTGCGTAAATCTTCACTGCTTTGCCCTAGAGTTATATGGGTTGGTTATTTCCATATATGGGTGTTTCTCCTTTTGCAAAAAGGAAAAATAGGCCTCTCGTCCCATTCTGCAGCCCTGTAAAATCATTGGGTTTGATCCCTCTGGATACTAGATACTGTAGTATTTCCACCGGGCTTGGTCTTTCTGCTTCTGTAAAACTTTTAAGGTCAAGATCCTGACAGCCTGGCATCCTATGAGCTAACAATAGTCGTCAATGCTCTGCCACTTACAGGTTAGTTGGAGAGTAATTATTGAACCTTCCACCTTTCTCAGCATTGCTCACTCCACTTTCCCTCATGCTTGGGATGATATAGTTTGAGAACTACCCACTATAGATTGTTTAATGTGCCGGTTATATAATACTTTTAGAAAATATTTCAAAATTCAAAACGAAATAGGACAAATTTAAATTTTGTACAATACAAAATAATGAACAATTTACACCATGTAATTATGATGATTTATTTTATTATTTTATTTTATTTAAATAAATTTATATTTTGGAACCTTTAATGCTTATTAGATTTTATAATTTAAAAACCTACAGGTAAAAATTAGTTTGGTATTTCATTCTATACCAACACATCGTTGTAAATCCTCAATAGATCGGTATGCTTTGTTTTTGTAATGTTCTATATTTACCTTGATTTGCACAATTTTAAATATTTTCACGTTTAACTTTGTAGCTTTTCATGCCTAAATGAAATGGTTTTCAAGGGGAAAAAATGCTATTTCAGTTGCCATTGTTGCTTTACACTCCTAGATGGAACGCTTTGTAAGGGAGATAATACTTTTCATCTGGATTCAATTTCTCTGTGACTAATGGATCGTCTGTAACGTAATCGATTACATGAATTGGAACTTGTTGACAGAGTTCTAAAATGCACAATCTCTGTTTCATCTGTGATTTTTTAACATGTTTTCATTTAACAACTCAATTTATTTCTTTACTATACAAAATAGAGTATTCCAACGTTAGGTAACACATCACCGATTCATGTGTTATTTCAATCTGGCCACGTTATGAAGGACTTTGGTTTGGAATTATGATATTCACCTTCATCATCAGCATATAATTCATGTGTAACCTTTATGTATCAACTCGGTGTTCGGTGTAGGTTATAGTTGTAGAGCAAACGTTCTTGATACCCTCAAAAAGTGAATTATTTGTTTTGGTGGAACGCGTGTCTCCTCATGAAGTCTATCTAATATTTCAAGTTTAAAATAATTCATCATATTTTGTACATGGTAACAGACGTCATCTGACGTGATCGAGCTAAAGTCATACAAAAATATATTTTCTTGTAATGGATGTCGACTGTATCGTTCTAAGCTATCAAAATACTCATAGTGATAGCAATAGATGTCCTTTCTCTGACTATTTTCTGCATTTGTTGACACCAGATCCGTCAGCATCGAATGTTTTGTCCATTACGGAATTGCTTGACCCATAAATCGCGAGCTATCTACTACTACAATCGAAAGAAATATATTTTTCGTATGTGTTAGGGACACAACTTAATTTGTATATGTGTCGTGTCCCGCAAACTCCTTGATGAAGAGGAGTGATTCACATCCAGTTAAATAGGAACGAATAGGCTAAAACCTCAGGGTGTTTTGAATTCAAATGAGAGTAGGATCTCTGTTCTCTTTGGTCACATTATCATTATCGCGTACTTGAAAACCTGCAATCTTTGCCTCGCAAATGTGACATATGTTTGCTTAGGTAAAGGTGTCATGTTACCATTTGTGAACGCCAAAATATTTGGAAGTTGCAGTACTTGATACATAGTAATACTACACAGATCAAGCTATCCAACCCATCCAATTTGTAAAATACTTGAATATAGTCAGTACCTTCCTAACCAGCAGGTTACTAACAATCATGAATTACCTTGAGATAGATGTAGACACTTGAAGGAATAATTCGTTATTTTTCGTTTTCCAGGCTGGATCAACTACAGTACTGCGAAACGTATATTGTGATGTCTACGCTACATAACAGTCTTTCAGTTTGTTGATTTTATCAAGTAATTTTTTATAAAAGTGCCTTTGGGATGTTTATTTATTGTGAGTGTTTTGAAATAAGAAAGATCAAAATAATGTTACTTTCCTTCATACACACACACTCATTCTCTTTATTTTGTTTACCTTATGACGTTTGTTCTGCTTATTCTGAGTTTTTTTATGCCACATCCTGGTTGATCTTACTGAACCATATTTGCTATTTCGCAAAACTTTTAAGTTTTTCACAGACATTAACAGGTATATCATTTAAAAAGTTTTGATGTCCTTCTTTTTCAGTAAAATGACCTACTTGTTTGTGTTGCTTTTGGTTGGTCTCATTATGTCATTTTACTGGAGTGTTAAGACGCTCAATTGGTAGGGTATCGGACTCGTAATCCTTGGGTCACGGGATCGAAATACGCACAGTACTTGTTGTGTCTATGAGAAAAAGTTGTTAATTCCTATTTCATCGTCATGATAATGCCAATAATGTGTTAAACATGCATTTTAAACCACGTCATCCACAAGTATGTGAAAGAAAAGATAATTGTAGGCATTTTGGCTTCCTTGAGAATACCATCCTTTCTTTCTTTAATCTCTTCGGATAATTCGACACATGAACTAGCATTTAAAGGTTCGTATTTGTCGATGAACATATACATGCTCTCAATTTAATCAAAAAGAGATGAGCGCTATCAGCTACCTTTTTGTAATTGTACTGGTCATAGACCAGAAGAGCTTATGGGATGGTATTTTGTATATAGTGCATCGTCCGACATGTTTGTTATCGCTACTCATCCCAAACTACTTGGCTGATTGTGATGAAACTATATACACACTTTCAAACTATAGCCTTGTCATGGATGAAAATAACGCTGCTGGCACATCCAGTATGGTAGTCACCTTGACAGTCTTGGTATCGGCTACTCCTTCTGAATGGATGGGATTTTCACTATAACACTTCATACCATGCATGTGGCCTACTTGGTACCAAACGAAACCTGTGCCGATTTCATGCCTACTATGGTCGCCACGGCATTGTTTATTATTAGAATCACGTTATCACTATTCCTCCGAGATTTCACGGAATCGTTTATGGTGATGTCTGCTTAGTCGTAAAATGAAGATTGTGCCGATATGTAGTGATATATAGGTTCCACAGCGAGAATCTTGAAACTCTTTTTGTCGCTATTCTTCAACATAAGGTCGTACGAAAGGACTCCGCATGATGTCTACTTGTTCGTCAAAGAAAATGGCACTGATGTGGGGTCTAATAAGGTTATTAAAGTAGCCAACATGAAAATCTTGTGATCACTACTTGTCATCAATGAACAGTAATATCTTCATGGGTTTCCACCATAGAACTACCTATCGTGTTTTGCGGATCTTAAATTAAAATATTGACATCGAACTAGTGGCCTTCTAAAAAAATCCGGTTTTGTTTAGGTATTTGCCTTTCAGGAAAAGTCATTTTTAATTTTTTTGTTATCAGAATGATAAGTATAGTCTCTACATTGTGCCAAATGAAAATTACTAACTTTAAATATGTGACTGAGACCAACATTTCTATGTATACGTTATCCAGCCTTATTGCAATAAATTAAATGAAAGTTAGGATGAGTCGTAATTTTAAAGGCACACTTTACACAGCCTTGTAAGTAATAAGTTGACAATCGTATGACAGAGTCGATATACTTTTCAATGCACACTTTGCACACTCATTCAAGACGCTAATAGTAAACTATAAGGCAAAATAAGATTCCAACTATCTGCATTTGAGATTCATAGGAATTCGCATTGGGCGGCGACAAGAAACCTTTCACTAAATACCAGGATACTCAAAAAATTTCTTGCATTTACGATTCTTGTTTTAATTTACATTTACCAATGTGCAAGGGAAATTATGATGCCATTCCGTATTTATTTGAAATATGCCTTACAGTGAATACGCTTCCCTTTTATAAGCACGTGGATGAAAAGAGTCGTGATTATGGCGATGATTTTGGTTGTGGGAATGATTATCTGTATGGTCCCAAACTGACACTCTTAGACTGAAGACGATATTATTATTTACCGATAATGGTTTCTGGTTTTACTAAAATAGGTACATCAATGGAGACAACAAATGCATTGATTCTAAGATAGGAACGGGTTATTTCCCCTGGAACGTATGCTTCATGGCTACTTCATCAAGTACCTTATACCTGGAAAAAAATGATAGATCCGTTCGACAAACACTAAGAGTTTCAGACAAGAAGAGCGAGATATTTGAAAAGAACCGACCATAAAAACACCTATGGAATGGAATAATTGTGATATAAAGAGGTAAATATTCTCACCGAATGGACATTACTATTCGTACGGATAGATGTGTACATTGTGAAGGGATTTTTATATTCAATCACTGCACGCACATAAACAAGAAATAAGTTATATGTTGTACGAAAACTTCGCTAATCATTACTAAGTGAGGAATATAAAATTTAATTTTATCCTGATGTCAAGACGAAATGATTTACATTGGTACAACAAAGAATTGAAATATATATTTTAGCGACAAATGAAAACAAGTTTTGATTAGATTTATATTTCAAATTCAGATAAATGTATCCTAAATTGATTATGCATGTGAACAAATTGCTAAATGTAATATGCTGTAAAGTATTTTGGGCTTTGGCATTTTTCGTACTTTTTCTTCCATCAACTGATTTATCATTCCCATATCATATGTAGGAACTGAATTTTAAAGCTGTTTGTGTTTGAAAGCCGCGTTTTGCTTTGCTCTTTAAAACAGTATGTCACAATTTATACTCTCAAACTGATATCAAACATTACATATGGCCGATTGTTTAAACTCTGGGACTCAAGTTGATACATATTACCAATACAATGTAGAATCAGTTCTCAGTGAAACGTTTCAAATTATTGGATATAGTCGTCGTCAACGCAGAGATAAAAGGAGAAGGGATCCTTTAAGAACGAAGATTTGACTCAAGCATGTACCCCAAAACATTTATTTTCAAAGTGTCCTGGGCTGTTACTAGGTCATCTATTCTCAAAATGTTATTCAACAAGTACATATCGTATACCCTATCCTCTTTACTAACCTAAACAGACGACGAAGCGTATCCAGTTGATGTTTTTGAGGTAAAATTTCCGTTTCCAGAGGAGATTGAAAATAATCAAATACGGAGATTTGGATAGGCTTATTATTGTAATATTGTTACCAGAATAGCTGTTTGTTTAACAAAAGGTAAAGATAAACACATTACAAAATTTGGAGGTTAAGATCTTACAAAAATCAGAGTTGGCGCAGTGTATAAATACAAACTGCGCAAAACACGTAATTGATTAATATCTCCTAATCAGTTATTGATTCGAATTTGAATATTTCAATTTTAAAAAAGTAAACGTCATTATTTTACCTCACCATAAGGTCATCTTCGGATGATCAGTGAAGAACGATTATTTCATTTTGGTACACGGTACAATCACGAACCAGCTTAGTTTTTCACATCATTTCATTATTATCCTCACCTACCACCTGGCAAAATGTAATGACAGGCGGTACGTACGGTTTATGTTAAATTCCATACAAATGGTGTACATCTCTGGCAAAGCTTTCTTTTCTCTTTTTTTGTGTTCTACTTCAGACATCACTTTAAAATTTTATCTGGTGACTTCATCACTTCAGCACCTAAGAATTCCTTCGTATAATATCCCGTTTGAACCGTTTTGAACCGTTATTATTGTTACAAGCAAGGGGTATTTGCTTAAACGAGCGGTTTCAAACCCTCGTGTAATTCCGCTATAAGTCATAAGTTTACCCCAAATTTCCCAAGACTTCTATACAACTTCAGTTGTAAATTAGAAAGCCCCACGTGTCCATTTTATACCTGTATTTTACACTAAACAAATCAAGACCACAAATCTCACAACTATCCAATTGTCTATCAACTGCACATCTGCATGGTTTCTCTTCATCAACTGTCCGTACCAACTGTCAGTAGTTCACACCGTGGAAACTATATAACTATCTCCTAACGAAGGGAACTTTTTTTCCTACGCCACCCATGGCCAGTCATTTCATGGTCTCAAGGCACATTTCTCCAGTCCAACTGCATCACATTTGCCACATTGGCGACATAAACGGTATCTGTCAGGTCCCTTCTTACTGATTCCATTGTGTAATTTACCGTCTCCTACCGTCATTACTGCCACTGCAGTCATGCTACCAATATACATCACTAGACTTTAATAGTGACTAGGGACTGACAGGGACATTCATGCGGTTTTGACCTGAATTCGCTTAAAGTGAACCATGACATCATGGAAACTCAGTAACACTTCACTCCGTAACGTTTGTTCCTAGTAATTGGCTACTTATTTTGGGCTAATGAATATTTCCATTGCACCGAGTTCCAATGATCAGAAAAGTAATCACACAAATCTAAGTATTCAATGATGCGGGGCGCTATATCCAAATGCGCATACTCCAAATTTATACACCATATTGAATCAATTTATGACATAGTTAAAACTACTTACCTTTGACCAGATTGTATGCCGTTTAAAGCGAACTTCTTTTCGTAACTACTTTGAAAGAGAGATTTGTATTTAACCATAGAATTTAATTTCCTGCCTCTATCCAAGAGTGATATGTGACAATCCTTGGAAATGTCATGCAAAAATGCCTGCGTCATGTCACAATCCCAGAAAAGGTTGAATATTGTTCATCCACTGTAACATGTCGTTCATAAATCCTGTGCAATGTCACAATCCCTGAAACAGTTTCAATATTGTTTATCCATTGCAACATGTCATTCAGAAATGCCTGTGCTATGTCATAATCCCATAAATGGTTGAATATTGTTTATCCATTGTAACATGTCATTTATAAATGCCTGTGCTATGTCACAATCAGAGAAACAGGTTGAATATTGCGTATATATTGTACCATGGGTTATGATTATCTGTACATGTGTAATTTATGTTCATGATTGTAACTTGCAATAATCATCTATAATCAAAATGTTCGATAGCTCATTTTTTTGTACTGGGGAAAAATATTATTTTTTAAGATATTATTTCTGTGGAATGCATATATTCTATAGGTAGAAGTTTGTGTAGGTTTTTATTATTATTAATAATAATTATATATATATATATATATATATATATATATATATATATATATATATATATGGATAGAAAGATAGATATATAGATGCCGCCAACCTTGTGTCTCTGATGAGCTGATTATAGTACTGCGATACCATTTGGAGATGACACACATTGCGTTGCAATGCACTTCACTCTTTCACGTATTTTGTACAATAATGAGAGATTGTCAAATCAGATTACGAACACAAACAATCAAAGTTTAGATTTATAAATTCAGATAGTTTGTCATTAGAGACGTTATAAATGCAATGTTAATATAGTTGACTTGAAACGCGATGCTACGCGGTCATGTTCCCACCACAAGCTAGTTTTGAAGTGGCCGATCTATTAGAATGCTCACCATGCCACTTGTTTTTAACAAGAATATTTATATGTGCGCTTCTTGTAAACAGACTTTCAATGATATTTTATTTATTAGAGCAGTCCAATCTTGTTGAAAAATGAAAGAGGTAATATATGTAGACATTTGAAAAAGAAATCTGATCTACTAAATTGTGACGTTCAAAATTTCGTATCCAATAATTTACGATCAAGTATTTGAACATTTCTCATTAGTCCGACCATTTTTATCTTAATAAATCATACTTGCTGAAGCTGAGAGACTTTGAAATTCGGGTTGAACTTCATACGGGGATGTTGACAATTTTGTATTGCATCGCTCGGCCATTTCCGTTAGATTGTTCAATGTTTCTTTCTTGATTGACGGGATATGCTGAAAATGATCTGAATGTATTATAGCTTGCCGTGTTACCAAAATGTAGTTGTAATAAATGATGATATCCATTCATGACGTTGCCTTATGTTATGGAAAAAAAAATTACAGTCCAGTTATATTCAGTAATATAGTTTATTTCCTTTTGTATTCAATTCTTAACATTTTGTTGGAAACATGTAATGTTTGATATGAATGGACTTTACGTGCAAGAGCGCATCATGATTGGGCATTTTTGGTTTGTTTATCGTTTTTGCAATTGCTCGTATGTCATGATTTCTATCTTTCACTAATAAATTGCAAGTTTTACTTGTGCTTGGTAAAATATCCACCAAAATGAGCATTTTAATTGGGTACCTTATTATTATAAGGGCGTCTGAGTTTATCATGAATTGTTATTGTATGTATTATTGGTATTATTGTTCTTGGTTTTGTACATCTTGTTATTAGAGGTGGTAATGGCAAAGGAGGCGATAGTCATGGGGAAGATTTGCATTAATATAAATATTTTGTTTACAAGTTTGGATGAGCTTAAATTTTAGTAAAAGTTGGTTGTGCTGCATAATATTGAAAATCATGACAAGTGTTTGATCTTGTATTCAATGACCACAAACAGCATCATCTTCGATAACCAGATGATCACTATAAGCAGCAGGGAGGGCGAACAGACCAATGGTCGAAAAACGTCCAAATGTCGAAAATAAGCCTTCCTACAAATAGTCGGGAAAAAAGCGGCTACAAAATTTAAAAAAGCGTCGACACTTTACTGGGGGAATCTCTATGAAGTTTCTAATTGGTATTACTTCATTGTCGTTTGTGATTTTTCTAGTTTGTTATGCAGCGCTGTTTACGCGTTTACATCTTAATTGAGGTCGCACCATCCCTGCTGCTGTTAAGTTAATTAAATCATCATCATATGAAATAATGTAAAACATCGGAAAAGCATATACCACTAAATTAGAGCGAGATCGATTAGAAGCAATCAAAAAATTTCTTCCTGTTCGTGATTCTGTAAAAGAAAAACTTCAAGCTCGACAAGAAGCACAAGTTGAATTTGCAGAAGGTGCGTAACAGTTATTTAAACCCGTCACAAAAGTTACTGAAAAAGTTGCAACAGCTACTGAAGGTCTTCTTCCATCAGTTAAACAAACTGCTGAACAAACTGAACAAATAACAAGAACAACTAAACAAACAAAACGAGATCTTCCATTTGATATAGCTGCCGCACAACTTCAACCCCAACAACAAGATGTTGTTGTAGACCCTGTTGCGGAAGAGGATGTTGTCGTTGACCCTGTTGCGGACAAAAAAAAGGGAAATTGTTTTCTGGAAAAAATGTACTGAAAATGGTATAGAAACAATAAAATATTTTATGTTAAAAACTAATGATGATATAATGAGCTTTGGGGCGTTTGCTTCTGGAAGTTATCCATCAAGACATAATTTTTTAAAACCTGAGTATGTTAAAAATGTAAGTCATGATATATGGGTTAATTGGGTGTATAAAGTAAATCGAGGTATTAATCGGATATCTAAACATGACGATATGTATGCTGCTTTTTCATACGGAGTATCATTGCATGATAAAATACAACAGGAACAGAAAGAACAAAAATATAAAGAACGAGAACAACAAGTACAAAAACATAAAGAACGAGAACAACGAAAAAAAAAAAACAGAAACAAATAAAGCAGGATTCTTCTTATAAACTTCCTCCACCTCTGCAACAAACAGAAGAAGAAGAATTTTATGATCCAGAAGAGCCTCCCGGCACCATAGGAAGTGGTTTCGGAGGTAATATTATTTGACCTGACAATATTCTCAGAAATAATAACTGGAGGAAAACGAGTTGGAAATAATTCACCAGAAATAATTAATGAAGCAGCTGATATCTGTCAACGATTATTTCGCGGCGGTATCATGGATATCTGTGTTTACCGGGAACTTATTGATGAGCTCGATGACAACTATCACAGTGACTAATTGTTAGATAAATAAATAATTAAATAAAAAAATGATCATACACAGTTCTCATCGCAGACCAATCATGGTCAAGGCGGTAAATTCACGATGACCTATATATAGAGTAACTTACGGAAATGGATTCGGTGATGTTGCTAAGGGCTTATTTACAAGAATAGCTCCTAAAGCAATACCAATTGCAAAACAATTCTCAATGAAAGCTGTTGATGATGATCGTGATAAAGCTCCTGGTGTTATTGGTAACGTTGCCAGTAAGGCATTCATGACAATCAAAGACAGACTAGCACGATTAACACGTAGATCAAAAGTGGTCCAGCCAGTAAAATTACCGAGCACCGAAGCGTTGTCCGCAGATGTCAGTAAGGAAATAACTCAAGCCGCAAATCAAAAACTAGCGTCACTAATAAATCAACAAGCTGAACAAATAACTATAAGCCTGATGGCGGGAAGTTGTCTTCGGCATTAAAGAAAGCAACATGAAAGGGATAAAAAAAGCGGCGCGGCCTAAGATTGCCAGGATCTCGTTGGGGAAGAGGTCTGAGGCTTCCAGGATCAATCCGTTAGACATTCAAGCATCAAATTTTGATTTGCTTGATGCTGATAAATAATTAAAAACATCTGCCTTTAGAGGTGTTTTTATGCGAGATCAATTACCACAACGACCAAACAACGTTGAAACAGGTATCGTTAATCTTGACTCGAATTCAGGACCCGGTACTCACTGGGTATCATACGCAATTGATCCACGTGGAATTGTTTATTTCGATTCATACGGATTGGCTCCACCCGTTGAATTTATCAAGTATTTTAAGCCACTTCATAAAACAGTTTGGTATTCGACACTGCCAACACAAACAATGACAGATCCGCCAATATGCGGACGTGAAGCAAATAATGTACTTGACGATATATCAAAATCATCCAAACCGCCACATAAAGTCGTGCATGATTAAACAAGTAACTAGTTCGTTGCGCGTAAATCGCTTTAAACAGATCTTAGATCTTATAATGATTTATATTTACGGAATATATTCCTATACAAGTAACAAAAATAAGACAAAATCCGACATTGATTTGTCAAAGTACGCGAATAAAGATGAACTTGCCGATATTATGAATATAGCTGGAGTTGACCGAGATGAAGTTGTTGTTTTTCAGGGCCGATATGGTGTTTTAAAAACGAGTACCATTAAGTGGAATGATATAGTCCAGTATTTGTTGCAATACATTACAATACATGCACAATAGTCCTAATGTATTGCAACAAATACTGGACTTGTATTTTTGATTCTTGGAGTAGAAGACAAGTGTTGTAACAGTAGGCAAACATGTGCATGATCGAAGGAGTACTAGATCAAGCTGACTAAAAAAAATAGTCGTGGATGCAATTCCTTTCACTGTCAAGCTGCCAGTGGATATGCACATATAGGTACTCCAGTCGCATAACTTTATAACAGACTTCACCATAGAAGAATACACATGGAACTATGGCCTTGTTTATTCGCTGCTTCATTCATGGGATTCAGGAAAAGTTTGTGTGACAATTTTCGGTCATACTCTGCGGATCATCTGGACCATGTAATTATGAGTAATATTCATTATGTGCCTATACAGACTGACATTTATGTGTATTGACTCATTATGACACCTTATACTATGTATGTGCCTTTAACCTGGAAAAAGTTAATCTTTGATGACGTAAGGATGGTTACCATCAGAGCAAGTTCAATTATTTTGTATTTATTACAGATACAACTACGAATAATTGAACCTGCTATATATTATTTGTGTACATTTGCTATATAAAGTCCATAATAAAACAACCCATCATAACATATATCCATGCTAATGGAATTTTCTTCCTGAACTTTAATTGTTGCTGACTTATTTAATGTTGTTGCCATTCAGTTTCTTGTCTTTAGTATTATTTCAGGATATTTGTTACTTTGGAAGTTGAGATTTATTTTGCATATTAAAATCTGCATTATCATAGATAGAATACAGGTATTTCTGATTCACTTGTTTCTACAAGAATCTATTTTCCCATACATTGTATTTATTTAAAAGTACACTATTCATTATTTAAAAAAGAATATTTCTTACAGACCGATATCTTTTTTGGCAATATTGTTGCTTAGCTGGCCCTATATCTTTCTTTGCCCTGATATTTCTTGAATTCTGACTGTGTTGGTAAATTTACGCAAACTGCACTCAGTTATAATGCCATACATATGTTTTGCTCATACAATAAATATATAGACAGATATATAGATAGATAGATAGATAGATAGATAGATAGATATATAGATAGATAGATAGATAGATAGATAGATAGATAGATAGATAGATAGATAGATAGATAGATAGATAGATAAATAGACAGATAGACAGAGAGATAGATAGATAGATAGATAGATAGATAGATAGATAGATAGATAGATAGATAGATAGATATCGCGCAGTTTGTGAGTATATATGGAGTTTACGGAACAGGAAGCTCAAAAATATAGTAGGTGCCTTCAACGCCTTAAAGTCAAGCCAAAGTCTGATACACATGAAGATTTCACAGAGTGGATGGAAGACTTTGCCATTTAGTTGAGTCATCTCCTGTCAAGTAAGAGCTTACAACATCCCGTGCACTAGCATCTGTATCCAGAGGTCCTGTATTTGTCACCCTACGATGAATTAAGGATGTCGGTATTTTCAGAAGAGAGGAAGGGTGAAACATTTTATGAATTAGGGAGATTTGAAGCTACATGTTTACACGAAGGCAAATATCCAAAAGACCTGGTATCTCAGGCTATCCGATGTTGCTTGATAGGACAATCTGGACGGATTGCTATGCGATTGGGTCCAACAACATCTATGACTGAGTTATTATCTAAGCTGGATAGAGTGGATGGCAATGTAGATTTGAAGGAGACTTTAGTAGCCGACTTCTACAGTTTTCGCCAAAAAGAGGACGAAGATACTTCTACACGGAATTCTAGCCTGGAAGACTTGTTGAACAAAACCGTCCAAAATGGGTTACTGAAGGCGAGTGAGACATTTGACATGTTAAGGGCTATGAAGTCAACATGACATAAACAGACACTTAAGGATGTGTCAGGCCCTAAGATGAATCACTCATGACGTTTTACGAATTGAATATGAACACAGCCAACGAGAAGATGAGCTGAAACGCACCAAGAAAACTAGCCATCTGAATATGTCATTCACTTCCACCACATCATAAAACAAGGATCTTAGTGAAATG
This sequence comes from Sinohyriopsis cumingii, assembly GCA_028554795.2. Taxonomy (NCBI): domain Eukaryota; kingdom Metazoa; phylum Mollusca; class Bivalvia; order Unionida; family Unionidae; genus Sinohyriopsis; species Sinohyriopsis cumingii. The sequence goes on from CM068838.1 coordinate 99,534,454, forward strand.
AGGGATATTGACCAGCATCTGTCACACGAAGTGAAGATGCTTAAGGAGCATTCAGCATACGTATCATCCTACAACTAGCAACACTCTGGAAATCAATTTAGGGCTCCATGCACACATCCAGACCATACTGATGAAAGGAGAGACCGAATATGCTGGCGTTGCGGGCAAATCGGTCATATTACTTCAGTTTGTCTTGTTCCACTGGACCATTCGAAACAGGATTTAAATTTCACGAGGTCTATGGCTGGTGGCAAGAAGGAGGCTCTCCAAGGGGCTGACACAAGAAGCATAAGGGAACTGACACGACAGAGCTGATGGGACATGCTAACGATGTTTGTATTGTCATCAATGGCATTAGAGTAAAATCACTGACTGATAGCGGATGAACCTATCAACAGTTAGCCAGACATTTTACAACACGCAGTTGAATACGACTCCAACTGAGCCCATTACCGACCTTTTGAGTGTTGAATGTGTGAATGGAGATATGTTATTATATAATGGCTACATATAAGTTGAAACATAAAGTATTATTCTGCCAAATATGGAAAGACAACATTGTCTAATGCTAGGCGTGTCAGACTGCAATTATAGTAGTCGCATTCATTGGTTGCTAGGAAAAACTACATGATGCATGCTCTAGAGGGATACAAACGTAAGCACGGAGTAAGATTTATACAGACAGCTCAATTGCCAACTTCGTGGTATTTGACATTAAGATATTTGATTTTGCGAAAACGAAGTGAGGAAATATAAACTTTTGTTAGCGTGTTTTAAAGGTTGCAGAGTTACATGACATTGTTGCAGAAAGCAATAGGAATTTGATAGGGCTAATCGTCATTGATAAAGAGGTACATTCTTATTTGATCTGCTTCAAATTTCAGTGATGGATACAGTAAATAAAGACTTAGATATTCTCCAAGTCTTGTGACTTACAGCTACATTAGGAATGGTATGATACAAGTTCATGTGTCAAACGTGACTTCAAGGTCAATCAGTATTCCACCCGGAGCTATTTTGTGTAGGTTCCAACCATTGTATTTGGCTAATATCCCAGCATATGTGGCTGGAAGGGAACGAGTAGATGACCTTCTCAATCAGATGACATCACTTCGAAACACCTGTCCAAAGATGATATACCAAACAAATAGAGCTTATAAAGAAATGTGAAAACATCTTTTTAAGAAGTGAAACAGATCTAGTATTAACGGTGCCTGTAAAACATCATATCAATCTCATGTACAGTTAGGTGAAAAATTCGGCGGTTTAATGATATGACAATCGATGATTCCCATACTTTGCCTAGGATTGAATATATCTTGGACTGTTTGGCTAGAACTAAATATTTTACGGTGATGGATATGACGTCAGGGTATGCTCAAATTGAATTAAATGAATCTCATCAGGAAAGGACAGCCTTAACAGTGGGTACATTAGGATTCTACGAATTTGAGAGATTGCCCATGGGGATTTGTAATGCACCCGGTTCTTACCAGAGATTGATAGAAGAGTGCCTCGGACCACATGCGTGGTCCACGTATTTGATATCGTCATTTTCGGTAAAAGCTAGGAACATTTAAAATATGGAGTAGGATGTAACAAGGCGTTAGGGAGTGTGGTTTAAAGTTATCACCCAAGGAAGTGCCACTACTTCAAGAGAAGGTTAATTTATGTCGGCCATGTTGTGTTATAGGCAGATGTTTAGGCAGATCCAACACGACTGACAAGATCATAAACTGGTCAGCTCCAAACAGCCCTGAGGAAGTAAGCAAATTCCTTGGATTTGCTGGTTACTACCGCAGGCTTATGACAAACTTCTCTAAAGTAGCCAAACCATTATCAAAATTAATGCCAAGCACTCTGAATGAAGCGGGTAAGCGTCAGATAAAAATTCAACACATACTATAGAAGTGGGGACCAGAACAGGAGCAAGCCTTTCAACAACTGAAGGATGCCCTCTCTGCACTACCTATTCTAGGCTACATTGACAATAGGCAATCTTTCGAGCTGCACACCGATGCCAGTTAACATGGCCTAGTTGCAGTTCGTTATCAGATTCAAGATGGCATCAAGCGAGTGATCAGTTTTACCAGCAGAGGGTTAACAAAAGGTGCGTGACATTATTCAGCGCATCGACTGAAATTCCTGTCATTAAAGTGGACAATCACTGAGAAATTCAGTGATTACATTTACGGACAGTACCTTTCGTTGTACAATGAGAACAATCAGCTCTCTTATATTATTACACTAGCAAGCTTGATGCCACTGAGCATCGATAGTTAGCTGCTCTAGCTGCTTACATCATTGATATTATTTACGGACCCGGATGTGCTACATGACAAGCTGGCATAGTTAAGGAACCAAAAGCAAATGTAGATTAGACTTCCTTAACTCAACTCAAGATAAAGAGACTTTCCAATCCAATCATCACTATATCTATACTCATTACCACTGAGATGTCAGGAGCAGTTACTACCAGTAGAAAAACATCAGTAGTAGCAGTCGGATTTGGTCTTGGTCTTGGTAATGACTTAAATCAGTTAAACTCGTCGTATAAGGTCCATGAACGTGTAAAAGCAACCATCCATCGGTTCTTTTCAGGGCCACACACATTTCGTACAAAAGAGATAATATCAAATGATTGCCAAATCAATTAAACTGAAATATTTTTTTCATGATGATTGAATATGTACGTGTATGAGTGCGTGGGTATTGATCCAAAGTATAATAAGAGGCACTTAGGTTTTCCTTTTGGTGTTTTCCTTTTTTTGAAATCCCAATATAAATGTCACAACAAATTGCAAAAGTCCATTTTCTTTCGCTTTCATTTACCGGCATAAGCTCTCCTGCTGTTTCTTCTCGTGGTCTGGATTTCTTGGATTTCTTGTGAATTCTAGAATTCAAGTTTTAAGTACAGCCCATAAAGTAATTGGTTTCATAACCGATTTGTGTGTTTCCTGATTAGGATCACTGACCACAATGTGAAGCGAAAAATTCAGTTTAAAATCGTTCGTCTGGATGAATTCATGCACCCCAGCACAATTGAAATCATCCAAACTCTTCGACAAAATTCAGCACGTCCGTCAATCCAAAGACGAGTTTCACATCAGCGATGGAAAATACACGTTTTCCTTCTGAGATAAAGCGGACACAGACAAGTGTTATTGGTGGACAACATTCACGTGGCCAAATACAACATCGTTCAAATTAGCAGCTACCAAGACAAGATGTGTATAGCTCGAGCCATGGTCTTAAGGCGAACATATGCTGACAAAACCAAAGCAGCAAAATGAAAAAGAACCTGAGAGTGCGTTCGAAAATCGGACTGACTCAGACACCAAAGAGAAGCAGGATTTCCGCTGCAACATGTGACATTTCTGAATTGCATACATTTCAAGACGTCTATCCTGAAGTGGTTCGGGTGCGTTGATGTTTCGAGGCCCCAACTTCCCACGGAAAATACATTCACTTATATCATCTATCATTAGCTTTTTCGATACCATTACTAGTAGGACCCGATTCATCGAATATAATTATATAATTATGATTGTAAGAAATATGACCAAGGGTTTACAACTCGGGAGCAACACGTTCATTTAAGAGAGAAATACCAAGGTTGTTAGAGTCTAAACGCTTCATTCATAAAGGAAACGAACGAATTCATTACTCTTTCTGCCATCAATTCTTTGGCAGTCCAAGATCTCATGACTAAAGGCCAAGAGCAGAACATTGTTTGTCAATTATTGAGATTGCGCTCTTCCTGAAGACTTCTAGTTAACACTAAGATGGCAAAGACAATGTTTGTCGAAGAAACAAATGATGACCTTTATGTCGCCAAATCGTGGAACTTGAACATTGATCTTGCATCCAAAACTATAAAACCATCAGGAGGATGAAAAGAAGAAAAAAAGAGTAAGTGAATTTCACCTTTTTATTTCGAATGTACTCAGGAGACCGTCAGTTAGATCATTCATTCCTTAGACGCTAATCAGGCTTATGAGAAGCATCCAAAAAACTATATTTTATCATTGTTTTAATTGTAGCAAGACTCCAGGAGGATGTGACAAAAATAATCGTTCAAGGTCCCAGCACTCTTACCGATTTTGTACAATGTATCTTAGACCATATCAACTACACTTGCAGCGAAGAGGACAAACAACGTTAATGAGAATGTCAGTTCTATTCTTAGGTGAGGGCTCAAACTTTATATGAATACGATGGACAGTTTCTTCTAAAATACTGTGAAGAACAAGGTATCAAATACCACAACGTTACCATGAACGGAGCCATACTCACCTACATTAAAAGTAGAATTTAAAGATTATATGATTTATTTGGCTATGCCGCTTAGTCGGATACCTAAAATAAGTGGAATGATAGAAATGACCAAAGGGTATTGACCACACTAATTATAATGCAGAAGCCTATCAACACGCCGTCCTCAGCGCTCATTATTACGATCCCAACAACAGCTACACCGAACAACAAGAAGCCTTTTAAACTTGTTACTAGTCTTACGATTCTAACCCCTTTCAAACGAAATGTTAAAGTATTGCCGATCTGACCTTGAAATTGTACACCTTTCTTTTGTTTCTGGGGCACAAAATAATCAGTGCTTTTGAAGGATGCCTGTACGTTTGACAAAGTGTGCTCATAAGTCTCTAGCAACACATTCATGCCCAAGAACACACGAGCCATCATATCCTCTCAAACTTCTGAGTTTATCAGCAGCTGATACTCTACCAAATATATGCATTGGTTACATTACTATAGCATAAGGGGATACAAATGGATCCAACGTGCCCGAAACAGAGGCGATTTAGAATACCGCAAGATCGTATACAAATTACATAGATGCTTTCCTCACGGGTGCCCTACTTGTTACTATCAACGACACATGAAAAGTCAATTCTCAAATTAAACCATGGAAGAAATGGACGGAAAAACTTACCAACGAAGCATGTAGTTGGAACACAAGGATAGCGAGTGGCAGAAATGTGAGAGCACCAGTGCAATTGACGTTTCAAAACTGATCTCGAGTTTAGACTCATTGCCGAAATTGGTGAACGTTTTATTAACGATCTCATGAATTCAATTTACGATGTCTTCTTGTGTTTTTTTTTTTTTTTTTTTGGTTGTTGCAATAGCCGTCTTGATATCAAAGAGTTTTACGTCAACTGTCAATGGAGTGCCAAAAAATTCCTCCGCGGTTTCGTTAAATTTTTCAAAGTGTCTACGGAGTCTTTCAAAAGCGCTTACGTGAACATCCTACTCGGCCCGCAACGTGGACAATTTACCATCTACAGTGTCAACGTATTTGTTTGTTGCCGCGTCTTCGTCAGATGTTGGATCTGTTACAGCTACTATTTTGTTTCCACTCATGTTGACTTCGCCCGTCATTGTGTCCCCGGTATTTTTCAGGCGGTCAGAAACATTTTCTGCATTTTGATCTCTGATGGTTGTAAATGATATACTTGTGTCTCTGATTTTTCCGCTGTCCGTAAACACAGGGATGTTATCCGTGATCGCACCGAGTACTCGACGAACTATGGAACTATATCATTCCACTTAATGGTACTCGTTTTTAAAACACCATATCGGCCCTGAAAAACAACAACTTCATCTCGGTCAACTCCAGCTGTATTCATAATATCGGCAAGTTCATCTTTATTCGCGTACTTTGACAAATCAATGTCGGATTTTGTCTTATTTTTGTTACTTGTATAGGAATATATTCCGTAAATATAAATCATTATAAGATCTAAGATCTGTTTAAAGCGATTTACGCGCAACGAACTAGTTACTTGTTTAATCATGCACGACTTTATGTGGCGGTTTGGATGATTTTGATATATCGTCAAGTACATTATTTGCTTCACGTCCGCATATTGGCGGATCTGTCATTGTTTGTGTTGGCAATGTCAAATACCAAACTGTTTTATGAAGTGGCTTAAAATACTTGATAAATTCAACGGGTGGAGCCAATCCGTATGAATCGAAATAAACAATTCCACGTGGATCAATTGCGTATGATACCCAGTGAGTACCGGGTCCTGAATTCGAGTCAAGATTAATAATACCTGTTTCAACGTTGTTTGGTCGTTGTGGTAATTGATCTCGCATAAAAACACCTCTTTCTATCCATATATATATATATATATATATATATATATATATATATATATATATATATATATATATATATATATATAATTATTATTAATAATAATAAAAACCTACACAAACTTCTACCTATAGAATATATGCATTCCACAGAAATAATATCTTAAAAAATAATATTTTTCCCCAGTACAAAAAAATGAGCTATCGAACATTTTGATTATAGATGATTATTGCAAGTTACAATCATGAACATAAATTACACATGTACAGATAATCATAACCCATGGTACAATATATACGCAATATTCAACCTGTTTCTCTGATTGTGACATAGCACAGGCATTTATAAATGACATGTTACAATGGATAAACAATATTCAACCATTTATGGGATTATGACATAGCACAGGCATTTCTGAATGACATGTTGCAATGGATAAACAATATTGAAACTGTTTCAGGGATTGTGACATTGCACAGGATTTATAAACGACATGTTACAGTGGATGAACAATATTCAACCTTTTCTGGGATTGTGACATGACGCAGGCATTTTTGCATGACATTTCCAAGGATTGTCACATATCACTCTTGGATAGAGGCAGGAAATTAAATTCTATGGTCAAATACAAATCTCTCTTTCAAAGTAGTTACGAAAAGAAGTTCGCTTTAAACGGCATACAATCTGGTCAAAGGTAAGTAGTTTTAACTATGTCATAAATTGATTCAATATGGTGTATAAATTTGGAGTATGCGCATTTGGATATAGCGCCCCGCATCATTGAATACTTAGATTTGTGTGATTACTTTTCTGATCATTGGAACTCGGTGCAATGGAAATATTCATTAGCCCAAAATAAGTAGCCAATTACTAGGAACAAACGTTACGGAGTGAAGTGTTACTGAGTTTCCATGATGTCATGGTTCACTTTAAGCGAATTCAGGTCAAAACCGCATGAATGTCCCTGTCAGTCCCTAGTCACTATTAAAGTCTAGTGATGTATATTGGTAGCATGACTGCAGTGGCAGTAATGACGGTAGGAGACGGTAAATTACACAATGGAATCAGTAAGAAGGGACCTGACAGATACCGTTTATGTCGCCAATGTGGCAAATGTGATGCAGTTGGACTGGAGAAATGTGCCTTGAGACCATGAAATGACTGGCCATGGGTGGCGTAGGAAAAAAAGTTCCCTTCGTTAGGAGATAGTTATATAGTTTCCACGGTGTGAACTACTGACAGTTGGTACGGACAGTTGATGAAGAGAAACCATGCAGATGTGCAGTTGATAGACAATTGGATAGTTGTGAGATTTGTGGTCTTGATTTGTTTAGTGTAAAATACAGGTATAAAATGGACACGTGGGGCTTTCTAATTTACAACTGAAGTTGTATAGAAGTCTTGGGAAATTTGGGGTAAACTTATGACTTATAGCGGAATTACACGAGGGTTTGAAACCGCTCGTTTAAGCAAATACCCCTTGCTTGTAACAATAATAACGGTTCAAAACGGTTCAAACGGGATATTATACGAAGGAATTCTTAGGTGCTGAAGTGATGAAGTCACCAGATAAAATTTTAAAGTGATGTCTGAAGTAGAACACAAAAAAAGAGAAAAGAAAGCTTTGCCAGAGATGTACACCATTTGTATGGAATTTAACATAAACCGTACGTACCGCCTGTCATTACATTTTGCCAGGTGGTAGGTGAGGATAATAATGAAATGATGTGAAAAACTAAGCTGGTTCGTGATTGTACCGTGTACCAAAATGAAATAATCGTTCTTCACTGATCATCCGAAGATGACCTTATGGTGAGGTAAAATAATGACGTTTACTTTTTTAAAATTGAAATATTCAAATTCGAATCAATAACTGATTAGGAGATATTAATCAATTACGTGTTTTGCGCAGTTTGTATTTATACACTGCGCCAACTCTGATTTTTGTAAGATCTTAACCTCCAAATTTTGTAATGTGTTTATCTTTACCTTTTGTTAAACAAACAGCTATTCTGGTAACAATATTACAATAATAAGCCTATCCAAATCTCCGTATTTGATTATTTTCAATCTCCTCTGGAAACGGAAATTTTACCTCAAAAACATCAACTGGATACGCTTCGTCGTCTGTTTAGGTTAGTAAAGAGGATAGGGTATACGATATGTACTTGTTGAATAACATTTTGAGAATAGATGACCTAGTAACAGCCCAGGACACTTTGAAAATAAATGTTTTGGGGTACATGCTTGAGTCAAATCTTCGTTCTTAAAGGATCCCTTCTCCTTTTATCTCTGCGTTGACGACGACTATATCCAATAATTTGAAACGTTTCACTGAGAACTGATTCTACATTGTATTGGTAATATGTATCAACTTGAGTCCCAGAGTTTAAACAATCGGCCATATGTAATGTTTGATATCAGTTTGAGAGTATAAATTGTGACATACTGTTTTAAAGAGCAAAGCAAAACGCGGCTTTCAAACACAAACAGCTTTAAAATTCAGTTCCTACATATGATATGGGAATGATAAATCAGTTGATGGAAGAAAAAGTACGAAAAATGCCAAAGCCCAAAATACTTTACAGCATATTACATTTAGCAATTTGTTCACATGCATAATCAATTTAGGATACATTTATCTGAATTTGAAATATAAATCTAATCAAAACTTGTTTTCATTTGTCGCTAAAATATATATTTCAATTCTTTGTTGTACCAATGTAAATCATTTCGTCTTGACATCAGGATAAAATTAAATTTTATATTCCTCACTTAGTAATGATTAGCGAAGTTTTCGTACAACATATAACTTATTTCTTGTTTATGTGCGTGCAGTGATTGAATATAAAAATCCCTTCACAATGTACACATCTATCCGTACGAATAGTAATGTCCATTCGGTGAGAATATTTACCTCTTTATATCACAATTATTCCATTCCATAGGTGTTTTTATGGTCGGTTCTTTTCAAATATCTCGCTCTTCTTGTCTGAAACTCTTAGTGTTTGTCGAACGGATCTATCATTTTTTTCCAGGTATAAGGTACTTGATGAAGTAGCCATGAAGCATACGTTCCAGGGGAAATAACCCGTTCCTATCTTAGAATCAATGCATTTGTTGTCTCCATTGATGTACCTATTTTAGTAAAACCAGAAACCATTATCGGTAAATAATAATATCGTCTTCAGTCTAAGAGTGTCAGTTTGGGACCATACAGATAATCATTCCCACAACCAAAATCATCGCCATAATCACGACTCTTTTCATCCACGTGCTTATAAAAGGGAAGCGTATTCACTGTAAGGCATATTTCAAATAAATACGGAATGGCATCATAATTTCCCTTGCACATTGGTAAATGTAAATTAAAACAAGAATCGTAAATGCAAGAAATTTTTTGAGTATCCTGGTATTTAGTGAAAGGTTTCTTGTCGCCGCCCAATGCGAATTCCTATGAATCTCAAATGCAGATAGTTGGAATCTTATTTTGCCTTATAGTTTACTATTAGCGTCTTGAATGAGTGTGCAAAGTGTGCATTGAAAAGTATATCGACTCTGTCATACGATTGTCAACTTATTACTTACAAGGCTGTGTAAAGTGTGCCTTTAAAATTACGACTCATCCTAACTTTCATTTAATTTATTGCAATAAGGCTGGATAACGTATACATAGAAATGTTGGTCTCAGTCACATATTTAAAGTTAGTAATTTTCATTTGGCACAATGTAGAGACTATACTTATCATTCTGATAACAAAAAAATTAAAAATGACTTTTCCTGAAAGGCAAATACCTAAACAAAACCGGATTTTTTTAGAAGGCCACTAGTTCGATGTCAATATTTTAATTTAAGATCCGCAAAACACGATAGGTAGTTCTATGGTGGAAACCCATGAAGATATTACTGTTCATTGATGACAAGTAGTGATCACAAGATTTTCATGTTGGCTACTTTAATAACCTTATTAGACCCCACATCAGTGCCATTTTCTTTGACGAACAAGTAGACATCATGCGGAGTCCTTTCGTACGACCTTATGTTGAAGAATAGCGACAAAAAGAGTTTCAAGATTCTCGCTGTGGAACCTATATATCACTACATATCGGCACAATCTTCATTTTACGACTAAGCAGACATCACCATAAACGATTCCGTGAAATCTCGGAGGAATAGTGATAACGTGATTCTAATAATAAACAATGCCGTGGCGACCATAGTAGGCATGAAATCGGCACAGGTTTCGTTTGGTACCAAGTAGGCCACATGCATGGTATGAAGTGTTATAGTGAAAATCCCATCCATTCAGAAGGAGTAGCCGATACCAAGACTGTCAAGGTGACTACCATACTGGATGTGCCAGCAGCGTTATTTTCATCCATGACAAGGCTATAGTTTGAAAGTGTGTATATAGTTTCATCACAATCAGCCAAGTAGTTTGGGATGAGTAGCGATAACAAACATGTCGGACGATGCACTATATACAAAATACCATCCCATAAGCTCTTCTGGTCTATGACCAGTACAATTACAAAAAGGTAGCTGATAGCGCTCATCTCTTTTTGATTAAATTGAGAGCATGTATATGTTCATCGACAAATACGAACCTTTAAATGCTAGTTCATGTGTCGAATTATCCGAAGAGATTAAAGAAAGAAAGGATGGTATTCTCAAGGAAGCCAAAATGCCTACAATTATCTTTTCTTTCACATACTTGTGGATGACGTGGTTTAAAATGCATGTTTAACACATTATTGGCATTATCATGACGATGAAATAGGAATTAACAACTTTTTCTCATAGACACAACAAGTACTGTGCGTATTTCGATCCCGTGACCCAAGGATTACGAGTCCGATACCCTACCAATTGAGCGTCTTAACACTCCAGTAAAATGACATAATGAGACCAACCAAAAGCAACACAAACAAGTAGGTCATTTTACTGAAAAAGAAGGACATCAAAACTTTTTAAATGATATACCTGTTAATGTCTGTGAAAAACTTAAAAGTTTTGCGAAATAGCAAATATGGTTCAGTAAGATCAACCAGGATGTGGCATAAAAAAACTCAGAATAAGCAGAACAAACGTCATAAGGTAAACAAAATAAAGAGAATGAGTGTGTGTGTATGAAGGAAAGTAACATTATTTTGATCTTTCTTATTTCAAAACACTCACAATAAATAAACATCCCAAAGGCACTTTTATAAAAAATTACTTGATAAAATCAACAAACTGAAAGACTGTTATGTAGCGTAGACATCACAATATACGTTTCGCAGTACTGTAGTTGATCCAGCCTGGAAAACGAAAAATAACGAATTATTCCTTCAAGTGTCTACATCTATCTCAAGGTAATTCATGATTGTTAGTAACCTGCTGGTTAGGAAGGTACTGACTATATTCAAGTATTTTACAAATTGGATGGGTTGGATAGCTTGATCTGTGTAGTATTACTATGTATCAAGTACTGCAACTTCCAAATATTTTGGCGTTCACAAATGGTAACATGACACCTTTACCTAAGCAAACATATGTCACATTTGCGAGGCAAAGATTGCAGGTTTTCAAGTACGCGATAATGATAATGTGACCAAAGAGAACAGAGATCCTACTCTCATTTGAATTCAAAACACCCTGAGGTTTTAGCCTATTCGTTCCTATTTAACTGGATGTGAATCACTCCTCTTCATCAAGGAGTTTGCGGGACACGACACATATACAAATTAAGTTGTGTCCCTAACACATACGAAAAATATATTTCTTTCGATTGTAGTAGTAGATAGCTCGCGATTTATGGGTCAAGCAATTCCGTAATGGACAAAACATTCGATGCTGACGGATCTGGTGTCAACAAATGCAGAAAATAGTCAGAGAAAGGACATCTATTGCTATCACTATGAGTATTTTGATAGCTTAGAACGATACAGTCGACATCCATTACAAGAAAATATATTTTTGTATGACTTTAGCTCGATCACGTCAGATGACGTCTGTTACCATGTACAAAATATGATGAATTATTTTAAACTTGAAATATTAGATAGACTTCATGAGGAGACACGCGTTCCACCAAAACAAATAATTCACTTTTTGAGGGTATCAAGAACGTTTGCTCTACAACTATAACCTACACCGAACACCGAGTTGATACATAAAGGTTACACATGAATTATATGCTGATGATGAAGGTGAATATCATAATTCCAAACCAAAGTCCTTCATAACGTGGCCAGATTGAAATAACACATGAATCGGTGATGTGTTACCTAACGTTGGAATACTCTATTTTGTATAGTAAAGAAATAAATTGAGTTGTTAAATGAAAACATGTTAAAAAATCACAGATGAAACAGAGATTGTGCATTTTAGAACTCTGTCAACAAGTTCCAATTCATGTAATCGATTACGTTACAGACGATCCATTAGTCACAGAGAAATTGAATCCAGATGAAAAGTATTATCTCCCTTACAAAGCGTTCCATCTAGGAGTGTAAAGCAACAATGGCAACTGAAATAGCATTTTTTCCCCTTGAAAACCATTTCATTTAGGCATGAAAAGCTACAAAGTTAAACGTGAAAATATTTAAAATTGTGCAAATCAAGGTAAATATAGAACATTACAAAAACAAAGCATACCGATCTATTGAGGATTTACAACGATGTGTTGGTATAGAATGAAATACCAAACTAATTTTTACCTGTAGGTTTTTAAATTATAAAATCTAATAAGCATTAAAGGTTCCAAAATATAAATTTATTTAAATAAAATAAAATAATAAAATAAATCATCATAATTACATGGTGTAAATTGTTCATTATTTTGTATTGTACAAAATTTAAATTTGTCCTATTTCGTTTTGAATTTTGAAATATTTTCTAAAAGTATTATATAACCGGCACATTAAACAATCTATAGTGGGTAGTTCTCAAACTATATCATCCCAAGCATGAGGGAAAGTGGAGTGAGCAATGCTGAGAAAGGTGGAAGGTTCAATAATTACTCTCCAACTAACCTGTAAGTGGCAGAGCATTGACGACTATTGTTAGCTCATAGGATGCCAGGCTGTCAGGATCTTGACCTTAAAAGTTTTACAGAAGCAGAAAGACCAAGCCCGGTGGAAATACTACAGTATCTAGTATCCAGAGGGATCAAACCCAATGATTTTACAGGGCTGCAGAATGGGACGAGAGGCCTATTTTTCCTTTTTGCAAAAGGAGAAACACCCATATATGGAAATAACCAACCCATATAACTCTAGGGCAAAGCAGTGAAGATTTACGCACCCCCACCCCTAATAAGAAATCTGGGAGAGAAACAGGTGGATGTTCACTTCTCCAGATTACCCCTAGAAGTGCCCACGAATAAAATTTCAAGCAAGGTGGAGAAGATATACGGCGTGAAAGTTATAAAATCACACATAGCCACCTACTGGGCTTTCCGACAATATATACGGGAGTCAGAGTTCTGAGCCTTACCATGGATGATGTTAAAAAGATTCCCACATTATTCTATGGGTATCGTCATCAAATCGTGGCAAGGAAACTAGAGTGAAAGAAAAAGAACAAACAAGGCGCTCTGTCTCCCTGAACAGAGACGAAATAAGGAGTATCAGCTTGGAACAATATAGAGCAAGGAGAAATGCCCACTAAGAGCTAACAACCGTAACAATTAATCAGTTTAATCAACTTATATAGATAATAATTACAAAACATGTATTATACCGGTACATAGCCAAGATAGAGGGACTAACCCAGCATGTCTTGACTATGTACATTAACGGTATCACAAATACAAATCATAGAATTATATTCAAACGAAAAACTATGATATAATCCTAATACAAGAAACACATGGAATGCAGGAGCATGTGGTGAAAAAACTAGATCTTGACGCATTAGATTTTACCAGTAACCACCAAACCGAAAGCTGGGGTGACAACCATAGATCGGCGGACCGCCAAGTGCTTAAATCTGGAAATTTGTATAGTACCAGATAAACTACAAGGAGGCTTAGTTCATTTAAACTTGAATAAATGGCATATTTTCAATATATATGTACCACCGGAAGCAAATCCAAGAAATAATTGTATTGTTAATGCAAACCGCTATAGTCAGCGATATTCTCTAGACTCGTGTGTACTACGAGTCGACTTTAATTGGGTAACGATTGCCTTAGATAAAAGTGAACGACTCATTGAAACCGATAAAAAATGCATAAATGGATCCGAATATTTTTAAAAACGAATAATTTAACAGCTGCCTTTAGACATTTAAATAGCAACTGTAGGGGATATACATATAACTATGATGATAATAAGGAAAGCCTTTAGACATTTAAATAGTAACTCTGGGGGATATACATATAAATGTGTTGATGATAAGGAAAGCCGCTTAGATAAATTGTATGTATCAGAAGGGCAAACTGACGCAATACAAATGTGTGATTATGCGAGAAAAAATATTTGACCATAAATTTGTCTCACTGGACCTGTTGTTTGTGAACACAATTAAGTGTGGACATGTAATGTAGAAAATGAACAGTGCTCTCATGCTCGACGACGAGTATGTGAGAACCGTTCGCACACACCTGAATAAATTAAAAGAAAATTTTAATGGGGAAATATTGAACGATTGGAAACTGATAAAATTGGAAATTAAACGCATAACAAAGTATTATATGAAAATAAAAAAAAACAAAATTAATCCAAAAACAATGAGTTCAATCAAAATAATTTGAACTTAAAAATAAAAATGAAGCATTAGAAGAATCGGAAGATAAACTAATTAAACAATGGGAAAAATTGGAAGAAATAACATACAATTTAGGGCTGGGAAATTTGGACATTTATATAAAATTGTTAAGGGACTGTACAAAAGAATGGAAATTAAAAGGGGGGAGCTAAAAAGACAGAGTATTTTCAATTAAACGATATTACCTATAAGGATGAAAAAATATATCAGAATGTATCAAAAATTATTATGACGATATATCTATATATATATATATATATATATATATATATATATATATATATATATATATATATATATATATATATATATATAACCCAAAACATTGATTACTGCATGAGAAATATTAAAAGCAATATATAGTCTTGAAAAAAAGAAATCCTCAGGATCTGATAGCATAACATCAGACTTCTACATTAAGTTTCAACACGAATTCATAAATCGTTTAGAACTACTATACAATAACACACTCTTTAACGGGAAATGCCCAAAAGTCTAAAGGAATGGATCATTACTTTAATTTACGAGTTTAAAAAAATGAAGGCCAATAACACTGCTAAATAACGATTACAAAATTCTAAGTAAAATAATAGCTAATATAATAAGAAATTGCCAAGATAAAATAGTTGATATAAACCAAAGATGGGGTTGGGATGGGGAGAAACATTGTAAATAACACTATGTCAATATCAGCAATAATTGATTTTTTAAATATTAAGGGGGAGAATGGAGTCGTGTTTATATTCGATCAGGAGAACAGAGCATGACGTCATCTTTACAACTTTAGAAAAATTTGGTTTTGTCATAAATGTTATTAACTGGGTTAAGGCCATTATAGGAAAATTACGTCTAGAGTAATTATTAAGGATGCCCTTTCGGGAGAAATAAATATAACAAGATCAGTCAGGCAGGACTGCCCCCATCTAAGCTGCTATATGTCATTGCCATATAATCCCTGAATATAAGTATTAATACTAACACTATCATTAAGGGAATAAAAGTACCAAATTTGAAAAACAAATTCAAAATTATACTACACGCAGATGATTGCACTAACGTTACCAGAGGCGGATCACCCTTTAAACATCTACAATATGAATTCACTCAATTCGGAAAGGCCTCTGGTTCATCAATTAACCATGACAAGACGAACATTTTATTAATAGGCAACTGGCGGGGTAACTACCCAGGTCTCCCCACCAATCGGATTAAGGAGCCAGTTAAAGGACTAGGAAAAATATTTAGGAAGAACTCTGCTCTCAAAGTCTAGCGTGAGCTATTAACATAGAATAGAGAATAGAAACTTGGTCGCACTCAAGATCAACTTAATGGACCGTATACAGGTTGGTAAAACCTACATATATAACCAACTAAATTATATAATGAGCACGTAGCAACTTATATAAGCCATGATTAGCAACATCGAAGGCGTGATTAACACTATTGAAAATAAAATAGTGAGCTTTAATTGGAATAATAAAAATCACTATCTAAAGAAATAAAATATGTGAAGACCAAACGCAAAGGAGGGCTAGCTATACCCAACTTAAGCAAAAAACAAAATCTACAATTTTAATTAGGTCTAAACAGTTGAACGAATCTCCCAATTTACCATGAGAAGCAGTTTATATTTATATATATGTTTATCTGTGTCGGTTCTACACAGCAATTTACAGAAATAATAAATTAATTAAACTAATAAGACCGCCAGGATAATGTAGAAGAATTTGTGAATTAGTATATAAACATAAGGACAACCGAGAGATATGGCATGAAAGAACGAATGAAGATTTAGTTCATAGTTTTGACCTGTCTTCAGTTATTCACAAGTAATTTTCGTTATGTTTGAACTATTTAATTGTACGTCTATCGTAACGAGATTAACACACACTGGATTATTTACTGTGTACTTTCAGGAACACGAATAGTCGAAGGCCAATCAGTAACAAAATAACTGTCCATGGTGAATCAACAACATTATGCGATGCATATGTTCAATGGCAGTTCCAAGGTATTGTTTCAGTTTGCTCCAGTGGTGTATGAAACTGCTTTCAAGCAAAAACTGTTCCTCCGTAACTTACTTTCTTCCAGACTCGTTGTTGCTTTGCGATAATGCTTGCAATTTTGAGACTACGGCAATAGCACACTGTACCATTTGTTGTGTAGTTTCATTTGAGTGAAATTTATGAAAAATTACCAATCAAATTCTCTATATACACATTCTGTTTTATCCATATAGTATATATTTTTTCCAGAATGAACATAATTCGTTGAATTGTTTCGTAATTTTGCAAGCATATTTTTCATGGATCATGTGAAATTGTTCATCGTAGCTTTAACAATTTTTTTCGGTCATATCGCTACGATGTCTGCTGTGTGGCAGTTTATATTGATGTCTTGCAGTAGGGCATCATGCCGCAGATATGTAGCATGATGCCCCACCCAGTCACATTATCCTTACACCAGGCCAACCAGTCCTAACACTAATCTCTTAGCGACGCAGCTTTTAGTACAATTTGTATAAGTCTTTGGTATGACTCGGCCCTGGTTCGAACACGCGACCTCCGTATCGGAGACGGACACTGTAGCCACTAGGGCACCGGAGGGATCCTGTCATATAGATTATTCTTGCTATTAACTCCTTGTCTATACTCTAAGTGTGATGCCAAGTATTGTCTCCGTCAATTAACTTTGGTAAAATGTGAACCTATTATCTTGTTTCATTTTCTGTAAAATATTCCGCATTCTAGCTTTCACAGTTCCGTTAAACATTTGAAGTGAATAGAGACCCAGTCAATGCCTTGATTATGATGATGATCTCAGTAATCTTACTATGGGTGTTGAATCTGAATATTGACCCAGTCAAGGCCGTGATCTTGATTATGATGTTAACAATATTGGCCTGAGTGTTCAAACTAAATAGGAACCTTGTCAAGATATTCGTCACCATGATGCTGTTAATATATTGTTACTAATGAAAACCGATCATTTTGGAATGTAACTAGCATTGAAAAACAAATATATAAACATCTTTTGTAAGCGATTTAGTGTCAATATACTAAGTCTAAACACACATTATGTAATACTTAAGTTGTTTGACAAATATTCAATGGACAAGAATAAGCGTCTTCGTTTACCTTACATGTCTCCAGAGGGTATCTGCAAGATTGAAAATTAAAGTGTATTGTTGTTACTGGAACAAAGACTGCTTAAAGATTTTGGGAGATTTGAGGATGCTTTTGTTTATTGTGGATAGGCTAAATAGTATAAAGGTCTTCCAAATAGTGCACTCAACATCTGCACAATTTTCGGTGATAGAAGCATATCGTTTTACTTATGTGGATACTAGTGCTGTTTTAAAAATGTAGCTTACCTCAATACAGTTGTCAATAATTTTGAAAAAACTTCATGTTTTGAATGGTTGATTTAGAGTGATCAAATATGTAAGATACTTGACAGTAGTGGTGATAATAGTGTTTTAGATTTCATGTTGGCATCATTACATTTATTTGATAAGATTATGGATTTTAGTGTTAGATAAAGATGAATTTGATAATTTTCCAACATGGCGTTTTTGAGTTATCTCCCCCAGAACACAATACTATCATGACTACTTGTGCAGAACCGTTTGTAAATATAGTAAATACATGTTTTGTAGGTTAATTAATGTATTGATCGAGTTTTTCGATAGGTTGATAAATTCACTAATCATTTATATTTTAATAGGTTAATGAATATTTAATGATCTGTTATTTTTATATGTTAAATGAATTTATTTAGCAGTTCATTTTTGTATAGGTTAATGAATTTATGTATCTATTATTTTATTATAGGTTAATGAGTTGATCAGTTGCTTCATAGGCTAATTAATATATTGATATGTTATATTGTTTATAGGTTAATTAATTTTTGGATAAGTTTCAAAATCTACTAATTACTAGTGTAAAGAGTGATATAAGCTTCTTGCCAGTATGGTACAGATAAGTGGGAAACCATTGTAACACTTATATTTTATTTTCCAAACCATCCTGGCCACTTATATGGTGGGATATTTAACGCGAAATTTTAAAACAAGGAAAGTTTTATTTTGTAAAATAGATTAGAATTTCAAAATCAGATTATGATTTCCGATCGTAAAAATCATACTTTGAAAATACATGTCAAACAAAGAAAACTTGCACAAAGTTAGAAAAAAATCATGTATATTTAGGTCATCTTATCAGGCTGGAAGTGGTTCATACAATTATCAAGTCTGTACAAAAAAATAAATCAATTGTGGATAGATAGTATTGTAATACAGCACTTAGGTTATATTGTCTTGAAATAAAGTTTTCCAATTGTATTAATCATGCATTTGTACATGTCATTACTGTTTAATTAAATTCTACAAGCACGTAATTTCATAGAGTCGCTGTGCGAGAGAATTATCTGTCCATTACAAAAGGATGCACACAACCATTATATTTTGGAAAAGGTATCATGAAGATTATACACAATAAAAAAACAGGACTATACTGAAGATTGTTTCTCTAAAAAGCAAGAAAGGATCTATCAATGGATATAGCATAATAGACACTATATTTTGTTATCCTTGTATTCAGAAATATGTTTCAGTAAAACGAGGGCATTTGTATTATTTGTCAAGAACTTGAATATGTAAGGCATTTAGTTGTTTGCCGTACATTTGGAACAACTATGGTAAACTTTAAAGCCCCACTGTTTCCGTTTTTATAAATGTCAATATTCGTTTGGAAGGAAGGAAAAGATTTGTTGATGAAACTATCTTACCTTAACTATTCTTTGAAATAATCCAGATATTAGGTTTAAACATCATTCATTTATTCAGTTTTGAATTAAGAGGTGCCACCCCTTAATAGAGTCCCCAAAGTCACTTGTAACTCCATTATTTCTTGGTCGTGCTCCAAAAGTATTTTAGTGATTAATCTAATAGCAACAACATTCATATGTGGCAGATATATCAATTCGAGATGGAATGAGGAGAGGCAGGACCACTGTTTCTAAGCAGATTTTATCAACTCGAGATGGAATGAGGAGAGGCAGGACCACTGTTTCTAAGCAGATTTGAGACGAAAATGCATGTATTAGATACAAATGTGACTGGTGAATATTGGTGATTAGCTGCGGTGATGGAATATTTTAAAGGGAGAAATAGTGCTGATGAACAAGATCAGCTGCTGCACATTTCCATATTAAGTGGCAAGCATACGACACGGACGTGCAAAATATAATGTGTCAGCTATGACATTGAAGAAAAAATACTCATAAATGCTTGGCTGAGTATTGCATCATATCAAACGCAAAATGACAGTAACATATTCCATATATAGGGATAACAGCTTTCCAGCTTTCAACTGAAATTGATTGACCCATGAATGTCGCTGATTAACATTGAACTAATTTGTACACGTGAAAAAAGCAAGCTTTTGGAATTAGAGAAATTAAATATTATCTAGCTTTAATGGCAAAATAATATGTTTAAGACCAATATCTTTCAAAATTCAGTATTATTAAAATGACTTTGCATGTATGACATGTTGCATGTAATGGTGACATTGGGGCTTTAACATTATTAAGTCTGTCATTTGTAAAGTTTAATTCATGTATGAAAATTACATCGTTTGGCAGAATATTTTGTGTTCCATTTGTATTCACCTGGGATACATAATACATCTGATTCGTTTTATTCTCTGTGTAAATGAATAATTCTAATCGTCGAAAATGAATTATTTTAATGTTATATAGATTAATTCAAATTAAGATAACATGCATTCTAGCTTATACTAATAACATTGCTGACATCTTTATATCTTCTTAAAATATATCAGTGTTCTCCAAGCTTAATACCATCAATATGGCACGAAAGAAAATAAGTGTAGAACAAAAGCAGAGGTTTTAGAAGGGGAAGGTTTTTTATTTACAAAAATGGAATTTATTGGTTTTTGTTCTTGTTTGGGGTTTACATTCATTCTTTATCATATGATAAGTTATACTTTAACAGGTAGAGGAAGAACCAGGGAAAACCCAGTTCAGAACGACTGACCTACGGTAAACTACTGGCATAGTTTCTCACATACCCACATTGGTCGAGCCAGCGACTTGAACCCACATTGTCTCGGGGGAGATGGCAATGATCAATAAAGGCAAGCGCTTTAGAACATTAGGTCACTATGGTTTACAAATTTGTAAGAAGGAATTTATTAACTTTACATTTTTAGAAATATAAAGGGATTATATTTATGTCCAAGTTCAAATGGTCCAAAACTGATGTTGTTTTACATAGCCAAGGCAATATGACAGGAGCAGTTGAAAGTTTCCTGCAAATATGTCAATACACATCAAAATGTTGCTTCGATTCTTTAACGATATTGTGCCGTATATCCAGTATTGTGCTGACATGATGTCCAACAATAATACCTAATACTTCAATGTTTAAATGTTGTTTAGAAGCTTTACGTATATGAAATATAAGGATAAAAGAATTCCGACTGTATTGAAAATGTTCCGACAAATTTCTATAATAAAATACGTAAACAAAATACTAGAAGCATAGACATATTAGGAGAGCTATTATTCTTTTATTTTATGATGAGATGTGTCGTTGTTGGTTAAAAATCACACAAATGGACAACACCAAGATGCATGCTATCAAATGTTGAAATCATTTGAAATCATTTAATGAAATGGGGAAAATTACTTGAGCAACACATGTGAAGAATATTCAGCTTAGGCTTGGACTTATCTGGTAACATCATGGACAGTGTATAGCTGTCAAACGTGGCATTCAGAAAAAAAAAATGAAATTTAGATCTAAATAAAACTTTAAAAACAGATTGCATTGGAATGTTACTATGTCTCACTATTTTTGTGGATCTTGTGGTTGCTGGGAACCACACGTTTAGGATCCAATACAAAAACGAGCCAAATTGATGCAGGAGGCTGTCACTCATTTTCTTACTTATGTATTCTTAGTGATAAATAAAGATCGATTGTTTAATAATTTCAATTGTATTACTGTAATGAAATATATTTATGTTATATTTTTGTTTCATTTTATTTCATTAAAAAAGAATTATAGGGGATATTTGCTGGTATTGATTGAATAATATATTTTATTGAGTGTGTGAAAAACTAAGTATTAACATGGATGGCTAAGCCGTAAGTGAATATAGTAGAGCTGTTCAAGCACGAGATAAAATATCTTTTTTTTACTTGATACCAGCCGATTTTCTTTTGTATGGTAATGGCAGTTTCTTACTGTGCATTTTCTGCTGTTTTATGTATACCTGTACACAAAATGAGTTCTACACCAGACTAATACAAATGAACCAGTACTTAGCATAATAACAAACTACATGTTTTAGGATAGCAAGATTTATTAATAATAAAAACTGAACCATTGATGTATCAATGTGTAATTGTCTTTTTATCAGTGCATGTGCAAATATTGAAAAATTAAGCTGTAGTGAAATAGTCAAGAATCCATTTTTGAAAATTCACATCGGTGGGAAAGCTGAGTGAATGAATTTGAATTTGCTAAAAAGATAAGAATATATGAACATGTAATAAACATTCAATTGTGTACACAATATGTAGTATAAAGTGTATTTTAGCCACTATCTGTGTTAGTCCACTTCCACTGCCCTTTTCATCAGTACTACTGACATATTGGGCTGCATGTGAAAGCGACTGATTTTAACTTCTTTGTTGAAAATTTATATCGATGTTGTGGCGAATCATTGCATGTTTAGAGAAAACAAAAACAGAATTCATAGCCAGGAAGCGATTGCCATTGTCTAGCAGAAAAGCTGATGGTCAGTGGCGGGGATGGTACACTTGAGGCAGGCCGGATGACAGATAAATGCAGGTAATGTTTGAACTATTTCTACTTTGATTAGAGTTTAAGTTGATGTAATTAATCAGTGTATTTTTTAATATCCTGATGTCTGATCTATATTATTTGGGTGAATTCCTGCATCATTTAGCTTCTAGATGAGGTGATTCAGAACACTTTACATACAGTTTGTAAACTGTAGACATACATCTATGTCAGTGGTATGTGCATGCAGGTATTCATAGCTTACTTACAGTAGTTTTACATTTTTCTTTACTTCCTTACACACTCTTACCTAGGTAGCTGCTATGATACAGGGATTCGGCATTATTACTATATTTTTACCTTTTTGGAAATTTGTATTTACTCTTATTATGTTAGGGATTTGATGAGAATTTGGGGTTAGGAAAGAAATCTTAAGTATTTTGAATTCAAGAGGATTACTTTGATGAGATTGCTTCTTTTAGAATGTAATGAAATTTACATGTGATAAAAAAGTGTTTAGGAATAAGGAGTTATATGCTTATCATTGGGAGGGCGACCTCTATCACCCGTCATCTCGCTCATCATCCCTTATAACTTGTTGATTCCCATGAGTGTCTATTTGTACCAGCACTGCCCATGTTTGGGGTTTCCCACATTTACTGAGAATACGGTACTCTCAGTGCCATTCATTCCTGCAGGTCTCTTGTCGCAATAAAGTTTATAAAGATTTATTGGATCTTTCTGAAAGATTTCGTGTATGGCGTAAGCTGGTGTTTTTGCTAGTCTGAGATATATAACTGATGACTGTATCAGATTCAATTCATTTGTTCTTATTAAGATCGTTCATCCTATTGACAACTTGAAAATTGGAGTTTATTGTGATACATTTTTGGTTTGAATTATGCCAGGAACTCAATAACCAGCATAGTGTTTAATGCTAAGCACTGTTGAGCTATAATTCATGTTACACTGGAGTTAAAAAAGAAAAATAAAGCAGGAAAGCCTATTTAAAAATTGTCTTACTTTCTATTTGCAGCAAATGTCCTGAAATGTATAACATTATGTTTTACATCATGCATTTATTTTATGTTGATTGTAGGTTTTAAATATTTCGACATTATTTAAAATATTTGCAATGACCCGGCACATTCATTACCTTATATTTCCTTTGTTAAGCTGGGCTCTACCACTTGATCATCTTTTATTATTGTAAACAAGATAGTCCTGCTTGACGTTGTCTGTTTGCTGGGAAATATCACCACACTGCAAATTTCTTGTATTGTCCATTTTCAGGTGTGCATGGAATAGATGTTCCTCACTGAATGTAAAATAACAAATGGATTGTCAACATCTTGAGTCTGAGCTTCATATACGTCTTCGGTAAGTTATGATCAGGAATCAGGTCAGATGACGTTGGTTTGTTGCCTTTTCACAAAGTTTTCAGATCCTTCATCTTCATTTTTAGAACATAACTAAACTTGTCCAATTGAATGAAACTACATATGAATCTGATTGTTGATAGTGATCAGCCAATGAAATCATACATTGTTCGTAATTTGGGTTCAAATTGATCGCCTCCATTTTCTCTGACAGATAAGATTAAATGAGCAATGCACTGGTTTGGCTGTGATGGAGGAATATACTCTGGAAATCTTTGTTTCCTCTTGACTCTGAAGAAAGGTGCTCAGCATCGGCATTAAGAGGTTAGTGTTAGGACTGGTCGGCCTGGTATCTGGAGAACGTGACTAAGTGGGACATCATGCTACATGTCTGGGGCATCATGCCCCAGTGCTAGACATCATTAAGCAGCAGGGAGGGCGAATCCGACATTTTGTCCAATCGTCATTTGGCTTAATTAATACTTTCTGCACTCAGCGGATCCAGCGTCGTCAGAGCCTGGTAAAAAAAAAACGACGTCGTCGTCGGGGGGATCGTCCTATCGTCATTTGGTTTAATTAATACCTTCTGCGCGCCGATCCCAGCGTCGTCAGCGTCCGGTAAAAAAGCGCGACGACCGCGTCGATGTCATCGCCCTCCCTGCTGCTAAGTGGCTATTTACAATTTAACCGAATATTTGGTCAAGCCCGATACGATATCGTGTCCGAGGATCATGTAAATTTATCGTTACAAATCCATGTGGGGTCGACTGAGCATGACTAAAAAAAGTTTCGAAAAACATTGAAGTCCATGTCACCGCCGCACCATGTCTGCCAAATATTTCGTAGCGTGTGTGTATCAACGCCGTTGAACACAGCAAGAATATTACAGTTGTCTCTGATTACTTTTGGAATCTGAGTGTATCGTTGAGTGACATATATCACGTCAGTGTTTTTATGCCTGCCTCTGGAAAATATCCTAGCTGGGTTTTTTTGATTGTCTAACATAACATCATCGTACACGACTAAATTGTTAACGTCGCCATCAATATCATCGACACCTGGTGCATCATTGATATCTGTAATAAACTCAATAACATTTTTTTCAGCGATCGCTGATGCATTCTCGTTGAAATCTTTCAACACCTCGTAGCATCGTTGATCATCTACGCTAGGGGCGATTAAATACAACTTATCCCACTTCATCCATCGCATTATTAAATTAAGTAACAATTGCGTCTTGCCGGACCCGGATGGTCCGATGATAATCATCCGGATCGAGTTTGGTAACGCTGCAACATGCTTAACTGGTTCTCTTGTTTTAGTCGCCGAAAAATCAATTATATTCATATCTCTATACATAAATTATGGATCTATATTGTGTGAAGTGTAGAGTGCGTACTGGCACAAATGATATGACAACCGTTACAACAAGAAATAACAGATCGGCGCTTACTGGTAAGTGTGTACAATGCGGTATAAAGAAATTTAGATTTATTTCTATTAGACCCGGAGATGTTTTAAAAAAAAGCGAGGAGGTGACATCGCAACCAAGTTATCAAAACTCCCCGGAACCCCGTGGGCAAAGTATCCAGGAGAAAAACACCTCCCATGATATAGCTACTGTGGCCCGGGAACACGATTAGATATCAGACTCGATGATCAAAATCAGCCCAAACCCGGTGAGTATCCAATAAACGCTATCGATAAGGCGTGTCATGCTCATGATGTTGCTTACTACAAAAGTAGCGATCTGCAACAGCGTCATATCGCGGACGTAAATTCACGCGTTAAATGCTATTCCTGATAAATCCTTCAAGGAAAAATTGGCTTCATGGTTGGTAAAATCGGCTATGAAAGGTAAATTAATGATTGGAAGCGGAGCTTCTCGCGCTGGTAATTGAAAACGCTAGCGTTTATAATAACAACATGGAATCCATCTATTATTCTCCGAGAGGATACTGGAAGGGGAAGGCCGCAATTGGTAAGCTTGCAAGCGCTGCAAAAGTAACGAGGGCCACTGCGGCTAATTGGTTGTCCAAACAGGCTATATGGCAAATCTATCTACCACCGCCTAAACAAATCAACTTCTTGCGCTTTGATGTCAGCATACCTAATGAAGTTCATCAGGCTGATATACTATTTCTGCCGCATGACAACGGTTACAAATACGCGCTAACCGTAGTTGATGTTGCGAGTCGATACAAACAAGCGGAGCCGTTAAAAACAAAGTCAGCAACTGAAGTAGCCGATGCGTTTGAGCGGATTTATCGAAGAGGTCCTCTGCGCTGGCCAAATCTATTACAAGTTGATCCTGGTAGTGAATTTCGCGGCGCTGTTCTATGAACGCTGAAACAACATAGCGTTGCGGTACGACGAGGTCATACTGCGCTACATCGTGATCAGGCAATTGTTGAACGATTCAATCGGACTCTTGCTGAACGGTTATTTGGATATCAATACGCGAAGGAATTCATCCAAGAAAAACGATCTCGTGAATGGGTCAAAAGGTTGCCAGGCGTAATTGCCGCGTTAAATAACGAGATTACCCGAGCAATCAACATGAAGCCCAGCGACGCGATCAAAAAAAAGTATATACCCGGAAGATCAAAAATAGATAGCGTTTCCAAGCCGATTCTCGGCGATGTCACCGTGAGATATCTATATGAACCAGGAGAGCTTGAAGGTGGTAAAAAAGAGCTACTGATCCTATTTGGAGTGTTACCACACATAACATATCAACGATAACACGATCAACTAATAGACAACCGATCTATAGACTGGATTCAACTGCCCCACAGCGGAGGTTTACACGCGAGCAACTACAAGTGATACCTGACGATACTCAATTGCCCCCGCGTGGTCTTAACTAGCGCCGTTGCGTCTATTACACTCAAGACAGGTCAACCTCACATTGTTTTTGACATGACCGAGACTGTTATCGATCCTGTCCACGGTAAATTGGCGGGCGTCTTTATCCGAATAACGCCAACGCATTACACAATTACAACTCGCGCAGTGATTATTCTGTTGTTGTCGTAACGCAATTATTAATTCGGCATCAATATCAAAACGCCGCTGTTTTTTTTTATCCTGTTGGCGGTAACCCGAGAGTTTTCTATCAATGACGCTTGCATTGATGATGTCGTTGTCGTTGGTGACTCCGTCACTGACTCCGTCAATAACAATTCTTCGAAGCTGATTTATCCTCCGTACTCGGGACACTGCAAGATAGACTAGATTTGACCATTCGATGCGATTATCAACCATCCAAACAATTGTGTCCGTGATGGTTAGTCCCTGCGAGGAATGTATTGTCGTTGCGTATCCTAGCGTCCACGGGGATTTATCAGCACGTAGCGCGTCTTCGACGACGCTAATATCAACGAGCACGATATCATTCAGCACGAGAACTTGTTTTTTTGTCCCTGACGCCGTCGGACCCGGGATTTCAACTTCAATGTTCTGCCGCCGTGTGTCCACGGGTCTATAGCATAACGGCACTGGGCGCGTTGGAAACTTTTCCTTATGCAACGTAAACAACTTCCGCTGAAGTGTGTCTCTGACTATCTTTCTACTCGCTACAATCAAGTCGTTTGGTCTCCATGTTTCCCAGAATTCATTTAACGGCGTTTCCGGAATCACCTCGCGGATTATTTCACACTGAATTCTATCCGGCTGTAATCTGATTAATTTTTTAACCTCGCGCAGTTGTTCATCAAGTGCTCGGTAATCAGTATCGGTTTCTTCATAATAGTCCACAAAACCCTTTAACCAATCATGTGGACCCTCGCCGACAAATGGTGGTGGTTGACCATGATCTCCGCACATTATCACCGCTGTATTCGCGAGCAGCAACCAATCAAGAAACATTTGTAAAACATCTAACGAAACAGTACATATCTCATCCCAGATGATAACCTCAGGAATAAATTTTTCCCCCATTCGATCAGGAGTCCACTCACCGCCGCTGTATCGAAAAAAGCTGTGATAAGTAACGGCGTCAACATTTCGTTGTTTTATCTCTCGCTCTAGTCTATGGGTCGGTGTAAGCACGATTATACTTGCCCGCGTTCGAAATAATTCAATTGCCCGAGTCGTCTTTCCTGACCCGCCACAGCCGCTTAAATAAACTGTTTTGTGCCTACAAATTGGATCAGAACACGGTGGTGCATTAGACCATTCTGACAATTTATCACCGCGTAAGTAGTTGTTCTCAACGGTGACATCTGCTGACGGGGAATAATCGCGTCGTATTTCATTTTTAATTCTCCATGTGCCCCAACTCTCGTCCGGACTAGTAAACTCGGCTACGTTTTCCTTATACTTTACGTCAATATAAAATGAATCAACGGCTACTCTAACCGCGGTGTCGGGAAATCTATTTATCATCGAGAATAAATTGATAGCGGCGTAACCCAGCATAGACGCCCTCAAATGTGGATATGCCGGGCTGTCTCCATCGCTGTAAGTAACAACTGTACCCAACTTTGTTCCATTGGACAAGAAAGCTGTTTTGCAGTTCACGTATCTATTTTTCGCCACTGCGTCTTTGATTACGAAATCATATTCTGCGTCATCTATAATCAGCCGTGAGCAATATCGTTTGTAATCGCAGTTTTTTCCACCTTGTGTGAATTTACCAATTATTTTTCTACCGAGATCTTTTGCCTCGCGGTTTCGTTGGTTGAATATCCTCCTGGACCATTCGATGATATATTCCTCGTCTGCATCAATGTGTTTTCTGGACTCGTCAATTATGCTATCTAGACGCTCCGGTTCTGGTAACCAGACTTCAGTCTGCGCCCGGTATGATATAATCGCGTCACTGACAATTAACGAAACCAGCATTTTACAATCAATCATATACCGTAGCAGCGCTATTGGCAACCACTTCTTTTCGGACATGTGTCTACCGATCCAAATATAGCAACAGCGATGAAGTCCTGCCGCGAATTCAAATGATACTATGCGAGCGAATCCGGTTAAATCAAAATCAGGCAGTGGTCCATTAATAGCAACACGAGTCATTTCATGTCTGGGGTGTCCAAATCGTTTAAAGTACTCAGCGGCGGATCCATACCCGAGAAAACTCGCTGGATAACAGGCAACCATATCAACGGAAATCATAGCGTCGTGGTTGTATCCAGTGTTCCATAGTCCACCGTGATAGTATTCCAAACAACTGGATTGTACGTCCGGTAGAAATTCCTTGCGCGTTGGGCTCCACGCATTTTTCCTTGCTGCAACATGAGCCGCAACCGATGGAATCGTAAAACAATTTGTTAGCAGTTGTTCATCATGCTCTCCAAATTCTATGGCGGTTTTTTTCATCTTGTTGTGAAACGCCTCATTGCGATATAATTCACCGTTTGGTCTTACAAACTGATCAAAGGTATCCGCATCGTTTTCAGCGCTGCGAAGTAACCACACTGATACAGGGTCGTTTTTACACAAACAAGCAATAGCATCAAATAGTTTCCTCTCCGCGAGAAAACCATCCCGGGAGAATTCTTCAGGTATATACTTTACTGTTCTATCCCGTGGAAACACTGTGATCGCGGGCGTCCACGCGTGTTCGTTATGATCAATAATTTTGATTGGGGCTCCATTTGATTTATACTTCGATTCGTATAATACTTCACCGGTTATCGTTGTAACGGTTATCGGAAATCTCAACGACGTTTCTAATCTCGCTATGTCGCTGATGGTTGCTCCACGCTCGCGCACTGTCTCCTCCCACCGGTTGATTTTGCTACGTCATAAATCAGTCAATTTGTTTCCTCGACGCGCATTTGTAAAATGCTCTATTACTCGTTCTGCTACACAATTTATCCCCGTTGACTGTTTCATCGGCGCTAGTTTTCCGATATCAGGTTTCTTATTTAACGGGTATATTCTATAAACAACTGCTGTTTCAGGATACGCTCGTTCATAGTATGGTCTGTCAATTCCGGTTAACAGCCCCGGCTTGGAGTCGCGGCTAACAATGACTGTTTTCTTGTCGCTGAGAACTGGTTCAAATTTATCACGTATGATCCAATTACCTGATTCCACCCGGACAATGAATTTTACTCTGAAGAAATACTTTTTACCGTCAAGTTGTGATATTATCGTTGCTGCGCGGTTGTCGTTCATGGTAGCATCAACAACGCCATCAATTCGAAATGTTGACCAACTATGAGATGCACCATCACGCTTGAATTCATTGATACAATCGCGTATTTTATTTAACAGGGTTCTATCGTTTATTAACGCTTTTGGTGCGTCCTTGAGGACTCTGTCAAGATTAAACCTAATATTTTTCCAGGGCTTAATTGCTGCTAATCTCTCGAACTCATCCATATAATTAAAACAAGTATTTAAATGAAAGAATATAGTATAATGAATCACTGCAAATGGTTGATGATTGGGTCGACAACCCCGTGCAATAAATCATGTAGAGGTGAATTCTGCGGGTATCATTTACAAAGCGTTCGTAATGGTTCTCTTGGCCCCCTCCCGTGCTTGGTTTGCCACGTTGGTGTAAGAGGAAAATCGCAGTTGTGTATCAATTGTGGCGGAAAGCGATACAGAGAGTTAAAGCGTTATTACGATAAACGAATAAAAAACGCCGTCATTGACCCCAACGCTGACTCCGTCAAAGACAAAATCATCTAAACTCCTCAAGACTACATTGAAAGGTTTATAATTAAACCAAATAATGAATTAGACAAGTAGTATTATTATACAAATGGACCAAGAGTTCAGACCTCACCCTGTGTTTGTTAATTACGAGGCATCTCGCGACGGCGTTGTTAGAAACCGCAGACTGAAGAAGCCGGTTGGTACCGTAAATAATCACGGATACTTGCGATTTAATGCTGGGAAAAAAATCTGTCTTATTCACAGGATGGTATATGAAGCGTTTAACGGACTGATCAACGACGGTCTCGTTATTGATCACATTGATGGATGTCCTCAAAATAACAGACTGTGTAATCTAAGAGCTGTTACACCGAGTCAAAATTCCAAATTTGGAAAAACAGGAGGGATGAGAAAGGCAAAACCCGTAAAGTCATTTGATACAATAACGCACGAAGAAAAAATATTTCGCTCTATGAATGCGGCTGGTAAATATTTGTAGTAAATCAGTTCGAGATGTTGCAGAGAATATAACTAAAACAGCGATCTCAAAAAAGACCGGACACAAAATTCGATTTTCATATTATCTGAATGGGCATCAAGGGAGATAACTCGTTTTGTGATAGCGTCGCATGACAAGAGTTACGTCCCTTGATGTCCAATTAATGTTACGATTAATTAATCATTTTACGATGAAAACTAATGAAATACACGCTGTTATCTAACAGCTGTATTCTTTTTTTAATGTTTTATTTAAATATTTGGTTTCATTTAAACGCTGTGAAACACCATTAATAAGTATTTAAGGATTTAACGATTCAAGGGAATTCAAATTAACACACACCTTGTGACTGACGCGGTTGCACTAGTCACCTTATATATAAGATGACTCGTTATAAGCCTGGGGCTTTCGAAAGCCAATTCAACTAATCAAAACTAACCCACGCTCTTGACCCGGGCGTGTGGTTGTATTTTGTTCACAATCATGCAACCGGGTTAATTTAATTGGGTTGCTTTTGATTGGTTGAATTGGCCGTAGAGTTCCGCCCCGCCGTTTTATGTTTGTGCTGTCTTGTGCCGTCCCATCATCCATCAATCATTTCATTGTAAATATATTCATCCTTAATTAAGTACATGTAGTGATGTCCCCCCAAGCATATCTTCTGGGCGGTCTACGATGACGTTTGTCACCCTAGGCCTCCCTCCCGGAGATGTATGTTTTGGGGTTCCCTTGGGCTCAGATGGATGCGAAGGCACCCAAGGGGTTCCAAGATGTGTTGTTGATGAATGTCCTTAATTAAGTAACCGATGGGCCTCTCTGACGTCATAGGGCGCCAGCGGGGTTGCCAAACGGGTCTTTTATGTATGTGCCGTCCAATCATAATGCTCTCTGTTAACACGAAGATGCGGTGGCAACTTTATGTTATACGAGTCCATAATCACACACATATTTCTCTAGGCAGTAAAGATGTTAACAGCACCTTTATGTGCCTAGAGTTCATTTTGTAAAATAATTTTTTTTTTTTATTTAAAAATAAGATGTTTTATAAGAATATGAATATCGAAGACATCAATAATATATTAACCGAGATTTCAAAATTAAAAAATCAAGGAATTGAATTATCTGATGGTCTCAACAGCGAAAAAATATTATCCGATTATGAGATTATTAACGAACAATCGAAACGGGGGCGTTTTACCCTGGCCCGCGAGTACTTTTTTATAAAACGATTACAACATACGATTAATGAGAACCTGTACCACAATGACGTAAATGCATTCATTGGACTATTCACTGCCGTTGAAATAATACGAAAAAAACTTGGACTTGATTATGAACGACGCCGGGAGATTTCTAGTAAGATTAAAAACATTAGAAGGATTATAGATGAAAACTCCGTGGAGCCCCCGATGGCACATTAAATGTATACATATTCCCCCGCCACACTCGGCGGGAAATTAGAAATTGCGAAGCAATTGCAATAATGGTAGGCGAATCACTTACTACTCGGCTAGCCAGAGAGCGGCTAGCGGCGCTTAAAAAGTTCATACCGTTACGAGACAGGGTCCGAGAACAACTTCAAACGCGGAAGCAACTACAAACTGATTTTACTGTTGGAAGTGAACAACTCTTTGCTCCGATAACGAGTGCAACCAAGGATGTGAAAACAGCGATATACGGGGATATTCCCGACGAAGAAAGAAAGAAAAAGGCGTCACTGCTTGGCGTACTTGAAAAAATAGCGGCTCGGACCGAACAAACAAAAAGGTCTTTAGAAACACTTCCTGCTACAACACGGAGGCCACCACCACTTGCTATAACGGACCCACAAGAACCTTATGTTACAATGGCCGACGAAGAAGAACTAGGTGCTACTGCAAGAGAACCAGAAGAAGAAATACCGGAAGAAATACCGGAAGAAATACCGGAAAAAAAGAGAAAGGGGAGAATATACCCCGTAATGTACTTAAAAAGGACACAATAGATAAAATTAGAGGCTTCAGCGAGGAAGAATTAGTTAATTTTACTGTCACAAATTTTGCTAAGAGCATACGAGATAAGAAGCATATCAATAGCGGTTACGAGGAAAATGTAAAGGAGTTAAAGGATTGGGCAAGAATAGTGTATTTAGCAAGTATACACAAGGGCGAAATACCACGTGGTGGTGGTCCCAATTACAAAGCATTCCTCGATAAGGTTAAAAGTGCAAAACCAAAAAAAGGAGAAGGATACAGTGGTGTGGTTGAAAACGCTTGCCCTGGTAGTGTTCTCAGTGATATATCACGGCTGGAAGTACTAATCGGAGGAAAACGAGCCGGAAATAACTCTCCGGAAATAATCAATGAGGCCGCTGATATTTGCAAGCGGTTATTTGCAGGCGGTATCATGGACATTAATGCATATCGAACGCTCATAGACGAGCTCGTGGATGATTAATTGGAAAACTGGTGTTTTTATAATAAAGATGATCATACACTACAACCATGATAAACCAGTACTCGTCTACGTGGTAAACTCGCGATTGCCTGTTTACCGCGCGTACTATGGAGATGGTCTCGGTAGCACCATTGCGGGGTTATTTACAAGAATGGCTCCAAAAGTAGCGCCGTTAGCCAAACAATTAGGAATGAAGGCTATTGATGTTATTCGTGATAGGGGAATTAGTGCTATTGGAGATGTTGCCGGAAAGGCGTTTTCTGCAGCAAAGGACAAACTAATGTCGTTGGTGAGAAAAAGAAAACAGAAACCACCGGTGCTACCATCTACGACAGTGATGCCTGCAAATGTCAGTAAAGTAATAAATAACGCCGTGAAAGAAAAACTAGCGACGATGGCGGCTCAGTCATCCGCCGATGCGGCAACCAACGCGCTCATGAACGCAATAGCGGAGAGTGGTCTTAAACAAAATTCGAAGAATTTACGACGAAAACGACGTTGATGAATTGCAATTGAAAACATCAACATGATAAATAATAAAATGTTTGCGCGAACCGCTGATCCCGCGTTTGATATGGACGCCCCAGTGCGCAGGGATGATTCTGTCCGTGATTATCAATTTTATTCCTATCAACCACCACAAGCCGACCTACGATCGCGAATTGAACTTCAAGTCCAAGATACCAGTAAATACTTTTTGCCGTGTGAAGCGTTTATCGAAATTGAGGGAGAACTCGTGACAAATGTTGCCGCTAATACACCGTACGCAGATGACCCTCGTGTTCGAGTTGGCTTCGTCAACAACGGTATCATGGCGTTATTTGAGAGTGCCAGATATCTTATTGACGGGCGAGAAATTGAATCAATAGAACGCGAGGTTGATGTTGCAACGACGATAATTGGGTTAGCAAGATACTCGGATGATTATACAAGATCGGCGGGCCCATCTATGATGTTCGCAAAGGACATCACTAATAACGCTGATCATCTTCAGTACATTAACGTGCTGACGAAAGAAAATACCGCAGTTGACCAGGCTGAAGCAGCCAATCCAGATCGCAGAGCAAAACCAGGCGCCGATTTCACTGTTATAAAAAGTATTAACGATAATTACAATATGGGATTCGCAACACGAGTAGGGATGTTGCAAGGACAACGCCGAAAGTTTTCATGCGCGATTCCACTCCATCACATATTCGGATTTTGCAGAAATGTCAGAAAAGTTATCTATGGGGCTAAGCATACAATTGTGCTAGCGCGAAAGGGCGATGATAACGATGCAATATGGCGTGCTGCTGGCGTCGATAACGGTAAAGTCGTTTTAACTAAAATAGCATTGTGGATGCCGGTGTTGACTCCATCAGTTACCACGGAAGCACGATTGTTATCATTTATGGAACAGGGAGGGAAATCGTTGTTGAGTTGGCTAGCGGTAACAACTGATGCTAAAGAGGATAATGTCGCTGATACATTTACATGGCACTTGGCATCAAAACAGGGTGTTTCAGCCCCGCGTCATATATTCATAGCGCTACAGAATAGGGAACGATTGGGTAATCAAGAACGCAGCCATATGATATTTGATCAATTAGGAGTCAGGGATGTTTCGCTGAGAATAAACGGACAACAGGAACCATCCGAGGACATACAGCTTAATTACGGCGACAACCATATCGCACGTGTGTATCATCGATTGCTGTCATACATGGGTCGTGATCAAAACGTCGACACTGGTTTGCAAATATCACAACTTGATTTTAAAAACCTGTATCCGATTTATTATTTTTCGTTGGAACATCTTGATTTAACGAGACAATCCGTCGTTGATATACACTTCCGAGCTCGTATAGCCCCGGGTGGTGCTGATTATAGAGCTGTTGCTGTCATTCTCAGCGATAAATCAATGCTGCTAGAAGGTGTTGGTGGACGAATGAGAATCGTTGATGCGCCAGTGGAAAACATGTAATTGAAAACACAAACGCGTTTACAATAAAATGTCGTATAGTGTTGTCGGCGTTACACTAACTGATGGTCAAGTCAAGAAATTACGATCAAAGTCAGCTAAACAATGCGGGTCCACAATAACGCTGAAGCCGTCGCAGATGGCAGGTGGTAATCATAAGATATCATTGACGACACGTCAAATAAAACATTTCAATGATGCGATGAAGAATAAAAAGGGTGTTCAAATAGATTTTTCGGCCGCAGCGATTAAAAACATGGAAAAGACCGGTGGGATATTTCCGCTGTTAGCTGCGATTCCAGCGTTGATTGCTGCGGCCGCACCAGCAGTGGCTAAGGCGGCGGCGTTGGGGGCCGTTGGTACCGCGGCGGGGATGGCATTGAAGAAGGCAACCGGGAAAGGCTATAAAAAAAAACGATCCGTGGCCGGAAAGGGTCTAAGACTACCGGGAACCCCGTATTCATGGTACTCGGGAAAGGGTCTAAGACTACCGGGAACCGTTTAATGACTCCTATGTCTAATTTTGATTTAATAGATGCCGCCGACGCGTTAGCGATAAAAAACTTCAGGGGTGTTTTTATGAGGGATCAATTACCGGCGGCACCAAGGAATATTGAAACCGGCATAATTAACCTCGATGGGTCCTCCGGAGCGGGAACTCATTGGGTTGCGTACGCGATTGATCCGCGTGCGATCGTCTATTTTGATTCATACGGGTTAGCCCCGCCGAACGAGTTCATGCGGTATATCCGGGCGTATTCAGCCCCGGTTTTTTATTCCACGCTGCCAACACAGCGATTAAGTGACCCACCGATATATGGCCGTGAGGTATTGAACGTACTCGCGGCGATTTCATCATCGCGGAAACCACCTCATGTGGTTGTAAACGAATACACTAGTGGGGTCGTAGAGGCCCGGCGGGTTAATTAAAAACACCGTTTTTTTTTTTACAATAACGATGATTGATATTTGGGGACGACCTATCTCGGCGCTGAAAGAATCCACGGAAACGCCCGCCACCGATGACATAAAAAAACTAATCGAGGATGAAATCGCTGAAACGTTGAACCTAACCAGTGTTGACCCGGGCGAAATAGTTGTATTTCAAGACCGCCAGGGTAAATTGAAATCCAGTAATGTGTCGCTGGATGACGTTTTAACACGACAGCGTGATGCCGCCGAGAACGCTATCGCGCTGTATACCAGCGACGGACGACTCAAACCGGGTGAACATCTATCGACGATAACATTAGTCCAAGACGGTTTTATGATGTTAGATAGATCGGTGACCGAACTTGACGCGCAGGTGAAAAAATCTGTCACCGAGGTGAAAAAATCTATCACCGATATACAACTCACTACCGCTAGTTTTTTTGGGACCCCGACGGTAACCGAACCGAATCTTGCAACAATAAAAAATACTATTTCGGAGTTTACGACGCTGTCGGGCCAATTTTACACGTTACGAAAAATTGTTAACAGGATCGATGACAACTTTGATAAATTCTTTGGTAAAAAAAATACCAAGCTGGATGAGATTACAACAACTATAAATGATATCACTGCGTATGGACAGGAAATAAAAACAATCAAAACTGATGTTGCAACGATCATAAATAATATAGACGCACATGGACGGAAAATAGAAACAATCAAAACTGATGTTGCAGCGAACAGGAGTGTAGACACGCATACAAAGGAAATAAATACACTCCTTATTAATATAGACGCGTATACACGGGAAATAGAAACAATCAAAACTGATGTTGAAGCGAACAAAAAAAATGTAGACGCGTATTGGCGGGGAATATGAATAACCAAAACTGATGTTGCAGCGAACAAAAAAAGTATAGACGTGCATACATATGAAATAGGAACAATCAAACTTGATGTTGCAGCGAACAAAAAAAGTATGACCGAGAATACACGGGAAATATAAACAATCATTACTAATGTTGAAGCGAACAAGAATAATATAAACGCGTATAGAGGGGAAATAGAAACAATCAAAACTAATGTTGCAGCGAACAAGAATAATATAGACGCGAGTTGGCGGGGAGTAGGAATAGTTATAACTGATGTTGAAGCGATTAAAGACAGACTACCGAGAATGACAGAGCAACTCGAAAAAATAAAAATCCCTCATGAGAACGCCATCAACACAGTGTACACAATTCGGCATTTATCGATTGACATTGATTTCGGCGATGCAGTTCAGTATATCATCGTCGAGTTCATCCGGGTTTAACAATACAATATCAACAATCGTTGACAAGAATGCAACCGAACCGTTTATAATTAAAGCCGTTGATAGCAGTCTATTTAGGGCAAACATCACATGGTATGTGGAATTCCTAGTGGATCTAAGTGAGTAATTGAAGACACTAGTTCTTTTAAATAAAAATGACCACCAAGGCAATTGAATCAGAGGTATCACCGACGTCACATCAATATCGATTCGATACCGCAAAAGAATTCTCCGCGAGCTTAAAAACGCTTTCCGAACAATACCGCGCAAAAATAAAAAAATACCGTCGTAAAATAACCGCCATCGACGTGGCCGTGTACTCGGTGTCCGGTATAGTAGCCGGTACAGGTGTCATTTTATCCACGGTGACCATGATAGCCCCGATCGCTGTTCCAATCGCTATCTCCGCGGCGACAACAATTGCTGGAGTCGCCAACGCAATCACTAGAAAGATATCATCGTGTTCTCAGAAAAAACTCAACGAGTATACAGTAAAACATCAAATAGTATCCGACGCGTACTCGAAATTATCCGGGTTGATCTCGTTGTCCATTGATAATTCGTTCATATCCGATGTTGAATTCTCCACGATGGTCCAGTTGTATGGCTCCGCGATGTCAAAAATCGAAAATTTTCAACTGGAAGCCGGAAACCACGTCGCTGAAACCACTTCAATGGGCTTAAAACATTTTTCTGAAAACAAGCAGGTTGTTGATATTCGGTGTTGAAACTAAACACTAAAAACAGCGAATAATAATAATGTCGCTGAACCCCGAAGGGTTTCAATTGCTTCAACGGATCGCGGAGAACACCACCCCGGTACAAACAAGTATGATATCAATAACGTCAACGAAACCCGAATTCAGTGTGAACTTCCCATCATCGGTTCCAGTAAAGGAAATAGCGCTGGCAAAATTGCGAATATATCACAGTTGGCCTAATATCCGAGCAGACGCATTTAACGGACAACAACCTAATAACTCGCTGGTTTTTGCATGGACAAATAAACCCGATGGGACCCCAGACTGGAAGGAGGTTACAATACCAACTGGGTCATACCAAATAGAACAAATCAATAAAGAATTTCAACGCAGAATAAAATCGATCACAGGAAAAGAATCAAAAATCGCTATTACGGTTCATGAACCGACGTTATCGTCGACGATTGAAATAAGCACACCGGGGTATATGGTTGATATTTATAACAGTTCATTAAGAACCATACTAGGATGGCCTGAGAATCCACCTCATGAAATCCCCGCGGACTTGCACACGAATGCGCAATCGTATCATGAGATTACCCCCCGGTATCGAGATGATTTGTCTATTATGAAGAGCGCGTTATTACCCAGCAGGTTTATATTTCAAAACAGGAATACCATGCAATGGTATTTTCCGTATAAGCAAACTCCTGAATCATCCGCCGTGGTCACAGTTAGTTTAAATGATATCACTGGTACGTTTGCCGAGATTAATCGTAATTACCAATTACAACTAGAACAGCTACGGAAAACAAAAGCACGAAAACACGTTGAGGTGTTAAATCAACTTATATCAGACATGGAATATATCAATGAACGAATCGTTAAGACAACATCTGCTAACAGCGATGATAATAAACAAAAATTCCTAACCGAGTATAATATCACAGAAGCCGATTTACCCGATTTCAAGTTTCCAGGATACAACGCACCAGAACTAAGAAAATCTCTTAATGATTTTCTCGCCCCATCAACTATCCTCAGACACGATAACGGAGAGGATGGTAGGCATATTGCTCCATACAACGTAAATATTACGTCTGTGATAGCAATCAATCTAGTGTGTGATGTTATCGAAGGGAGTTACCAGGTGAATACCAAGCAATCAAATCAGGCTCAACAGGGGTATATCCTTTATTCGTTTTCACCAACAGCCCCTCCGGGATTTTTAATCGTTGAGAGTCCAATTAATCCGGTCTATATGCGATGCCATAATCGGTTTTTAACAAGAATTAATTTTAAACGTACCGATCAGTCAAATAACCTAATTGATCTACAAGAGGAGGAGTTAGTGATCACTCTGTTTGTAAGATCATTGTAAGCAGCAGGGAGGGCGATGACA
This sequence comes from Sinohyriopsis cumingii, assembly GCA_028554795.2. Classification (NCBI taxonomy): domain Eukaryota; kingdom Metazoa; phylum Mollusca; class Bivalvia; order Unionida; family Unionidae; genus Sinohyriopsis; species Sinohyriopsis cumingii. The sequence continues at coordinate 99,574,422 of CM068838.1, forward strand.
TCGACGCGGTAGTCGCGCTTTTTTACCGGACGCTGACGACGCTGGGATCGGCGCGCAGAAGGTATTAATTAAACCAAATGACGATTGGACGATCCCCCCGACGACGACGTCGTTTTTTTTTTACCGGGCGCTGACGACGCTGGATCCGCTGAGTGCAGAAAGTATTAATTAAGCCAAATGACGATTGGACAAAATGTCGGATTCGCCCTCCCTGCTGCTCATTATAAACTGCCACACTGCAGACATTGTAGCGACTAGACTGAAACATTGTTAAAACTATGTTACAAATCTGAATCACACGCACACACACACTCACATACACACACACCCTATAGAGATGTTGATGGGAGCCATGGAATACCACCATATAGTTAGACAACTTTACATGAAATACATTTTGCATATAAAAAGAACATCTATAACTATACCCACAGTATAGCAGTAAATGTATAATAATAAATGTCCCAGTAGTGAGGGGGTCTTGTACATACTGCGTTACTGTGTCTTCACAAAAATCAGTATAGACTGTAAATTGCTAAGTTTTCATATGTTTGCTAATTAGTTAGTGTCTTATACCCCAGCGTGGCCACATAACCTTGACAAATCCTTGAATCTGAGGAGTTACTTGAAAAACTCCTTTAATTTTCTAGCTCCATGAATTTATGTGAGAAATGCAAACCGTTAATACTGTATACAATATATCAGTTTCTAAACGCAAATGCTGTCCAAAAGTAGTGAAATGTGATAACACTGTGATGATCAAATAAAACAACAGTTACTATATGGAATAAAGGCACTTTGCAGCAGTACGTTGCTAATTACATTTATACAATGATAACTAATTTATTAAGGATGTGGCCCAACTAGGAATGAGCTGTATATGGATCGCAATGGGCGTATGACCCATTTTCTGTAAGATAAAGTACTCCGTGACAACGTTTGGAACTCCTGACATTTTTTGAAGTTCATGCAAAGTGCTTCAACAAAGCTCACCTGGGCTATCTAAACCATTACATATAAGCTTACAGACACAGAAACATGCATGCACATTTACACACATACACATATTTCAAGACCCTGAATCAACCAGTATATTATACTGAATAACTATCTCCCCCAAACAATCAGTGTATATACTAAATTACCATGAATCCCAATTATCCAGTGTATATATCATAATTCATGTATGTTTTCGTACCCTTTCATTTTTCGTACACATTCCAGATACAACAATAATTGTTTTAATGTATCAGAATTTTGTGTACATTTCACTTTATTTTTCCAAAAAATCTTTAAATTCTCGAACATAACATTTATACTAGAAAATTTACGTTTGCAAAAAAAGATCGAAAATACCGTATTGCCATATTAATTTTACTAAAATTAAACATAAATTGTTGGTGAGAAAAAACAAAGATTGATGCATAAGCATGCGTGTGCGCAGCATAGGTAAAAGAGTGTCACATGGTCACCAACAACTCATACTGCAATAATATATATATATATATATATATATATATATATATATATATATATATATATATATATATATATATATATATATATATATATATATATATATATATATATATATAATTCCGAGAAGCTTAGTCATACAAATGAAGCTGTAAAACTCTCAAAAAGTCAGTTCAAACCGCTTTGTAAATACTGCCTTTCATGCAAAAATTCCTGAGACCTCCACCCGCAAAAAAGTCCTGCTGGACCCCATGTGCATAAGCTCTCTTATTCTCATTAAAATATCTACGGGTGTTTATTAATAAATGGACAAAGGACTTCACAAACCATACCTTTAAGTATTATCGTTAATTAGTTATCCTTATTATGTCCGTCACCACGTGCATTTTAAAACGAGTTCGGAGGCCCATTGATGTTATCTTACCCAACAAAAATTACATCTCATTAGTCAGCTAGTCTTTTTGTTTCATAATGGTTATACAAACATAAAATATTACAACTTTGTCATTTTCCATCGTAAATTTGAAGGTCATTGACTCCCTTAATCGATTCGTACAGACACGTTTTCTGTTTTTTAAGAGCTTGTTCTTTTTTGACCTGAATATAATTAACATTTTATTGCAAATCTATTCTACGATATACCACACTATTATCTTTATTGGCGAGTTCGCATTACAAGTAATTCGTATGATCGCTTTTCCTTATAACATCTGCTATATGGACAACGGCTTGAATAGCACATTTAGAGACCTGCATTTCCCTAAAGAGAGCCTCATTTCTCTACCGGCAGCCTTGCTGATTTGACCTCTTCTGTCCATCATTGCCCTCAGTCTGGTTTCAACTGGATAACCAAAGCGCTCAGCATTTTTAAATACCATGTGAATAACATTGTATAACCATGTGGCTGTTGTGGCAATGTACACCGTAATTAATAAAAAGAATTAAGTGTTGATTTCGCGGAGTTTATTGGTAATGGCATATAGTATGGTCGTAATATATGAGGATTATTACAATCGTCAGGTAACTGAAAATTGTCTTTTTTCCTCTTTGAGAAAGCTACAAAATAAAAACCACCCTGAATAAATACGGTCTTGTACACTGACCAAATTGTGTTTCATCTTTTCTCTCACGCGTGCGATTGCGCTCACGTGTATTAACTAAAACGTGATTTCAAGTTCTTTATTTTTTATTGCAATTTGATAACGAAATTATTGTTGCTGTGAAAATACAAATTACACATAATTTATTGACAATGTGGAATCATATCGTTGCATACAATTTACCAATAAATAATACCTATAACTAATACATGTTCAAACCATCTGAATCGTTTTGCCAGCATTACACAACATAACAGCTACATATAATATAAGCGCAGACGAACTTGCATACCAAGACATAATCCTCTCCCTCTCTCTCTCGTTCACTAATAACAACAAAAATATTGTGAGCACTTTATTTTTAGCGTAAATGTACTCTTGAGTTGAGAGCAGAATGTGACAAAAAAAAATATACGTTTATTTGTACGTTTGTTTCGTTAGTTTGTCGAGAAGAAATTGTTCAGGTACGATCCTTTCATTGTTTTGTACACGGTCAGTAGGGCCAAATGATAATTATTTATTTTACATATAATTTTTCGTAGACTCAAATTAATTATTATTTTGTTACATATAATTTTTCGTACACAGAAATTAATACTTTTTGTCGAGTATGAAAAATTACATTAAATACGGTAGTGGATAAAGAGTTAGAGAAAGAAAGCAGCAGGGACGGCAGACAGACCTTGACATTTCGGTGGACCAAAAACATCTCCAGAAAAACACCATCAGGAGAAAGATCTTATTTATCGAATAAAAGTTTCCCACGATGGTTTCGTCGTTATTGATCCGCAATCACTTGTCAACGTTTTATTCGAAAAATCTGCTGCGTATTAATGACGCTCATGATTTGTTTTTGTTTTTTTTGGGGGGGGGGGTTATTCTCGTCGACAAAATATACTGATCTGCCGTCCCTGCTGCTGTCGTCTTTCAATGAATTTTAGAATGATTATTCTATCAAAATAAAGTAAAATATTGTATCAATTACATTTTCATTTTTAATTTCAAGATACAAAATGAAATAAAATAACATGGATGTTGGAGAATCATTTAGCGCCAGATTAGCACGGGAAAGATTAAAAGCAATAGAAGAATATCTACCTGTGCAAAGAGAGGTACAAAAGAGAATACAAGCGATTAAAAGAGCAAAAGAAGGATTCGCCGAGACGACAGAGGAATTATTTAAACCAGTGACCAAAACAACCGAAATGGCGTTTATAGGTGATATAAAAGACCCAGAGGTCGCGAAAGAAATAACAAAGGAGGGAATTATACCCTTGCTGAAAAGAATTGAGAAAACTGTCCAAAAAACACCCCACGCTGATAAATTCAGGGATGGCGAGGTAGAACTAATAAAAACAATAACGAATCTTGATGACCTTGCTAACTTTGCATATATATCATTTGCCAGTCGAAAAAACATACTGAAACCCGAATACGTTAATATCGCTCCGAGTCGTGATAAATGGTACAAAATACTTTATTATGTTTATCGCAATATCAATAGGATTGATAATGAGTATATTAATTACTTTAATAAAGCGAAGAGAATTGATTTTACCGCTCAAAGATCTAAACCCACAGTACCTCAACCTGTGACATCTCAACCTGCAATACCTCAACCTATGGCGCTTCAACCCATGGCTCCTCAACCTGTGCAACCACGCATACCCGAACCATATGAATTATTTACTGATGATACTATTCAGGATAATAAAGACCCAAACAAATTAATCGATATAGCTATGGATTTCGATAATCGAGAAAAATATGTAAATCCTGAATTTACCACAATTAAGTTTGTAAAGAAGGAATGACCAGAACAGTTATATGCCGCATCCAAGATAATTACATCAGTGAATCGGGATGACCCAGATTATTTAAAATTCCTTGATGCAGTATCTCAACCTGCACAACAGCAAATTGATATTCCAGTTGATCAATCAACATTGCAGGGGATAAATCCTAAAGGATTTTTCTACACCGCTACCCTGAAGGAAATTGCCGATCCATCCAAAATAGTTCGTATTGCCGCATTTGGATATGACGAAAAAGATAAATATTTACAAAAAAAATATCAAAATAAAATCACCGAGGCTGATTGGATTCCTGCTGTATTTTTCGCTGAAAAAGACGCCAAAATCGATTATCCAATAAAGAATACATAGAATTCAGAAAAGATGTATACAAATACAGACAACCCTCATCGGCACAATCTGTACGACCACAATCACCCGAAGAATTCCATGATGTACCCGAGGATACTGATGTACTTCAATGACTTCTCGGTACTCCGAAGACAGGTAAAGGATACACAATCAGTCCCGATAGCGTCGTTAAGGATGTATCTCGACTGGAGGTTCTTGTTGGTGGAAAGCGAGCCGGGAATAACTCACGTGAAAAAATAAACGAGGCAGTAGATATCTGTCGAAGGTTACTTCAAGGAAAAGTTATTGATGTATCTATCTATCGCAATCTCGTTGATGAACTCGTAGATGATTATCGTAGTGATTGAATAATCAGATTATAAATAAAGATGATCGTTCATAAGAGTCATCAGAGAGCGATACAGGCTCGTATTATGAATTCAAGGTTACCCATGTACAAACTCAAGTATGGATCTGGGATAGGTGATTCAATAATTAAATTTTTTACTCGAATAACTCCCAAGGTCGGCCGTTAGCCAAGCAGTTATCATCGAAAGCAATAGGGGTTGTTCGCGATAAAGTCATAGGTACCGTTGGTGATGTTGCTGGTAAAGCATACGACGCCATTAAAGATAGAATACTGCGATTGGTAAAAGGAAAACCGAAACCTAAAGATAAATTACCCATCACGGCTGGGATGCCTGGCGACGTCATCAAGATTATAAACGACGCAGCTAATAAAAAAAAAACTAGCATCGTTGGTGTTAGAACAACCACAACAAGCGTTAGAACAACCACAACAACCGCAGCAATTTAGTACAAGTGCATTTGGAGGACGTCTTCGTTTTAGACGATAAATGTATTTTATAAAAGAGATGTTCTCGCGCGCATCTAATGAAGCATTCAAGCTAGATGAACCAGTGGAACGAGACGACTCAGTGCGAGATTATCAATATTACTCGTACGATGCGATAACACCAAATAGTCCCAGTAGAATAGAATTGCAAGTACAGGATACGACAAGATATTTTCTCCCATGTGAGTCATATATCGAGGTTGTTGGTAGGATTGTGAAAAACGATAACACCAATTACGCCGCGGATATCAAAGTTGGAATAGTCAATAATGGTATCATGGCGCTATTCAAGAGTGCTGCGTATATGATCGATCGTAGAGAGATCGAATCAATTAACGACAACGTTGATGTAGCAACCACGAGTATAGGCCTGGCGAGATATTCAGATGATTTTACCAGATCGGCTGGTCCTAGTATGATGTTCACTAAAGATAATTCAAATGTTGCTAATCCCGATCCGTTTCTCGTGAGACAACCAAAACAACGGGATAATACTGATGCTGATGTCGAAGATATGATAATAGCCTCTAGTACTGATTATAATCTTGGATTTGCCGCTCGCATAGCTATGTTGACTGACGGTGATAAAAAGTTTTCATGTGCCATCCCGCTGTCCCACATTTTTCGTTTTTGCAGAGATTTTAGAAAGGTTATATTTGGAGCTAAACACACGGTTGTTTTTTATAGAAAAGGCGACAGCAACGATGCTATCTGGAGGACAGGACCTGATAACGGCAGGGTTATATTAACTAAATTAACATTATGGATGCCTTCAATGACGCCATCGATAGAAGAAGAGAGAAATTTGTTATCGTTCATGAATCAGGGTGGTAAATTTGCGATGTCTTGGTTGACGACGTACACAGATAGTACTCAGAGCAATATCAGCGGTAATTTTGCCTGGCATATAGCATCTCAGCAAGGTGTATCAGCAACGAGACATATTTTTATTGCTCTTCAGCAGGCTGCTCGAGTGGGTGATCAAACTCGAACCCAAATGATATTTGATACTTTTAATTCCAGCGATGTATCACTGAGGGTGAATGGACATCAAGAACCAATTGAGGAGATTCAGTTAAATTACGCAGAGGGATCAGTAGCACGTGGGTATCATCGTCTCTGGAGTTACATGAGTCGAGATCAAAATATTGATACCGGATTGCAAATATATCAGCTAGATTTTAGGAATTTCTATCCGATCTATTATTTTTCACTGGAACACATGGACCTAATAAAACAATCGGTCGTTGATATTCGTTTCAAGATCAGAATAACCAATCCGGGTCCTGTTGCATTCAGAGCCGTCGCCGTCATACTCGGTGATAGAACCATGATTCTCGAGGGTATTGAGGGTAAAATGAGAATCGTTGATGCTCCGGTATAAAAAATATGATTTAGATTCAATCTAAATTTATAAATGCCGTATGATCACGTTAGCGTGACTCTGACTCAGAGTCAGATAAAAAAACTACAATCAGATTTAGCGAAAAAATGTGGGACGAAATTGATGTTAAAACACGATCAGATTCTTGGTGGTCCAAATAAACTATCCCTGACTAGAACACAACAAAAACATTTCAATAAAGCTAAATTATCTAATACTGAAATAAAAATCATGTTATCGCCATCCGCATTAAATAATATGGTCAAGGTGGGTAGGCTTTTCCCGCTACTAGCTGCGATACCAGGATTACTCGCCACAGCGTTACCGGCCATAGCTAGAGCTATTGGATTAGGTGCTGCCAGTGCTGTGGGTTCGAAGGTCGTTGATAAGATCACCGGTGGGAGATACAGAAAAAGAAAGGACGAGGACTCCGATTACCGGGGACTCCTCCGTGGTATTACGGACGGGGACCAATTCTACCAGGAACCCCCGCGGCGTGGAGAAGATAACACCGATGTCGAATTACGATCTAATTAATGCCGCAAAAAAACAAAAAATAAAATTTTTCAGAGGAGTATTTATGCGAGATCAATTACCGCTCCATCCGAATAAAGACGAGACAGGAATTATAAATCTCGATAACAACGCCGGACCAGGCACTCACTGGGTAGCATACGCTATTAATCCGCGTGAGGTTATTTACGCTGATTCATATGGATTAGCTCCGCCCACAGAATTCCTGAAATATGTAAATCAAATAAACGTTCCAGTGTGGTATTCTACGCTACCGATACAAACACTAGACGATCCCCCGATATGCGGCGATGAAGCAATCAATATTCTGTCTGCGATATCCAGATCAAAAAAACCGTATCATAAGGCCGTTCATGAATACACATCAAATAAATTAGATCAACGACAAGAATATAATGGTCGACATCTACGGTAGATCTCTGCTAGCGAGAGCAATAAAAAAGATACTAGAACGAGAAAAAAATTTTGCTGTTGATTTATCCAAGTACATGACTCGAGATGATATTAATAATATTTTATCACTAGCTGGTGTGGAACGTAATGACGTCGTTGTTTTTCGGGACCAGCACGGAAAATTAATATCGAGTAACGTGAAGATAGGTGATATAATCAAACGAGACGAATACATCGTCCATGTAGGTGATTTTAATACCATCAAAGAAGATACCAAAAAAATTAATGAAAATATTGAGACTCTAAACAATTTGATGAAAAATAGAAGTGATTTAGCTCGTCAAAAGGTTGATATATCGGTATACGACGGAGAGATTCGTGATATTAACGTAAAAATTAACAATCATGTAAAAAACACAGGCGATACAATGCTGGGAGAAATTAACATGAATAAAAATAAAATAACCTCACTGGGAGAATCAACAGCGGGTGAAGACGCCACACATAAAAACTACGTCGATGATATAAAAAATAGATTATTGATACTGCGCGCAGAGTATGATTCTCATCTGACTACATTCACAAACTTTAGAAAAAACACCTTGGATGCAAACAAAGCCGTAGTTGATTTTTTTGGACGACCAGCCATGATAACCATAAAATATCAAGAATTTAAGGATTTTTTTGATAAAATAATCCGTGTCGTAGCATCGTCCTCGAATGTATCTTGGACACAATCAGATAACACAATAAAATATACTCCTGCGGTCGTTGGCGAATACAGATTAACAGTAATTAGTCAAGCAAAATTTTATGTTATTACGGGCGGATTATCAATTGTGACGCCTAATCCAGTGACGGTTACGTTATTGAAGGATATTGAAGCGACATTCGAATTACGACCGGTTGATGTTATATACAGAGCGGTCTACAGCTACGTGATATAATTGTTAGTTAAATATACTTAGTTAAAATATGGAATATAGATATAATCAGGCTCGTGCATGGCAGATGTCGTTGAAGAGTATCATCGACGTCTATCAGATAAAAATAAAGAAATACCAGCGCAGACTGGTCATTATTGATGTTGTTGTTTAGTCTGTCTCTGCGATTATCACCAGCACAGGAATAATATTATCCGCGATAACGATAACAGCACCGGTTGTCATCACAATAATTGTTTCAACAACAACCGCACTCGCTGGTATATTCAGTATTGTAACAAAAAAAACATCGTCATGTACCAACACAAAATTAATTTCGTATAAAGATAAGCGGAATACAGCAATAGCGGCATATTCTAGATTATCCTTGTTGCTGTCAGAGAGCCTTAACGATGGCATTATATCCGACGTGGAATTCGCGTTGATATCTAAAATTTACAATCAAGCGATTAAAGATATTAATATTAATATTGACAGAGCTGCTGCAACAGATCGCGACGAACACAACGGTGACAAAAACAACGATGATATCGGCTAGTTCAACCAAACCCGAATTCAGCGTCGTTTTTCCCACGCCTATCTCTATCGACGAGATAGCATTAGCTCAGCTGCGTGTTTATTATAGCTGGCCAAATATCAGATCGAAATCATTCGGTGGATTGCAGTCAAACAATTCCTTCGTTTTCGCTTACAAAAACAAACAAGACGGTACTCCTGACTGGAATGGTGTTGTACTACCAGCGGGTAGTTATCAGATCGATCAGATCAACGATGAGATCGTGCATAGAATAAAAAATATAACAACAGCCGATCCTGGAATAAAAATAACCGTACACGAACCAACATCAAAGTCAATTATTGATATCAACTCTGATCATCAGGTAGATATCTACGCGAGTTCGATAAGAATCGTATTAGGTTGGCCCGAGATCAAACCACCACAACCACCGATATCACCAGAACCTAAGATGGAAAATTTTGTCACAGACAGAAAAAATCGTTATGGAGAAACGGATTATGCAAGATAATTTAGAGATCCAGGCAGAGAAATAACAGGGTCAGAGTATCGTGGAAGCGGCGAGAATCTGCTTGGTCTCTGGAAATGGTTCATAGAAATATATGATCGACTTACGGGTGTCAAGGTTCGTGATGGTGTGTTTGTTTTTGCTAATGACATGATAGTCGATAGGTTCAATGATTTAAAATCAGAAATTATACAAAAATTAAATTTGATAAAAAAATATTTCGATGAATATATTTCTGATTTATCAAATTTATGTGATAATAAAAATATCATCAAGAGTGTGGAATTGATAAATCAATTCCTGTCAGATATGAAACTTTTAACACGCAGATAATTAAGGTGATAATTGATGATAAAAAAGGCATAAAAGAGAAAATTATGAAAAAGTTTTCATTAACTGAGGAGACGCTACAAAATTTTAAATTTCCCGGATATCCCGCGGATGAATTAAGAAAATCCCTCAATGATACCATTAATGAAAAATTCTCTAAATTACACGCCGCATGGAGACAAAAATTGCTGCTGCAACCACCATCTATTCTTAAGCGAGATAATGCCGAGGGCGATGGCACCGGCAGGCATCTCTCACCGGAGATCGTCAATATAACAACAACCATCGCGGTCAATATCAATTGTGATATCGTCGAAAATAGCTACATCGATGATGCATCTGTTTCTGATCAGGCGAAACAAGGATTCGTTTTGTATTCATTTTCACCAAAAGATCCACCTGGATTATTGTTAGTACAAGAGCCAATCAACCCCGTTTATCTCAGATGTCATAATAGATTATTACAACAAGCAAATTTTTCTCTGACTGATCAATCGGGTCATTTGCTAGATACACGTGGAGAAACGCTGAGCATAAATCTATTAAAAAAATCATAAAAAATATTTTTTATTTTTCCATCTCTAGATATTTTTTCATCTATAGATATCTATAGATTTTTGTTTTTTTCAGTGAAATTTGACCGTTTTGGTCGGTTTTTTTTACCGTTTTGGTCGTTTTTTTGACCATTTTGGTCGTTTTTTTGACCATTTTAGTTGTTGTTTTGACTGTTTTACCGTGGATGAATGAACCAACTCGGTCGATTCTCTAAGTAGTTTCAATTAGAAGAAATATAAGAATCATCAAAATCAGGTAAAAATCAACCAAAATCGACCAAAAACAAACATAACTGACTCAAAAAACGAGCAAAATAATCGAAAATTAATGGTTTTTCCTGACTCTTGTATTTCTTCTAATTGAAACCACTTAAAGAATCAGGCATCTTACCCAACCAAACTGACGGCCAAAACAGTCAAAACGGTCAAAAAATCATCCAAAATGGTCAAAAAAACACCAAAACGACCAAAATTCACTAAAAAATAACAAAAAAAAATATTATTATAGAAAATAAAATATTTATTAACTTTCACTATCTATTAACTTTCGCAATTGCCTCGCGCGTGTATCTATTGTCTTTTTTGACTCGTATTCATTAGATAGCGATGATCGAATCCGCTCAACAGCACGTGCCAACGGAGCAAAGTCCGCCAAATTAGCTTCATCAACGTTAATTAGCGATTTGCACATCGCGGATTGTATTTTTTTGATGAGCCGATATTCGGTCGATAATGTGTATCTGTTTTTTCTTGTTTATGTTGCAATATTGTGTCAAAATCAGCGATAATTCTATCAGAATCAAGATCATCTGATAATTGTGTTTTTTTATTTTTAATGCCTCAATCGATTTTATTATCTCGTTGATGTTTTCTTGATTCATATTCATTAATGCATTATTTATCTAATACAAGTGGAAAGTAACTAAATTTGATCCATGATCCAGATTTATATGAGAAGGTCGATCCATATGTTCCCTCCGCGCATCTTCTTACTGAGGCTGGATTAATACTGAAATTTTTTGCAGCTAAACTCATGCTTTCAAAATATGTCTCTTCGTTTGTTTCTGTGTCGATTGATTTGACAGCACGAGAATTTTTTCTTCCACAACCAGTATTTCCCTTCCTCAGATTATCGCTCTGTGTTATTGCCTGAAGGTTAGATAAATTATTATTGAGTGGATTACCATCGATGTGGTCGATCACCAATCCATGTTCAATTGGACCGCGAAAACACTCAAATGCGAACCGATGATTAAAATAACATTTATTACCACTGGTGTTAAATTTTAGATAACCAAATTTATCGATGCTGCCAACCTTATTTTTCGTTCTAACGTGTCTGACTGTACCATCAGCAGATGCCTCGTAGTTATTAATGATTGGATGTTTCATGAATATATCGGTCATTATATAATATCCATTTGTCTAATAGATAATTTGTCTGAGAACCTACTCAAATAATCCTCTTCACGCTTGATAGCGATATTGCTATTAGGTGATTTTTTATTGCAATGTCGTTTTAGTTCTCTGTATCTTTTTCCACCACATTCCAAACAAATTCTTGTCTTCCCCCGAATTCCAATGTTGCATCTAATGCATCTCGAAGGACCAACTCCACCGCGTTTTATGTAAGCTGAATGTATCCCGCAATATTCCTTTCTACATCATTTATCACAACAAATAAACGAGCCAACCATGAGCCATTTGCAATTATTCATCGTTATTATTATTTAGATACTTGTCTAAAATATAATAAAATGGTATTCGATCTTGATGAAATAGAGTATGTTATTCCTGAGCTAGATCAAGCGAAAAAAGAATTTTACGATGATGGCGCGGCTCATGTATGGTCAACGTGGAAAACGGCCGATATCGATAACACGATGACAGATGAACGAGCTAAAAGATAATTAATTTGCTCAGCGATAAATACATATTCAGAATAAAATTCATAGTGAATAACGAAAACGATATTTGGATTACTCGTGATAAACGTGATCCTGTGATTAATGGAAAAAAATCAGTCACGGTGAGTAATAATTCCAAGCCAGGGTTACTCACGGGAATAGACAAACCGTATTATATACGAGCGTATCCTGTAACGGCTGTTGTTTATGGTATTTATAAGCTAAATAAACCAACCGTTGAGAATCTTAGTAAAATGAAAATGTCGGGAAAAATTAATTGTGTAGCTGAGCGTGTTATAGAACATTTTACAAACACAAAACGCGGTAACGGTTTGACCGATCTACGAAAACAAAAAATAAACGACTGGGCGAAATCTGTTGTCGATGGTGCATCTATAAGCGATGTTGCTGCGTTATCAGCGAAATTGAAATTTCCCATCACGGTGAAAACGATATCAGGTGAAATAGTATACTCATCTGCGTATAAATCTATGGGTGTTCCTATCGAAATAATTGATCATAATTCACATGCTTGGTCAAAATCAATAACAGTTTTTCCTCGGCAGCGTAACATTAAATTTTGTTCTGCAGATAATTCCGCGGGAAACCTATTTGATGTTATTCATGAAATAAGTAAAATAGATCCTGTGTCGGTTTGGTTATTTTCCAGCGATGATCGATACGATCAGTTTGTCAGACCCAACGGGGACATGTATCGAAGTGAAAAATTACATGATTCCATGACCGAAATAGTTAAAAAATATTCAGTAAATGAGGAATTATTGGTTAATTGCTTTACAAGTCAGTCTGTTGTTGCTCATGCAGCGCGAGAGAAAAAATCGTGGAAACCAACCAGAAAAGAATTCCTCGAGAATATTCAAAATAGTTGCGTTGAGTATGGTCATGGTGGATTATGGAATACTGATTATGGATTTATCGATATGATCTCGTTTGATTTGATAGCGTGTTATCCCGGTAGTTTTCTCGGAATGGGATATTGTAACGAATATTTCACTCAATTTGTTCATCCATGTGATGAAATGACTCCAGTATCGATTAACGGTCCGCTACCTGATTTTCCATTAACAGGATTCGCTAAAGTCACATCGTTCAAGTTTTCTTCAGGATTACACAAAATATGTTATGTTTGGTTTGGACGGCATTTATCAGAACAAAAATGGACCCCGATAGTATTGTTGAGATACATGTTGGATTCTGCTATGTTGACGTCGTTGACGGTCAGTGAAGCGATTATTTCGTACAAGAAACAATTTGATGTCTGGTTACCCACCGAACATGATGATGCGAAGGATTTGGGCAGGAAAATTATTGGGAAATTCACTCAGGGTGGAGCATGTGATCATCAACGACGTAATTGTAGATTAATTATGGACGAGGCCGAGTTGGATTTTATAATCGCCGATACAGCTAATAGGGGTATATTTTGTGCGCGTGAGGACGTTTATATCGCTGATGGAACGAAATTAGGTACTGTTGTTAATTATCTTGACGGAGAATCGTCTCAGTACGTCCATTTAAGATCGTCAATGTTAGCGTATGCGAGTAAAAATCTATTGTCGATGATAAATAAATTTCCTGATGCCGCGGTTAGAGTGGCTACCGATTCATTCTATATTGACAAAAAATACCTACCAGAGTTAGAAAAACTGACCGTGGATGGATCATGGGGTACATGGCGAGTGAAGGACGAGCATATCTTATGGTATTGTGAAGATGCTGATGTAATTGATGAAGAAAAATATCATTCAGATAGCATATCAGAGATATCTGTCGCGCCGTCTGTACATGATCCTGCTGCTAGATATAAAATGATATATATAAATGGACCTGGTGGATCGGGAAAAGCAACAAGAATGATAGAATTATTCAAGAATTCGGATATGATCGTGTTGACGCCGACGCATCGATTAGCACGAGAAATGAAGCAGCGAGGAGTAAATTCATGCACATATCACAGCTATTTGAAATACAGCGGCGGTACGTGGAATCCGTCCAGGATGGGAGAAAAATATATAAACAAAAAATAGTATGGGATGAAATTTGCACAGTATAATCGCCTCATGAGTGGCTGAAAGATTCTGTTGATTATTACGAAGAGGTTGATACCGATTACAGATCTCTCGATGGCAGAATGAGTGAATTTAAGAAATTAATTCGATTAAAATCAAATAAAATCCAGTGTGACGTAATGAGGGAGGTAATTCAAGAAACATTAATGAAAGATTTTCTATCGATGTGGACACCGAGCGATTTGATAGTCGCCAGCAGAAAGATAATCAGGGATGTTCTGCAGCAGAAATTATTTAAGATACATCAAGAAAAATTCCCTTTAATGTTTGTTCCGTTATGCTATAGACCAATCGATACAAGATTACAAAATATTGATGTTGATATACCAGGACAGGGTAAAAAGAATTTGGTGTTGAATGATATTGTCGTTGTTGATATTAATTTTGTCAGTGATATGATGAATTCAGAAAAATCGCCGTGGAATTTAGGGTATGCTATGACGATACATTCCTCGCAGGGATTAACTATAACTGATATTAGGGTTTGGATCGTAGATGATAGCGTGGAATGGTCCAATTTGACGTATTTAGCTGTATCTAGAGTAAGACAAATATCTCAGCTGGGCAGAATAGTCCTAGAGAGATCGATTATTAATGACGAAACGAACGAGTACGTGATTAAAACAAAATTGTTCGGTTATAAACAAACTGATAAGAAAAATAATCATGAATTTGATCTGGATGTAGATTTTATTCTATCGCTAAAAGAAAAACAAAATGATCGTTGCTGTGGTTGTAATTGCATTATGGCCTGGACGTATCAAAAGAATGATTCGAGACAATTTACCGTGGATTGGATAAATAACAATTTAGGACATAACAGAAAAAATGTCACTCTAGTTTGTTTAGAATGTAACAGGCGCGGTGTAGATTATTTGAGTGACTGAGGCGGAAATTGAGTATCATCGAGAACTACCTGTAATTCTTCTCGTGTGAAGCCTCGCTGAGGGGCGTAAACGTCAAGTTTGTAAATCGCTGGTCTACCTGATGATCTCGTCACAGATGCTATTTTGTGTGTTGTTACACTCCAATTAGGATCGGTTGCTCTTTTTCTGCCACCCTCAGCCTCGCCGTGTTTATATAAATACCTGACTAAAACATCACCTAGTACCGGTCAAATTGAAAAATCTTTCCTGATTATCGGTATAAATTTTTTTTGTATAGCTGCTGCCGGTTTCATCTTTATCGTTCTTGTTATTTCGTTATTTATCGCTGAGATAACACTAGGTAACCTAATGACCCAGTCGCTAGATCGTTTATCCTGAATGAATTCTCTCGCGTATTGATATCCAAATAATTTTTCAGCGAGTGTTTTGTTAAATCGCTAGCTACCTCAGCTGCTGTTTTTGTTGTTAATGGCTCAGCTTCTTTGTATCTGCTGGCGATATCAACGACGGTTAGTAGGTATTTATACGTTTTATCGTTAACGGTATCGTGCGGAAAAAACATTATATCGACCTGATGAACCTCATTTGGAATACTAACATCAACGTGAACGTACTCAATTTGTTTGGGTTGCGGTAGATAAATCTGCCAGATAGCTTGTTTAGATAACCACGCAGCAGCTAGTTTCTTAATCGCAGATTTACCTCGCCAAATCCAACAGGAGAATAGTAAATTTCTTCCATATAATCTAACCAGCACCTAGCATTAATTTACTTTTCATCGCGGCTTTTATCGCCCAGCTAGCTAGTTTTTCTTTGATGGTTTTATCTTTTATTGCATCTATCGCATGAATTAGGCTTACGTCAGCTAGATGCCGTTGTTGTAGATCCATACTTCGATATGCGAGATCGTGAATATAACACGCTCGATCAAGTGCATTCACAGGATCTTCGCCGGGATTCGGTTGATCCTGATTATTTAGTCTGAGATCGAGTCGTGTTCCTGGCCCACAGTAGCTGTATCCGGGTAAATGCTTTTCTCCTGGATACTTCGACCAGAAAAATCCAGGTAGCGATGATAATCCTGACGTGATGTCACTTCCGATTCTTCTTCTTTTTTTTTTTGTTAATTTCATTTTGATTGGCTTTTCACCAGATGATGTAAATCTAAATTTCTTTGTGTTACATATTTCATATTTACCGGTGACGGCTGATCTATTATTTTTTGTAACGACAGAAACTATATCTACAGTTGGAGTTCATTTTCTACATCGCACACAATATAAATCCATAGTATAATTATATCATGAATGTAATTGATTTTTCAGCTACAAAGAAATCTACCCCTGTGAAACATCACGCTGCGTTACCTAATTCGATTAGAATGATCATAATAGGACCATCAGGGTCAGGAAAAACGCAGCTATTGTTGAATCTGATTATGAGATGGTTGAAATGGGACAAATTGTATTTTGTTGCACCATCCGTAGATGATCAACGATGCTATCAGGTACTTAAGGAATTTAATGAAAACGCGGCGTTGTTGAATAATAGTGAGAATATAATTGTTTTTATTACTGATATCGAGGAAGCGCCGTCAATAGATATTCTTGATGGATCGATAAATAATCTTGTTGTTTACGATGATGTCATGCTGGATAAGCAAACTAATCCAGCTATAATCTTTTCTCGAGGACGACATAAAAACACGGATGTTATTTATGTGACTCAGAGATATACTCAAATACCTAAAGTGATCAGAGATAATTGTAACATGCTAGCGATTTCCAACGGCGTTGATACTCACACGTTAATAAATATCCATCAAACTTGGTGTAGCGTCGACATGGATATAAATAAATTTAAGAATTTCTTTGGACGAGCTCAATCTACACCGTATGGATTTGTCACCGTGAATTTATGTGATCCTAGAACGAGATATAGAATCGGTCTAGATAGAATCTTTTGATAGAATAATCTTCTAAAATTCATTTAAAGACGACAGCAGCAGGGACGGCAGATCAGTATATTTTGTCGACGAGAATAACCCCAAAAAACAAAAAAAAAAATCATGAGCGTCATTAATACGCAGCAGATTTTTCGAATAAAACGTTGACAAGTGATTGCGGATCAATAACGACGAAACCATCGTGGGAAACTTTTATTCGATAAATAAGATCTTTCTCCTGATGGTGTTTTTCTGGAGATGTTTTTGGTCCACCGAAATGTCAAGGTCTGTCTGCCGTCCCTGCTGCTGAAAGAATAAGCAATGTTAAGCTGTTAAGTTTCTTGGAAGTTTTCTAATTCAGCTTATTCCTGACATACATATTTATCATTCAAGTTTTGTAATTCAGCTTATTCCTGACATATATATTTATCATTCAAGTTTTCTAATCCAGCTTATTCCTGAAATAAATATTTATCATTCAAGTTGTGTAATCCATCTTATTCCTGAAATAAATATTTATCATTCAAGTTTTGTAATTCAGCTTATTCCTGAAATAAATATTTATCATTCAAGTTTTCTAATTCAGCTTATTCCTGACATAAATATTTATCATTCAGATTGTAAGGAATTGAAACCTATTATATAAAATCCAGATTAGCAAAGAGCAAATATGAGCACAAGTCGAAAAGATAGTATCTTTCTGGAAAAGAACAAGATGCAGTGCAACAAGGAAACCCCATCATTTCAGTCTCAGAAATATTGTGAGGGGAATATAGTTTGTGGCCCAAATTATAAGAGCTTTTATGCAAAGAAAGTCTTCTTCAGGCATAGAGATAAATGCCACTTGAACAAATGTGCATTTTCAAAATCCATTCCAATGGCAATGCTAGCTACTGAAGGTGATACAGTAGATACCAGCTTTCAAGACCTGTTGAACTCTTTTAGGACAGAAGAAGTAGGATATGTTTGTCACAAAAAATTTACTATAAAGCTGATAGGAGCAGGTTTGTGAAAACAAACAAAACCCAAACAGGAACAACACTAGATGTGCGAAAAGGTGTTCGCTCAGACATCAGAACATTTTGATGTCTGTATGTAGAATTAAAATCTTTTGAGAAAAATGAATGCATATAATCTGTAAAAATGTTCAACAGTGAAAAAATAAATTCTCTTAAAAGAGCTATTTACATAACAAGAGACAAAGAAGATTCCAGCATCAAGTATGGCTTAAAAGACGATATCTACTTCTTACTGAAAACAAGTGCGGGAATCTTGAAAGGAGCAGCATTGGAGGGTAAACAGGGAGAAGTAAAGGCAACGGAATTGGACTTGTTTGTCTCAGATTTAAAGTTGACCAGACGAACAGTTTTTGGTGATGCAAGATATATGATTACCCAAGGTAGACAAGAAAGGCTTAGATTGCCCAATAGACTACCAGATGATGAACCAGTGGAAAAGCTTCGAAAATACACACTGGAAGTAATAACAAAAGACAATGAAGGCAAATTTGATTTCACTGGAAAAAATGACTTTGTAGAAATGCAATGCAGTTAGTTACAGGCTCTTTTCAACGCTCGCTGAGGTGGAAAACCCAGTAGATTGAAGATTGATTACTGGTGCAACAGATGAAGAATTTGGATTATCTTTTACCAGTTGAGAAGAACGTGTGTTGTGATATAGAAATCACATTCATAAGGAAAATGGAACCAACTTGCATCATGTTTGATACCTGTCGATTGCAAGAAAACAATGGACATACGCTGTGACAGAAGTATTCGTAAGGATGCAGGTATTTGATAAACAAATGAATTCATCTTTCCAAACACTGTCATCACCAATCCATGTAATTGGATGGGACTGCATAGATTACATGTGTAAAAAGTCTGGAATTGAAAATTCAAATATCAATGACAAACAACAGAACTAGGTTAAGTACTATGTATGCAGCACTTTAAGTCAGTCAGAAGACAGAACCTATTTTACCAGCACATTGTTCATACAAAGGAAATGAATGAAAATGTCTACCAACGACCATTGCCAGTTATGACTGTCGCCAAAGTGGGATTGCATTTGCAGAGTTTTGACAAAGATTAGTACCTTTGTCTTTTTAAAGTGTAGTAATCTAGAATAAATTCAAGTGGCACTAATAACAAGTTACACACTCTTGCTTAGTACGGCACATTGGTAGTATTATATTAAACTTTGAACACCCCTCCAAGTGATACCAATATAAGTTCAACAAATAGCACTACCAGTGTCCTCCCATGTAAAGAGGCCACCATTCCCACAGGGATTGCGAACCAAGCTACTTCAGTTGACACTGTTAGTCACCCTCTCAGTGACATAGCTAATATCACCAATCAAGCAGGTATATGTTTTAAGTTTAAATAAACTGCTAGGACTATATTTTAACTTTTAAACTTGTTGCGTCTACAGTCTAAGTGTGGGTGAATCAAGAGATATACATTTGTCACACTTCCAGAGCTATTTGCTGCTGTGATTTTCAGATAACTGTGTCAGTACGACAGGTAGCTTGCTGTTTTAGACAATATTAAATATTATAAAACCAAAGAAAATAAAAACCTTGCCTGTCTACATCTTGCACCCAAAGACGATAAATCCCACATGATGACATAGTGAAATATTGACAAGAAAGTTGAATATTAAACATGACCAAATCTGGTATTTTGTGATATTAAATTCAATATGAAATAAGAATATAATGATATGGACAGCAGACTAAAATATCATCATATAAAACACCTCTCCCTCGACGCCTCACGCACGACATGGTCCACAAACACAAACTACAATCTAAGCGAGTTCGCGATTTACCGAGGCACCTCCAAAAACTGAAAACAATCCGCTTATTCTTTGAGAAAACCGCGGGTAGGGTGTATTGAACTTTGCTGTTTAATGACTCAATCCTCGTTTATTAATCACGATAATAATTGTTAATAACCCGCTTTTCTAATGAAGTTGTTCGAGATATTCTGTATAAAGAAGATTCATTTTCAAAATGTCCAACATGTGAAAGATCATTCAACTGGTTTCAACAACCATCACGTGTGAGCAAAATTGGGTGGTTTGTACTGGGGTAAAGAATACAGCTGTTTATTTGGGGTCATAAGGTAAATCTTTAATATAGTTTTGATGGTGGACTGACTTGTCGCAGCTCTTTCAGTACATCATTGGTTATTGTATGCCAACAAAATCGGAACTAAGTGTCATTCCCAAGAACACATCAATGCAGCTGCTCTAGATTGACCTCAGTTGTTATAAAAAAATATGTGACCTTTCGAGTATGATTATGATGCTGTTAAGTGAGCTGATGCCATAGACTTGGACTTTTGTTATGAAAACTTGCTGACCATGATTAAACCAAAGTAACATAATATAGACTAATAAAATGTAGGCATGTTTGTAAACATATGTAGGCAACATTGTTTGATTTGCTTGCCTGTTGGAACATTCTGTCACATTTTTATGATTTTTTAAAACATTTTAGACTTTGACTTTTTATAGCCCAAAAACAAATAGTGTTACTTGTCAAACAGTGACATAAACAATTGTTTTATATCACTAAAAGTGAATAATACAGCTAGATACACAAGCTCAATCACCTTTGTTTCTCTCCTGCTCACTAATTTGCTTATCTATACATGCATTCATCACAGAATGAGCACCAACAAAAAAAATCTTACCACATACAAAATTCTGCATTATTTTGAATTGGGGAAAAAAACATGATATGAATTTGTCATTGCTATTTAGAAAATTAGGGGAGTAAGGAGAAAAAAGAGACATGTTTAATTTACACAGTGTATTGGCCACTTGTACCCATGTTGTAATTACTGAGTTACACTTCACTTTGCAAATAATGTTAAGTGAATAATGCACATTACTGTCAGCGACCTGGTTGGTGAAAATAGGTGCCTATGACTGAAAAAAGTTAAACTAGAAACTACATTAATTTTTATGAACAACAAATGTGCTGCATGAAGTGCACACCTGTATCAACAGTACTTAGCAGATGGTTGCTGGGTGCAAGAGTGGTGACCAGGGAAGTTCTGCAAAGGGCCATCAAATCAAACAGCCACATGAACCGTATATATTCATACAGTTACATATGTAAAGTTGTCAGAAGGGTTTTTTTTGTTGTTATTTTGCTGCAGCTGGTTTGTTTTATTTTCAAAGGATGCTTTGATCGATGCAATGTTTTGAACAATTGGTGATACCTGAACATAACATGATGTGCTGCGAGTCTACATTTTCATGTACATGCTATCTGTTTATGCAGCTTTTTTTACAGTGATATGCTGTAGTTCGTTTTTTCATCCAATCCATTTATTCATCCTTGCATTTATTGGACTCCCTGGTATAAACGAATATTTGATTTTGTGACATCTGCTTGTTTTGTGAATGAGTGATCGAGTGTCCATATATTTTCTAACACTGAACAAAAACATGCTTTTTTATAAAGTTGTTTCAAGGAAATTTTCGGAATTATTGAAGTTAAACAATATTGGGATGAAGTGTATTGTTGCTGATCGACTGATCTTCAAAGATTTAAAATAAAGTTATGCGTACATGATAATGGACTATAAATAACGTTTTTCCTACGTAATTTATCAACACGGTGATATACAATCATCGAAACTGGTTTCAGCATTTTATAGTCTAGTATTAATTCATGCAAACTGCAAAGCAAACTTAATAAATATGAAAAATGAATAAGAGAGGGAGAGAGAGGACTTTCATATATATAAGCCGTTTGGATTACAAGTTCATTAGAAACACTGCGAAAACATGCCCAACACCTGCACGATTGTTGTATAGTACAATGCTTTTTAGATGCAGTAGTAGTTTATGGTCTCTGTCATTCACGTAAAACGGCAGTGTAGCAATGAATATTGAAAAGCGAAATCAAAGCACAATAAAGTCAGAACAAAACTAATGAACATGAAGAGCAAGAAAAAAACCATACAACAACTACAGAAAATTTGTGTACCTTAAATGCATCTTCTTGGAACCCTCGTGTCAATCCTTCCATCCTTCTATCCATTCATCCCGCACACTCATATTAATTCAAACTAGTCCTGTTTTCAATGAATTGCCATCAATTTTTTAAATATTATAGGCATCACGTCATGATGATCATATAGACCAATGACTTTGTTCCGCAAATTTAATAGGAGTTCTCATTTCTTACTTGCAACTAAATTCCGTGTATGACAAAGTCTTCTAAACATAATTAATTTTCATTTTTCAGTGGATTGCGATGAAACTTGGTAACTATTGTAGACATAAACTCATGATGTGCATATCAACTAATAACTGTGCTCTTTAATTATTGTCATTTGTATTAATTTAGCTAAATACAGTGTATGTCATAATCTTGTAAATGCAAATAGTCTGTTTCTGATGGATCGCTGTGAAATTTGATAATATTATGTTCATCATACGAAGATGCACGTGCCAACAAACTATTTTCCTCCTGAAACAGTTGCTGGAATTATTGTCTTTTACATGTTGACTGATGTAGTGCCTAAATGAAGCTTGTGAATGCAACTCATGTCAAAGTTTTAATTTCATCTCCATAAAAGATAATTTAAAAATGCACATTTCATCAAATTACTGCCGTCCTGCAATTTTTGTTGTTCGATTATTGTCCTTTTTTCTTATAATGACAGCTTCTTGTATATACGACTAGTCCTGAAGTTTTTGTAACATCACCATGAATGTTGGATACATATAATGTAAATATGGTGCAGATATCAAAACAATTATGTCTTACTTTTATGAAGGTGTTTGAAAACCAGACATATCTGACCTTGTGTTGCAGTGAAGTTCATAGCATGTATTTTTGTCCTTGGCCATAACGTAGATCTCCATATACAATATGAATCTCCATACTTTCTCCATATGCTTATGGGGTGGTATGTCATCAGTCCATCCATTAGCACAAGCTTATTATCGCTACTCTTCCTAAACTACTCCAGGAATGCCAAATAACTTTACACTATGGCTACCACAGAGGCCGTCTTAAACATTTATATCTGCTCCTACTGAATAGAAGAACGTCTTTTCACTATAAAACGTCTTGTGATACAAGTTGGACCTAAATGAAAATGGTGACGATCTGGAATCCAATATAACCACCACAAGATCCATCTTGAAAATTTTGTTATCACTACTTATTCTGACCAAAAAATAATATTACGATGGAGTTTTCTCTAGAAGTATTCTAGTTGGTTCTAAATTAAAATGGTGTTACTTGCACATACCATATGGCCACTGCAGTGGTCATCTGGAAATCTTATTGCTGACCTTCCTGAATGGATAATCGTACAATAAAAACTGCTTAAAACGACCATCTGTCACTTCCGACCACAATCGTAATACATGGATCGATTTTATTATATAAACGCTCTGTTATTAGGGACCATCTGCTGAAGGTGACTAGCGACCGAGATGTCTTGGTAAAATATGCATTTCGACACTGTTATGAACGACCGCATCGCATAAACGAGGACAGAATCCACCAATCTGTATTTAAAAAAGGGATTGGTGCTACCGGTGATAGATGCTACATTCCGTAAACCAGGCTAATGTCCATGTCACAAATTGCCGTTGGAGTGCTGAAGTTGAGGTAGTGGTTGCTTATATTGTTTATCTTGATAGGTAATCCGTATTGCTGGGGGTGAATAATGTCATTGTCTATTAAATCAGCAAAGGAGAATCTTTTCGGGTTTCGATTGATAGTGTTCAAGACTTGTGATATTAGTTGTATTACCACCAAGTTAATTGATTACACCCAATCACAAAGCTGTCGTCTATTCAATTTGCTCTGTACGTGTTACACACTCTGTTTATACAGTTAGTTCCTGTATGCCATATTTGAATGAAGCCCTTTACTTTTGTCTCTGAGTAAACTGTTCTCTTTCTGAATGAGATAACTGTTAATTTTGATTTCATTAAGTGTTAGATATGCAATGCAAATGTATAGATTTTTCATATTTTCCCACTGCCCAGTCAAAACTGTCTTTACGTTCGAAAACAAATGTATGGTGTTATACAAGAAAACGAGTAATTCAGAAACGATTTCATATACTAACATATTTGATCTTCAAAAGTGAACGCGATTGCATGTTAATGGTAGAAGCATATCTTTATTGCTATATAATTTGGTTTGTAGATGAATGCATACAATATTTTAGCAAGAACTCTTAATAAAGAATATAATACATGTATAGTGATTGTGGTTATTGTTCTTGAAACTGGTCTTTTGTACAAACCTGCTATGAGAGACGACCTGTCTTGAGAGAAGAATTTTTGTTGGCAGAAGGGTCGGTCTCTCATAACAGGTTTCACTGTATTAGCATTGTTTAAACCAAATGACGTCTTGTAATATCTATTTGGTCCTAAACGAAAAAGTTGCTATACAGACATCCTATATAGCTGCTGCAATTACCTTTTATAAAATCTCGTTATCACTATTATTATGACATTTTCTTGTCTTGAATTCCTGGAAATTCATTTTCGTCAGTGGAACATCAGTCCCTGAGGATCTCTTGTTTTTCATACGGAAAACATAACACTGAACTGGGCCATTGTATTATGCAGGAAAATACGGAGTGTATGTCTTTCCTATTTTTCACAGTGGCATAAAAATGTGGCATGTGGACTTAGAATTCAACATGGGCAGAAATCAGAATTTACACACGCATTAGACTCCATTATACATATTTTTTTAAAATTGGAGCATTAAAACATAGAAGTATATATATTTTATAAGAATGCCACACACAACATTTCTTAAATGCATTTAGTCTTATAATGTCAATCTAACCACCATATTGTGAAGTTTGAAAGCACAGGTCAGCTAAATTCTGATTCTTGGTAAACTCTGGTGAGTTTCAAGTGCTTTGAGTCTGATCCTTAGGTTACAGATGGGTATCAAGATTCACGTTAAAATGTTTGTGTCGAATGGTAACAAAATTTGAGTTTTGCTTTTAAATAAATAACGAGGATAATAATTTTCTCTTATAAAATGGCATGGGGGAAACAAACTTGGTTGAGGGTGTTGAAGGTTCAATATACTACTTTTGCTGTCCAGCTTCACTAGGAAATATTAGTTCGACCAAATAATATTCACTATATTTGCCATATATTTGTCCTATATGCATATTCAAATGCATTTTGAGCAGAGTTTCTATTTAGTGTATTCCAATGGATTTGGACAAAGGTCAAGACTTTGCGGGGAGGTTGAAAGACGGTAATATATGCAATTGGCGGCGAAAGGAAGTATCTATCTGATGCACTTACTTAATTCGAAGGATCTAGACTGCTCTCGTTGGCAACAGTGATTATGTACATGTATATTTGGTCCATGATTCTGGGAAGGCCTCTGATTTTTAGCTCTACTGGTCACAGTCTTGTTGGATGGCCTGTTGTCCATCGTCCACCTGTGAGCAGTCGTTTATTATCGTTTCTCGTAATTGATCTCGCATGAAAACACCTATGAAGGATTTTATTTCTAGTCGTTTATCAGCATCAAGTAAATCAAAATTTGATGCTGGAATAATTAACTTAGAGTTTTCAGTTTTCTTTTTCTGATATAAATTCCTGGAAGCCTCAGATCTTTTCATGATAGGTTCCCGGTAATCTCAGACCGGTTCCTTGTTTTTAATCCTCGTCCTGTTGCTTTCTTTAATGCCATTTCAGCAGCTATTCCAACAGCACCTAACACAGCTGCCTTTGCTACGGCTGGAGCAGCTGCAGCTATTAATGCTGGTAACACAGCAAGAATCGGAAATATACCACATGTTTTAACTATCTCTTTAATAGCAACCGGAGCAAGAACAAGTTGAACTCTAGGTTTTGATTTCAGTGCTTTATTGAAGTGTTTAATTTGTGTCTTAGTTTGTGATAGTTTATTTGGACCACCACTAGAAATCTGATCTTGCTTCAACGTTATTTTTGTTCCACATTTTTTGCGGAATTTGATTGAAGTCTTTAAATCTGACCGAGAGTCAAAGCAAAACTAAAATGAGTGTATGACATTTTATGATAATACTCGTGTTTCTACAGAACAAGATTTTCCACTGGTGCATCAAAGACTCACATTCGACCACTACCACCTTCAAGTAACATTGCTTTGTCACTGAGTATAACCGCGATTGCTCTGTAAGGACCATAAACAACTGGTGGGCCAGCCACGAGAATTGGTGGTATATCAACTTGAGCTATGAAGTGTATATCAACAACAGATTGCTTGGATAAATCAAGATGCTGCAGCGAAAGGTAATAAATCGGATACAGATTTGTAAAATCTGTGATATTTGCAGCCCAGTATCTATATTTTGATCACGTCCCATCAACGTCATCAAACGATGATATGAGCGTGCCACATGATTATGTTCATAATTTAATATTATATCTTCGGATGGTTCTTGTTGTCCGTTTATTCTCAACGAAACTCCGGAAACTTTTAAAATATCAAATATCATATGAGAACGTTCTTGAT
This sequence comes from Sinohyriopsis cumingii, assembly GCA_028554795.2. Taxonomy (NCBI): domain Eukaryota; kingdom Metazoa; phylum Mollusca; class Bivalvia; order Unionida; family Unionidae; genus Sinohyriopsis; species Sinohyriopsis cumingii. The sequence continues at coordinate 99,601,520 of CM068838.1, forward strand.
TATTTATCCGATCAGCATTTTGATACGCAATGAAAATATGTTGTAGCGCAGAAAAGCCTTGTTATGATGTTGTATGCCAAGTAAATAAACCCTTAGCAGTACTTTGAAAAGCATCTTTGCTTACAGTTAACCATGATAGCAATTTTTTACCACCTGTATCCATAAATGACAATATTTTTTGTTCATCTGCGATTGATGGAGTTAATACCGGCATTCACAATGAGAGTTTGTTATATTTACTTTACCAGCATCAGCAACACTAGCACCTCGCAAGATTGCATCATTATCATCACTTTTTCAAAACTGTGTGTTTAGTTCCAAAGATGACCTTTCTAACATTTCTGCAAAATCCGAAGATGTGAGACAGTGGAATTGCACATGACAAACTTCTATTATCTCCTGACAACATTGATCGACGTGTTGCAAATCCTAAGTTGTAAGTTGTATTAACTTTTCCCATAATATCAAAGCAACACCTGGTCTAACTTCATGTTCAAAATCAACTGGTTGTGGATCGACTGCATGCAGTACCCTGTGCTGTCCGTATTTTAGTATATTGAACATGATTAGCGTTGTCGGTAATATCTTTAGCGAACATACTTTTGGACCGGCTGATCTTGTATAATCATCAGAATATCCCGCTGAACCAATTATTGTTGTAGCAACATCGACATCCTTTTGAATTAATTCAATATTTTTTCCATCAATCATGTAGGTAACGCTATCAAGCAGTGTCATGATCCCGTTGTTGACAAAACCAACTCGTAAATTGTCAGCGTATGGTGTATTAGCCACAACATTCGTTACACGTTCATCTTCTACTTCAATAAATGCATTAGCGGGTAAGAAATATCTACTTGTATCCTGAACTTGAAGCTCGATACGACCTCGTTGATTTGGTTGTCTTGCATCATAGGAATAAAATTGATAATCACGTACTGATTCATCTTTGAGGACCGGTGCATCGATGTCAAATGCTGGGTCGGATACGCATTTAATAATGTATTATATACTTTCGATTTAAATCAAAGTCGCGCTGACTTTGTCAAACGAGGACGAAGTCCACTTCCTGCTATTAAATTCGCAGTAATATTACTTTGTACTTCATCAGATCCCTGATCCATCAATTCTGCTAGTTTTTTATTTGCGGCTTGATTTATCATTTTACTGACGTCTGCAGGCATAACTTCTTATTAATCGTTCTAGTCTTTATTTGATTGCCGAGAACGCTTCATCAGCAATATTAACGATTGCACCAGGAGGTTTTTCACGAAGTACATCAATAGCTTTCATATATAACTGTTTTGCAACAGGTGCTACTTTTGGGGCTAACCTTCTAAATAACACTGAACAACATCAGTAAGTCCATCTCTGTAAATCGCTGTGTAGGTTGGTCATCGTGAGTTTACTGCTCTGACCATTACTGATCGATGCTGACTATTGTGTACGATCATCTTATTTTACTTGTTATTTATCTAGTCATGGTGACAACTAGTCAGTATAATCATCAACGAGTTCATCGATAAGTTCTCGGTAAACGCCGATATCCATGATGCCACATTGGAATAACCGCTGACAAATATCAGCTGCTTCAATAATTATTTCCGGAGAATTATTACCAGCTCGTTTTCCTCCTATCAGGATTTATAGTCGTTGTACGTCATCGAGGATATTATCAGGACAAACAAGACCACTTTCAGTAAAACCAATTCCGGTTGCTCCTTCTTCATCTGTTGTTGTTTCCGCCCTTTTTCTCAAAGAGTTTTAAGGGAGATCTTTCCATTTTTGCCTTTATAGTATCTCTTCAGAACTTTTAAGTTCCGACATCAACTTTTGCGCTGCGGTGAAGAAGATTGTTGTTGTTGTAACTGTTGCTGCGGTGGTGAAGGTTGTGGTTGCTTATTAAGATCTTTATCAAGTCTTCTTATTTTTTAAACAAGTGTATCAAATTTAAAATCATCATGTCTGACTTGTTTTTTGTAGTAGTGTTCACGATATATCCATTTAATAAAATTCTCATCATTTACGGTTTCATAACCGTTTTTTAATACTTTAGATTTATCATACACACCAATTAGTATTTTCGCAGGGAAATCATGTTCTCTAGTATTTTTAATATCCTCAATAACCTCTTCATTAAATTGTTTAATCAATTCATTGTTTTCTTTTCTTGGTTTAGGTGCAAGTTCTTTTTTCAAAAACAATATATATATATATATATATATATATATATATATATATATATATATATATATATATATATATATATATATATATATATATATATATATGAAATTTGAATGTTTCGCAATGTTTGTGTAAGGTAAAGATATCCGTCTGGAAAGGTAAACCACTGGGGTTCAAATCTAACCAATGATAAACATGTTTTTTTATTCCTTTTGTTGTTATCTGCTGTTTTACATTGAATAAGGAAGGAGCATTTTTCGTAACTACTGATCTTTTATGTGCAAATATACAAAAAACAGCGCTGAACAAAAAAGTAAACCGTTGATGCACGAGATGCAGTATGAGAGCTGCTACTTCGGTGTGTTATACAAGTTCCTAGACAATATACTTGAGCATAAAATAAAACGAATATTTGCTCATCAAAATACGACGTTTTTCATCCACTCTATGATATATAGCCGTTATTCACTCGTTTCAAGCAAATATATATAGTTATATATAGATAGATAGATAGATATATATAGGGCAGATAGAATATAGTGGGCAGATTGGAAACTGCACACAACCAACGTCATCTTTATCTCTACAAGTATCCCAAATTCCAATAAAGCAAAATATACATACACGTTTCTAGATCTTAAATCTCCTACAAACACGTATCTACTACACAAGTGCTGTTTCATGTTCAATTTCGATTTCTAGTTTATTGAATTGAATTGTATCATATATATGAGTTACTTCCCATTGGGAAAACAACGCGCTGACATTTATATTTTCAAATCCCCAAATGAACTATTAATAGACTACATTTAATTGAGACTATATTGCAGTGTCCTTTAGATTTTAAAGACAGAAACTTTGTGCATATTGTTAGATGTCTGTGTGGTTGTGATTTTGTGAGTGTACACGTGTTTGTTTGATGATGATATTTGATAGCGCTAAATGAACCAACTATATTGTGTTTGTAAGCGTATTAAATGCTTTAAAGTAAACATGTGTTATTATCTTGTATTCAGGTTTGAATGTCCAGTCATTTCCTATCGGTTTATATGAAAAGAGTTTATTCTGAATTGGACGATCTTACTTTGGAGTGGTGGTGAGCGCACTGCCCCCTACCTACAAACACCTTTTTCAGTCTTAATAACCATCTGAAAATATGGCATGTATGCCATTATAAGGCCCGCATCCATCTGTCGACAGTTGCTTCTAACCATCCTGGAGTCCATATTCTGATCCAATTTCAGTTAAACATGAAATATAGGTTTTTATCATCAAAATCTCCGAAAATTTCAATAATAAGTAAGATGCATGCATATTAATGAGTTTATCTTGCACCCAGTTGGCTAAACGTGTTACCACTCTGTAGGCCACATATTTGTTTATCTGATTTTGATCAAAATTGGAATATATCCTTATTCCATTAAGATCTCTCACAAGATTGTTAATGACCAAGATCCATGCATGCTAATAAGGTGAACTTGCATTTGATTGGTTGAGCATGTTACCACCAATGAAGCGATGTTTTTTTATCTTATTTTAATCAGAATTGCAATAGGAGTTTGTATCATTAGGATCTTGGATGGAAGAATAAGAGCTACATATATTAATCAAATAATCATTCATCTGATTGTCTTAGATTGTTACCAATCTGAAGGACACATTTCTAGTCCCATTTTGATTAGGTTTGGAATATATGCTTAAATCATCAAGAGTTTGGTCAACAGTGGCAGATACAGGAATATTGTTGCAGAGTGTAAACAAGTTGGCGTAGGGTCAGTAGGATGGAAACGATGATGGTGGCCCAGGAGGCAAAGGCCCTGGAAAGTCCTGCATTATACGTGTTTCCAGGATATAATTTTAACCATCTATAAATTAAAATAAAATACTCTTGGAAATGTTGCAGTTCTTCATGCTCATTATTGTGGAGGTGGGGGTGCATGTCGTTAAAGGTTAAGTTCAAATTATCAATAAGTGAGATCCACGCATATTAAGATGATGATCTTGCATCAAAAAGGCTGATCTTGTTACCTCTCTGAAAGCCGTTTTCCTGATTAGATATTTATCTGACAAGGGTTTTAATCATCAAGATCTTGAATAGAGTTGGCATTGAGTAAGATCCACACAGATAATCCTTTGCATTGATTGGCTGACCTTGTTACCACTCTGGAGGCCAGATTTCTGATTTGATTTTGATAAAACTTGGAATATATGCATATATCTTCCAGATCTCATATGGATTTGATGGTGAACGAGATCAACGCACATTAATAAGGTGAACTTGCACCTGTTTGGCTGAATTTGATACTATTATGGATATCATATTTCTGATCTGATTTTAATCAGACTTGGAATACCTAGTTATATCATTAAACTCTTGCACAGGTTTGATAATGAGTGTGATGAACACATATTGATGAGTACTGTCTACTCTGGCAAAAATTCATTTTCCCTATTTTAATAACTGCTAAAGTTACCGGTAGTGTACTTTGGACTATTTCAACTTCTTTTCACGAGCAAGTGGTATCAGCAATTTTGATCAACTGTCTTCTTTCGGCAGCCTGTTGTTTCTCTAATGAGACATATTAAGAAATTTTAGTCACAGTAAATGAAAGTTGCATAGAGGTATGTCAACATTTTCTGCACTGAACTTGTTGCAAATGCAAGCAACTTTACCTTGTACCAGTCACGGTTTCAGAAGTATTTAATAACCAGAGCAGAACCATAAATATCAAACAAGTGTTATTATTTGTACAATTTAATGTTGGTAATGTAGGTGAAATATTGAAATAGTGAGCATTTAAACAGTCCTTTTGAATAATTATTGTGCATTTCTTCCACAGGGCAGTATGTGTTGGTCCCAAAGTCGGACACAAGCCCCCACAGCCCAGTCCGTGAGGAAAAATGGGCTTTTTAAAAATGCTTATTGCATTTTCTCAACAAAGCAACCAATATTATGCTAAAGACAGTTACACTACACATACCACACTTATTCTTGAGATGTCATTGAAAAACTGTACATGTTGAATAGAAACAGAACATATCAGGTTCATGGTGGTCAAAGGGTACAATGTTCTCTTCTTCCGACACTTAGATGTACATTTTAATTGCTCTTTATCTACCTGTGTGTTTATAATCTATCATATTTTGATTGTATATCTACCTACCAGTAAAATATATCTTTCAGATATGGCATACACACATATATAGATACGCAAGGTCCTCAAATGACAATGTTTGTTATACTAGAACAACAAATGAGTTCAAGTGACTATTTACCAACTCAATGTGTCAGTCATCAGGCATGAGGTGTCCAAAAGTAGCCCATACAGTTATTTGGCCATCATATTTTGACAATTGTTTAAACACCATACAGCCACAAAGTGTAAGATAGCAGGGGCATGAAAGCTATTTTCATGGACTTACCAAATGCCTATGCTTCAACAATTGTTTAAGGATAAATACTGACATTACATCTAATCCATACATCATGCACTTTATAACTAGGTTGTCTGGCAGTGTCAGTACCTATCAGACCTTTAAAATAAAATACTTGATTTTCTTTGTCTTTGGAGGCTGTTGGTTTTCAGACACCAACAATTGTTTGCCGAAATAATTTATAATGCAGTATAATTTTGATGTGATATGTTACAAAACAATTTTTCATGAACTTAGTTTTCAAACAGAATCTAAAGAGAACTTGTGTTATTTTCAAGTAACATTCTCAGTGCATTTGACAGTAATTTAACAATTCAAAATTTATCTTAATCAGTCATGAATAGGAAAAGTGAGCTATTTTAAAAATGCATATTGTATTTTCTCAACATATCAACCAGTATTATGTTAAAGATAGGAACACAATACTTACCACATTCATTCCAGTGATGTCACTGATAAAATGTATAGGTAGAATAGTGATGAAAAACGTCAGATTCACAGATGTAAAAGGTTACAAAGCTCGCTCAGTCTTCTAACTGTAGTATAATGAATCAAGTGAATCTGCCTTGTAATTATTTCCTCATTTTGTTAGAAATGAATGAAAATAAACATTTTTTCTCACAATTTTCTTTCACCTAATCAAAGTTTATGTTACTTAGTGTTCTAAAACATTTAATTTCCCCACAATTGGAAATATTTCAGGCACAATACTGCCACAAAACATTGTATCAACAACAGCAAGATAGGCTGATTAGCTTATTCTTTATTCATAGCCTAACATTAATGTATGAGTTTGTTGAGAAAATCATACATAATGATGCGAAAACGAGAAAGGCAACTGCACAAATGTTCATCTTTTTTTTTAGGTTCCACTCTACAGTTTCGTAGTTTGCACAGGGTTTGACTTTTTAAGCAATATAATTTACCAGGTTTTCCTCATTGGTTATACTGGCTTTTTAAAAAAGACCTTTTATACTTTATGTATCATTAAAATAATATTATATTTCCATTGTTTTGGTGTATGATTGTTGGGTGTAAATAAGGTTATAACGTATACAGTTTGGCCTTATTTCAAATGTGCACCTCTCAAAGGACTATTATCTCCGCTTGGTCACCTTCATCTCCTGGACTTAACAGGTAAATTGAAGAGAAAAAAACTAACGTTACTTTTGTATAGCTCTACTGGTCACAGACTAGAGGAGCTTATGGGATGGTCTGTTGTCTGTCATCCATTCAACATCTGACTGTCTGTTAGCATGTTTGTTATCATTACTTCTCCTACACTACTCGGAGGATAGCCTTGAAACTTTACACACATTCACCCAATGATCTAGTTGGTCCTAAATGAAAATGGGTTTGCTTGGACATCCAATATCACTGCCACAGTGGCCATCTTGAAAGTCTTTCTATCACTACTATTCCTGAATGGATATCATACGAACACGGGGTTTCACGAAAAGACTTCTTATATTGTCAGGTTGGTCCTGAATAAAAATTGCACCTAACTGACATCCAATATGGCTGCCACAGTGGATACCTTGACAATCTTGTTATCGTTACTGCTCCTACATGGATGGACATATCAACATGGAAGTTTCACTAAAAGACTTCTTATGATGTCTGGTTTGTCATAAATAAAAATGGTTCTGATCCGACATCAATTATGGCCATCATGTCAGCCATCTTGAAAAATCTTATCGCTACTGTTCCTAGATGGATGGTTATATCAACATGTGGTTTTCACTAAAAAGACTTATTATGCTGTCTAGTTGGTCCTGATTGAAAATCGTGCCAATCTGACGTCAAATATGGCCACCATGGCAGCCATATTGAAAATCGTGTTATTGCAACTAATGCCGAATGGATGGTCATGTCAATGGGGTTTTCACTAAAAGACTTCTTAATTTATCTGGCTGATCCTGGACGAAAATGATGCTGATCGGATGTTCAATATGGCCGCCACAGAGCCATCTTGAAAATATTGTTATTGATCCTCCTCCTGAATTTAAAGTCATATCTTGAAAATATTCTTATCTTTACTCCTCTCCAATGGATGGCTATATAAACATGGGGCTTTCACCAATATAATTCTTACAATACCTTGTTGGTCCTAAATGAAAATGGTGCTAGTCGTATATCCAATATGGTTGCCACGCTGACTGTCGTAAACATCGTAAGTCTTTTAGTGAAAACCCCATGTTGTACGGATGATGATTGTGATGGGGTTTTCACCAAGTCCTAAATGAAACTGGTATCAGTACTGCATCAAAATATAGCTATCACGACGACTGACTTCAAATGTTGTTGTCACTATTCCACTTGAATGAATGATCATTATGACATGTGGTTTCCACCAATACATTTTTAAGAATGTCTACTTTGTCCTAAATGAATTTGATGCCAAGTTGACATCCAATACGAGTACCAAAGCCGCGAATTTTAAAATCTTGTTATTGCTGAAGGATACGGGCGATGGTTTTGATATTCGACAGTTAAAATGGTAAAATTTTCTTATCTTGAATTCCTGAAAATTTATTTTGCCTAGTAGAGCATCAGTCTCATTGAGGTTATATTTTTATTTCATTTATTGCACGTTTAGAAGTTAGTATTGTCTACTGTCACAACATTACTTTTCCTTATTTTAATAACTGCTAAAGTTTGTGTACATTTGAATATTTCATGTTCATTACTCGAGCACATGGGTGAAGCCATTTTTCGATCCTCTATCTACCTTAGGTAGCATGCAGTTTCCCTCATGTCACATATAAAGACATTTTCAGTCACAGTAAATGGAAGCATAATAGAGGTGTGTCAACATTCTCTCCATTCTGCTTGTTGCAAATACACCCTTCACCTTATACCAGTCCGGGTTTAAGAAGTAAATAATACTAACAGAGCAGAAAGTTACATCTTTGTGGTTTCAGAATTCTTCATTGTGAACAAATGATGAAACCAGATATATAAAATAAATTTTTGAATACAAGATGCATACGTTTCAATAGAACAATTTAAAACATTAGCAAACCAGTCCAACTTAGAGATGCAAATGAATAATATGTATCTTATAATTGAAGAAAATGTTTCAAATATAAATACTGTTAGGACAAATGTACAATTGTTGGCTAGCATAAACTATGTGTAATGTGGTAATGAAGGAGCAGAGTATAGTTGCACAATTGTATTTTATGTAAAGTCATGTCTTAGTTTATGAATATAATTACATCAGACACCAATCTGTCTACAAGTGCAGTGGTGTCAATCAGGTATCGTTGCACTTTATTTTGCCTTCCATATTGATTACATGTGTTTACAGTAACAGCTAAAACACAGACTGTTGAACGAGACCACCCTATATACCGTAAATGTATTATATAGTCCTACCCTTATTGTATCTTTAAAGTAAGGTTTGCACACCATACTACCTGGTGATCATACAACTGTTTAAAAATATATTCGTATCCTCTATAAAATTGCAAACATTTATACAAAACGCCTTTACAATTTATTTTGAATTTCCAAATATATCATTTAAGTAACCTGAAAAGTAAGCTGTGAGATTAGTGTAACATTAAAGTGTATACATCTCATTATTAGAGTCAAAACAACACAAGGGGATACACTTTGCAAGTATGTATCAGAAAAGTATGCCCATCCAATAACTCTGTACGTACATTTACTATAATATATCAGTTTGACCAGTGTACTTCACTTCTGGAATTATAAAATATCAATGTTATTACACTAGCCGCCAGTGCTATAGTTCTTTTAAATTAGATATGTTGTGTTTTGTTTTATAATTGTTGGTATACTTGTGTTACTTGTGTTGAGATTGAAACAAAGCACTCTTCACAATACAATACAAATAAAGTTGTATACATCCTCAATTTATTCAAGTAAAGCGGCTCGAAAATGACGAAGTCGCCACGAAATATTTAGTAAGGTAATTTATCACCTAAATATGTGGAAGCATGTCAACAAAGCAGGGGTAGATGCTCATAGCCCATAAAGTAGCTTATCAAAGCGATATTTAGTAAATAATACCAGCTTTGTGCTGCCTTTTAATAAAAGAACCTAACGGCATAGATAAATTTAGATTGCCGACAAAAATATTAATTAATATTACATTTGTGCAAATCTGTGGTTGTATATGAATAGTAAGACTTATTTACCTCTAAGGAAAAATTAAGTATCGGCGACAAATGAAGAGTTATTTAACTTGATACCTACACATTTTATATACTGTTGGATAGCTTAGACTTATGCTTTATAGCTTTAGTATTATCTCCAATTTACGTGGAAACATCATAACAAAGCAAGGGTACAAGCGCATATCATGAATATTTATATCCGTAAATTCGCTTAGCTAAGCAATATTGAGGAAACAATAACAACTCTTTTTTGCATTTTTTCACAACTTTAACACATATATCGATTTAAATTGGCTGGAAACATATAAATTTATATGAAAATTGTCTAAATATGTGGTTGTATACGAATGGTAACACTTATTGACCTATACGGAAAACTTATGTATAGGCGCACGCAGACAAATGAAGACTTATTTTCCATGATACCTACACATTGTATATACTGTTGGATAGCTTAGACTTTATGATTCATATGTTATCACAACAATTTGTGAAACCCTATCAACAAGGCTAAATTGTGTGAAATGAGCAACTGCTTTTCTGAAAGATGGGACGCTAAACCGCCAGTCCGACACTTCTTTGTGGTAACTCTGCTGCTTGATATTGCTCTCACAAGGGACTTTGTGCGGTCGCCCTTTGATAATGGGAATTGTTTATGATCTCTCTGATATTAAAATGTGAACCACAAATACGCTGGGAAAAGTATTTTGAATATGCACACTGAGTGTGCAGACCATGTGAACATACAACTTTTTTCACAATTATTTATTTTCATATCCCTTTTAAAGCTAGAAGTTATTTTACTAAAACATGATGCCATATTTGTGCGATTTAGACATGTAACAAGATACAACTTACCAAAACCGTTCCTTGTGTAATATGACGTGCTTATAAATCATGTTGTTTCAACTTTGTGCCATAAAACTAACTAGACAAGGATTTATTTCTGCTTTAACGTCTCATAAGTTTGGACACTGCAATAACCTTATCACTCCACCAATTTGCACATGAACAAAAAAATCCAAGAAAATAAAATGTATCTTAAAATTCAAACCGACAGATTACTCATTGGCACATTTCATTTTTTGAACGTATAATCCAGTTGTCTTGCAGTCGGCTTTATGAAAAGCACCGCTTTCAAAATAATAAGACTTTCTTTTATTTATTTTTTAATTTTTTTTTTTTTACATTTTCTATATAAAAATGATATTAAAATGTATCTAGAAAGTAAGCATAAAAATCGCGATACTTTGAAATTGAACTTTTGATCTTGGTCTTAATAATATATATAATCTAGGTTACTACTCACGTATTTGTAATTATTTATAAACGAGTGAAAGAGGAACTAGTTTAAAAACGTAAAAGTGCGATTTTGCGCATTTTACAGAAGGGTTCATTTTCTATTGTCTTGGTACAATTCTCCCAGCTTTAAACTGCACATATACAGAACTTACCATTATGTAAGACAGCTGTTTTAAGTTTCAATCTAAAATCTCCACACGTGAGTAGAGTTAATTAAATTACCGTTTCCATAGTTACACACTGAGGAGATAGAGAAGTTTACCACACGTATTATTCCCGATTGGGGAATTGGAAGCCAAGTAAGCTGCATTCATTCTGTACCCTACACTGGCTATCCATTCGATCCAGAATCAAACACAACATTTGTTCTCTGTGCTACATTTCACTGTCGGAATATAGTCCAACATAACTATCCGACCTCACCCATGTGTATACACCAGCAAGATACCTACGTTCCTCTTCTGACAATCGTATACTCATTATTCCCACTAGGAAAACAAAATCATATAGACAACGTTCTTTTGCATTCCAGGGCCCAGCAACATGGAATGAATTGCCCACTGAATTTAGACACAAAAACAGTGATCCCATGAAAGTTTGCTCTCAAATCTCGACTGCAAGAACAAACATAAAGACCTAATAATGTTTCCTGCCTTAGATATTCTCAGCATGATTTTTATGTTTTCCAATTTCATTGTGTTTAGTTTTTCTAATCATATGATTATATATGGGGTTTGATAATGATCGGCGTATCAGAAGCCGAGCTTAAACAAATAAATATGACAGATAATAAATATATAAATATTTTCCATTTTTCGAAACTGACTTTTGGCAAAATGGAGAAAAAGCCAGTACGTAAAATCTAATATCGACCTGACGAGAGAAAACATTGTAATCCTAAGGAATAGATGGGCGTTGTATTATCTTTCCAACAGTATCAAGTACTTCGCAGTAGCAATTACAGTTGTGTAAATTGTCATACAAATGTTGACACCGACATATGAGCCATAAAGAGCGATTTTTGGGAGAAAATTACTTTTGCATTATTATTTATCAAGCTATTAAGGCGATATTGATGTCACAATGAGGGGAATAAAATAATTTACCGGTACTTTTTTCTAATTGCAAGGATAAATCTTTTTTGATTAAAAGACACGAAGAAAGGAACATGACATTAATGTTTCATTTTGTTTTTAAAAAAATTAAATACGTAAATTGACCTGATTATTAATTGTTGAAAATATAGGTTCAATATAATAAATAATGCTAATTGAATATCTGTCGGTAAATTATTTTAATCGCGATTTCAAAAAAGTCCTGAAAAAAACAAAAAAAAAAAGAAACCGGTTGTACAAGTGGAGAATTTTAATATTTAAATTCACAAAATTTAAATGTGCAATACACATTAATTTCTTAGTATATTATACTGGTTGAATCAAAGCCGACGACATTTTACTGGTAAAATTTTATATTGAAAATTAAGAAACATCTAATTCGATATTGAACATATACTCAAATTAATACAAAAAGAGGCAAGTTTGACATGGACTTCATTTAGCTATCATTGCTATCAAATGCAGTTTGATTTTAAAATAAAAGTAGTAGTATGCACTCTCCATGATATCAGTCATTTTGTAAATACGGTAATATGATTCATTTAAAAAATTAATCAATACATACATGATACGGAGATATAAATAGATAATGTCCGATTTAGAATCAAGTTCGGATTTTGTCCTCCATATACATACAAAATTCGAAATAGCAAAGCTGGCAGACACAGCTGGCTTCGATACGTCGGATTTGGGAACCCTAGCAAACTAAATGTTTACAGCTTTCAGCTTCGTTCGTCGGTTTGTGGCTCTTCGTGTCGGATTTTGGCCATGATACAGGACAAAAACCGACCAAATGTAGCTATACAATATTAGCAGTGCAGGATTAGTTTAAAAGTGACTTTAATAAATTTAGCGCATACGGAGTTAAAATAAATATGACGGGTTATATATACGTAGGTATTAATTAGTTATAGAACTCGGCAAGGAGTAAAACAAAAAATTAAATAACTTATAAACATACAAAAACCATATATAATATCAACGAGAGGAAATAATTATATAGCGACTTTTCATTTAAAAAAATAATGCAATAAATTATGGGATCTTACTAAGTAATATACGGATTATTAGAGATTTTTCACAAATAGCCAGCAAGGATAACATCATTAACATAACCGCTGTATTTAAATGAGTATGTTAAATAGCACACAGGGCATTATAAACAATGCTGTCTGGCTTAAGTATGTCGGGTTTTGGCCTTATGGCAGGACCACATCCGACGTAACAAAGCTGTATATCAGTATTATACGACTAGAACAGGGGTGATTTTAATATAATGAATGCATAATTTATTAAAATAAATAGGCCCGGCTGTGCATAACTACGTCCCAATTAGTTACAGAACTGGGCGGGGAGTAAAACACAAATATATATAACTTACACATCTACAAAAATCCTATATCATATCAGACAGAGCGGATCATTATATACCCACTTTTCATTAAAACAGAAATTCGATAAATCATGGGATTGGGCTCATTTTATTGCAAGACTTGCATATGTACGTATTGAAAATTAGATAAATATCCATCGAAAATTTGATAAATAGTCATAAAAAACGTACAATCCGTGTTAATATGCATGAAATAACCAATGAGTAATAACTTACGCATTAAGCTTCGCTCTAAAATTCGATGTGTAGAAACATATGCATCTCACAGGGCCAAAATCCGACATTCAAAAGCCCATTGCGTTACAAATTTACGCAGCCAAACCGTGGCTTTAACCTAAATCCGATAGCTTTGACCAAAATCCGACAAACAATGCTGGCAAGACAACCTCAAATTGCTGCATAGTTGTCCGTAATAAAGTGACTTCATACAATTTTGGGTGGTCATGAAATTCCGTACTATTATATAAAAACAAACTTTTTCGTTAGTGTATGAATTCATATATGCATTTAATTGTGATAGGGTGCTGTTATACTCATAGATAAATTGTTGTTAGTTGGGTCTTTATAGTCGCAGTTTATAGCAGCTACGGAATCCACAAAACTGTCACCACAACAATATTCAACTGAATAAAAGTTTTGTCGGCAGGATTCAGGGCAAAACGTGTAGCACTTGCACAAGTTTTTGTAGTTACAAAGGAGGGATATTTTCGGAGTCATTCTCTGGTTAGGCGTGACTAATTCGCGGAAATGAGCAACAACTTTTGAGATGAACATATATTACATTTATTTTTTTTCCTCCATACATTGCAATGCTCTCAAAATGCCCTCATATTCAGGTAAAGTTATGACCGTTACTAGGCGTTACTGAGTTGAAAGATGCCGAGTGAAACTACGAATTACGCCAAATACAATGTATAAACAACACATGGCAATTTCTAATGATAAAATTTAGTGTTTTTATTTATTTACTTATATATTTAGTTATCAGAACTCTTTGAGAACAAGAATGTAACTACCGATTATACAGCTCGCCTCTACGAAGCTTTTCGTAGTTCCAAACTGCCATGCATACAATAAGTTAATGCCAAAGTGAACGTGACCTACAACATGTTGACCGTTGTTACAGGGTATAATATTCATTAAAAAATAAAGAACATTCCTTTTTGTTCTTTAAAAGCAGCGGAACCATAATAAGTTGATAAAGCACAAGTATATATGTTCTGCTGTTTTGCAAACCACTGATAATAGAATCAGCTTCAAAAAGAAAGATTTTACAAGGTGGAAATCACTGTCAGTATCCGTGGAATAACAACCGGTATGACAACTCTTACACGTATATTTCGCGCATCAGTAAATAATTTTGAGTAGCCACTGCAGCTAAAATACATGCCGTCCATTCATCGAATAACTCCTATGCATTCACTGTATAATACACGTTTTACCTACTAAGAATAACGTATCACAGTATAAATCGGAAAAGTTTATAACTGGATATGCATATTTATTTCTATTTTGAACTGTACGGTCATAAAGGTACTTCTGAGAAGGCTAGTGTGTATACGTCATGATGAAAGCTTATGTCGTTATCAGTGTTCTTTATTTGGTCTTTATAAAAAGTAATTTTAAAAAATCAAAATAATAAGACTTTCCTTCAAATGTTGTTAAATTTCATATTTTCTTGAAACAAAAATTAAAATGTATCTGGAAAGAAAGCATTAAAATCTACGATACTTTACAAATGAAATATGGGTCTCGGTCTGAAGAATTTATATATTCTTAGTTACTGCTCAGATATTTTTAATTATTCATAAATGAGTGAAAGAGAAACTAGTTTTACAATGTAAAAGTGCGAGTTTATTTTGCATAGTAAATAAAGGCATCAACTAAAATCATTTCTTTAAATTTTAAATAAGTATAAGAAATCATTAAACAAAAGGAGATACATGCATATGATGTAAATCGGCTATTTAATTGGGACTAATGTCTTTCATACTATGGCTTGGGGGAGACTGAAGTTCAATTCATTCTTGTTATCTACTAGTAAATTATTTTGTCTAAATTATCTTAATTGTTTTTTATGTCATTAAATCACAGGAGACATATGTACATGTAAGTCTGACCCTATGTTTGGGTAAATTAATGAAATAAGAGGATGGAAGGAAATCTTTAGGATTTTAGATTTATCTGCTATCATTTTTTAGGGCACGAAAAGAAGACAGGATCAATTTTTTTTAAAACGTTTTCCTTCCATATTTTAACATACATAGCGTCAAGCTTGCATCCACCACATTTATATTTACCTTATTTGTCTAAGCATGTGTGCATATATGTAGGGTTTGAAGGTACATCAGTACTATCTTGACTATATGCAAGGATCAGAATTTCAGCTCCAGAACTGTAAAGGTGATTTTATGCTACAAATTTGTGGGATATTTTGTGGCATTTTAAAGTTACTCCCATAAGGCATTTTAACAAACGTAGTGCCAAGCTTGCAACTGCCACATTTGTATTAAATGCCTTATTTGTCTGTGTATGCACGCATGCGTGAATAGGGTTTAAAGGCACATTCGTGTTAATGTGTCTGCGAACCCTATAAATGCATGCATACATGCACATACAAATAAGATATTTAATAAAATCGGCTTCGCAGTTTTGGAACATAATTTTTAATCTGCACTTGTAGCAAGGATGTATTAATCCTTGCTATAAGTGCCGATTAAACGTTCTGTTTCTAAACTGTAGAGGCACTTTTATTCTCCAATTTTTTGTGGTGACATAATGCAGCTGAAACGGCATTTGCACCACTCTGAATTACACCTTTAGTATGAATCATGTAATTAAAACAATAATATAATTTTTGTTTTGATGAAATTGTGTGAACCAGTAAACCTGTCATACCAACTAATGTGAAGTGTCACTGAATACGAGGTTTACTGGTTCATCTGTATTTTTAAGTGACTGTGTATTAAACAAATATTGAACCCAAAGTCATTTGGCTCAGGATGCCTGAGCTTGCGAGGCCATTCTGTACCACATCAATGGTGGTCAATGTTTATTTGTACTCTGTCCGTTTTATTATAAATGTAAACACAAGCATATTTACTGAGTATTAAAAGATATTGGGCCCTCATTCACGTGGAGTAGAATGACATCGTTAGTTCGTGCATCCTGCGCCACATGACCTCTGGTCTAACATTTTTTTAATACACAGTCGGTATCCTATACATACTTGCCTCAACAAAAGTCTGCAATATTGTGCAGAGGCAAAGTGACTTGCCAGTTGGATAAGGCAACACTTTGTGCCTCACTACATTCTTAAGTAGTGCAAAAATAGTGTATTTAACATTGTGCACCACATCCAAGTTGCTTTCAGTGTCTAGTGGTTGGGTGGGAATATGGAGGATATGAATAGAGGAGGGTAGAAATAAGTAATACATCATGCAGAGCACAGTAATTTACTGCCTGGCAAAACCTCTGAATTGCAGCTGAACTTGGTTCCCATATTTAAAATAATATTTTTGCACAATAAATGAATATGACATTTTCTATGGCTAAAAATCTGTATTGGAATATCATATATCCTTACAGAGATCAGAAAGTAATATTCTGAAATTCCATGCTGTCTTTATTTGTGTAGCAACAAAATATCAAACATTATTGTAAACACCCTATCTAACAGGATGTTTTGCACTTTATTTCAGCATTTTTCATCCACAATCGAGTTATTTTTTGAGTTGCTGTGGTTTACATGTAGGTTATCCCCGATGTGCACATGTGGTTTGTAAATAATGTTATATGCTTTATTTTATATCCTGGTCATGGAGATTCTATAGAAAACTTTTGTTCATTTTGACAAATGTTGTCCTAGTATTTATAATGATAAGTAATACAGACAAAATATAAGTTTGGCTTATCACTAAGAAACATATGCGATCAAAACTGTAATATAGCTATCTGAATCAGTTGTATGTTAATGCCGGTTTATACATGGAGAAATATGATGAGATTCTTGGTTAGTCTAATAAATCAGCCCCCAAACCTGTACTGATTATGATGGACGGTTTTTGTAACGTTCATTAAATCATACGTTAGGTGCAGACATGTCTCTCCACAATGCATCACCGTACATTTTAGACACCTGTATTTGATAACAGCCGTATGTAGCCACAAGACTCAAACTAACCACAGGAGGGTAGGGTAGTGTTATTCCACGTGGATTTACAACTTATTAAACTTATTAAACATAGGATTTGATCCAAAATATGTTGTAAACATCACCAAATGGACCCTTTCACTGACCATAACTCAAGAGCCAGGAGAAAATGCCTACAATGTACACTCATGTGTTGCAGACAGATGTATATGCTCCAAATTGCATGATTTAACAAATAGGTGACATGAGACTCAAACTGTCCATCATAATCGATACAGGTTTGGCGGCTGATTTTTCCGATAAAAACGTGATGTACAGGTGGATGAATACCTTGCGGTGGAATAAGCACACCAATCATCTCAAAAATGATATGGCAACTTAATAAAATTAAAAGTAATAAAAACATAATTATGTTCCACCAAAGTTATTTATCAGTCATTTTTCACTCTTGCAATATGTTATGGGTTGAATCTACAAATACTAACCTACAAAATGTTAAGCTTTTATAATTATTCTATTCAATAAATGTTTTAAAAATCGTATCGCTGATGAATGCCAGAAATGGTTTCAACACTTTGCAGTTAAAAAGAAGAAATGGTCTTGAATTCCTGGAAATTCGTTTCGGACAGTAAATGCCAGACCCATCGAGGGACTCTTATTTGCTTTTGCTTTTTGTTTTCCTGTTTTCACATCAATGGGGCTCTGTTGTTTAATAGTGAGAACTACTTTCATCTGAATAAAGGACACGTGATGAAGGTTTCTGTGAACATTGTACAACAACAATTTGAATACCAGAATGAAAACGTGTTGAAACTATAAATGTTCATATTACATTTCCTTCTGTATTTTATAACCATGATGATTGTATATTGTGTAATGTGTATATTTGACAAAAATGTATTTTTATTTAGTAGATGGCCTTTAAATAGATGTGTGTGCATAAATATGACTGAAACATGGCTAAAAACAGCCAGCGATGAATCCAAGAACGCAGATCTAACATCCTCCGGTTACTCCATTGAATCGACCCCCCAACAATCCAGCGGAGGTGTAATTGCTGTCATCTCCATGATCATTCATCTTTACCACACAACAATTCATTTTCCACCACACGTCGTTTCAACTAGTCCAAATCACACTCACACTGGAACAAAAGTAAATCCATTTTATCTACCTTCAACCGCCGTCATCCTAATAGAAAAATGAAGCTGACTAAAGTTCTCTTTTTGGAGCAGTTTCCAAATCTCCTGGAGCACGGAAATTCTATAGGTGGCAACCTGATTATTCTTGGAGATTTCAACTTTCACTTTGACTGTCCTTACTCTCCTCAACATCCATGCATATAAAAACACATAGATTCCATTCACGTTTTCAACCTCAAACAGACAGTTAGCCAACCCACCAATAAACCTGGTCACATTTTAGACTGGATTCTTCATATTGTTCTACAGTCTTCACTTGTGTCCCATGAACTTGCATCAGATCTCCTCTGCATCATATGCTATATCGATGTATCAGTTCCTAACCCTTCACCTTTATTTGCTACTAAGAGAAACCTCCATATTATGAATAGAACCCAACTAATGCATGCCATGCAAGCAAACCTAACAATTTCGTTACCTTCTACAGCAGAACAAATTGACAACTGTCTGCATTCATTACTTGACAAACATGCCCCAGCACCAAGTGCAGAGTATCAATTCAGCAGTGCTCTTCGTGGTATTGCAGTTTGAGGGACCAGCTTCGCACTACTAAAAGATAATACAGTAAGGCTGAGAGGCTTTGGCTTTCCACCAGACTCACTATTGATAAGCAAATATATGAAGCCGCTAAAAAGAATGTCACAAACATTGTCCATGCTGCGAAATCAGCCCACTACAGTACTATACTAAGATCACAGATAGTTCCAATACAAAGATATCTTCAATAGCATTAACAAGCTAATGTCAAGGAATAAATGTACACCACTTCCAACTACCTTCTCTACAGCGGATCTTCCGGACCTGTTTGAAATATTTATCCGTTACAAAGTAAAAACTATTCGAGATAAACATGACAACACAATTTCAATTGATTCATCATCGCCATACACTTGCAATACAGAATTTCGGAAGCAAGATTTAGCAGTATTTGGACTTGTCTCTATGGGCTTAGTATATGTAATCATGATGACGAGTGCCAAAAGTCATTTGAACTTGAGCCGATTCCAACATCACTGCTGCTTGAGTGCTTAGATCCAATATTGTCTTCACTAACTGATGTTATTAATACCCTTCTGAAAGTAGTTAATGACCTCCTCTCTGCATTGGATAGTGAAAAGATTACAGTCATCACCGTCCTTGATTTGTCTGCAGCATTTGACACAATAGCCTGTGATATATTACTTCACTGTCTGCAGCATGTTGTTTGGCATTCATGATATAGCCTTACTATGGTTCAAGTCATTTTTGGTCAAAATAACACAAATTGTGTCCACAAATGAAAACACTCCAGCCTAGCTGATTTATGTTTTGGTGTTCCACCGCTGTTCTTGGACCTGTTCTCTTCATTATATAAACTCATCTGCTGTCAAGTGTCATATACCGTCATCCAGTGAGTCACCAGTTGTACGCTGATTACAACCAAATATACAAATATAGGGACCCAGCTGAAGTCGATGCTACCATCCAAGGCGTAGAGAGGTGCATTTCAGATGTGAAATCGTGGATGACATGTAACAAGCTGCAGATGAATGATGATGACACTGAAGCCATTCTGATTACAGCACAAAGACTTTCTCAATTACATCCTTTACCTCAAACAATAAGTATCAGCAAACCCAACATTGATTTCACACAGTCAGTAAGAAGCCTAGGTGTTACTTTCAAAAGTACTGTCTCATTGAACCAACATGTCATAAACATATGCAAGGATGTATATATGGAGCTGAGATACATCAGCTCCATTCACAATTTTCTTTCAGCTGATGCCACTAAAACATGTTCTCTGTGCTACCTTTTGTTGACTGGCTCCAGTCCAACACACCAAATCACCTCACCCATGTGTACACACGTAAGATCATCTTCCAACACCTGTATTCTCATTATTCCCATATCAAAATGAAATCATATGGCCTAGCATCGTGGATCAAATTGTACACTGAACTTAGACAAAAATATAATGTGATCACATTCAAGAGTGCTCTTAAAGCTCATCTAAACAGACTTAAAAACAATGTTTCCTTACCATAATTATTTTCAGCTTGTTTTTGTTTCCTAATTTCATGGTACTTGTTTCGTAACCGTATCATTAAATATGTTTGTAGGTGTTATCTAATATTGTAAAGGACTTACAACCTATACAGATCAGGTGCTATACAAAGTCCTCATTATTATTATTAGTATTATTATAAATTAAAACCAGAGGTTGCTATATTTATTTGATTGCATATGACAGGAAAGATCAAACTACACCATGAGAGATATGTAGTTTTACATGTATAAATGTTATAAACGCGTTTCCTTCTGTTTTATTAACCATGATGATTGTATATTGGGTATATGTGATTAAAGTGTGTATTCATTAGGTATATGAACTTGAAATAGAAGTGTGTACATAAATTAAAACAAGAGGATGCTATATTTATTTAATTGCATATGAAGGGAAACATCAAACTACAGTATGAGAGATCTGTACTTTTACATGTATATGTGTAAGAGTAAATGTATATATGTTCTTTTCCCATCGTACATTTTATGTTTGAACACTGTATGCTTGTATTTATTGACCATGATGATTGTATATTGAGTATATTTGATAATAATGTATAGTTATTAGGTAGATGGCGTTTAAATAGAAATGTTTACAAACTAGAATCTGAGGGTGCCATATTTATTTGACTGCATGTCAGTTTTATATGTATGTATATATGTATGTATGTATGCATGTATGTATGTATGTATGTATGTATATATGTATGTATGTAGGTAGGTAGGTAGATATGTATGTATTTTTAGTGCATCATAACACATTCTGTACACTGTAGTTTTGACAGTCATCAATCTTAGTGTAATATATACTGCTTGTGTTATCATTTTGACATTTGTTCGTTATTTAATTTGATAATATTTAGAATGATGCTTGTAAATCTTCATCACGTGCGGCTCTTCACGTGGGGCGGCCTCCTCGTTGGCAAGAGCTAGACTTTAGTGGACCATAATTTCGCAATGAGCGTCTAGTATTGATTAATTGGCCCCACACTTTGTCATAATTTGTTTTGATAATTTTAGACCCATATTCGGTAATATAGAAAATGCAGTTAGGTTTTTCTGTTTCCTGTTTTGATGATCCGGATATTGTATTGGTGATTTAAATTCAATTTTGCTGAATTCAATAACCGTTATAGTGATTTCCGACACCATTTGTGATTTTCAGTGATTCAGACACTATTTATGCATTTCTATAAATCCATTTGGATTATGTTTTGATAGTTCTAACTCCATTTCTATAATGCTAAAGTTCGTTCAGGTGATTTAGACCGTTTCAGTATTTATTAACATTGTTTCGGTGATTTGGATTCAATATTAGCAATTTCAAACTTCATTTCGGTGATTCAGACTCCAATGCATTATTTCATATATGCATACTTTTCTAGCTATTATATTTGACAACATTAAACTCTGATTCAGTCCACCTTGGTAATTCATCAATATTTCATCAAATTGACGACATCAGTGAATAATTTGTATTACCATAGAAATGACCGTCAAAGCATATCTTAGTCTATCTGCTATTTGCATATAAAAATACACATTTAGGTGTCATGTGACCATGCTACTTGAAATCATGCTCTATTTTTAAACAGGGAAATCACTACATGTGTCTAAACTTGACCTCCTTTTTACATTGAACACTATCTCAGTTTCACAATTTTGACATCTTGAATATGACAGAAAGAGAGGGAAAGCACAATTATAAGTAACATGAACATTTATGTCCATATGAAGCACTTTCAAAAGTGGGAGGATTGCCTTCAAAGTGGGTGTATAAACTTGGCATCGATTGAATGTTCCCATTAAATGAATAATATTTAACACATTTTTCAGTAAGGGAAAAGGAGAATCGTGCTTCTTACAGCCATGAAATGCAAAACTTATGATCAGTAAGCATTCCTTGTCCTTGGCAAACACTTCAGCAGGAATTTAATTAGTAATGCCTGTTATTCTAACAATAGGAAATATGTTATCGTATAACATAATATACATCATTTCACATAAGCTGACATTTTGAGAGATGCTGGACCCATGAAGTCTGGACAGGATGCATGCCTTTTAACATAAGCCAGATCAATATGCATGATAGCCACACACAAGTAAGTGATTCAGACCTACTTGGGCCTCGTGATGCTTGATACACTGGGGTCTCCTCTAAGCTGATGTTGTGTGAAGCGAGAGTTGGATTAGTCTGACATTGATACATGTCATGCTGTATGATATGGACATGCAGTCTTAATAATGCAGCTCAAATAGGAAGGATGGGCACATTTCTTCTAGCACGTTTGAAACAAGTCATGGAAAATAAATTATAGTGACCAAATTTTGTTTGAAATATAAACATCCGAGGTCTGGCAGCAGGGCCTCAGTGTCGGAAAAAGTGAAGCATAAGTGGCGACAGGGTTTCATATTTGACAAAATGGCAACAAGGCAGTATAGCTGGCAACAGGGCAACATAAGCGATATAGTTGGCAACAGCAGTGAATGTTGGGTGATATGGCAAGGACAAGGAGAATCAGTCGTCACAATGGCAAGTCATTACCATTGCATGTTACATGAATGTGGTGTACCGTACCTTGATATTCGAAATATATAGAAGTTAATGGAATTCCGAGGAACCGTCGAGTTCAGAAGGAAGGTGGAACAACCCCTGGATAAATGTTTTCAAAGAATGGGACTTTTTAACTGTGTATGTTGACCTTTGAACTGTGAAGTTTGAAATTTTGAACAATAAATTTGTTTATATCAACCACAATTTCAAGGCATTGTCACATTATTGTGTCTGCAATGCTAAAATTTTTACGTATGATAACACCAGTATCATATAACATATCATAATATCATCAGGTGAATTGTTTATAATTTAAGGGAGTGTCTCGCTCCTGCTTAGTGTCAGCATCTTTATTATACATACTAATCCTTTGTAATTAAATATCTGCAGGAACGTTAACGCTACGTATAAAGCGTCTGGTTTTAAGTCTTGTTATAGTGTTCGTGGATTTTTTCCATTTGGTTGTTGTATTACTATTTTTGGTGAGGGTGTATAGAGACTATCATATTTTATTATTATAAACATTCATTCACACACATTGTGTTCAGTGTTTTCACTTAATCCATACATATTCGATTTCAATCTTGTTACAGGGTACAGTCATTCAGTTTGTGTGTATATGTTCATTCCAATATGCACACACAGTGCCAGTGTCATGCAAATATGTCTTAGCAGATAAGAGTTATAGTCTAGACAGAGAAGATGACTTAAATTTTTAAGCAATTTTAATATGCCTTGGAAACTAGAGCACAAGAAAATCACTCTAGTAAGCAACACACATCCATCATTTAGTTCAGTTTGATGGCAATAGGAGAGAAGGTATTGTGATTACAGTTCAGACACAACTTTTAACCATTATTTTTTGGTTCTCAGTAAACCCTGGAAAGTCTTTGGTACACAACCCATGCTCATCCAAAGTCCACTCATAGTGCAACAAGTTCAATGATAACAAGTGAAGAAGTATAATAGTTATAGCATGGACAAAGAAGACAGATAGATCGACACACAGATGGACAAAGTAAATCCCATATACTGCCCACTTGTTTATATGAAAGTATACAAATAAGATATTTTGAACTGGCCACAACTCTTGAATGATTGCTGTTTATCAAGGATTGTCTCCTTTAAAAAAAATTATGTGATTTGCATAGCGATTAATGAAACATACTTTTAACAAAATCAAGTATAAGAGGTCCAAGTAAGCCTGAGATGGCGCACTAATCTTGTATTCAAATAAAAGTAAGAAAATAATAGCAATTTGCATGTAAAACTAGGTTCAGAGACTTTTGTACATGTTACACTGAGCTCAAGGATCGGCCATTTAATGGAGGGCAGGCGTCATCTTTTAAACTGAAAATTCCGGGACGCAAATAACTTTAAAAAAAATTATTTATCTCATTTGTAAACAACAAGAGCTTGCTACATCTATTATATTAGCTGGAAAAATATCTCTAGATAAAACATAATAATTCTTGTTTGAAAGAATATCAAAGTCCCAACAAAGATACAACTTTCAAGAAATAAAAGTGATACAACTATTAAAAAAATAAAGTTTGTCTTAAATTGCTGTTTTAAAAATACTGAAATATGTTCCCACATGGTTGATGTAAGGAGAAGTAAAGTCTTCATATGTTATGACACGTACAAATCAAACAGCGCGAATGTCCACGGCGATCCAGTGAAGAGTCTTGCTAATTATTTGTATATTTACATACCTTATCTACACTGATAGTGGTGGAGTGTAGTTGCATGTCCACACCTGTCAACTTGAACTGACTTAAACATACAAAGTTTCCTTTTTTTCCTCTTTGTTTGATTTTTTCATGTCATGTAGACCGGTGTGTGCAGGATTGCAACTGTGTAGAACCTTTCAGGTTTCCTTAGCCAATTTTTGAATTTTGAATTTTGATTTTGTTTGAATTTAATATAGTTGTAGGTCCTCGAAGGGGATCAGAAATATCAACGTGAATACCACTCAGTTTTCAAAGTCCTTTTCAAATTGAGAACCACTCACACCAAGCCACTGGATCAGATTGGGACTAGCACAATTCAACCAAGTGGAACTAAGCTTAGAGCTTACTTCAAAACCCAGATAGAAGGGATTGGGGATCACCAACTGCTTGTAGCTTATCACTCGTCGGGTTGCGAAATGATTGATTTTGGTGATACCACTACATGCCTGAGACAATCACAACTTTTGATGGCATTGAAAGTGAAGGGGGTATATGTAAATGCAATTGAGAGTTGGGGGGAGGGGTAGGCAACAAATACATCTTGCATCATATACCCAAAGAATTATGACAATCCACTGCTAGATTTCCAAGTAAGAAAACCCCGCCAGGGCCTCAAAATTACCCAATCACCGGGAATCATTAACAAACAATCCCAGTCCCCCTTTTGTCTATAAAGAGGGAACATGGAATCTGCATGTTAGCAAATAATGTGGCACAGACATCCCGGGGCTATGTCAAAAGGCGCTATGCGAAGTGAACAGGTCTTGGAAAGTTTCCCAGAAAAACTCACATGCAGAATATGGACAGACAAAACATAAACACGAGGATAAGAATCTAATTATTATACTCAAGCTACCCTTCAATAAAAGAAAATTACGCTTTCACTTCCATCTACCTCTTTTTCTCTTTATTTCTTCTTTTTAAATAAACCCATCTGGAACATTTATCTTTGGCAATGATAATTAAAATAAGGAAAGGGCATATGCTTGTGGCAAGAGAAGCATATTTTAATAAAGACAATGCGGCTTCTTACTCATGATGAGCCCACAGTACATT
Organism: Sinohyriopsis cumingii; assembly: GCA_028554795.2. NCBI lineage: Eukaryota > Metazoa > Mollusca > Bivalvia > Unionida > Unionidae > Sinohyriopsis > Sinohyriopsis cumingii. The sequence goes on from CM068838.1 coordinate 99,627,844, forward strand.
TCAATACTAAAATTAAATGAGAAATGGCACACATGATCACACACTTAAAACACTAAGGATGTATTTTAACTGTTATACAACACACCGCTTCTAAGCCAAATTCTAACTTGGCAAATAAGTAAAATCAGGGTAAAGAGTCCTTGTTCAATATTATGACAGGACAACTGGGGATATATTTTGAGCCTACATGCCGTCCTTGCACACACATGTATAGCACACATACAACATAGCATAAACACAGATATCACACATAGCACATAGGATAACCTTTTCAAAGGTCACTAACAAAAACAAGGGTAGATGGTTCTGACTAGGAATACAAACTAGATCAGAGGAATTACCCTTTAGATAACACAAGTGCATAAATATCCCACAAAATTCTCTCCAGTAAACTTTAATGCGAAATTTTCTTTTATAAACAATACAAACATACACACCTACAGGGGATACAAACACATGAAAACACTTTTATTTGTTTCAGCAAAGTGGGGGTGGAACATCTTCTGTGTCACCCCCCAATGTAAAAGATAGATAGTTGATATGGTGGCTATGATGAACCATTTACTAAAACACATCAGATGAAACATTTCCTGAAAGGTAGAAAACATTAAATAATGTGGTTTTCTGAAGATGTCAAAATTATGTTTCTCAGTTTGCATTCATTGAGACCAAAAACACGCTCATTAATTTGTAAATTATGTCATGATAAATATTTCCTTTAATTTTTTGTTTACAATTATACCGGTACATTTTCTCGAGAGGTAAAATTGTTTTTCTACCTGATCGCTATGGAGCTTGAATCGTTGCAATGGAAACAATCAAAAACAAAATTTGCCTCAAAATAATTCTGGACAGTTTGACTAAATATGGCTGCTTTTAATATTTCAAAGTATATTTTTGATCTGGTTGTTATGTGAATTAAAATTATGTCACTCCCTACGTTCATGCAGGTCAGATAATAAATGAATATCATATAATACTGTTTGTGTTATATATCATTTTCTATGAAGCTACTACAAGTTAAAACAATTCTCGTATTCTTAACCTAAATATGTTCATATGAGGAATAAATATTTCAGACTGCATGTATTATAGGCCATCTAAGGTATCATAATATCACGTCTTCCGTTGTCTGAACTTTATATAAATGCACTGTATATGTGGACAGAATGCTAACATACTTCATCCCTATGGGAAGAACGTTATGTATAGTATTTCGTATTCTGTATTCAAAGGTCAAATCTGCCCACAATATTTATATATCTGCCCACTAAGTAAAATATTAGTAAGGTTAATAAATAAGTATATATACTGAATTTGAACAAATATATAGTATTATGGGAGGAAAGACATTTATATATATAACTTTTGATTTGAAATGTATGTTAGATCACTGCCTTCCCGTAACAAATCTTTGGGGATGAAATCATACAACCCATGTAAAACTAGTATATATATATATGTGTGTGTGTGTGGGTGTGGGTGTGGGTGGGTGTGTGTGTGTGTGTGTGTGTGTGTGTGTGTGTGTGCATGTGTGTGTGTTCCTTTGATAGTGATATATCTCATTTCTTTTCAAATGTCAGTTAATTAAACAAAGTAGCAAATCATGCATATCTAAAGGGATATATATTCCTTCATACCATTGTTGCCCATCCTTTCACCAAGAAAACCCTATGCTTGAAATTTCAAGTATTGAGTCACTTGTTTTGATGAACTTCACAGGAAGCCACATCTTCCTATGACACCTGGTGTACAGATGCTCCAATAAAGAAAACAGAAGGAAAGTGGATACCAAGAACCTCGTTCCTTGAATCTACTGTATTGGGAACTTCACAATTTTTTTGCCTCTATAATAACTCATTTCTCTAGAATTGCTAAATAATCAGGAACAGTATACTTGATGTTGCAAAAGAAAGTTTAATTTTCAATCAAATATATTTGTATGATGTATAATTGGTCTTAAATGAAAATTTTGCAATGTCTTATATTAAATGTGGTTTCCAAAGTGACTGAATAATTTTGGCAACAGGGCATTTGTTCCGATAATGTAAAATCAGATTTATAACAAAGATCTTGGTGACCAAGACTAGCGCAATTCATCTTGCATACAATTATATATATATATATATATATATATATATATATATATATATATATATATATATATATATATATATATATATATATATATATATATACCTGAGATATTATGATCGTTATGACAGCATTATGGGCTACTAATAGTATTGCAAATGTACATGTGTATCATCCTAGAAATACAAGTCCCTGGGCACAGATCGAAGAGTCATGTATAACACCCTTGACTTTACTGGCAAAGTTACCAACAATAATAATATTAAACAAAAAATACATCAAACAGTTAATATATATTTAATATTTCTTATTTTGACGGTACATGTATAAGAAAATTGCACTCACTTATCAACCTCATGGCATCAATACTGTTAATTCTACACAATATATGCCCAAAGAGGCACAATTCATTTTACATTTTTTAATCTTTTGCTGATAACATTCACACTAACTTAGGAAACTTCCGAAATCTTCTTATTTACCGCACAGGAACAACGAGTCTCACAATAGTTTTATGATAATAAAAGGCATATATCAGCCATCGGAAGTTTCTAAAAATAAAGTTTCTCGACTGTGCGGTCAGAAGTACTTTTTCACTATTAGCCATTGGTGCCTCATTGGTGTCAGGCTCATGTCAATTGTACTGTTTTACTATTAGCCATGCTTGTCCCATTCAAAGATGCCTAGTTCATAAAGTAATTTGTACTGTTTTGTCTGTTAGCTCTGAGCATTCCATTTGGAACTTTCATATCTATGACAATTTATTTCCTAGGGGTGCAAGACGGAGGGTCAAACATCCATTTGTTGTCAGAACTGGTGGTCAGATTGAGTAGAAAACAAACTTTGATATAAAAACTGGGGATCAATTAAAACAATTTCAGGTTTCTCATGTACAAATGGGTAATTACTTAATTCTTCTGGTACAAATGTCAATACATTCGTAAGCATCTATTTATGGAGCCTATGTAATTATACACTTTTAATACTCATAAAACAGCCCTTTTCCACTCACAAGAGTCGCTATAATTTACAGCAATGAATAGAAATTAATAAAACAATATCAGATAAAATCATTTACTAAGAGTTACAATATATATATATATATATATATATATATATATATATATATATATATATATATATATATAACACTCTATAAATGCAATTTATACATCCCTTGCTTTGTATATGGATTGCAGTAAAGAGATTACGTAAAACATGTCACAAGGTTTGATTTGTTCTTTACTAGTTTTGATCTGTTCTTTGTATAATATACTTCAAACGTTTGTTTTCTTGTCTGAATGTCATGACAGATTAAAAACATCTTTTGCAAGACCACTCCATCTGCCAACAAATGTATACTTTCAAGCCACGTGGTCCCTCAAAACAGATTTGTACAGATGGATTAGTTTAAGGGATAAAATTCAACTAAATTTACGAAACAATCCCACCCATAATTACTGAAAATATATTTTATTATATGTGAATATATTTTGTTATAATATTATTTCCATTTATGTACAGAACATATTATAGTAATACGAATACATTAATCACAAACATTATCTGTTTATCTGAATTTGACATGCATTCTTTTAACATAAATTGCAAAGCTAACAATCAGGTAGTACTTTTATTCCGTAAGTAACTAATATAAAACTTACTAAAATCACTTATAATTCAAGGCCAAAACTGAAGTCACCCATTCTTTAGATAATAAATGAGTCATTACCATAAAAAGGGTTGTAGAATGGTCTATGATGAACATATAAAAGATAACATAGTATGCTTGGTGTTCTGTACAGGTTTTAACAACAATAACATAATGAAAGAACGATATAAGACAAACTTTACGAAAACATTAGAATTAACTAATAAAGAAAATATATACAATTTACTAAAACAAACAAAAATAAAGACGCCATTAACCCTTTTCATTACATATTGTAATACTAGAGAATTTGGCACAAGTTGTTTGGAAGTTATTGAAATGGGGTCACATATTGCATAATACAAGGGAGAAAATGTCATACATTCCTAAAAGTGTTCAGTATTGCTTTACCTGCGTTACATGTAATCAATATTGCTTTACATGTGTTACATGTAAATAAAGTTATTTTATAAATAGATACCTATAATTTTGCTTTTACATGTTACAACACTATTTGATCCAATCAGCTGCCATTACATCTTTTTGTGGCCATAAGATTAAATCCAATAAAATGTCTTCTTTTTCCTAAGCAACAGCATGCCAAATATTATTTTGGACATTTTGTATTCAGCAGTGTAAAATAAACACAATTTGTATTTCTTGCTTGCCAGCCAGCTGTCAAATAATAATCTTGGCATGAGCGATAAAGGTATTCTGCATTATGACCAAGGGAATCTACTACATCAATGTCAAAACAACCGCCAAACTCAAAACTGGTCCCACATTAACTCCCCTTGAGGTTAAACAAAGTCATTGAGGGACACATGGTGCTAAATATATGGAAAAATAGGAAGAATCCTGGAAATGGGTGCAATAGAGTATATATGTGTTTGGCTATCCAGGATTGCTTAGTACTGTAAGTTAAGTTTAAGGAAAAATAATTTTGTGAGGTCCTACACTAGTTGTAAGTGAAAACAATATAGACATTGTGTTATTTATGGAATCGCCTTCCTTTTACAGTCTTAACTTTGTAATACTGATTACTAAAGTTAGCTCCAGACTCTTTGGTGCAGAGTTGAATGCACATGTTTTAAACACACGTTGGTCCAGTAAATGCCATGACTCATGTTAAATATAGGTTTGGTTATGAGCACTCCGAAATGTAAAGTTTTCTAATTTTTTACTATCATGGTGTTTGCTTAGGTTTACAATGGGAACTTAATTAGTACCATGAGTATGGACTAATCTGGAATAATAATACTTTACTGGTACGTTTCGCAGCTATACAATGTTACAGATTAGGGTAAATACTATAGATTGTTAAATTTGCCTGCTCTGCATTAACTCAGTGGTGTGTGAAGTGTCACTTAATTGTATGCAATTCAAGGAAATTTCGGCTCTGTTGGCAATATATATACGTCCACTGACCACTATTTGTCTTTTCAGCCATTAGCATAAATTTGTTATAACTAATCCTACTAATTGGATAACTGGAAGGAAATACCAACACATGAAAAGCTACCGGCAAGCTTTCTCACATACCCACATTAGCCGAGCCCGAGACTCGAACCCAGGCAGACAGAGGTAAGACGCCAGTGATCCGTAACGGTGAGCGCTTCAGATCACTCCGCCACTCGGGACCCCATCAAAATTGTAATACGGTAATGGCAACAAAGGGTTTCAGTGTAAGGCTCTTAAAAAGTGATGAAGAAGTAAGCGATAATTGATATTTTGATTTACAACAAATGAAGTTTTCATAATTGTTATTGCCTTGAATTATTGATTACATGTGCATAATATGGTTTAATGTGCATAGTTATTATGGTATGAAATAAAATGTTTGTATTGCCAAAATGTTTTGAAGTAAAGGAGGCTATTATGTCATATTGCTGATCTATACTTGTATGAATAACATCAGCAAATCCTGCTGCACCTTTCATGATAAAGTGTCTAATCCTTGGTATATGGTTGGAAAGGTTTGTAGACGTGAACATTGGTTTTATAATGTCAAGGCAGTCAATGTGAGCGTAACTAAGCATTAACTGCAGATGCTTTAGTCATGAATGATTCCTTAATTTGGAATATGGCACGTCAAGTTCTCTACTCAAAGCTTTTTATGTCAAAAATATTTTATGTTTGGACTGCGATTAAATTGGTACTTTGAAATAAGAAGAAGTTAATTTGTGTTTCATATAGATAAATACAAAAAGTGAATAGTTTTAGAAAACGCTTTGGAGTAAAGTTGCACACTGAAGAAAATTGTACAAACTCATTTAACATATATTCAAACCATGTGATAGTGATATAAATTATACAGCTACCATACGCTTCAGAAATGCAATAATTTCCATCAAGTTGTAGAAAGATTGTTTTTGTTCGTTTTTTTGCCATTTTTCAGCGCATGATAGGCTATTCATGGCGGCCAGTATTAATGGTGGAGGAAGAACCCGGGAAGAACCAGCGACCCACGAGAAGCTAATGGCAAGCTTTCTCACATACCCATCTTGGCCGAAGCCTAGATTCGATCCCACGCATGCAGATGTGAGATGGCAGTGATCCGTAACGGAGAGCGCTTTAGACCACTCGGCCACTCGGGACCCCCGTAGAAGGATTGTGGGTAGCTATGATTTCCATACCAACGATACAAATGTGTGCTTCTGACTGATGTTGTGGCCTTTAAATCTGACTACACATTTTATAACCTAAACTATTATAATCCTACATAACACTTCACATGCTTTTAACAGGATTACTAAACGTGATTAAATAAAAATACACTGTAAAATATACATCTTATTTCAACTTGTTTGTGATTCTGAATCTCATTCCTTCAATTTATCTTTCCCTTTTCCACACATACAAACATATTCACTCCCTCTCGTGTTAGCTTATCTATGCAAACTAATCTAACAGTGAAATAACAGTGAACAACGTAAAATTTAAGCTTTTTTGAGCGCGATCAAAATATAGTAAAGATATAATAAAAAAAATTAGAGCTCAAAAATGTATAATCTAGATTGTGCGAACAAGATTTCAATCTCTTTATCCTTTCATGTGTTAAGTCCAATTCTGAGATATTTTGGTGTGACAAATAAAACAAAATTCTTGCTGATTTAAGTCTTGGATCCCTTAACAGGACAACCTACTCCATTATATACATTAAAACTTTACCTAGACATATAGATTTAACTCTCGGCATGTCAACATTTGTGAAACTCAAGAACCAGTTAATTATACAGTTAACATATGTATACTATATATATATATCAAAGCTCAATGTTGAAAACAAAAACCTATGGTGCAAATGCTAACTGGTAGGGGGGCTAGAGATTTAGTGTTGTAAAACAAACACAAAACACGATGTGGTTGAGACAGGAATCATGGAGGTAAGAAGCTTCCTTTTGAATACGAAAATAAGAGTGTTTGTGGCTGAGTTAGAACTCATCATGGAAATAATATTGTGTAGATAAGTGTTTATAGTTTATAAATATTTTTGTCATGTTATAGTTATGTTGCTGGTTAATGGACAATTATGTTTATCTCTTGAGGGTATGCTGATGGTATTTGGACAATTACTTTTGTCTCCTGAGGGTATGCTGATGGTATTACAAAAAATGTAACTCGGCCAGAGTGAATCTTGTATATACCAATTGTGTATGTTATATATGTTTCCAGCGTTGAAAAATAATGGAATATATTTATATTTCATCACTTAACTTCCCTCTTTAACTGGATGACCTTCTGCAGTGAAAATAGTGCAAACTGGCATATGACCCCATAATGGCACCTGCAATGTTAAATACATGATTTTAATGACAATATCAGTTTCATTTCAATAATTTAAGATACATATTAATTGCATTGCACTGATAATCCAAACTGATCGATGGTTTAAATTAGTATCTGCAAACAGGACGACTATCTGTCTTAAACACCATCACTTCTTATTCACAGCCGTATCTCGTTTAATTGCACGGTGTTTTCATACTCGTCTTCACCTGAGAAAAAAAAGAAAGAAATATGCTACACCCAAAATGTTTTGGAGCACATATTTAAAAAATGACATCTCTGTTCATGTGGAAACAATAAAAAATGAACTTGAACGAACGTTTAAACCTAGACATTTTCATCTACTCGGTAAATGGATCATTGAATATAAAACAGCGTAAGCATTTCCATATTTGACCATTACTTCATAAAAGATATTCATTATTCATGTAAGAACTCAAGGTCATTATATATACATATATATATATATATATATATATATATATATATATATATATATATATATATATATATATATATATATATATATATATATATATATATATATATATATATATCTGTGTGTGTGTGTGTGTGTGTTTGTGTGTGTGTGTGTGTGTGTGTGTGATATGTGTGTGCGTTTATGTTCTCAAGCCTAAATTGATATATGTATATCAACATTCGCCTGCTCTCCATAAGTTATTTTGTGAATATATTTTGGTTTTGTATTTTATTTGGATAAGAACATTATGTGCACATGTCCAAGGATCTCTGACACTGACACAAGCTGGATACCAGAAATCATTAATTTAACATCATAACATTTATAAACTTTGTTCAATAATATTAATTAATTATACATGTTTTGGGGTTTATTTGGTTTGTTTAGATTGTTTTTCAATAAAAGCAAATTTTGAATTATGAATCAATAATGAAATATGTTGAATACTATTTTCATATATTGATTTTGTTTCTCAAGAAAGCTCAAAACAAAGACAAATATTTATAACACATCATAGGAGTAATTTAACTAAAAGTCCTAAGACATTGTTCCAATATTGCCCTCAAAACTTATTTATTTATTTATTAAGTAAATATACAAATGAAATGAGCAGTACCACTGAGCGCTTCATACGGACTTTCCACTCTATGTCTTGATTGCAGAACTTCATATTCCGTGGTTCCAATATCACTCACGAAATCTGTATTAGCATATTCAGGGGCAGCTGCCTCCAAAGGCCTTGATATATAAAGGAAGGAACGCTAACCAGTATCTGAACAGAGCTACATAGTGTACACTAATAATAAAAAACAAAAGAGATATTGATGCATGCGGATAATGTAGAATATTATCCAACACACCACATTTGTTATTGACATAACTCATGCTTATCTGTGTTGTTAACTTTTAATGTAATTGATCTTATTTAAGAAATATACATGTTGTAACATGTTAGGAATCATTTGTCAAATGAAGACATAGATTGTTATTTTTGTGTTCACGATCAGCCACTGGTAATATACTCACACATGCTAGTCTAACGTTATAACTTGTTTAGTGTCTTCGATTAACCACATTCTAATATGATTAAACGTCAATCGGATATTTTATCATTCGACATGTATTACATGTATTATAAGACCAACCGATACACTTCTGAAATTGTTACTACAAACTAGAAACCATAAATGCATTATCCTATGTGACATCCGACCTCTTCCCAACCATAATTTTGAAATGCCATGATCATCCGATCAAAGAAAAGGTTATACATTCATTATGTAATGAAATGAGTGACTTTTGCGGCAGTTCTGATACCCCGAATTTACCGCATGTTTTCGGACATCGTTTCTTTCAGGACACTTTTTGGGAGGGGAAATATAATAGTTCAATAACTTGTAATTTTTCGGACATTGCTTCGCTATAATTTTTCCAACTATTTATGTTTTTGGACACAATCTAGGAAGATATGTAGCGTTGTTTTAATGTAAAATTCACATCATGTTTGCAGTTAATTTAACTGATACAAAGTTCGCTTCATTTGGTCGGCAATTATCTAATGTGATCATGAATTTCCATGAACTAATATAATTTAAAATTCTTAATGATATGTATGTATGTATGTATGTATGTATGTATGTATGTATGTATGTATGTATGCATGTATGTATGTATGTAGGCAGGTATGTATGTATGTAGGTATGTATGTATGTAGGTATGTATGTATGTATGTATTTATGTATGTATGTATGTAGATAGGTAGGTAGGTAGGTAGGTAGGTAGGTAGGTAGGTATGCATGCAGATAGATTAACGTATAGATCAAATAATGACAAGAAATAAGATTAAATGATGTGATATATTTAAATCTTTTATTCAATTTCAAGAAGCTTGCCCATTGACTTTTTTAGGTCCTTGGGCGAAAAACCCTCAAATTCTGTATCAATATAATCAGCCATATTGTTTAATTGTTTGTCGTTTCTGATCAGCGCGTTTTCACTTCCGCTTAGGTTGACACTGATGCCGAACACCTTGAAATATGTCGTTATCATTGTGCGCTTTTTCTTCAATGTGTCCATGTAATTTACAACCCAGTTCAATACAATATGTTTGCTGGCTGTCTTGATCCGTTCGTTGCTGCTTTCATCAGATGATTTTACTGCATTCGTAGCATCCCTGATTTATTCCTTCCATTTGAGGCGGAAGTAACTCTTCACAAGTTTATTGATGCTCACGTCAAGAGGTTGCACCTTGGATGTGCAGCCTCCTGGTATTATTGCTCGCACAACATTTCCGCGCCGCAACACTTTCTTCGCGTTATAAAGTGATGTGAGCCCGGAACGAGTCCATAATTAATAGCGATCACTCTCTTCTGTTGAATTGCAAATACATTTCTTCAGTCTATCGCAGTATTAGTGTTTCGTCCATCCATGTTTCAACTGCGATAATCCACCCTGTTGTTGCCTTTAGATCCAGATGCCTCATTCCCTTGAGAATAACCATTGGTGGTAATACGTCGCCAGAATATGCAACGGTTAAAACGACATTAATGTGTCTCTTCTCCCCTCCAGTTGCACGAATCAGAACGTTTTCCGTTCCTTCTTTGTCCACCGTCTTCTCTGGCACAAGATCAATGTACATCGGTGTCTCGTCCTTGTTAATAATAAACGTATCCTCTAAGTCATTATCCTGACATATATCACACAAAACGTATTGAATGAAGCAATATTTTCTTCTAAATCCTTGGGTAAACGTTGGGCAAGAAAGGTCCTGCTTCTGAGCACAAACCCATCTCTTTCATGAAACTTTCTCCCCACAAATGACTGGCATGCAATTTGCTCTCCTGAAATTATGTTGAGACATGCTCCCTGACATATATACATATTGCCTCAACACTTACGGGAATTTGTAAGTTACGCTGTGTGAGCACCCATTGAGCTATAACATCTTCCATAGCTTGTCCATATGAAATGGGTCGTCTACACTTAGGTAAATGTCCAATCATGTTCAGATCAGCAGAAAAGTCAATTTTCGTTCAGGTACTCACCGTGGATTTCGAAATCTTGAATAGTTCTGCTGTAGGTCTGATTCCCAGAAGTTTTACATTGTTAATGATATCCTTATTTTGCTTTAATGTATAGTGTTTATAGTGACCACGTACAGTACCTGGTAGAGCACACTCGGGTTCAAGATAATCAAACTCGTCATCTAGAGGAGCTTTCTTTGTAGGCGGTTCTTTTTGCGATGCATCCGCAGAAACCTTAATTCTGTGGACGGCCTACTGGCCTCTTTGGAGAAGGATTTTGGACAGGGAGTCGATCCACGAACTAAGCAACTGCCTTGTTGCATAACGTATGATAAACGTATCGATCAACATTATAACAGTATTAACACAATTGTGTTTCACAACGACATCCATAAGCATACATTCTTTTGATAGTGATGTGTATTTTATTTATAATTTATATTTTAATAGCTTGACTGGCTAAAAAAAATATGATTGTTTGTCAGTGCAGACATTGTTACGCACGAAACCATTTCAAACAGGTGAGGCAGTTATGGCTTTGATTAGAAACCATGACCCCTGCTTTATATCATTAAACAATACATCGGAGAGTCGGTATGGATTGGTAACCTTCATTGGCATTGTGCAACAAAACAAGCCCCTTATCCATGAGGTATTATGTAACAAGGTTTAAACATGGTTATTGTTCTAAAAGTAATATACTACTTTGTAGACAATACATATTGATTGTGAGTGCTAACTGTTTGTACATCGTGTGCTCTTTTAATATAATCCAGATGTATGCCATTTATTGACGAACACATCTGTCAAATCAATCCCACAAGTTGTGTTATTATTAATTATTACCTAGACACCTTTGTAATGTAGATTTCAATGATCACTGATCAGCAGAGGGTTGAACTGTCGATTGCAAGGTTGCTAATATGGCGGTTCGTTTGGAAAATCTGCACACATTCGTGGCTCTAATACATTTATGGCTGTTTTCTCTTGGATGGGCATGTATCAGATAGACATTAATAGGCAAGTAATGCCTGTTTTTCATTCATTATCCTTTCCGTGGTATTAGACTAAATACTTGTTTTGGTTCATGGCAGCACGTTGTCATGTGTGCGTTGTCATGTGTGCTAACGGTAACTTCGTTACGGACGTTGAGGGGATAAATCTATCTTCACCTGTATGTTTCGGACACCTAAGTAAAGAATTTAATATGTATTCGGCGACAAAAAACGCTCGGCAAATACGGTAGTCTAATAGTTACTTCTAAAACTGTATTATTTCATTCCCAAAAGAACAAACTACACCTGCCATTGCTTATGAATCCGACATTGAACATAGTTTGATTGGTTGATACATAAAAAGTGGTTTATTCTAGGGGGTTGGTATTCCCAGCGAAACTGCATTGATAACATTTGGAATAAGTTGAATTAAGTAATTAATTAAGAATCAAGTGTGCCAATATTCCACATTAACCCTCATGAAAGAAAAAAAATATACTTTAACGAACTTATTTGTGATTAATATTATTTATTATTATTATCTAAATATTTCATTAAGTTTCAGCTCTATCACAATACATTTCACCTTTATTGTTTAATACACAATATTAAGAAGTGCTGAAAAGTGTATAAGAATCTCATGCTATAAAATCATGGGCTAGTAATTTTAAAATAAAGATTATCTTGTCTTGACACTTAATGATGTAATTTCTTTTATTGCACATATGTTAGCGGAAAGCTAAAACAGTAGTCACCTTTCTGTTAGGGTTGCATCAATAATACAAATGTGAATAATTTTTGAATCCCTTGATGTACTTCTTTATACATACAGTAAAAACATGATTCACATTTTTCAACTTGCATCAAAACTATAGCAGGCATACTCCTAATATTTTTACTTGTGTCATCAAGTAAATTTAGAAGTTAAAAGCCTCTTTTCTTTCTTGAAAGCCATGACCTAAAACAACGCTATCTTTGGAGGAAGAAAAAGATAATATAATTTATTAGGGTTACAGCCCAAAAAGAATTTGTAAGAAGTACAACGCAGATCTTGAGCTTAGTCAGCAATATAGTAATGCAAGGAAATATTACCAATAAGTTTACAAATGGGAGACCTGGTGGTGACAGGTGGTTGGGATTTACTAAAATATGGCCACACGTGTCGTTGTGCAGCCCCCAATCATTGCCCATTGATATTGCAATATGTTTGAATCCATCAGTGGTCAAGAGCACCTTCTGTCTTCTGCAAACATATACGCACTATATGAGAGCTGATACATGCCCCAGAGTGTATATTTAACTCTGATGAAATAGGTATGTTGAAAGATCAGAAGCCGGTTAAAATTCTATAGATGTCTGGACATGATTCACAGACAAGTGGCAATACAACAAAACAATTGTTGCAGCTTGTGCATCAACCTCCTCATCCCACCACAGGTGATATTTATTAGTAAACATGGTATGGGTCATGCTATGTTTCAAGGTGTGCCACATACTAGAGTGAGCAGCAGTCCAAATGGCTGGATAGATTCAGAGCCTTTGAAACTTGGGTAAATGAGCATGTTGTGAGTTACATTCCACCAACAAAACCATCATTATTATTAATTTATGTTCATAGTTCTCATGGCAAATGTTGTCAGTAAAGATAAGGATCTAGGCAATATTATCTTCGCACTTCCTCCACACATAACACAAAGGCTGCAACCACTTGATGAGGGTGGTTTCAAACCTTTGAAGGAAAATTAAAAAAGGGAATGCAGATTATTTACAGAAGAAATTCCTGGCATGCTAGTAAGTATGTTTATATTTGGTGAGATTTTTGGTAACGTTTATGCCAAGAGTCCTTGCCCATTGCTACATGTGGTATCTTCCCTCTCTAGCCAGAAGTCTTTCTAAAGTGAAATGATTTGGCCGCATCACATATTGGAAATACAGAGGTGTAAATCTCTTGTATTTTCTGATGTATCAAACGCACTGGCGTTTATGGGAATATTTGACATAGATACAACGCATTCCCAAACTTTAGAACTGATGTTGCATGAGAGTCTATATATCAAATCTAATGATTCAGCTTTGTCGCTATCTGGAACAACAGTCGAGGCCACATTAACATTTTTGTACCAGGAGTAGAGTCCCAGTAAATATGATGATCGTCAAGCGAGTCACCTGTTAATACATTTGTTTTAAGTCTTTCGAATGGCTCGGCCGGGGATCGAACCCACGACCTACCCCGTTCGAGGCGAACTCTTTAACCACTAGGCCATCGGAGCGCTGCTTTTAAAAATACAGAGGATGAAGGGCTGCGCCAAGCAGAAGAAGAAGAAAGGAAAACAAATAAAGCAAATAAAGAAAAGGAAAGGAGAAAAGATAGTAAAAAAACTAATAAAAAATGCAAAAAAACCTACAAGAGATTATTACAAAATTAGAAATTTCCCAAACGAAGGAATCAGGTGGACGATGGAAGCAAGTAATGAAAAATATGTTGAATACACTCGCTACTTGTGTGTATTCAGTCAGAAGGCTTCAAAGGAAATTCAGCAAGTGTGGGTCTGCTCAAATATCTGCCAGAAGTTGATGCATGACGAACGTCTTCCAGTTGGGTTCTCAGTTGAAGTGGACAAGCCTTTCAACTATCCACGTGCATCTAACTCCACAGTCTGTGTTCTCTCTATGTATCTATGCAACTGAGGATAAAACAGGTGAAACAATTTTGACACAAATTTGCACTAAGAAGGTAAATGCGCTTATAATACTTTCCTGCTTTCCAAGTCTGATTGTTAATATGTTAATATATAACTCTCAACAAAAGATGACAGTGAAGACACTGCACATATCACCATGTAAGACATGCAAGAGGTCTCTAAAAGGCTTAATCACGCATAAGTGCTTATCTGGGACGCATACAATCACTTAGACGGGAGTACTCCGTACGCTTGTAAAAGGTTGCGGCGAAAATCAAAGACTTGCCAGACTTAATTTAGCGACCTGATCAGTGGGAAAATGTGTTGATGAATAAGATGTGCTGATATTTACAATAACATAATTCAGTGGCTGAAAGAGCCGCGATTTACATTTTGCGATTATAAGAGTACATCTAAAGTACAAGACACTAACTTGGTGCTAAGTTCAACGACCTTTTGAAAGGAAGATGATTGGCAAAATGTACTGATATTTACAATGATTGAATTCAGAGGCCGAACGACCCAGAGATGTAAGTGTGGTAATTTATAAGAGTATACCAGAAAAAACAAGATGCAATAGTCACTCGGCAAGTTCAAAGACTTTTACTAGCTGCTGTGTTGGAAAATGTGCTGATATATACTTACAGTGATTGAATTCTGAGGCAGAAAGGCCCATAGATGTATGTACATTTGGCTATTATAAATCATCAAAAACAACTTTGGCTTGATGTATTGTGTTCCTTTCAGCTTGTAGCTAAATAGGTAGTGAATTGGACATCGAATTCAAGACATGTTGAGACTTATAGAAAACTCCATTTACAAATTTGGATATTTATTTGCAGGTTAAACGGAAAACAACTGACGAAGACTGTAATGATATTCAGGAGAGTACTTGAGCGGATAATTCAGAAAGGAATGTAGCCAAATGTAAGAAAGTGTTTGATGCCTGGCTTAGTGTTTGGAATAAGATATTTCCTTTGATTGAAAAACCTTAGTCAAACTCTAATGGACAACCAAGAGCTACATGTCAGTGGTATGACAAATTCGGAAATTGAACTCAACCAATAATTGTTCTAATAGCAATGTTTACTTTGTCTGGGAGGGTACCTCAACTTTTGCTTTACTCCAAGTTTTAAAATCCTAGCGACTTCTCAGAATATGGTGCAGAGGCTGAAGCAGAAAAACCTGTCCAAAGCAAATATGTGTGGCTGTATTTAGATACAAATCTGGTAATATGGATAACATGAATGACCTTTTCAAAAATATTCCAAACATCAAACACAGATGTGTTTAATGTAGTTTCCAACATTTTGCTTTGCTGCAGTTATATTTTCTGTTTAAAATATTTTGATATTAACAATGTGTACAAAATAAGAATAAAAAAACACATTTTCCCCAGTAATATATTTACATTTGTTTAAAAGATGTTTTAACTATAATTGTAAAGAAAAGTGTCTTCATATCAAATTATTTACTGCTTGTTGTGTGTGAATATTAAATTCATAATCTGTTACGTTCTAATGCCTTTTTCCATATATAACAATACGGTTTATTAATTAATACAATTAATGAAAGCACTGCGGTAACATCTACAGTTTTTGATACATTACACTGAACAAAAGTACACACTCGGACGGTTATTAAATCTTGCATAATTGTATCATGAAAGCTAGAATATCATTCATTTAAATTTAGAGCAATAAATGTAGCTGCAATATCATATATTACAATTACAGTAGACTGATAAATTTAACCAAAATTTTGTATTCTTACATTGTTTTGTATTTTTATTGTATTCTTATGTTCCATTACATTTAATATGTTAGGGTGTAGCAATTATTTTTTAAAAACTCCATAAATGTCAGATAAATAGGATTTGTCAGATTGTACACCGTATTTTAGAAGCACAGGGGGTCAACCAACCTAAGGGTGGCCTGACATGGGTGGAAATAACGTAACAATTATCCAAAGCTCAACAGTCAGCCTACCTAAGGGCGGATAGACATGGGAGAAAATGATGTACACAATGCAAGAACCTGATTCTCTAACCACTTGTTGTAAGAAAAGTTGTCATTGTTGCCCGTTTTGCAATTCCTAGGCTTTATTCTGAATCAAAAAAGGTTGAATTTTTCAGCCACCGGATGACGAGACGTTGGGTAAACACTTGGCAAAAGTAAACAATAGGGGCTGAGCTATTTTTTGTGCCAGTTTAATTATAATTCCTAGACAATTTACTGCCAGTTACACCAGTGCATGTGGTTTCTTCATGGATTACCCTTGAATGGCATTTTTGTTTGCGCCTCTTTATATCCATTTATGGGGTCCCTTCATAGAGTAGACTTCAATGAAATTTTCATTTTTGCCAATTTCTGACTTCATAGGGTACGTTCAGTGAGGTCTATTTTAACTTTTTGGTTGCTCTGGTTATATTTCTCATTTATTTCTGGCTAGTTTTGGACTCTTTAAACCCTGCTGTATATTGTTCCCACTTATGGTCACATGGACATACCCCTGGTGAATTCGTAGATGCGAAACGAAATGCTAGAAATTCAGAGAGTTGTCCATAAATTCGCCTACCCCACTGCCTCTACGGTCAACAGGATAAGCACACATTACCAATAATTGTGTGCACACCCATCCCCAGGCAAAACCCACGGGGTGCCAAAACTCCACTTCCAACTGTTTCGACTGGTGGTGGGTGTCTCCAAATTATTGGTAATCAATACAATGTATGGTTGTCATTCGTGTGTTTGGGGCATGACTCAGCAAAATTAATAACCTTAGTGTTCCCCGCCAGCAATATGGCGAGCCCTGAGTTTGAACCTAAGAAGTATAGCCGTCATGGCGGTGGAATCCAATGAAAATTACCACTGGACCACGCAGCTTCAATAGATATTTGTTAAAACCTAACATAAATACCTGCTGACGATAAATCAATAAAGTTTTAGATAATTTATAACTACCGCATGCCATAGAATGTTCATCTGAAATAAAATATATTAATTGTGTTATCTACAAATTATAAATAATGTATCAAAGTAAGTATTACGAATATGGCCGAGCCACACCTGTTTCGCTTGACTGGCAAAAAGTAATAGCTATACTTGTGGACTACATATAATGTATAGGTAAGTGGTGCAACTGGGAATAAATGCCATAGGTCCTGGTCCGTAAGTGTGGCGTGGCTGGACAACTTTGCAATAGTATAAAATAAATATTTTGCTTGAAGAAGTACCAGGAGAGGTCATGTTGTTTCTTAGCCAAGGGCACGTGATCGCTCTATTTGGCCGTGACTATCACTATGCTCGAAAATGTTCTGGAACAGCCCGTGGTAAAACGGATGTTTTTCACAGAGAATATATCACTGTTATTATATTTGTGAACAGACAGATATGTAAACATATCAGAAATTAAACATATACACGTATTTATATAATAACCATCAATAATTTAATCGGTAAATCACGCCTGTTCTTGTAGTAGGTACCAATTTTGACTTGGGGAAGCCCACTATTAATAGTGTACATGTATTTTTTGGGCAGCCAGACAAGTGACTGGGTAATGCATATATAGCTGGGAATCACACGCGCTAATTAGTAACGCAATGCACATTTGTATTTTGTGCAGTCAAACAAGTGATGTGGACATAGCTAAATTGTGAATAGAACTGAGATTAGAGCAAATACAGCAATTTGCTGTAGTTGGAAAAAATATGTTAGGTTACTGCTGTAACACACTAAAACCTCTTACATGTGCTGACTTAGTGAAATGTAATTAACTGTTATTGTATAATAATAATGAGCGAGTATGCGCTTAACATGTAATCTCATACAGCTGTATTAGCTTGACAACAACAAGATGCAATTAAAAAGTCGAAACATGTTTACAGACTAAAACCTACCAGTCGGATCAGTCACATATAAGATTGCTACTATATTCAGCAAGTCAGAAGGAATGACACTGAGTTTGAATCTTAAAAGTAACAGTATATGAATATTCTGAAAGAGTGGAATCAGAAATGTAAACAAACAGGAAAAAATGAAGCACCAACTTGAAAAAGCAAGAGAAGAAACATTGAAGTCAAGTGTAAAATCCGGGTCTAAAATGATAAATTATAATAGCCAAGCTGCATCAGTGGCCCTCCAACAGCGCTTTCCTGAAACAGAGCTAGAAACAACTGAAGGAGCAGCCTGATGTGGCCTTGCCACTCGCGACAGACATCATTAAAACAAGCATCTCAGGTGATTTAAGATAAACTTTATCCCAATAAAATCCTCACTGATGTTGATCGACTAGAAAATTTGATTGGTGGAAGTAAAGCAGGAAACAATCCTCACAAAATCATCAATGAAGCAGCTGCCATTTGTCTGAGTTTATCTACCACTGGTGTCATGGACTATAACGTTTATTGGAGCTGCTCGATGAAATTATCAACGATTACTACAGTGAGTGATCAATTAGATGAGCGATAAAACGTAATATGATTACGCACAATGCCCAACGTGGAAGTGAAAGAGTCATGGTGACCAATTAACGATTACCTGTTTATAAAATATCTACTAACATGGACTTGGCGATATTATTCTAGATTTACTTAGAAAGATAGCCCTTAAAGCTAACAATTAGGTATGAAAACCATCAAAGTTGTTGTTGATAAGGGTATTGACATTATCGGAGATGTCGCTGGTAAGGCATTCTCAGCGATCAAAGAGAGACTCTCACGATTAGCACGACAAAAGCCACAGCAGAATCTGAAGCATTTCAGCACAAGCATTCTAGAAAAATTGCCCATCACTGAAGTGTTGTTACCAAGTGTGAACAAAAAAATAAATCAAGTTGCAGATGAGATGCTGATATACTTAGCGGTACTGCGAAACCCAATTGTGTTTCATAATATTGGGGTTAATGAAGTTTCTTTGAGAATAAATGGACATTACTGAATTTCGAAAACAAACGTTTTGTACGTGTATACTATCGGTTGATGTCAATAACGAGGAGTGATCAAAATGTTGATATTGTTTGGAAATTTTCAGCGTGATTTTTCAATGCTGTATCCGGTCTATTACTTCTCGCTGAACTATTTCGATTAGTTTAGACAATCAGTCGTTGATATACATTATTGAGCTCATGTAACAACAGCAAGCCATGATCATGATGTCACGTATAAAATGAAGATCTACAACAGCGAGTTATTGCAGAGGTCAAGATAATTCACACGCTGTATTCAACAGAGAATAAAAAACATATAAGAATCACTCGCAAATTGGTTTAGCAATAAAAGGTAAATTATTGTTAGGAGCTGGCAACTAAATGCATACAATTACATACTGGAATCAATTTATTATAGTCTAAGAAGAGATCGGAGAGGTACATCAGCAATTAACAAAACTCGCCGATGCAGCAGGTGTCATACGAGCTGTTGCTGCAGATTGGTTGTCACAAGAGGCCACATAACCAATTTATCTGCCAGGTCCCAAAACAATGCAACATAGACAGTATCATGTCAGGACATGCAACGAAGTTTATCAGACATATATCTTACATTTACCACATGACACACATAAAAGGCGCACCAAACCATACACGTCCACCGTCTTAGACGTCGTAAGTATATACCAAGAGGCTGGACTTTTATCATCTTACACCACAGAAGCGTTTTAAGGAATGTTGTCATTAGGACCCTTACGAATGCAAAATGTATCACACTTTGGTCCTGGAAAAGATTTT
The DNA here is from genome assembly GCA_028554795.2 of Sinohyriopsis cumingii. Taxonomy (NCBI): domain Eukaryota; kingdom Metazoa; phylum Mollusca; class Bivalvia; order Unionida; family Unionidae; genus Sinohyriopsis; species Sinohyriopsis cumingii. Next base: position 99,648,285 of record CM068838.1, read on the forward strand.
ATCGGTGCAATAACGATGCTGATACAACAACATAACGTTGAAATCCGACGTGAACACACAACGATACATCCCGATCAGGCAATTGTTGACTGATTTAATCAACCCTTGCACAGTGATTATCTGGACATATATATGCCCAAGAATTACTGAGCGGAACGCTGTGCGTTCAGGACAGATCTCAGATCTCTTGAATGTTGTGCGTGTGGCCGCGTTTTACAACAAGCTCTCACTCGTGAAATTAGCATGAAACTTGTTGATGCAATTGCTAAAACACATATATCATGAAGACAATCACCAGTGGATCAACCACAACTCGTGTTGTGTAATAAATAAACAACGAGGTTTTGATATCAACCTGGTAAACCAGAGGGTGGTAAACTAAGAGCCAGTGATCATGTTTGGAGCGTAACAACGCATACAATTTCCAGCGTGGTAAGATTTACTGGCTGTTATGCAGTCTACATTCGAGACTGAACAGCTTCTCAACGTGGATTTGTACATCAACAATTGCAGGTAATTCCTACAACACCCAGTTACCACCATATTGGATACGCGCCAACAAAAAACGCTAACACGAGTCACATTTGTTGAGGAACGGAGCTCTTCTACGTCTCTTAAAGTCAACACATGTCAGAGAGACATTTTCCTGTGTGTGGTCGCAACTACAATAAATTCTGTTCATGGTAAATTGTCGTACATCATTTGGAAAATATTGTCACAATATCATTGTGTTGCAGCAGACGCAGTTATTATTTTATTGTTGATTCATTTTCATGACAAATTGCAAGTCCAAATCAAATTGACACTGGTTTTTTGTGTCATCTCACCGATAACCAGCTAATGTTTTCTTCACCGCACTTATAATCCTGGTGACGCTGTTGTTTGTGACGTCAACTAAGTCGTTGGCCTCTCCAACACGTAGTCAACCCTGCATAAATGAGATATTTGTGCTACTCTAGACAGCCAGGTAAACTAAATTTGACAATTCAATCCATATATTGGTATCTGATCTTAATCCCCGAGACTAATGAGTTGTTAGTACATATCCCAGAGTCCAGTACAATGGGTTTAATGACATTACTTGTTGTACAGTCTCTTCTGAAACTTCGACGATATTATTAACAACCAGTTTTTGTTTCATACCCATTACAGGAATATCAGCAAGTACTCAAAATGCTTGTATGTGCAGGGCACTGATATAATGGTCCTGGCTGAGCTGGAAATTTTTGTTTGTGAAGATCAGATAATTTACGCCGAGATAATTTTCGTAAAATTTTCCAGGATACAACTGTTATAACATTAGTGCGCCAGAAATTAAACATTGGTGTTTATGGGATTTCAGTATGCGTAAAATCTCAATGAATTGTATCTGGTTGTAGTGTGGTTAGCGATTTTAACTGTAATAATGTTTCATCATGTGATCAATGATCACACAACTTATCTTGTAGTAGTCAACGTATTTGCTTAACCAATCATGTGGAGATTCTCCAGAAAATGGCGAGGATACCCTGCATCAGTACAAATAATAACGACGCATAATACTTTCCATGTTTGTCGCCATTAGATAATCAAACAGTGTTTTTGAATTATCCTGAGACACATAACTGTATCCCAAATAATTAATCTCGGGATATTTGTCGCATTAATTTATGTGTCCATGCATCACCATGCAATCTAAGGAAACTATTATACGTGCAAGCGCTGGCATCTTACAATCCCATCTCATTGGCAAGCCGGTGAGTTGGCATCAACACAATCATATTTGAATTTCAAAATAATTATATTGCACGTGTTGTTTTACGAGAACTACCTGGACAGTTAATATAGACCGTATTATGTACATGATTGGTTCATTCACTGATGGTGATGATGCCATATGTGATACATTATCGTTGCTGCAGTGGATATCATGTGATTTAATGTCAGCTGACTCGAGATAATTGCATGTTAGTGTTTGTGTCCTTAAAAAAATAGGTCAGTGAGATTCATTTTTGATTTGTTGATATAACAGTAATACGCGGCATCTCGAAAATCATTGGGAAATATATTGTTCATTGATCATATGTTTACTGACGCGTATGCCAATACAGATGATCTCAAATGAGTAAAGTGAGGAAAATTGCTGTAGCAGTAGTTAATGATCGTGTCAGTTTGGTTTGGTCGTCAGGTTAATATACCAGACACCAATGTCAATCTCAACGATTGTTGCGCAAACACTCAGCGTGGCTGGGATCAAATAGTGTTATTATGATACATGTTCTATGCTAAATTCTCTCATATCGACTGTAACCTCTGCGATAATTTCATACAATCAACACAAAAAATTTGGTTACAACAAGATGGCAAAGATATTTACAAATTTTAGCAAATTTGCATCAACAACATCATGATGTTGTACAAGATTAATCATCGATTATGATAATTAGGTTTTGTCATCAAGGATGCAGTGGCAAAACGTACGTTGGTGTCATGGAGAAATACAACAAAACGAGGTGGAACAACTATTGGTATTACAACATGAACGTTTGCTGAAAATTCGAATGAAAGAATCTCGGCAAATCCAGTAAGATCGATATTTGGTAGCGGCTAGTGTATTGCAAATCGTGTAATTTCATGTATTGGATGTCCGAGTCATTCAAAGTATGACAATCACCTAGTCTAAAACAAGCCGCAAAATAAGCAGCGATTGTATTACCAGAAATCATGTCAAACTGATTATGTTATGTGTTCCAGAGACCACACTGTCTACACGCAACACAAAATTGATTTTTGTTTGGCTATATGAGTAACAATAGATGACACTGTAAAACAATAAACAAGTTAATCATCGTTGTCGCTATCATATTTTACTGCAATGCGTTTCGTAGCACATTGGAGTGATTTTTTCCGATAAAAAGACTCCAGACGACAAAGTAAACTGATCAAATGATTCATTGTAAAAGCTACTTATTGAAGTGTCTTCTATGCCACCACTGTAAAATATTCAGGTTCGTGTTAACTTACGTTGTGAATTTCCTCAAAAATATCTCTGTTGTAAAATCTTGTTATACTTTCTCGTGGAAAATTCGTCACAGACTCTGTGCACGCATGGGAGTGATAATCAGTTAATGTTATTAGAGTACCTATGCTTCCATAACTATAAGAGTCATATAAAATTTCATTTGTTATTACCTTTACGACAATCGGAATCTTGATTTTCTTTTTCACATGTGGCAACATTGTTTTTTGCTTCATTTATAAGGGAGTTTTTCCAGTCACTTTTTGTGATTCTGCAAGTCTGTTTCCTTGTTTTGAATGTACAAAATATTCTCATACGTTGAGCAATACAGTTATGTTTTCATTGGTACAAGATATCTATATCTGGTCCATTCAGGCAATAAACTTTGCGTAAATAACATCTGTCGCAGGACCAGAGTTCTTCCAGTATGTATTGTCAATTCGAGAATTATTCCTGGATCTTTATATTGGGCCAAAATGATTATTGATGCTGATATTTTTTATTTTAACACATATACATTATCACGTATGATTAATTGTGTTCCATCTGGCATTTGTTGCTCTGGTTCAGACGTATCCAAAAAAAATACTTATTCTTGTTTTGTATATTTTGTATTATTTTGTAAGCAAACTTTTTATTCATTGTTGAATCTATAAACATTCCATCAGCATCTATTTTAAGAATCGACCAAACATGAGCATCATCATCGCTGTAAAATTCATTTGCTGTTTTTATTTCTTCACGTAATTGTAGTTCAAATTATATTTGTTTTCAGGCATCATTCAGTCGGTCCAAATGAAATGTTGATGTTAATAGCTCAATATGTGTGTGTGTCTGTGTGTGGGGTGTGTGTGTAGGGTGTCTGTGTGTGTTTCTCTAATTAGGCTTTCACAAATAGTAGAATGACTAACCAAAAACATAATGGTTGAAAATGGTTGAAGATGGGTTCTGCTCTACCATGTGGAAAATCATTGCTACAGTGACTAATCCGCGATCTACTTACAAAGTATCAGAAAAGGAAGTAGTGGACTAAAACTTAGTCAGTTTTATGGCTCCGGAGTCCGATGTAAAGCACAATTATGTCTTACATGTGGTGGACGATCTTGTCGAGCGTTTAAAATATACTTTGAAGTAACAAATGATCATGATTACATGAAAATAAAATACACTGCATAGTATATTCTTGGTAAGTCAAACGTAAGGAAAATACTATTAGAGACAATCCCATTTTATAATGGAACAAGCACAGATTGAATCAATAACATTGATGAGTTGTGAAGTTCCTCTTATCTACTAATTACAAAGCAAGCAAAGAGGGTGTTATATGACATTGTCGTCTAAAAATGAATGTAGGAAATATTAATAAGTTTGGTTACATTATGATCTGTATTGGAATTTCTGGACGTAAAAAATATACAAATTTATCTTGTCTACATATGTATTTACGAGTGTTTAAATGATCATATAAACTCAAATAAAAAAGATAACAACCTTGCAATGCTTCAAGCAATAACCCCAAGTGAGAATAGTAAAGTGGAAAAGCTGGAAAACACACAAAACCACCAATCTTTTTAAATCAACCAGTCTCCATACCGGTGAAACAATAGTTTAAGTCCATGTGCTCTGTTGGAAAATAATTTGTTCTTAATACAGTTTTTGTACAAAAGTAGCTACAGGTATAACCAATTCTGCTACATCGAAAAGGCTCTACCAAATAATAATTTTTCAGCGTATTGATCAGTAAACAACTACATAATCAAAATAGTTTGTTAATACTAGCTATGTTTTGTAACCGGTGACTAAAAATAAGCGTTGTCTGGTTCAGTAGAATACAACATCGACGCCACAAAATTGAACAATTGGAAAATAAACAAGTTTTTCCTACAACGATTGGTTAATGATTCAGATCCTTGCATATTTTTGTATATGTTAGTTTCACCTATGTCTGGGGCCCTTAGGTTGTTTGCTCCCCGGTGCTGTTACTTTGCATGACGATGTACGATCACATACATGGATGTTGAACGCAGTTGCTACAAAATAGCAAATGAGGTTATTTGTTTACGTTAATTCCGCTTAGCAGGAAAACTTAATAGACAAGTCATGATATTGCAGTTTATTTATTATTCTTCCAATAATACCCCGATTGATGTTAACACCTTGAACCATTCAGGCTTTGTTTTCACGTATCTGTCATTGAGAAATATTCATTAAAGAATTGTTCTTTAGAAAATAATCATTTAATATTGTGACAAGCACTCAGTATACTTGTACAAGTAATGAGACTGAAGTTCAAAAGCAAACTATTGTGAAAACCTTTACAGCAACACCCCCTATATGATCACTAGCTTCCGTCATTAACATTTGTAAGAAGTTCTTTTCAAACTAATTAATTTGTCCCTCGCTTAAGGTTTTAAGTGGCATGTATTGGCTCATAGCTGACAGATATAAATTACTGATGTGATGTACATAACGATTTACAATGATATTCAAGAATCATGATCTCCATTAATTCTTAAACTGTCATTCTGGTATCTGCATTATTCATTACTTGATTCAGTATGCATGTGAAAGATCATACTCACACCACATCTAATCCCACTGGTTATAGACTGTCAAAAGTTTAATTTGTATGCCAACAATCTTTCAAAACAGATTCATACGGCAAACCAGGTGCGCTGCTGTAATTAATTTTTTGTTTAGTCATTATTCTAGTGTTTCATACAGGCATCCATACAATCATTACAAATGTTACGTGGCAATATATTATCTTTCTTGATAATTGAGTTGTGATGGTAATATAATGTGTGACGGTTGGTAATCATCATTTGATGAGCTGAAATGGATGAAATGGGCATGTTGTTGGTAAGGGTGTTTCATGTTCAAAGTTATCATATATTTGTTACATGTCTTCAAACTCTTTTATAGTTTTAAACTTTCAACAGTGAAATTATTAGCCATTAAGTCCAAAGGGGTTTGTCCATGTGCTTAACTATCTATGGAACTAAATGCCATTTCTATTGTTTGTTGTGCTTTATTGGCCTTGGTTGAATACTTATATTGTTTGCTTATCCAAATCATGTTACATTTGTCAGGTAAACAATATCAAAGGGGAAAATGAGAAGAATCGAATGAGTTATTGTTACAATTCCTGTGATAGAGACTAGCTGATGACATCGTTGATCCTATCTTTCCGATTACTAACATGAGGAAATATTACATTGTAACCTTAATACGCCATTTGGTACCCATAGATTGTCTCTTCACCAAATATTGCAACTGAGTGCGTAGATGAGACTTTAGTAGAGCCATTCATATATCAGGGATACAAGCAGACATGATGTTGAGAAGTTTAACAGTTTTTCAGTCATATTGCTACGATGTCTCCAGTTTGACAGCTTATAGTTTATAGTGATGTCTAGCACTGGGGCATCAAGCCGCAGACATGTAGCATAATGTCCAACCCAATCACATTATCATGACACATGGCCAACCAGTCCTAATACTAACCTCTTAATGCTGAGCGCCAAGCGAGGAAGTGATTAGTAACTTTTTTGTAAGTCTTTAGAATGACTTGGCCGGGGATCGAACCCACAACCTGCCGCAACTGAGGCGGACGGTCTAACCACTAGGCCAACGGAGCGGTGCTTTTTAGGCTCAAATGAAACACGTGTTTTGCATGTGTACCTAGATACAAAATGTTTGGATCATCAATAATAAGTGTATTCAAGTTTTCATGACAATGCGTATTCATGGGACAATGGATAAGAAATCTGAACAAGGAGATTATGTGTTAACACTTATCTATGCCAATCATAGGTACTTACATGGTGAACCGATTTATCCGATTGATTTTGATTTTTGTTGTTGTTGTTGTTGTTAGGTTTAACGCCATTTTCAGCACACGATAGACTATGCATGGCGGCCAGTATAAATGGTGGAGGAAGAACCCGGGAAAACACCGGGAAGAACCACCGACCCACGAGAAGCTACTGGCAAGCTTTCTCACATACCCACATTGGCCGAATCCTAGACTCGAACCCACGCAGACAGAGGTGAGATGGCAGTGATCCGTAACATAGAGCGCTTTAGACCACTCGGCCACTCGGGGCCCAATTTTGATTTTGAAAGAGGTGAAACATGAAACAGCCCTAACAGAATAAGGTTGTGGGAGAGTGAAAACATTTCATGCTGACATGCTGAAACATCATGTTGAACTAACATGAACTTATATGAGTGTTAGAGTGAAATTAATACTGTATCACTACAAAATGAGGACGCTGGTAAGTATAAACAATATCCTAATTGATGTACTGACAAAAAATAAAAATACAAGATGAAAATATTTGCAGGGGAATGTGGCTTGTGGAGGCATATAGCCAGAGTCACAAAACCCATTATGTTGCCAACTCGTGTTTTATATCCTGGTTGTATGGCTAGATTTGTTTTCCTGTAACAAGAGGAAATGAAGTAATAAATACCTCGATCAAGTAACAAACTGATACTCAGACGGTATAACTACTCCGTGAATGAAAAAATGGTCATATCTCCTTATAAAATAGTAATTCTCAAGACTAATTACCCTCTATCTAGAACTAACAAAAATGCAAAAGTTAGTAACCTGAGATTGGTGTGTTGGGTGCTGGTACTGCAACCATATTGGTACTGTATCTATGCAATTAGAGGTTATGAAATGTGAGTAAAGATTATTCAAGTGGATTGTGAGTTCTTCATGTTTTAACTTTGTAGTCTGCACAATGTTTCTTTCATTTCGTGCATTTCATTTAGGACAGACAATGACGCACAATAAGTTCAATGTTTGTATTTCCATGTTCATGCAGAATAAAATCAATTCGTCAATCCATGTCTGTTCTGCTTCTACTACTATTCCTGCTGAAACGCCTAATGTCTGCATCTTACTTCCTGTATTTGACTGAATCTGCCAGATCTTTCATATCCTCATGGCTGCATTGTCCTATATTTATTGTGCTTATAGATTTAAAAAGGTTGCTGTTTTCAGTGTATATTCATTTTCTTGCCTGAATCTTCTTTATTTTATATCGTCTTGGTGTCTATCAATTTATGTATGAATGCATCAAACAGCAATCATTAGACATTATTTACCATTCGATGAACAATCATATTTTGTCAGTGTCATATTGATAAAAGCTTTGTATTCTGAATAATAAGAAATCAAGAAAAATGGTTTCGATATCATGTGATCCTGGTAATGACTGTTATCGTGGTCCATTTATGTGAAACATATACACAATAATTGAGAGTTTTGGAACATTTTCAATTCATTGTGACTATTGAGCATCTTCGCAACTTTAAGAACATATTATCAAAGGAAATCCTTCAACATGTTTTTTTAACAGTTTTCATATCTTAGGAAACTGATTAGAATTATGATAATGGCTGTTTCATTTAAAACTACATGGTACCCAGGGAAGACAGTCTTTTAAACAAAAAATGTCAGGATAGTTTGATTTCACAGATTTCATATTAAAATTAAAAGAATTTATAAATTACATATATTGGTGAGTACCCCACGTTGAATATGCCTCACTGATTCTCATGTATGTTTTAATGGAAAAACTCAAAGCTTCCAACGATACTGAAAAAATTAAAACTACAATTACAATTTGAGAGATATACATGTTTCTGCATGCTAGAAACATGCTGAAATAAATCTATTGTTTTAAAATATTATTTCATCCACACCTCTTCTTAATACATGCATTATATTCATGTTTCTTTTATTTAAATGGGTGGGAAGTTTATGTGTTCCCATCAATGGAGATGGTTTGCAATGTATATTTAATGCCCTACTAATACTACTTATACTACTACAACTACCGGTGCTGCTGCTAATGATAATGATGATGTTGACCATTTAAACAACAGCAGTAGAAATAATAATGTTGACTACAGAATTTAATCTTTACAAGTGCAATAACAATTTTGCTTTTAGAAGCTCCAAGCATAAATAGCAAGTGTAAATAATGGTATATCAAACAAGGAATTAACCCAAATCAGTTTGGACGTTTAATTTTAAACAATTCTTCCTGTAGAAATGTTTCATTAAAATATGACTTATCATGATTATCAACAAGTTAAACATATGATGACAAATTTAAAACATATTGCGTTGGTAGTTTACATGTATATTTTATTATCAAGATAATTCATTGTTATAATTTTATTTTGAAAAATTTAACTTCCTGTTTGTGTGAAAAACCATTAAATAGACCCTACTCAGTATGGTATAACAAGCTTCATGTGATTGGGTATACAAATAACATGTCTGCCACCCTAAACGTTGAAGTGAAGTATAGTTGAATAGGTCATTTTGCAAATGTTGTACTTTTCTTCAATGTTAAATATAAAATGAAGTCAAATCAATAACGTGGCTTCATCTTTTCACTATAGTTTGTTTCACAGAGTAGAGCATGGCGAATTCTATGTTATCTGTAACTCAACATATTTTCAGGTCAACATAATTAAAGTAGGTAAAAGTGCCTAATGGGTGCCACACACAGCATTTAGAAAGAATTATGGACGTTTGGAAATATCTGAGGAGGCTGACATGATCATTTCCTGTGTTAAAGATAGGGTACCAATTGTGACGTCGGGCCATTGTGCTCGAAAACTATGATAACATCTAGTTTCATGAATATTAGAGTATATATGTATCGCATTTCAGTATTACACGCAATAAGGAAATTGAATGTCTTGTGCTGAAATGTTTATTTCAACAGTTTTGTTTTGACGACAGGGATGGAGGCATTTTTATTCCATTAGGATTTCTTCTTGCACCTTGTAATCAAAATAAACTATGCTCCGATATGAAAGATTTCACCCCTTCATTATGACATTTTGTACTTAACTGATCTTCTTTTCCTGAAGCTTTCGTCAAAGAAAGGAAACATTAAAAGAATTAAAGAGTAAAGGGATACTATTAAAATACACACTATATTCCTTCATTTTGAAAGTTAAACGATTCACACTTTTTATATCCATAGAGACCCTATTTACATTAAATCTGAAGAATTACCATTTAGCATGCTATGTAATTATTTTTGTTGAATAGAATGACTGATCCATTATCTATAGAAAAGTTTACCATTGATCAGCAAGTGCATGTACTGTATTTGGGTGCCATTGAATCTGATTTGTGCTCAGTCTCACGAATAAGATGACAAGTGTCAGGTAACCAAACAATACAGTTTATAATTGAGCTGAAACCTCTCTTTCTCATATCAGGGCATATATATTTATCATGAAGTACAATGAAAATTAGATATAATACGTGTCATTTCCTAGTTATTCATTTTCCAACTTGTCTATTCTAATGCACATATATAATCAAATATAAACATTGTATAGTACCAGTGCTTAATACTTTGCCCCAAAACATGGAGAAGCCACCTTGCGAGAACTTGTTCTATGGGGAACTCACCCAGTCATATCAGGTGATGTTGACCCATGGTGGTTGGAGAAGCTGTCTAAATTTTATATGGAGATATAGAGAGAGCACACGTTTGTACTCGGTAAATGTGCTCATTTTTCCTTGAAGAATAACAGCTACGGTATTGTGTTTTGTAATATATTGTAACAAAGCAATTCTTCACAAAAGCTAATTAGGGCTTTATCCAGTTTTGAACAGCTAATTAAGCCTTTTTCATTGTTGATGGGGATGTAAGTAATTGGACAACCATACGGACTAAAATTTTCAGATAATCTCCACATAATTCGGTTATTCTAACCCAGGTTAATTTATATCAAAAGAATATTCAGTGATATAATTTATACGGGTTGACTGCTCCAACTACCATGGAGCGATATCTTATGATGCCAAGATGATTTATACAATTGGTGTGTGCTTCGCTAGTCTTTACCACAATTCAGTATGATGTACATTAATTTAATACTAAAAATCATTGAATATTTTAAAATCCCTCTCAATGTCAGATCCAATTGTTAATAAAATCTCGTCTCCAAAATGATAATTATTGATGCACATTATTTTCATTTTTGAGAATGTTTTCTGGCATGGGTAAAATGAAATGACATATAATAAAGTGTTTTCAATGACATAATTCAAATATAAGTCGCTTAGAAGACTAAGCTCAGGTCTTCTGTTAACAAGGAATCAACTTATATGTGGGTAAATACGGACTAATCGTCAAGTTAGATGAATCAAGCTATGAAATGTTATTAATTGATGACAGAGATACAGAGTCAGTTAAAATGGGAGATGACATGCATAAAAAAATTGATGGTAAACTATCAGCATGAATGACTCTAGTAGCCTTAAAATTGCGATAGCACAATGCATTGTGGTTTACATACCTTTGAGTGTGTTCTCTACCCATGCTTTGTTCTGAAAAATAAAATGAAAAAATACCAACATGCAATTTATTACAAGACTCAAGGGCCCTGTGTAGCTCAGTGTTCAAAACTGTTTGACTTCACGAATCACTGCCATCTTTACTGTACCGACATGGATTTTGAGTCTCGGGATCAACCAGTTTGGGTATACGAGAAAAGTGGCCAGTACCTTCCTATGGGTCAATGACTCTTACCGGGGATTTCCCTGGTTATTTCTCCAACGCTTATACTGGTTACCATGTTTAAAATATTATGTGCTGGAATTGGCGTTCAACCCAAAACTAGAACAACTAACATCAATAAGACACCCCAATAAGACTGATACACTATTGGGCAAAAATAAGTTCCTAACCTTCAAGATAAGAAAATACTGGATCTTGAATCGTACATTAGCACCAGTTTCACTTAGGATCAAGTAGGCATGATAAGAAGTCTTGTGGTCAAAACCAACATCAGTATGACCATTGGATTATGGACAATAGTGAGCTTCATGACAGCCATCATGCCATTGTATTGGATTTACAGGAGGCACTATTTTCGTTTAGAACCAAACAGCTATCACCCCCTGTGAGTCCATGTTTTTAGAATTGTATTGAAACAATCCTCGTTGCATGCTTAAGAGGCGATTGAATGAAGGCAACCTTTTGACCATGGGCTGTTACCCATACCAATGCAGTTAAGGTTCCTAGTTGAGTAAACAGAAGACCCATGGATAGCTTATCGATACAACACACTACTATGGCCTCTATTTTTATTAGACAGGTGGTTGTGATGGGTTTGGTCTTGAGAAATCGGCGTGTCATCCTAAGCCATACGAAGACTTATTTACTTTTGTTATTTTTTTACTTTAACCTTTTGCGCTGTATGTTTTTTTATATGAATGTTGCCACATACAGTTTCCTCCTGTCTTTTCCTCTCTGTATCCTATTCAGAAAGTATATCAATATACGGCAAGTTAAGGTATCAATCTAGTGGTGAATATACCTGGTAAGTATACCATCTATCTATCCCTGTCAGTTGATTAGTGTTGCCTTCCTGAAGTATATGGTGGGTGGTTGAACATAGGTCATGAATTTACAACAAATGCATGATGGAAAATAATCAATAGTTCAACTGAATACCCCAACCCCAAAACAAAGTAAGCCTCTGCCAGACTCTGATGATGAACCATTTGGCAAGGATTCATTCAATTATCTTCATGATCAAGCAGCCACAAGATGCATCAGACTGTTTTTCAAACTAGTATATTTGTATCTGAAAAATGTAGACCTAAGCATGCTGGCACACCGAAAAGATTTAAAAACGCCAATTAGAATCAGGTAGTTTGCCTGTGGAGTGCAAATGAAGAGCACGGGCTAAATATATCCAAAATTTTAAGACTTTCTGATATAAGTGGTTTGAGCATTCGTCACAGATGCGCGAGGTCAGAGGTTCAAACCCCAGCTGAGACATATCATAGACTTATAAAAATGGTGCATACAGCTGCCTTGCTAGGCGCTCAGCATTAAGAAGTTAGTGTTAGTACTGGTCGGCCTGGTGTGACTGGGTGGGATATCATGTTACATGTCTGCATCATGATGTCACAGTTCTAGGCATCACTATAAATTGCCACACTTCAGACATCGTAGCTATATGACTGAAAATCTTTGAAAGCAACATTAAAAATGGAAATCACACACACATGAACAATAGGCATAATTTGCTGCCATGACATGTTGGGACTCATCAATACAGAAGTCATTGAATTTCATGAAGAACTAAAATGTCACTGTAATTTGTCAAATCCATTTGAAAACAGATATACATTTGCAGGCCACCAACACCATTACATTTACACGACAATACTACCAAATGTAGTAAAAGCTGGATTTTAGCAGGTCAAGTTTAATATACACAACCAAAATCCAATTTGATTTTATCAGATGTCAGAAGTATGACTACCGTAAAGACAGATGTCCTAAAACCCCTGTATGTCGATGAATCAACTACTCTTTCCATCAGAAACATGATTAAAGAAAACCCCATACTTTTTTATACATTGTGGAAATCACCATATCGTATACTCAAAGAACTACAACATCTGATGACGGAAGTAAATTCAAAGAGTGAAATGCACTTCAAATATCCCATTTTAGAGATCACGAATGATGAAAGAACCTAGGACCGGCCAACATGGTCCAACCTTCTCAATTATGGTGAAGAATAGTCTGATAATTAAAAACGTTAAAACGACTCTGGAAAATCCTCCTTATGTAGCAACACATTTCAATAATCCTCTTTATAAACCTTAGAAAAAAACACAACACATAAACAATATTCAATAGTGTTCCAACACTTAAAGCACCAACTATGCAAAAACCTCTGAACTCTAACATGAAGCACCAATGGTCTGATGACCCTATACAGCTGCATAACAGGTTTCATGACTTTGGGGACAAGGTAGCAGACGTAACTGCCCTGTGTACTAAAAGTGACACCACGCAAACAAACAAAACAACCCTATACTTGCTCCTGATAAGAAGCATATAGAAGTAGTTGTTGTAGTCAGGATTAATGGCATTGTTCAGCCCATGATGGCCTATACATGGCAGACAGTATACCTAGTGGAAGTACAATTCAGGAGTACCATGGTAAGAACCACTGAACCACTGGGAGCTGCTGGCAAGCTTTCTTATACGCCCACATCAACGAAACCCTAGACCTGAATCCATCTCGACAGGTGAGACAGTACTGAGTGGTAAAGACGAGCACTTTTAATCCCTCTGCTAACCTAGGTCTCAGGCACATAAAGGAGTCCCTTCCATAAGATCTATCCTAATTAGTACACCGTCTCTATTATTATTTCATAATGATGAACGTTGAAAAATGGAATTGCTCTGGACTTACAGCCAACTACAAAGATATTGTTCTGCTTTTAAATAAACACAATCTTAAAGTACAAAGTCTCCAGAAAAATCTTTTAAAATAGAGATAATACCCACAATTCAAAATTGCTTCTTTTTAAACAACTACTTTTGAAATGTTGACAGGACTTCTGAAAGAGCTTCCTCGTTATGCCATTTTGCTGAAACAAACGTTTCTTGGCATTGCTGTAAGATCCACACTTCATCGAATGATTTAATTTAATTTCATTAATATACCACAAAACATGAACTTACAAATCAAATGAATTAGACATCTTCATTCAACAGCTAATTGATACTATATTTTTTCTGTTCAGAACTGTCAGTGCCTATAACATTTTTTGAGAATTGTAACAATGTAGAAGATTTTATTTCAAGACATGATTTGTGTCTATATATCATCAGGTAACTAATGTATTTTACATCTGTAACAGGTACGTATCCATGTCTAGGTTAGACAGTTTGTTATTCCTCATTAATCTCTAATTTGGATTATGATCGGAAGGTCACTGATAGCCTCTCTTCCCAATCTCTCTAAAGAACATCAACTGTATCATCAATTAGCCCATTTCACACTCGAAATTAAAGTTTGACTGGGCCAAACTTGAAACACTTTGCAAGACATAACGGCGATACCTATTCAAATGTTAATAATCCCGTTGAATAGTTTTACATTTATTGTATGCCAGACTGCATAATAAACCATTCACAAGCTCTCACCTCACTGTTTTCCAAATCAAATATAATACAGTATACACAAATAAAACTGTCATTAACAGCCTTCAGCATTAGAGCATAGTCCAGTCTTGATAATATCTAAATTGAACTTTCAAGTTTCTGTAACACCTAAAACAACAAATATAACTTTTCACTATGTAAGAAGGAACAATCTGAGACAAATCCTTCCATTTTTCAATACTCTTATGATGAATATCTTTACAAGTTTAAGAACTAAACAAAAATGTACCCTTTCTTTTGAAAGGATTTTGAAAGGCCGCTGCAACCTTCATTTGTAGAAATTACACTATACAAATTAGGTTGCCTCATGGTGCACCAATATGTTCAGCCAAAATCTGGTTATTAAACCTTGCCAAAAAAATATGGTGCAATTCTATCATCTTCTAAGCCGACTAACTTAATTCATCATCAAGCAATATGACTCACTCTGGAATCATTTAGTACATCACCATGTGACGGCCTTTTGGCTGAAGTGAATGACCCACCTTCATCATGTCCTTCAAGAATATTTTCAAGTTTACAATATGTCCTATATTATTTAGATCCAACCCTTTGAACCTTGCTTTTATCTCTGTTTTAAAGCTCAAATACAATCCAGAAAACCAAAACAAAACTCATAACCTTTGGCAATAGAACATATTCCAGTCTTGACTATACAAAAACTGATTTTTCAAGTTTCTATAACACTTAAGATAACCCAAAGTACTTTTCACTGTGCAAGCAGGAAAACATCTGAGACAAATCCTTCTATTGTTTAATATTATTATGATGTACCTTTCTATGAATTTACGAACTACACAAATATTTACACTGATGGCTCAAAGGATTGTGAAAAGACTGTTACAACCTTCATTTGTAAAAAGTACACTATACAAATTTCGTTGCCTCCTGGAACATCATTATGTCAGCTAAAATCAGGGTAATAAACCCTGCCATGACATATATTAGAACTATATCATTTTCTCTGATTTGCTATAAGTACTTTAGTCATTGCGCAATAAAAAGTTGGTAAACCCATTGTTGACTAGTTTTACCATTAATCATACCTAGCTGTATACCATCCACAACTCATAATACCGCTGGTTACCCAGCCATGTCAGTATTAAAGCTAAAAAAATGGCAGACTACACAATATATAATACCATACACTGATTGCCAAGATGGCTAAGTTTTAGTAGCCATCCAGTCCACTCAGACCCAAGGAGAGATTATAAGAAGTTATTGTTGAAGGTATAATGTCTCTATGACCAGTAACCCAATAAATGTCGCCATAAATCCAACACTTTTTCGAGATAATCATTGTGGAAGCCATAATGGATGTGATAACACTTGCATTTACGAACAATTGAGCATCATTCAAGGTCATTTAGAAATAGTGTTTACAAGTTTTGAGTTGGCAAATAATGTGGCCATATTGGATATAACAGCTGGAGCATTTTCATTTTGGACCCAATAGACCTTGCAAGAAGTCTTTGTATAGTAAAGACCGATATTGATAAGATTGGTCCTGTGATACCAAGGTTCCTAAGATGGCAGCAGTGGCAGCTAGACTGAAAGTGTGAGCAGTACCAATATTGTTTAGATAATAAGAAGTCTTCTGGGAAAAACATTGATGTTAATATGACTTTCCATGCAAGCATAGCAGGACAAACAAATTTAATATAACTTACAAGGCCACCCAATTTGTGAACAGACTGGCACCATTTTAAGTTTAGGTCAACAAGACATGATAAGAAGTCTTTCACCTGATAACCTCACATTGATATGATCATATGTTCTTAAGAAGTAGCAGTAACAAGATTTACTTGAAAGCTACTATGATGGTTGCCACCATTTTGATTTACTTCCAAGGAGCACTGATTTCTACAATGCAATGCTCATTTATACCAATTCACAACAATGTGGTAAAAAGATAACACTTGCTTATGATAAATAGGTTTACAAGCTGTGACTAAATTACTCAATTTTCACCAAACGTTCTAACTGGCAAGTAAACTTTGCAGAACAGTTGCCAGCAGGTGAAAAAGGAAATGAAGCAAGGTTCAAGCTGACATAAATGCTCCCAGTGTATGCAAAAATTTAAATATGTGCATGTGCAATCCCTGGTCCCATTCCAGAGGAGGCTATGAACCACGTAGTGACATACAATTAATGGCGGGGAGGTGGGAAATAAATGGGATAAAGAAATGGTGGAAACAGCAGATGATATTTCAACAAAAATGTGAAATTCTGAGTTAGATGTACCAGCAAAAAACCCCAGCAAAATGTGCTACTAAGTTTCAAAGTTCTTGGTTGTCAGAGTACAAATGTTTATTAGACAGTTACAAGACAGGAGATATGTTACATTGCAAAATGGAATAAATATATTACCATCAATATATTAAAATGTTTAACTAAAATTTAATTGATGATTTGGATTACAAGATGAAACTTTCTTGCCGCAAAAATAATTCTTGTTTTGGGAAATAAATGTTTAAAATAAATATCCATACAATTTTGGGAAAAAAAATAACTGGTGTATGGTGCAATTTATTTTCTAAAAATCTACGTTATTTATGTCCATTCTTTACAATATTTGCATATAAACTTTATTTCTCTAACAAGAGACCAGCAGCTGAATATAAATGTTTTAAAAAATTGGAATAATGGAACAAATGTGCACAAAGTTGGGTACATGAAATAATTGCTATGAACAAGGATATGCGTATCGTACACTGATTCCTCGATAGTTCAGACACAACAGATTCCAAAAACATTGATCAAACTATAAGCAAGGGTGCGAGTTAACAAAGGACCTATACAATCTAACAGAGGGATGGACGTCAATGGTGTGATGGAGAAGGTCAGCCTCCAGCACGCCTTTCTATGTCAATGTCAAACTGAAAGTATATCTTGATGTCAGACCCCATCACACATGAAACTTCCTGGCAACAAGGTGTAAATGGCAAACTGAAATGTTGCAATGTTGCCAGAGGTTTGAGTTGAGCTACATACATGCTTATACTATATACATATATATATGTATGTATATATATATGTATGTATATATATATATATATATATATATATATATATATATATATATATATATATATATATATATATATATATATATATATATATATATATATATATAAAATCCAATACATACCGCTCCGGTGGCCTAGTGGTTAGAGCGTCCGTCTCGGATTCGGGAGGTCGTGGGTTCGATCCCCGGCCGAGTCATACCAGAGACTTACAAAAATGGTACTAACAGCTGCCTCGCTTGGCCTTCAGCATTAAGATATTAGTGTTAGGACTGGTCGGCATGGTATCAGGATAATGTGACTGGGTGAGACATGCTACATGTCTGCGGCATCATGCCACAGTGCTAGACATCACTATAAACTGCCACATTGCAGACATCGTAACGATATAACTGAAACATTGTTAAGCTACTTTAAAAATCAAAATCACATCACACACTAATCCTATACATAATGTGATTTATAAATAAACAATACAAAGCATTGAAAACAAGTCAACTGCGATGATTCATAATCATACATTAGTTTAATCAATAAGGAAACACTGAAGTAGGTCATACATCGATTGAACGCGAGTCAGATTTGCTCTTCGCAAGTCATTTGATGCCTGAACTTGGACAAATGACAAATTGTTTATTTTAGTAGATCTTGTATGGTTTAAGTAAGAGTATTGTTTACAATTGGCCCAATTATGTCACCATGCATGCAAGGCATTGCTATAACGACTGCAGGGTGTTGTTCTACAGACTGCATGGAATTGTTATACACACTGCTGGGCGTTGGTTTTCTTTTATAAAATGTAACATCTTGTATGGAACTGAGAAGAAACTACCAACCTTAATATTAATGCTCAAGGTTAATTCAAAAGATCAACGCTTTTACACAAAAGAAGTACAATTATTTGTATTACTTGATTAAACGTTAGTGTAAAATGGTGCTGTCATTCCTGTTTAAATATAACAACTGGTATCAACGTACTGCATCCATTTTGAACACATGATTCATCTTGTGTATCTTCACGTGGACAGATCAAAATGAACTGACCAGTAAAGACAGACTATTTTGAAAAGACTTTAGTGTTGGGGTATGGGAATAAAAATGGCATTATATGACATAAAAGGACTAGTATTGGTGAACCAGTATCTGTCTTTTCACCAAACATTTATATGACTGGGCACACATTGATCATGTCCATAAAAGGTAAGTGTCTTCGATGGGTTTTTTTAAGCATTAGTGATGATTTTGATGACAACAGAACATATCACAATATCAAACTC
Organism: Sinohyriopsis cumingii; assembly: GCA_028554795.2. NCBI lineage: Eukaryota > Metazoa > Mollusca > Bivalvia > Unionida > Unionidae > Sinohyriopsis > Sinohyriopsis cumingii. The sequence continues at coordinate 99,667,618 of CM068838.1, forward strand.
ATGTTCGATTTCAAGAGTATGCTAGCAAAGAAGGTACTTACTAACTAGCTTATGTTGGCTCCAGTTCTTTTCTGTGACTTTATCGTGGATTTATCGTTCATGCCTTCGGTATAGTGAGCTTGCATAGTTGTAGAATAAATACTAATAAGAGTTAGAATATTTAGCAGTCTTCTTTAGATAAAGTAAATGATTATTATCATCATCACAATCATTATGTTATGAATTATTGTATTTCTTTTTAGAACAGGAGAATAATTCCTACCTGATAATGAAGTTCGTCTTCTTAAGAACAGTATCAAAACAACTAGTACGGCTATAGCAGCTACACCACCACCAACTGCACCTCCAATAATAAAGATTTGTTGTGGATCAGTAGGCTGGTGTTCTTCAAGTTCTGAAAAGATATACATGTAAATTAGTTCTATGACTGATACTATCCCTGCTTATAAAAATCATATCATGGCAAGAGACGTCATCACTATCAATATCAATCTAAAAACCATCACTGCTTTGCTCCACTTTTTTACAAGTTTCAGAACTCAGTCAATGTAAAATATGTATAATCCCGAAGCGATCTAAGGGTCTTATGGCATAACCATAGAGTGTGCCAGTATTAACAAGATGAAATTAGAAGGCATGCACAAAACACATACATTTTAAACTGACTGTTTTACGACTAATATTAAAAGCATTTTCAAATTAATATTTACAAAGTTTGACTTTAGTAAGGTATTAATTTATTTTCTAGTCAATATCTTTGTTTCATAATCTACAATGAGTGCTAGTTAAATATTTCTCATAAATCTAAACTGCCATTCAGGTCAAAATATTACAGAATGCCTTTAATTTCACACCTATGGATAAATGCTTTCATAATGTACCATTTGGATAATTCCTGGATACCACATATTTAGAGGTCACATATGAAGTCCTAAACATTACAGCAAATCCAGACCTGTTTATTCCAGGGTCAGCAACCTACGGCACGCATGCCACAAGATGGCACATCAAGAGGTTTTGTGTGGGACGCGAAAAGCAGCCAAAAGCCCCTCGAGAACAAATTCATGACTTCATGAACACTCTGTAAACTGTTCATGCATGTGCATGACTGTTCTTCAAATGTTCATGATAGTTAATCTTATAAGTTCATGAACAAATGTTCATTAAAGTTCCAAAACTATGTTCACGAACACTTCTTGAATTGTGATGCATCATACATGAAATTCACAAACACACTGATGAACTTTTATGAACTATTAAAATATCTTTAAAGTTCCTGAAATGTAATGAACTTTGTTTATCAACAATTGAAGTACTCTGATACACCAATAATATATTCATAAAATATTTATGACATTTCGTTATCAATATATTCATAAAATGTTCATGAAAATTCATAATTTAAACTTGTCAATATATTTGTGAAATATAAAAAGGTGAATATCTTTTTAAAAAGGATATGATGCTGTATAGATGTTCATTGAGATATTGCATTTAATACTTGTGTACTTAACCAAAGTAATTCTGGATTAATATTGGATAATATTTTCTGGCCAACATAAATACAATGTAATTGCTATAAAAACTTCCAATGACTTTGTTCTAGCGTTCTCGTCCATTACTGTCATAAATTGCATATTATGTTGACTTAGAACAACCACTGGAATATGTAAACAACGATTATCCTGACTGGATGATTGTGAAAGAAGACTTTATATTATTAGTTAATATACGTACTATATTTCAGTAGCTGAGCCTCCTTTCCCCAGAAAAACAAAAGAACACCCAAACAGTTCTGCAAAAAGTACAACCTTCAAACAAAGAACATGGACTCACTCCCGTGGAATGGATAGATTAGATTATTTTCAATATCATTCAGTTTAAGTAAGTAGAAGTACAGATAACCAATAATGAATACTATGAAGGAACTGATAGGATGAAACCAAAAATAGGCTGAAAAGCGTACCCAGCCAGGATGATCAAAATTATAGTATCTTTTCTTGGGCATTCGTATCTATTTCAGAAGGAAGTTATGTAGATATTATATTGATATATATGTCATCATATTAGTTTTAACCAAGCTAATGATGCACAGTTTTTTTCAGATCATGTTTAAACTTGCTCTTGACATGTTTGAAAATCACTAAACATTATCATATCCTCCAGCCCTTTTTTGATCTCAATCTACAAGATATGGTACTGCATCTACGATAGAAATTTAGATATTCGGTATCGTTTTCTGTTTCATGACATCACTATTTCTATGATCTGATGTAATTTGCTAAATTAAGACACAAAAAAACAACTAAACTGGTACTGCATCAAAATGTACACAATACAGACACAAATAACAGAATGATGAAATCAGAATCAGTGATACGCAGCACGTTTTCATTGCTAAGATGCCAACTATTAAAATGTAAATTTAGTTTAACCATCACAATATTCCTAAAATGTGATGCTGAGGATGATATATGCATGAGGCCTAGTTTGATGTGTTAATGAGGATGTATTTTATTCGAGTATGTTAATTATTATAGTGAAGGTGCGAGAACTATGATACCAACTATTAAAATGTAAATGTATTCTACCATCACAATATTTATAAAATGTGAGGTTGAAGATGATATGCGAATGAGGCCTACTTTGATGTGATAATGAGGATGTATTTTTGGAGTATGATAGTTATAATCGTGGTGTTGCCACAACTATGATACCAACTCTTTAAAGGAAAATTATTGCATCATCACAATATTCCTAAATATGGTGATCATTATGATCAAGGGACTTGTACATGTATATTAACAGTTTCATCAGATCTCTAAATATATTGATGAAGTATTTTAAAAAACACAATGTCAAAGTGTATTTATACACAGTTTTGTTTTGTGAAAATTACTTAGCAATTAGATACTAGTTTTGAAAGTAATCTTACCATCATATACCAATTAGTACACATGTCCAATGTCATCGACATAGACACGTAAATAAACATTAAAAATCAAAGCACGTCATGAATTCTCAGTTATAACATTTAAATAATCCGAAGTTTTTAAAAATGGTGACTGAATTAATCTTAATAATTACATTTTTTAGTCATAAAAATACGTAGTTGTAATGCGTATTTAAATGTCTGCTAAATAAAGAATATGATAGTTTTGAGGTAATCGTTATGTGACCATAAAACATTATGATTGTATGTATCTATAGTAAACCCTGTAATAAAATGGTCGCTATCACACATACTTTACACTTTATTTTTTGCTGAGTTTGTGTGTTAACATTTCCTTTTCTCATGCAGTATTTTCATCCCATAATAATGCCAGTATACATGTCGTGAAGAAAGTAAGGAATGTGTTAATTGTTTCTACAAAGTTATAAAGAACATATCTGCCCTGATTGTGTAAAATTATGGCTGGAGTTATCCTCAAAAAGTAGATTATAGAGTCCATTCTGCCTTGAAATATAAACTTGTCCTGTATTACATCATGACATGGAGATCATACTTATGTTGGTCATGTCTGGAATATATAACTATCATTGGGGTAACTGCCTTATAATGTCCAATCTGATTTGTAGAGCAAAGAGCAAACAGATTGTACCTGGTCACTAATCTGATAATGTTTTGCTTGAAATCACATCATCTGACAGTTCTTCATTTCCCTTGACATTAAATGCATATATTCTGAAGTAATATATCGTATTTGGCTTTTGTTCTGTGATTGTTGTATTAAACAATTCTTCATCCTTTCCTCCAGGTACAAATGAAGCATTTTGCCATAATATGTTGTCCATGCTAATCTGAATAACAAACGTCTGCTGTAAGCCACAATGGAAACCAAGTAACCAGGAGATTGTTATTTGGTTCTACTGTAAATTACTTGAAATAAATTTGTACGGTTTTCCAGTTTCGCCTGAAACAATTTGTAGTAAATGCCATTTACATAACAGAAAATTGAATACATTTATTTCTAAGTTTAATATCGCATCAGACAGGGATACAGATTTAAACGTTTATCATTCAAAGTCCTGCATATAAAATAATAGTTCAAAGGATAATTAACTTTATACTGTATATATATATATATATATATATATATATATATATATATATATATATATATATATATATATATACTATTTGAGCATCATAGGCACCATTTGGTTTTATTCTAAACAAGGGAATATACATTACATTTGGACTTTTGAAAAGTACGGTTCATCAGATGCCAGTTTATCACAATAGGGAGGAACATTATCAACGTCACACATAACTCCTTGAATTAGAACAGTTTTACTATACGAAGATTTGTCAGACAAATGTAAAGTACCTGAAAACAAATGACTCTGAAAGCCCTATCTTAACAGGATTATGCATGGCATAATCATACCTAAGTGATAAAGAACATAACAATGGTTCATAAGTTTCCAAAATGTTTGAGTCCTAAATGTTGATTGAGATCTGGAAGTGTATGTGTGAGACGGTGATAAAGTTTTACGAAGTAACTACTCGGGGGAAAATATTGACAAATGAAACTTCGTTAGACATCAGCTGTGCAATCATAACTTATTGCTCAGTGAGATAGCTGAGTGGAAACTTTACTGACATAACATACTATGTGAGTCAGCTGTACCAGCAGATTATTCTAAACGTTGGAACTTTTTGTCATCAAGGTATGTCTTGTCATTACCTCTTGATTTAATATGAGATGTATGAGGGTATCGTTATCTTTATCAAACTACTTTACTAAACACCACTTTTTAAAATAGCTGGCTCTTTTTCCAAGCAATCTTTATCAGGCAGAATAGGGTTAGAATTGTAAATAAAACGAATTTCACCGGCTTCCTCATTGGTTATACAGGCTATTTAAACATAACCTTGTATATCTTAGGTATAAGTGAAAGAACCTTTAATTCCCTTTATTTTGATGTATGATTGATCGGTGTACTATGGGTTATAGAGTATGCAGTTTGGCCTTACTCCACATGTAAACCTTTCAAAAACGTACTTGCTCGACATTGTCATTTTTATTTCCTGAACTTCCGAGGAAAATTATATAAAAAAGAGCTGATCACTTTTATACATTTTATATGTTTGATAACTAATTCATTCCACTTTCAGAAGCTGGTATTACCTAGTCCGGCCAAATTCATTTTTATGTTCTAATAGCTGTTATGTATAGTGTACTTTAGACTAATTCAGGCTGATTTGTTTTGCCTCAAGGAACATATATTTTAGTTAGCAGTGTGCTTAGATCATGTTCAATTTCAAAAAGTGCAATATCCAAAGAAATATCATTCACATAACATTAAGGTACCATTATATATATATATATATATATATATATATATATATATATATATATATATATATATATATATATATATATATATATATATATATAGAGAGAGAGAGAGAGAGAGAGAGAGAGAGAGAGAGAGAGAGAGAGAGAGAGAGAGAGGAGGGCTTTCTCTCCATTGTGCACGTTTTAAATGCTAACATCTCCTAAAATATGTCACTCTCAAAAGTCCATAATAACTGGTGAGTGCCCCCTTTGCCATTCATGACACAGACTTACTGTGGTTCAAGTCCTATTTGCTCAACTGGACACAAAATGTGTCCACAAATGGAATACACTCAAGCCAATTTAATATATGCTGTGGTGTTCCACAAGGGTCTGTTCTTGGACATATTCTCTTCAGTATAGACACTCAGCCGCCTTAAGTGTCATAGATCATCATCCAGTGTATCACTAATTGTACGCTGACGACACCCAAATATATAAATTTAGCCACCTAACTGAAATTGATGCTACCATCCAGTTTGTAGAGAGGTGCATTTCTGATTTGAAATCACGGATGACATGTAACAAGCTACAGACGAATGATGATAAAACATCGGCCATTCTAATCAAAACATAAAGACTCTCTCATTCACACCCTTTACCTCAAACAATAAATATCAATAGCACCAAAATTAAATTCACACATTCAGTACGAAACGTAGGTATTACTTTGGACGATTCACTCACATTATACCAACATGTCATGAACATATGCAAGACTGCATATCCTGAGCTCAGACACATCAGCTTTATTTGCAAATGTATTTCAGTTCATGCCACCAAAGCACTTGTGTGTTCATTAGTACTTTTAAAACTGGACTATTGTAACTCGATTATGTCTGGTTCATCCCAATATCTACTGCAGAAACTTCAAAAGATTCAAAATACAACTGCTCAGATAATGTTTGGAGTACCATGGTCAGAGCACACCTCACCGCTGCGCTGTACCTTACACTGGCTATCCATTCGATCCAGAATCAAACACAACATTAATTCTCTAGGCTACTTTCCAATGACAGACTCCAGTCCAACATACCTATCCTATCTCACACATGTGTACACAGCAGCAAGATACTTACCTTCCTCTACTGACCATTGTATACTCATGTTTCCTACTATGAAAACAAAGTCATATGAACAACGTTCGTTTGCATACAAGGGCCCAGCAATGTGGAGCAAATTGCACACTGAACTTAGACACAAAGACACGGTGATCCCATTGAAAAGTGCTCAAGAAAGACCTATTTCGACTGCAAGAACAAGCTTAAAGACCTAATTATGTTTCCCACCTTAAATATTCTCAGCATGTTTACCTGTTTTTTAATTTCATGCTGGTTTTTTTTGCAATCATATCATTATATATGTTTTTGGGAGGGGTTTATGTTATAGGTGTTGTCTAATGTTGTAAAGCTTAGCCGCTATACAAAGTCCTCATTATTAGTATTTATTATTCAGGTTTGTTTTGCGTCTTTGTGCACATATTTTACTCAGTAACTGCTAATGATCTAATATAATGTATATTATTTATTTGCAGGTATCTATTGCTGATTTTGTTACGCATACATAGTTCACTTCCAAAAAATAGACAGTAAATATGTAAAAGCTATTCTGATAACTGTTCATTTAATATGTATCAATTTAGGTTCGGTCACTAAAACGACTAGCTAATTCTCCCACCCTTCTTATTCTTGCACAGCCAACACAGTATATACAATAGTTCCTTAAGCTGATTCATCTCAATGTAGCATAATGTTACATTACATCATTCAACATTCTGAACCTTGACCATCATGTCATAAATTAATTTCATTATATATACATATATACACACACTCCCTTACATAATTATCTTCTTTGGTAGATGTCAAATATAATCTAGAGAGGGTACCATATGATGGGGGGATATTGCATGTATGTAAATGTTCCACTTTCTTTAAAGGTTGTTCTATTTAATCATAAATTCAAAGCCCTTAATTCAAATTTCATGTAAAAATTACTCTCTGGTTTTATCTCCAATGTAACTTCATCAAATCCAATGATGTTGGTGACATTAACTGTGTAGTTCCCAAAGTCTTCCTGGCTGTTAATGCTGATACTGAAATTTCCTCTGAAAACCTTGGCTGGAACATAATGTTTGTACACTGGAAGGTTGTCTGTTTCAATCTCAACAACACTGTCTGCTTTGTATACTTTGTTTGTGTTTTCTTTTTTCAGGGTCACATGACCGGCATCTGTGTTAGAATAATAATCTAGCTGAATGGTAATGATTCTTCCAATACCACCTGTTACATTCTTGGGAGTCTTAAGTATCACTGGAGGAGCTGCAAGACGAGAGTCATATGTTTTAGAAAAATATATAATTTTCTGGAAAACAATTTAGTGTACAGAACATTTTTATATATGACATGGGGAATACTGGTAATTTTCTAAATGATTTAATAAGCATGATATAACCTATAATGGGGCATAGCCAATACTCATGGTATTTGCATGAATGTGGTGCCAACATATATTTACATGGTTCCCACACTTTTCTAAACATAAATGTCCAGGTCTTTACCAGGTTTTTTTCTCGGATGAAATAAATTTTGTCAAGGTTAACATGTGACAATTACTGAATGAAATTAACGAAACATTTGTATCATAAAACATGCATTTTCTAAATCTGAAGAAAGATGTTTCTCTTTCAAGACTCTCCAAAACATATGTCGGAAAAGATGATCATGTACAAAGCCACAAAATGAGTCACACAAAGCAAATCTGACTATATTCCTATATTTGGCATTTAAAGTCATTTAAATGTATAGAATACAAAATCTAACTTTGCATTGCTGACCTACAGTATATTGCTACGTTGAAACAACATAATGAGTATAAATTTTTAAGCGATGCTATATCGATTTATAGCTGCATGAAATCGATAGGAAAATTATTTATTTTCTCAAAAATGGCAAGTATCATAAACGTTATGTCTTTAATCCGCTGACAGACTAGACGAAACCCGGCATAGATGAAACCTGACCCGGTAGTCGCCAATTGCGTTAATAGTCACATGACTTAACAACTCTCACACCACGACATCGGAAGTCTAATAGTCACGTGATATCAACGACAAACTTCTTTTAAATGTCGTTGTACAAAATTTTAATTATACTAAATGAAAGTCTGATACCTTTTTAAAAACCAGAAAGAACATATAATTATCAACATATTTATTTCGAGAACAACTACAGGAAACTTGGCCAGTCTGATTCATCAAGAGAGTAGTCTGGTTTCCTGCTTCGTATCCTGCATGCCTGCGTGATAGAGCAAATATCAGCTTGGTAGTTACGTGATACAACAAAACTCCGGAAGTTGGTCTCGGAATAAATATAGAGAATTGTTTGCTCTTTCGTTTTTTTTTTGTATTTTTATTACAATCAGTATACGTCTTTCATTTAATGCTTTCTACAATATTTGAAAATGACTGTTGTGAGATTTTGTGTGCCCGTGCGTCTAGCACTCGAAATCGTTAGTACCAGCTCAAATCAAAACGATTGTCAAAGTCGAGAAAGAAATATATCAAGCACATCTTGATTCATGAAGAGAAATGAGAAAGTGTTGTATCATTACATGTAACAAAATATATATTTGACTGGCTTTAATTGAAAAGTAAGGTATAGAGCAAAAAGGCAATGATATTTGGGCAGAAAATGCAGGTAAGAGGGAAGTAAATGTTTGAGACCCGGTACAAGGGGCACTGAGGAGAAAAAAGGTACTCTGGGTGCGCTCAAACCCATGAGAAAAAGCTTATATGTTTTTGTTCGACCTGTCAGGATCCAGTCTTTCTTACCACCTGTTCTACTGAGAGCTGCCACCACAATCACCAATTACTAAAGAACAAAGGAACAGGAACAGGAAAAAAGAACATAGAAAAAATAATAAGAAGAGGAAAAGAATAGCGACCCGCCAAGGAACAAAGGAAGTGTACAGAACAAAGGAACTCTCGAATACAGAAACGATAGGAACACGCAGTAAGATAGTAATAGAGTAATATAATTTAAGCCTTACTGTTAGCACTACCCTTATATCTTTCTATTTTCTCTCAACTAACAATAACAATCTTATTCTATTGGCACTTCTATCCTAAAACAAGTACAAGTCCACTTTTTCTCACCTCCACTAAGCAAAACTAAACTATTAAATCAAGAGTTAAAATCTAATTTTAAAAAAAAAAAAATTCAATCAATACCTACTGCATATTACTAATAGCACTACATTACTACAGTATTAACAAACAATCCAACTTACATAGGAAATTAAATACAACAATGCCATAAAACCAGAATTTACAATTGAAACCCTCAGTTGAAATCAATCTATACACAATGTTAACTAAACATAAAACTATAACTATCCAAACCTAAGGAATTTACAAACGAAAGGTCTCACCTTATTAGTAACAAATCATTATTCCCACTTAGTCAAACAACTATACATGATGGCTCAAAGCAAGTATACCAAAAAACATGGTGCTTAACGCCCGAAAAAACCAAGATGGGCAACATAACAATTTCAGGAAAATCTCACTCACCAACCAAACAGAAAATAATTCCCCAATACAAAAAGGACAAAGCTTGAGCCCTTCAATAAAGCAAATCCAACAAAAAATCTTACATTCGCTACCAGATCCCCACACAATCTGTTAATCACAGCAATAATTGATCTTGACCCGACTTCACTTATATACTTCAAGCGTCCTGATCAGACAAACGAATATGGAGAATTAGATGACACAATACCCACAAGCCCTCTCCGGAATTGGACCAACACTTAGATGTCAAAATAACTCTACAAACATACAAACTACTTGAAATTCCCCAATTCAAACCACCAATTTGCATCCTGATAAGCAAAGAACCAATAAAAATACACTACTACCCCACCCAAACCACAGCTAAACCAACCTAATGTAAAAGACAAAGCAACCAATCTAAACGTAACACCTCCAACTACAACTGCACAACAAACTACTACCCCCCTACACAACAAAATCCAGCAATAATGGAAAACAGGATGTTTCATAGAATAAACCAGAAAAATAAATAATCCACAAGAGCCAAACCCCAGGCCCCTCAGGGATAAATGAAGGTAATAAAACCAACAGCAAACCATCTAAAAAATAAACCCCCTAAATCCAACTACCCCTCTACTATAGACAGCCCCAGGGAACAAGTAACCTATTAGGTAAAGGAAATTCCTATGAATAAAAAAAAAACACCACCTCTCCAAACCAAACTGGGAAACAGGATGCAAGTACTAATAAACCCTCTCCCACAGGCAACAACCATGAAGTAAAACCAAGATTTAATTCACTGAAACATACGTTACTACATATGCAGTAGGTTTAAGCAACTGCTCCACCTAGGCAACAACAGAATTATATGCGCCTTTTTCCGAGGACACCATGGGCAATTTAGGTTATTTAGACCAAAAACTGACTACCTAATTGTTTACTGCAGCATGCTAGACATTATGATTCAAAACAAGTATACAAACAAAATGATGCTCAACGCCAGAAAAAAACAAGATAGGCAATATCAGGAAAATCTCAATCACCAACCAAACAGAAAACAATTCCCCAATACAAAAAGGACAACTAGACACTAGCATGTAACAAGACAATTATCAAATGCCCCAAGTGGAAAAATTCCTGTAACTGGAAAACCTATGCCACAATAGAGTTAAAATCGAAGGCATCCGAAAATACAAAATGAACCTACTAATCCTGACAGCAAAAAACCCTCTGAATCCACACCAGACAACCAAACTACCGAGCCACCCCTGAATACGAACATCAAAGCAATACTAACCCTCAAAGGAAATAATAAGGATAGAAATGACCAAACACTGTTTAAAAACTGAATGAGAATGGTGCAAAAATAAAAAAGCATACCGACTTAAAAATCGTAAAGCACTATCCACCAAAAAAGCAGTTATAGATTCAAAATAACCACTTAGAATGTTGATAAAATTAGGTCCCTCCGGAGTAAAACACAGTAAAACCTTTTGAAAACAAACCCTAATTCTGCAACAAATGTCAGCATTGGGGACACTACGCCAAGATATGTCAATACAAATATAGATGTGGCCGCTGCAGGGGCCAACATAGAGAGGTATGTAAAACTACAATTATCAATTGCCCCGTATGCAGAGAACCACACCACCCCAGAGCATCTTAATGTCTCTATACTAAAGCAAAAAAAAACCCAAAAAACAATAGACAACGGCGCTAAAACTTCCATCAAATTGGAACAAACGAAGTTACCTAACCTCTCAACTCCAACCACAACAAAAAAATCTAACTCCAAAAAAAACTAATCCGCCCCAAACTGTACCAAAATCTGAAACCAGATCAGCAGGAATGCAATCAGGACAAAATCAAAGCCATAACAATACCAAAAAAAAAACAGTCATACATCTCCCAACCATGGTTATCAAAACATCATCGCATGGCATATGTGGATTGAACTGTTCAAAGAGATAATTAAATCTAACAGTACCGGACCCACCATTAGAAAACAAAATAGAACACCTAAACGCAGCTGTTACCAAACATTATCATGTTTAACTCTCAATCACTCCTCAGTCCACCATCATAACCACAACCACCACCAATCTCAATGTTTAACACAACTAAAGAATAAACTTACTATATGGCGATGGTATTGCAGGGGCCTATCATAAAACATACCTGAACTAATGCACAAAACTCATAACGCAATCAATAAACCTGACATAATCTGCCTCCACGAAACACACTTACCAGAGAATCCGCAACGTATACCCCAAAATCTCCGGATACTCATCAGGCATATTCAAAAGTCGTAGCAAAGGGAATAAGGGAGGAGGACTTGCAATATTTCTAATTGACTCCCTGCCCTACTCTGAAACATTAATTACCCCAATGCCAATAATCGTCAATAACAAAATTGAAACTGAAGCTGTATTAGTCAACACTAGATCGAATAATATAACAATACTAATATATATGACCATGTGGACAATGACAACCCAGTCAACTTAGAATCTTATCGACAAATCTCCACTAACCAGTCTGGAAACCCGGTAATGTGTGGCGACTTCAACGCTCACAGTGAGCTATGAGGAGGAAGTATAAGGGATAAAAGAGGCAAATTAGTTAAAGAATGGATTGCTGAATCCAACCTAACCATACTCAATGATGGGTCTAAAAATCGACTTAGTGCTGAGGATGGCTCCCTCTCATCAATCGATCTTACTACATGCAGACCCAAAATAGCCCAACTTGCAAACTGCTGGGTTGATCAAGATAACACAATAGGTAGCGACCATTTCTCCATGATAATCTCTCTCGAAATATCAGTTCAGCACAAACCTCATGAAGCCCCTACCAAATGGAAATATGATAAAGCTGATTGGGATAACTTTAGAAACACCTAGCCGCTAATAATACCAAATAGCTCGAAGACCCATTTATACCAATATTCCATGACAATGTAATTAATACTATACTTAATGCAGCTACCCTATGTATCCCCAAAAAACAAACACTCAAACTAAACAATTAGTACCATAGTGGGATGATCAATGTCAAAAAGCACATAAAGATAAAAAAAGCACTTAACTAATATAAGCGAGCAAGAGACTCAGTACATTTCATCATATAGAAAGACAAAGACAAACACATTAAAGGGATCATACAACTAGCCAAAGAACAAACATGGCAACACTTCTGCTCATAATTGACCATCAAATCTATCTCTAAACAGGTATGGGACAAAAAATGTATCCGTCTGAAAGCTATTAACTTAACACCTAAGCTGAAAAATGCTACAACCAACCATAACAAAGTTGACCTACTTGCTAACCTTTTCTCGGCCATAAGCAGTAATACCAACCACACTAGGAACTTCCAAGAATACAGACAGAAAGCTGAAACCACACTTCTTAACCTCTTTAAAGACCTAGGGTTCAGGAGCTCAAATTATAAATCCGAAATCACCCTATACAAAGGGAAAATAGCGCTAAGGTCTAAAAAAGAAACCTCACCTGGGAAAGATCAAATTGGATATATCATATACAAAAATCTTCCAAACAACATTACAACAACCATTATAAAACTGCTCATCCAAAGTTGGCAAAGTGGAAAACTATCACTCAGCTGGAAACGAGAAGCTGTGATCCCAATCCCTAAACCAGGTAATGACCCTAAAAATATTAACCCATATCATCCCATCTCCCTCACTAAAAACATATGTAAAATGATGGAAGCAATCCTAGCCAACAGATTAAAACACCACCTAGAAAGTAACAAACTCCTATCAGAAAACCAACGTGGCTACCGTAATAGGCGCTCCACCACAGATCAACTTTTATGACTAGAAGCAGATTTCAAAGTAGCTTTCTACTTCAAAAGAAAATCAGACAGACAACTTATAGCAGTCTTCCCTGACCATGAAAAAGCGTTTGATCTTGTCTGGACCAAAGGACTGATTCCATAACTCAGCCACTTCGGAATTACTGGACGCATATTTAACTGGATCGAAAACTTCCTATCAGGTCGCAGAATAATCACTAGAGTAGGAAACACCACCTGAGAAGAACATTCGATTAAAAACGGTAACTCACGAGGGAGTGTACTCAGTCCTACGTCATTCAACATCATGATTAATGACCTTGACCTCAACGACAAAACGCATTAATATTTCCTAATTCGCTGATAACAGCAGCATCTGGAGATCAGAAAACACCGCTAGCAATCAAGTAGTCAAAGAAATCGAGAAAAGCCTTGATAACATAGGGAGATGGGCAGATAAAGGGGCTTTTAATATCTCACATGAACAAAAGGTAGCAATAATCTTCTCCCCTAAACTCAATAACCAGATAATTTACCCCAACTTCTATATTCAAAACCAGTTTATGAAAAATGCTAAGGTAGTAAAATTCCTAGGTATGTTTTTCGATAATCATCTAACATGGAAACACTATATTGAACAACTAATTCAAAATTACAATAAAGATATTAATCTCTTAAGAAATCTTAAAAGGACCACCTGGGGATCCAATCGAGAAACCTTCTTAAACACATATATATATATATATATATATATATATATATATATATATATATATATATATATATATATATATATATATATATATATATATATATATATATCACTTATTTGGTTGAAGCTATATTATGGATGACAAGTTTACAACTCAGCGAAACAAACATTACTGAACAAGCTGGATACCATTCAAAGGAAAGCTTTATCTGTTTGCACTTGCATTCTACCATCGACATCAGTAGACGAACATCAAAATTACTCACTGCTGAACTGCCATTAAACATAAGAAGACAGAAATGCTCCTCCGATACTCCAATCGATTAACAAATCACCCCAACTCGCATCCTCCAAAAGTAACGATTAGCAAATGCGGCAAAGCGTTTAGCCACAAACTAGTTCCTAACCAACCAGGTGGCAAACAAATCTATAACTCAGAGAAAAGCTGCCAACACTTGCTCTACAAGAAGAGTACACTCACTCTCCCGACCCCACCCTTTGGACAAACACTATCCCTAGGATCATCACTAGAGTCACCAAGAACGGAAACAAATTGGAACAAGAATCTAACTTCAAAACCATCGTAGCAATGGAAATACAAGACAACTACACTGGCTTTGTTAAAATTTTAACTGACGGGTCCAAAACAACCCATTCACCGCAGAACAGCAGCTGCTGTGGCTATTCCCGAATTAAGCACACAAATGGGGTCCAGATTAAAAGACCACTGCTGTACATTCACAACAGAGTTCTGGGCAATAATATAATCATTAACAATGGATTAAAAAGACCAAAAATTTCCAAAAAGACGTTATCATCAGCGACTCAGTGTAATATAATTCGTCAAATCTCACGGCACAAAGTCAAGAGAGCAATTCTTGGCTAGAGCTTTATATATGCTTAAGGTAATCTAAGAGGATTTTTTTATACTTATAACCATGACAAAGCACATATAACTATGATTCTTTGTTGAATATTTTTATTTTGCCATTGTGCTAAAATGGATTTGGAATGGGCATACAGATGTACAGATATAATGACAGAGAAATGTTTTGATGGATCTGAGGAAATAAAATGGCCCTTTCTGCTATTGCGGTGGTGGCATAAAAAGACTGACATGACAATTTGAATTTCTTCAACATTAATAATATTTCTGCTTTCCCAAATTGCCCTGTGGGAATTCTTAGCATTTTTGCACAAATCAGCTTTTATTGCTACACAAAACCATTTGACATTTCCTAATGCAGTGTTTTAGTTTGGATTATGCATGTATTGAGATCCTCGTCTTTTGACAATATGTACAATTCTTTTATTATATATATATTATTTGATATACTTTAGAAATATATTATGTGATCAGTACAGTGTAATTCCAAATGTTAACAGCCATTTATTTGGTTATATCATGAGCATAATTATTTTACATGGTGCAGATACATTGTTTTGTTGTCCTTTTAATGTATTATTAGTATCCTTCTTTGTAACTATGGATATAACCTATACCCAGTTGGGAAACATGTTGATATCATTATCATACAATGTACTTTAATGTACAGTGTTGATGACGTAAAATTGGTTTGATACACTGAGTGAGCTCAGATGGAAGAGTATAGGACTCTTAATCCAAGTCTTGTGAGTGTGATACCTGCCTATGCTAGTCTCGTTCATCTGTCTCATTGTGGCATTGGGAAAAGCACTTAGTTCCAATTTCTTCGTCATGATATAGTGAATAATGTGTTGAAAGTAAACAAAGCTGATACAGTGAAATATGAAAAAGTCTAATGTAATGATGTTTGCTGAGACATAGCTGAAGCAGAATATTCTAAAGGATGAAATAGAAAAAGGAATCTTAACTATTTCATTTTAATAGATTTTAATTGTTATTTTTCTCTTTCCTTTTTAAAAGAAAATAACTCTTTTGAGATCTTAAACTCAGTTAATTTGTAAAGATACATTAATGGTACCGTACATGGCTGGTTACATGTAATACATACAAGACTGAATGAATGCTAATATATAGGGTACCCAAACTATCCATTATGTATACATAGCTGAAACAAATATACAAGAGGTTACTTAATACAAACATTTGGGAATTATCTTGGCTAGTGATGCCTCATTGTATGAACATACATTTTTTTCTCTTATAAAACCTGGGAGGACTTTTGAAAATTAAAAAAATTGAAACCAGATTGATTTGTTTTTGGAAAAGTGTACACAATTGTTATATTGTATAAGTTTTGTGCAAAATCCAGTCTTAGTTTGACAATAATAACTCGATTGACATTGTGAGTGTGTGTGTGTGTGTGTGTGTGTGTGTGTGTGTGTGTGTGTGTGATTTGGATGTTTAACGTAGCTTTAACAACATTTCAGTCATATTGATACAATGTCTGCAGCATGGCAGTTTATAGTGATGTCTAGCACTGGAATACCATGCCGCAGACATGTAGCATGATTTCCCGCCCAGTCACCTTATTCTGACACCAAGTCAACCAGTCCTAACACTAAACCCTTAATGCTGAGCACCTAGCGAGACAGCTGTTAGTACCTTTTTTATAAGTCTTTGGTATGACTCGGCCAGGGTTTGAACCCGTGACCTCCCGCATCCGAGGTGGACGTTCTAACCATTAGGCCACTTGAGCGGTCACTTGATAGACAGAAGTATTACTATACCAAGATACAGACGTACAAAATCTGTTCAAAGCATGAAAGAAATATTCTTCCTCAGAAAATGTGGAGCTTTAGTACCACGGTGTCAGAGTGTGGCAGTGGCACCGATTTTCTTGTTCGACTGTTTTTTTATGTTTATTTTCATACATTCTACATAATGTTTCACTCAGAATATATTCCATGAATTCTGTATTATTCATAGGCAAATGTAAGCTATCTACGTGCACCTTTAATAAAATGTATGGCCATTATGTGTATCCTTCATGAGATACTATTAGAGTGACATTTGCATGCATGATACACACAAGCGGCTGCATCATTTATTAAGTTCCTTAACTACTGATCAATAATAGATTAAACGAACTTAAATTATTAGATCAGAAGATTTCTGTTCAAAACTTTATGTACATTACATATGTCAAACACATATTTAAAAATATTTATACAGTGGCATCAGATTGAATTTCTTTTAATATAGTTTTATATAATTTTTACACAATAAATGCATTTTGATAGAGAGGTGATCAATGATTTCTGTACACAGGTGATATGACACTATCTTAAACCAGGTTTTTTTTCTTCAGTTATTTCTGACATCCCACTGTTTGTGGGAAAGGAGTTTTGATTTATAAAACCACCAAACAATCAAACTTACTACATAATATAATCATTTGTTAATAAGAAACATTCGTGAATATGCTAAGAGCAGACTGCATAAACGGTCATACAGTTAACAAAGGTTTAGAAAAAATAATAGCTTCAGCATTATAGATTTAGAGTACTACTTTTATCTATTTTTTATAAACTGGAGGCTCAGTATACATAAGTAAAAGAGAGAGAGAGGAGTGGGTACACAAATTGTGAGGGTAGAATGTCTGCAACTTAAAAATACAACTAATATTCATTATATAATATACACAGTTCTAGATGATACATAATTATGCTTGATGTACATGCTTGAAAAAATATAATGTTGACTATAAGGTTTTTTTTCTCCTTTTTCCTTGAGTGCTTTTACTAAACTGCAAGTTCCATTATGTTATGTATTGTATACTTTTACAGGTGTAGGGGAGCCATTCACATGAAATTATTGATTATATTTTCACCTTTATTTTCATCTTCTTTACACTATCATTGACTCATAAAAACAAGAGCTGACACTTGAAAACCATGCTACTAAGGAAGGTGCTCTGATAACAGAGATGGATGTATCACTGGACAACCAGGACCATCAAATCAGTTCACTAGCACAGATAAGAGATAGCACTGATTGACTGTAATTAAAATGGGCTATATAACACTTGCACTAAGAGCTGAAGTAAAACAGCTCCATATCAAATCTATGTTCACTAACTTAACAGAGTCATTGTTGAAACACTGCTGCCAGAAAGGTTAACCACTTCCTTTCGAATCGCTCTGAATGTAGAATGAAGATGGTCAGTTTTATATGTAGCGTATTAATTATAATGAACTGAAAATAAAAAGTAGTCTGTAGAAGCCATTGTGAACAAGCCATTGTGAACAAGAATTATCAAGCAGAAAATATATTCAGATATAAGTGATCTTGACAATAAAATGCTGACCACAACGATAAGACATTGCATACAATAACTTTCTTTTCTATGATATCAAGGTAGGTAGTATGATGAGTTGATAAAATACAGGTACATTGTGTTTTCCTTGTGATTTTAAGTAACTGTTCTTAAAGTCTCCTTCAGCAGCTAATATGCTATCGACCTCTAGAAGCCAGATTTTGGTGGATGAGTTTTTACTTGGTTTTGTTGATTTTGTTTGCACCTTTTAAAACATTATCGGCAAAATAATTCCAAAGAAATGTGAGTTAAACACTTTTCCTAAGGACACATCAAAATACTTGGCCCAGTTCCGGCCTGCATAAGTATCAAAGTGTGAATATTAGGATCAGGAGTATAATTCCCTGTCAACTGAGTTACTGCAATTCCCTTTACTGGGTGAAAGTACATACATACATACATACATACATACATACATACATACATACATACATACATACATACATACACATTCCCATGCACATTTAACTCTAAACATGATAACAAACACATACGGTCTATAATAATGTAGATAGGCTATTGTGAATGGTTTGGGCTTGGAATTTTAAATAGCAAATTCAAATACAAAATTCTATCAAATATGTAAAATAAATGCAAGGAGGTTGTAATGGCCTGAACATCTAACTGGCTAATTTACATATAAATACATATCTCGAAAATGGTCTGAAAAGTCTACATCCAAGTGACCTGCACAGTTACACAGGAACAACGTCAGAATCACATAACAACAAATTGGTCTTTATAGCAATTATAATCAATGGCATTACAGCACTCTGATACTTATAGTGCTGAAATATGATAGCCTTCATGCCCTATAGTCCAGTAATTGGGTCTCTCATACAGGCAAACTGATATCAGTTGTCTGGTTATTTCTGAAATTTCTGAAACTTCATCCTCAGATAGGTGAGACAGTAGGGCAAAATGGAGCCCAAACATAAGTGAGAGATACCTTACGATGTTTTTGTTTTCAAAGACATCTTTATTTTGACGACAGAAAAGAAGACACCATAGATATATGCAGCAGCAGTCAGTTATTATGTTAAGGTATATTTTCCATGTCATGATATTTAAATCAATTGATTTAATAGTTTCTTTTTAATTTGATAGCTAGGTTATCGTATGTATTTTAAAAACTTTACATAAAGTAATTTCCAAAAATACAACTGAAATCAAAACAGGTTGACAAAAATTAGTGGATTACCTTCTTTTAAATGCGGATCAATATTTTATATTAGCGTTTCCAAGTCATATTCATTTAGCATTTTATAACATGATTCTAAACAGTATATTTGATTAGCGATATCCATTATGTATGTAAAATGTATTGACTATAACTAGGCTGCAAATTTTCCCCATAGATAAAAAGATATGCTTTAACAGCATTTTACATATGAATTTGCTGTATTGTGGCAGTAGAAACACAATAAGAGGCCAAATTAGACCTCCTACCACTCATCGTCATACTTTAGTCTAAAGACAAATATTAATATATTATTTGTAACGTGACTTGAATGATATTTTCCATTCGATCATTATGACAGTCACACAGTTGTATGAATGGTCCTTAGTAGCCCATTCTTGGTAGAACCTTGTACATGTAATGTGAAACACTTATACTACATTTTTATTCACATTGGAAGTATTTGAGGAGAATTAAGTATAACAAAATCTCTTACATATGCTATGAATATTGGATATTGGTAACAAGATTACATAAGCACAACCTTTATAGAAATTGTTCTTAAGTAAATTCCTGGAAAACTGGTGGATTAGTGTTAGAAATGACAATTACATTTTCCATTAGGTTGCCAGATAAAGCAGAAACCCATATGTTTCCAACTTTTATACTCCAGTAGACTATACATGCTATTATTCAAGATTGATGAAAAATATTATGTTAAGAATATGTGTATGTACATAAATGTGTAAGTTATACATTTGTACCTTTCCATATGACAGAATTCACATATGTATCATTAAAATGTGTTTTAAGGGACCATGTATCCTGTCATATATGCTATAAAGTGTATGTTTCTCAGAAGTAACATACTTGATACTATCTTCACATTTGGTATGCAGCTTGTTTTCATATCAGTAGTAACCAATTAATTTTTATTTTCTGTTTCACTGCAGAAAGGAGAGTGATCAAGAGTTAGCTCTGGTCTATGAAAACAACAATTAAGAAAGAGAAAGTGGAAACTGAAATAAGAAATTATTTAAAATAGGGCTAACAGTCTTGTGACTTGTCCTATAAATGGCCATTGACTTGTGACACAAAACTGGTTATTAACCATATTAATCAAAGCAAATTAGATTTGTAAGATTTGTGATTTACTTTCCTTTGGACAGTTTCATTCTTGCACAACATTACTGTTTTGAGGAATATTAAACAACTTTTTCATCTTTATCGCTAAAATTTAAAAACTCATGACATAGTCTATATAGGATCTTTGTATGTGTTGTCAAAACAGTATTATAACACTAGCTGTAGTTGGGGCCCTGAGTGGTCTTGTGGTCTAAATCGCTCACCATTACATATAATTGCATCGCAGCTCTGTCTGCGTGGGTGAGTTTATCGGGTTCGGCCAATGTGGGTATATGAGAAAGCTTGTGGGTATATGAGATAGTTTCTCATGGGTCGGTGGTTCTTGCCAGGGTTTTCCCGGGTTCTTCCTCTTCTATTTATATTGGCCGTCGTGTCTATATTGTGCTGAAAAATGGCATTAAAACCTACAACAACAACTTCCTGTAGTTTGCTTATATACAAAACATTTAATCTCACAATGGTAACATTTGCTGTCAACAGCAATGTACACTATTCCGTTTACAGTGCCACAATGCTTAAGTATCTCTCTGTGCTCTGATCATGCAAAGAAGGCTGATTATTGTCATAAGGATGACAAACTTGATGTACAAATGACAGCTTTCTTGTATCCAGATGTGATTTCAAAAAAGTCAATAACTAGTCACATTTAACATGAGTAACTATTCGTACCAGCAAATATTAAATGCTATGTACATATTCAGGTATTATCTTATATATAATTATGCATGTGACATGTTTAAAAAATGTTCATACAAGCTACATGCATTTGTATTCATCAAACATGTACTGATATGATTTTTCATGTTTTGGTTATTGTGATAACAAAGTCAATGGACAATTTATATGGACACATGCTATAAGTAAAAGGCAGTAAGGAATTGTTTACATGATGTTCATTTGATACTCATGCATACAATCATGTAAGTGGACAAAATTATTTATAGCAATTGACTACAGAATGTCAAGTTATCATTTTAGAAGTTTGTATTGTTATACATGGTGACAGTAGAGGCTGAAAAGGCTGTTTATAAAATTGTAAATTGAAATATCTATACCTTCTATTAAAATATAATATTTCTACAAGGAGTTTGATTTACAGTCTTATATATACATCCATACTATGTAGTAATCTTGCTCAAATGAGTTTAGCGATCTACATTTTAGTAATAGTATTGTGACCCAGATAAATTCTGACAATGTTGTGTAGTAATATGACAACATTACAACTAATTCATTTCATTGGCCTTATAAACCCCATTTATTAAAAAGAAACAGAGACATGTATAGATAAATGTGTCATACATGCCATGTTATAAAAATAAAGTCTATATGAGTATATTAACTTATTTCTCAATTTGACCCTATTCATGATAGTAAATATCATATGTACCACCAAGTCACTAAGCGCGCGCACACACACACACACACACACACACACACATATATATATATATATATATATATATATATATATATATATATATATATATATATATATATATATATATATATATATAGATATATATATATAGATATATAGATATATATATACATACAGTAACTTCACTACTTATATACAATTTTGGCTCTCTCTATACAGGAGTTACCCATGAGTCAGACTCTGCATGAAACACTTCGGGATTATGATGATTTCCAATCTATGCTAGGCTGATCCCATCATAAGTGTATATTCTGGGCTGATCTCAGTTTATCTATGCCAGGCTGATCCCAGCAAGAAGAAAGCAATCCGATTTTAAATTACATGCATAGACGATACGGTACTCTTTTTCAACATATAGCATGTTGACATCATAAAACGTTTTATTTCTTAACTATTAAAATATCTTTGTTACTGCATAGCTCATAACACAGGTGAGTGAAGTAAGAGCTAGGACAAACATCCCTTTCTGAGAAGAGTTATACTTTTTAGATACTATCTTATCCTTACCAAAGGGTCCTACTCAGGTTTTCCCCACGAAATGATGATTTGCAACATTTCATCAATTAAAATCGGATTGCAGATTTTTGTGAATACATTTCTTATAAATCCATATAAAATGGGATGTTTTACGTCTGTGAAAACTAACTACACTAAAATGTCATACCTGAAAATTGTATGTGATGCTGACTCACAATATTGCTAAATACCATGCATAATATATATGTACATTGTGAATTGATGTAGGCACATATAGTGTTTACAGACAACTTACCGTCCTTCAATGTCTAATATCCTTGCACACCGCACGTTTCCTAACACAAATGTATATGTGTAACACTTTCAAGCAGTGTATATGAATTGCAAGGTTTTAGAATAATATAGTTTACACAACTCACCTTTAGCAAGGACATACACCAACTGTGTCATGACATCCTCTTGCGTTCCAGCCACTTTGACACCATTGCTAGCCTGACATACATAAATACCACTGTCCTGGTATGACCGAAAATACAGATCTAATGTAGCATTATGTTCCTCAACATGCGTCGATGGCAGGAACCTCAGAGTTACATTGTACCCTGGCCAGCGATGTTGCCATTTACTAAATGTATATCTGTCGGGAACACCATGAGGTATGCATACTAGTTTTGTATGGACATCACTAGTTGTAGTATTACCTGCAGACACGATTATATCTGGCGGATCTGTAATGATGGAAAAATGGACAGTTAAGGTTTACAATCAGTGCACTTGGGAACAAAGCTGTTAAAAGAAGTAATCTAACGTTTGTAGAAAAAAAAGTATATGATTAGATATATGTTAAATTTCCTCCCAAAATGTCCATTGTGAAATCAAATCTTATGAAATATTTCATGAGAATGACTATCTCAACAAGTCATGTTATGACTGATCTGGCATGATCCATACATTATGTGATGACACTGAAAATCATTGGAGGGTCATTCAGACAGATGCAAACATTATGAGAAGTTACTATAAGAGATTGTTTTTAGAAGAAAGCGTACATGCCAACTCTGGCGAAGAAAAGTGTAATCCAGGTGAACAAAGAGTAATCTCGAGCAAAAAAAGAGTAATCCATATATAACGTGAAACAAATTGAACGAGCATTTGTACAAATGATGTATTTACACCTTTGGTATTTTAACATCAATTACCCGCTTCAAATGTTCATATTAAGCACCTTTAGCTTTAAAAAGCAACATACTCTCGTGTTGTATTTCAAAACACTTTGTAGCAGCTGAGACTATACATGTTTTGCACACCAGTAGAGCATCAACTACTGGGTTACCGGGCCTGGATATGAATTCAGTTTTTTTTCGGGGGGGGGGGGGGGTTAGAATGGTAAAGACCCAATATTCAATAACCTGACAATGAAGAGGAAATTTATATATACAGTTATTGGCCCTTTTGGTGCCAATGCATGTCAACTCTGCATGAAGTACATTGCCAGGTAGAAAGCCAACTTGATACTTCTGGAATTCTCCTTCTAATTTATCAGCAGGTTTTCCCACAACAAGGTGCGTCAAATGAAAGGGACAACCTGTTATGTACACTGATGGGGACATTATCAACATATAGGATGCAACTCCTTTATGAACTGCAGTCATCACTGATGCATTATCAGCTGAAAACCCCATACCTTTCTGTCAACTTAAGTCATGTTTTTCCAAAGCATTATCAAGCAAATCAAAACATGTTTTATCTAGTGGATTCTACAGATAACTCTGGTCACGGAAGAAGAGCACGATGACTTTGCCCTTTTCATTTTCAAAGCATCTTACACAGACTGAGTACATCATTTGTCATCATAATCTCTATTCCAGTCTGTGGCAATACTAAACGGTTCAATATTCATGGCGACTGCAAATTTAAGTGAAGTATCTGAAGCTAAACACCGAACAATATTAGACGATTTTGCTCCTCGACATGCATATTTTCTGCAATTTTGGAATCGGGAAACATCCATTTGAACAAAGAATACATGTAGTCTTCTACCACTAGGGTTAGTTCCATTAAGAACTAGACAAATAACACGCCTGCATTTATAACAGACAGTTAGTTAGATGATCTTGTTGTTGTTGTTGTTGTTGTTGTAGGGTTTAACGCCATTCTTCAGCACACGATAGGCCATACATGGCGGCCAGTATTAATGGTGGAGGAAGAACCCGGGAAAACCCCGGAAAGAACCATGGACCCAGGAGAAGCTACTGGCAAGTTTTCTCACATACCCACGTTGGCTGAATCCGAGACTCGAACCCACGCAGACAGAGGTGAGATGATAGTAATCCGTAACGGACAGCGCTTTAGACCACTCGGTCACTCGGGGCCCCTAAGATGATCTAATTGAATGTGTTTCTTTGATTTCAAGTATTTTTTCCACATCGAATTTACCACTGTGACCACTATTAAATTCCCTTCCACACAGCCTACAATGGGCACTAAGCTGTCCTAAAATGGAATGATGTAATATGTCATTCGTGTATTCATCTTTTAATCTTTGGAGGAATTGGGTTTTTGTCTTTTTCTAATCCAGCCATGAAATTATTTCAAAAACATTTTTGCTCTAACACATGTATCAGATAGAATAAAACTGACTTGACTTTTAGTACCAAATACATACAGACTGGTTCTGAGCAAATATAAATTAAACACAAAAAATCTGAGTGCAAAGATTAAAAATTCGAAAAATAGTCTAGTTTTTTTCTTCCTCAGAAATAAACTGAACAGCTGATATAAACAGAGTACAGTGGTCCCTCTCATTTACAACCACACCTTCTGCACCAGGAAAGTGGCTTTACAAGACGTGTGGTCTTTCCAGAGGGGAAAACATTTTTTGTGAGAAGTATATGTAATGTACGTAGTAAGAAAGCTATATGCTTTGAAGCATTTAATATCTTCATTTAATATCTTCGTTTAAAAGTAACATTAATTATTAAAATATTATTCTTGTTATAATAATATAATTATTTCAACTGATTATACATTAATAGTTCTTATTCTTGCCATATGTGTGATATATATGCGAGTGGATATTGTTGTCATGCAAATTGCAAAACCATTCAAAAACGTCATTTAAATATTGGTACATACATACTTTTCTTTCCATTTGCTCTATTTGCCCACTGCTCAATAACCTCCTTATCGGTTACGAAGTTGAGTATTCGATCCTTTTCACCATAAAATTGTTTTATTCGAGTTTTTTCTACATACATTTGTTCGGCAAGCCCCCCTCCCTACCTACCCCGATGTCGTCAAGTAGAATAAACGACTTTCTTCTAAATTAATATTATCAAATTACATGATGACAAGTTAATGTTTGATAATGATTTATTCGGCTGTTGCTAACTGTATTTAATTATGCAGACGAAACTTTTGTTAATTGGACAAAATGCATTTTTTGTAAAGGAAGCCATTATTATGTTGTCATGTGAATTTTCGGTCTTTGTCTGGTACTCTGTTTTATTCAAGCCTAAAATCTGTGTGTGTGTGGTAAAATACAAAATCAATTTTTAGCCTATGCTAACCCTTTTATGATGACAATTACGTCTGGTTGCAACCATCAAGGAGAAAAACTCGACAGATGTGTGAAACCCCAAACTCTATTTAATTTGTCATGCTTAAATTAAATGATGAAAATGTATTATGTTATATTCTTATAGAATGCTTTATACTAACATTGCACAACTAATTCTAATGTTGCCTTCGTAACATCCTGAGGACCTACAACACCATTATAAGCAGTACATGAATATATTCCAGCATATGTTCTGTAGATTTTTTGTATGATGTAATAATGGCGATTATCCTGTGTTCCTTGTCCCTCTGATATGACAGTGGTCAATCCAGCTTTTGTAATAGTGAAGTTCGAGATTGGTTTGCTGGACGCAGAACATTGTACAGTGAATGGGCCATCACCTTCTGTAATGGTATTGTTGGGAATGATGGACACCGTTACAACTGGGCTGACTAAAAAAATAAAACATCAAAATAAATGTTATACTTTCCATTTCTGAGATTTATATCTGTAATTATTCATAAGAGTTTGAAACATGTTTATGTCCTGAAATAGATTGTTTATTATATGTCTTAAATATAACAAACTAAGATCACCGCAAAATCTTGTGCAAAATCAAAATGTTTTTTCTTCATCATGAGTTATGGAATTATTATGCCGTAAACTCTGGCTCAACAGACCACCCATCCCACAGATATATATGGATATATATAATATATATATAAATAAGTACGTACCAATATATGTATGTGAGTACCAATTCATTCACAAGACAAAAGTCACTAATCCAGAAGAAAAAAACACTGTGTATTAGAACTTGCTTACAATTGTCATTTAGGATGACACTGTCAGAAACATTTAGTCCCGTATTCGCAGAATTTTGAGCTATACAGGTAATAGTACTTATGTCCATGTAGCGGGTGGGAGTGATGGTCAAATCCTGGTATCGGACTTTCCCACCATATGCTCCAAGCCTATTTATGCTGGACGAAAATATCCCAGTCGGGTTATTTGTTCCGTTCATCCAACGGATGTCAGCAATGGGATTGGAGGTCCCTGTTGTACATCTAAGTACCAACATATCTATTCCTGCTATTACTTCATTGTTGTCGGTAATGCTCACATTAATAGGGGAAACTGAAACCAATAGTATTAGAAAGTAATATATTTCTTTTTCAAGTAAAACTATTGTTATCCTACAACTTGAAAAGAACACATTTGCTGTAAAAGGTGACAATATGTGTCGTATTCTTGGTCCTACACTGTATATAATAGTGATATGATTTGTGGCGTAATGTCCAAGTGACACTCCTCTATTACATATCAGTTTCTGACAGTTGGATATGATTTGAAAATATTTATAATTTATCATGTTTAAATTAAAAGATGAAATTGTATTATGTTATATTCGTATAGAAATGCATTATACTAACATTGCACCACTAATTCTACTGTTGCCTTCGTAACATCCTGTGGACCCATTACACCATTATAAGCAGTACATGAATAGATTCCAGCATATGTTCTGTTGATTTTTTGTATGACGTAATCATGGCCATTATCCTGTGTTCCTTGTCCTTCCGATATGACGGTGGTCAATCCAGCTTTTGTAATAGTGAAGTTCGAGATTGGTTTGCTTGACGCAGAACATTGTACAGTAACTGGGCCATCACCTTCTGTAATGGTATTGTTGGGAATGATGGACACCGTTACAACTGGGCTGACTAAAACATAAAACATCAAAATAAATCTTATACTTTCCAGTTCTGAGATTTATATCTGTAATTATTCATAAGAGTTTGAAACATGTCTATGTGCTGAAATATATTTTTGTATATGTCTTAAATATAACAAACTAAGATCATAGCACAATCTTTTGCAAAATCAAAATGTTATTTCTTCATCATGAGTGATGGAATTATTATACCATAAACCATTCCTTAACCGACCACCTATCCTACATATATATATATAGATAGATAGATAGATAGATAGATAGATAGATAGATAGATAGATAGATAGATAGATAGGTAGATAAACATATAAATATGCATGTTTATTTATTAGAAATATATACAAGTACGTACCATCGTATGTATGTGAGTACTAATTAAATCAAAAAACAAAAGTCACTTATCCAGAAGAAAAGAAACCACAACACTTTGTATCAGAAATAGCTTACAATTAACATTTAGGATGACACTGTCAGAAACACTTGGTCCCGTATTCGCAGAATTTTGAGCTGTACAGGTAATAGTACTTCTGTCCATGTAGCGGGTGGGAAAGATGGCCAAATCCTGGTATCGGACTTTCCCACCATATGCCCCAGGCGTATCTATGCTGGTGTACAATTCCCCAGTGAGGTTATTTGTTCCGTTCATCCAACGAATGTCAGCAATGGGATTGGAGGTACCTGTTGTACATCTAAGTACCAACCAATCTATTCCTGCTATTACTTCCTTGTTGTTGGTAATGCTCACATTAACAGGGGAAACTGAAACCAATAGTATTAGAAAGTAATATATTTCTTTTTCAAGTAAAAACATTGTTATCCTGTAACGTGAAAAGAACCAAGTTGATATAAAAGGTCAAAATATGTATCATATTCTTGGTCAGACCATGTATATACCAGTTACCTGCTTTGTGGAGTAATATCCAAGTGACACTCCTATGTTACATATCAGTTTCTGATAGTTGGATATGATTTGAAAATATTTATAATTTATCATGTTTAAATTAAATGTTGAAAATGTATTATGTTATATTCGTATAGAAATGCATTATACTAACATTGCACCACTAATTCTACTGTTGCCTTCGTAACATCCTGTGGACCCCTTACACCATTATAAGCAGTACATGAATATATTCCTGCATGTGTTCTGTTGATTTTTTGTATGATGTAATCATGGCGATTATCCTGTTTTCCTTGTCCTTTTGATATAACAGTGCTCACTCTATCTTTTGTAATAGTGAAGTTCGAGATTGGTTTGCTTGACGCCGAACATTGTACAGTGACTGGGCCGTCACCTTCTGTGATGGTATTGTTAGGAAATATGGACACCGTTACAACTGGGCTGACTAAAAAATAAAACATCAAACTACATTCATAAATATTGTACTTTCCATTTCTGAGATTTATATATATAATTATTCAATAGAGTTTGATATATGGTTGTGTCCTGAAATATAATTTGTTTATGACTTAAATATAAGAAAGTAAGATCATAGCTCAATCTTGTGCAAAATGTTATTTCTTCATCATGTGTGATGGAATTATTATACCATACCCTCTGCCTTAATAGACCACCCATCATATATATATATATATATATATATATATATATATATATATATATATATATATATATATATATATATATATATATATATACAAATATGCATGGGTATTTATCAGAAGTATAAATAAGTACGTACCGGTATATGTATGTGAGTACCAATTAAATTAAAAGTTATAAGTCACTCATCCAAAAAACGCAACACTTTGTATCAGAAATAGCTTACAATTGACATTTAGGATGACACTGTCAGAAACACTTGGTCCCGTACTCGCAGAATTTTGAGCTGTACAGGTAATAGTACTTCTGTCCATGTAGCGGGTGGGAAAGATGGCCAAATCCTGGTATCGGACTTTCCCACCATATGCCCCAGGCTTATCTATGCTTTTGTATAATTCCCCAGTGAGGTTATTTGTTCCGTTCATCCAACGGATATCAGCAATGGGATTGGAGGTCCCTGTTGTACATCTAAGTTCCAACCAATACATCTGTGCTATTACTTCCTTGTTGTTGGTAATGCTCACATTAATAGGGGAAACTGAAACCACCAATAGTATAATAAAGTAATATATATATATATATATATATATATATATATATATATATATATATATATATATATATATATACATATATATACATATATATATATATATATATATATATATATATATATATATATATATATATATATATATATATATATATATATATATATATATATATATATATATATATATATATATATATATATATATATATATATGTATATATAGATAGACAGATAGATAGATAGATAGATAGATAGATAGATATTTAATCGATGCTGTTTAATACTCGCATTGGCATTGGAAACTAAATGTAACAATATTTGAGATTAAAGATCTTATATTTACACTCTTTTTCATTTATTCATTTATTTCTTTTTTTTTTCAGTTCCAGTGGGAGGGGGATGAGGTTGAAGGTGGGATATAGTAGCTAGTGGTGAAGAGTGTGTGTGACTGAATCACAAGAAAGTTCCAATTTAAGGCCCATGTTTGCCCCAATTCACTGACCCTCTATCACTCTTATGTAATCCAAATGTCGGTTTATCTTCAGAGACCACACAAATGTGGCAATAGGTGTCAAAGAGAGGGATTAACACCTTAGCTAACTCACCCACATATACATCTTATGTGAACATCTAACACTCGCAGAGGCATAGTGTGTTGGGTGTGATAAGATATGGGCCTTGCCGCGAAGTATTGGAATAACCTTGTCGACAGGCAGACTGAGGAAAATTGCAAAATTTTGAACAACAGCAACTGCAACCTGTGCAGCAAAGCAAGGAGCAGGAATTAAACCATCGTTGCACCATTTCTGCCTGAGATCCCAATTGCTTCAATAAGTTCACATCGCACCATTATCCTATTTATAAAACTTGGATGTGTTACGGTACTCTGCGGTGCTAAGGACAAATATGAGGTTGACAGTGCATCACCATATACATCAAGTTTTAGATTAAGGAGGACAACCATTTACTCCGATTACCAGAAACTTGGGAAGTGGGCCATAATGGACAGGATCGCCCTGACGAGAGTTGAGGCAGGTAAGGATAGGGGAATGATCATAATTCAGGATTCTCACTAGCATTGTCGAGCCTTGATGTGGAAATGTCTACCTAGTGTCAGCAAATGTAAACAGCCTATGTGAAATTTGAAATAAAAATCATGATAGTTTTCCTTTCTACGAGATGAAGCCATTAAATGCATTGTGCAGCAGGTAGATGAACATTTTGAAGAAAGAAACGAAATTGACACCAGGGGGTATGGTCTGATTCAGGTTCATCACACAAAGTTGATAGAGTGGAAACTTCAAACCAATTACAGAGGAACAAACATCAACAACATTGCTGTTGAAGATAAAAAAAATTCTTCATGTGTGTTCATTCTTTTGGAAATAACAGGTAGCAACATACAAAACGGGACTGACTACTAAGATAAGTAAGTGGAAGAAACTCACTATACATTAAGCTCATGCCTGATCATATACGTTTAATTTCCTTTAAGTATGTATGATAGTGATCAATACTAGCAATGTCCGGAGACCATCCTGAGGGTTACAAGAGACAAAATAATCAAAGAATGACTGGATTATCAGGGATGGCAATGGCAAATTACTGGATGCCAAGGTTATGGAGCATTTCATGCTGGAAAAACCAGAATTATATTTAAGCACGTTATCAGGATTTGTAGCACTTATACAAATATGTGTATAGCTGCTGAGTAGTACGTGACCCATGCCTTAGTGTAGCAAAGTATATGAATAACAAAATGGTTGGAAACCCATGCCGACTGACATGCTGATCATATCCTTCAAATATGCAACGAGTTAGAGGTAATTGTAAGTCTCGATATGGCTGCTTTTTAGCTCGATATGGCTGTCTAGCATCTTAGCAGCTATCTGGGAATGAGAGACTGAATAATGAACCACCCAAGGGATTTGATGACAGGGATGGCTCTTAATGAGCCATATGCCACGGCAGGTCGAACTGAGTTTGCACATCTGCGTTCCTGGGCTTTCAAGTCCGGCAGCCATTTAGTCATCCCTGCCCTATTCAGTAAGCGAGTACATGAATCTGTCTGTAACCACTATAGCTGAACCACCACCACACTGCTGCGTTCCATGATCCAGATGGAAGAGTTTGTGCATTTCAGGTAGCTGAGGTCATCATCTCGTACAAGAAGCAGACAAAGGTATAGCTACTGGAAGACAATGAATTAGGATACATTATTATAGGCATGTAAACAGATGGCAATGAAGATTAAAACATATGTATGATCTACCAGCTGATATCCAGAAAGGGAGAGCTGGATTGTCTGGTGTGCTTGATTGTCTGGTGTGCTTGTCTGCTTGATTATGTTAAGAAACCTATTGGGCAAACCATCATGTATTACAATGGGATGCAAACAGAATACACACACCTTCAAGCGCCTAGGCCATGCAGACATTAGCCTCATCTGCATGCTATAGAAGTTTTCACTAAGTCTGTGCTGATTACAACTAACTGCATCTACATGAAGCCAATGCTCCTAGCTTGTACTGGACTAAAAACCTATTACCAGAGGATACCAACTCAAATAAACAATTATACCATTGTGATAGTGTTTGTCAGATCATGAGTAGTTGGTGTTACAGTTGTCAGTACATTCGATCCGCCCATTTCTTGCTTCTATACTGTCTACCCAAACGTTATCTAATTTAACGCTGTGTCCCTGATAACAACTGCCATAGTTCTTGTAAAGTGTTATGCTCATAACTCTAAGTAGTTTATAATTAATATAGGTATCATGTGTTATAATAACATAAAACAAACACGAATGCACCACATTACCAGAATTGTGTGAGCTTGCAATTCAAGAAAGCTTAGCAGAGGTGAGCAACTGTTAGGACCCTGCAAATATGACTGCACAAGAAGATTACCAAATCTTTAGTTTCTCTGAAAAAAATAGACAGCTTATTGACAGTCATGTTCAATGTCTGTCCCAAAATGAATCTTTAACAAGTCAGAATTGTCCAATTCCTTGCTGTTGTACTTTTATATTGCTTTTGAGAAATACTAGTTATTTTCCCCCTGCCAGATGCCTACACGAAACGTTAAACTGTATAGTAAAAAAGGCACGGTGATTTCCAGCAAAATTTGTGACCGCACTAAGCAGGTCATCCTGATATTGGGTCTGCTATAAATAATGTCTCAAATTGTGTCACTTGTCCATAGTTAGCCATCTGCTTTGTCCAGGCATATAGGTAGATGATCTTGATACACTTAATGTAACCCTAACTGCTGACTCAGGCAATTCACAAACAAGCAGACGTCTAATGCAGACGCTTTTGCTGACAATCATAATGTAGTATGGCTGAGAGTTACCCAGATTACTATCTTTTTTGTAGTTTTGCAAAAATTAATATTTTACCAGCTGACCTAGGCGGAATATAAACATCTTGAGATTCAAGCTTTGTCAAGAACCAATGACTATGTCAATTACACTTGTCCGAAATTAAACATTCCGCAAGTATGTATCAAAGTTGGCCAACCTTTATTTTTTGTGGATCTGTGGTCTTTTTTGTTGTTGATATAGTTAAAAATACTGATGAATCTATTTTTCACATTGTTATTAAAGCAATGTATTTGTGGCAAAACCTCGTCTCTTGCACAAGGCATGATCCTTAATCCTGTATTGGCCAATGCTCTAGTTGGCATGAAGCCTCTGCAAGAAGTGATACACATGGGCTCAACGATGCATGTAGAACTCAAGGAAATGGTGTACAGACCAGTTAATGTTCTGGAGTGCACTATCACCTTTGAAGTTAGGCACATGTACACTATAAATATACATGGTCCTGATGTGTTTCGTCCTCACAATACAGTCACCTTAGGGCCATCCAAGCCCTCCCCTTTTCCCCCAAGTGGCAGGAATTCCTGGGCATGTGGTTGTCATTACTATGTAGTAGAACCTGTAATGATAAATCAAACCTTCTGCCTAAATGTTATAATTGGTCTTTCAAGACAGTTTGTTTCTCATGACAGGTCATAACTCTATATAATCAACATATATGTGCATGGTCTTTCAAGACAGGTGATCTCTCATTGTAGTGGTATCCCATGACATGTTTTACTGCAGTTGCTTTTGCCGCCTTAATGAGCATGCACTTCACATGGGACAGAATCAGATCACTTCATGGGGATATAGAAGTGTACTAGCCCAGGTGACAATTTTTATTTTCATTACCCTTCACAGAAGTAATGATTATGCTATTGTTTTACCTAATTACACTTGCCTGTTATGGATTATGCTTTTTGGGTACATTAAAATCAACAACAAAAATCAATCAAGCAACACAAAGTTGTCATTGTCATTTTGTTTCATCTTTTTAATCCCACGAATTATATAATTTTGAGAATATTCTAAAATGGAAGAATGGTAAGTAAGAATAGCATAACACTGCATTTGATCTCCATGTAATGTCCTTATTTTCTATATATAACCGCTTTATGTGAAGCATTCCCAAGAAAATAGAAAGGTTTCTTGAAAATGACAACTTCCACAGATTCATTATACTGTGATAAAATATTTAGGTGCCTGCCCAGTCTGTTTTTTTTTTTAAATAATGGGGTACCGGATGTAGAGTAAAATAGGTTTTAATGATGTGATTCACAGATGTTACATGACTGAAAATGTTAGAAAAAGAATAGTTTTAAAAGTCAAAACATGTTGGATCAGCAAATTTATAAATCATTAGCACTTTACATCATTAAGTGCGAAATTGTCAAGATCAACACAGCTGGAGGGATAATCAACTACTTTATTCTTGTCGTCTGCAATTAGAACTCACTTAGCTTAAGATGTCATGGAGGTGCAACCATATATAGACAAGGAGCATGTATCGCTGGTGCTGCCTGCTCATCCCGATACCAGTGGTGGAGTATTAATGCAGGCTGCAAAACCAGTGCCTGACAATGAAAATAAATATAAGCCACTGGTGCAAAAGTATCTGTGTCTGTGCTTGAAATATTATGGCTTTCATGCTGTCTATATGGGGTAACTGCTTTGATTTTGGAACAAAATCCCTAAATACTCCCCTATTGATGGTAGGATAATCATGGCTACTCCAGACAATGTGGCATTTGGTAAATGGCGAGTCATCATTACAGTTATGGTAAGTAAGGCAATCTGTCACTTGTCTCACCAACATAAGTCATAACGTGGCATTCAAAAAGATGTTTTGTTGCATTACAGTAATTGGTCAGAAATCAGTAAACCTGTAAACAAAATGAATGCTTTTTATGACAAAAGACAAATGTATTTGCTAGTATGTTAATTAATGCAATTTCCAGGACGTCATATATTAAGGAAATTTACATTTTCTTTAGCATCGTTGCCATCTTGCTAATACACCACAATGACTCGTTAGTGGTGCCTGTACACACCACAATCCCTCCTCCCTTCTGGATCAAGTACAATTTCATAATCAAGCATTTTATAGAACAAATGGCAATTGGAAAGCTGCATCTTGGCAAAAACAAATCTCAACACAATCTCTAGCTACATATCAAAATTGGTACAAGCAAAGAGTTCAAGTTCGATCTCAATGATGTGGACAAATATGTAACAATGAAATGATAAACACGCTGCATTGTACAAGGCATTCACGTTTGTTGTAATTGACATGGCTAAAACTGAATTAATGACCCACAATAAAACCAAAGCTTGCAAGGAATTTATGAAACATCACGCTTGAAATGTTAAGAAAAGCTGCATTCTGACAACAGACACACCACAAACAAAATGGACAGAGGTTGAATTTGAGGCCACACGCTAGGGCATGAAACTGGTTCACTGCTTTCTTATAGGCAAAACACAGGTATTTTCTTGACGTTACATGAATGGGAATGTGGTGGTATACATCAGACAGTTTCATGTTCAATGGATGGACATTGCTGTTTCCATTTTGAACTTTGGAGCTTCTAAAACAGTGTGCAATTCATGTTTGTTTTCGTGATCAAGAAGGAGACTGGGATAAATGTCTGGGGATGCCATTTTTCTAAAATCTATACTGTCCATTTGTCTAGTAATGCCATTATCTCTTTGTGCAAGAGGTCAGCCTTCATATCATCATACACAATAACTATCACGAAGAGGACTGATAAGAGGATAGGTGACTGGATGAACAAGATGCAAAGTCCTTTCAAACCAATTGTATCATCCACTCATAGCAAGGGAATAAACTGGTTCAATAACTAGGGGACATAAGGTTTCTTGCACCCACCTAAGGGTTGCCAGGAAGCAATAGACGGGATAATACGTTCTTTTGAATTTGGAGGCCTCTCCATGCCTGTATATGAGAAACAGGATTAGATGATCTATGATTGCTCATTGTCTCTATATGGTTGCTGTGTCTGAGTAAAACCATCATATCTTTGTCGTTTGTCATCCCCTTTCTGAGGCTGCTCGTGATGAATAGATTTTGTATTAATATTTATACTGGTATCTCCAGTGATGCCGTTTTTCTCATTAGCTCTATATTCCAACCAAATATGAATGGGAGGAAGCATAAAGTCGCCATATGGTGTACTTTGAGTGATGACGAGTACATGACTATCCCTTTTTGTTAGATCTTGGTTAGGAGGTTGTTAATATATTAGCCGCCCTAAAAAGACTATAGAGATGCAACAAACTACATTCCAAGTGTGATCGTTTTCAACCTTCTCTGCTAAGTAGTATTTTCAGAAAGACCAAAATCCAACTGAGAGGAAAAAGTAACCAGATTCCATAAAAGTTTTGATGTTGCACTGTACATGATTCATCACTTTATAATTCATAGGGGATGCCATATTTATGGCAGTGAAATCTTTGTCAAGGCTAGGCATATCCAAATATCAGGTGTTACCGTGTGACAAGTACCATTACAGAGAGAAAATGTGATCAAAAGCTGACTTCCAAAAGGCCATGACATTACCAGGCTCGTTAA
This sequence comes from Sinohyriopsis cumingii, assembly GCA_028554795.2. NCBI lineage: Eukaryota > Metazoa > Mollusca > Bivalvia > Unionida > Unionidae > Sinohyriopsis > Sinohyriopsis cumingii. Next base: position 99,704,926 of record CM068838.1, read on the forward strand.
TTTATCTGATAAGCAACTGGCCATTTCCACAATCCTCAAAGACTGATGATGAATTTGTCATTTTTATCTGTATCAGTGAAGGCATTCCCTTTGTATGCTGCATTTGTGATTGTCAGGAGGGTGAAAATATTCTGTAAAGGATAGGACATAAATATTTCCTCCATTGCCACTTTGAAACTAAATTCATCGTTTTGCATGGTAGGATTGGAATTACCAAGAGACTCTAAGTCAGAAGAGGCATCGACTTGAGTGTCCTCTTCCTCCAGTGTTTAATGCACGGGGGTCTATGACAATTGCCCCCTGGATAACTGCCTCTGGACATATATACTGGGACCACTCCCCATTATGGCAATTGTCCCAATCCCCTTAAAAACGTGCTCCCAGAATAGAAACATAGTAACTTTAGATATAGTTAAACCTGTCCTAAAGGTAACTTTAGTGAATAGTTCACCAAGTCCCAACAGCCATTATAATAATCCCTTCCCAATGTTATTATATAACATTTCAAAAATATTAAATGAATTTAACATATTGTTTGTAATTGGAACGAAAGGACACATAAGTATAAACATATTTTTTCTGGGAACAATGAGTGGAGAATTCTTATTGTTGCAGCAACTTGGAGAATGATTCACCATGAATGGTGATGTGACTACTGCATTGACATATGAGCTCTGCCTGATCAGTGTGGGTATGCAGTGGCGAATTCAAACTTTTGCTGTTTTTAATGTGTCAATGACATTTTCAAAGTATGTGCTGTACCCTTGTCCTTCACCAGAGAACAGTTTTCAGTAAAATATTATATTTGTTCTGATTTTTCGTGAAATATGTCAGATTTGCACGATTTTGACTACCCAACTACTTATCAAAATTACAAGATGGATCAGATTTTCAACAGAAAATATTTTTTTTATTTTATTATGAATCTGAGAGACAGTTGCAGAAATTCTCGTAAGTGCCATTTTTAAAATATGTACTGTTTCCTTGATAAGAACAACGGAGATAATATTTTTTGATTTTTACGATTTCACATATAAATTCAGACTCAATGTTCTATTTCCTAGGTCAATTAAGTTGCCGGATTGGTCAGTTAGTTTGAAACTTCTTCTTGATAATAGCGGATTATGACACCGTAGATAGACGGGATTGATTGGCTCTTGCACAATGAGAGATACAGGTGGGACTTGCGGAGTAAAAATATAAAGAATATATCCTTACTGTGCCTGCAGATATTTTTGTGTTTGTTTGATAGCTGCCATCAATTACATCACAGACGAGGTGACTGCGATCGTCGAGGTTATATTTAGGATTCCCGGAGATACATGGCGACCCGCCCCGTGTGGGTCATTATTGTACCGGAGAATGTTATCTTGGGATGGCGTTATCTTTCTCCATTCTGCGAGTATTTTAGGGATGAAACCATCAATGATATCATTGACGGATTTTTGTAGATCGTCTGGGTTATACCCGTGAAATTTAAATGTCGGAAGATCAGCTTCTGTTATCTTGTATTTTTTAAGAAATTGTTGCTTAAATCTATCTTCTGAGTTAGTTACCGCTTGTAAACAACTTTGATTTATGTATTCAGGAACGAAAATTATTTGATTTAGTGCTTTCATCTGTTCGGTGATATCTTTGTTATCTGATTTTATATCAATGAGGTATTCCGTAAAATACTGGCGTAACCTTTTTAATGCTCTTTCATATGGAATTCTAACAGTCCCTTCGATGAAATTCATGATCCTCCATTCATCAAGTTCTACATTTATAAGTTTATGGATCCAAATCAACTCATTATTGGAAGGACGTAAGGTGATATTTATATCTTTTCTCATTATGACATATAATGTTGCTGGACCAAACCATTGTGTATAGATTACAAGAAATTCTGATTTTTCTGTCGAGTATGAAGTATTATCCGTCATGAAATCAGATGTTTTGGTTCTGGTAACGGCGGAGGTATCGGTGGTGCAGTATCAGACCATCCTAACACTGATCTGATCGAAGATTGATATATATCCACGGCATAATCGGGAGAGTTTATTTCGATGGCCGCAGTGTTGGTTTGTAGACGGTTATTACTATCTTGGATTCCTTCCCCGTTATATTTTTATTCTGCTCGTAAACACACATCACTGATTTGTTCGGTTTGGGTATTCCAGCAACATTCAAGTCGGGGGTTCCATCTGGTTTATTTTCATTTGCAAATACCAACGAATTATTCGATTGTAATCCACCGAATGATTTTGATCTGATATTTGGCCAACTATAGTATAATCGCAACTGCGCTAACGCGATCTCGCTTACCAGTATCTCAGTTGGAAAATTAACACTGAATTCAGGGTTAGTGGAGTTTACTGTTATCATTGTGGGTTTCCGCGGACTTGTATTTGCGGCTATCTGCTGTAGTAGCTCGGTCATTACTTAAACAATCATTTTTTCAAATGGTGCTTTTCTAAATCAATTACTTCAGTGTATATCTTAACCATTGTGGCAAATTCGGAATCTGATATCGTTGTATGGTCGAGGCTTGATGCCCCACGTAACCGCGTAATATAATCGTGCAATTTTGTACTCGCGCACGTATATATGTTTATTTTGTTCGAAACTTGACTAAACTCATTTTTATGAACAACAAACATTAAATATACATACACCATACAGTTAGCCTCTTTGATGTAACAAGACTTGAGCTTAAAGCAGGGTGTGTGATAATACACTGTAATGTAGCTCCATTGTCTTGTCTAGTCACTGTCTTATTGTATGTTGAGGTGATATTGAAGGTTTCTGTGGCCTTGTCCTCAGTGATGGTGGTGAAGACTGTTCCAGCTCCAGACCACGTGATGTTTGCTGCAGGTCTACATCTGTATACACAGCATGTGGAAGATAGTGTGGCATTCTCTTGAAGGTTGCCTGGATCTGACATCACTGGTTCACTTGGCTTTACTATATGTGAAGAATGAATGAATATATATATATATATATATATATATATATATATATATATATATATATATATATATATATAAAGAAAAGATAATTTATTATGATCTTAGATACTGCACATTCTTTTTATAATGTCTGACATGTATTCCAAAGGTTTGTTATAATCTTCCATTATTGCAATTTATTTAATTGGTTATAGCATTCGATGTGTTGTCTGCCTGAGAAAATTAATTTGGAACCTGTTAACCAATGGCATTCAGTGGTAAACAAACTCTGGCAGCTTGACATCAGGTGCCCCTCTAATTTCAGAGCAGACCCCGCTTATAATCTAAGTGAAGTCCCATTTGGCCTTATTCACCAAAATCTAATACAATTGTGATTGAACTGATGAGCGAGGCATGCTATATTCATGATTCTGTAAGACTAGTAAGTTATTACTGTGTATCATCTCAAAGCAAGTTCATGTATAAGCAAAAGCCCCAAACTGATTAGGTATGAACATTAAAAAGTGCATGATTCATCTATAAAACAGCCTACTTGTCCGATAGAAACATCATGAGGATCAAACAAAAAGTTGCAATTAATGCATCAATTCATTATTTCTCCAATTCTGGGAATGAATGCAAGTCCAGTTAGATGCACCTTCTTTATTCTTGGCATCTATTCTAATGATTCTTTTCTACCATTTCCGTAATTACTTCTTGTGAACAGAATTCAAGTGTTCCAGCAGTTATTTGTTTCAGCATAGTCAAAAGATTTGAGGTTGAATATACCATATCATAACAGAATGCTTAATTTTATTTTCAACACTATTAATTTTAAGTTAGCCCCGAGTAGCCGACTGGTCTAAAGCGTTATCCGTTACGGATCACTGCCATCTCACCTCTGCGTGGGTTCGAGTCTCGGATTCGGCTAATGTGGGTATCTGAGAAAGCTTGCCAGTAGCTTCTCGTGGGTAGGTGGTTCTTACCGGGGTTTTCCCGGGATCTTCCTACACCATTAATACTGGCCGCCATGTATAGCCTATCGTGTGCTGAAAAATGGCTTTTAACCCTAGAACACCTACAACAACTATTATTTTTCACTTTTACTATACATTTTTAGAATGAATAAACATACACTACTTTTGATTCTGGTAGTTAGGCATTATTTTTATACTTTATCATGTAATTTTTCCATAGGATCAGTTGATACATCAAATTATATTGGATAATTATTTATCATTGTTTCTATATTTTTCTATGTTTCAATACTGTAAGCTTCATTCAGGTAACACAAATATAATTGGCTGTAAGCGTAGTCGCTGATATATATGAAACTTTTTAAGGGAAATATGATAGTTACAGTGTGATAGCGATTTGCAAGATCTCAATTTGCGCGAATTCAAAATAATGCGAAATGGGGAAAAGGCTAAAAAGATCGCTACTATTGAGAAAACTCTCTTATACATATGGCTTGTGCCGCCGTCACATGCAAACATTACCCACAAAGACAAGCTCTTACGCCAGCACCATTCTGTTTATTGTGGCCCCAGTGCTGTGTACGTATGTACATGTACAAATTGTTTGTTACAATTTTGGAACGTCATTAGTGATGGCGTCTAAAACACAAGCAAATGATAGTCATAAGAGACTAATGAAGGCTATTTCTTAAGAGGTTAAACTTGAAGTAATGCAAAGGTATGAAGCTGGTCAGAGTACTGCCATGATAAAGCATGATTTGAACCTTAGTGAAAGTACATGTAGAACAATGCATATATGTGACAGTGCTGAACAAATAAAAGCAAATGTGAAAGCTGGAACATCCCTTTCCAACCAGAAAAATTGCTATACCCGCCCCAACATAGTGGACTGGATGCAAAGGATGTTGGCAGCGTGGCTTGATAAACACTACTGTTCAATGCAGCTTTCGTTTTTTAATTACACGTACATATGTTATATTAATTAAAATTCATAATTTCAAATTTTTATTTTATGTTTCCTAGTTTTAAGTTAGTTTCTCTATGTTTTTTATGAAAACATGTTTTAGATTTTATTTTAATCTACTTTGAAGAAGCATCCACTAATTTTAACACACTGAATTTATTTGGAGAAAATGATCTCAATTTACATGAATCTCAAATTATGCGCACGCTTCAAAAACGCAACCCTCATGTAAATCGCAATCACAATATGGCATTACTAGGAAACTAAGACCCTTGCTTAATCTTATTGAACAACACAACAGAGAGTTGGTACAGACCAGTACATTCATTTTCATTGTGTAAAAAACAAACCGATATATCCTTGAGATACTATGTGTCATAAATTATGCATAGTAACATCAAGTGCACTTTAAACTGCCTTTATTTCCAACACATCTGTATAATGAAATCCACAAAGAATATGCACATTAACATATTAATCATTCTAACTTGTACAATGCTAAATATTTTTTCAACTAACATATAACACAAATCGCTATTGAGTGTCTCATAAATATTGCTTAAAAACTAACAATCATGTATGTCTTTCTACCTCAATACCAAACTGTTTGTCATAAATATATTCAGAATCCTAATTACTAAAATAAAATATATGTAGATAGTTTTTCTCATATATTATGTACACATTGATAAAGATTGCATGTGCTAGTATGGTATGTGATATTGATCACTCATTAAAGATAATTAAATAATGGATGGAGATATTACTAATATTGAATTCTTTTCGAAACTACGCATACAACTGATGGTTTAATATATTTGACTAGGATGCATTTGCTGGTGGATAGACATGTATCATATTACAGTGGATGGACATATATCAAACAGACAAAACTAGTCAAGTAATGTCGAATGTTTGTTCATTATCCTACCCAATACATGGGAATAAATTCATGACAGTATACTCATTACCTTCATGAAGATGGTCTATTTACCATAGTTCAAAGCTATGCAATTGACTTATTAATTGGGAACAGATTGCCTGGGCTACCAATAATCACGTGGTATTAGCATACTGTTATGTATATTTAGTTTGCATTTTTATATGCAAGCTTTTATGCATTACATGTTATTATAATGTAACATTTTATGCTGGACTTAACCTTGTCCAAAATCAAGATCTGCGAGCTCATCTCATATCACATATGCAGACAAATTAACTATACCCGGGCATGTACGTGTAGCAGATCTTTTGTAAATATATACCATTAAAATTATTAAACCTGTTTAAAATGATGTTGTCTGCTGGTATATTTGTGAACGACTTAATGCGGTGGCACCGATGACGCAAACAATGCGTTCAGTACGACAAGTACTTCTGGACTGCGCATAGGTTGATCCATTAATGTCGATGCTGTTAATGTTGAATAACCGATTGTTATGTCACCGGATAAGCCAATGTACCTTACAAATTATTTCAGTGGAGCCAATCAACACAAATCAAAACAAACAACACCATGTGGGTCAAGCGCATATGCTACCCAACATGAACCTGGATCAGCATGATGAAAAGATCAATGATAGCAGTTTCAATACGGTTTGGGTTTTCCAGCAATTGATCATCCATGAAAACACCTCTTAAGTTTGTTATGTTTAATCACAAAGCAGCATCAGGTAAATCAAAATTAGACATGGGGAGTTTTAACAAAATGTCCCCGGTAGTATCATACCATGTTTTAGACCGTGTCCTGTTGCCTTTTTCATTGCCATTTCGGCAGTTGTTCCAACGGCACCAATACGGCTGGTTTTGCAACAGCTGTAGCTGTGGCGGCAACCAGCACCGGTATCGCCGCTGGAAGTGGACATATGCCAACGGTCTTTGCTGTATCGCTGATCGAATTCGCAGGAAGATCAAGTCACACGCCATTATTTTATTTATTGACGTCACTGTAGTGTTTGGTTTGACATACATTTAACGACAACACAATTGGGCCTTGTAACACCGCTAATTTCAGTGATAGTTTTGCCCCAGAATACATCTCTGATGCCAATTGCTGCTTTTTAATCTGACCGGTGTCAGAGTAATGTTGACATGATGATATGACATTCTAACATCATGAATGATCTAATTGCATGACTCTCATTCATCCACCAACGCCTTCATACAACATTGTTTTGTCCGATAATACAACAGCAATTGCTCTGTAACCATCAGGGCTAGCCGGTAATACACCTATTTGAGATCGAAAATGTATATCAATGACCAATTGTTTAAACCAATCTAAAGTTTTCCAGTGATACATAATAAATCGGATATAGCGTTATAAAGTTCCGTTGAGATAACTGCAAAAAGGAATCAACATTCTGATCATCCCTGATGAGTGTCATTCACAGATGGTTTCCACGTGCAACAAGATTGTAGTTGAAATAGACCAGCATTTCTTCAGATGGTTCTTGATGTCCATTTATATAGCGCTAAAAAGTCACGTAGAGATACCTGCAAACCGGAGTCAACATTCAGCTCATGCTCCATGAATGTCATTCACAGATGGTACGCACGTGCAAAATGATTGTAGTTGAAATAGACCAGCACTTCTTCAGATGTTTCTTGATGTCCATTTATTCTCAGAGACTCTTCTCTAACTCCATGTCTGTCAAACACCACTGGATGTCGTGCTTGTGAATCTACCAAGGACTTTTCATAAAGTGATATATATATATATATATATATATATATATATATATATATATATATATATATATATATATATATATATATGTAAGTCGTGGAGCTGAAACTCCGACTGTGATGCTATTTACCATGTGAATAACCCGGCAACGTTACTCTGGACGCTGTCTGTGGTCATTGTCAACCACGACAGCTTTGACGTACTACCGCTGTCCATGTCAAAGAGCAGTTGTTTTTTCTTCAATGAGTGATGGTGTCATTGAAGACATCACAACGTAATTTTTTGTCAGTTTCACTTTAACATCATCAACACCAGGTGAATACCAGATTGCATAGTTGTGCATAGTTGTACGTAGCTTATTGAGCTAATGCGAGTGTGTGTTTAACACTGAGAATAACCTTATTATATCTCCTCAAGTATCCAAAGAAGTGCGACAGTGGAATAGTGCATGAAAATTCTTCATTGCCATTTAAATACTGATCGGCGTGCGCAGATCCCTAGTTGAAATTTTAATTCACTGATGTGACCCCTACATTGTCATGTTACTGCTCACGGGGTGATCAGAAGTATCTTTGCATATCATCACTAATGGACCCGCAGACCACAACTAATCATTAACATATCTTCTAAGACACAATATCGTCCTGGCAACGTCGAGACATGATTCAATATTCTTTCCATCAATGATGTAAGTGGCACTGCTAAACAACGCCATAACACCATTATAAACAAAAACAACTCGATATCCTACTCCATATGCTGTATTATCTGTTTCCAAAAATTGACCTTCAATCTCAATAAATGCCTTCGCGGGCAAGATATATCTGCTTGTGTCCTGAACCTGGCGGTCAATTCTTCCACGTGCATCAGGTACACTCGCATCCTAAGAATAATACTGATAATTATGCACCAATTCATCTTTGATGACTTGCTCGTCCATTTCAAATGTGGGATCAGATACACGCTTGAACATTGTATGATAGTATTTGTTGTTTAAAATGACCCTTGAGCCAGACCACTTCCTATAAACAGACGTGCAGTTATATTTGTTTCTGTCTCAGAGGCTTGTTGTTTTGTCAGTCATGGCACTCCAGTTAATTCTTTCAACTGCTCATTTGCAGCTTGATTATTTATTTTACTGACACTTGCTGGCATCACTTCGGTGCTGGGCAGTTTTATCGGCTGCGGATTTCGTAGTACTAATCACACGAGTTTGTCTTTGATCGCTGATAATGCTTTACCAGCAACATCACCAACATTATCAAAACCACTATCACCAACGATTTCGATGGCTTTTCATGCCTTTTTGTTTTGTATTCGGGATAGCTTTTGGGGCTATTTTTCTAAATAAACCTGGAATAATATCGCCGAATACGTCTCCACAGATCACTTTATAAACCAGTAATCGTGAATGTATCACCCTGGCGATTTCAGGTCCACATTGGGCATTGTGTATAATCATGTAATTTTGTTTTCGCCGTTCTAATTGATCATTCACTGTAGTGATCAAAGCAATTTCATCGATTAGTGCCCAATAGATGCTTATGTCCATGACTCCACCAGTAAACAAACGCTGATAAATAGCAACCGATGAATTGGTGATTTCTTGGGGATAATGACTGGCTCGTCTTCCACCAATCAGACGTTCTAGTCGACCAACATCAGAGAGGATGTTATTTGGACAGAGTTTTATCTTGAATCACCGGCGAGGTTTGTTTCTTATGATGTTGATCAAGAGTGGTAAGGCCACTTCCGGTATCTCCTTCAGGTGATTTGGTATTTGGATCTGGTTGTTCAGGAGGTTGCTGCTGAAGTGCCTCGGACCCAGCTTGTTCTTTTCCTTCATTGCTTTATCTCTAGTTTTTAGACCTTACTTTCTTGCCTGCTTCTTGAAGTTGACAATTCGTTTCTTGTATTTGTCTCTTTCCTTGATTTTTTGTTCAATATACTTATCTACTGTCGGCTTAAAAAGTTTAAAAATTTCATCATCACCTTTGACGTGATAAGCACCGGAAAAAATATGTAATTTACGCCAATCATCACAACTTGCAGGTTTTATATCTTTTTCTTGCTACCTAAATGTGGCAATATGAACTATTTGGCTTTTGTTCGTGATAACATTAATGCTTTCCTCAGTAAATTTATCCATCATGTTGGTTGAACTTTTGGTGGTGGTGGTTGTACTTGAACTTCCGGTGGTGGCTCATCTGGTGGTGGAGGTGGTTGAAGATGACCAGCAATATCAGCTTGGTAATGTCACGAGCTTTTTGTATTGCCTCAGTTGATATAAACATTTATTGGGTTGATTCTGCTCTGTTCCTTCAGTAAATTCCACATGCGCTTCGTTGTGCTGTTTTAGCTGCTGTTGGACAGAATCACGGACTGGAATATTCCTTAATTGCATCTAGTCGTTGTCAAGCTAATTCAGCTTTATGAGATCCCATACTCACTCATTATTATTATTATTATTATTATTATTATTATTATTATTATTATTATTATTATTATTATTATTATGATTATTATTATTATTATTACAACAATGATTTAATTATGGATCACTAGTTAGGTGACATAAACAATTTCAGTATATACAGTAACATATTCTTTTCATTTACTGTGATTTGCTGGTAAACCAGTTTAACATAAGATTTAGACTATGCCCGTGTCACCTGTCAAGCCCAAATAAAATGCCTGTGAAGCATTGAGCTGCTAATAATAACGGGCCGGTTTCCCAGCACAAAACAAACATCAATACATGTTATAATATACATAACAGAACAGGATTAACTTATATAGATAGGGGTTCAATTGGGGAGTGCTTGATTACAAATTAACTAATTAACATTCAGCCCGGACAGCCCTCTGAATCTTTCAAGTTTCGTTCTAAAATTTAATTTTGCATTTAGCAACTAGCCAATGGTGTGTTCACACTTAATGGAAATAAATTATAACAATTACCCAAGAAATCCATTTACATATATATTCAACATCAATAATCTTGGTTGCAATCATTTCCTTTTCATATTTTACACAGGGCTCGAATTGAACTTTGGTAACTAATACATCAGCATTACCACAAGCAAAATCAATAATCTTACAAGGCTTGGATTGTAAAATGTGGCCTTGATGGGGTGGGGGTGGGGTCTCATCAAGGTCCACACCATCATGTTTTGGTCGGTCGACCACCTTCTACTACTGCTTAAGGAACTGTGCCGGAAGCCATTATTAGCCTCTTTACTAGCTGCCTACATGGGGCTCGTGTGCATGATCAGAACTCTTCATATTGGTTGTTATGGATTCAAAAAGCCAATCAAAGCAGATAATCTGTATGCAATATCGCATGATCATGTTGAGTAACATATGATCAATCACTTCTCTGGCATCCAACTACATTTTATGGATTTGTACTGGATTTAATATTGTTTAAACAAACTTTCTGCTCATCTTCCCGCTTTTGTTCTATTTCGTGCTGATTTCTGGGCATACAATTATTATTATGAATTCTTGCTGGCCTATCACCACCCCAGTGAAGACACATGTGTGCTTATATGGTGGGTTGAACCCTTATATTGTAAATGCCGTTGTTTCAGTACTTTCTCATGTAGCTGCCAAGGTCTAGCTTACATCGTCCCCAATTGGATACATATATGCTATACAAATATCGTAATCGACATGTCTGTATAATATATTTCTTTACAGTTTTAAACAGAAAAAAAATAAGAATACTTTATTCATGCTGGGGTCAGACTAGCTCCAGATTTTGGTCCTCCGCCCCACCAAAAAATGAAATATGTGCAAGGGTTCTTCCGCAATGGGGTGGCATGGGGCAGTGCCCCATATCTAGGGGACCAGTAGGCCTCTGGCTGCTGGCAAATATACATTGTATGCTTATAAAATACTGTTCGTGTTAGACCATATTATAATATATTAGAAAATTATTACTTTATTCAAAACAAACATCATTTGTAAAAATATTTTATACAATTTTAAATAATACTTGAAGAACATCACAATGTTCATTATCACATCATCTTTTCTCTAAAACTTTTAGTGCTGAAGTTAGTACATGTGGGTGTCAGTATTCACACAGTAATTTTGTTACAATACTTTGTCTTTTTTGCAACAAATTGTTATATTACATTTATCTCGTTTAAAAAGAAATCTGTTAAATAAAGCAATATTAATTTATTTACAAATAATTGCATATACTCATGTCTGTTACTAAAGTGCACACATCCTGTTGATATAAATATGCCGGTCTTGCTCTTCTGCAACCTTGGATATTTCATTTGCTTTCCTTTTTGTCACCACTGACGTTTTTGACTCAGTGTTCAATTCTTTCTTTCTTTCTCAACAATAACTGTCTTTCCTTTCAAGCACCTCCTTGTATTGGCTGTAGTTTGTGTTTCTGATATTAGATTTTATAATAACATTCTCTGTATGATTCTTCTTTTGGAAGTGCTGTCTGCTGCTTCAACCACTTTCAGCCACGATTCGCATAATTCAAATCATTCTTACAAATATCAAAATATGCCAGTCCATTGGCAATCAGTTTTCTTGTGAACCGAATAAGTTATTTCCGTCAACTTTCTGCTTGAGCTATTCCAATATCCACACATTTTTCAAACCTTTATCCAAATATTTTCTATTCTTTTCCCTCTCAAAACTCAAGATGAAATGTTGACAAGCATGCTTTTATATTTTGATTTCCATCAATTCCCATTATAGGAAGATGAATCGGTTGAGTAGAAACTTCTGACCAGACATAATACTCTTTCAATGATCATGCATAAACTAATAAATATAATAAATACTTTAATTGGATCATTATTGAATAATACCAGACAACCAGACAGACTGTGTTCTAAAATCCGGATTAGAGATGATATAAAAACAGACTACATTAGAATACGATTTCCCTCATCAAGAGAAAAGCGGAATTACGCTTTAAAATGAAGAAAAGTCATGTCTGAATAATGCAACTGTCCAAGGAAAATAGGACAGTACCGTGCAGGCAACAACATAAATCGACAATACTGTCTTAACAAATAAGACCATCTCAATTTTACAGTATCATTACTGTATTATGAATTATATTTTTCAGTGCCCTTTTTTGGAATCCTTTATGCAACAGTGTCTCTGCTCGATTGAGAATTCCCTGACAAAAAGGAGGACATGCTCTGGATGCAAAATGAAAAGTACAACTTTGTTTCATAGCACAGGCTGTGCCCGCATGGATCACAACAAGTATGGAAACTGTGGACAAAATAATTTTATTCCAGCACACACAGAATGGGCAGCGTTAAAACATCTGCTGTTTGAGTCTAAGCATGCCACACAATTGAGAAAACCATCAGCCAATTATTTATACAATTCTTTAAGCTGATTTAATGAATCAGCCTCTAACCACACACTTGTATCTTAACAAAGCAAGTATATGGTGGGACATGCTTAACACCTTCCTGGTTATCATTATGTTGTCCATTGTGATGCGTATGTACATTAAACCTAACGTTGCAATGAAACATGAGACAAAGAACAAATCATTTAAACTTGCGGCTACGGATCCTCTTGTCAAACAAGCATACAGAAGCTTCAGCCACACATACCACTATCAAAAACAATGGAACAAATGTGAACTTGCCTAGTTTCACTTGTTGCCAGCAGTGATACTAAACCTTACTTGGGAATGCATAGCATGCTATAAAACCAGTCTCAGTGTGGTGATGACGACAATTTTTAATCATTTCCCGGCTGGCAACATCTTCATCTGCATCCTAAACGTGACTAATTTTGCCAGCTTAACTCTCTGAGATGATATGGACCATACACAATGATTATGAAACAGCTACAACATTCCAACTCTTGTCCAGCATGAGTTCACACTTGGCTCTCATTAACTGATCACTTACTCGTGTAGAACGTTATTAGAAGCAGGTACTCTTTAATATAAATGATGATTATGCCCATGGTGTGCATGTCAGTCATGTCCAGCCACAAGTTAGTTTGACCCCTAGGGATCAACAAACTAACAAGAAGGAGGAAGTTTTCACATAAGTATGCAAATGATGCTCCATCATCATGAAACTTGTCTTTGGTACTGTGCAAATATAGATTCAAGATACGTTATTTATAGCCACTGAATAAGTTAAATGAAAGTATCAGCAAGTAGTTATGGTCATTGTTGTTGTTTTTATTGGGGGGGGGGTTCAATGCCATTTTTCAGCGCACAGTAGTCTATACATGGCCGCCAATATACTTAGTGGAGGTAGAACCTGGGGGAAACCTATTAAAAACCACACACACACAGGACACTACTGGCAAACATTCTCACGTACCCACAATAGCTGAGCCTGAGACCTGAATTCACGCAGACAGAGGTGAGACAACAATGATCCACAATGATAAGCACTTAAGATCATTCAACCAACCAGGGCCTTCGTGGTCAGAGTCAAATCCTTATATGTATCTAATGGGCATACGCATCTTCCATGCAACTGGTGTCTCTCAAGAGTAAAATCCACCTTAACAGAGCAAACTTAAGTTTGCCTACTTATGCGTAACTCATTGGATAGGTAGGTTATTGGTCTGTTATTTTCTCAAACTGCTCACACCCTACATGTGCTTGCAATGCATGTGACATGTTATGGCATATTGATCATAGGTTTGGTCAACTTTGCCTATAGTGTGTTCAGTTTCATATGTTTGATAGTATAATATGAACATATCACTTCACGTGGTTCTGATTGGTCCAAATAAGCCCATGAAATTATTCTGCAGTATTCTCTTTGCTGATTGACTACAATTATAGGAACACGTTTTAAACCCCACCTTCTGGAATGTTTTGTTGTCCATGAATATTTTGGCCGACATTTTTTTATTCAATTCACGAAAGGAATTCAAGAAAAATTTGTCTTGTCTGACTGAATACGGCTAATTTACTATTGCAGGTACGTGTTATATCATGTATACCATATCATAAAAATAAAAATCGATAAAACCTCAAAGCATGAATGGTATTGCTCAATTCATATCAAATGTGTAAGCTGGTGTTGGAGGGGAGCAGTAAACCTGAAACACATAATGCACTAGCGTGGTTCAATTGTTAACTTTCAGAAGTAAATAATCACACCTCAGGTTCAAAGAAGTATGTGGATATAAACCAGTCAACAAACTGACAGAAATTCATCCAATTACTGCATATTTATGTGGTAAATATGCAATGCAATTCTGACTCAAAATGACATTAGTTTAACTTACATATTTCGTAGTATATTATTCCAAATTAAAAACTGTAAATATCCTGTCGAAAATATATTACAGTAAATTTGGGAATTTCTGCACCTGGGAAGCCTTCTCTCAAATGATTATTACAACAACGTATATTTTTGTTGTGAAAGTGACATGCTAGGTTATGTAGACGTGGACCATCTACTGCATTATAACTGGTACCGTATCAAACAATGTGACATCACGATCATTGGACATTCGGTGTTGAAAACAATGATTTTGTCTGTGTAAAATATATAAAAGGTATAATCAGCTTTTAAATATTTTACTAGTTCAACTTTATTTGGGACTTTTTTACGCACAACAAATGAAAGGTGCAATGTCTGTCAGAATGTATGATATTATTTGTTCTTTTTCTATCTAAATAATTTTCAATGTGATAAATAAAAGTCACAAATGGGTAATGATTTAATACTAAAGTTCTGAAACTCATTTAATAATGTCCAGCTTTTGCTTGCCTAGGCTCGTAAACGCTGGAATTATTCAACTCTTTTCATTCACAATTAAATCATTACTCATTTGTGATCCTCTATATACTGCAGGGGCACCTGACTATATAATTATTTTGTTACTGATATTTAAGGTCAAGGTCTAGCCTTCTTTACCAACGTTTGAAAGCTCTGCGAACATTTAGCCTACATCCTAGTGATTTTGTTGTGTATCACGTGTTTATATGGTTGTTGTCATCATAATACTGACTTTCTAACTAAATCACTTATGGGGAAATTTGATCATACTAATTAAAAGTCAAAAGATTGTAACCAAGGTCAGCAAGGAGGGTAGACAACTACTGGGTGAGACTGTTCTGCTTCAGTGCCTCTTGACTATATGCATGTCCTGTGGAAATAAGCATTGTTTAGGAAACTAAAACTTGTGCTGTCTTTGCTTTGACTCTCCTTGCTGTATGATATTAAGCTCATTGTGGGGCAGAGCATCGCATGTCATTTTTTAAGGACAGAAATATATGACAACCGATGAGATGTGCAGGACAACCCCAAACCAAATTTCTCAAATGTGAACCATTCATTTAGAAGAAGCAGTAATAAAAAATATTTCGGTGGCACATTCATTTTGTCTTCACACCAATCCCTAAAGTAACTGAGCGGGAGTTTCGATTGGCATGCTATGGTCATGGTGCTTGCTTAATGTGACACTTACAAAATCAATATTTTGACACATATGTACAGGACTTTTTGACAAAAATATAAACTCAAAGGATATAACTCTACTAACTCCAAGAAAATAAGCACTACTTACATCTGAGATAGAGTTCCACGGAGGCATTTCGTGGATATGTCCAAGATCTATGTTCAGCCTGGCATACATATGTCAGTCTGTCCTCAGATTCTTTTGCCATTACAACCACTATTGATGTTACATCATATGTGCCATCTGCATTGTACTGTGAATAATTACTCGTAGGGACCTCTGAACCAGCCATACCACCACGTAACCATTTCACAGAAGCTTCTGGGTTACCTCCCCTGACCTGACAGACGAAGGTGACCTGACTGTTTTCTGTTACCTGTACTACCCTCCTCCCTGACCCAATGTCCTCTTTTGCGTTAGTAATTACTGGATTTTGGGGTGATACTGAAGGTAAAATATTCAAAGTTTTGTAAACTGTCAAGGCAATTAAATTCATAGTTTAAATATATATTAGAAGAAGAAATAAATCAATGTACTTGGAATATTGATGACTTTAAAAATGTATGCAATAATATACTATACAGTTTTAACATTATTAATGGGAATTCATACTCCTATTTCATGGCAATTATTAGAATATAGTGTACATCTCACATGTACTTTCAGAACCCCAAGTATCACAGTGGGGGTGGAGAGAGTGGACAGGATTAAATAACAAATCCACCACTATCTCACCGCACGTGCTGATGAAGTTGCCATGGCAGCTCATGGAGAACTGCTCTGCACACCACGCTTTCTCACATAGTCGTCAAGGATGACCATTGTGAAGTGGCAATGGTTTCAATCAAATGGGCATGGTTTACTGTATATGAACCCCTGCAAGCATCCTCGGTAGTTGTTCATGGAGAGAGAGAGAGAGAGAGAGGAGCCAATTTGTATATGTTGTTATCATATGATAATATTTGTTTCTTAGTTCTTATGGAGATAATGCCATAAATATAATGCATAATCAAAGTTTAGATAATACTGACATAGACGCAATTACTCAAAAATTGCATTAATACTTCAATACTTTTTTATTTAGCTGAGGTTGATTGACACCTTCTGAAACAAATTTACGATTTTACTTTATTCCAATAAATCTGAACAAAAATACACACAAACTTAACAAGACTTTGTTGAGTTTCTCTTCGACAGTGTAAGTTATCCTACTGTTTAAACATGAACAGTATCGTCTGAGATATTTACATTTAAATTCTCAATAAAATAAAACACAAAACAAAACAGAAAACACTGAATTTACACTTAAACGATATCCACATTTTAGTCCTAAAGATATAATGATCCAGTAATGAAACTAAACATGCATGTCCACAGCTATGAGTTTTAGTCCAACTTTGGACTGTATTTATAATGTATAGTAATGTACTGGTCATTTGATTTATGGTACTATACTGTTTTTTTCAACTGCTTTGTATCTTTAATTGTTTCGTTTTAAACAAGTTAGTTTCAAATAAAATAACCAATAGAAATTTAAATGATCTCTCCATAATAAAGACAACTTGAACGGATGTTCTGCAGACTTAAGGCACTGTACTTTACAACTCAAATTATAGTATCTTGATTAATAGCGGTAATTTGTTATTTGTTTCTAATTAACCTGACATCTAAGTTTGTTGAAATGGCTAATAAAGTTGAAACTATCAAATATTTTGTTCATCCAATTTAAGGCATTATGTATGGTTGTATCCACGTGTCCTATATGTGTTCATTCATATAAGGCAAAAATATAAAAACGTTGGTATCATGATAGAAAAATCTAATCTGTCAGATGGGAAATGTTGAGTGAATAATCAGCTCATAATATATATCTTAGACATTTAACTATTTCAATGCAATTCCTCGCTGTTGACTACTGCCGCATCTGGCTATACAGACAAAAAAATGAAACAGGCAGACCAATTTATTTAAATATCATTTAGTGGATTTCTCTACTTGGTAAGCTGCTTTGGAACTAAACTTTATTAAGTGAAAGACATGAGATTGAGTCCCCATCTCTCTCTCTCTCTCTCTCTCTCTCTCTAAAAAAAAGGGGATCTTAAGTTTACATTTATCTAAGGGCCTGACTTTCCTCGAAATGTTACCAAAGTAAAAGTCTACTGTATGTATCCATTTACTCAAATCATGCATTATACCCAATAAAGGTCTCCAAGAAAAAAGGACAGTCAAATTGAATGTGACTGTATATTCGTGTTTGTTCGTTTCTAGTTTTAATTTAGTGGGAGGGGGAAAATCCTTAGATATCCCTGATATGCATAGATTCTCACGTACTTTCTGAAGACAGATGCTCATTTGCAACCAAGCACAACCGAAGCTGTTAACACAGTTTATTTCCTTTGCCACTGAATAAAGAACACAGATTGGTGAAATGATATTTGATTGTAAATCATTCATTATATCTCAGTATTTCCATGGGTGGTCGTCATTGGCTGACTGTTCAAAAGTAAATTAGTAATGCCAATCAGCCTCTCCATGGTCGAGAAGCCATAGATGTCACGGTGTAGGTATATTATTGCTCCATTATTACAGAGCAAAAGTGGTATGCTTAATGACCCCAACTGCAATGTGTTGGGTTCTGGAAATACATGTGAGCTGTACTTCAAGTGGTTATTTTAAGAAAATTGCTCTTTCTGAAAATAAGTGCATAAACATGGCACAATAAGTGTTCATGATTGTGTCAATTCAGTCCGAAGAAAAAACGGCTTAGTTCCATCATGTATTGACTTTAATGTTTCAATGTGTTATCCATGAGTACTTACAGTAATGTAGTATTGGGAACAATGAGATCCGGTAATTTTTATGTTTTAAAGTCACTTGGATCGCTTCAAAGTGTTTATGAATAGGGTGGCACATGCCTATGTTTTAAATGCACTTATCTTTTACACATATGCATATTATATAATCAGAAACTGAGCTACGGATTGATGGATGGATGGATGAAAAAGAAAGTATAAACATAAAACTCATACCCAAGACTGTGAGCTGTACATAATTTATAGGACCTCCAATATTACATTTATGCAGATTGTCATCTGACCTCCTAGTGTTGTTAATGATCAGAGCTCCAGTCTTTGGGTGTACCGCCAGGCCGGAAACAAACTTAGCTGGTAGCCAATTGATATTAAGTTTAGTCGTCCCTCTAATGTTATAGACAGTTTCTCCGTGTGGTCCACTCCAAGATATGTAATTCATCACAGACGTCAGAGGACATGTGAGCACAGACAGGGTGCCCTCAGTCACATACACTGTCGCATTGGGGTCTGAAAAAAGAGTTGAAAATGTATTAGAACAAAACATTTATTAGAATGATGACCCTCATAAATATTACAATACCTAATATTTTTATTTCATGGGGTGGTTCACAAGTTTAGTACATTCATCATGTTTTTCAGAATAAAACATTGGAAATGCAATCTATCTACACTGCATTAATTATAGTGACCCAACATTTTGGCCCTCATGATGTCTGAGGCTTTTAGGTTTACGTTAAGGGCTAAGACAATGAATGAAAGGCATGTATTAATGGATTAACTTTTAATATATATGCAATAGTTGGTCTGGTTCCCTGCTTTGTATGCCCCCTGGATTGCATTCTGCTATACGAAGTCAGGTGAACACCGACGCCATATTGTCATGTGATCAAAACAATTGGCATCATAAGAGAGATCGAGTTAATCCAACTGCGACACATTTATTCCTTTGATATTCTGTTTGTGAACTTTGCAAATGATTTCGATTTGAACTATCCTTTTACCTCATGCAAGCGCTTTTTGACGGCTTTAATCCATTCGCATACAAGCACCTTTGGACATCTCGACCCGATTTGCACACAAGTGCCTTTGGACGCTTCTACCTGATTCGCATCCAAACGCCTTTTGATGCCTGCTGTAAATATCAACCATTTTAAGCAGGTTTTCGTAGAGCCACCTTCGGTAAAAGCTCCATATTAGATACTACATTCATTTCAGTCAATGATCAATACGTCAGATCAAGTGGTCACTGTTTATGCTCTGGTTAAAATCTGCTATTTAAAGTAACTGGGTCGTATTATCCACTCTCCTAAATGGAGGTAGCGGATATCGTTCAGTACTTACGAAGTTTTCAAGATTAGAATCACAACTATGAAAGCTTCAGTAACTTAGGTAAAGGCTCTGATATTGATGTAGGCAGCAACTAAGTTTTCTAACTTATCAAATTCAGATGACTTAGTGATATAGACGCGGACAAAAAAAACTTGTAAATTTCGAGTGTGAGAAATGACAGCTACGATTGAGGCAGGAAACCCTGCTAGCAATCAAGTAGTCAAAGAAATCCAGAAAAACCTCGATAACATAGGGAGATGGGCGAATAAATGGGATTTTAATATCTCACATGAAAAAATGATAGCAATAATCTTCTCCCCATAATGCAAAAACCAGATAATTTACCCCAATTTCTATATTCAAAACCAGTTAATAAAATATGCTTAGGTAGTAAATATCCTAGGTATGTTCTTCGCTAAGCAGCTATCTTGGAAACAGCAGATTGAACAACTAATTCAAAATTTCAATAAAGATATTAATCTCTTACGAAATCTTAAAGGGAAAACGGGAATCCAGTCAAGTATGTTGTTGTTGTTGTTATAGGGTTTAACGCCATTTTCAGCACATGGTGGAGGTATAACTCGGGAAATCCCGGAAAGAACCACCAACCCACGAGAAGCTACAGGCAAGCTTTCTCACAAATACACATTGGACGAGCCCGAGACTCGAACCCACGCAGACAGAGGTGAGATGATTGTGATCCGTGACGGAGAGCGCTTTAGGCCACTCGAATCCAATCAAGAAACCTTATTAACCATCTACAGATCAATTATAAGGTCGAAGCTAGATCATGGATGTCAAGTTAACAACTAAGCGAAACAAACATTACTGAACAAACTGGATACCATCCAAAGGAAAGCATTATCTGTTTGCACTGGCACTCTACCATCGACATCATTGGACAAATTTCAAGCCTCACCAGTGAACTGCCATTAAAAATAAGAAGACAGGAAATGCTCCTCTGATACACCAATCCATTGACAAATCACCCAAACTCGCATCCTACAAAAGTAACCATTAGCAAATGCAACAAACCGTTTAGCCGCAAATTAGTTCCTAACCCACCCGGTAATAAACAAATCCTATAACTCAGGGAAAAGCTGCCAACACTTGCTCCACAAGACGAATACACTCACTCCCCTGACTCCATCCCTTGGACAAACCATATCCCTAAGATCAACAATAGAGTCACCAATCATGGAAACAAATTGGAACAAGAATCTAAACTCAAAACCATCGTATCAATGGAAATACAAGACACCTACTCTGGCTTCGTAAACATTTTCACTGACGGATCCAAAGCAACCGGCCTCCCAGAACAGCAGCAGCAGTGGTTATTCCCGAATTCAACATACAGATGGGATCTAGATTACCATGCCGCTGCTCTACTTTCACCACAGAGTTCTGGGCAATAATAGAATCATTCAAATGGATTAAAGACCAAAATGTTCCAAAAGCAGTTTTCATCAGCGACTCACTTAATGTAATAGATTCCATCAAATCTCACAGTACCAAATCAAGCAAACAATTATTGGCTAGAGCTTCTTATATGCTTAAGGAATTATCCACAGCGGATCCGATAGTTGAATTCATGTGGATACCCTCGCATATATGAATCCCTGGAAATGACCTAGCCGACAAAGTCGCAAAATGCATGTTAGGAAACCATAACCCTGCCCCACTCAGATATAACGTAACAGACGCCCAAAGCATAACAAAAACATATATTAACCAGAAATAGCAAGAGCACTGGAACACCAATACCAAAAGGCAGAAAACTCTAATCCATTATAAAAGAAATCAATAGGTTCATCAAACCACCCAAAGTGAACAGCCTTGACCAAAAAAGTACCAATCGTATTGTAATCGGAAAAACAAAACTAGCAGGAGGTTTTGGCAAACATATATGACCAAATCATGATAAAATCAATTAATATCACTGCAAAAGCCATTGACGACCTGCCACATATATTCAACAGCTGCTCAATATATTAGGAAGCGAGAATGGAATTTCAGAAAGCTCAAAACACAATTAGATATCCTACTACTTACCCAGATTTCCTTAAAAATAACACCCCAACATAAATATGACCTACCAAAACATATTTAAATTCCTAGACACACCCAAGCTAAAAGAAACAACTTAATTCACCCTAAAAGCATAAAATAAACAACCTCACTTAAAATTAAATTCCATTAGCACATGAGCACCTTTGACAGGTCATGGGGGACTTGAATACTCAGCAAGGGTGTCCCTCTAGCTTAAAAAAACCTGTAAAACATACATAACCCACCCAAATACTCTTTAAAACCAGATTAATATACATAGAAGACGGGCGCTTTTGATACGTCCCTAGGGACCCCATTACTCAGCAAAATGTTCCCGTGTTCTTATATCCCAAATATATTATTAAAAAATAAACAAACAAAAAAATATTTTTAAAAAACCCATTTTTTCTCTGCTCTCTTCCTAGTCCTAACATGAAAGAGAGCCAAGGTAATACTGCGGCCTAATTCTATGATACAGACCATACTAACACTAAAGTAGAGTTTTCCATCCAGTGCAACCTTGCTCATCTTTAGAACAATTTCAGACACAAGATCCAAAACTCAAAATTCGTGCAAAATTCGTGCAAGTACATCCATTTAGACCAGTACCCTGGAATGAGCGGACTCGTGCCTGCCCTCCTGGTCACTACCTCAGTTGCCTCAGTCGGACACAAATAAGCGTGCAGCGCGCGCATAAAACACCTAACATAAATAAAAGCAAAACAATAATGAATAGCGAGTGTCAGAATCCTTACACAATTATATCAAGAAGCTTACGGGAACTACCCTGTACAGCAGCTAGTAGGAGTAGCTAACTATAATTTTACGCTACACAGTTACCATTTCCCCGAAATTAACTGAGGAAAAAAGGAATGTGGAGAATTGTAAAGAAGCAGAAGTAAAACGGGGAACTTCTGCTAAAAAGGCCCTTCTAAGGGCTACCAATATTGCTTCTTATCCAGGAAACCATGTTGGCTTGGTATCCCGTTTCGATAAAACTATTATATACACTAACTTGATCCGTCAATCCACCGGAACAAAATTCAAACCTTTTATGACCTAACAGAGACCAAACTTTTGATATGTCTCTCAGACATGTTACTTATTAAAAATGTGTAGGGCATCTAGGGATACACTGTGTACTAGAATTTTTTTACGATTGTTAGGACGTAGGAAAATTTTACAACTTGTTTCGACATGACACAATTGCTCAGGTGGCTAAAATATTATTGGCATTTGTGTATTGCCCATTAGTACAACTAGACTAAATTTGACTAAGTACGGGCTAGCATTCTTGGGAGTGCACGACATCCATGGCTGGCTTGCCGAGTTCCTTGCCCTCTTGCCTCTATCGTACATCGTATAACATGGGAGATGTGGACAAATTTCCACCCGCCTAAAGCTAGGTGGCCCAATGTGACGTCATCGTTGTGACCAATCGCAAAGGGCGTTATATACTGCTTGGGTCGACACTTAGTACAGAAAATACGGACTGAAATCAAATCATTGTTAACATGAATGCGTGTTGGGCCCATTCCCACTCATGAAAGCCCTTCTTTTAGGTCGTTAGAGACATACAGTCATACGACCTGACGGCTAAATTAGCAGTGCTCATTGAGCACATAAACGCATGGGGTGTGTGGCCCTAATTCCTAACCCCCATGAACATTTAGCATTCCGCTGTGCGGGAATGAAGCCGTCGCACATACCCTACTGAGCGCACGCGAAGTAAATCCAATCAATCAATCAAACTCAAAGCTACGATTGATCACGTGGTTTCACTGACTTGACGGTGAATGAGTTCTCTCAAAATTTTAAAGCACATAAAAAAAATTCGATGAAAAATAATTACACAGCTATAATGATCGGACTTTACTCTTGCATATTTCCATACATAATAGATGTGTACCCAAAATGTAAAATGGTTAAATTGCTGTTAAACGTAACATACACATCATTGCTTAACAGTTAACATGCATGCCTATCTGTATGGAATCGAATATGTAACCGGTGTTCTATTTATTGCGCACTGCACTTGGTAACTTTGCTACATGTGTATCGAAGGGCTAAAATCCCATATACTCTATGAGATAAAGGGCTATAGTTGTCATTATCTTGTGTTCAAGCTTAACCACCAATTCGGTCATATATTTATTTTTGCAAACACTTTTACTAGTAGGCGAAGATGAAGGAAAAGGGTACACGCAACGATACTTTGTTAATATTGCACGTTTTACACAGCGTTATCTCAAACTTCCTTTTCCAATCGATTCTTTGGTAAATTGTACATCAATATTAGTATGAAGTGATTCACGACAGCCTAAACATAGCCAAAAATTAAGACGAGGCTAACACCTCTCCTTTTAAAAGGAAGTGATTGTAACGATTGTTTTGGAAATATTACAGACTTCACTCCACGCCATCTAAATCATTCTAGCTAACAAATTTCTTGATCAATTTTACATCGATATTGATATTTCGTTGTACATGACACATCAGACTTTGGCAGATATTAGGATCGAAATAACAACCCTATTCCACGACTAAGTGATTGTAACGATGTTTGGTCCAATAGTATATATTCCAAGTGCATCATTTAGTTAGTAAAAGATTCCATTTGCAATCAATTCCTTGATACCAACTACTTCGGAATTGATTTAAAGCAATAGATGACAGGTTTCGTTTGCAAAAGATTAAGACGAAATACTATCTCTTCTATGAAAGCAGACAGTTAGGGGAAGGGCATGGAGTGGGTGGTCTATGTAAAGCATTAAATACAACTACACGTACATCTAACACTTTTTGATTGAATCTGTATGGCATTAAGTTAAATAAATTAAATATCCATTTGTATAAATGAGAATTGTAATATTATTGTACGTTCAATTAATGTCACTGGATTCTAATCTGTATTTTGTTTCATAATAAACAGTACTGAATTTTGCTACTTAGTGAAAACAGAAAGGATTTGATCTATGTGTCAGCAGTGGTTTTATGAATTGAAAATTTGTTATAGTGTCATGCACCCGAGTAATAATGCTTAAATACCTCAAGGAACCTATTATCTAGGTGTCTGACCTCAGTTAAAATACATATGTCAATTGTAAAAAAAATACTTTCTAATAAGGCAAAAGTAAAAATATATTTGCCACCATGTAAATGATTATTTTTAAATTGTATTTATGGTACAAGTGTGTTCATGAGTTTCAGGTGAATGATATGCATACTTATCAGTAAAATAAATTCAACTGACATCAGTAGCGAAAAAAACTTTATACCGTTTCTGTTATCTGACTAAATCAGTCAATGATACCAGATGTGTATTTCAGTAAGTCAGGCATTGGTACCAAATTCGTACTTGAGTAAAATTAACGAGCGAGGTAGATTTGAATAAATAAAACACTGTTAGGAATTAAGTAAATTTGAAAGTGATACCAAATTTGTATTCCAGTAAATCAGACAGCGACACCAGCTTTCTATCTAAATAAAGCAGCATTGATAACATTTATGTGTCAATGTAAATCAGGCAGTGACACCAGTTTTGTATCTAAGTAAATCAGACAGTGACACCAGCTTTGTATCTAAGTAAATCAAACAGTGCCACCAGCTTTGTATCTAAGTAAATCAGGCAGTGATACTAGATATGCATATGAATAAAGCAGGCAAAGTTACCAGATGTGTATCTGAGACTTAGCTGGAAAAAGTTATATCGTCAGTGGTAAAACATCATAAATCGGCATGTATTTGAGAAAACAAGTCAGTGATACCAGATGTGTAGCTCAGACTTAGCTGGTAAAAAGTTATATTGTGAGTGGTAAAACATCATAAATAGACATGTATTTGAGAAAAGCAGTCAGTGATACCAGATGTGTATTGGAATACAATTGCAAGCAGTGTTACCACGTAGGTATTGAGTAAATTTAGCAATGATAACAGACATGTATTGAGTAAATCAGGAAGTGATGAGACAGGTGTATTAAAGTTAATCAGGCAGTGACACCATATGTGTATCGGAGTAAAGCAGACAGTGGCACCAGATGTGTATCTGAGTAAAGCAGACAGTGACACCATGTGTGCATATGAGCATGTTTGTGTGTGTGATTTGGAGTTTTAACGTAGATTTAACAATTTCTGAGTCATATCGCTATGATGTCTACAGTGTGACAGTTTATTGTCATGCCTAGCACTGCAGCATCATGCCACAGACATGTAGCATAATGTCTCACCCAAGTCACATTATCCAGACACCAGGCCAGCCAGTCCTTGCACTAACCTCTTAATGCTGAGCGCCAAGCGAGACAACTGTTAGTACCATTTTTGTATGTCTTTGGTATGACTCGGCCGGGGATCGAACCCACGACCTCTCATATCCGAGGCGAATGCTCTAACCACTAGGCCAACGCATCGATTGTGAATCTAAGTAAAGCAGTGACAACATATGTGTATATTAGTAAAGCAGACATGGACAACATATGTGCATCTGAGTAAAGCAGACCGTAATGTGAAGTGTGTATCAGAGTAAAAACGACAGTGACAACATATATGTAATTGAGTAAAGCAGTGACACCACATGTCTATCTGAGTAAAGCGGACAGTGACATCATGTCTTTCTGAGTAAAGGAGACAGTGACATCATATATGTATCTGAGTAAATCAGACAGTGACAAGATATGTGTATCTGAGGAAAGTGGACAGTGACACCATATGTGTATCTGAGTAAAGCAGACAATAATATAAAGTGTGTTTCTCATGCTCAGCAGTTCAAAATAATAATGGTAGTCATTGTTTGTTAACATTTGCACAACAGTTTAGAAGAGCTTCAGATTAGGTTGTCCCCATTCAAATCTGGTAACTTCTGTTCATCAATGAGTATATGAAAATAGCAAATGTGAATGGACAATGTCTAATAGATGAGGGACCATGACCTCCTGAAATAGATGTAGTATAACAGCTGAAAATGGATGACAAACAAACAAGAAATACTTTTTTAAATGCATACCCATGATTTGAACTCGAAGTGTGTAGTTATCATTACCATCATTACAAGCGTATGTACCAGCATCTGTATCCATGGCATTAGTAATGATTAAGCTGCTTACTTTGAAGGATAATATAACCACTTCAACATGAAGCCAGTTTCTCCGTGGCCCCGATTCCAAAATCAATGTGTGCTCTTGACTCGTGTATCTAATCCTCTGACCATATTCATCAGGACCATACCAAGCGGTCAATGTATTTGTGAAAGAGCTGCACACAATGGTTGCATTGTCCCTCAATACCCCTAACGTAACATTTTGTTCCGCTGAAAAGAAAATGATTATCATTACAGTGGATAACAAGCAAGGATCATCAAAGACCTTTGAATATGAAGCTATCTCCAAATTAATTTTCATATACAGAAAATACATTGCGCTTCATATAAAATGCACTTCCATTGTTATGGGTCTTTGCTCTTAAAATAAGTAAGAGAAAACTGAAAAGAAAAGCAGCAAATTTTGTAAAATTCATTTATATATTACAAAGTAAAAATCAAATAAAAGAGCATAGGGTATGGTGAATCACCTGGTAGTTCCCAAAATAAACAGAGAACGATATACATAAATCCTAATAATATATGTTTTTAATAAACTTTAGTGGAAATCCAAATTAAGTCAAGTCTGAACGTGTTGATGTACCTGTGGTGGTCTGTATCATATAATTGTATCAACATTCTTTTGTTGATACACAGTAATTAAATTCCAGGTTTGAATTTCCTATAAATCCTGATGAATATCACAGTCATATAAAAAAAATAGAAAACATTCTTTCCATTACATATAACCATGGTTGAAAATAAGGCAGAGTTCCAAATTCTCATGTGAGTTATCATGTGAGAAACGTGGGCTTTTATTCTGACTAAACACTTATTTCAAATGTTTTCAAAGTTGGATTATCTCAAGTGAGTTATCACATGATCGATTGGACCTAAATATTTGGGGCAAACGTTGAATGTCGACCATTGCAATATTGTCAAGTATACATCATTTCATTTTTGCACTTGCTGTTGCTTGTTTTTTATTTATTTGAAACAATCTGTCAATTTATTTTCTCACAGTGAGTTTTAGTATAATTTGATCCAACAGTCTCCTTGTATTTAAACACATTACGGTTCATTTCACTGCTCATAAAATTAAACAATTCACCATTAAAGTCTCGTATAACCAGACAACCCATTAACCTTTTACAGCCGTCAAGGAAAATAGTTACTACCTTGCATTACTCTTCGTGGTTGATGTTTAATTCAGTAATCCGTAAAACAAATTCTTTCCCAAAAATATGCAGCTTACAAATATAAAAAGAAAATACACTTTTTGCTCCAAATGAATGATATATACAATAAACATATGATGCAATCCTTTAATTCTGAATTTATCAAACTCCTTAAACTCCAATATTAGCGTAATAAACTCTCAAGTCCTATTCCGGAATATTTGGGGAACTACATATATCTTACATCGTTTTCTTCCATGCCTAGCATTCACACAAAAAGTCAATAAAATCGTATACTGACTAAATTGTGTACTTTGTCTTTTTACAGGCAACGATGAGCTCCGTTAGTATTTTGTCAGTGACTTTATTGTATGGAAATGCGAATCCAGATTATATTAGCTGCCAGTGGATTCACTGTTGCTAAAGCTAAATTTTCATTGGCATTGAAAGATAAATTTAATAAATCCGTAAGAAACTATCTAATTACGTCGTGCTTGATTGTGTAACTGCGTAGCGCTCTTTTGCACGTGTATATTCTTGGCAATGGAAAATCTTGTTTATTTGCAGACTTATAATTGTGCTAATCGTGTCATTTAAAAGTTTATAAAAGAAGTTTTCTACTGCAATAATCATGAGACAAATCACTGACGTTTCCATTATCTTGTATGTGACCCTGTTTATCGGAGTACATGGTGAAGAATCGGCTTGTTAGAACCATTATAATGTCATATGGGGCATGGCCCAGCCCAATCTACTGTGAAAACATCATAGTTAGCTAAATTAATTAACTTATCAATGATATGAATTCACTTATAACTCAGTTTTCACGAAACATCTGATAATAAATATACCATTTATTTGATATATAAAAAATAACATTAAGAAATACATGAGTATATATGTAAAAAGAAGTGTAAAATCACAGGGGCTTGTATCGTTGCTTACAGTTTAACTGCCAGTCACACATTAGTATAAAAAAATTAAAAGTATTATTTTATACTACATGACTGACAATTATACTGCATTAAATGATAGAAGCCCTGTGCGTACAACAAAATGTTTACTAATAATTCACCTTTTCTGGCGCCTCAAATGAACCCAATAGATGATGCATGATGACCTAAAGTGTACATGTAAAATATCACTTCAAAACCCAACAGGCATACATTTGCGCGCGGGCCATGTTGACTTATCAAGGACAACACTGTTTTGGAAGAAAGTTATTTCATATTCTCCTGCAACATGTTTGCTCTTAATATTTATGTGACAGCAAGAATGTGGACATTGCTAACAAAAACAAAATAAACCAATATCAACATCTAGTGCAGTCCAACATGTAAGACCTTGGCGCTGATATTTATGTTGTGGATGGCATAGCACTAAAACAAGACCAACATGTGCGATGTCTTACACTGTAGGACTTCATCTAGTAATGTCCACGATGGTATTGATTTTGATGTGCAGTACGAAACAGAAGACATCGACGTATTGTTAGCCACTGAGTGATCATTGAAGAATATCTCGTCCTCACTATTAATTACTCAAATGGGTGTGGTATTGATAATTATATGCAAGGGGTGTGACATGCTAACCATAAAATGTAGGAAGCGGAGCACCAATTTCCATGTTGGTGGGAGCAGCACACTAGCCTGAAAACAAAATGTGTGGTGCACCACATCCTTAATGGGAGGGAACAAAATGTGATCAGTATATAAACTCCCTTATAGGAGTGAGCAACATGTTGTGAATATGTGATTGGTGCATCTCTACCCTAACAAGAGGGAGAAGCATGATGTCATGGGTAATGCAGTGGAGCAACACACTAATTGGATCAAGAGGTGAGTGTTGCACCAGCTCCTTTCTGACTGAGCAGCACACTGTACTGAATGTGAAGAGTGTATTACATATCCCCTTCAGATGGATAGACTCCTCAAATATGCAGGCCTTCTTTATGGTGGGCTTAACAGGCTTCCTAATAAGTGTATCCCTTAAACTCCTGAATGAGCTAAACCTCCATACAGCTTTCAGGAGTAGAAAGAGGGGTCTGTCAGGGAAAATTCCGAAAATTCCAATGATCAAGAGTATTAAAGTTGCAGCTGGAATCAGCTAGACTCCAGTTTTCAAATGGCCATAATTTGCAAAGCTCACAGGCATGTTTTGTTTTGCCCTTGCAGCCGAAGATGTAGTCTGGGTACACTGAGATACCGACAGTCATGACAGTAATGTTTGAAAAATAATGACTATATATATATATATATATATATATATATATATATATATATATATATATATATATATATATATATATATATATATGCATGTCACATGCTCACTGACCAGGATGTATTTAGTGTGTACCTAGCATGAGGTAAACAACTGATTGACTCATTTTACCCATCGTCTTTTATTAGTACGACCAAATCCGCACCCAGGAAAATTCCCCAACCCTGAAGTGATGCCTGCTACCTCAGTCATGTTTGGCATTCTGGGAACAATCATGATTATGAACAGTCACGCCTGTAACTGAGCTTTTTCGTGTAGTCTCCTCAGAATGAAGAACTTGCCATCAGTCCAGGATATGAGGCCGATCTTAGTGTTCTTGTCACAGTAAGTAATTCACTGAACACATCACAATGAAGAGAGATGAGACCAACAGAGAGCTTTACCTAACTTCACTGGTGACTGCGAACGGTTCAGATGACTCATTATCATCCATGACACTTATAAGCATGGCACAAATGAATTGCCAACCCATAACTATGAATGTTTCTAGGCAACCAAATATTGCCATGATCTTCCAGACGCCCCAATGACGACTGTGTCAAACACTTGTGTGTAGTCAATGAATGTTGTGTATTAGTTGGAGTTCTTCCTGAAATTTCCATGCCAAGCTGCAAACACCATTCCTCTGTCCCTTGCCCTTCCCTAAAGTCATAATACTCTCCAAGGAGGAACCCATGATCAACGTGATGCACAAGTCAATTCATCAGAATCCTGGTTTGTTGATTTCCAGCTAGGATATCAATGAATTGACCCTAGGGTTGTCACATGATTGTCTGATGCTCAGGCACAAGTCTTGCAACTCTCTGAGTTTGCATTGGACAGTCCTCTTTATGAGTTTGATGCTTAAGTTTCTGCTTTTTGTATCTGATGTTTTCATTCAGTAGTCTCTGCATCGCACCATCATTCTCATCAAACCAATCTTGAAAATGTAATCTCTCAAGGCAGGTTTTCTGAATAAACACTACATATGGAAGTATTTTCCCATCCACCTTACAAAATGTATTAAATTACTATTGACTTCCATGAGTTTCACAGCGGTATCTAGCCACTGCTGACATCCACTTACTTCTCAATACTTAAAATTACTAAGAATTGTTGGCTGTAGGGCAATATTAAGAACCACGTTATTTGGTGCTGATTTGTCAATGGAAAACGAGTGTTAAGTCTCTTTCAGTTTAAGTTAAAACATTGTGTGCCTGTGCATGCAACAACAGCCTCAGATAAATTAACAGTTTAAAGAATAACAAGGAAACAACTGTTAATTATTTTCATCACTGCTTAAAATATACATATCTTTTTGTATCGATTTTCCACCGCTTGCATTGATATGTGTATCAATAGTGCAAAAGTATTGATGCATCAAAATATTGACGAATCACTTGTATTTATATGTGTATTGGCAGAGTAAAAGTACTGATGCATGTTACGTCTATGAATTATTTAATTCCTACATAACGGTATGTACATTTCTGCTTCTGTACATGCCAACAGATACATGTACATGTAATCAATCAACAATGATTTACATTATAGCTAAGCAATTTTTTCCTGATGTAAACTATGGACAGGGGTCTAAAGATGTCCAAGACATTTAAAACCTCATATCGTTTCTGTTATAACTATTTGTCTTTATGTATTGCAAGCTAGCCATTCATAAATACCACGAGAAGTGTTACCAGTACGGTTGAAACGATACATACATGCCATGTACATGCATCAATTCAACACACACAGCCTATGATATGATAAATGCTCAATCCATATATGAACTTTATCGTCTTTCCATCTTTAGAAGGTCTATCAGTGGTAGGTGGTGCCCTATTTGTGTTCTGACATACTGGTTGTTATAGTGTAAGCCTTAATCGAATTAGCTTTGAAATATCACTTGATATCAGATATTCTACCCTGGACTATAACTAAGACACAGCAACAACTGGTGTATGTTATCGGTTCACTAGGATTTAAGTTCCATGGTAAATATACTCTCAGGGCAGCCTTTTCTACCTTCCTAGCTGTATTGATGTTTTGTTTTTAATAAATATGAAAGAACGCCTTCTGCAGTTATTCTTCAACAACAAATAACATTTCAGTTGTGTTTACAGTATGCATATTACAGAGTGATATATAATTTTATATATTTATATGCCATTCATATGAATGGCAATATAACACAAATGCTTTCAAACAGACTATCTATTAGTTGACAGTGATAAATATTGAATGTTTTAGGCCATATAAAACTGTTCCATGTGATTGTATGCAGGACTCAAAGTCCAGCTACCAGACCCGTTCTTTTGCTCTGCAGCAATACATTTTGTCTTATAAATAAACCTATCTCTCGCGTAATCGTGAAAGATATTACGATATGAACTTCATAACAGGAGAAATATGTCAATTTCCTTGTGTACAGAGCATTTTACTTTTTTTTCATAAAGTATTTCTTGTGGAAGTTGGAAAGAATACCAGCATCATGTTGTACTTCCTTCATGTACACAAAACAGCCACATGTACATTTCTGTGAGTGAAGGAAACCTATTAACAATACCAACTCCCATTCTATACAAATAATTAAAAATGTATGCAAATTGACGAACTCGTGCAGTTTGAAATCTGCCTCTTGGCGATTCTGCACTAATTATATTTATCCTATCAGTATGTTCAGCCTATGAATAAATCAGCCAGCTTAAAAAGAGGCTTTACTAATGTGTTACCCATGTATGACTTAAGTAGAGCTGCTGACAGGATTTTATTTAAAG
The DNA here is from genome assembly GCA_028554795.2 of Sinohyriopsis cumingii. NCBI lineage: Eukaryota > Metazoa > Mollusca > Bivalvia > Unionida > Unionidae > Sinohyriopsis > Sinohyriopsis cumingii. Next base: position 99,738,407 of record CM068838.1, read on the forward strand.
AGATGAGCTAGGAGTTTTTCAAAATGCTGTATTTACTCATAAGATACCCCAGGCTACTCCCCCATACACACGCGCACACACATACACACGCATACACACACACTCAAACATGCACATATACACACATACAGACAAACACACATTCGCCCACATACACATGCATACATACACGCACACAAACACACACACTCACACACACACACGAGTACGCAACAATGGTTAGGGCGACATAAGTCACAGAGCAGAATTAGAATAAAATAATGTCACGTTGTTTTGTGTAACAATAGCACATATTTTTATATGAATTCATCAAAATAGATTACATTTCCTATTACTAATCAAGGATATGCATGACTGAACCAATACAGCTTATTTTTAAACGAAAACACTTTTGTCGCCCTTGATACTGCGTCTCCATAATGCTTACATACAATTGTTACGGACAAAACATAATTAAGGCGACAAAATCTTCACATATATTCGGTCTAATCCAGCATTTAGGTGTCAGTGTTTATACGGCTCTTGTTGCCATACCAAACAAAACAAGAAAATCAAAGTATATGTTATGATGATCAGAATCATAAATAAATGCATTTTTCACACTGTATTACAACGTCTTTACATATATTTGCAAAAGTCTGAATGTTTAACGTTTGTAAGTGTCATAAGGAGCCGTGTAGATGGAAGATATAATCTGTACTTTGAGCTGTGACGATATGCATTCACAATCAAATAAACAAACAACATTTAGGGTAAAATCGTTTCTTCTTTCTTTTCTTTTATTTTATTGTGCGAGCACCTTTTTATACCAAAAACTATTTACGTTGCATAGAGATTCTCAAGAAGAGATAACGTTGATTCATGATCTAGCAAATTAGTAAATCTATAAATAAGTATTTTCATGATACCGATTTTAAAATTATGCAGCTGTACATATCTGGTTTTGACTTGTTCAAAGACTTAATGTGTGTGTGTGTATCCGTGCGTGTGCGTGTGTGTGTGTGCGTGCGCGCGTGTGTGTGTGTGTGTGTGTGTGTGTGTGTTACAGCGAAATCGTCATTACGGCGACAGTTCATTGTCACTGGGTAGTCATTATAGCGAATAGCATTAGGGTTCCAAAATTTGTGTTACCTTACTGTTTGCTCTCGTGCTGTTCATTACATCTCTGATTTATTCACATACAGAATTTCATGCAAGTATTAAACTATCGCCTTTAACTAGTAGTAAATGTTTTTATTCAAGATATACATCTAGTTATTAAATATTGTTATGCAAAAATGTATACATGTGTTAAGGTTGTGTTTCGATAAACCGTCACTAAATAACCATTAAGGCGAAATTTTAAAAAATGCTTCCACTTTTATCAAAGTCAAGTAATATTTTTAGGATATTTAATGAAATGATTTAAAATAGTAACTACCACTTTGTAATGGCTTTTCTTTAAGATCAAATTCCATGACAACTCATAACACACTCAACTGTTTGAAATACAGTAGAAGAAACAGCAATATTTTGTGTTACTGTGGTACTGTTTTGTTAACAAGAAATAAACGAAACGAATTGATTGACTATTAGTCTTATGAAAGCATTATAAACAAGACATTAATGAAGCGTATATAACATTTTTGTTATATTGTGCATTGACTTATAATACATTTTATTAAAGTTTTAACATATCGCAATTTGTGTACGTTTAGCTTTAAGTTTTATTACAACCTTTAAATATTTTCGTAAACAAGTTTTCCGTTTAGCTTTCACTTTGACAGTATAAGCCAGGGATCACTGGTCGTTGTACGTATCACTTTATAGTGTTTATCTCAATGATTTAAGTAACGGCTTTTGCCCATGGTGTGTTTTATTCATGAGTCTCTTGACTTGCAAGAATTGCTTTTCAAATTCTGTGTCTTTGTACTGTAAAATAATTATTGTCTAAGCCTGATATCGTAGATATTGGTCATTCTTTTTACGCCGTTGAAGAGCATTGATGATATTATTACATTATGGTATTATCAGAAACAAAATTAAGAATAACAGCATGACTTTTCCAAAATCAAATTAAGGCTGACTTTTCTGGATATTAAAATAGCGATCTAGTGAGAACAGAAAAACAAAACGTACTTGTGTAATGCCTTAAATGGTTGGTCAATGTCACACAATTTGGGCCATAAGGTATATAATCTTAGCTATCTGCGTTCGCGAAAATCAATCTGAAGATACTTTTGAATTTCATTTTTAATATAATACATAATGACATATGCATGATATATCAAAACATAAATGGCTATAATTTCGATATTTTGCTCATATTCATTTTCATTGTTTGCCCTGTAGAGAAGAAAAATATTCACACTAGGGTCATTGTTTTAACTTTTCAAATAAGTAGTGGGGCAGCTTTTCTAGAAATTGGCACTTTTTTAACTATGGTATTTGTGTCAACCATTGAGTATCTGCTGATAATAATAATTAGATTTTAGCATGCTTACCACCACATGTCTTGTCTGATTGTTTAAAAATCTGTTTTAAAAGCTGAGATTTTTGCAGTTTTGAGAATGGGGCTTGTTTCATAGAATTTAGAAGTTTTGCCATTAAAATGGTCCTTTGACAAAATGTATGGTAAAAAAACGTAATATAGAGTCATTATGAAAATTGTGTAGAAATAGTTATGACATAAACAGCGAGTACTTGAAATAAAGAATAGCCTGGTGCCCCAGTCCTACAATATTACACGCTATTTGTTGTATGGTGCAACCAAAACATAAATATCAGGCGATTCATCGTACATTTTAGTACTACCTAGTGCCTGTGACCATCAAAAATCTAGACCAGGCACATACCATATTCTAAGTAAGTTGACAACTTGGTTGTCTCCCAGAAAGTGATATTCAATTTCGTAACAAAACCTTGATCACACATACAAAATGCTGCATTTTTATTGTAAAGTTCTTTAAAGACACTGTTAAATTATTCATATTCAGCAACTTTCTACGGCTCCTTTAGTTGCGTCTTTCACCTTAGGATGATGTTTGCATAATTTAGGACCCATGCGAAATGGGTGACTAAGTCTTAAAAATGATATTAAGTTCAGTTTTTTCTTTTAGACAAGCAAAACCATCTTTGCCATGTGATATTTCAACTGTATATCAAGTGACCGTAGTGTATGACTGTATATGTGCTCCCTCGACTGCGCCAGGTATGTCCTGTGTAGTTGTGTTGTTGCATTATAGCTCAAGGCAATTAGCATTGCATATCTCAGATAAATACCGGCGTAATCACAGGCATGTGATGCAATACACTGACCATAAACCCCACCTAGAGCAAGTTATCATGGTCTGATTTCCACAAGTTATATTTTGATGAAAACATAACAGATTTTATTACCAAAAAAAGTCTATATGTATATAAAATTTGTTTTAAAATTAGCAAAGGGCTCTTGGATTTTTTGAAGTTATTGTAACTGCCGTGTTTGTTCTCATACCTTAAATAAACTTGTTATGTGGCAATAAGGACATATATCACTGTATCACAGGAAATACATCTTGATTAGGTTGTCTTGGGGTATTTTTTACTTAATTTAATTCCTTTGTTTACCTAATGGGCAGATAACTTAAGGAAAAATATCCAATTTATAGAATGCATTTGTTAAAATATTATGTGATAAAGATTCAACATAGAATTCAATTATGTGAGTCAGAAATGTAGGGGATAATTCTACGATTGGAATTCAAGAAGCCATGTAAGGTCAAGATAATTTTCTGACATTGAAAATAATACAATGCAAAAGAAAGCAGTCAAGCATGCAGTATTTAATGAATAACATTACTATTAATATGTAGATAAATACTAAAACCATAATCCTGAAATCATATCAGTAGAGTATTGTAACAAACCTAGCAGGTGAGTGGTTATTGGTAATTTCAACATGACACAGGGATCAATGTAGACTTAAATTTTTAGGATAAGTGACTTCCTTTAGACATAAAAGGGAGACGTTGGAACTAAACAGTGGCAAGTGAGAGCTGAACAGGGAGAAGTGGGAGCAAAGCAATATATATATATATATATATATATATATATATATATATATATATATATATATATATATATATATATATATATATATATATATTCTAAAACTTGTCTTGAGAGACTACTGCTATGTAAGAAAATCTGTTTTGAGAAACCAGGATCTCCATGCACAATTGTATTGATTATAATGTTTTGACCTGTTATGAGAGACCACCGATCTTGAGAGGTAATTTTTGTTTGACAGATGGAATGGCCGTTCAAGACGGGTTCTACTGTATCTTCTTTAGTGTGTTATTATCTTTCTCTTATTTTAATTATGCACTCTATTTCCCAAAATGCATATTTGGATTTAATATTGGTTTTAAGCAATATGTTTTTTTAAGTAGAACATTTTGTGAGTTATCTCCAGTTGTCAAGCTAAACATGAATTTTATGGAGAATGGACTTATAACCAGTATAAGTAAGACTTGAAAAGGGAAAACTGGGACATGAACAGGTAGAAGTGGAGCAACGCGAGACACGCACTATATATATATATATATATATATATATATATATATATATATATATATGGGGGGGGAGGGAGGTGGGGGGGGGTTTCATTCTCTTATTTGAATTATACAATCTTTCTTCCAGTATGCATATTTAAATTTATCATTGTTTTTAGCAATACTTTATTCTCAAGTAGAATTTATTTTGAGTTATGTTTCATTTATAAATACATTTGGTTCATTTTTATAAACTATCATCATATTCAGTGCAATTAGGCGATATGACTTAAAAAGAAAACAGCAGAATCTATATATTGTAATGAAATTAACTGAATAACTAGATTACAATATTGTAATTGCATATATATACTTAAAATCTGCAGGGATATGGTATCCATTCAAATATAAAGGTCAGCATCTATGTCCATCATGCAAGGGAATAAAACATACTCTGCTGTACTTAAGCATGCAGGTTTATTTTTAACAATTTAATATGATTGATTATTTTGAGAGAAAATAACAATTACTTTATTTCAGAATAACACATATACTTTTGTACTTTATTTTTTAATTTATGTTTTTTTATTTAAGTGTAAAGGCTTAGCATAAACGTTATTATCATTTATATCACATAATTATTGTCATTCATATTACCTAATTATTGTCATTTATATCACATACCTATTGTCATTTATATCACATAATTATTGTCAAGCATCTTGTAGCCTTATTTTAGCATTTCAACGAAATCCTATTGGATCAAGACAAATTTTAAAAATGAGTTTGAGTTCACTGGAATATTTGAATTTTAATGTTACCAAAAATATCACATATGCTTTTCCCTTACTTAATAATTGATTTATGTTTTAACAATGAGGAGGCATAAGCACATTTTTATAAAATAATTTAGTTGCAATTTTAAATCATGAGCGAACTCTTGCAAAAGTGTCAAGCAAATGTACACAAGGTAAGAGCTTGTATTATTGCATAAGGTATGGACTGATGTGAAGAAGTAATATTCAATGCAGATATTGTTAACAGTCAATACTAAATGAGGTTAAAATAACAAAGGCCCAATAATCTTTATAAATGAGGCCAAATTTAGCATAATTTAACACAAAACTGATTTTAAAATCTTAATGGTATTTTTTGTATATACTTATATAGCTTTTAGACCTGTCAAATGTATACAAATTGTGTGATACAAGGACATTTTAGACCGAGATGGATAAGAAACGTTTTATTAAAGTACCATAAGTTTTCTTTGAAAAAGTGGAAGACAAAATATTACAGTCTCTACATACCTATGAACTCTTTGCATCTTTTCTTTTTGTATTTTCTTTTAACATTATGAGGAACAATCTGAGCAAATATCCATTGTTGACCATGACTGAATGATATTATTTATATATGAATGTTTAAACTCCAATGCTGAAGGAAATTGAATAAATCTATCAAATGTTCCATTTTTTGAATGGTTTAAAAAAGCCATTATGGTATTACTTACTTAAATAATTAACACAATTAACTGGAACCACACATGCATATTTATCATAATTGTGTTACAGCCAAGAAATAATATGGAAGCCTGATGATGAAGTTAAGGTAATGGATTACTTCCTCACAAACCTTGTGACATATATGCTGCCTAGTAAGTAATATAAGCTTTACTATCTAGTGTCATTCTAGAAAAATGAAATTAATATGTTGAGCTAATAATACTTTAATATAGCATTTACATTATAAGTGAATCCATTGTTTATACTCATATACACGCCACATTCTAGATAATCTAATGGTATACAGCTTGTAATAGATGATGCATAAGTATAACATCATTGTAAATGGTCATTTGCAACTTCAATTTAAAAAGTATGCATATTTCACACAATGATAAAAGTCTACAATATGTGGTATTTTTCTAATTGTAGAGAGAATTATATATATATATATATATATATATATATATATATATATATATATATATATATATATATATATATATATATATATATGTTTGTGTGTGTGTGTGTGTATACCGCTCAGGTGGCTTAGTGGTCGGATGCTGGAGGTCGTGGGTTCCATACCCGACTGAGTCATATCAAAGACTTAAAAAAATGGTACTAACAGCTGCCTCGCTTGGCGTTCAGCATTAAGAGGTTAGTGTTAGGATTGGTCGGCCTGGTCACAGGATAACGTGGCTTGGTGGGACATCATGCTACATGTCTGAGGCATGATGGGAAAGTGCTAAATATCACTATAAACTGTCACACTGCAGACATCGTAGCGATATGACTGAACAATTGTTGAAGCTAAAAATCCAAATCACACACATACTGTATATATATATATATATATATATATATATATATATATATATATATATATATATATATATATAGATGAAACGTTGGTGAGAAAAAACTTAAAGCAGAAGAAAAGTTTTAAATAGATGATCAGATACAATTATTATTCAGTTCAAATTGAAAATTATGATATAAGTAAAATAATTTCATCTTTTTTAAGGCTGGATTGGAACTATTTGACAAGTTCATTATTTTTTAAATGAGCATAAATGTAGATTTTATTTGCTGCAGGATTCAAAATATTGGTTTGATAACACCAAACTGCAGATTTGTCATGAAATGACTAGCAGATTAATTTGGGAGCCATATTTATGTTGTCTTTCCATTGCATGACTTGATAATATCATTTGTGATGTCATGAAATGTAATTATGTGTTATTTGTGTGGTAAATGTAAATTCTTAACAAGGTAGTCATGTGATACAATCGTATAAGCCATTATGTTTATAATTTTCTGACACAAAAGTACACTGATGTATTTTTATGTTGGAGGACTGATCCCATTGGAGAAGAAAATAATGGATTTAGCATATTAGATTGTTTTAGCAGACGTGTAATTTTGGTATGTGGCAGCATTACTGGCTGTAGCCAGTATAATTCCTCTTATCAATTATAGCAGCCCATAGACCTGTGGAAATGTATAATGCCCTAAAATAGATCTCATTAGTTAGGAAATCAGTACCCAAGAATGTATCACTTGATAAACTAATAGTTTATATTTCTGCTGAGTTGGAGACCTAGATGATGATTTTGTCATTTAAATGTGTTTGCCATACATGAAGAGCTAATGAGCAATCAATAATATATACACTAAAACATTGCATTGCTACATATTTTTTTAATTAAAAAAAACACACAATAGCGTCGATAATTTATGACATGTATTTTTATTTGAGCAATCTATAGCAAACAGAGAAGAAAAGTTGAAATGAAATCATTATTCAATTTTTTTTAAATTGAATATGAGGAGTTTTGTAATATTTTGAAAGTTGTTATTTCAATGAAGTATGTTATGCAGTGGTAATTATGTCAGATTTGCTCAGGCAAGCAAGAAGTCAGGATTTTAATGGGAAAATACTATAAGAGTCAGCCATTTCATTGGTCATCAATGCAGTATGTTAACTTGACCCTAATTATATCACGCTGGCACCTAGCAAGACAAACATGTGGTCAGCAGTCTATTGTTAGTTGCAGTGTGCTAACATGATGATAATTATATGGCACTCAGTAATACAGCCAACAATATAAATGGGCAGCAAGACTGTATTTGTCGCAGTGTGCTAACCTGAACATAATTATGTAATACTGATAACTGAGCAGCAATACAAGTTAACAGTGATAGATTGTTATTTCCTGTGTGCTGACTGGAGTGTAATTATATAACATCTACCAGTGATCAGCAATCTTAGTTGCAGAGCTAACCTGCATATGATTATATAATACGTGTAACTAGCCAGCAATACTAGCAGGTGAGTAATACAGTGTAGGTTACATCATTCCACCCGGATCATAATTACATTACAGTCACAAATGACAGCAACATCAGTTGATTATTTTCTTCTTGAATGATGTTATGTGATTATGAGTTTCATGTTTTTTAAAGCCTACTGTGGTATAAACTGTCAGTAGCCAAGCTGAAGTCATGCATATATATATATATATATATATATATATATATATATATATATATATATATATATATATATATATATACACAACTACATATATAAACCAAAGAGACTGGAAAGTGCTATCCCTTGATTTAAATGGGAGAATACTTGATAGTAATAGGCAGAATATATATTGAGTTACTTGTAGGTAATGAAAATGATTTGTCTATCCATCATAGTATGTGTGCGTGTCAATCATAACATAAATGTGAGAATCATTAATATGGAAATTAACTGCGGACAGAAAAGTACGAACCTGTTTTGCATCATCATTCTGCTTCACTTCATAATCTGAAACTATGCTCAATTTTATTTACCCTCAGAAATATAATAATGATGTACAGCTCAATTTCCATGCTAAATCTGTTTGAGGACATTAGCTGAAATAGCAATATACATTTTGTAACATTTTTATAATATGGGACATTTAAGATTACAACACGTATTACAGCAGGGAGTTCTAGATTTTGTTAAGCCTGTCTCTGTCTTTAAAAAATATTATGCCGTAACGGTCAGACCTAACCTCAATTCCGTCCCAAGCGTTAGCCAGTTCCGTGTGATATGCTCCTCGCGAGAAGGTTTCCATCATTTGTTCTTGCCTTGGGGTGATGCTGCTTTCAACGCATGCATCAGCAATTTAAAAATAAGGTCATTACTAGATGTATACATAGGTGTTCTGTTCTGACAGGGATTATTTCAGTTCTAACTTTAGTGGTGGCGGTGGTCTAACTCATGGCTGTGGTTGAAGAGGTTAATGAGGTGGTCGAGCGGGTTGAAGATGACTAGCAATATCCTCGAGTAATGTCTTAAGCTCTCTTTGTTGCCTGAGATGCTGTTACAATTGTTTTGGTTGGTTAGACATTTAATTTATATAACTGTTCTGTACCTTCTGAAAATTCCACCTGAGCTTCCTGACTGTCTTGTAATCGCTATTTAATAGAATCACGGACGGGGAGATCTTTCTTAATTAATTCTAGTCGATGTCGAGCTATTTTAGCTGAGCGATATTCCATAGTTAGCGCAAAAACTATTATTATTATTATTATTATTATTAATTTGTATTACAACAACGATTTAGATACACATTACGGTTCGCGGATATACTTAAATGCACATCAAACAGTTAAGGCAGTAAACGCAGCGACATTCGCGCACATATTTTTTGTTTGCACCACCATACTGCACCTGAGCCTTCTTGTCGCACCTAATGGCCCTTTACCTGTGTGGATTTCAAAACAACACCGGGGTCTTGCCAACCAGGCTTATATAAGAGTTTCGGGTTGGCTTTTGGCAACAAAGAAATCTACATTTTTGAAAGGTCTGATTGTAGAATCGGGGCCTTGGCGCAAGGGGGGGGGGATAAAAAATTTCAGCTGTCCCACCAATTCTAGCATTAATTTTTTTCCCAATCCACTTATGGGTCTAGCCCATGTGGAGTTCAAAACACAAACAAGATCTTGCAAACGAGGATTTGGGCAAATAATAAATCAACCAGGGCCCGGATTTGGAACTGGGGTCTTATGGGGGGAATCCCTCTCCCAAAGGCCGGTCAACCCGACCACCTATCCCGACCCCGATGCCCAGGGGATACAGTAAGAAATATGCTATTAATCTTATTCTATTTCTAGCCAATACATCTGAGCATAGAATTTAAAGAAAATTTCCTTGGTCTGAGTAAATAAGTGAATAAGCGATATATTTCATATCTCCGGTGAAAACCTCATAGTTCGTTCTACATAGTGAATTTTTCGTATATGTAACTCGGCAAATTTCAGATTAGCGTCATTAAATGTAACTACACGTACCTAATTCATTTTAAGCACTTTTGCGTGACACGAATTAGTAACTTTTTGATGCATTTAATTATGCTGACCTGAAAATTAACTGAGTTTTAAAAAATCGCGATTCAGTGTGAAATGAACTATTTCGTTCGTAGCTTCGCCAATTGTTAAAATACACTTAATGAAATATACGTTTAATTCACTTGGAGCAAGAAAATAACCTATCTGTATTTTGCTATAGGCCGAAATAATCTTGATAATTCACTCAATTGGAAAACGATAATTTTTCACTGCTCGTCAATAGATATTGAGAATATTTTGACCAAGAAATTTACATATTGTATCAAAGCACATTGGTGGTCTATAGGTAGATATGGCATTACTCATACTATAGAATTATGTTAAAATCTAACAACAAACATAATATTTTTAAATCTTGTTTTGCTCAGCTTTTTATGTGCTGCTGTAACTTGAAATGAGATGGGGAAGTATGACCTTGGTTATATTTTTTATGTGAATGTACACAAACACATGCAGCTCATAAACGGTAGACATCTTTCATAATCGCGCGGGATGCAGCAAGAAATGTTCTAATTCAGCCTGTGATAAATATTGCAGGCAAACTTTTAAGACATGAAATAAGAAGAAAATGTGATTGCTTTGAGTGATTAATGGAAATATTTCACTAAAATATTTTTATCAACCCGATTAAACATGTCGATTATTAGCTCATTTCAAGCAAATTTATAATTGAGGACGCTTCAATATATGGGATGGGAGGGGGATTATTTTCATCTACTAATTGCTGCAAAAAACTGTTATGACCACACCCTTTCAGAAGGAGTTAAAACGTCATTATGGCATGAAAACAACAAAAGTTCAACATAAACACGTTTGGAAATGGAAAAGCAGACGTTGCGATACAGTTTTAAAAATCATATATTTATGATTTTGATCATCTAAAAATATAATTTTATTCCTTCGTTTGTTTGTTTGGCATAGCAATATGACCATTATAAATAATGTCGCCTTAATGCTGGATTAGACAGAATATGTGTGTGAAGATTATATCGCCAAAAGGATGTGGATGAACATACATATTACAGTTTTAGAAGGCATACATTTATGATTCTGATTATCTTAAAATATGATTTAAGTTTCATATTGTTTTGGTATATGAATAGGTCCCTTATAAATACTGTCGCCTTAATGCTGGATTAAACAGAATATGTGTGTAAAGAGTCTGTCGCCATAAGGATGTTTTGACCATTACAGTTGTGTGTTGGCATTAAGGCGACACGGTATTAAGGCGACACATGTATCATTTCAGTTAAGAATAATTTTTGCTGTTTTAAACATGAATATTAAAGCTTGATAATAGGAATTATAGATTTTTTGGATGAATTCACATCCAAATATGTGCTGCAGTTTCATAGCACAACATGCTGTCATTCTGTCACCCTAATACTGGTATGTGACATATGTCGCCCTAATGATGGTTACGTATTTGTGTGTGTGTGTTTGTGTGTGTGTGTGTCTGTGTGTGTGCGTGTGTGTTTGTGTGTGTGTGTGTGTGAGTGTGTGTTTGTGTGTGTGTGTGTGTGTGTGTTGCCACGAAATTAAGGATTTAATATATTTAATTTCCAGGTGGAGGACGAACACCAATATTTTCAGCGAATAAGAAACTTCAGAAACCTCTAAGTTTAGTAATCAATCATATTAGCCACCAGTACTATACAAAGTTCCAAGAGCAAACAGATTTTGATGTTATCAGTGACTGTCTGATTTTTTACAAGGAAAGTAAACACAGTTGCATGTTGACTTCTTTGATTCATACACCATATGTTATGATAGGGTTTAACAAAGTATTTTATGCTGAAGGCCTAGATTCGCGTTTGTACCAGTGGAAATAGGTTGTTATCTTCGTCGCATCTTTTCATGGAGCAATTCATTGATATTTGTTCTTAAACTATCGTGTAGTATATATATATATATATATATATATATATATATATATATATATATATATATATATATATATATATATATATATGCATACATAATATTATATTTGAAAGATATACGCTTCTCAGGAGTTCAGATATCGCACATATATCTTTTGCTATTCCCTTATCAGGTCAAACACGGTGAAGGTAGAGCAAAACTTGTGTCATCTTCATGTCAATGCGTATTTCAGTGTTTTGTGTAATAAGGCAAGCTATTATGTCTGTTACGTCTCTTTTACTGAAGAACAGTGACGTTGTTATTTAAATACTTCCAAAAGTTTAACAGATTTCGCAAGGTTATTTAAGTATACATGCAGTATCAACTAAAAGAGTGTGGTTCTATAAAGACATACATATAAGCAGGCAGGTATACACAAAGTGTAAAATAGATCATAATATTATCGAGAATATATATTTCTTTAGAAATGAATTGGTGAAAAGCACGTGTTTTCCGGTAAACTAAATTAGCCTCAAGTTTGGTTTCTAATGAAATGCCTTCTTTACATTACGTTAGCATGTTTATTCTTTGCATTTGTCACCCACTGGTTGCTGAAAATATGCCCTCAAGTTTCATCTTTACTAGATCATCTGTTCAGCATTTGACACTTTTGATCAGTTAGAGAGTTTTGATCCCTTAATTTCTTACACCCTAACAATATTAGAACGGTGTAGGCGGAAACCATTTATGTTTGTTTTAAATTTAATCGAATGATCTGTCAAGCTCCTTCTTTAAACGGTTGAAAATCAATATGAGATTAGCATGTTGTTTTAAGTAACTGGCTTACGCGTAAAATACTCAGACCGACCCATTTTGTAGTATACTATCAAACTGCTATGTAGATTTATCTATAAGATATCCGATAGCGCGACGACTTTGTATCATTTTATACAAAAATATATATCCATCACTGACCTAAAATACTTTAATGATACAAACAGTGAACATATGAACCGAGGGAGCACCATCTAAATACATTGATGAAATACAGACTAAGTTAACTTGTAGATGGAGATACAGCTGGTTATGGTGATGGCAATTACGTATCAACGATACTAATGAATACAAGCAAACACTGCATTAAATGTAAAATATCGATGCATCCTTGTAGTTAGTACTTTGAATGCATGACTTTGTAATGTATGCATTTATTTTGTTTACTTTGTTTGGCTGTGTCTTTGTATCATAGTGAAAGTGAACTTTCTTGTACTGTATTATCTTTCGAGTTATACGAGTTTGCTTCGTTATAGCGCTATGCTAATAAAAAGACAAATTTTGTTGAGAAACTTAATTTCTAAGGGCACATGATCTGGACTGATTAGCTGCGTATTATATCGAAACAACTTATGAGGGTTTCATTGTTGTTCCCTGTTTGAGGCTGTATCGTGAAACAAAGTGCGAAAACTCGAGTGCAGAATAATATGCAAAACGGATGCTGGCTATTGAGATAACGAAACAAGATGTCGTCTTGCATCGAGTTTCAAGAGCAATTCGTACATGTCCATGATCATATCAGTAAAATACACGATGCCGGGAGATTGTTATTGCATAAATATATACATATTACACATACAGACATATTTATTATAGAGATATATATTATAAAATAAATAACAAAAAAAAAAAATGTGTGACCTGTTTCGCTTTATTGCTTCAGCAATAGTTTAAGATACTTACCTCCTACATGAACATGAGCAGGACATATTTACATGACCTGGACATATTAGCTGCTTATCACATCGAAACAAATTATGAGTACTTCATTTTTGTTCCCTGTTTGAGACTGTGTCGTGAATCTAAATACGAAAACTTTAGTGCAGAATAATATGCGAAAAGGATGCTGGCTATTGAGATAGCAATTCAAAATGTCACCTTGCATCGAATTCCAAGAGCAATTCGTTCTTTTGAACGATTACATGAGTAAATTACACGATAACAAGAGAATTATATATATATATATATATATATATATATATATATATATATATATATATATATATATATATATATATATATATATATAAACACCCACACCATCATTTGTCTTTCTTTCTGTGTGTCTCGTCCTGCTTGCCAAACAAAAAAACTCGCGGCAAACTATATTTTTTCCTTCCATTTTTAATTTTTATCTCCAAACTTTCTTTTAAACTCGAGCTTTCGATTTAATTTGCTCTTTTGTTTTTATGTTGAAACTGTCTTTTATCAATCCCGTCCTGGGACGGGGAATTAAGCCTGTAAAAAATGTATAATGATACGCATTATGAACCATGACCAGCATTCCTTAACAAATGACCTTTATTTATACGGATACGCATTTTACGGTAAGAGATTAACAGGCAATCATAGAATTTAAGAAGAAAATAAAACAAATATATTCGATGTACTAAAGTTTAATTAACTTTATAAGTTATATCCTCATGGATATTTAAACAGTTTATACAGGCTTCAGTCAGGTCTTTTTATGTTTTATAGCTTGAATTGTTTATTAAGTTTGTTTAGAGTAAGTATTCTGTACAAAATCCAGCTTCAAGAGAACACTTATTAAATACAGCTAGGTGTCTTCTACTCGGTTTAGACAAAATGCGAGTATTCTTTTTTGATAATAAATTTGATCAGAAAGAAAAGTAATACAAAGTGTATTTATATTTCAGATTGATTCAATATATCACATTAAAACAATGGTGTTGTGTTGGATCTTTCTCAGGGAAAGTCAGGACCCTTTTGAAATTCAGTTCAGCCTTACCCAGAATATCATCGAGAACCAATTTCAATGTAGTTATATCGTCTTCTCTACAAAAGAAAGACGGAGGATGGCGGCATAATAGTGGCGGTGATGGATGATTTATTTAGGTCTTGATACTCTAGTATGATGCCATCAGTACCGCATACCACATTTCCATCCTTGTTTGTCATAATTGCTATCTGCATTTCTTACAGGATGACTTGAATATCTTGGAGAATATATTTATTCTCTCATTATATTAAGGTGGTTCACATCTAAGGGCGCCGCAAGCCAATTTGTTCTCCTCTTTCAAACATCGTAAGCAAATGAAGTCAATAATTCTGCATTGGTCTAGGAGATCTTGGTCAAATTGGTCATCTAGACAAGGTGAAAGGCACACGTAATGGGGTTAAAGAGTTCAACATTTCAGGGGACTTCTTGCTAGAAAAAGCTCACCATGTAGAAGGCGGCCTTTGGGAAAAAAAAGGTTATGACAGGCATATATACATTATGACTTTTTTTAGAGAGACAAGAACCTTCAGAGAGATATCATCATATGTTTCTACATGATGTTGCATTTTCTGTAATTCGATACCAGTGTGTATTCCTGCTTTATGTGCACACACATTTATGCACTGAAAACATGACATTATGAAACTGAAGATCAGGTATGTATTTAAGAGCATTTTCTGTGTCGATTTCTATTTTCTCGGGTCAATTGATACTTTTCAGATGGATAGTAATTTCATGTATTGCATCATCAGCAAACTTCCGAGCAGCATACCGTTGACATAACTTCAATCACAACTGAGTTCCTGTCCATTTTCTGAAAACTCTTTACTTAATCCATAGAATTCCCATTTACTTTCCTGCTCATCTTCATACTCTGACCTTTCTTTCTTGCGAAAGGAACTATAATGTCATTCGAAGAGTTGAATTTTATTCCACTCGCTGTTGGTGAACTGTTCTTTATAATCAATTATTTGTTGATGCTTTTTAATTGTTTATTCATAGAGACCCAAACTTAAAATTTCAACGGACGCTAGTTGTTGATAAAGATTCCAGGTTGATTTGTTCGATTTGTCTGAAGATATATACTGTGTTTGCTGTTCTAAAGGTTCATCACATACAATTATGGAAACTTGGAAGTAATCATGGTGATGAAACATATATCGAACGAAAGAAGACAACGAAGCCATTTTCTTTTCTTCTCTCAGCATTATCCCAGTATCCCGTTTCTGTAATTCTTGCAATATATTTTCTTTGTTCATAGTTTTATTCATATAATGAATCGAATGGTTAGATTTAAGGAAATTTACAAGATCATCTTTGCTATGAAAGTTCCATCTTCTATTTTATTAAACGGTATAGACTCCAGTGACGGTATACAGATGGAAACATGTTAAAGAATGAAATTATTTAACTATCTGACGTCAATAATTTAGTCAAACTAGATATTCACTTAAGATATAACGTTTTAATATTGGTACTATATTGTATATATTGGAAGATAAAAGACTACAGTTATGACTGATCAAGGAGAAAGGAAATGAACAGACATTTAAACTACAAAAGCATATAACCATTATATAATTAGTTTCCACGTGTTGCTTAAACGCTATTTACACAAGGTTGATGTCAGATATAATCAACGGTACGATTAAAAGCTTTTATAGTCCTTCATCTTCAATTACGATCTTATATGTTAATGACCGAAGTCTATCAGTGTTACTGTTAATATACATTGAGCAGTATAGTACTACTATCTAATGACGATACACTTCAAATATACATAACCATACAATGTCATGCATTAGATACTTCTTGCTGCAATTTGACAAATAAATGACCAACACGAGAATTAAAGCGACAATAACTCTGGGTTTCTTGATTTGTGGATTTTGGAGAGGGGACTGTTATTGAACTTAAATTATTGTTTTTGAAATGATACTGAACTTAAACTGAATTGATACTATAAACAGTTGGCAATTGCTGTGGTATAACGTTATTATAAATTTACAATTTCAAATATATAGTATATCGAACAGAAGTATACAATAGGAGGTGCATGGTTGTGATGCACTAAGTAAGTGATATTGCAAAATACTGAATACAAGTAACATATAACTCTTACCATTTCTCCCTCTTGGAATTCTTCATTATATTACATAATCGGGGTCTTCTAGATTAAACCTTAAATATTCTTGTAAAAGTCACAAAACTAGTCAGGCAATGTGGAGCGCCTGTCAATCAAGCACATCACACCAACAGTCAGCCTATCTTTCCTTGATACAAAATATAGACCTACAATCTATTATGCCCAATGCAATATAGAAATCCCATATTTAAAGCTAGCTTTCAAACATTGGGATCTGAAATAAGGTCATTTTAACTGGACTGTTAGCTGAGAGTCTAAAGTCAATTAAATTTGACACTAGTGAAATTCACGCTTGCTGATAATTAGGTGATAACAGATAAAGCAAACACTGGCAGGCAAGCATCATAATCTAGAGATATTCAGAACTGGGGCATGTCTTAGGAGTGTATTAGAGTTTTTGTATCATCATCAGCTTGTTGCATGTCATATAAATTAATAAGCCATGGAATATGTACATATCACAGGAATAGTAATGATAATATATTTTTTGCAACATATTCAGCATGGCAGCCACAGTGGCCATCCAAGGGACACCATTTTTATTTACCAGAAACTTGATCTCAGGAAGAAACTTGTTCTAGACATCAATTCATTCTACTGAGTAGCGTAGGACCTGTAGCAATGCAAAATAATTGTGAATGGATTCTAGACAATCGATTGACAATAAGATGAAACATTTTAGTCTCTAGACAGGAAAGGAGAAAATTAAAAATTATAATTCTTACCACTTAATGAAGAGGTCATTATCAAAACCCAACTGGTAAGGAATATAGTGCTTGCTTGCCACATGATTCAACGCTGCAAAATAATATGTTTCCATTACAAAACATGGATAAATCAAATCTGGATTAAACCAGGAAAGAAAAGTTTGAAGTTTATTTGAACAGAACTTGTACTTACACAGTTAACTGTCACATAAAAAAATGTAAAAAATATTTATTATTTTACAGATTTATGTTTATGGTACGGCCACAATGACCTTATATGTAAATACTATTATAGATCAATCTTTACTGCCATAGTGACTGCATATGTAACAACGTTATATATGTAGCTTTTATTGTCATGGGTTAAAATTATGCAATACTTACCCACTAGTATGCAGCTTTATTCTGTTTTGTGTCAATAAAAAAGAATCCAGTCAATACATCCTCCTTCAGAATAGAGAACTGTAAATAAAACATGGTCAAATTGTACATACTGCATACACATAGATCTTGTCATCATTTTTCATAGATAATAATTAGACCAGGACGTTGGAGCGGGGGGGGGGCAGTGCATTCAGCAATGGCAATGGGTAAGTACTGCATGATTAAAATGAGTTTTACCCACAATGTTTTAATAGCTTAAATAGCATATCCATCACAAATAAAAACACTGAATTTATCAGGTCGGCAGGTTGATACGCTAAATTGATAAAAAAATTTAAAAAATATACACGACTCACCAGTGCGGGAGATATTCACATTAAAGAACACTGGTCTCTCTGGGGGCCACATGCTGTGCCCCAAATATGGGTCCCATGGAGAAAATGAATGTTGTGCTAGAAGAGAAGCTAGTATCGGGTCACCATAATGCTTTCTTCATGACATCCTCCAAAGGAAGAATGATTTAGAAAAGTCAATGACATTAAGTTCCATAAAGAAAGGTCACTATCGGTAAGGGACAAATTTGGCTTGATTGTCGTGACAATCCACCTTGAGAAAGTGGACCCCAAAATAAAAATGTAGGCCTTAAGAGGAAGAAAACGGTGCTTACATTGCTTATTTTTACGTCCATGGAATTTCGATTCAAACACAGTACCTTACAAGCCTTTTGGTCATCTCCAGCAAAGATCTGACTGAAATTAGTAACCTCTGTAGCTGATGGAGCTAATGAAGGTAACTGAATTTTGGCAAAACTTCCTGAATGACCCAAGAGAGAGCAGAATCAAATCGGCCATTTAACTGGAAACAGTGTCAACATTCAAGTCCGTATGTAGTGATCACGGTGCCCTATGGTAATAAACACCCGGACCTCTCCTAGTCCTTGTTCATAAAAAGGTTTCTTTTATAAAAGTAAAAAGTGGTGTTCTGCCTGGGCCCCTTTATGGGCCCAGGCCCAGGAGATATATTCATGGTTGCCCGAACCCTTTTTTGTCGTCCCTGTCAACTGACAATGCAAGAAACTCACTGCATCTTCTCACAGAGTAAGCATGACATATTAAGTAAGCTTCAATCAATGGTTCATAACGATATGTTAGCTAAGGATCATATATCATATTATATATTTTATGTGATTATAATAGAGAATGAGACATGTCACTGCAGTATAATTATGAATCAATGGTGACAAAAGATCTGTAAGCAGGTCTCGCATATATGACATTAGAGACTATCTCATTAGATTTTCTATTGTCGGTCTGTCATTATTACTTACACTGATCCTAATGGAGCGTTTATGCCCAGAGTGCTAACAGGCTTAGTGTTATCAGTCGGATTACATGCAACATAATACATCTTGATCATTTCTGCAAACTCACTCTCATATATCCATCACTGAGCCCCGCTGAGATTAACGATGATACTCGCTCATGGGCGTGTAATACCGTTGATATCACTTCTGCATGTTCATGTAATTTCTCAGTTGCCCATGTCTTTCGTTTTTGCTATCATATTAAGAATAACGGCAGTGTTGTCGTGCACAATAACACCGACTCTTATCACTGTCGATATCACATGTCGCTGATGATGTGTCGAATGACATCACCTTAACAGTAACTGCGGCTGATGATGCGTATACACAAACGACGAGGCATCTGTATCAAAAATCCTGATGAATCTGCTGTGTTATTCTGTTATGTCGCATGTATGTCGATATTTTGCAAAGCTGCTTGCCACAAGCTCGCTTGTTTAAATCTGTACCCAGTTATGAGTTAACAAAAATTCAAAGAATCGTGCTGATTCCAGTCCCTGATATTCACGAGATGCAAGTACTCTACTATTAGTTTGGGTCCAACGGGATCGTATGCGGTACACCCGTCTCAACCATCCTGACACGATCAGCAACGTTAGGGATTCCACTTGATATATATGCGACAGGCTTTTTGATAAGGTAACTGATGTTTGAATGCTGGTCAATTAACTAGTGAATTGGGTGAACTGATCGTTACATTTGCAGAGCCTTATACTGGCGACCATTGAACTTCCAAACAAATCATACATGACTTTATCAAGCTTCTGAAATATTTTGCGAAAAATTGTAAATATATTTACATAAATGTCATACTCAGTTCGCAATGCGGCTCATTTATCACTAACTGCAGTGTCACTGTCATCCACGTATTTCTTCGTTGCTGCATCATCGTCGGATGCTGGTTTTCTCCAGTGAATAATTTTATTGTTAGTCATGTTAAGGTCGCCGGTCATTGCATCACCGATCGATAACAAACAATCAGCAACGCATTTACTGACCTCATTGCGGATCTCATTTCTGATCGTCGTGATTGATATGCCAGAGTCTCTGATTCTTCAGCCATCAGTAAATAATGCGATCTTATTAGTGACCTCACAGAGAACTCGTCCGCAAATATGAATCCACCAAATATTGCTCGTATTACCATGCATGCTGATCCTGAAAAACAACAACTTCATCCTTGCCAGCCTTGTCAACCCCATCGAAGTAAATAAGATCAGCGAGCTCATCTTTGGTTGCACACGCTGATAAATCAACTTCACTGGGTTTCTTAACGCTAGCACCAGCGCATGATGATCGATAAATATCTAACAATATAAACGAAGTGCTCTTTAAAACGACGACTAGTATACAGTTCACTAGTCAACGCGTACACGACTTTATGCGGTGGTGGGCCACCAATAGTCCATGACCTTGTTATTGCATCTAGAATTGCTAGCAATTCATGACCACATATAGGTAGATATATTGGTGTCGGTGTTGTCAATTTTGAATAACAGACTGAAATGCCAGTAGATCCACTGATATATTTGAGAAATTCTTTTGGAGGCAGGAGTCCGCGTGAATTAAAATAAAGAACACTACACCAGTCCTTCCATAGCTCGCGCCCTGAAAGCTCGCGAACCCGATTATCACGGATACAGGCGTGGTCTCATCTTTTAAACCAGAAAATAATCCCACAATTGATCCCGCAATTAACGATATGCAAGGAAATTTCAATCAGTCAATATGTCAGTTATGCTTAGTGGTGACAGTACTTTACAATATAAAATTCAAATTACAAATTGAAATTTGTGTGATAGTTCTATCTTTTCGTTCCCTTTAAGTGTAATAGTCATAAATGCAATATGTCCTCATGTAATTAAACGTAAAATGTGTGAACCTAAAGTTACAGCTATATCCTCGAGAGTTTTTCTGAGATGCTAATTAAGTGCTGACCGCGTTTTGATAACTGACTTCCGGAAAATGATGATTCAGTCAATAAACAACCTAGTTCCCTAACGGTACTCCCCCAAGGGTTTTCTCGATGTCATAGGAGATCTTCAGAGATGAAGCAACTGTTTCGTGACCACCCTCTCTTCATTAAATATTATGATGGTACGTAAAAGCAAGAATGCGTTGCCATGCAAATGAACTAAGCAGAAAAAATCTAAAATTCGTTGATTTTAGATATGCACTGCACGATAAAAGCAATTACCATTTTTACAGATATTATGCTGCATAATGTGTCAACAGCGCAATATGGTGCTTCAAACCTAGAAGTGCAAAAACAAATTCTAGATAGTCCTTAAGAATTTGAAAAACAAAAAGCAAAACATAGCCGAAACAGTTACAACCTATGGAAGAGTTTCTGTTTCAAACTGTGCTAAGAACATTACTCAAAAGCCAAACCAACGAAAAGATCTAGCAATGAAAAAGCAAAAGCAATTTAAATGAATTGACAGGATTGGCTTTGACTACTAAATTTAATGTAACTTTATTATGTTATATGTTCCTCAATTTGATTTTCTTGCTTATTGCAATGCTGAACTTTAATATTCGAAAGGACAGGGCTACTGCCATATGTACATAAATTGTATTTATACCTTCTCAGTCGAGTGTCAGTCACTATAGTTATAGCTCCCCATTAAGTCATTCATAATTCATTTATTATAATTGACCATTTATTTTGTTTATAAGACTATACGTAAGGCAGTATATTTGTTTGTGTTTTGTGTGAGGATCCTCCTTGACCGTTAACAGTGAGTTAACTGTGTGTGTGTGTGTGTGTGTGTGTGTGTGTGTGTGTGTTATTGTAAAGTGTTTTGTAATCTTATTTAAAGACTATTTGTGGCAAATTTTTCTTGGTAAAAATAATGTTTTCTCTGCTTTTTACATCAATAAAAATAACACACAACTTCTGGACAGATGATCTTAAATGGTAGATTGAGATCGTAGATACAAGTATTTAGTTCACTTTAAACACTTTTGCAGTACTATGGAACTAAACAAGAACGTAAAACTGGAAATATTTTAATTAAACAGATTTCAATATCAAAATTGATTCAAATGGTCTTTTGATACGGTGTAATTTGTAGAAGTCTGACAAATGACGAATTGTAATCAATATCACGATCCCATCGCTGCCACTAAAATGCATTGAAATATACTAAAAAACACCGAAAAATACTCAAATATACTAGTCAAATAAAGTTACTTATTTCAATTATCTAATGAATGTTATGGATGTTTTAGCGATTATGAAACAAACAATGCACATACGGTAACAAAACTTTCCACCTGCTAATCGGACTCGATATAAAATTTTCATTTCAAAATTTGGTCACATATTGTATGATAAGTTTCACATTTTTTTCCACTGATAAATAAGCCTTATAGTGCATTGTAGAGGTAGATTGCAGTTGGTTTATGGTGGTTTGCGGTAAATACATCGACCCCCGTAATTAGGGCAAACTCGATCTGACTTTATACCAGAACAACTCAGAACAACCTGAAAATTCCGAAAGCTAAAAAAAAATAAGAAAATAGATAAAAAGACTAAAATCTAAAAGTAATTTGGCAAGACGTTTAATGATTTATTTGAAACATGTATAAATGTAAAATAAAGCTGATCACAGTGCCACAAAAAAAAAATTCTTCAGGGAAAATATAACTTTATAAACTGATTTCTTCCTTTGGGAACTTGATTTATTTTCACTATAACAATTCCAAGCAAGCAGTCCCTTCTAGACATACCACCTCCTCGATAAATTGCGCCCTGATAACTCACGAACCCGCGTATAACTCGGGGTCAGGCGTAGATCCAATTATTTCTTTACCAGAAAATACCAAAAGTATTGATCCCTATTTCTTGAACTTGAAGGCAATGGCGATCAAAATACGTAACTGAAATGTTGATATATTGCTTGTTTTATGATCGAAAACGTTATACATGACATGGATATTTTAATCAACATTTTTAAACTATTAGCTTTTAATAAGAAGTCACATAATTGGTTATATTTTCTTTCCAAACGACATTCTTAGTACACCGTAATTAAAGATATTCAAGGAAATTTCGATCAATGCAAATTTTACATACGCCTAGTGTAGACAGTACCTTAATATGCAAATGACAATTAAATCATTTTTCCTATGTGCAGTTTGTGTTTATATTCATCGTTTAGTTCCTCTTAAGCGTAATCATCATAAACGCAATGTGTATTTAAACATAAAATGTGTCGGTCTACCATAACAGATATGTCAGCAAGCGTTTCGCTGACAACCTAATTAAGTCCAGACCGTGTTTTGATAACTGACTTCCGGAAGTATGTATAGTGTCGTTGCTGGCCTCCTTTGTATTATCACATTATTTATGTCTTATGAATCAATTAAAGGAGGTGGAATAAAGAGGATTTTTTTTCAATTTTTAGCGGTCCCTCGGTAACTCGTGCCCTCGTTTATATTGCTGTCTATGTTTGTGGACTCCCTTGTGCATGAGTTATCGAGGGAAAGGTGTACTGTGAAACAAACGTATACCACATTTTCTGATATCTAAAGAAGTGTGCAAAGAGAAAATAAATGGACATAAAAAGGGTAGAACTAAAATGCAAAAGAAGAAATAGGTCCAAAAATAACTCATATTTCATATATATATTTATCAAATGTAATATTCTTTAACAGTAAGATAATAACAAAACACACTGACTAAGGTATTTAAGACATGAATTTTCATGATATTATGGTCATATGACCAGTCAGTATGCACTGTGTTATGTCAAATGGCTTGCGGAAAGAAGAAATAAGGGCAAAAAGAACTCACATTTTTTTTATTTGTTTATCAAAGTCAATAGTTTTTGAAAACGACCATTAATGATATTGTGTCCAGGGATGGAACTAGAATGGTGGCAATACCATCTTAAGCGGGATAAAAAGACAAACCAAAACGAAAAGAGCAAGGGTGGAACGGTCAAGAACTACTCATTCAGCAAAAATAAATTGATAACAACCCAGTGACCCTGTAATGGTTGGCATTATTACTCAAAGATGGATTTACTCATGTGAGATCAAGTTATCAGGAACCTATGTGTTTTTTTACTTCATGGAATCCTCTATTTCCTTTTTGTTTTGCAAGTCATTAAAGTACTGTTTTTGGCAGTTACCATTAGTATGGTAATTATATCTTTACAAATTATGCCAAGTTTACATCAGTGTAATTTTATCTTTGGCTTTCTTAATATATATATATATATATATATATATATATATATATATATATATATATATATATATATATATATATATATATATATATATATATATATATATATATATATATATATATATATATATATATATATATATATATATATATGTGTGTGTGTGTGTGTGTGTGTGTGTGTGTGTGTGTTCCATTTGATCAAGTATTGGGTTAGGGTGAAAGTCATTCCCTATCGAAAAGTTGGAATTCACCGACACCTTTTGATGTCGGCATGGGGAAGCCACTTACTAGCCAGCCCATCAAGCTTGAACGAACATACCTGCTTGAAATCGATAGGAAAATAATTTATTTTCTCAGAAATTGCGATCTTAGCATTCGTTTGGTCTTTAATCCGCTGACAGATGAGACGAAAGTACATCGTTGTTTAAATTTGACCTGGACCTGGCCATTTGCATTCCTAGTCACGTGACTATATAGCCCTCGCAACCAATATGTCAATGACATGAGAGGTCATAGTCTTGCGATATCAACAATACACAATTTCTAGTGTTGCTATAGGAAAACAAGTCTAACATATAAATAAAAATCATATAATTTTTATAGAAAGATGAAAAATCAAACCTCTTAAAATATTTGTGAAAACAACGATCGAAAATCTGTAAATGTTGTAGCAATTTGAAGAAAACCAGATTCCCTACGCAGAGAGCTCAGGTAAATATGGTAGTCACGTGACACCAACAAAAAAGTCGCTAACTCTTGCTCGGTACTTCTTGAAAATGGTTTTCTCTACCCTGCTATGATAGTGACATATTTTTGGTCGCCGTTCTCGCGGTAAATATGGTGAGAATTAAGTGTGTAACTATTTATTTACAAACAATAAGTGACTAATATATAATATGTCCAAATTATATGTAAAACAACCGTGAAAATGTGTTTATTTTCGATATCACGTGAGTAGTGAAGGGGGGCACTTTACGGACAATGGGAATTAGCATTAAAAACACCCTTGGGGCACTTTACGGACAATGGAAAATTAACATGGAGAAAAATCGTGGGGCACTTTACGGACAAGGGGATTTAACATGGGAATAAATCGTGGGTCACTTTACGGACAAGGGAATTTAACATGGGAATAAATCGTGGGTCACTCTACGGACAAGGGGAATTTAACATGGGATTTTTTTTTTTTAAAAAAATTTTAAAAAAAAATTTTAAAATTTAAATTTAAATTTAGGCAATTCAAAGACTATCTCTTTTCGAGATATATGGCTGGCCCTGAAAAGGGCCTTTGGGTTTTCTTCTTCTAATTTCTTCTTTTCCTCCACCAAGTTCTTATTTTATCTCCAACACTCTTTCTCTTCTTTTTTTTCTCCTTCTCTTCTTTCTTCTCTTCCTCCTCTTCTTCTTTCTTCCTCTTCTCATTTTCCTCTTCTTTTTCAATTTTTTCGTTCCATGTTCTTATTCTTATCTTTTCCTCTTCATCCTCCTTCTCCTCCTTTATTTCTTTCAACAGATCACTGATGATTACCTTCATTTTTCGTAAATTGTTTATCTCCATCTTCACTCGATGGGGACTATATGAATAGTGATCCTCGTTTAGGTTAACCAACATTTGCTCTATCATTCCTAAATTGTCGAGGACGTTTTGCAATTTTTCCATTTTGTCCATTTGGTTAGAAGCCATCTTCTTTGTATTCTTTGCAGAATGGTTTGAACAACGAGCACTGTGGGTTCTTATACGAAAAGCGCGAACGTGAAGGAAAACATCCCCCTAAAACATAAAATGGATCTTACCTAGATCATGACCCAACATCGCGCTTACGTGAAGGAAAACATCCCCTACTTTCTCATTTCATATAATGAAACCCTAACTATACTCTTCACATACGCTAAGAAACCCATAATCTACTATTCACACTAACATACCTGAGCTCTTACAAACACAAACACACAAACACACAAACTCATACCCTCACACTATCTAAAATAAGAGTTAGTGTTTATATACACACTACTCTACCTACACATTGGCAAATTAATAGTTATTTCTTTTCTAGAGTATTGGGTAGCCCTGAAAAGGGCTGTTTTTGTTTGGAACTTCATGGACACCTGGTTAATGGTGGCACCTTCCAGGCCTGGCGCCACATACACATCTTATCCCCCAGTTACTTTTTACCTTTTGGGGGCAGAGAGCAGAGGCAGGATATGTCGCTTCAGAATCCCAATTTTCGCTCTCTGGGATTTTGAAATTTCTTCTTTCCTTTTCCTCCTCTTCTTTGTTTCTTCTTTCCTCTTTATATCTTCTTTCTTCTTCTTCTTTATATCTTCTCTCCTCCTCTTCTTTCTTTCTTCTTTCCTCCTCTCTTACCCTTCCCTCCTCTACAATGGCTTCCGCGGCCAGTTCATTTAATATGCGCCTGGCATATTCCAGATGCACATGAAGCTCCAACAGTTTCTCAAGTCTCGTGTTCATTCTTCTGGCTGTGTTGATCAATCAACAAGGGTAGCTGGACTGCCGAACGAGTTTCAATTTATACTGAAAGCGCGTACGTGAAGGAAAACATCCCCTAAAAACATAAAATTCATCTTACCTTGATCATGACCAAAAAACATCAACAACGCGCGGACCTAAAAGAAACACTCGCTCACTTTTTTATGCTACCCATCACTTCAATAGACTATCCACATACGCAAAGCAATTCAATCTAACTCCAAATATACACCTCAAACACTAAGAAAAGATATCATTTTAATCTACTATCCACACCAACTTACTTGAGTTCTTACAAACACAAACACACCAACACATACCCTCACATTTTTAAAAAGAGTTAGTGTTTATTTTCACACTACTCTACCTACACACATTGGCAAATCGATCGTTATTTCTTTTCTAGAGTATTGGGTAGCCCTGAAAAGGGCTGTTTTTTTGTTTGCTATGGCATTCTTTTTAGTTTCTAAGAATGCGATGTCCTCTGAGGATAGACTTTCTGGCAATAGGTCTGCTTCTTCGGAAAGAGAAGAAGAATTCTTTGGTGTCGATACGACAATCGACAAAGCCTCTGTCAGCTTCAGGTTGTTGCTGCTGCTGTTGTTGTTGCTGCTGTTGCTGCTGTCTCTGAAGTCTGTACTTCTCTGTCCATTCTTCTTTCTCCTTGTTCATTTCTTCTCTGAAGAGCTCTTCTATCAGGTCTTCAGTGATTTTTAACATTCTCACATTCTCTATTTCTTCTGGCTTCGGTATCAGACTGTGTCTGACCCTATGCAAATTCACGTAGGCTTCGTTGAGCTTAGCTAGTTTGGAGCACATCTTCGTAGGAGGATGAGTCGACAATGGATGGTTAGACTGGAAACAACCCCGGTTCTTAAAGTGAAAGCGCGGACGTGAAGGAAAACATCCCCCACACGGTTTTCGATTCGCAACGTTCAGTGATTGTCATGAGAGGGATAGTAAGAAATGAAAGAGCATCAATTCAACATTCTTATAGCTAAACAAAAGACAAAAGCATTTTTTCAAAACACAACATTTTTTATTCAAAAATCACTTAACACTAAACAACAACTCTAACATTTTTAATAATAATCCAACACTATAACATCAAACAATTTTTTTTCAAATCACAAACATTTTTTTCTTCCAATACAATCTACTTTAAACAGGGCTTACAACGTTGTGAATGAAATTGTGATTTCCACTGTTGGAAATCATTAGGCCATTGATGGACACTACGTTTCCTAGCTTGAGACAAAAGATAAGCATAATGGTCACAAAACCATCGATCTACTTTCACATCGTTTCTAGCAGAAGAACGAGGATCAAAATGAGTCACTAAATGTTCTAAGGAATAGCCCAGGCTCCGATGATGCAGAAAATACACACAGTACTGTCCACACACCAAGGAATCTGTGCCTTGTAATTTCACGTTATTGAATCGGGTGGTTTGAGCATTTCTTCTCATAAAGTCGATGATATCGTCTTCCAAAGGGGCAATCCATACGAATCGAAATATTCCACACATCCTTCTTGAGGAAAGTAGACGGCTACCCAGTGGGTTCCTGGGAGATGACTGTCGTCCGTGTTGATCACGTAAGCTTGATGGTCTTTAGGTTTGCGATGAGGGAGTTCATCTTTAGCACAGACGACAGGATTCCAAGAAGCCGTATACGAACTATGGTTCAAAAGGTAATAAAGTTCCCAGGTATCCATTGATTTGTGTTTTTTTTCTTCTTCACAGGTAATAATACGTCGTCAATTCGATCCTGACTTTTTGCTTGAAAATGTCTGACGAATAAACGGTTATTCGTTCTGTTTCCTCACTCTGATTCAGGAGAGCTTCGATACGATGGATCTCTTGAGTGGTTAATGGTGGACAAGAATGTTCACGCAAGTCTTTATACCACTGGTGCAACACGTCTTTGTTCGAGATGAGACTCCAAGCTTCGTCCAGATACTCGTCCAATTTTTCTTCTTGACTCAACATCAGGCATTTATCGTGTTGAATTTGACTGGGATGATCGTTTTGACATCCATAACAATTTTTCTTGATCAATTCCGTCATTTTGTCGACCAAGTGTTTGGCAAAACAGGAGACTAAATGGGCTTCTTGTTCTGGCCATCTTGACTTCATCATGATCACTTCTTCTTCCACAGTCTCCTCACATTTCATGTCCAAAGTTTCTCCACTTTGTAAAGAGGGATAGCAGTCTTCCATGGCTTCTAATAATCTAGAATGACTTCTCTCAAACTGTTGATTTCTATCGTATTATCGAATTCTGCATACAGGATGACGTTCACCGTTTCATCAGGGATTCGGTTTGCAAACTGAATTTCCACACGAATCTGGCCTGATTTTATAGGGTGGAAATGTCCCTCGTCGCTGCCTTGGTCTGGAGTGAAATCGAAAGCCCACAAAGCATAGCCTCCTACATAATCCTCGTACGTAATACCGTGACTGGTGTTGGTTCCTAACTGACCGGTGGCTTCGTACAGGGACAAGTACGATCTCAAGTAATTCTTCTTCTCAAAGTCAGGCTCAAAGGGTCGGGTACACAAGGTCTTGCCATCGCGACTGACTTTGATCTTGGACACGCCAAAGTGTTGAAAGTAGAAAGGATTTTTAGCCAAAGCTCCGTTGAAGGCTTCATTTTCGACGATACCAACGATCAAACGCTTGGGTAGCTGTCCTTGGAACAGATGATCTTCGATCATGGATCGTTGTCCCTTGGGAATGGTGAAGGTTTTCACTTCCACGCGTCGTATGGGATACTTGGCTGTCGTTCTGCTCAACGTTTGACTGATGTCGTTACCCACTTTAGGTAACACTTCCACACGACGTACGTAGAGCCTGGCTTCCTCGATGACAGTTTTGCAAACAGTACTACCTATCAAATGGAAAGCGGCACTGCTCCGATTCAGTCTCAGGCGGACATTCACCCCGTTTAGTAAATATTTCTCTTGCAACCACATGTCCAGATGTAAACGATCCATCAGTTCTAAACTCTGTCCATCTTTGATTCTGTTTCTTCGTTCTATAAATCCATCATTGTTTTTTTTGGCTGCTGGATCAGTTTCCAATGTTTCAAACTGGCCTGCTTCGTCAGCCTCCCATAGCACACAGGCATTGAGATGAGTGTTCTTGGCGTCTATTCCGTACGTCAAGAGATTTTCCAGGTACGCTCGATAAGGGTAAGTATCCATGCTGCTACTGACCAGTTTGTTATTCAAGTACAAGTCCACTCCACTGAACAAGGAATGCATGAAATTGTTGACGGGAGCTATTACCTCATCGCCATCTAGGGTCGAATTGTCCTCATCGACAAGTTTGACTTTCAAGTACAAGTAACTGCTATTCAGATCGATGTAATCTTCGGGCTGTCCTTTGATTTCAAACTCGATGGGAGCTGAGGCTGTCAATGAGGAGACGGGGTGAAATTCCACCCATTGGGATTCTTGCATGGTCATCATGGTGGGGGGCATGGCAAACAGATCCAGTTCCGTCTTGGAACAGGCGCAAGATTCTCGGTGCATCATTTTTTGTCTCTTTTCTCAATAATCGAAAACGTCTAAGTCTCGTACGGTTCTTCTTTTCTTGGCCTTTCTCGCTTGAAGTCTGGTGAAGGGGTGTTTTCTTCTTCGTCTCTTTCTGCCTTGTCCTTGCTGAATGCTTGACTCGGTATCGTGCAGGGCATTTATAGGTGTGTCTCGTCGGCCCAAAATGTCTTTACCCGTTTGCAGCAAGACATTTTTGCCTGCCCTCATGAAGGCTTCTTTAGGGTTTTGTTTGTCGATGATGACATTTTGGAGAAATTCTTTGCCTTGCGTCAGTGCCGCATCTTTCAAGGCGTGCAATCCGCGTGTCACCATCGGTTTCAACACCGGGGCCACTGAACGAAAGGCCGATTTTAACATGTCTCCTAAACCGTGTCCTCGCTGTCGAGCCACCCCTCGGTACACTGGATACATGACTTACTTACGAATCGTGAGAGAACCGTTTTCGAAAATGGAGTTTCACCGTGACTTTTCCTTTGGTGAATGGAATATTTTGTCCCAAATCTCCTTTTATAGTAATGTTGACCGTGTCCAAATACGACTTGCTGACCGGCAAATAGTGAGGATGGACAAATTCGCGGTGGACGTGGTAAGTGTTTCCACCTTCCTCGTCAGCGTTTGCGGCAGAATCCACTTTGAAAGGAATGACACGCAGTAACGGTACGGAGGTGTGTCCCACCACGTTGTATTCCACCACATCGGAGTACACGAACATCAAATTCAGTCCTTGGTTCAGTTCTACCGGGGTACGAAAATACTTGGCAAAAGTATCGTTGTCAGAAATGACTAGTAATTCGCCTTTTTGTTGTTCTACTTTCTTCTTCATCTCCATGTCCCCGCCCAACATGTCAAACAATTCAGGACAAAATAAGAAAGACATGATTTTGGGCCCCTCAGGAAATTTTATCAGGAAGCGACGAGCTGTTTTGTGGTACTCCAGGGTGACACTTTTTTTGACACTTTCCAAAGCTTTCAGAAACACACCATTAAACCTGGTGGCTATGGTGCTGACCAAATGTTGACCACTAAAATAATAGCCTGGGGGAATGAACAAGTGATAGGTGGTCCACTTTGGATTTTGTGTGTTACGGGTTTTCTTGTCATATTTGCCATGGGTATCCAAGTACTGTTGCATTTGTTCGTCATGAACTTCCACATCAAATTTATTTTGATTGGGAAGGACATTGAGGACTTGGGTCGGGTGAATCATTTCTACTAAAGCCACTTCCCAATGGGCTTCGTGATCTAAGGGGATGGCTTGAGGTAATTTGGCCGTGTAACAGCACAACGTGTTGTTGGGAAACACCTCCATGGAACTGTCACTGGGTAAAGTTAAGTAAAATTGGTTTTGGTGACTCATAATTCCAGAGTTCTGTGGTTGTCCGAGGGAATATTAGTGGATGTCAGAGGTGTGTCTCCCCCCAAAATGGGGTTCTGGTTGTGGTTGTTGGAGTGGTGACTGGCACTGGCACTGGACACAACGTTCCCGTTCGAGGAGAATTTCAGGGAGGGATTGGGAAGCAGGTAACCGATGCAACTGCTCAATAAAATGGTCCACAATTGTTTGTCTCCTTGTTGCAAACTCAAATTGGCGATGGCTGCCCCGATGACACAATACACCACGAAGATTTGGCAGAAAAAGACGATTTGCGTTTTAGGCACACGTTCTCCACACCACACCCACAAGGGTTGTTTTTGTAAATCTTGCACAGAAGAACTAGGGGAAGAAGGACTGGTCGACGTAGCTGCGTCTGCTGCTGTGTGAAAGGGCATGATGGTCACTTCTTCTTTTTATAGTCGATGACTTGCGAAGCGTCGATCCAAGAATCGAAACTGGGTGGATATCCTTTCCAACGTACTTTGACTTCTTTGACACGTCGTTTGCCCACTTTACGGGTTCTGCGTTCGAGAATGCTTTCGATATCGTACACGTCGTCTTCTTTTTTGGTGACACGTTGTAACTCGGGCAAATAAAACGTTCCTTTGAGTACTTCTCCGTTCATGTCTTCCAATTTATAGACGGCAGGATGACGGCCATGCACTCGTCCAGTGACGCGAAACAATTCGGTCGTCCAGTTAGGTAAGTAACCTTTGTCGAAAGTGCGTTTGGTTTTGCCAATGCGCACCCAATCTCCTACGGTCAACTCTCCACTTTTCTTGGGGACAGCCCTCGTCGGGGACGTACCGAACAGGCGCTCGAACACCATCACTTCGTTGTCGGGAGTCACGTCTTGCGGGGCACGTCCGATGCTTCGATGGTAAGATTGGTTGTACGCTTGCACCAGGTACGGTAAGATGTCGATGTACTTCAGAGTGTGGTGATGCGTAAAATATTTCCACATGCGTTCTTTCAAAGTGCGTTGAAAACGTTCCACGATGCTGGCTTTGGTTTCGGGATTCTCGGTGGTAAAAAAATGAATGTCACGTTTCTTTAATTCTTTTTGGAAAGCTTGGTTCAGAAATTCGGTGCCTTTGTCCGTTTGCCATCGAAGAGGGCGACGACCGCTTTGTTTCAACACCCGTTGCAGGGCTCGCACTAACTCGCTGCTGGATTTGGAAGTCAAGGGTACGACCCAGGCAAATTTGGAAAAGACGTCGATGACACAAAACAAATATTTGTAACCACGATTGTAGCTGGCCAAATGAGAGACATCGGCTAAATCGGCTTGCCATTGATGATCGATGCCTTCCACTCGGGTGCGACTTCTGGCAAACTTGCGTCGAATGGGTTTGTGTAAAGTGTAGGTAGCTTGTTCTTGTAACCATCGTTGCACTTGAGGTAAACGGAGACTTTTCAGTCGCGTTTTGGCAGCACGATACAATTTTTGAACTCCTGCGTAACCTGCAGGATGGGAGGGATCGTAGTAAATGCTGGCTAAGACTTTTTCCATTTTTTATTTTGTGTTGGTGTGTTAATAAGTCACCCACTCTTCGGTGATGCTACTTTGGGTGGGTCGAAAGGGTGGTTTGGAAACGGATTTACGTGTCCGATGGGCTACGGGAGTAGAAGTCGAAGGTAGTGGTGGTGGAGGTGGCAATGGAATGGCTTTGGTTTTCTTTTCTTTTTTCGCTTCTGGTTTCCCTTCTTTCTTTTTCACTTCTGTCGAAGGAGGCGTGGACATCATCTTTTTAACCCAAGCTTTCATTTCTTCTCGTTGGGGTGTGGGGGACGGGGTCAACAAGGATCCTGCAATCTTACTCGAAATGGGAGCTGCTGACGGTGTTTGAAACACTTCGCGCATCTCTTCTTCCTCAGGTCTTTGTGGGGTAGCATCTCTGGTAACCCTTGGGGATGGTAGTGGTGGTGGTGGTGGTGGTAATGATGGTGTTGGACTTTTCATCAAGGTCTTAAAATCTTTTAGAGTGGGTAAAGCTGTTTCGTCTAAAGCTTTCTGGTGAAAGAGTTGCAGTCTTTGCAAGAGTTGACCATACTTTTGCGATTTTTCTGTTTCGGACAAATCTTGGCGATCCATCAAGGATTGCAGTTCGTGTTGTAACTGGGACATCTCGCTCAAATTGGGATTGGGAGGTAAATGCGGGGTGCGTTGTTCTTGCCACCGATGGTATTCCATCCATCGTTTGTAAGGCACTAAAGCTAGTTTTCGTCCTTCCATGGGGTTGTCAGGGGTGAATTCTGAGATCTTGGGACTTCCGAAGGCCTTTTTATCTTGCTCCCATCAGTCCTCCCAACATGGTTCCCAAGACTCCTTTTAGTATGGGGCCTAACAAGAGAGGTAAAATGCCTCCACGTTGGACCAACATCTTCTTTTTTTGACGAATGGGAATTTTCTTTTGAACCATTTTCCGAAGAACGTGACGATGTTTGCCTAAGCATTGTTTCTGGTGTTTGGACAAAGGGATCGTGCCTTTCAAAACGTTCAAACAACATTCGCACACGGTATCGATGACCTCTTTGGAGGCCGTTTGAATGAGTTTTTTTCGTAGGGGTGGAGAAGCTTTGGACAGGACAGATAACATGTCCCCATGTTTGGCTAAACGTGGTGGCAGTCCTTTCCTTTTTTTTCCTTGGGGTTTTCTGGAGGGTGACATTTTTGCTTGTGGGTTCCGGGACATTCACCGAACAGACACTAACGTCGATGACTTAACGCACACCCTTTTATCTTTTTTTGGGACTATCGCTTTGTCATAAAGGTGACAATGTTTTTCCGAAAATCGCCAAGGAATCCTCCCCTTTGTTGGCGCCTCTTTTTCTTGGAACGACTGTGTCTTTTTTTAGGGTAACGTCGATGCTTGGCTAAGCGCTTTGTCGGATGACGCGTCTGCCTTTGTCTCTTTCTTTTGTGGCTTCTTGGAGGTGACATCTTTTACAAGTTCACTGATACCCCCGACTTGGTCACAGGTCTTTTTATACTGGAACGCGTCGCCACTGATTGTCTTTACGTTTTATCAGTTTGAGGACAGGCATGACACGTCGTGAAGGGGTACGTAACGGACTAAATCGAGCCAGTTCTTGTTTGGACAAATCCAGTAAACTTTGTAACATGCCCGATCTTTCTTGGACTTTGATTTTGGGAGAAGGTACTTTGTGAGCAGCAGCCACTGCCGCTAAATTGGAAGGTCCTGCCACTGGGGAAGTTCTTTTGGGGGTCATCAACGGAGAAGTTCTTGGTGTGATCAACGTCTCCAAGTACTCTTCAGTTCCTGGTGACATCAACGGAGAAGTGGACAAACGTGAGGCTGCCGGAGACGTTGTGGCAGGTCGTGGCTTGCGAGTGTAAGGTTGCGTCCTGGCCGAAGTGCCTCTCTTGCGACTAGTTTTCTTCTGTGGACTTTTCTTTTTCTGGGGACTTTTTCTCTGTTTCTTTTTCTTGGGGCTTCTTTTCTTTTTCCGGGGTGATGGTGGTGGTGTCTGGTAAGAGGAGGGTCCCGCCACTGGAGAAGTTCTTCTTGGGGACTTGGTCTTTTTCTTTTTCTTCTTGGGGCTTCGTTGGACTTTTGTCTTGGGGATAACTTTGGGGGCATTAGGATCCCATCTTAAGAGTGAGCGAATGATGACCCCTCCTAGAGTACCGCTCCCTCCAGGTTTCAAAATGATTTGTTTTTTGGTTTGAGTGTCGATGCGGGGATCGGCCAGTTGGACCAAAGCGACTTTGTTTCGATCGAAAAAGCGTTGGGTTTGATGAGGAATCTGAATGATTCCTTGGAGTAATTGACGTGCCGTCACCGTGAACCATCGTAAGACTTCTTTGAGACTAGCTTCTAAGACACGGGCTCGTGTTTGTGGATCTTTTTCTCGACTGATGCCATACAAGGCACGAATCAATTTGACGGGAAGATGCGACTGAAGGGACGTCATGTTCACACTGTGTGAGACAGACGAAAAAGGGTCTGAGGTTTTTATAGATTTTTTTCATGGGAGGAGTGAAATGAAGTCGAGGACGGAGACGTGTACAGGACAGGCCCTCCGTCTTGGCACCAGTGGTGAAACAAGTGGGTACGAAATCGCAAATCCTCGGGGGTCGTAGGTTTCAAATCGACGAGTAAATAGGCGTGTGGCGTTTGAGTGGCATCGTCGTACGCCTGAGTCAGCCAAGGCGTTCCTAACTGTTTGGCTAAGACTTGCACTTGCGATTTATCTCGAGGGCTTTTAAACAAGACTACGTAATGCGCATTGAGACTGATGGTGCGATGGGCTTTACTTTGTTGAAACAAATTTTGGGTGATGTAAACGACACTGGCATTACGGTGATGCCCTTTGCGCGTAAACCACAATTTAATTTCTTCTTCGTCTTCTCCTAACATGTCGTCGAAAATGACCAAATGGGTTAGACGGGAGTCAGAGACGATGCCATCGTCTTCTTTAGGAATGCCTTCCACAAACACGATGGAATCGCCTTGACTTTCACGCAAGAGGCTGTACGCCGATTGCCACTCTTTGTAACACCACACGATCCGTTGAGGGGGCCAATCGATCAAATGATGTTTATGTTCGATCAAACGTTTGACGAATTCGGTTTTGCCTGAACCGCTAGGTCCAGCAATGAGCATGTTAAAGGGATGGCGAAGATACAAAGCCTCCCAACTGGCACGATCTAAGTGTTCGTCGATGACTTTGACAGTAGAGGAAGAGGGAGCAGAGACAGCAGAGGTAGCCATGGTGTGAGAAATGTCACTTGTGACACGAAAACAAACAAGACAAGAGTTTATATACTTTTTCAGAACACGTTTATTGAATGTTTCAAACATGAATACGAAAGACAAAAATACATAAAAGCCAAAGGCTTAAGTACAAGGATAAAAGGCACATGATAACGATGAACGTGGAATAAACACAAGTGTCTGTACAACAATCACATCTTTTGGGTAATGTTCTAACCAGTTCAACAGGGGGTAAGGTCACACAAGTGTCCTCCCGAAAGGGTCTTTCAGGTCTGTCCACGACAGTCCTGTCCTGGGTGACGGGTTCTTCTGGCACCGTCACTAACACGGGTTGAAAAGTAACTTTTTTCCTTGAACAACTCTCGTGCATACTGGGCCACTTCTTGGGTCCAAGCCTCAAAATCCCATTCTTTCCAGGCACGGACATCTGTCCAATGGGGATGTAAGTCACAAGCTACACACACATCGTCATACACGTCTTGGGTCGCTAAAAGTTGACGAATCTTTTTTTCCCGTTGAGGTCGAGAAGTATCCAGATGAAAACGCAAGGCTTTGAGCAAGAGGAGTTTTTCGTGACCATTTAAGGCCATGGAGGTGGTAAGTACTGATCGTAAAGAGTCCACAAAGAATCGGCTGGTAAACGAAATCCAAAAAAACAAGTCACTAAGACACACACCACTTGTCGTCCAAAATTGAATGGATACAGTTCTTGTAATAATCGATGGTAATGATCCACGGTTTGAATATGGTCATTGAGTTCCTTCCACGGAATCTGTTGGATGACATGTGACATAAACCGTGGCATGGCAGCCTCTTTTTATATTCTCTTTTTTTCGGATGCAATACACGTACTTTCTAGCCAGTGATGTTCGTTCTCCAGTAGGGAATCTAAATCTTGCATACTGTAACCGAAACGTCAGAGTTCGTTTAGGTGTTTCCTCTTCCTCTAAGTAGATTCCACGTAACAAATGTTGGTAATCCTTTAACTTGTCTTCCTCAATGCGTTGCACTAGGTGAATCTCAAAGTAACCATAATTATGAACATGTCGATCATTAGCGACCTCAAAGTGTTGAACAATGTCTGACCATTGAAAGAATTTCTGACGAATCAGTTCTTTTATACCATTCAAGTACCAGTGGTTAAAGATCTGGTGACGTATCGGATGCAATTGTTCTTTACGTTTCACTTGTATTTTCACCAGCTCTCGGTAAATGCGTTCTCTCAACTCCACAGGCAAAGCACGAATGTTCTCTTGTAAAGTATCCATGAATAGGTCATACTAAATCCTCTTTGGTCTGACACAAGAAATGTACTCTTTGCACAAACATGGTTTCACTTCAGTGTCGAATTTAAATCGTTGAGTCACTAATCTACACATTACAATTCGTTCAGAAGTTTCCTCTTTCACCAAGTTGACATTGTGTTCAAAAAGTTTGTAATTCGTTAACTCTTCCTCTGGAATTCGATGCAATACGTTTACAATGTAGTAACTACAATCGTCCATACCAAACCATTCCTTTTTATAACCAGAAGGTCGTTGATCAATGTCTGTCCAATGGAACACTTTCAATTGAATCAGTCCTTGTATAGCCTTCAGGTACCAGTGGTTCAAACACCGGTGACGTATCGGATGCAATTGTTCTTTACGTTTCACTTGTATTTTGACCAGCTCTCGGTAAATGCGTTCTCTCAACTCCACAGGCAAAGCACGAATGTTCTCTTGTAAAGTATCCATGAACAGATGATTATGGTAAGAAGTTACTTCAATGTCTCGGTCCCACTAAAGGTAAGTAATGACAAT
Organism: Sinohyriopsis cumingii; assembly: GCA_028554795.2. NCBI lineage: Eukaryota > Metazoa > Mollusca > Bivalvia > Unionida > Unionidae > Sinohyriopsis > Sinohyriopsis cumingii. Next base: position 99,777,249 of record CM068838.1, read on the forward strand.
TCGGTGACCATCGAGCATGTTCAACGAAGGCCGAATCTTGCGGTTCCCAGTGGTGAAGTGACACACCGCAACTGAAGCACTTGACTTTATCTCCTTCGCCCAAGTAGAAAAATCCGGCTCTGGCTAATTCTTCGGGGGTCGGTCCTCCCAGATACTTTGGCCATTTTCCTTTGAACGATTGAAGACGATTTTCAAAGTCGCAGTATTCCGACAAACGCACAGGGAACGAATATTCGTCTTTCACAGGTTCGTTTCGATGAGGGTTGGGTGACAGGAACAGGAGTTTGCTCAGGGCTGGATGACATCCGTAAGGGGGTAGACGTGAAGGTGGACATTCCCCTTTAAAACGAAACCCAGTAAAATGTCCAAGAGGACGAGCAGCATCGCTTTCGCATCCCACAGGTCTGACACGCACAGCATCACTTTCCATGACAGGGGTAGGAGCACTAAAGTTCCCATGATGCTTTACGGCATCGCTCAGGTCACAACGTACAGCATCGGTCCCATCGCAAGGCTCACAATCGCACTCGTCTGCAAACTCCGTTACGCAATTACAATGGTAACCACATGGACAATCGCAGTTTCCTTCCGGACATTTTCCGTCGCAATGCCTGGGTCTTATCCATCCAGTATTAGTCACACTAGAGGAAGATACAACTTTTTTACAATCCCCAAACTGAAACGATGTCTTTTTCAAAGTATTCATCTTGTTCGCTCGGTCTTGGTAGTCACAATGAACTATCGATCTTGACCATAGCCCCTTTTTATACTAGTCTCAATGCAGTCTCCAACTTGTACATCTTTCCTTTTTTAAGTTTTTTATGTCCTGTTCTGGAAGGTACCGTCTCTAAGGTACCGTCAACATTGTACCGTAGTGTAATGGGTGGAAAGGCCATAGAAAGGTAAGGGCAGTGCGGAGACCATCGAGTATGCTCCAGAATAGCTGAATCTTTATAGATACATAGATCCATTCGTAACTTCAGTCCGCAAGCGAAACACTGTACCTCGTATCCCAATCCTGACTTAGGTCCCAAGTAGACAAATCCTGTTCTAGCTAAAACATGCGAAGAAGGTAATCCTTCCCTATCCGTAGGCCATTTCTGAAACGTGTCCAATCGACGGGCACAATCACAATAGTCAGGTAAGAAGACTGGAAAATGGTAGGGTTTGAACTTGGAGTTCTCATCGGGTTTCTCACTCGATTCTTGCTGTGGCGAAGTCATCTTTCTGGTGGGGTAACTATCCTCTTACAACCAATGTTTTATACCAACGTGTCCATACGGTAAGGTGAAATGATTGGGAAGTCGAACTCGCTTCTGGTACACGATTTGATAGACTTTTTCCAAGGGCCGACTGACGATGTGGTGAGTGGGTAAACGTACAATCTTGTTCGGTTGGTGAGTGGTCACTTTAAAGTTTCCATCCTCTCCCGATTGCAAGGCTTCTTTCAATACCCCAAAGTTGACCACTCGACTGGTACGATAATTCAGAGTCAGTCCTTTCACTTTGCACGTCGTGTGCACTTCTCCTTCTTTGTCCCGGTATTCGTAGCCGTAATTTTTGGGACCGCCACTCACGAAACTTAGAATCTTATCGTCGGGATGCTCGTCTGTCCAGGCTCCTAAACGGTCTCCTTCGATGTTAGGGTGATGTTGAATCGGGTGATGGATGTAAATGCAACTGTCCGTGTCAAAGTACAGGACGCGTTCTTCTAACAGTTCTAAAGCTTCGTACAATTTTAAGCGAGCATGGGCTGTCACGTAAGCCGCAATGATGACATTTCCAAAAGGGTCGTCTTGCACAAAGTCCAGATCTTCTTCGTAATTGACCAAGATCAAATTCTCTCGAACGACGTCCACGTGTTTCATGTATTTGGTTTTGTCGTGAATCATCTGGAAGTAGCGGGAAGGTTCTGTCAAATATTCCGTCTTGGGTAAACACGGTCGTTGTGCCATTTTACCCCACAAGCAATTTAACATCACTTTGGCAAACGATCGCCTGCCTTCGTTTTTCTCGATGTGGTCCAAAGTGATACCTTCTTGTTCGTAATATTTCTCTTTGAATTGTATTTGGTCTTCGGGAGTGTGACACCAGGAAGGATAGCCGCTGGCTTCTTGCTTCAGTTTCAAAAAGGCATCCACGTAGTCTGCGAAAATGCCTTTCTGACTGGGATCACCCTTGCGGTACTGTTGTGTCTTGGGAAAGTGGCAAATTTCGTACACTTCTAACAGTTGGTATCCCATGTCCAGAGCTTTGAACAATTCCACGCTGACCCAGGTTCCCGTCAAGGCACGTTCTTCCTGGGTGTGCTGACAAGGCTGGTCTTGGTTGCACGTTTCGGCACAAGTACGGCACAAGGGAAACATCAGTTTGCCTTGACAATGGTGAGGTAAGACGGGATGGTATAGGTTCGTGGGAGGCAAAACTTTGCACTTGATCAAGCCTTCGTATTGTCGAATGTTTTTCAGGTCGATGTGTTCCGTCAGCAATTGCGGGTGCCCTACGGGAAAGCGACAATATTTGCACACGTAGGGATACAGCGAACACACGTCCAAGTATTTGATTTCTTCTCCTTTCTCTTCGTCGGCTTGGTACAGCAAACAGGTGGCATTGGTCCTTCCTCCGTACAAACTATCCCTCGGGTTCAGCGGGTCCACGAACTGGTAACTTTCCACGAGGCGTTTAAACTCGGGATCGGTTTTCATACGGTGATCGTACTCGTGTTCCCACATTTCCACCACTTGGTATCCTTCCTGTTCTAACTTTAGGCGTCGCTGACAAGTGTCCTGGTACAAGTCTTCCATGGTTCGTTGCAAAAACTGATTTTTAGTGCCACGGTCAGGGTAACAGACGGGACATCCGTGAAATAAGCAACCGTTAAACTCGTACACGATCTTGGGGTTTTCTAAGTCCCAGCCATCGACCGAATACGTTCCGATGGTCTTTTCGCCTCCTCCGTTGCGGGCATGCTGAATCCACTTGTCTTCCTTGTCACACAAGTAATGTAACCAGCGTAGGGCTTTGACCGAGTATTGACGTTTGACAAAGTGGGTCGTTTGAGGACTGATGACAGCCACGGTCTTTTCAGGCATGAATCGTTGTCGATACACTAAGGAACACGCTTTGGCAATGGTGCAAGCTTCTTTCAAAGGATCGACCCCTCCGTGTTCCATGAACAGTTCTCGAAATTTTCCACAGCAACGCCGTAAAATGTCCACGTCGGAACGACAATACTTTAGCATTTCTTCCTGAAAGTCGAAAGGGTCCGAGGCGTGAGCCTGGTACCAAGCGTAGAAAGCTTCTCGTTGTTCGGTACGCATGTTGTCGGGGTCGTAATAGTGAGCCTCAGGCAAATGGGGTAGAACGGCGTGTTGATTGGCTTCCGTATTGAAAAAGTGTGGAAAGTACCCTTTAGCCATTTCTGTCATTCCAAACGTTTTAGGCATTCGACTCAAAGGCATGGCCAAGTAACTCATCGAATCTTTAAACTGCACTTGTCCCACTTGCATGAAAATGATTTTGGCTCCGTTCAAAGTCACTTTAGGACGCTCGGTGCCTTGTTCCGTATAGTACCTCAAAAGAAACTGTCCATCGTATCCGGAGAAATTGTGAGCCATCACTGTGGCATGACGATGACAATCTCCGTAACGTTCGATGTCCTCTTGGCTCCACGTCTTGTCGATGGGGTCTAAGACCCATTGGGCAAAATCAGCTAACGTGTTCGGTCCCCGAAAGATTTTTTCACGCCCTCCGGGTATCTTGCTGCAGTGAGGGCAATGACTGAAGATAGGTTCTTGAATGCACTTCTCGCACGCTCGATGAGCCACGCAGAAATTAGGAATGTGAATGCCAGTTTCTTGCATGCATTCGAAATCGAAAAAGATGAAATTGCCTTTATTCTTGTGACCGTCCTCTTTCTCTGGTGGGGGTTGGTATTTTTGCACGTAACATTGGTGTTCCAAGTCCACGATGTGGTGACAAATGTGACATTTTTTCTTTCCTCGACATACGTGTGCCTTGGTATTATTGGTACGTATGACTTGTTCACACGTAGAGCACAATCTCAGCAGTTGACAAGCGCATTTCTTCTGTGAACCTTGCGTTTTCAGATGTTGTTGGTAACAGGTAGGGCTGACAAACGTGCGCAGACAAGTGGAACAAGGCACTGGTTCTTCGCTCAGACAGGGTGAAGAGGCCAAACATCCTGTGCATTTCGATCCACAATGCTTGTGTTGCTCTCGATTGTTATAACCATGGTCACATTTCTCACAGTAATAACTGTATTTCAGGAATCCGGTGATACTGGTAATGGTATCGAAATGTTCATCGTGATAATAGACATGAATGTATTTTCCGTCCTTAAAGTCTTGCCCTCGAAACAATAGAGGTCCGCGCACTTCTTGAGGGTGCACTTTCAAGGTATATCGTGGAGCTAGGACATCTTGCAATTTTTGCATCTCAGGAATGCCACAGGGTGTGTCTTTGGACAGGCCAGCTTGTTGCAACAGGAGTTCTGCTTCGTTTCCTTGTTTGGCTCGATGGGAACGTTGAATAGTGTCCCAGGTTCTTTTCCATTCTACCGTGTCGTTCTTGTTGGCATAGGTTCGTCCCACCACGATGGCACGGGCTAAACACATCTGGTCATGAGGGTTGCTAATTCGGACGAGACTCTTTTTGGTGTTGCGAAGGTCGTCCACCAATAACATCTTTTTGCGTCCTGTCCCTTGAGGAGGAGAGACGTGGGTCATGTCCAGTGTGGCCTTACCATCGGTGATGTCAAACTGATCATTAGATTGTTGTACGTGTTGAATCTTGTCCATGACTTTGGAAGCAGTTAATTCTGCAGGGGTGCTAAACTCGATCCAAACAGGGGATTTCAAACCGTCGTGTTGTATGGAAAGTCTCAAGCGATCGTCTTCTTTGGGTTGACATTGTCGCTTGAGTGCAGTGAGCAAAGAATCCCACACCTCAGTGATGAACACTTCTGCTTTCTCTAACGGTACTTCGGACTTGAAATCTTTAAACTTCACCGTGTATTTGTAAGCCGTGGTTCTAAATTTTCTAGAGGAGCGCTTTTCCGTCTCTCGAATGGAATAGTACTTTTCAGGGTTGACAAAGGGTGGTGAACTTGGTTTAGAGGGTTTGGATTCTGGTTCACTCATGTCCTCTTCAAAATCACTGGCATGAATTTGTGCCAAGATTTCAGCCCTGGTACGAGGCGATAGATCACGTTTCTGCCTCTTACTTTCTTCTTTCTTCTCGAATGAATGGGATCGTTTCATCTTGAAAGCAAAAAGTCAAATGACTCAAGTTCAAACACCATAAACTACTTTATAGTCCTGGCAGACCAGCGTATATAAAAGGGTGTGTGTCTTGTCCTTTCACTATTCATTTCACTCTCAAGCTGAGCACAACGATGGAAGAGACTGACCAGATGGAACGTTTCGTCAGAGCTTTGCGAGGGGTCATTAGAAAATTCTCTTCAGACCAGCCTACGGACTACTCTCCTTCCTTTAGAGATAAAAGTCAAGATACTTGCTATATCTGTCAGAAGAAAGGGCATTGGTCTTCAGAGTGTCCAGACCGTCAAAAAAGAAAAAAAACAGGGACTAAAAGAGACAAAAGTGAAGATACCTGTTATTATTGTCAAGAAAAAGGACATTGGTCTCCAGATTGCCCCAAAAAGAAACAAGAGGAGTCAGAAGAAAAGAGGAATTCTTCAGAAGAAGAGAGGGATTCTTCAGAGGAAGAGAGGGATTCTTCTGAGGAAGAAAGAAGACAGGTGAAAAAAAAGAAACAGGAGAAAAAAAGAAGAAGGGAAGAAAGCGAGGAGGAAGAAGAGGAAAAGAGTGTAACGGTGAAGAAATTCAAAAAACAGAGAGACTAAAAAAGGAGAAAAGAAGAAATTAATGAACTTATTATTATTATTAAAGTGTTGTGTTATAAATTGTGAATTGGATTGTAAAAAAATGGAGAAAAGAATAAATGAATGATATAAGGTAAGTGTCTTTGAGTTGTGATTTTAAAATAAGAAGCTACACTCACACACTCATACACAGACACGTACTATAAGGGTAACATGGGTGAGTTTTTTTGAGTTATTGGCAAATTGAAATTGTATTTCTTTTCGAGAAATGTGGGTGGCCCTGAAAAGGGCCTTTTTTCTTCATGGTGTAGGGGTGAGTTTAAGCAATCAATTTTAACTGCCTTAAGCCTTTGCCACGGCCAAGGCCTACTTCTGGACTGCGTAATGTTGATGATGATGATAATGATTGGGTTGAAATCACTAAGGGTGGTACGGTAGGCTTAGTCACAGGGTTGACATGTTTGGCTCGGGAAGGTCGTATTCTCTTCGGTCGTGATAAAGAAGTCTGATACATTTGTTTCAGACTTCTTAACTCCGCTAAAATGTCCAACAGTACCGTGACCGTTTGATTTTCACCCTCTTGTTTCTTTGCTGCTACTTCTTCTTGCTGTTGTTGCTGTTGTTTTTTTCTTACCTCTTCTTCTTGTTGCTGTTGCTGTAGGAGAAAAGTCTGTTCCGCTTCCTTTTGTCGTTGTATAAATTTCTCCAATTCTTCTTTCTGTCTCTGTCTAAAATTCTCCACTTGCGGTAATGAAGAAAGTAACGAAGGTTCCGGAACAAATTCTTGCGAGGAGAGAAAATCCACAAAATCCCAATTCACCTCTTCTGAAAGTAAGTCCGGGTTCCCTTGGGCAGTCTCCCCTGCTGGTGCACCCCACTGAATCGTTTTCTGAGTTTCCGTCATGTTGAATCACTGTCGCATAGATTGACTGCACACAAGCGCTAGCGAATCTATATTGACTACGTGACGTCACAGACTGCTCTCTTCGGATTGGATGCGAGCTGACTGAATTCTGTAACGCGTGTTAGGATTGGTAAATGAACTCAATCCGTTTCAATCCTTCCTCCGCCTATAAATAAGCTCCGTTCACTGCATTGATTCACCTGTTCTCGTCGCTTCAAGATGTGGACCACAGTTGAGTCATCCACCCTTGTGTCTTCCATGATGTTCCGGACGGACATGCTCATGTATGTCCGAGCCAAGTGGACCGTTGTCCACAGGACAAACACCAGCCTGTGGATACGTAGGATCTACGTCGAAAGACAAGGATGCCTGAAAAGAGTGCTGATGTACGGACCAACAGTAAGACGCAGCCTAAGGACAAGAAGAAGACCAATGCGGTGCCATTTATGTTAATGAATACATTAACATAAAACCCAAAGGCCCTTTTCAGGGCCAGCCATATATCTCGAAAAGAGATAGTCTTTGAATTGCCTAAATTTAAATTTAAATTTTAAAAATTTTTTTAAAATTTTTTTTAAAAAAAAAAAAAATCCCATGTTAAATTCCCCTTGTCCGTAGAGTGACCCACGATTTATTCCCATGTTAAATTCCCTTGTCCGTAAAGTGACCCACGATTTATTCCCATGTTAAATCCCCTTGTCCGTAAAGTGCCCCACGATTTTTCTCCATGTTAATTTTCCATTGTCCGTAAAGTGCCCCAAGGGTGTTTTTAATGCTAATTCCCATTGTCCGTAAAGTGCCCCCCTTCACTACTCACGTGACTACATGACCTCTGATGTCATTGACATTTTGGTTGCGAAAGTTGTATAATCATGTGACTCGGGATGCAAATGGACAGATCCTGGTCAAATTTCAGAAACGACATACTTTCGGCTCGTCTGTCAGCGGATTAAAGACATTTATGCCAAGCTCACGATATTTGTAAAAATAAATGATATTCCTATCGGTCTTTGCAAGCAGATCTTGATGAAAGCTTGTTCAAGTTTGCTGGGCCGGCTAATAAGTGGCTATCCCATGCCGACACCAAATGGTGTCAGCGAATTCCAACTTTTCGAAGGGGAATGGACTCTGACTGTACACCCCAACATAAATATCCACATATCAAAAATGAGGTGACAAGCGTCAGAGGAAACTCGGACGACCGGTGTGTCCAAAATTAAGATTATATTGAACAGAATATTCTGGTGACATTTGCCTCTTTTCAAATGGTAGGCATTGCAGTATTTTATTTTCATTAATCTCTCAAATTCGGTATGCGTTTTGCTTCAATATTGGAGACGGAAACCTTATGTGCGCAGAAATACCCGACAGCATTGTACAGCCACAGGAGTCTGACGTTTTATCTATAAAGTACAGCGGAATCTCTAACAACATGAAATCACCTTATCGGTAATATACATGAACACAAGGAGTGCAACGGTGACCACAACCCTCCACTCGAATCGACTTTTCTCACGCGTCTTTTATCGCTTCAGAATCGCAAGAAGGCTGAAAAACTACACACATTCTTTCAAAAGATAGTGACTTACCAACGCATAATTCTCGGACGACCATCGCATGAATCCAATCTGGCGAATTAACCTGTATTTTCATCATTACGGTAACAAACCCTTTCTATTAGAATCCACCAGACAGAAGTAGCTCATTCTACTATTTTCTACCCTGCAGTAAATATGCGTTGGTGTCTAATAATCGTACCGAGAATCTGTGTTATCTTCTAATACTATCAAAATTTAATAATGAGGTATCAACAGACTAGTTGAATTTGTTTACGTTGATGACTGCACCATGAAAATTTTATTTAAATTATTATATTGCAACTATTTTCAAACGTTGTAAATAAAATGCTCACTCTGCACATACATACATACAGACAGACAGACAGACATACATACATGCATACATATAGTTGCTGATAGTGTTCATACTGTCCTCGCATTGTATACACGTTAATCATGATAAGTTTAGTATTTTGTGTTGCCTGACTCATCTCTCTCTCTCTCTCTCTCTCTCTCTCGCGCGCGCGCGCGTGTGTGTGTGTGTGGGTATGGTGATGTGTGTGTGTGTGTGTGTGTGTGTGTGCCACTGTTTTCCAGTTGGTACATAGTCGGATAAGTAATGCACGGGTTCCAGACGTCTCAAGGCCACCCTCATCCGGCATGTAGGCGCTCCATTGGAAAAACCCTTGTCTATCAATTGTAAAGATAAGATAATGTCGTAGTCCATTTATCTGTATCATTTGCGCTTCTCATTAACGTGTCTTGTTCTTCAATCACCGCTCTCTCTCTCTCTCCATCTATCTCTCTCTCTCTCTCTCTCTCTCACACCTCACACACACACACACACACACACACACACACATCACCGTTATCGTCAATGGTTAAACTTATTAGCTATTCTCCTTTTCTACTGTTTTTCTCTCAATCATTATCATCATCATAATCATCATAATAAATAGTACATCTCTCATATAAGTATCATATTTTGTTCTCCGATATTATTTTATGTTATGAATAAATATCAGTACAAGCAACAGACCATCTTACCAGATGGCAACCTCTAGAAAATCAATCGAACACATTTTTTTAATCTACCGGGTGCAGGATCCGTCTTTAATACTTGAAGTGTGATGACGTCATCTACTATCCGAATTTAATTACATATTTCTATTCGGGAAATTTATGCAAACTTATAAAATGATACAATCTGAAATAAAAAGCCAGCTAAACATTGTATCTTGTGATATTACTTTCATCTTGTTATTCAAACGGTGGTAGAATGGGCTACTTAAATCTGGGGTGTGTGACCGTAATGGTGAAAATATAGGTTAATTCGCCGGATTGGATTCATGCGATGGTCATCCGAGAGTCATGCGTTGGTACGTCACTGTCTTTTGAATGTAGATGTGTAGTTTTTCAGTCTTCTTGCGATTCCGAAGCGATAAAAGACGCGTGAGAAAAGTATAATCGAGTTGACGGTTGTGGTCAACGTTGCACTCCCTATGTTCATTTATATTACCGATAAGGTGATTTCATGTTATCAGAGCTTTCGACCTAGTGTATTGATAAAAGGCCAGACTCCAGTGGTATATATAGCACGTGTTTTAAGGCGAGCAAGGGCACTACAAGGTATTTAGGTTTCATTTTTCATCTTCTTATTCGGCAAAATACGCTCTCTAAACATACATTTCTAGAAATAGAAACGGTTTTACTGGGTTTTTTAAAAGATTTTTCAGAAAGATTTAGCTGATGCGCTTAGCATGAAATGGTGTTGTGTATTAAGTGCGACAGACATGTAATTTAAACATGAAGTGCCAGCATGACGGAAATATTAACGCTACTTAGTGACATCATTCTCAAGGTGTGATATTGTTACACTGCAAATTTATTTCAAATTTGAATGTGACTGATTTATTTTATTTTTATTTTTTTTTTGATTTTTTTTTTTGGGGGGGGGAGGCACCAGACAGATCCCCCCATCCTAGCCAAAGCTTGCAAATAGTTTATGTGTATTTGTCTCCCCCTTAGGTGTGTTGTTTGTTTTATGTTATAAAATTTTGAATCAAATAATTAGAATTTTTGAGTAGTGTATTTCTATGTTCCCTAGTGTATCTATAGGGTTGTTCATCCGAGAGTGATTTATATTATCCTCTCGGAATTCATTCCCTGTTGTTTTTGTCGACCTTGCTAGGGTCGCCTACGTCCCGTGTTTGCTATGTGCGTATGCTATATGTTGGTGAGTGTTATATCATGTGTTCGTGTAGGGACAGCAGCTGTATCAAATTCATTCTTCCCAGTTGTCTCCTATTCTCGCTTATTCTATAAGCGTTAGTGGTGAAATATTTTGAATTTTGTCGAGGAGTGTCATATATTGTTTATTTGAAACCCTAGTGGTTTATATGCGTGTATTATCACTCTCTCGAATAGAAAAGGGTGCGGTATGCTCGAGATAGGGTCTTTACTTTTATTTTGTGTATGTCTCCCATCTCGAGCATTTTCCTCCCTTATTTTATTTACCAAAAAGTCTAAAAGTCTTTATGCATTAATTGCCTTCCCTTTCGGGGTATTTGCACAGTAATATGTTCTCTGCTAGTGTTAGTAATGAGGCAAAGTATATAATGGATTGGGGTTTAGGATGGGTAGGTATCTCAACAAATGTTGTTATTTTGTAGTTTTATATTTTTATTTATGTATTTTAGCCATATCATAAGGGTTCTTTTCCCGACTCTTCCATGGGCCTGTTCACTTCGCGTAGCGCCATGTGACCTAGCCCCATGACGTCATTATCCGTACTTCCCTCATGGTAGGCTCTATTTCTTTTTGTCAATGACTATGACTTGTCCACACATTTTCATTGTTGTAATTATGTATTGAGTTATTTTGTGTGTTGTATTTTTTTAAAATTTCCGTCAAGATATAGAATATTTTGAGGTATGTATGAATCGTTCTTCTGTATTTCTTGTATTACCTTTTCTCTACTTTCTTTTGTTTTTGTACACTGTATTATTGTATGTATTTTTGTGTAAGGACATTTTTTTTACACAGCGGACAAATTGGCGGTACCCTGACCATATGTCGTCTCGCTGCTGCCTCTCCCGTCAACCATGCATCATGCATGTATTTGAAGAAGAGGCTTTGTATTTTTAGGGAGCCTAGTTTGGACTAGTGCCCCCATGCACTTTTCCAATTTACTTACATTCTTTCTTTTTCTATTTTGCATGGTATTTTGCTAGTTATTTCTTCGCTTACCCACCCATATGTCATTTTTTCTTCAATTTCCCATAATCCTTTGTTTTCCCTACATTTACAAAGTTAATCTTTTATACTCCTAAACTTCCTTGGGCTCTCCAGCAATTTGGTTAGGTTGTTATTTCTTTATATTTCACTCCTATTTTTTAAGGTAAAACCAAACCAATATATGTACAATCCTTCCCATGGTAGTTTGGGGTCTTCATTTACTTTTTTAAATCTATTGAGGATATTTGTAATTTTTATTAATATCGGGCTTGGTATCCCTATTCCCACCTTTCCTTAGCTTTATACGAAATTTCTTTATTTATATAATGCATTTTAGATCCCCAAATATAATCTATAATTTGTTTATCTATAATGTTTAATGTTTGGTTACTTATATCGATCGACTTTAACATGAAATTTATATTTGAGTACATATACGTTTATGCCACTTGGGCTCGTTCCATTATATACAAAGGTGTTGGTGCCCAGATATCAACATTTTCCCTTATTTCCTTTTCCATTTTTTTGCAGTTTTCTTTCTCTTAGTTTAGGCCAAAATACACACCAAGTGCTTTAAACGTTTGTTTCAATAATTGTGCTGGTAATCCTGAATGGTTACCTCGCCAGTTTCTTATTTCCAGAAATTCTGTTTTTTCCTGATTTATTCTCGATCCTGAAGCTTTTCCAAATTTTTCAAATTCCTTTGTTAAGTGCTTAAAGGAATTAGGATCTTCTATAAAGTTTGTACAATCATCTGCATGCTGCAGCATTTTTACTTCTTTTATATTTGGAACTTTTATACCAACTATTTCCTTGTTCAGTTTTATGCTAATGGCTAGCATTTCAATGGCTATTACATATAATAGCATAGATAGTGGGCATCCCTGCCTCACTGATCTTTGTATTTCGAATTTATCTGTCATCGCTCCGTTGACCTGTACTGTCGAGGTCATGTTGTTGTACAGTATTTTGGTCCATTTTCGGAAATTTTCTCCGAAGCCAAATTTGTTTAAAACCTTTTGGATATAGTTATGTTCTATTCTGTCAAAAGCTTTTTCTTGATCAAAGTGTACCATGGTAGCTCTTTTTCCACTTATTTGTACATAATCTATTATATATCTTATACTTAGTATATTATTTTATATGTCTCTTGGCCCACATGTTTGGTTTATGTTAATTATTTTGTCCATTTCTTTTTTAATTCTATTAGCTAATATTTTACTTAATATTTTGTAATCCATATTCAGGAGGGAGATGGGCCTCCAGTTTTTAAGTTCTTCTCGTTCGCCTTTCCATTTGTATATTAAAATAATTACACCCTCCCTCATACTTTCTGTCATATCATTATTTCTTAATAATATATTGTTATATAACCATTCAAGTACTGGCGACAACCCCCCACATAATTTCGTATAGAAGTCTGCAGAGAGTCCATCTCCACCTGGTGCTTTTCCTTTATTGGATGTTCTGATGTTTTCTATTATTTCTTCTTGCTAGATGAAAACATCACATAAGTCCTTATGTTCTGATGATATCATCTCGCATGGGATGTTACACAAGTATTCATCGATAATTTTATCGGAACTATGCTGTGTTTTGTATAACGTTGAATAAAATTCTTTTATGTAATTTAAAATTTCTGTTTTATCTGTAATTACTTTGTTATCCTTTGCTTTTAACCTATCCAATACTTTTTCTGCCCCCCTTCTTAGCTCCTCCCTTTTGTATATCCCCTCAGCTTTTTTATATATATTGGAAAATGTTCCTGCACGAATTTCTTTCCCCCTCGATTCTTCTTCAACTATTCTCTCTAATTCCTGTTTTAGTTTTGTTTCAAAGTCTGTTGTGTTTTCCTCTTGGAGTTGGAAATTTATAGCTGCTTTTTCCATTTTTAGTTTTGTACTTCTAATTCGAGAGTGTTTAATTGCTATTTCCTTAAAACGTTTTCTTTAAACTTCCCACTCTTTGATAATGTTCATGTTCCCTTTCTCTTTAAAATCCTTAATTTCCTTTTTTATCTCATTGGTAGAATTTTCGTCTTTTAAAAGTGCATTGTTTATCATCCATCTTCCTGTTCCCCATTTTTTAAAATGTTTTAAAACCATTTTCATATAAATCATTTTATGGTCTGATATTTTTAGGTCTGTTATTCCTGCTTCCCTATATTTTTTTTTGTCATAATTAGTACAAAGAACTTTGTCCAATCGACTCCACTTATTTGATTTATAAAGATAAGTATATTCCTTCCTAAGGATATTCAATCTTCTGTAAATGTCTTCAAATTTATGTTGAGATATGAAATTTTCCATTTCTTGTTTAATTCTTAAGTCGTTACTTGTCAGTTCCCCCTCCCTATCTATGTTTTCGCCCATACAGTTCAAGTCTCCCCCTAAAATCACATCCTGCATCGTAAACTTTTCCAAATATTTTGTGAGTTTTTCTAAGAAACATTTTTTATACTCTCTATTTGCCGGCATGTATATATTGATAACATGTGTTTTTTTTCTAAAATTATATGTAATAATCTCCCTTTAAAAGAATTTCCCTTCATCCATTCGTTCCCATTTTATACCCCTTTCATTTTTAATTAGAGTGGCAACCCCCTTTAACATAATTTCCTTCATAGTTGTTGGTTACAATTATTCCATCCAAATGGTTTTCACATAAACCCTTCATTTCATCATTAAAGCCATTGTGTGTTTCTTGTAAAAAAATAGTATGTCATACATTAAATCTTTTGGAAATTTAAGAATTTTACCCTTGTTTATCCCATTAAAATTAATAGACAGAATCTGAAAGTTCGTTCCTTTCATTTCTATCTCTTCCCAGGTTGTCGCACTATATGGTTATTCTTTCCTATTCTATTTTTTGTTTTATATTTATTTTGTTTTATATTATATAAATACTTTTGTCAGATGCATGGGGGCACTGGTTCTCCCCCCTCCATCTGAATGGTGTGTGTGGTTTGTTTCCTGCATAGTACTGCTTTTTTCAATTGTTGTTTCCGTTTCTCTAGTATCACTTGTATCTTCAGTATTTTCATCCGTTCTTGTCTCCGTCTCATCTTCCTCATCATCATCTCCATGTTCACTTTCCATGTCTGATTCCATTTCTGATTCACTTCCCTCTATTTCTTCTTTGTCTTTTTCCTTCTTATGTTGAATGCTCTTTTCCGTCTCATTTCTGCTTTTAGTATTTGTACTCTTTTCGTGCGACGATTCAGAGTCTGCTTTCCTCTTTTTCCTATTTCTTCTCGGGAGTGGGGTCGAAGTCAAAGGCGTAAATCCCGTGTCGTCACTTCCCTTGCTTCCATCTTCTTGTATTGATTCCTCATGTAAAACTTCAAATCTGTTTCTTAGCGGTATTTGTATTTCCCTCGCTGGCGTGGTTACTTTCCTTGATTTATTGTGGTTTAGAATTTGCTCCCATTCAGGGGACTTCTGTCCATCGGTTATTCTTGTGATATCTATCTCCGGAGTGCTTGAGTTTCTTCTATCTCTTTATCTTCGGATTGTTTTCCTTCTCTAATATCCTTTATTAGCTTTAGGATTTGTTGCTCATGGATCTCTTTTCTTGTTGTTGTTGTTGTTGTTGTTTTTGTTGCTGTGGTTCCATCTTCTTTGGAGCTGCTTTGCTGGCATAAGTTGTTTTTGTTGCCCCGTCTGTTGCTCCTGTCTGTGGGCAATCTCTTGGCCCGTGGCCAGTTTGCAGGCACATGGGGCAGGCCCTGTCCTTCTCCGAGCCTTTATACCAGCTTTTTACACGCAATCCCATCATGTAAAAGAAAATAGGGATTTTCTTGGCGTCTTCTTTGCTTGTGTATATTAGTCTATTTCCAGACATGATTGGGTTTTACTGTTGCCAACTTGTGTGTTATGATTTTGGCACTAAACTTTTTTTCTATTTTTGAGATAAGTACCTCATTTCCAACTTCATAAGGCAAACCCATTATATGAATCTCTGTGGTCTTTGGTTCAATGTCTCTTATAAATGGTTGTGTTTTGGTAACATATACCGTTATTCCCTTGATCTGCACCGTATCTGTCTCGATAAGGGGTGCACTTTGTTTAGGATATAACACCAGTTTGTTTATTCCTCCGTTTTGGAGGGCATCAATTTTTCCAATGTCTATTCTGAGAGTATTTAAGGCCATTAGGACCTCCCCCTGCCTTGGCATGGATGTTGCATTGCCAAAGTCTAAGGTTTGGCATCCTTCTGGGTGGTCAGCATATAACCTTGAGCCTATGACTCGTGTATGGAAATAGTTGCTAAGCTTAGTGCCCCGCGGCACCGATCTTCCAGCCATCGTGTATGTTTCTGTGTCCATTGTTGTGAAATAAGCCCTTGAGCACAACTCACTACTGCAGGTTCCACACCACTGTTTTGTTTACACTAATTCTAAGGTCACTTATAAAGATACCTGTATGTAATTTTACGCGGACACTCCACTAATATTTCACAAAAAGACCCTTTATTTACTACTTTAGCAAACAAAGGATTGTTTACCCCTCGGGGGTAGGTGTGTATTTAGTCAGTTAAAGACTAATTACAGGTAATATTTCTTAATCTTGTATATTGCCTGCTAACCCCAGCTGGGATAATCGCACGCAAAATTCAGAATTGGAAATATATGATTCAATACAAATGTATTATCGATGTTAGTACAATTATTTTCCTCACCAAACAAAAACCTCTCCAAAAGTCTCGCTTACTTTGTCACAGCCTTCTTTGCTCCTTTGCTTCCTGTAGCTTGCTTGGGTGGCATGGTTGATATGACTGATCACCACCTTCGAACTTAACTGCTACTTCGGCTTGTATCAGCGCCAACCTATATTGCTATAAATACTACTTAACCTTTCGCCATCTTGCCGAAGTGTGGTTAAGTATAGTCTAATTTTTTAATTTTCTACTAAGTGTTTGGAAGAAGTGTCGGTGAAATTGAAGCAATACATAGTAACGCACATTTTGCATTTTTGATTCCCCAAGACTGTGCTAATACTTTGGAGTAAATCAAAGTGATGTAAATCCTAATGCACATTCAGGGGCCATTGTCGCAAAGTACCGTACATAGAAAAATTTTGAATACATGTTTTAAATGTGTTTGTTATTTACTCGTAAAACTTCATTGATACATTAACATTTATTTAGGTTCGGGTATTATGATAAAACGATTCCATTTTTTACATTTGTGCAAATTCCCGATTGTTGAGGAAAAAACTGTTGGTCTCCAGCAGTCAAAACTTTTGACGGCCAGTTAATTTTAGATTTCAATTTTTGAACAGCACCTGGCCTACTATCTTAAGTTTATGAGGGGTAAAATATACATATGTAATAAGGTGACCATGATAAAGTGAAACGAGGTTAATGTCAAAGCTTGAAAACGCGTTTGTCAAAATAATTTGCGCATAGCTAGGGTAAGTAAAGTCGACTAAATCCTTATAACTTTGCTTTGTAGAAAAGCGTAGTTATTGGTTGCCAGTTGTGTGAGATATTCCTGAAAATTTGACTTTCGTTACGATGTTAGTCGACTTCAAAACACGCTACATACCGCCGTTAGTTATTCCGTAACATCAAGACGCGCAAAACATAAAAATCGTGGTCAAGATCTTACGAGTATTACTACACAGACACCGTTTTAAGCGGGTGCATAGAAACACCGAATAGAACCGATTATTATATTACGATTATTTTACGTTTTTCTTATTATCTTAAGATACGGGATGTGTGATACTTACGCAAAGCAGTAGGTGAAACAGCTGCCTAATTTAAATGTAATTGTCATGAGTCATGCGCGAAAATGGTCTAAATGCAAAGAAATATGCGAGAATGGCGTATCAAATCTTTGCCGTCTATCGTTAACCGGTTTTAAACATATTCTGCTGTTGAAAGAAGAGTATGGGATACTGAATAGTGACAGAAATGGGTTCGATACACAAAGACAATTAGTAGCAGAGAGGTCGAATCGGACGAGGCGAAAAAAGGTTCCAAATACCGAAATGAGCCTTCCTAAAGAGGGATTAATTACCTTCAAATCAAAATAACTAACCACGTTGAGGATTCCCGAGAGTGCCTCTCCAAGTCCCATTAAAAAGTTAGTCCTTTTTTTTCTCTGACTAAAAAATCATCAATAGCAACATGGATTACAAAAAAAAAATCAACTTGTTGTTACGCCCTCTCTGCTGCTATAATTAAAAAATGTTATATCAAATAATGGCAAACATCGGAGAAGCTTGCACAACTAGACTAGCTCGAGAACAACTAGAAGCAATTAAAAAGTATATGCCACTGAGAGATGTTGTCAAAGAGAAACTGCAAGCAAGACAAGAAACATAAGTTGCATTTTCAGAGGGCACAGAACAGTTATTTAAACCCGTTACAAAGGTTACTGAAAAGGGCACATGGCGACATAATAAGGATGAGGAAAAGGATGGTCTTTTTCCAGTATTAAAATGAACCGCTGTGCAGACTGGAAAAATAGCAGAACGAACGAAAAAAAAACAAAAAGGATTTTACGAGATCTTCCAACTGATATAGCTGAAGCTCAGCCTCCACCCATCGGTAAAGAAATATTTGAAGATATTGGAAAAAGTCGTACTAAAGTCGCCGACATAAAAAAAAGATCTTACATTTAAGCTAATAAAAGAAAATATTAGATTGATTGAACAAATTAAGGAGGGTTTTGTCGAAGATATTAGAAATACTAAAATACATGATTTACCTAAAGAAATATTAACTAGTATATTTAAAAATCTGAAATATTACACCCTAGTTATGAAAAAGTAAATGACGATAATCTTATTACCTGGCTATATCGCATATATAGAAACAAAACACAAGCCAGAGATGATGATTTAGAATACAGAAGTCTCTTTGAAGAAGTACAGAGACTTTATAAAAAGACACTGAAACAAAGAGAACAACGACAACTTTCCCAGCAGGAACCTTCATATCAAGTTCCTTCACCTCTGCAACAGATAGAACAACAACAATCCTCTTCATCGCAGCAAAAGTTGATGTCAGAACTTAAAAAAAACAACAGTGGAAAGATCACTCTTAAGACTATTTAAGAAAAGCACGGAAACAACAGAAGAAGGAGCTACTGGTAGTGGTTTGGGAAGTGGTGTTGTTTGTTCTAACAATATCCTCGATGAGGTGCAACGGCTAGAAGTTCTCATAGGAGGAAAACGAGCTGGAAATAACTCACCAGAAATAATTAATGAAGCAGCCGATATTTGTCGACGATTATTTCAAGGTGTATCATGTATCACAGTATTTACCTGGAACTCATCGATGAAATCGCGGGCAGTTACCATAGTGACTAGTTGTCACAGTGATTAGATAAATAAATAATTAAATAAAAATGATCGTACACAATTCTCATCGTAGACCAATCATGGTCAGGGCGGTAAATTCACGAATACCAGTATGTATATAGGATGACTTACGGAAATGGACTTGGTGATGTTGTTCCCGGGTTATTCACAAGGATAGCCCCCAAAGCAATGCCAATTGCAAAACAATTATCTATGAAAGTTATTGATGTTATTCGTGATAAAGCTCCTGGTGCTATTGATGCTCTTACTGGTAAAGTATTCTTGGCAATCAAAGATAGATTAGCGAGATTAATACGACGAAAACCACCACCAGTCAAATTACCCAGTTATGCCTGCAAATGTCAGTAAAATAATAAATCAAGCCGCAAATAAAAAACTAGCAGCCTGACGAATCAAGGGACTGAACAAATAAATACAAGTCTGATATCAGGAAGTGGTCTTCGCTTTAGAAGATAACAAATTATAATAAAACGTTTAAACGTGAATCCGACCCAGCGTTTGACATAGACGAACCAGTTCTTAAAAGTGAATCAGTACGTGGTTTTTCAGTATTATTCTTATGACGCATGAAATCCAAATCAGCAAGGACGAATTGAATTACAGGTTCAAGATACAAGTATATATTTCTTACACGCTGAAGCATTTATTGAAGTAGAAGGTTACATTGCAAAAACAGATAATACGGAGGTAATGTTAAAGTCGGTTTTGTTAATAATGGAATTATGGCCTTGTTTGGAAGTGCTCAGTATATGATTGACGGAAAAAATTGAATCAATTGAAAATAATGTTGATGTAGCTATAACAATAATATGTTTGGCAAGATATTCTGATCATTATAACGTCTGATTTCATCACGGACAAGCAATCATAACAAGATGTTAACCCATTTTACAAACGACGATTACTTGTTATAAAAAATGCAACGTTGGGTAGTGATTCCTGAATTCGACAGCAAGGACCGTATTATTTGGAATTTTGTTTATAAACGATCTGATGAAACTTATTTTGTTCTCACTTTCCTAAGTGAAATTATCGGTTACTTTATGGAAATTAATTCCGAACATAAAACACAACTACAACGACTATGGCAGTGCTTTCAGGAATATATTTCTTATCGCAGCGAAATCATTAAAGAAATTGAAATATTAAATCATATCCGACATGAATGATATTAACCAGCGAGCAATTCAAGCATTAATTAATGCTGAAAAGATAGACCACAAACAACGATTTTCAAACGCGTATTTAATAACAGAAGCTGAACTCTCAAATTTTAAACTTCCAGGGTATAACGCAGACGAACTAAAACAATCAGTCAACGATATATTTGATGAGTTCTTTCCTAAAATACTTGAACAATGGAGAAAAACATCATTTGAAACAAAATAAAAATAAATAATCGCAGAACTACTTCAGCAGATAGCCGCAAATACAACCCCTCCGAAAACCACAATGATAACAGTAAGCTCAGCGAAGCCTAAAGTCAGTATTAATTTTCCAACTGCGATTCGGGTAGGCGAGATCGCGCTGGCGCAGTTGCGAGTATATCACAGCTTGCCAAATATCAGATCAAAATCATTTGGCGGATTACCAGCGAATAATTCATTTGAGTTTGCAAATAAAAATAAACCAGATGGGACACCAGACTGGAACGTTGTTGAAATACCAACCGGATGCTATCAAATCGAAGAAATCAATGAGGAATTTCAACGTCGAAAAAAAAGTATCACAGGAAAGGATTCCAATATAGCAATAACCGCTCATGAACCAACACTGCCTACTGCGATAGAGATAAAATCTCCCGACTACGCCGTGGAGATATATCAGTCATCGAACAGAACAGTGCTAGGATGGCCTGAAATTCCACCTGAAGTACCACCATCGTTACCAGAACCGAAAAAAAAACAGATTATACCACTGACAAGCAGTCATACCACGAAATTACCCCATCATACACAAATCATTTACTTGATATAAAAATGTATTGTCGACCGGTTGTCTCATGTTCATCGATAAGGACGATGCAATTTGGCAATTTTATGAACAGCTCAATTTTGGAACAAAACATATAAGTATTCGCCTAAATGAAATTATTGAATATTTTAAAATTATTAATCAAGAACATAAACAACAACGAGAGCGACTACAGCAAAGTTTCCAGGAACATTTTTAGATATAGCAAGTTCACTCGAGTAAATCATTAAACAAATAGAAATATTAAATCAACTTGTATCTGATATGAACGATCAAATAATTAAATTAATAATTAATGCTATGCAGGACCACAGACAAATATTTCTTGACAAATACAAGCTCTCAGAAATTGATCTACCTAATTTTAAATTTCCCGTGTATAACGCAGACGAACTAAAAAAAAATCCATCAAAGATCTAATTAATGAAAACTTCTCTGAAATACTCGCTGCGTGGAGAATGATAACATCACCCCAGGATAATATTCTCCGATACAACAATAACCCACAAGGAGAAGGACAACATGTATCTCCGGAAATCGGAAATATAACCCAGGTGGTTGCGATCAATCTTGTGTGATGTAATTGTTGGAAGTTACAGCACGGACACAACAATATAACAATATAAAATCAAGCTCAGCAAGGATTTATTCTTTATTCATTCACACCGAAAGAACCACCCGGATATCTGATTGTACAACAACCGAATCTGCGAAGAATTTTCAATCGTGAAAAATCTTTGTTTTCAAGAAAACAGTACAAAAAATAATTCTCCGTTCTTGATAAGTCAACAAGGTGGATTGACAAATGCTCTTCAGATTTCACAAAAATATTATTTTTTTTTACTGAAAATCAGTCTGATTTGTTAATTCTGAAGGGTAATAAGGTATTCAAAATCTTGTAAATCGACTGATTTCTCAATTCTGATAGGGTAATAGGCAGTCAAAATCGTGTAAATTGACATTTTACAACAAAAAACAACATTGTACTGAAAATTGGCCAGTGGCGAAGGACAAGAAAAAAACAATTCTCCTAACACTCAGGGACATACTTTCATTTTTATTTCCACGAACGAGTCTAACTTTCATTTTCATTAGACAGAATCTTTCTTAGTTGCCTCACACGAGTATTAATTATTTTCTTTGCTTCATATTCCCGAGATAATTCTGATCTAATCTTTTCGATTGCACGAGACAACGAAACAAATTCCTTTACTCCTTCGTCTACTGTAGCCAGCGATTGACACATATCCGTATGAATCTTCTTTATAAAGTATACGCTCATTCCTCCTTTCGCTCTTGCAGTATCTCAAAAGCAGAACTAATTTGGTTAAGGATTTAATTCATCAGATATATTTATACCGTCGTGTTCTAATCTTATGATAGCAGAGATTACATCATTGATATTTTCGTAATTCATTATAGAGTATATTATATATTTAAAAGAAAAAATGAGGGGGTCATTGCTGACCCTTTGTTGTTTTCAAGTATATTTACATCATTGTATTTACATATTTACATATTTACAGCATTGTATGTATATCTTTACATGTTTACATATTAACATATTTACAGTATTTACAAACTTAATTCTAAGGACGGCACAACATACAACCTTAACTAACTTAATTCTAAGGACAGCACAGTACATATAGCAGCATATTTACAGCATTGTATTTACATATTTACAGTATTTACACTATTTACAGGCATTTACAACAGGGACGGCACACCACACTATTTACAGGTATTTACAATATTTACAGGTATTTACACTATTTACATGTATTTACAACATTTGCAACAAGAGCAGCACAACATACGGGGGTCATTCTCTACATTCAGCAGATATCAGCACACTAACCCCTCCGAAATCAACCCGAGGGTGCAAAAGAGCACCACGCCGTAGTGACGACGTGGGGTGAGTGTGAATTTTGTCTGCTGTAATTCGAGCTTGGGGTGAAACCCCGATTATATATAAATCGCGAAATATCGCCTACGTCGACAATATGCTGGTCACTGGATTCGAACTTGAAGCGTCGAAAACGATAATTCGGAGCTCTACCTATGCGACACGAACCTCCTTGTTATTGATATATGTTTCAGAAATTATTATACAGTTACTTTTAGATTGCTGTAACTGCTGACCTGTTATTTTCTGTTGTAATAGTTGTTAGTGCATTTGTTGGGGTACGCGCCCTGCATTTCACAATATAAATCAATATTATTTACTATATGGATGTAATTGATTTTTCAGCGACAAGAAAACAAGAACCGATCAAACATCATGCTGTGTTACCAAATTATGTGCAAATGATTATCATAGGTCCATCTGGATCTGGTAAAACGCAACTGTTACTTAATTTGATAATGAGATGGTTAAAATGGGATAAGTTATACTTGGTTGCTCCGTCCGTAGATGACCAGCAGTGCTATGATGTACTTAAGGATTTTAACGAAAATGCAAGATTGTTAAATGAAGATAACGACGACATCTTTGAGTTTATAACCGATATTGATGAAGATGATTTAGATGGATTTGTTAATAATTTAGTTGTATACGATTATGTAATGCTGGACAGGCAGTCAAATCCTGCTAGGATTTTTTCTCGAGGGAGACATAAAAACACTAACGTCATTTATGTTACTCAACGATACACTCAAATACCAAAAGTGATCAGAGACAATTATAATATTGTAGTTGTGTTTAATGGAGTTGATACTCACACACTAAGAAACATTCATCAAACTTGGTGTGGCGGTGACATGGATATAATTAAATTTAAAAATTTCTTTTCAGGAGCACAGTCAACCCCACACGGATTTATAACTATAAATTTACATGATCATAGAAAAAGATATCGAATCTGACTTGATAAAAGATTTGGATAAATTTACAGCAGTAGAGAGGGCGTGACGACAAGTTGGTTCGTTTTTTGTAATCCATGTTGCTATTGATGAGATATTAGTCAGAGGAATAAAATGAACTAACTTTTCGAGGGCCTCTTGGAGAGGAACTCTCGGGAATCCTCAATGTGGTTAGTTATTTTGATTTGAAGGTAATTAATCCCCCTTTAGGAAAGCTTATTTCGGTATTTGGAACCTTTTTTCGCCTCGACTGATTCGCCCCCTCTGCTGCTTAATTTTTTAAAAATATTTCAAAATGTTTTTGTTTCATATAACACACAAATGTTTTTTAAAAAATATTACACAAATAAGGCAAGTCTGACGTGCTCAATCGGAGAGTACAGAAATATAATACAGCAACAACAGGAATAAACACGTCCCAAATGATATAAATTAAACTGGTAAGACTTTTGCCTCAGCATACAACCTCATGCATAAAGCATATATATATATATATATATATATATATATATATATATATATATATATATATATATATATATATATATATATATAATTCGTTCCTTAAAATATGCTAAGTAATTAACACATTGCCGTTCTGTATATTCCAAAGGACAAACTTCAAGTACAGGGTCGTCCTACAGCAGTCAAGTAGGCCAAATATGGCACGCGGGAATATTTTGTGTGGCCCGCACTCATACGAAATTAGTTATATAATTATAATGTAAATCAGCATGCATTGCCTAAGAACTTTACAATTTTGGGTCTTGTGGCCGGCAGGTTGAAGACGATGGCCAACCTGTTCTACGATATACATGATCATATTCGAAAAATATGTACAATATGAGGGCATTTAATGATGTCAACTTATTAGCAATCAAACAGTTGATTTGCGACGTATGAGGTTTTGAAAACCATTTTTAAAATAGCGAGCTGATTCAAACAAATTAATAGTAGATACAGGTTTATACACGGGATCGCAGAAATTACCATGCGACAGGAAGTTCGTTTGTTGCAATATACCATATCTAAAATTATGAAATTTGTTTGTCTTATTTTTTTTAATTGTCACTTTCGTTCGTTTATTTTTCCGTTTTTTTTAACTGGTTTATTTCCGTGTGTCCTAGAAACCACAGTTTCTTACTGTCCGTCTGATGACGTCACGTATTTAATGTCTGTAAGAATGAAACTTCTGAATTTTTTGTAGTATTTTTTTACCCTGTCCGGTAGTTTGTGCCACCCATTCCGTCTCTGAAATTTGAAATGTGACTGTGACTGTCAGCGAGTCGGTATTCACCAGTCCCTATTAATGGACCTATTAAGTCTTTGAAATGTTTGTTCCAAATGGTTTAAAATAAAAGATATCTTCTGTCAGAGGCAATTATGCTTCTAATAAATTAAGCTTGTTTGGACCAACAATGGAAAGAAGCTCGAAAGCTTTCATGTAATTTTCTTACAGAAGTTCGGTTGCACCAAACATTAGTGTAACATTTGTCAATACAGTATAAAATTACAGCAAACTGAAATCACAAAATTTGGCCCTATATGTAGTATTAAATCATAATATTTTAACGTCGCATCGCACATACAGATTCATAACTGGACTTGCCATAAAGCATACATTTTAGATTTGTATATGATGGTTTTCTTTCCTTGAGTGTCCAATAAAATCGCATGTTCATATGAGACTTTCTGAATGCCAGATATTTAATCACGAGTTGTAGCACCGTGTTTCAACTGTCTATCCAGCTTTTTATGTATGGTAATCTACACTTGACAAACAAACGCATGGAAATTACGAATAAATGATTGCTGTTATTCCAGTTATATTAGGAATGCATCCTAAATTGTAAAGATGCCTTTAACAGACATTGCATGCAATTTAGTTGTTTCATAAGGTTTCTTGTTGAAAAGTGAATATTTATGTATACATGTTCTTATAGTATGCATGTTTTCAAAGTTCCATGTTTATCTGCTGCTGCTATCCCAGGACTGCACCCTATATTGTATTATTAATTTTGACAGTGATTGTGTGCAATTTTGTTGTGGTGTAAGGTTTTTTGTTGAAACGTGAAAATTTATTTATGCATGTTTTTACAGTTCGGTGTTTGTTTGCGGCTGTTAATCTAGAATTGCACACTAAATTGTACTGTTAACTTTATTTGACAACCACGATGTGAAATATTGTTGTAGCGTAAGGTATATGTGTAGAATTTGATATTAGAATTTACTATTCATGTATTATTACTACGTGTTGATCAAGTCTGGAATAGCTGCTCTACTGAACATACGGACAGACTGGAGAAAAAGAAATTAAAAAGATGATGCCGCACGATTCAGAGTAGTTACAGATTCCATATTGATTTCCGTTACTGGTGTAAGCTACAAATGTAGTTGATAGCACATAGAACAAATATGGTTGGCTAATGTATGCTTTCAAGCACATTATTTCATAAACTATTGCAGGGAGAGTTTGGGATATCGGATAGTTGCAGAAATGGAGTTAGTACACAAAGTCATATATTTGGAACGTATTTCAAACTGTATTTGTTTCATTGTGTGTGTGTATATATATATATATATATATATATATATATATATATGTATATATATATATATATATATATGGTTTCATCATACCGACGCATGAACAAAACATGTATATAAATACTTTATGTCACTTTGCCATACACTATATATTCCAAAGAATAATTTACTAGTTTATATCTGTTTATATACAAAACATCACATAACCTACCATACAATTTTGATATAAGTCTTATTAATATGAAAGTTAAACCTTATCAGAAATATGAACAAGAATGGCGGGCATGTAAAGATACAAGTTTCATAGCAAGCAAACACTGCATTTGCCGCATATGTGGTTATGAAAATCAGTTTGAAATTAGCGGATGATACCATTGACAAAGAAGTGAATACATACGGATATTTAAGAAAAGCTGTCATAAAAGGAACACTGCGTGTATTTGTTTTCTTCTAACATCTTTTTATTATTGAACAATCGACATGGCAAGTATAACTACTCTGAATCACGGAACCATAAATTTAGTTGTGATGCAAATTACAGAATAAATACGGAAACGATTTGAATTGCCATTTTTGCATGTATCTTTGTATTTAGATCATTAAAATAATTGTCCGCGCATAATTCTTGATAGTTACACTGACACTGTACGGATATTACAATTGTTGATTTTCACAAAGTTCATTCATCTCGGCATTATTAATAATTCATTACTAATACTTATTCATTAGTAATAGTTTCAGCATTAAACTTATGTAAAAATTGTATTAGACACTATTAATAGTAAATTTTATTTTATTTCGAAAATGTCACAAATTTCACAATTTCAATCTATGGAATATGCCATATTGCTTGTTGGTGTTTTGATAGCCTTGCTGCTTTTCGGTGCGATCTGGCGTTTTGGTGCGTTTCGGTGTTTCTCTGCACCGGTTTTAATCAACGGTACCCCACGTAACAGGTCAAGTTGCTGAGTTTACATTTAACAGGAGGAAACATTTTGTTAAATCAAGGCCCTGCTTCATATTGTCAAGATGCAAGTTCATGTCGTAAGTGGATGATTCTAAAAGTACCAAGAAAAGTGGCGATAATTGCACAGAAACTTGATTCATGGGGAAACCAATGATTTTGTTAATTGGGAGTGTGTCATCATTGGCTTATCCATTACTCAAGTGCGTGTGGAGAATTGGTCTCCAACCAGTACTTCATAGCTTCAGTCAAATGTGTGAGTCAGATCGAGTAGCAGAAACAAACAAAGGGTCTCAAAAAAAAAAAACAAAAAAAAAAAAAAACATCCTGGAGTTGTCTCATGCATCAAAGATAATACAGGGAAACATTTCTTATACTTACATTGTTACGTTTTTCCCGACATCAGTTATTCAGCACTGCCGACGTGTACTGGTGAACTGTCGAAGCATAAAAACTTCCCTAAATGTTAATACTTTCGGAACTCTCGGCTATTTCTGCGAGAGATAAAGCTTCGAATGTATGCAGTTGTTTAGAGTAGAATATATAGTTACCTCAGCGCGTTGTTTTACTCAGTTACATTCAAATATGCACATTAAATGTATATTTTGGTGTATATTTATATATGTAGACCTGTTTGTAGCCGTTAATTGATGAATTGAACCAATACAAGCATCGACTATATCTATTATTATGCCTGACTGTTCACGTGATGTGCATCCACTCTATTAATAATTACGAGCACTTGACATGGACTGATAACGCTTGATATCCGTGGATGGTATACGCAACACAAAATTGGGATGATACGATTTTATTCGTTAACCTTTAGTTCTCTTTCCATTCCTTTGTTGTTGTTGTTTTGTTTTTTTTTGGAGGGGGGTTGAAAGCATAGAACGCATTAGTGTATCATAATAGGTCAGTTTCATCGATATTTTTTATTTATTTGAATAATATTTACATTTTACACGTGTTGTTATTGTGTATTATTCTTTATTTTGATCAAATGATGTTACAAAAAAATCATTAAATTAATATAAATAAAAAACACAAAATACAATACAAATTGGAACGAAGCATATAGTCCTAGTCCTGTGTACAGATCTAAGAAAAAAAATTTACTTCACCGTATTGTGTACATCTGTTCATTATGCACTTAATACCATGTTTACATTATTAATTGGAATAATATGTATTTGGTTAGATGAATACCTGAACTTTCATATATTGTTTCTGTAATAATTAGTAAAGTAATATCATTGAAACCTGAATTTATAAATTTTGACTATGTACACTGAATGGTGAAAGTTATGTTTTTGTTTAATAATCTCATATAAGTATTTTTGATGAGACCCTAATTTCTAGTTTTTTACTTATTACACTGAATGCTGAAAGTTTTGTATTACTCACAATTGTGATTGACAAATTCGGACTTATCATGTGAATCAGGTTTACATATTTCATTCGTTTGCTATTCATTTTTTTTATCTGGACAGCAAACAATGAGGTGTGTGCTTAATATTTGGCACATGTGGTTCATACCAATATCATCAACTTTCTTCTGAATATTGCTCTGTTTTCGATTTTTTTTCTTCTCACCAACATCACTTAAAATGCCTCGTCCCAAAAGAGCCCGAGTATCACGTTGGTCATGTGGAGAGTGCAAGGAGGATGCTACAACTTATATGTGAGGCATGTCAGAAATGGTTTCACTACAGCTGTGAATATCTATCCAGTGAGACTTTCAAGTTTCTTGGTGAGACGAATGACCTTACCAGTGTCGGACCAGCACACTGCAGGAGATTGGACCATCACCGTCATATCACTTCTCATCTGGATTTCTGCAACAGGTACTGAGAACATGTTATTCCTGATAATACTGATACATTATCTTCAAAACTTATTGATGTTTTCTCTTCTAGAAATAACGAGTAATAACCAATAATTCGTTATTTTTTCATCATCCGTGTACTGTATATACTCGCATATCACCAGTGTAAATTGGACACCCTGCAAAGTGAAGTTCCGTTAAATAGTTTTAATGTGGATAATTACTAGTTCGATAAATTCAACGCCTCCAAATCTGTGTTGATGCTTATGGGCAGTATGTGTGTATTATTTCCATTATAAAACCAAAAGGATACGGTTAAACGTGTGCATTATTAATTGGCACTGAATTGGGAGATAAATTCCGAATCTTGTTAATAACTGAGTCAGACAAAGTCGTATAATTCTGTTTTATGTGATTTATGTTTTTCATCTATAATACGCATTTGTATTTTGCCACTTTATGACATTATGTGCCTGTTTGAGAAATAGCCATTTATGACGATAATCTATCGGATACAGACATTGTAAAATATTAATAGACATTTTAGTTACGATTTTGTCAGGTTTTGAATGCCTTTCTAAGATTCAATAAATAAGGAATTTGTAGCCCACTTACCGGTCATGCTTTATAGTATATGTTGCAAATCTAATATTTTTCTTTTGTAATCAATGCAGGAAACACACACACCTACACCAATAGTACACGATTATTTTATCGCGCCCTCCCTGCAGCCAAGATTAAAACTTGTCGACATATATAAATTTTCTACACAAGATATGTTCAATTTGTGTATTTGAGTGTATCTGAGTATATTTGAGTGTATTTTAATGTATCTGAGTAAAATGAGACAACCTCTCTTTCTTATTATTTTAATTAAACATGGGCGGTAATTACTCATTTAGGCCACCAACCAGGAGTTTATAATATAACATTTTGTATGTCGGAAATTTCTCTGCAGAAAAGACAAAACGAAAATGTGGATCATCTCGATTATTTCTCTGGTTGGATTGACTGTAAGCTCCTTTTTGTTACTCCTAGTCGGCAGGGGACAGTTTCTTTCACTGCATCTTTAGTAATGAGGACTAATAATAAAGTTTAATGGAGAAAGTGTGTTCAGGGTACCAGGCTAAAGGTTCTATCAATGATAACTTCTCAGTCACTGCAGAAGGGGCTATCAGCTTGTGGTCTCACTGGACAGTTAGCTGTTGAATTTTGTTCGACAATGACCTATTCAAGAAAATGAGAATTTTACACTGAAGATACAAATAAAACGAATCTAAAGATTTTTATAGAAAACATGCATGCGAGATTTTGACTGCGGCGATTAGGTTAATTTCTTATACATCTGGTGGCTTTTATACTGAACCAACACTTCCCCCAACCCTCTTTTGTACATTATTTTTTGACAGCAAAGAGCTATTTTGAATATTTTCTTGTGACAAGGCAGCTAAAAGAATCAATATGTGCCTTATGCATGAATACAGTTCATAAGTACTCTAACAAATTATCACACTTTTCATCACACCTCAACCATCTCGATTTTTAAATATTTACCTCTGTAACAGACATACGTAAATACGAAAGCCAAGTCGGCTGATCATTTGCAACCCACGCTACGCATTTGACCTCCAGTGCTAGCTTAACTGTAACAGGCAGTCACCATACAAGCCAACCCATTTTCAAGCCTAACTCAAAGTAAGTCTAAACAACATTACAGATTTAGCTTCTATGTGAATTTATAAATGCTAGGCTTATGATAATTAGGTTCATGCCTTCCACCTTCAAAATTAGGAATACGAAACTATCCATTGAGACCTTAATCCACCAATAGATCGAACATCGCCAGTCTTGGACGTCCAAAGGCGGATATAAACAGTTGGGCCTAATTTCAATCTGCCCTTGCTATGCCGTTTTCCAATATATATATATATATATATATATATATATATATATATATATATATATATATATATATATATATATATATATATATATGTATGTGTGAGATCTAATCACTATTTTTAGTATTTGATTTTTTTGTGGCTGTTGTTGTCATTGTTCGTGTTAATGTTCATATTGACGTTACTACCTTTACAATAACAATATTAATAATAATACGTTTTATCGACAAGAAATACAATGACGGGAAATGACATGAAGAGGCACAATCAAATGTAACTAAACGACGACGATGGTCAGAACGTTTCGCGGATACATGTGTTTATTCATTTTTTTAAGTTTGAAGACGAAAAACCTTTCAGGTCTTTTTTGCATATTTTCGTTGTTAATGATTGACACGGGGTCATCGACCCTGGGTGATAATGGAAAAGCGAGTTTTCAAAACAATTTGGGAAACAATATAGAGAGCAAAGAAAGAAAGCTGCACATATTTTTATAAAACACTGAATCAATTAATGTTTAGTTTTGTTTAACTCTTGAAATGATTTGTAAAAGTCCTCCATCATATTGTTTTGTATAAACGTAGTATCTGTTCTACATCAAAATCAAAACAATCCATTGCTATCGGCAAAAATCTAAGATATGAAAATGACAGATATCCAATATTTCATACATTCAGTCACGTGCTTTTTAATATCTACACTCAAATAATGAAATAACTTGAACATGCACGGACAACACCCACCAGAATACTTAAAGACATAATTATTGAGAAGGTGGGTCCAGCCTGTCACTCGCTCTCTCTGTCTCTCTATCTGTATATATATATATATATATATATATATATATATATATATATATATATATATATATATACATGTAGCATGATCATATTTTAGAATTTGTGTTTTATACACTGATTGCTTTGTGTTTAGTTTTATTTTGTTCAACATCTCTCTATATGGGTAGTTAATTAATATAAGCGGTTGAAAGTCATTCATACTGAATGTACTATAAGCTAAATCAATATTTATACGCAGAAAAATAACGCGCTGCTGACGGTATTGTTATCTATAGTTGTAGTATATATATATATATATATATATATATATATATATATATATATATATATATATATATATATATATATATATATATATATATATATATATTGTTTTTGTATTTGCAGGATGTAAGAAAGCAGGAGAAATGTATTTATCTTTATTTACCAACATCATGGACAATAAACCGAATTTCTTGCAACAAATACTAGAATTGTTTTTATTTTATATTCTGGGAGTAGAAGACAAGTGCTGTAACATTAAGCGCCCATGTGCATGAGTACTATATCAAGTTGATTAAACAAAGAGAGTCCTAGATGCAATTCCCTTCAGTGTCACGCTGCCAGTGGATGTGCACATCTGTGTGACCATTTTCGGTCATACTCTGCCGTTCATCTGGAACTTGTGATTAACAGTAATATTCATCGTATATAGGCTGATATTTAGGTATATTGGCTCAGTAGGACACCTTATATTATGTTTGTGTCTTTAACCTGGACCAACATATTCCTTGATGAAGTAAGGATGGTAACTATCAGATCAAGTTGAATTATGTTGTATGTATTACAGATACAACTACGAATAATTGAATTTACTGACTTATTTAATGTTCTTGCCATTCATCTTCTTTTCTTATGTACTATTTCAGGACATTTTTTACTTTGGAAGTTGTGATTTTTTTTGCATATTAAAATCTGCATTATCAGAGATAGAATACAGTTATGATACACTTGTTTCTACTAGAATCTATTTTCCCATACATTGTATTTTTTTAAAGCACACTATTCACTATTCACTATTGAATAGAAAATGTTTATTACAGACCGATACCGTTTTTGGCTATATTGTTGGTTAACTGGCCTTATATATTTTTTTTGCCCTGATATTTCTTGAATTCTGAACGTTTTGGTAAATTTACGATAACTACTCTAAGTTATTACACCATATATCTGTTTTACTCATACAATATATATATATATATATATATATATATATATATATATATATATATATATATATATATATATATATATATAGATAGATAGATAGATTGATAGAGAGATAGATAGATAGATAGATAGCTATATATATATATATATATATATATATATATATATATATATATATATATATATATATATATATATATATATATATATATATATATATATATATATATAAATATATATATATATATATATATATATATATATATATATATATATATATATATATATATATATAGATAGATAGATAGATAGATAGATAGATAGATAGATAGATAGATTGCAAAGTTTGTGAGTAGATATGGAGTTTACGGAACAGGAAGCTCAACAATATAATAGGTACCTTCGACGCTTTAAAGTCAATCCAAGGGCTGACACACATGAAGATTTCACAGAGTGGATGGCATACTTTGCCATTTAGTTGAGTCATCTCCTGTCAAGGAAGAGCTGACAACATCCCATGCAGTGGCATCTGTATCCAGATGTCCTGTCTTTGTTAACCTATGACATGAGTTAAGGGTGTCGGTATTTCATGAGAGAGGAAGGGTGAAATATTGTATGAATTAGTGTGATATGAAGCTACATATTTACACCAAGGCAAATATCACAAGGACCGGGTATCTCAGGCTATCCGATGTTCCTTGCGAGGAGAAGCTGGACGGATTGCTATGAGATTGGGTCCAACAACATCCATTACGGAGCTAATATCAAAGCTGGACAGAGTGGGTGGCAATGCAGATTTGAAGGAGACATTATTAGCCGACTTCTACAGTTCTTGTCAAAAAGACGACGAAGATACTTCTACATGGAATTGTAGCCTGGAAGACTTGTTGAACGAAACCGTCCAAAAAGGGTTAGTGAAGGCTAGTGAGACATATGACATGTTAAGGGCTATGAAGTCAACAGGACATAAACAGACACTTAAGGTTGTGTCAGGCCCTAGGTTGACTCACTCATGACATTTGACGAATTGAAAGCATATTTTCGAACAATTAAATATGAACACAGGCAACGGGAAGATGAGCTAAGAAGCACCAAGAAAACTAGCTACCTTAATATGGCATCCACTTCCACCACATCGCAAGACAAGGAGCTTAGTGAAATGAGGGATATTATCCAGCAGTTGTCACATGAAGTGAAGATGCTTCAGGAGCATTCAGCATACGTAGCATCCTACAACTAGCAACACTCTGGAAATCAATTTAGGGCTCCATTCACACATCTAGACAATACTGATGAGAGGAGAGACCGAATATGCTGGCGCTGTTTGCAAATCGGACATATTGTTTCTGTTTGTCATGTTCGACTGGACCATTCGAAACGGGATTTAAATATCTCGAGGCCTATGGCTGGTAGCAAATAGGAGGCTCTCCAAGGGGTTGCCCCAAGAAGCATAAGGGAACTGATACGATAGAGCTGGTAGGACAAGCTAAGGATGTTTGTATTGTCATCAATAGTATTATAGTAAAATCACTGACTGATACCGAATCAACTGTATTAACAGTTAACCATACATTTTACAACAAGCAGTTGAATACGACTCATACTGAGCCCATTACCAACCTTCTGAGTGTTGAATGTGTGAATGGAGAGATTTTACCATATAATGGTTACATAGAAGTTGACATAGAAAGTATTATTCTGCCAAATATGGAAAGACAACATTGTCTAATGCTAGTCGTGTCAGGCTGCAACTATAGTATTTACATTCCTGGATTGCTAGGAACAAGTATCTGATGCATGCTCTTGAGGAATGCAAAATTAAGCATATAGTAAGATTTATACAGATAGCTCTATTGTCAACTCAGTGGTATTTGACATTAAGAGATTTGACCTTGCGAGAAAAGAAGTGAGGAAACTTTTGTTAGCGTGTTTTGAAGGTTGAAGAGTTACATGGCATTGTTGTAGAAAGCAGAGTAGATCGTGCGAACATTCGTTGATAAAGATGTACATTATCATTCAGCATGTGATCTGCTTCAAATTTCAGTGATGGCCACAGTAAATGAAGACTTAGACATTCTCTAGGTCTGGTGACTTACAACTACACGAGGAATGGTCTGATAGAAGTTCATGTGTCAAACGTGAAGGCAAGGACAATCAGTATTTTGTGTAAGTTCCAACCAGTGTATGTGGCTGATATCCCAGCAGATGTGGTTGGAACGGAGCGAGTAGATGACCTTCTCAGTCAGCTGACATCACTTCGAGAAACCTGTCCAAAGATGATCTTCACAAAGGAATAGAACATATAAATTTGAAAACAACTTTTCAAGATGTGAAACAGATCTGGGATTAACGGTAGCTGTAAAGCATCACATAAATCTGATGTGCAGTTAGGTGAAAAATCTTCTTCGCCAGTT
Source organism: Sinohyriopsis cumingii (assembly GCA_028554795.2). Taxonomy (NCBI): domain Eukaryota; kingdom Metazoa; phylum Mollusca; class Bivalvia; order Unionida; family Unionidae; genus Sinohyriopsis; species Sinohyriopsis cumingii. The sequence goes on from CM068838.1 coordinate 99,812,651, forward strand.
CCTTGCTAGCAGAGTGAATCATATGGTCCTTAGGCCACCAATGTTGTCTTAGTGAGGAAGAAGAATGGAAAACTTCGCATGTGAGCTGATTTTTGGTGGTTGAATGAGATGACAATAAAGGATTCCCATGCTTTGCCTAGGATTGAATATATCTTGGACTTTTTGGCTACATCTAAATATTTTACGGTGATCGATTTGAAGTCAGGGTATCCTCAAATTGAATTAAATGAATCTCGTCAGGAAAGGTCAGCCTTTACTATGGGTCCCTTAGGATTATACGAATGTGAGAGACTGCCCATAGGGATTTGCAATGCACCCGGTATATACCAGAGATTGATAGAAGAGTGCCTCAGACCATATGCGTGGTCCATTTAGATAATATCGTAACTTTTGTTAATAGCTTTGAAGAACATTTAAAATATGGAGAAGGATCTAACAAGGCTTAGGGAGTGTGGTTTGAAGTTATCATCCAAAGAAGTGCCAGTTCTTCAAGGGAAGGTTCATTTATCTCGGCCATGTTGTATCACAGCCAGGTGTTTAGGACGATCCAACCATGATTGACAAGATCATAAACTTGTCAGTTCCACACAACCCTGAGGAAGTGAGCGAATTCCTTGGATTTGCTGGTTACTACCGCAGAATTATGAAGAACTCCAAGATAACCAAACCATTATCCAAATTTATTCCAAGCACTCGGAATGAGGCGGGTAAGCGGCAGATAAAAATTCAACACACACCACGGAAGTGGGGACCAGAACAGGAACAAGCCTTTCAACAGCTGAGGGGTGCCCTCTCTTCACCACCTATTTTAGGCTAAGTTGACAATGGGCAATCTTTCAAGCTGCACACCGATGCCAGTCAATACTTCCTTGTTGCAGTTCTGTATCAGATTCAAGCTGGCATCAAGCGAGTGATCAGCTTTGCCATCAGAGGGTTAACAAAAGGTGCATGAAATTATTCAGCGCACCGACTATAATTCCTGTCATTAAAGTAGACAATCACTGAGAAATTCAATGATTACATTTACCGACAGTACTTTACTATGTAAACTGAGAACAATCGTCTCTCTGATAGTATTACACTAGCCAACTTGATGCAACTAGGCATCGATGGTTAGCTGCTCTAGCTGCTAAGATCTTTGATATCATTTACGGACGAGGATGTGCTACAGGACATGCTGGCATTGTTAAAGAACCTAAAGCGAATGTGGAATAGACGTCATTAACACAACTCAAGATAAAGAGACCTTCCAAACCATCCATCACTACATCTACGCTCACTACCACTGAGATGCCAAAAGCAGTTACTACCAATAGGAAAGCATCAGTATTAGCAGATGAATTAGGCCTTCCTCGTGGTAATGGCTTAAATCAGTTAAAACTCGTAGTGTCAGGTCCATAAACTTGTAAAAGCAACCATCCGTCGGTTATTTTCATGGCCACACATTTCTTACAAAAGAGTTACTAACAAATGAATGCCAAATCAATTAAACTGAAACATTTGTTTCCATGATGATTGAATATGTACATGTATGAGTGCGTGGGTATTGATCCAAAGTATAAAAATAGGCACTTACGTTTTCCTTTTGGTATTTTCCTTTTTTGAAATCCTAATGTAAATGTCACAACACATTGCAAAAGTCCAATTTCTTCCTCTTTCATTTACCGGCATAAGCTCTCCTGCTGTTTCGTCTCGTGGTCTGGATTTCTTGGATTTCTTGTGAATTTTAGAGTTCAAGTCTTAAGTACCGCCCCATAAAGTAAATGGTTTCATGACCGATTTGTGGGATTCCTGATTAGAGACACTGACCACAATGTCAAGCGAAAGAAGACAATCGTTTGTGAATCCATTCATCATTTTAGTTTAAACTCGCCCGTCTGGATACATTTTCGTACCCACCCAGAATTGATATCATCCAAACTCATCAACAAAATTCAGCACGTCCATCAATCCAAAGACGAGTTTCACATCAGCGATGGAAAAGCCACGTTTTCCTTCCGAATGAAAGCGGACACAGACAAGTGTTATTGGTGAACAACATTCGCATGACCAAATACAACATTGTCGTAATTAGCAACTACCAAAACAATATGTGTTTAGCTCGAGCCATGGTCTTAAGGCGAACGTATGCAGACAAGACCGAAACTGCAGAATGAAAAAGAGCCTAAGAGAGTATTGAAAAATCGGACTGACTCTAATAGCAAAGAGACGCAGGATTTCCGTTGCAACATGCAGTCATTTTGAAACGACTAACTGTGGCATTTCTGAACTGCATCAATTTCAAGATGTCTATCATGGAGTGGTTCGTGTGCGTTTCGAGGCCCCAACTTCCCATGCAAAATACATTCAGGTCTACCATCTATCGTTAGCATTTCTTTGCCATTACTAGTATGACCAGATTTATTAAATATAATTATGATTGTAAGAAATATGACCAAGGGTTTACAACTCGGAGCAACACATTCATTAAAGAGAGAGATGCTAAGGTTGCTTAGCGTCTAAACGCTGCATTCCTAAAGGAAAAGAACATATTCATTACTGTTTCTATCATCAATCCTTTGGCAGTCCGACGTGATATGAACAGCATCTCATGACTGAAGGCCAAGAGCAGAAAATTGTTTGTCAATTATTGAGATTGCGCTCTTCATGCGGACTACTGGTTAGTACTAATATAGCCAAGGCACATGTCCAATAAAGAAACGATGACCTTTATGTCGCCAAATCGTATAATTTGAACATTGACGTTGCATCCAAAACTATAAAACCAAAAGGAGGATGAAAAGAAGAAGAAAAGGCTAAGTGAATTTCAATTGTATTTCAAATATACTCAGGAGACAGGCAATTAGATCACTCATTTCTTAGACGCTAATGAGGCTTATGAGAAGTATAAAAAAAACTATTTTTTATCATTGTTTTCATTGTAATAAGATTCCAGGAGGACGCGGAAAATAATATGTCAAGGACCCAGCACTATTACCGATTTTCCCCAATGTATCTTAGACCACATCAACTACACTTGGAGCGAAGAGGACATCCAACGTTAAGAAGAATGCCAGTTCAATTCTTAGGTGAGGGCTTACGATTTATATGAATACGATGAACAGTTTCTTCTAAAATACAGTTATGAACAATGTATCGAATACCACAAAGTTACCATGAACGGAGCCATAATCACCTACATCAAAATCGAACAAGTACAATTTAAAGATACTATGATTTATTTGGCTATGCCGCTGAGTCGGATATCTAAAATATGCGGAATGACAGAAATGGCCAAAGGGTATTTTCCACACGTTTTTGATACAGAAGTCTATCAACACGCCGTCCTCCGGCATTTTCGAAGCGCTCATTATTACGATCCCAACAACATGTACACCCAAGAACAATAAGTCTTTTAAGCTTGGTACTACTCTTACGCTTCTAACCCCAATTGACCTTCAAAACGAAATGTTAAAGTATTGCCTTTCTTTTGGAAACTTTCGATAATGGTTTCTGGGGCACAGTGGCATCAAACCTTTTGAAGGATGCCTGTACGTTTGCCAAAGTGTGCTCATTAGTCTATAGCAACAAATTCATGCCCAAGAACACACGAGCCATCATATCCTCTCAAAATTCTGAGTTTATCAGCAGTTGATACTCTACCAAATATATACATTGGTTACATTGCTATAGCGTAAGGGATGAAAAATGGATCCAACATGCCAGAAACGAGATTTAGAAGACCGCAAGAAAGTAGGAAATTTCATGGATGCTTTTCTCACGGATGCCCTACTTGTTACTAACAACGACATATGAAAGTCAATTCTCGAACTAAATCATGGAATAAATTTGCGAGAAAACTTATCAACGAAGCATGTATCTGGAACACAAGGAGATCGAGTGGCAGGAATGTGAGAGCACTAGTGCAATCAACGTTTCAAAACTGATCCCGAGTTTAGACGCACTGTCGAAAGTTACAACGTGGTGAACTTGTAACATCTGGATCCACGCAACGATCTATTTGGAGTACGAATGAATGCCACACGTTTGTTGCACGACGTGGGCGAGGCTTAAGAAGACGAATACATCGATGTAAGTTCGTTGTATCATTTGGTGTCCAAATACTGTCTATTTTCTACAGAACACTCCAAAAGCTTGACAGAACACATCGACATTGAACACTTTTGTCCATTCGAAGGCTTGATCAAATGTAATGTTTTACCTAACACTACCTTGTGCCACACAGCCTTACCACCAGTTGCCAAGGTAAACGTCTTTCCTTTGTGCCGTACCTGTGCAGAAACGTGCAACCAATACCAATCGTGTCATCACATCGAAAAAGAACGAGATTCGATAAAAACGTGGGTAAGCGTGGAATTGTCTCACGCTCTGGATCTGTGATACCACTTGTTAAACGTCCACGAAATTTACCACTTTCCAAACACAGAATTTTACCAATTGGACGATGACTCCAATATGTGAATTCTCTCTGAATACATCAACGCATTTCTCAAACTAAAACAAGAAGCCAGCGATTATAAATCCCAGTGTCAGACTATTTAAGACGAAACCACATTCCAAGAACAATATCATTCCATCGAAAGCATCACGTTTGACCACGTGAACAAGATTTATCTAAGACGATCTTGTGTCAAAGGTATGCTCAGCTGCTTCTGGGGAAAATCAGCACAACATATGTCCGTGCTTACCCAAGACGGAGTAATTATAGGACCCATGATAAAATGAAGAATAAGAAAAGAAAAGGAACCGGATGAAATAGGTGGATGTCTTTCGCAAAGTTTTGAAATTGGTCAATTACGAAGAAGAGTCAGAATTTGCACCTCCCGACGAGGTTGGAAACGTAATCATTGCAGTCGACGTAACAGATATTGTTCGCGTAAAATTGTGCGTAGCCTGGTCACTTTAAGGATCGAGGTATATAATGTGCAAGACAGATTGCATCTATATTAATTACCGTCATACCGAGGAGGCAAAATGCATACCAATTGCAAAATCAGATGATTAAGACTGAATTATCGAGCGAGTCAAGTTGTCAACTTTAATGTGTTAAACAAAAGATCTGCAGTCCGGCGAGGATGAAGATATTCACGCCACAAAATTGTACGGTTACAAAACCACGAAAACGTCACTCTTGCTTTGGAACAAAATCTGTTAAAGTGTGTATCTGAAAGAATGCAGCCTCCGTACCATAACACTTTGCAGTAAGGATACGCCGAGCTTCTTTATAAAAGAGGTTCTCCCAAGACGACAGTCATCAAGAAGGACAATTATTTCGACATAGCCAACAGTGAGGTAAACACTGCGAACTCAAGGTTCACATAATTCAAATATCCCGTCTTCTTTGCTGTCTGTTACGTTTGTGACAGTGGCCTAAAAACCTTTACTGAATGACTTAAGAAAAGGAAATGATTAATTATTCCCAGCGTTTAAGCTAGAACATGATTTGTTTACTTGGAACATGAAGCCTGATAGGGATACGATGTACAAGGTTTTATTTGTGGGTTGAAGATCCTTATAGATGTATGTGCCAATAAAGTTTCTGCTATTGTTACGAGTCTATGCTCTTAAAATTAAATAATAGAAAAGAGAGAAGATAACAAGCTTTGTAAAATTTAATAAATAATTAATCTGTCTAGAAGACAAAGTGAAAAATGAGAAAAAAGAATTTACGGTATTGCGAATTAAATCCAAATTGTAATCCAAGATTTGAATTCACAAATCCTATCAATGAAATGTTCTAAGATAATCTCAGTTCAAATCTAGATGATATTCAATGTGGAAGGAGATGACGTCTGTACCATTCTACGAAGTGTAGATGTGCCAAAAGTCTCTTGTTGAATCACAGAAAGTATTCTAGTTTTGAATTCCAAATACATTCCAGTGAATATCTTTGTCCAAAAAATATATCAGGGCACATTTGTATTTCCAGAAAAAAATAATCACTTGAAATAAATAATTTGAAGAAATAAAAATTTACCCCAAAATAGTCACAACATAATACAACTTAAATAGCCAGGTGTTAAAGCACGATTTACAATCCTTTATCAAAACAACAGTAATAAAGCTAACTGAGACACAGAGCAGATTCCGGGATGATGGTCAAAAGTTGATCCTTCTGAAACAAATAGAAGTTTGTTACCAATTGACATATCTTAAAATCACGTCGTCCATGTATAACCTTGACTCAACTTAACGATTCGTACTCAGAAAAAGAATTTTTTTAAAAAGTTGTTTCAAAACTGTCTCTGATTTAGGAACAAAGTCAGCAACTAGGTACAATGGTTCATTTACTGAATTCTGGACAAGGTCAAGTCCAGTAAACAATGTTACATTACAGCAGTAATGGATTAAAATGAAATGTTAAAACTAACATACAAAAAATTAATTTAAATATACATAATACTTGCCCCATGATAGAAAGAGAAAGATTTTTAAAATAAAGCGTTTTTATTACCATAGAACAATTATTAGTGTGGTTTAACAAAAAATAACATAAGAAGAAATCTTATGAATGATACAAAGTATACAATAAATAATAAAATATTTATATACACGTGAAAGCGCATCTGCTATTAAATTCTGTTTCCCCTTGATATGCCTGAAGTCAATGTTATATTCCTGTAACAACAAACTCTACCATAATAATGTCTGATTTTTGTTTTACATCCTGCCGATGAAAGTCAGGCGGTTGTGATCACTAAACACAATAATCAGAGAAGGAGCTGAACTAATGTAAACTTCAAAGTGTTGTAATGCCAATATCAAAGCCAAACATTCCGTCTAGAATGTGGAATAAATTCTTTGGTACTTATTTAATTTCTTAGAAAAATAGCACACTGGATGATCAACACTTTTTTTATCTTCTTGAATCAATGCTGCTCCAACCCCAACATCACTTGCATCAACAGACAGTTTAAATGATCATCTAAAATTTGGATCTGTAAGAACTGTACATTATTAAGTTTGTCCTTTAACTTATCAAAAGCCTCCTGACATCTATAGACCAATAAAACTTGGATTTGTTGCTCAATAAATTTGTCAGGGGTTCAACAATTATGGAAAATTTGAACAAAATTGGAAGGGAAACCTATGATGCATACTGAATTTGAATCCATTTTTTTCATCTGACGCCAGCAGTAGTCCATTTTGTTCAGAAGTTGATGCTATTAATTTTGCGTAAACACGTAAAAAGAAAACAATAATGCCGATTACGTAGTAACGAACAAAATATATTCCTAGATCGATATGAGCTGTTGGATGTTAAAGTTGGAATGATGTGTCCACATTATTTTTAACTCACCACCAAAACCATTAACTGGCATTGACCGCATCAAAATTTTGTTGTAGTCCGTGTTGAGATCACCGGTCAATTATCATTTCTAAGCATGTGTTGGCAACTCGGAACCTGATTGTCCTGAACTTGTCCCTAGTTATCAATGTTCGTTAATAAATACCTGCCCAGTTTGATGTTACCCGTCATGGTGTAGCCTGATTTTATTAAACCGTTGTCGATTATACTCGAAACGGAAATTGCTGGCCACCCCTTGTGATTATCGAATCAAAGATCAGTGGATTATGTGTCATGCTGTTCAGGAAATCTCTACCCAAATTCACTAACGCGTAATCGGTAACATGTTTCTAACTAGGGACATGAAGTCTTGTAATACTTTTAAGAATTTAATCCTATGATCACGTGTCTGCTGATGTCGATGCTACCGTGCATCTGAAAATAGACCGTCACGGTATCACCCAGTTTTTAGTGTATAATCGGTACCGTGTTTGTAACTCAGAACGTGATCATCCATCATGAAGCACCAGTGCATTGTCGATATCAACTATTAAATGCCCGTCCATGTTGATATTCCCCTCCATTGTATCGCCTGATTTCATTAACGTGCAATAATTGTTCATTTGCATGTAACGTACGAGTTGATAATCCTCTATGGGATCTTTTCCCTGGTAAACTTCGAATATCTTTTGTGTGCGTTTCAGTTTTCACTCTCGGTAATCTGTTTTTATTTCGACTTTAAAATTTCCCTTGTCTCTAATATCTTCGCTCTAAATCTTTCTGGGGGAGTTTACAGTGATTGGATAAAGTCAACATTGCGACATTGCTTTACGATGCAGCTTGCAAAGAGAAACTTTAAGAACAGAACCCAAACCCAACACAAAAGCGTTATCCGTTCCGAGACACATCTTGCGGACAGGATGGTGCCGATTGTACTATGACATCCTTACATAAACACCAATCGTTAAATTATCAACCACATTAGTATTATGTGAACGGTACCGGTGATTGTTACTCCACTAGCGTTTTATTTTAAACTTAGCACAATATCGATATGGTTACTGATTATCGCCTGCAATGCAGTACCCCGTACCGTCAGTGGATCAGTCAATAATACGTATACAAAATGTCCACCAATATTTAAGTTTCCTATCATGGTTCCTTGGATTTACTCAATTTTGTTTTGGCAGGTGATTTTACGTTAATTCATATCAGAACCGCATTGTCCTCTAGGTAATTTTCAACACGAACAACATTTAATGTTTTTGTTTTCATTGATTATCTTACCTCTGTCAACATTCCGCCAGGAATGGACAACTTTTTACTGGCGTGACTTAAGGCGGCACACAAGTTTCATCGGTGCTGTCAGATGTTGATACGTGTATGACAAGTTCTCCGCTGATTTTAAGTTCAACTGTCATCGTGTCACCGGTTTTATCCACCTTACCACTGACGCTGTATTCAATAGCACCTTCACCTCTGATAATAGTCCCAAACGCTAAATAGCTCATGCTATTAACAAATGATTTGGTGAAAAATGGTTTTCTGTTTGAAATACCTAGTCTGTAATGATGGATATGTCGCGATTTTATAAATTGCTGGGTATGATGTTCACTTAGTTGCGGAAACAGTAGACACGGCGTCAAATATCAGCCAGTAAGTATTATTCTAAACAAATCGGAAAAATACAAAACTTGTCTTGGGCCAGCGGAAAATTATTGATTCGTCATGGTTTCTGAATTGGTCATCTGGACATGTTAGTGAGTAATCTAGCGCCTGAGAACTTTGCAATCACTCGTAGGTATTTAGTAATCAATATGGACATGTGTATTACAACTAGTACATGCGTGACTGGAACAAATTTGCCAAAAATCTGTTTCCACCGAGTCAAGCGTTTCATTTCATTTATCGCTGTCTCAAGAAGGTGTTTCAGAAAAAAAGACTACACGCAAGCAAGCAACAGTTAGTAAGCATTCGAATGCAAAATCATGAGCAACTGTCACGATCTGTATATGTGCACTGATCTGGTATTGCTCGCTTATGTGTGTGAGACATTTCTTGAAACTGCATGCATGTGTATAAGCCTGATCTTGGACTTACTTCTCATCACCAGCTAAGGCTTGAAAGCGAACATGACTGAATCAAGTTTGGTCAGTGAACCATCCAAAAGTAAATTCGTTGTTTAGTAACACCAATAGTATGGCTGGTTAGTTCAAGGGTGACTGTTCGGGTAAACCAATCGAATATCACGTGAGGCTACGACTTATAATGTACTCGACTGTAGTTGCTGAATTTAATAACATCGATTTACAGGTGCTTCTCCGGGCTTTTCTTCTTCACCAGGACGTTTCCTCCATGATTGCAACGCCAGCATTTTTATACTGAATGTGAATTACTTTGCTCAGCATCGAACAAGAGTTTCAGTAATAGTCACTCGTCCATTGCGTGTTTGAGCTAAAGTCGGATATGCAGTGCGTATTTTTGAGAGACATTGTACACAGTATAAAGACATGATGATATTACATACAGTTTTATTCAATGGCCTCACGAAAAAGGAAACTCGCATATTCTTTCAGAAACAAAATAAAAGATATTAAACGTCCTCTTTAACCATAACAGCATGGTGTTATATTTCTGAACTCGAGTCTTGCTCTTGGATTGTTTATATAACTACGACACGGAATGCACCACTATAGCCAACCTGTTCATGTTCACCAGCAAATAATTTAAAACAACAATGACAGTATCGAAAAAGAAAGACTCGCTTGTTCGGGTAATATTTTTTGGGCAAATATGATCGTTAGCAGCAAACGACACAAGCGTAATTTGTGTGTTTTATAATGAAGAGGAGCTAGACCACAAGAAAGTACAATGGTCGGTAATTTAAAAATTGCCCAAGAAGAGGTATGACAGTTGTACTAGTAAAGAAGGGTGATTGGCTAGAAGTACGTGTTGCACCTGGATGTGTCGAGTCTGGAAAGAGACTTCCAGTAGTGTAATTGTACTACGTGATTGCTTTATTCATAAAAGAAGAATGATGGTCCGTCAACGTTACTGACGTGAAACAATATTCTAAGCAGAGCAACAGCTGCGAACTGTAATCACCAAGATAAGCCTACTGATCATGAAATATAAATGCGCGTGTTTGGTTGTAGATACTATTTATGGTCTTCCCAAAGCAACAATTGTTGATCTGGTGAAACTAAGATAGCAACCATTCCAATCATCATTGGTGTTCCAATCTAATTTATTGTCGTGGCTATTTAGATGGTAGCCGGTGTTTGTGGTGGTGCTAGCAATTTAATTTCGATACGATTAGATTCAGGGGTATGTATCTATTCAGAACAGTTTTCAGCAGCACAAAAATGTCTCAAAGAAGTTAGTAACTGTGTTCGGTAGCTATCGAAGACAAATTCGAGACTCTACTGGCGGAAAAGGAAAAGTATCGACAGCTGCGAGCACAGACAAGAAACCGCGAAGTCGATTTATATACAATAAAAGTTGAATAAATAGACGGGTTGTACATAATATGTGGTTTGATTGCCAAAATCGTCCCAAGTCATGGGGGATTCAGTCCGTAACGTATTGCAAGACCTAAAGCCAATCATTGGTAAAAATTAGCATAAATTACACTACTAGAGAGTCACGATTAATGTCTCCAGAATTTTGGTTTCAAGAATATGAAGGAACAGTCTGAAAGACGAAAACAAGGAGGATCGAGACTGAAAATACAAGGATTTTTAATATAGATAAAAATGCAGACCAGGAAGACGAATCTCAGATGCATTTATTACATTAATTTGTTCACGCGGCCTCATATATTTTCCTTTATTTATCAATTCGTTCGCTTGCTGATTTTTAAACAGAATTTTCTACACTTGTAAGCAAAGTTGTATAGCACTTTACTATGCGTTCTATTGACATCACAAATCAGCCCAGCACAATTTGAATACCATGGCTTTCTCACATACGATCTTAAAAGTGGATAGTACTTATCGTTAGTTAAAATATATTTGGTTTGTTAAGTACTACTTTTACTTCGCACAAAAGTAAAGGCCGTAACGTACGGTAGAGGTTCGAGTCAAGATATCCTGGCATTGGATAGAAATGGTTCTACGGTGTTTTACAAATGATTTCTCAGAGTTTATATGAGTTTTTTGCAATATGGCGAAATTTAGATTTTACTAAAATAAATATTGTAAATAACTGACTTTATGATTCCAAAATTAATCTTAAATTATTATGGCCATAAATTCGGTTGCAAACATTTTCAATTTTTGGATCAAAACTTCCTTGTAGAGTACAAGGATGAATTCGAGATTATATCAATCAGTTAAATACACGTATTTTGTCACAAATGGAATAAAAAGTACATCAGTGCCAAACACCGAACTTGAAGTCGCGATTTGTGGTGTACACAAAATATCGATCTTTCATAAAAATTAGTATTGTTATATTCCATCGTCTTTGAAGCGATACGATTTAAATTAAACCCATATATAACTTTCTACATTTAAATATTGATTAGCATTGTATATGAAGAATAAAGTAACACTCAGAAATGAGAATTTTGAGAATGAAACATTTTTTATTTTGACAAGTACCCTATAATCTACCTAACTTTTGCTAACAAAGTAAAACGTCCTTGCTATTCTAGGTTTGCGCTATCAGTTTTAATCCAGCAGGAACTTTGCGGTTGCAATCTGTACAAAGATATCCTTCAGGATAAGTGGCTCCCATCTCTGTAATCATTGTGATAATGGGCAACGTTTTATCGCAAGGAAATCAGGCACTAATGTTTTTGGTATGATAAATGATTGAGTCATGTAGGAGAGAGAGGTCATTAGAAGTGTTTGCATGCAATACATAGTCATAAACATTCTTATGAAGGTCGAGGCCCATTCATTCGTAAACATACTATAAATATTCATTGCTACCGACATGACCTTGCTTTAAATGTGTATTTCGCAATTTCAGCAATATCACTGTATTAGAGTGCCATGTTGAAGACTGATTGATTAAAAAATAATACATATATCATGCCGTAAAATGATTTGTTGAATCATAGTATTGCTTGAATAGTCTATATGCCATTCACAATACCCAGTTCCCCTATATATATATATATATATATATATATATATATATATATATATATATATATATATATATATATATATTAAGTGCGTATACAATTACGTTGCTGGGCACGACTCAGACAGGAACTTAACTGAAACCGTATTATTCCAGCGATGTATGCTTCCACAGGTAATTTCGTATTTACATTTAGAATTCAGAACAATCATTTTGCATGGTGGAAATCATATATAGCACTAATCCTCGTTGTCATCGCCATCATCGTCGGCGTCATAATCTACACAGTGGTTGTCGTCGTCTTTATCCACATTAGTAGCAGTGCAAGTATCACAAGAAGCAGTAGTATTGGTAATTGTTACAGTTGCTATTCATTTCCTTTATGATTATGATGTCGAATTGGAAGTGATTTCCATGCTATCTTGGGAGGTGATGTGCCGAGTGGTAAAAAAGCACTCGTCAATATATATCACACATTTATGCCCACCTGAGTTCCAGTCAAGGCTAGAAGAACATGGGTATGGGGAAAAACTTGCTAGTAGCTTCATTTCGGCCACTGTCTCTTCCCGGGTTTTGTCTCAGACAAAAAGACCATTCGCCGTATATAGCCTATCATGTGTTGAAAAATGGATTTACCCCGCCCACCAAACAAACCTAAACCATCTGTAAGTATCAAACACATTTTGGTTTTCTGAAATCTTATGTTGCAGTCGCGCCATGACATTAAGCCATTTCAAAGAGCACGGTTTTGTTTTCAGGGACTGAGTGCTAGAATTCATTTTCATCATTATCTAAGGGCATACATTTTATCATTTATTTTCATGCTCTATGAGGATTACCACGAAGAAGAACTGTTTGTCATCATTGTAGGAGAGATAACTATGAATATTTACATCAGCTGGCGGTAGTACAACTGCGGCTGGTATACGGTATGTTTCTGTGCCAAAAAATGGCATGCTTAACTCATCAAATCTACAATTGATATAGGACAGTCACTAATTAGCTATTAATCTCTATAAAAATATACACAAATACAGTGATTCTAATTACTAAAAGTGGTACGGAAAAATAAAATATAGTAATTCGAATAGCGATCTACCTTGAAATCGAAACATTTATGCCACTATTTCTAAAGTAGTAAAAAACGATTTGCGTGTTCCTTAGACATCAATATTTGGCACAGCAAGTACTCTTAATACACTTTTTTAAAAACACCTGAATGACCTAGAGACGTGATTTAGTGGAAATAAATAAAACGCCGTAAGCTAAAGTTTATCATTGTTAGCAGAGTTAGAAACAACACAAGAAATCATATGTTAGTGTAGATCAACAAAACACTAAGTATGCAATAATTTTACTAGGCAGGTATTCGGAACCTATTAGATAGCACCTTATTGATTCAGGAACACCTGCAGTTGCAATTATCATGAACAGTTAATCATATGTTTCAATGATGGTTCTAATTGAAATCCTAAAATATTCAATAATAACAGTATTTGTTCCCCACAAATACACTAATTAATGGATCCGACCACATTCCTGATTTATCTTCTGAATTTATCACGATCACTGGTTCGTCTTTTAAGAAACATTGTCATCGTATCACATGTCATGTGGATCACTAAAGTTAGACATAGGATAACACAGTAGTAGAAAAGTTGACATATGATATCGATGTGATAGAAAATGTGAGATACGATAGGATAACGAAGTAATAGAAAATTTAACGCATGATATTGATTTGATTGAAAATTTGGCATATTATAGGATAACGATGTAATAGAAAAGTTGACATATGATATCGATGTGATTGAAAATTTGGCATATGATATGATAAGGATGTAATAAAAGAGTAATCATTATCCATCTACCATAAGACATTTTAACACTGTCGCATACTGTCAGAACATTGTCACCATGTAATAGATGTTCAATGTTTCACTTGGCCACCTAAATTGCAGACTACGTGAGACCTATTTCTTTGGTTTACTTTCATAAACGTAACTGATTTTGGCACTTCCTTGTATGCCATATAATTCATTTCATCACCTGGGAATGTTCGCCATTTCTAAACTGTACTTTCTCCGTACCTATACTACAAAACAGTACCTGCTCGATACTTATCCTTACATTTGCATGTAGCTAACACATCAGCAGATGTAGACCCCGAAATCCCTGGTATACAGATTTGCATTATTCTGGGCCATCGTCGATTGAATGTTTGTTTTTCCTTGATGTATCTCCAGCCATGATGTGGCGGAATTTTTAAATTGTTGCAGATCAAAATAAATAGTTGCATTTTTATACTATTGTTTTTTTGTGGGAGGGGCTAACTTTAATGCATTGTAATTGTGTGAAGATATATTTTGCATTTAGATCGAACTTTTTGCATCTAAAATACATAAGGAAATTTTATACCAATCTGAGTAGTTCTAGTAAATTTTGTCTAACAAACGCATTAAGGAAATCCCAAAACCAGATGGTGTCATCTACTCTGTACACTGTAGCTGATCGTGGCAAACGTTCATGTCACAACTTGCAAATATAAATAAAGTTTGAAGGTTTGTCTGCAAATAAAACCTACTTTATGATAATAATTTACTTCATTAAATGTATTTGCTATGTCTATTATAAAAGGGAAATTCAAGAATTAAGTGTTGAACAATATTCGCGTATACTTAATGTATTTTTCAGGTGGAGATACATTGATTCTTTAGTTATAACTCTTCTTTCTCACCTTCAAAAATGTAAGTCTCGGTTTATTTATCTCTCTCACGTGTTTATTTCTTTCGGCTTAACACCAGGTTAATGTTTTGCATCTTTTTCTGTTATCTAAAAGTTGCACATCTGGTGGTTTGAATTCGTTAATTAAATTACTCTATCTGTTGTTTCTCTCTTTCAATATGGCATCACTATTAATTTGTTTTCTTCGTTGGCAATGTAGTCTCCGAAGGAATGGTCAGATGGACCAAATATGGGTGCTGAATGAGCTTTGGATGCAAGAGCTACAACAGTAAACATCTCTAAACACGACTGTATGTATTATTTGATTGTAACATTTGATTTCAGTTCTACTAGATGATGCGAAGGCTGTTACTTGAAATACTGTATATGCACATAATGTGGGTGATGTATCGGATTTTCTTCCTTGTTCCACTAGTTTTGACTAAATTTATGGTACAAGGTTTTTGAAATTACTATGTTCGTATGAATACATTGAAACTGAGCATTGTGATATATTTTGCCTAGAAAAATATAATAGCTGATCTACTAGTATACAATAATGAAAACATTTTACTCGTTTTAACACCTACCTAAAAGTCAATTTGATTTATAAGTATTCTTCATAATTTTAAGGATTTCATCTTCCAGGTTGCAGTCTCTTACGATCTATTCTTTCCACTTTCGTTAAATATAATATAATCCAGCTTCATTGTTTTCACGTTTTATTTCTTCTGTCATGTATTACCATGATGTACAATTTTTGTTACCTTAGCACAATTTTCATTTGTACCATTGTGATCTTTTGGAGTGCATTTTCATTTCTCTCTTTAACTTTGTCATCATTACAGACTTGCATGCAGTAAACGTCTTATATTTTATTCAGTCCACATTTGTCAAATTATAAAATCTCAGTCTTCGGCACAAAATAAATATTGCGTTTGTATTTTTCACACAGGAGTTAATTTTCCTGCGTACCAACTCTTGTCCTGATTGGATAACCGGTCTAGTCTTTCACACAACACACACACACACACACACACACACACACACACATATATATATATATATATATATATATATATATATATATATATATATATATATATATATATATATATATATATTAGTTTCTTCTGTGTTTGTGTCTTCGTATACTTTACAAAATCTAAATATGTCTTGTAAATTTAGACAAATTAAAATTTACATCCGTATGCCCATCAAATACATAAATGAGTAGTTCGTTGCACTGCGTTATTGTGATAATCTTGTAATCAAGGATGCTGCTGTTTGTGGTCATTGAATACAACATCAAACATTTGTTATGATTTTCAATATTAGTTTGCAACACAAGAGACTTTAACTACAATTTAAACTCATCCAATCTTGTAAACAATATATATATATTTATGCCGACCGTCCCCATGACGATGGCCTACCTTGCAATTATTGTCCTTTCATAACAAGATCTACAAAACCATGAACAATGATGCCAATAATACATGCAATAACAATTTACTTCACAATAAACCAAGACGCCGTTATAATAATGAGATATGCATTTAAACTGCCCATTTAGTGGATATTTTACCAAAGACAAGTAAAACTTGCAATTTATTAGTGCAAGATAGAAAACATGATATACGAACAATTACAGAAACGACGAACAAACGAAAATGCCCAATCATTATGCTCGCTTGTACGTAAAGTCCATTCATACCAAACATTGCATGTTTCCACCAAAAGTTTTTGAATGCAATAAAAAAGGAAATAAATTATATTATTGAATATAACTGGAATATAATTTTTTTTCTTCATAATATAAGGCAACGTCATGCATGGATGTTATCATTTAGTACAACTACAATTTGGTAACACAACAAGCTATAATACATTCGGATCATTTTCAGCATTTCCTGTCAATCAAGAAAGGAACATTGAACTATCTAACGGAAATCGCCTTGCGGTGCATTAAAAAAGTGTCAACATAACCGTATCAAGTTCCAAGTCAGGCATGCTTTAATATTATCAAAATGATCAGACTAATGAGAAATGTACAAATACTTGATTTTAAATTTATCGGATACGAAAAGTTTGAACGTCACAATTGTATAGACCACATTGCCTTTTCAAATGTTTACATATATTACCCCTTTTATTTCTCAACATGTTTGGACCTCACTATACATTATTAATCATTACAAGTCTGAAACTGTCTACGCCAGCTCTGTTTACGTTTACAAGAGGCGCACGTATAAGTAGTCTTGTTTAAATAAAAAAATACAATTATTGGCCTGGTGAGAATTCCTATAAATCGGCCATTTCAAAACGATGTTGTGGTGGGAACATGACCGCGTAGCATAGTGTTTCAATTTACCTATATTAATTTTTCATTTATATTGTCCCTAATATCAGACTATCTGGATTTATGAATCTAAACTGTGATTGTTTGTGTCGTAATTTGATTTGACAATCTATCATTATTGTACAAAACACGTGATAGATTGAAGTGCATAGCGATGCAACGTGTATGATCTCCAAATGGTATTGTAGTACTACAATCAGCTCATCGGATACAGAAGGGAGGCAGCACACACACACACACACACACACACGCACACACACACACACACACATATATATATAAAATTGTCAACATCTATTAGTTTTACTGTTATTAATATTATTATTATTAGTAGTAGTAGAAGTGGATGTAGTAGTAGTATTATTAATGATAATAAACACCTTCGCAAACTTCTACTTATAGATTATATGGATTAAATAGAAATAATATCTTATAAATAATGTTATACCCCAGTACAAATAATTAGCTATCGAACATTTTGATTATAGATTATATATGATTATTACAATTTACAATCATGAACATTAGTTACACATAATCATAACACATGGTACAATAGATACGCAATATTCAACCTGTTTCTGGGATTGTGGCATAGCACAGGCATTTCTAAATGGCATGTTACAATGGATAGACAATATTCAACCTTTACTTGTATTGTGACATGGTACATCATTTCTAAAGGACATGTTACAATAGATAAACACTATTTAACCTTTTCTGGGATTGTGACATAGCACAGGCATTTATAAATGACATGTTACAATGGATATACAATATTCAACCTTTTCTGGGATTATGACATAGAACAGGCTATTATAAATGACATGTTAAAATCGATAAACAATATGCAACATATTCAGGGACTTGAACATAGCACAGGCATTTCTGACTGAATGTTACAATGGATAAACAATATGCAGACTCTTTCTGGGATTGTGACATAGTACATGCATTTACAAATGACATGTTTAAATGGATAAACAATATTCAACCTTTCCTGGGATTTTGACATAGCACAGGCATTTCTAAATGACTTGTTACTACAGATATAAAATATTCAACCTTTTCTGGGATTATGACATAGCACAGGCTTTTCTAAATGATATGTTAAAATCGATAAACAACATGCAACATATTCATGGATTTTGGTATAACACAGGCATTTCTGAATGGCATGTTACAATGAATAAACAATATTCAAACTTTTTCTGTGATTGTGACGTAGCACAGTCATTTCTCGATGACATGTTACAATGGATAAACAATATTGAAACTTTTCTGGTATTGTGACATGCAACTCTTGGATAGAAGCAAGAAATTAAATTAAATTGTTAAATACAAATCTCGGCCTAAATATGGTCAAAGGTAAGTTAGTTTTAACTATGTAATAAAACGTTTCAATATGATGTATACATTTAGAGTATTCGCATTTGGATATAGCGCCCCACTTTACTGAATACTTATATTTGTGTGATTACGTTTCTAATCATTGGAATTCGGTGCAATGGAAATATTGATTAGCCCGAAATAATTAACAAATTACTAGGAACAAACGTTAAGGAGTGACGTGTTACTGAGTTTTCATGATGCCATGTTTCACTTTAGAAATTCAGGTCAAAACCGCATGAATGTCCTTGTCGTTCCATAGTCCCTATTAAACTCTAGTGGTGTATATTGGTGCTGTTACTAAAGTGGTAGTAATGACTGTAGGAAACCGGTAAATTACAAAATGGAATCAATAAGAAAGGACTTGGCAGATACCGTTTATGTCGCCAGTGTGGCAAATGTGATGCAGTTTGACTGGCGAAATGTGCGTTAAGACCATGAATTGACTGGCCTAAGGTGGCGTAGGAAAAAAGTTCCCTTTGTTAGGGGATAATTGTATAGTTTCTACGGCATGAAATTACTGACGGGACGGACAGTTGATGAAGAGAAACCATGCAGGTGTGCGGTTGATAGACAATTTAATAGTTGTGAGATCTGTGTTCTTGTATTGATTAGTGTAAAAATACATGCATAGAATGTACACGTGGGACTTTCTAATTTACAACTGAAGTTGTATAGAAGTCTTTGGAACTTTGGGGTAAACTCATGACTTTTAGCGGAATCGCACCAGGGTTTGACACCGCTCGGTCAAGCAAATACCCCTGGCTTCTAACAATTATAACGGTTCAAACGGGATATTATGCGAAGCAATTCTTAGGTGCGGAAGTGATGAAGTCACCAAATACAATTTTAAAGGGAAATCTGAAGAAGAAGAAAAAGCTTTGCCAGAGATATACGGTTTGTACGGAATTTAACGTAAACTGTACGTACCGCCTGTCATTACATTTTGCCAGGTGGTAGGTGAGGATAATGATGAAATGATGTGAACAAAGAAACTGGTTCGTGATTGTACCCTGTACCAAAAATGAAATTATCGTTGTTCACTTATCTTCCGAAGATGATCTTATACTGAGGCAAAAAATGGACGTTTACTTTTTTGAAAACTGAAATAATCAAATTCGAATCACTAAATGGTTAGGGTATATTATTCAATGACGTGTTTTGCGCAGTATGTACTAATACAATGCGCCATCTGTGATTTTTGTAAGATCTTTACCTCAAAATTTTGTAATGTGTTTCTGACTATAGTAATACAATAAAAGTCAGACAAAATATCCGTGTTTGATTATTTTCATTCTCCTCTGGAAATGGAAATTTCACCTCCAAAACATCATTTTGATACTTTGTTGTTGGGTTGAACGCCATTTTTCAGCACACGATAGGCTATACATGGCGGCCAGTATTAATGGTGGAGGGAGAACCCAGGAAAACCCCGGAAAGAACCACCGACCCACGAGAAACTACTGGCAAGCTTTCTCACATATCCACATTAGCCGAATCCGAGACTCGAACCCACGCAGACATAGGTGAGATGGCAGTGATCCGTAACGAAGAGCGCTTTAGACCACTCGCCCACTCGGGGCCCCCATTTGGTTACGTTTAAGTTAGTAAAGAGAATATGTTATACGATATATACTTGTTGAATAACTTTATGAGAATACATGTATCACATCTGTCCTAATAACAGCCCAGGACACTTTGAAAATAAATGTTTTGGGGTAAATGGTTGAGTCAAATCTTTGTTGTTAAAGGATCCCTTCTCCTTCTATCTCTGCTTGACGACTGACTATATCCAATCATTTGAAATGTTTCACTGAGAACTGATTCTACCTTGTATTGTTAATATGTATCAACTTTAGAGTTTAAAAAGTCGGCTGTATGTAATGTTTGATATCAGTTTGAAAGTAGAAATCGTGAAGTACTGTTTTAAAGAGCAAAGGAAAACGCGGCTTTCAATCACAAACAGCTTTGAAATGCATTTCTTACATATGATACGGGCATGATAAATCAGTTGATGGGAAAAAAGTAAGAAAAATGCTAAAGCCCAGAATACTTTACAGCATGATTAAATTTAGCAACTTTTTCACATGCATAATCAATTTAGGATACATTTATCTGAGTTAGAAATATAAATCTGATCAATACTTGCTTTCATTTGTCCCTAAAACTATATTTCAGTATTTCTATGCACCAATGTAAATCATTTCACCTTGACATCAAGATAAAATGAAGTCTTACATTCCTCACTTGGTAATGATTAGGAAGTTTTCGTACAACATATCACTTATTTGTTTTATTTGCATGCATAACAATCCCTCACAATCTACACATTTATCCATACGAATACTAATGTCCATTGGGTGAGAATAATTATCTCCCTATATCAATATTATTCCATTGTATATGTGTTTTTAAGGTCAGTTCTTTTTTAATATATTGCTCTCCTTGTCTGAAACGTTTAGTGTTTGTCGAGTAGATCTATTCTTTGTCCAGGTATAAGGTATTTAAAGAAGAAGCCATAAAGCGTACGTTCCAGGGGAAATAAACCATTCCTATCTTAGAAACAATGCATTTGTTGTCTCCCTTGATCTACCCTTTCTCGTAAAACCAGAAAGCATTATCGGTAATATGTTCAATACTAATATCGTTTTCCCGCTAAAAGTGTCAGTTTGAGACCACACAGATAATCATTCCAACAACTACCATCATCGCCACAATCACCACACTTTTCATCCACATGCTTATAAAAGGGAAACCTATTCGCGGTAAGGCATATTTCAAACAAATACGGAATGGCATAGTAATTCCACTTGCACACTGATAAATGTAAATTAAAACAAGAATCGTCAATGTAAGAATTTTTTTTATTATCCTGGTATTTAGTGAAAGGTTTATTTTCGCCGCCCAGTGAGAATTACCATGAATCTCAAATGAAGATAGCTGGATTTTTATTTTGCCTTTTATTTTACTTTTAGCGTCTTAAATGAGTGTGCAAAGTGTGCATTGAAAAGTCTGACTCTGTGATACGATTGTCAACTTTTTACAACAAGGCTGTGTAAAGTGTGTCTTTAAAAGTACGACTCATCCTAGTCTTCATCTAATCTATTGCAATAAGACTGTATCAAGTATACATATAAATGTTGGACTCATATATATATGGTCAAGAATGAAACTAAGATTATTTTGATCTTTTTAATATCAAAACATTCACAATAAATAAACATCACAACATTGCTTTTATAACAAAATTACTAGATAAATTAAACAGACTGAAAGACTATTCTGTAGCATAAAAAACACAATATACGTTCCGCAATACCGTAGTTGATCGAGCTTGGAAAACGAAAAATATCAAATTATTCCTTCAAGTATCTACATTTATCTCAAGGTAATTAATGATTGTTAGCATCCTGCTGGTTAGGGGGGTACTGACTATATTCATGTATTTTACAAATTGGATGGGTAGGATAGCTTGATTTGTGTACTATTATTATGTATTAAGTACTGCAATTTCCAAGTTTATTTGCCTTCACAGATGGTAACACGACACTTTTCAACCGAGCAAACATATTCCATTTGCGAGGCAGAGATTGTAGGTTCTCAAGTACGCGATAATGTTGATGTGACTTAAGAGTACGGAGATCCTACTCAAAACGAATTTCGTTTGAATTCCAAACAGGCAGAGGTTTTAGCCCATTCGTTCCTATTTATCTGGATTGAATCACAACCTATTCAGCAACGAGTTTGCGGGACACGACGCTTAACAAAAATTAAGTAGTGTACCTAATGCATACAAAATATATACTTAATTCGATTGTAGTAGTGGATAGCTAGATATTTATGGGTCAAGCAATTCCGCAATGGACAAAACATTCAATGCTGACGGATTTGTTGAAGCAACACATGCGTGTCAACAAATGCAGGAAAATAGCCAGAGAAAGGACATATATTGCTATCCCTATGAGTATTTTGATAGCTTAGAACAATCCATTACAAGAAAATATAAAAAAAAAAATTTGGGGGGGCGTTAGCTCGAGCACATTAGATCACGTCTATTACCACGTACAAAATAGGATTATCTAAACTTGAAACATTAAATAACCTTCATGATTATGAAGTCAACACTGACACGAGGAGACACCAGTTCCACCAAAACAAATGATACACTTTTTGAGGGAGTCTGGAACGTTTGCTCTATAACTATAACCTAGACCGAATACACTTACATAGTTGTCCAGAATTAACCTATGAGACCTCGTTAAATATGTATGCTGTATAATTGGAATTGTTAGTGGCCTATAGCAAGTTGTTGTAAACTGAAAGTAGAATTATAAAATAAATTAGCACGATGCCGAGTTGATACACAAAGGTTACACATGAATTATACGCTGATGATGAGGGTGGATATCATTATTCCAAACCAAAGTCCTTGATAACGTGGTAGATCGAAATAACATATGAATCGGAGATGTGTTACTTAACGTTGGAATACTCTGTATTGGATAGTAAAGAAAGAAATGTTGTGGTTACATGAAAACATGATACAAAAATTCACAGATAAAACAGAGAATGTGTGCATTTTAGAAGTCTATCAACAAGTTCCAATTTATTTAATCGATTACGTTACAGACGATCCATTAGTCACAGAGACATTAAATACAGATGAAAAGTATTATTTCCCTTACAAAAGCATTTCATCTATGAGGGTAAAGCAACAATGGCAACTGAAATAAATTATTTCCCCATACAAAACCATTTCAATGGCAACTGAAACAACATTATTTCCCCATACAAAACCATTTCATTTAGGCGGGTAGAGCTACAAAGTCAACGTGAAAACATTTAAAATTGTGCAAATCAATGTAAATATAGAACATTACAAAAACAAAGCATACTGATCTATTGAGGATTTACACAGTTGTGTGGGTATATAATAAAATACCAAAAGAATTGTTACCTGTAGATTTTTAAAATTATGAAACCTAATAAGCATTCAAGTTTCCAAAATATAAATTGATTTAAATAAAATATAATAATCAAACAAATCATCATAATGACATTGTGTAAATTGTCCATTATATTATATTATAAAAAAATTCAATTTGTCCTTTTTCGTTTTGAATTTTGAAATATTTTCTAAAGGCATTATATACCCGGCACATTAAACAATATATAGTGGGTAGTTCTCAAGCTATACCATGACAAGCCTCATGGAAAGGGGAGTGAGTAATGCTGAAAAAGGTGGATCGATCAATAATTACTTTCGAACTGACCTGAAAGTGTTAGAGCATGGACGACGATTGTTACTTCATAGGATGCCATGCTATCAGGTTCTTGACCTTACAAGTTTTACAGAAGGAGAAAGACCACGCCGGGCGGTATCCTACAGTATATAGTATCCAGAGGAACCAAACCCAATGATATTAAAGGGCTGCAGAACGGGACTAGAGGCCTATATTTCCTTTTTGCAAAAGGAGAAACACCCATATATGGAAATAACGAAGCCATATCATTCAAGGGCAAAGCAGTGAAGATTTACTCAACCCCACCCCTGATCAAAAACCTGGGAGAGAAACATGTGCAGGTTCACTTCTCCGGATTACCCCTAGAAGTGCCCATGAAGGAAATTACAAGCAAGGTGGAGAAGAAATACGGCGTAAATATTATAAGGTCCCATATGGACACCTACTGAGGTTTTCCGACCATATATATGGGAGTCAGAGTTCTGAGCCTTACCATGGATGATGTCAAAACATTCCCACATTCTTCTATACCTTGGGTTTCATCATCAAATCGTGGTAAAAGGGACCTGAGAACCACCGTTCTCGTGACAGGTGTGGAAACACTGGCTATTCCCCCAGAGACTGACACTACCAGGCATAGACCAATGCATCTCCAAACACGGCCCCGACCACAGCCCCCTTCTTCATCCTAGAAGAGCAGCAATTTGGAGAGATTCCAAAACATCCAGCACTTACTGAAAGCCCAGAAATATCAACGGTAGAGGACGCAATCGCTTTGGAAGAGAGAGAAGAAATATCATCCGGAACAATTACTCAGGTGGAGAATCCCCAATCCAACAACAGAGGGAAAACCAGGAACGGAAGATGTCTGCTCTCATATTGTCAGTTACAGGAAACGAGCAGCATCCACGCCTTTAACTCCTTCCGAAACAAACATAACCGAACTGATAAAAGGTTTCAAATCTCCAGAAACAAGAGAATCCAGCAAGGAAACTTGAGTGAAAGAAAAAGAGCAAACAAGGCGCTCTGTCTCCCTGAACAGAGACGAAAGAAGGAGTATCAGCTTGGAACAATACAGAGCAGAAAGAACTGCCCACTAAGAGCTAACAACCGTAACTATTAATCATTTTAATCAACTTATATAGATAACACTTACACAAAATGTATAATACCAGTACATAGCCAATATAGAGGGACTAACTCTGACTATCTTGAATATGCACATCAACGTTATCACAAACAAATTTTATAGAATTATATTACAAGCCCAAAACTCTGATATAATCCTAATACAAGAAACACATAGAATGCCGGAGCATGTGGTGAAAACAAACTAGAAGATCTTGACGCTTTAGTTTTTACCAGTAACAACCCAACCGAAAGTAAAGATGGGGTGGCAACAATAGCTCGGCGGACCAGCAAGGGCTTAAACCTGGAAAATCTTATAGTGCCAGATGAACTACAAGGACGCTTAGTCCATTTAAAATTGAATAAATTACATATTTGCAATATATATGTACCACCGGGAGAAAATCCAATAAACATTAATTTTATTGTTAATACAAACCGCTATATTCAGCGATATTCTCTAGACCCTTGTGTGTTAGTAATCGACTTTAATTGGGCAATGATTGACTTAGATAAAAGTGAAAAACTCACGGAAACCGATAACAAATGTATAAATGGATCCGAATATTTTTGAACACCAATCATTTAACAGATGCCTTTAGACATTTAAATAGTAAGTGCAGGGAATATACATATACATATGATGATAATACAGAAAGCCGCTTAGATACCTTTTATGTATTAGAAGGGCAAAAAATGTGTGATTATGCAAGAAAAAAATATCTGACCATAAATTAGTCTCACTTGACCTGTTTTTCGTGAAAACAATTAAGTGGGGACAGGTAGTGTGGAAAATGAACAATGCCCTCATGTGAGAACTATTCGCACACACCTGAGTATATTAAAAGAAAATCATGATGAGATACATTGAGCGACTGTGAACTGATACAAAAGGAAATTAAACGCATAACAAAGCATTATATCAAAACAAAAACAAAAGTCTCCACAAACGATCGGTTGAATCAAAATTATTTGAACTCAAAAATAAAAATGAAGCATTAGAAGAATCAGAAGATAAAATAATTAGACAATGGGAAAAATTGGAGGAAGAAATAACTTAATATTTAGGGCAGGGAAATTTGGACATTTATATAACTATGATAGGGGACTTTACAGAATAATGGATATTAAAATGGGGAGCTAAGAAAGACAGTCTTTTAAATTAAACGATATTACCTATAAGGATAAAAATATATTAGAATGTATAAAAATTATGACGATATATATATAGAACCCGAAACATTGATGAGGATATAAAACAACTTTTTAATAGAAACATTATAAACCAATACAATTAGATGCTAGAGAAAACTGTGACAAATTTATAACTGCATGAGCAGCAGGGAAGTTGAACAGACCAGTGCGTCCAGCCAAAATAAAGCTTCCTACGCGAACTTTCTCCGTAGAAGCCTCAGAATTCAAAAATAAAGCCTTCTACGGAAGCTAATTTTCATGCATTTCAGACCAAGTGCATCGGGTGGTCGCGCCGGTGTGTTAGTAAATATAGCGTCCAGGACAGGAAAAATAAATGAGGGGAATATTTTGTTGCAACGTGGGGCTGCTTTGGCCAATTTTACGTCGCATTAAAATAATATACTTGAAAATAATATGAGTTCGAAAACTAGCACAGTTGGAGAGCCTCATTCTGCCAGATTAGCGCGAGAACAATTAGCGGCACTAAAGAAACTTATTCCAGTAAAAAAATTATTCAAGAAAAATGTTCGTGATTACGAAGACGCGAAGTATCATCTTACCGATTTATCGTCGAGATTGTTAAGTCCAGTTACCGAAACAGTTGAGCGAGTCGTATATGGTAAGAAAAAAGATAAGGATATCATGGAAAGTGGAATTTATCCCACGTTGAAAAATATTGAGGAACATACTCGAACAGTGCCAGGTCAGCTTGAACAAATTCACCAGGGACAAATACAAGCACAAGCACAAGAACAAGCACAAGCACAAGCGCGGCGGAAAAAGATTCGAGAAGAATTACGGCAGTCAAGGGCGCAAAAACAAATGCGAGAGCAACAAGAACAAGCACAAGAGCAAGAAGAACAAGAGCAACAAGCACAAGAGCAACAAGCACAGAAAAAAGAAGAAAAAGAAGAAGAAGAAGAGGAAGAAATGCAGAAAATATTAAAAGGTCCCTCCGGAAATTTAGATAGATATTTTACCCCCGGATTCGATGACTGCGGAAATAAAGGCAATTAAGGATGATAGGGAACTTGGAGAATTTGCGGAAGATTCTTTCAACAGAAGAGATACGAAATATTTTTTAACGGACGAAGGAGCAAAAAGATATTCCGCACGAAAAGAGTGGCGCAAGGCAATATATCGAATCAAATATCAATTGCCTCGTGTAAATAAAGACGATCCTAGATTTATCCAATTTATAGAACAGGCAGATGCCAAACAGTATGAATTGGGAAGAAAAGCTCCGGCGAAGTCACAACCGCAGGAATTGGAGGAAATACCAAAATAAATAAAATCCGCCGATACATCTCAGGTATTTTCCCCAACATGGAAAAAAACGATATCTCAGGAGTTTTTCCTCGCACACATTTTGAAGAAAGTGTCGCCGATTATTTTAGCAAAGATGAGGATAAATTAATCAACATTGCCAGATTTGGCTTCAGTGAAAGAGGCAAGTACTTGCGTTCTGGACGTGTTGATAAATTTACTGAAGAAAATTGGATTCCCGCGGTATATTTTGCTTCAAAGAAAAAATCCGTCGATTTTAATGACCCGGGTTACAAAAGTTTTCTGGAAAAAATAAAACAAAAAGAAGAAGAAGAAAAGCCAGAAGAAGAAGAGGAAGATGAAGACATATTAAAATCATGGTACAGTGAACTGCCTCCGGAACAAAAAACAGGAAGCGGATATACCGTTTGTCCTGACAGCGTTGTCAACGATGTATCTCGCCTTGAAATATTAATCGGAGGAAAACGAGCCGGAAATAACTCTCATGAAATAATCAACGAGGCCTCAGATATTTGTCGGCGATTATTCCGCGGTGGTGTTATTAACTCTCACATTTACAAAGAACTCGTCGATGAACTCATCGATTAAAACAACACAATTGAAATAACATGATTGTTCACAAACATCAGCGCAGACCTAGACAGGTCCGCATAGTTAACTCTCGATTGCCTGTATACAAGTATATTCACGGCAATGGACTCGGCGACATCGTTAAAAGTTTCGTTACGCGAGTAGTCCCTAAAATAGGACCCGCAGCTAAGCAAATCGCATCAAAAGCAATAGGAAAGATAGGCGAGACTGTCATTTCTGGTATTGGTAATTTGGCAAGTAAAAGCTTCGATTTTGTCAGAGGTAAAATATCAAATTTAACGCGTAAAAAAAAGCAGCCCGTCAAATTACCTAGCACCAGCGAAATGCCCCCCGAGGTCAGTAAAGCTATAAACGACGCAGCAGATAAAAAAATAAATGAGCTAGCACAGGAAGTTGCTAACACAAATCTAGCAAATGAAGTAGCGAATACAAGTTTCATATCGGGCAGCGGTCTTCGTTTTAGATGAAATTCTTATTAATAAATGTTCGCACAAGTGTCAAACGAAGTGTTCGACATGGACGAGCCTGTAGGTAGAGACACATCCGTGCGTGATGTCCAGTATTTCTCGTACGACACAGTGACACCAAATGCGATTTCTCGCTTGGAAATTCAAGTTCACGATACAACAAGATATTTTCTTCCATCTGAGGCATATATCGAAGTTGTTGGTAAAATTGTGAAAGACCCTGGCGGCGTCGACTACAACGATAATACTAAAATTGGATTCGTTAACAATGGTATCATGGCTTTATTCAAGAGCGCCACTTACATGATCGACGGAAGAGAAATCGAATCAATCACGGACAACGTTGATATAGCAACGACGGTTATAGGCCTAGCTAGATACTCGGATGATTTTACCAGATCAGCTGGCCCTAGTATGATGTTCGCCAAAGATAACTCCAATGTCGCCGATCATTTCCCGTATATCATCAGACAGCCTACCAATCGCGCTGATCCCGCTGTTGCCAATCCGGATATCGAAGACATGATTATTAGCACCAATCCCAATCACAATCTCGGATTTGAAATACGGAGAAAAATGCTAAAAGGAAACGAACGAAATTTCTCCTGTGCAATTCCGCTATCTCACATTTTTGGATTTTGCAGGCATTTCAGGAAAGTTATTTACGGAGCAAAACACACGATCCTTTTCATTCGAGACGTCGAAGGTAATAACAGAGCTATCTGGAGAGACGCTGGTGCTCATCCCGGTAAGGTGGAACTAACCAAATTTACCCTGTGGATGCCAGCGATAGTCCCATCGATACTTGAGGAGGAAAAATTATTGTCATTCATGAATCAAGGTGGTAAGTCTGTTATGTCTTGGCTGACAACCATGACCGACTCCTTCGACGTTAATATTAACGGAATATTTACCTGGCGAATTGCGTCACAGCAACGCGTCTCGGCACCCAGACATATCTTTGTTGCTCTTCAAAACGCAAATAGATATGTTCAAACTTTCAGTCACATGATATTTGATAATTTTGCAGCAACAAACGTGTCTTTGAGAATAAACGGCCAACAAGAACCATCCGAGGAAATATCGATTAATTTTGAAAATTATTCTACGGCCCGCGCGTATCATCGCTTGCTAAGTTTCATGGGTCGTGATCAAAATATCGATACCGGATTGCAAATATCGCAGTTGGATTTTAACACTCGCTATCCTATCTATTACTTTTCCCTGGAACATCTCGATTTGGTAAAGCAATCCGTCGTTGATATTCATTTCAAGGCCAGAATTAACACAGCCGGAGCAGCAAGGGCAATCGCGGTGATTCTCAGCGATAGAACAATGATCTTGGAAGGCATCAGCGGCAGAATGAGAGTCATCGATGCTCCTGTCGAGAAAATGTAACAAAACCTAGATTTCTAAATTTAGATTAAACGATTATTATATGCCATACGAACACGTCAGCGTAACTCTGACCCCCGGTCAGATGAAAAAACTTCAGTCAACGATATCAAAGCGATGCGGTATGAAATTAACCTTGAAAAATGATCAAATTCATGGTGGTCCTAACAAACTATCGCTAACTAGGGGTCAACGTGAACGATTTACCAAAGCAAAATCAGCAAATTCCGGCGTTCATGTGAGTCTTAGTATAGGCGCCATCAGAGACATGGTCAAAGTAGGTGGATTTTTCCCTCTACTAGCCGCTATTCCCGGGTTACTAGCCGCGATTGCTCCGGCCGCGGCAACCGGTCTAGTATCAGCCGCAGCCGGATTCGCAGGTAAAAAATTATTAGAAAAAATTACGGGAGGACGATACGGTAAAAAAAAGTATCCAAGAAGACCCCCGCGCGGATCCGGCCTAAGACTGGGACGACCTCCAATATACGGATCCGGCCTAAGATTAGCATACCAGCCTCAAATCTAGATTTACTCAGTGAAGCAAAGAAAAAAAAAATAAAGTTTTTCAGAGGCGTATTTATGCGAAATCAACTACCAGAAAAACCGAACCCTACCGAGACAGGAATAATAAATCTCGATTCAAATACCTGCCCTGGCACACATTGGGTCGCCTACGCGATTAATCCTCGCGAAGTCGTTTATTTTGACTCATACGGATTAGCGCCACCGAAAGAATTTATCAACTACGTGTCAAAGTTAAATATTCCGATTTGGTACTCAACACTCCCGACGCAGACATTAACGGATCCACCGATATGTGGCCCAGAGTCAATTAACGTTCTCGATGCGATTTCAAAATCATCCGATCCGTATCACAAGATAGTATTTAAATACGCCGTAGATAAATATCATGGGTGATATTTACGGTAGATTCATCTACAGGAAGAAGGAGAAGGAAGTGACTGACATTGACACATCAAAATTTGCAACCAAGAGTGATATTAATAATCTTCTATCGCTGTCAGAGATAGATCCTGGCGAAGTTGCTATTTTTCAAAATAGCGAAGGAAGATTACAAACAAGCAACATCAAAATAGCTGATATAATCAAGCGAGACGAATACAACGATCGTATCAACCAATTTACTCGCCTGTCGGATTCGGTAACAAAATCTATCGCTGACGTCGCTGATCTTATCGCGAAGTTGCCATCAAAGGCCGATATCATTGACGTGGGAAAAAAAGACAACGAATCATCAGCGATGTTGCTTCTAAAGGTCGATAAAACATTATACGATGATGCTCAAGACAAATTGACAAAAAGACTTAACAGGCTAAATAACGATCTTAAAAAACTCGACGATGCCTTAGGTAAACTTAGTAAAAAAGTTGACGAGGATATAAAAAAATCCATCGATACTTCATTCGCCGCAGATCAACTAGTAAAGAAAAAAGTTGATCAAGAATTGCACGATGATCTTAGCGATAAGGTAGGAAAAATCAACGAGGATGTTACTAAGATTTTTACCGATGTTAGCGAAATAAAAACCGTGATGGGTCAGAAAAGCGATAAAACACTATACGACGATCTCAGCGAGAAAACAAAAAAGGTAAACGAGGATATTGCCAAAATTAACAAGGATATTGACGCGGTACGTGGATTGGCGCGTCAAGGGGTCGATATGTCATTGTACGACGACCTCGACGAGAAAACAAAAAAAAATCAACGAGGATATTGCCCAAATCAACGAGGATATTAACGCGGTACGTGAATTGGCGCATCAAAAAGTCGATAAAACATCACATAACGATCTTAGCGTAAAAACAAGAAAGATAAGCGAGGATATCGCCCAAATCAACGAGGATATTAACGCGGTACGTGGGTTGGTGCGTCAAAAAGTCGATAAAACATCACACGACGAGAAAACAAAAAAAATCAGCGAGGATATTAACGCGATACGTGAATTGGCGAGTGAAAAAGTCGATAAAACATCACACGATGATCTCAGCGAGAAAACAAAAAAAATCAGCGAGGATATTAACGCGGTATGCCAAATCGCAAGTGAAAAAGTCGATAAAACATCACACGATGATCTCAGCGAGAAAACAAAAAAAATCAGCGAGGATATTACTAAAATAAACGAGGAAACTTCCGCGATACGTCAAATCGCAAGTGAAAAAGTCGATAAAACATCACACGACGAGAAAACAAAAAAAATAAACGAGGATATTACTAAAATAAACGAGGATATTAACGTAGTACGTGATTTGGCGCGTCAAAAAGTCGATACATCGGTGTACGACGGAGAAATTCGAGATTTGAACGCGAAACTTCTCACAGCAACTACAAAAATTGACAAAAAGGTCGATACATCGTTGTACGACGTAGAAATTCGAGATTTGAACGCGGAACTTCTCGACGCATCAACAAAAATTAACGATATCAACACAAAAATATCACCGCTGAATCTTCCAAAATTGGCGCGTTTTCACGTGCCAGATCTGGTGGTAACAAAAAATCTCCCCTGCAATGTAACATTTATGGTAAAAACACAGAATAGTACCTGGACACCCGAGAATAACACACTTAGCTTTACTTCACCAATTACTGGTGTATATCGAATATATATTATCTCCGGAGCGACAAAATTCAATGCAACGGCCGATCATCATGAAATTTATGAATATTATCCCGGGTTCTTTGTTATTTCTATAGGTGAAGATAACACGGAAACTTTTAAGCTAGAACCACCAGATAGATCCGTCACAGGACCAGTTGTATATTTTGCAATTTTTGAATATTTATCGGTATGGGACATAGTTGGTCAACCCGAACCAACTACAGATGGTCAATCCAAACCAACTACAATTGTTCACATAGGTATACATAATAAATGACCGCATCGGACTACCGATACAATCAGGCGCGTTCGTGGCAAGATTCACTAAAAAAGCTCCTCGACGAGTATCAGGTAAAAATAAAGAAATACCAGCGTAGGTTAGTTACCATCGATGTTGCTGTGTACGCGGTAAGTGCAATAGTCGCTGGTGCAGGTATAATCTTATCCGCGGTAACAACAATCGCGCCGATTGTAGCAACGATAGTAATATCATCGACAACGACAATCGCTGGTGTTCTCAATATCATCGCGAAAAAAATATCCTCGTGCACGAACGAAAAATTATCCCTGTACAAGAGTAAATTATCCCAGGTCAACGAGGCGTATTCGAAATTATCATCGCTGCTTTCTGAGAGTCTCAACGACGGCGTTATATCCGATCTAGAATTTTCTTTGATGATAAATATTTACTCCGAGATTGAACAAATAAATATAAATAATGTCGGAACTAACTCAAATCGTGACAAAAACGACACCGCTGACAACAACGCTAATATCGGCAAGCTCAACCAGGCCAGAATTTAGTATCGATTTTCTAACGCCAATTAGCTTCAAGGAAATTGTATTAACACAGTTGCGTGTCTATAACAGCTGGCCCAATATTAGATCGAAATCGTTCGGTAGATTATTATCAAACAATTCGCTTATTATCGCCAACAAAAACAAACCCGATGGAACCCCCGATTGGATCCCCGTTAGTATACCAACAGGCAGCTACGAAATTGAGCAAATCGACAAGGAATTCACATATAGGATATCAAATATAACCGGCGATGCTGAACCGGGAATAAAAATATTAGCACACGAACCAACGTTGTCGTCGATGATCGAAATAAAATCGCCGTATATGGTCGATATTTATCACTCATCGATTAGGACAGTGCTAGGTTGGCCCGAAATTCCACCTGGGGAAGTATTAACGCCAGAACCAAAAAAGTCTGATTTTATCAGCGACAAAAAAGATTATCACGGTACCAATTTAAATTATATTGGCTCATATGAAAACACGGAAAGAAATCTTGATTTTACTTCAGGATCTCAATATATGCTAGATTTGTTTGAAGATAGTATTAATTTATTGTTTGGTGAAATTATCAACGAATACGAGAAACAAAAAAAAATATTAGAACATTTTTTCCAAGAGTGCATATTTAACGCACAAAGCTCATGTAACGAAATTATCATGACCGTAGAAAGAATAAATACATTGGCGGCCGATATGGAACTCATTAATAAACTAGCGACAAAAAATATAGAAAAAAGTGCCATCTTTGGTATTGCAAAGACATAATTTAACCGAGAAAACTCTGCTAAATTATAAATTTCCTGGCTATAAAGTTGATGAAATGAGAAAAACCGTCACCGATACCATCGATAAATTATTTCCAAAATTACACGAAGCGTGGACTAAGAAAGAATTACAATCAGAGTCGGTTCTCAAACATAATAATGATCCTGCCGGGCAAGGGCGGCATATTTCACCAGGTATCGTTAACATAACGGAAGTTATCGCGATTTATCTTCACGCGGATGTTGTTGAAAATAGCTACAACGTTGATTCGTCTGTGTCAAAACAAGCACAACAGGGATTTATCTTGTATTCGTTTTCACCTAGCGCATCTCCGGGTTTTTTGATAATAAAAGAGCCAGTGAATCCATTTTACCTGCGGTGTCACAATCGAGTATTGTCGAGGATAAATTTCAAACTGACGGACCAGAATGGAAATTTACTTGATATATGCGGAGAAACGCTGAGTATCAATTTGCTTGTGAGATCGTGAAATTAGAATCGAAGATTCTTAAATCGAAGATTCTTAAATCTGCCCGCCAGAAAAAAACGGGCCAAAAAAATAAATAAAAACCAGGAAATTTTTCAAAATTAGTAGATTTTTTTAATTTTGATGGGGTAAATACCCGTCAAATTGTGCAATTTATATAATTTCGTAAATCTGCTGGGGTAAATACCCGTCAAATTGTGCAATTTATATAATTTCATAAATTTGATGGGGTAAATGGTAGTCAGAAACAAGAAAATTGTACAATTTCAGTAAAATAATAAAAAAGAATAATAAAATTTTTAATTTTTTTTTTTTTTTTTGTGGCAAGAATCAAGAATCAGGAATCTTCGATTCTTCGATTCTGCTTTCATCGACCAGTTTTTTTAGCTGCCTGACACGCGAGCTTGTAATTTTTCTTGACTCATATTCGTCGGACAAACTCGATCTAACTTTTTCTACCAGCGTCGATAATTAAACAAAATTCTCGATTTGATCATCGCTGACGGTCGCAAGTGATTGGTACATGGCAATCTGGATTTTCTTTATAAACTTATATTCAGATGGCAGCGTGTACCTGTATTCGAGCTTCCCCTGAACAATTGTTTCAAATTCGGACCGGATTTTACCTGCGTCCAAATCCAAGGGCAAATTTATATTTTTATTTTTCAAATCCTTGATGGCTTCGATGATATTATTTACGTTTTCCTCGTTCATTATATAATTTTTGTAATATTTAATTAATTTTTAATCGGATATTATTGGAATATAATAAAATTCGATCCACTCGCCAAATTTGTTAGAAAATGCTGCATTTTGAATTTTTTCTGCTGCTCGCATTACTGAAGCTGGATTAATACTAAAATATTTTGCAGCGGCACTCATCGACATGAATACAATTTCCTCGTTTGTTTCTCGATTTATCGATTTAACCACCTTGGCATGTTTTGGAGATCTACCAACGTTAATACTGCGAAGTAAATTTTCCCTTTGAGTTACCACACAGAGATTGGATATCTTGTTATTAAGTTTATTTCCGTCGATATGGTCGATAACAAGACCGACTTTTATTGGTCCGTGAAAGCACTCATACACGAACTTGTGATTGGAATAACCTTTTACTCTCTTATCCTCGAAAAAATTAAATAACAGATAACCTACATTACTAACTCTACCGACTTGATTTCTTGTTTTGATATGTCTAACGATACCATCGGACGAAGCTTCGTATCCCTTGATCGTTGGATGAGATTTAAACTCGGAAATCACTTTCTCCGAAATTGTTGATTTTGGAATCGCTGATTTTGGATTCATTATATGATAATCTATTTGTCTAAATCGTTATTAGCTTGAAATCGATTAATATAATCTTCTTCGCATGTTATCACCGACGAGGATCTTTTTTCGTAATATCGACGCAATTCTCGATAATTTTTTCCTCCGTAGGCCAAACACAATCGAGTCTTTCCTCGCGTGCCAACTTGGCAAACTAAACATCGTTGCGGTCCTTTGCTACCACGTCGAATCGCATGTATGTGAGCACCGCAATAATCGCCTCTGCAAGATTTGTCACAGATTTTGTTGAACCGATTAGTATCCATTTGCAATGCATTATTATAATTTAAACATATGTCTAAAATATAATTATGGATGCATTTGATCTTGATGAGGCAGAATATGTTATACCTGAAGTTGATCGGGCCAAGAAAGAATTTTTCGATGACGGAGCTGTTCACACTTGGTCGACCTGGAAAACGAACTCTGTCGATGCTACGATGAATTTGGAACGAGCCAAGAAAATAATCGAGCACATAAAAACCGAACACAAAGAAGAGCGATTTATCTTTGGAATAAAATTTATCGCACAAATGCCTGATGATACTTGGATTATTCGTGATAAACGAGATCCAGTGCGTGGCGGTAAGAAAAATGTTGTTCTCGATAAAAACTCTAAACCCGGATTATTACTGGGAATCGACGGTCCTTATTATGCTAGGGCATATCCATCTAGTGCAGTTGTTTATGGAATTTATCGGCTGAATAACAACCCCAACGTGAAAAATCTACCTGTGATGAAAGAATCGCCGATGATAAATTGCGTGGCCGAGCGTGTTATCGAGCACATGAAAAACGCTCGACGTGGATCTGGTCTGACCCAATTGAGGCTGGATAAAATTAACGCGTGGGCGAAGACTGTCGCTGATGGTGCATCTGTGGACGATGTAGCTGCGTTGAGCAAAAAACTTAAATTTCCTATCACAGTGAAAACGTTATCGGGAGAAATATTATACTCGTCGCCGTATAGATCTCGAGGAGCACCAATCGAGATTGTCGATCACAATTCCCATGCGTGGTCGCAGTCGGTGATGATATTTCCACGAGATCGTATTGTTAAATTTTATCCCGTGGAAAATTCCACGGTAGATGCCACGAAAGATAATTCCGATGCCATGTTTAGATTTATCAAAAAATTAAGCGCATCTGATCCAATATCGATATGGTTGTTCTCGAGTGAAGAAAGATACGATCAATTTATTTTGCCATGCGGTGATATTTACCGGGATGAAATATTACACGAGTCGATGAAAAAACTTGCGGTAAAATATTCATCGAATCCCGATCAGCTACTAACGAATTGCTTTACAGTTCCGTCTGTGGCCGCTCATGCCGCTAGAGAGAAGAACTCATGGAAGCCTACGAGGAACGAATTTCTCACTGATATTCAACTTAGTTGTATCGAATACGGCCATGGCGGATTGTGGAATACCAAGTACGATTTCGAAGATATGATTTCCGTTGACATGAGCGCGTGTTATCCTGGAAGTTTCCTTGGATATGGCGATTGCGCAGATTATTTTGCTAAATTCGGCCATCCTACCAGCGAGATGACAAGAGTAGCGATTAACGGGCCGTTGCCTGATTTTGTCATGACCGGATTCGCTTGTGTAACGTCATTCGAGTTTGCTGAAAATTTACATAAAATTTGCTATATTTGGTTCGGAAGGCATTTATCTCAGCGCCGTTGGGTCCCTACGGTGTTATTGAGATATATGCTGGATTCGTCGATGTTAGTATCGTTGACAGTGA
Source organism: Sinohyriopsis cumingii (assembly GCA_028554795.2). Classification (NCBI taxonomy): domain Eukaryota; kingdom Metazoa; phylum Mollusca; class Bivalvia; order Unionida; family Unionidae; genus Sinohyriopsis; species Sinohyriopsis cumingii. The sequence continues at coordinate 99,850,574 of CM068838.1, forward strand.
GCGAGGCGATTATATCCTACAGAAAACAAACTAATGTGTGGCTACCGACGGACTGTGATAACGCGAAAGATATAGGAAGAAAAATAATTGGTAAATTTACCCAAGGTGGATCTGTTGATCATAAACACCGGCACGCTAAGTTGTTTATCAACGATGCGGAGATGGATTTTATAATCGCCGATACGGTATCACGAGGAATATTTTGTAACAGAGAGAATATTATGATTGATGAAACAAAGTTAGGTACCGTGATTAGTTACCTTGACGGAGAATCAGCACAATATACACATTTACGATCGTCGATGCTCGCTTATGTTAGTATAAATTTACTCTCGATGATAAACAAATTTTCTGATATCGCGGTAAGAGTCGCGACGGATTCATTTTATATCGATAAAAAATATCAATACAGGCTAGAAAATTTAATCACCGACGGTAGTTCATGGGGAACGTGGAGGATAAAAAACGAGGATATTCTAGATTATTGCGAAGACGCCGATGTTGAAGATCGCGATGAATTTCATCAAAGTAAATTTGGAGAATCTTCGACAGCCGCATCTGCGTTTGACCCAATTTCACGCAGCAAATTCGTTTACCTAAATGGGCCTGGTAGTAGCGGTAAAACAACGCGAGTAATAAATTTATTTGCAAATTCTGACATGATCGTATTGACTCCGACACATAGATTAGCGCGAGAAGTAAAGCAGCGTGGTGTTAATTCGTGCACGTATCACAGTTATTTCAAATACAGTGGTGGATCATGGGACTCGGCTCGTATGGGAGACAAATATGTCAACAAGATTATAATATTCGATGAGATTTGCACGGTAAATTTAGATATACTAAAATCGATATTAACTTGGCTGGAAGGGAAAAATACCGCTGTGATAATGTGCGGAGATCATGGCCAACCTAATCCTATCGATGGCGAATCGCCTCACGAATGGCTCAGAAACTTCGTTGATTATTACGAGGAAATCGACGCTGATTATAGATCGACAGATATTTTGTTGACCGAATTTAAGAAATTGATTCGATTACAACCGAACAAGATTCAGTGTGATGTCATGAGGAAAATAATCGACGAGACTCCGATGAGCGATTTTCTAAATTTGTGGCGTCCCGATCATCTGATCGTTGCTAGTAGGAAAATTATTCGTGATCTTATTCAGAAAATATTATTCAAGCTGCATTGCGAGAAATTTCCAACGCTGCAGGTACCGTTATGCTACAGGCCCGCTAATACTAGGCGACAAAATATTAATATTATTTTGCCATGCGGAAAGGAAAAAAACTTGGTCTTGAATGATATTATCTTTGTTGATATTAATCTTGTCAATGACGCGATAAATGCAGAAAAATCGCCGTGGAAATTAGGCTACGCAACAACGATACACTCGTCGCAGGGATTGACCGTAGATGGCCAAGTTTGGATTGTCGACGATAGAATTTCCTGGTCAAATTTGGTATATTTAGCCGTGTCGAGAGTAAGAAAATTATCCCAGCTAGGACGAATTCGAGTAAATCACATCAGTGACGCTGGCGGTAGTTGAGTATCTTCGGGGACTATTTGTAATTCTTCCTTGGTAAATCCGCGTTGTGGCGCTAACGAATCTAGGATATAAATAGCTGGTCTTCCTGACGATCTTGTTACGGTGGATATTTTGTGTGTTGTAACGCTCCAGGTTGGGTCGGTTGCTCTTTTTCTGCCTCCTTCAGCCTCGCCTTCTTTATATAAATACCTGACTGTGACGCTACCTAGTACAGGTTGAATTGTGGAATCTCGCTTTAGGGGTATATTCGATTTTATAATCGCAATTGCAGGTTTCATTGCTATTGTTCGAGTTACTTCGTTATTTAGCGCGTTAATCACATGAGGCAATCTTGATACCCAATCGTGAGATTGATTATCTTGAATAAACTCACGCGCGTACTGGTATCCGAATAATCTTTCCGCGAGCGTTTTATTGAATCTCTCAAGGATAGCTTGATTGCGATGAACACCTACGATACGGCGTCGGATTTTAACATTATTTTTTTCATCAACGAAGTAACCGCGCCAAGAAATTCTCGACCCGGATCAACTTGAAGAAGATTCGGCCATGTCAACGGGGATCGTGAATAAATTTCGTTAAATGCCTTAGCGATCTCTGTTGCTGTTTTATTCGATAACGGCTCGGCTTCTTTATACCTGCTAGCGATATCAACGATTGTCAGGACATATTTGTACGTGACGCCGTCAACGGTATCGTGAGGAAGAAACATTAGATCCGCTTGATGGACCTCATTAGGGACACTGACGGTGAAACTCGCGTACGGTATTTTCTTAGGCGGAGGAAGATATATTTGCCAGATTGCCTGTTTCGATAACCACGATTCACCGACGGACTGTTTTACTTTGGCGGCCTTGGCGAGTTTGGCGATCGCTGATTTTCCTCGCCAAAATCCTCGCGGAGAATAATATATCTGCTCCATATTATTTACCAGCACCGAATACTAATTTACCTTTCATTGCGCCTTTTATCAACCAGGATGCCAATTTCTCCTTGAAACTTTTGGCAGGAATCGCGTCTAGTGCGTGAATTAGCCTGATATCAGCGAGATGCCTTTGTTGCAAATCCCCGCTGCGATATGCGAGGTCGTGATCATAACAAGCGTTATCGATGGCGTTTACTGGATCTTCACCCTGAAATGGTTGGTTATTATCGTCGAGTCTGATATCGAGCCTCGTTCCAGGTCCACAATAATTGTACCCTGGTAGATGCTTCTCTCCGGGATATTTCGCCCAGGGCAACCCGGGTAGATTTTTCATGGAGGCGGCAATGTCTCCTCCTGTTCTAGTTTTTTTTTTACAAATCTGAACTTGCGTGTCTTACAAACTTCGCATTCTCCTGCAATTGCGTTCCTGTTATTTCGTGTAACGATTTCGGTTGGATTTATCGTAGCTGTGTGAGTGCGACACTTAACACAATATAAATCCATGTATTCTAGTAACATGAATGTAATTGATTTTTCAGCCACGAAACGACGCGAGCAAATAAAACATCACGCGGTATTACCGAATTCGATCAGAATGATAATCATCGGCCCGTCAGGATCTGGTAAGACACAATTGTTATTGAATTTGATCATGCGATGGCTAAAATGGGACAAATTGTACTTGGTTGCACCATCCGTTGACGATCAACGTTGTTATCAAGTGTTAAAAGAATTTATCGACAATACCGACGAAGGCACAATCGAATTCATCACAGACATCAATGAAGCTCCATCTGTGGAAAATTTGGACGGTGATATTAATAATCTTGTTGTTTTCGATGACGTTATGCTGGACAAGCAAACCAACCCGGCTAGGATATTCTCGCGTGGCAGACACAAGAACACCGATGTTATTTACGTAACACAGAGATACACGCAGATTCCAAAGGTGATTAGGGACAATTGTAATATTTTATCGGTATTCAATGGCGTAGATACGCACACGCTGAGAAATATTCATCAGACTTGGTGTAACGGCGACATGGATATAAATAAATTTAAAAATTTATTCAGAATCGCTCAGGCAACGCCGCACGGGTTCATCACGATAAATCTTCATGATCCACGCAGTCGGTATCGAATTGGTCTCGATCAAATTTATTCATGAAAAAGCAGCCCCTAATGACAACAAAAAAATTAACACAAAAAATTATTCCTTGACATTTATTTTTCCTGTCTCGAACGCTATATTTACTAACACACCCGGCGCGACCACCCGATGCACTTGGTCTGAAATGCATGAAAATTAGCTTCCGTAGAAGGCTTTATTTTTGAATTCTGAGGCTTCTATGGAGAAAGTTCGCGTAGGAAGCTTTATTTTGGCTGGACGCACTGGTCTGTTCAACTTCCCTGCTGCTCTGCATGGGAAATATTAAAAGCAATAAACATTCTTGAATAAGGGAAATCCCCATGAGCTGATGGCATAACATCAGACTTCTACATTAAGTTTCAACACGAATTAATAGATAATTTAGAACTACTGTACAATAACATACTCTTTAACGGGGAATGACAAAAAGCCTAAAGGAAGGGATCATTACTTTAATTTATAACGCGAAATGTGACAAAAACGAATTAAAAACTGAAGACCAATAAATAAATAAATAACGATTACAAAATTCTAAGTAGAATAATAACTAATAGAATAAGAAATTGCCTAGATAAAATAGCTGATATAAACCAAAGCTGAGGGGATGGGTATCGTGGTCTAAAGCGGTCTCCATTATGGATCACTGCCATCTCACCTCTCTCTGCGTGGGTTTGAGTCTAGAATTCGGCCAATGTGGGTATGTGAGAAAGCTTGCCAGTAGCTTATCCTTTGTCTGTGGTTCTTCCCGGGGTTTTCCCGGGTTCTTCCTCCACCATTAATACTGGCCGCCATGCATAGCTCTCGTGCACTGAAAAATTGCGTTAAACACTACAACAACAACAACAAATATTAAAAGGGGGGAAGAGAGTCACATTTCTATTCGACCAGAAAAAGAGAGCATGACGTCATCTTTACAACTTTGGAAAAGTGTGGTTTTGTCATAATTGTTATTAACTGGGTTAAGGCCATGCTTAGTAAAATTACGTCTAGAATAGTTATTATGGCTGCCATTACGGGATAAATAAAAATAACACGAATAGTTAGACAGGGCCGCTCCTATCTATGCTGCCATATGTCATTGCCATAGAAACCTGAATATAAATATTAATAAGAACACTATCATTCAGGGAATAAAAATACTAACTTTGAAGAAAAAAATGCAAAACTCTACTGCACGAAGATGATTGTACTAACTTTACCAGAAACGGATCACCTTTTAAACACTTGCCATATGAATTCACTCAATTCGGAAAGAACTCTGGTTCATCAATTAACCATGACAAGACGGAAATTTTATTAACTGGCAACTGGCGGATTAACCCGGCTTGCCCCAATCTCATGAAGAAGCGAGTCAAAGCACTAGGAAAACCATTTGAGCTTTATTTGGAATAATATAATCCACTATCTGGAGAAACAACATATATGCAGAACAAACAAAAAAGGAGGGCTAGCTATACCCACCTTAAGCATAAAACAAAAATCTACTATTTTAACTAGGTTTAAACAATTGAATGACTCTATACATTTAACATGGGAAGCAGTTTATATTTATCTATATGGTTATCTGTGTCGTTTGAACACACCACTTTACAAAAATAATAAATTAATTATAATAATAAAACCACAAGGATACTGTAGTAAAAGGTATGAATTAATATATACACATAGAGACAACCGAGAGATATGGGATGAAAGAAGGTGTAGTTATAATGCATTAAATGATATGGCCTTCAAAGAAATAAATGAAGTAGAATTTCGATACCCTAATCTAAATTCGTCAGCAATATAGATCAGCCTCCGTACAAAGTAAGCTTTTTCTATACTTGCACAATAAATGGTTAACAGGGGAGGTAGTATTTAAGAGACATATTATAAATTCTATACCACACTGTAGACTATGCAAGAGTCATGTAGATTCAAAAGATCGTTTAATACTAAAGTATCTAAAACGGAAAAAGAAAGACAAGAACTAAAGGATAAAATCATGAATAAATATAGTGTAATAGACGATAAACAACTTCTTTTCACAAAATAACATTGATGACAAAAATATATATAATGAACTAAGCGCCTTTATTAACTCCATAATGAAGGTAAGAAGAGAAGATTCTTAAACAATATCTACATTAAATACTAATATACCGCAGATGTCCTTGTGATTAAATAATGAACTATTCAAACAAATACCTCGTATTACACTAATAAAATAGCACCTACACACTCAATATATGGCCTTGCTGAGTACGGCGAATAGAATGGTAAAATGCCTATGCTACAAGTATCACGTGTGGTATTATGGATCTTACCGGATCTCCTCAAAAGCAAGACCAGAAATATAAACATCACAAAAAACAGAAACACAAATAAATTATTTAAAATACGAGGTATACAGATAAATATATACAACATGCACACTTTTAACATACATATACTATTTTCAACCTGTCTAGTTAATCGTTTATTTTACGAAAGCATACACTAATAAGTCACCTCCGAACTTCCCGAGTTTAACGGAACCACTACTTAGATAACAACTCAACGAATTATATCCTTTATAGCCAGTCCATACAATACAAAATATAACATACAAAACGAATAGCACAAACACATAGCAAGCACTCAACACCACTGATCACGCCAAACTCCAAAATCAGCCAGGGTTAAGGAGATATTAATACACTAGAATATGGAGGTGTGCAAACCCTATGTTCAAAATATTTAAAACCGAAATTCGAATAAACCTAATACAAACGAACATAAACACGATGGGGGAAAAACAAAAACACATAACATCGGTTAACTTTCGACACTAGGGGTCCCTTCTGCGATGCAAGTCTGAGAGGGACCACACCAATAATCAAACAAATTATGAATTCCAAGAATCGAATTATTTAACCCCGAACATGTTTTAACACGTTTTCACTAATGCGGATACTGTTCTAAAGTAATCTGGTTTGTATAGTCTTTGTGTGTTACCATGATAATGCTACTATTCAAATGTTTATGCTTCTCATGAATGTAACTTATGATTGAAGTTCAGGAAGTTTCACATAATCCGATATAAATTAGATTTTAAACCCTTGAATAATAATTTCTTAATTCCAAAGTACTGACTGTTTAAAATCGCTGAATATTCATTCTGCTAATCCAATAAACAATATTATCAATAAATCACAAGTTCTTGCTCAAGACTCTTACAGACGCTGTATATAACTATAAACGAATATACGTAATGCGTGTATCTTAACTATATAGTATTCTTATGCGTTTCAAATAAACATCTCTGATTTAGAATAATCTCGGACAATTAACTGTTACTATTTCAACATAATTCAACCAGTCGTAAATAAAAAAAAAACAGTCTTCTGACCCTCAAATGTCATGGAACCAATCAAATGCTACAACGAGTATGTTATGTCATGTGGCTTGTACTTTGATTTCTCATGCTTGTTCGCACGTCCCGCAATATTATTCGCGTGTCGTTGTGATCTGCATTCAGTTTTTATTTCACCTTTGGACTTAATACAAAAATATAAATTCATAGTCTCAATAAAATTATATTATAACTTCAGAGATAACACATAATTCCATCACAAGAATGTATGCAGCTATTTTGAGGAATTATAGTGTTGTGTTGGTATAGACTGATAAACAAATACAGTCTATACCAATCTATGGAGAAATTACAATGTTGTTGTTGGATTGAAATACAAAACGAATCTACATCGATCTATGGGGGAATTAGATCGATGTGTTGGTATGGTCTGAAAAACAAAATTACTCTATAAAGATCTATAGGAGAAATATAATGTTATGTTCGTATAGACGGAAATACAGAAAGAATATGCACCAATCTATGACGGAGTTACGGTTTTGTGCTGGTATAGAATGAAAAAGGAAACGAATCTATTCTGATCTAACTTGAGGATGTACAGTGTTAACTTCAAGGAAATGACTGATGTGTTAATTTTACTATAACAAGCACAAAACTAACTACGATGAGCTGTAAACTTATTATTTATTAACACATATTTTCTGTATATAGGTGTTTAGACAAGCATTTTTATGACAACAACAAATAAACTAGCAATTACAAAAAGGACAACATCTACAAACATTCAACAAAGAAAGAAAGTTGATGAAGGTTTCCAGAATGAAGTTGCTCGCACTCCAATTAAAGAGGTTTACGGTCGAAAAAGTATTCATTACAAACAGCATATGAGGAAAAGAAAGTGAGGAATGATATCAAAAAGTGTCATCAAACAAAATGTACGATAGGGAAAATACCGCAATTGTTCCTTCAATCATCAGGATCATTAAGAATAATTGATTTTTCTGAGGTCGGTCAGTCACGATATATTCAGGATAATAATCGTTAAATAGCATTGTCAATAATAACATGTCGCATTTCCTGCGTCTGACAAACTAATTTTGTTTTATATAACAATACAATATTTAACATAATTTAATCATAAATATGTCCGAAGTTCTCTAGAAATTTAGTTGACATTTCTTCCAGATTAGACATGTCAATGACATCACCAAATAGAACATTCGAAAGCAGGGAAGAAATAGATAGGAAGCAAAAGTGCACACGTACCTAAAAACATTTACTGCACACTGATAAACAAGTTTGGCATAAAAAATATTAAAAAGGTTGAACATTTTAAGGAAAACTAACATCTCCTTAACCTAAAGAAGAAGTTTAACATTTCGTACAGAAACAACCTATACAAAGCAGAACACAAAAAGTAGGAGAAAACAAGACAAATAATGATAACGTTTTAAATATAGCAAACATCTTGCAAATTATCTTGTACATTTCGTACAGAAGCAACCAATACAAAGAAGAATACATAAAGTAGGAGAAAGAAAAGGACAAATAATGAAAACGTTTTAAATTTAGCAAACATCTTGCAAATTAGGAGATGATTCATTTGATATATTATTATGGTTGGCAAATCGAAAGCCATATTTATAATACTCGAAACAATTGAAAATAAATGACATATCCCCAATAAATGGCTACAGGCACAGGCGTATATGTTGATTACGAACCAATCATCGTTGTAAAAATAAGGATCAGAAACGTTAGGAAATGAGATTAAAAATAATCTGATGCCATTGATATGTTAGAGGATGGTCTAAATATCCCCAATCAACAAAAATAACACCTTATGTTTATATCACACTTGAAGGCTCTAACAAAATGAAACCATTAAAATTACTTAGTGTTTCATCTGTCCACCCTGTCATCTAATTTCTGGCGCAATCAGCGATTTGTGTAAAATGTTTCTCTACGTGAAGGAATAAAATAAACTTTACTTGCTCATTTGTTATCTATTCTAACAATATTGTGCGGTTTATGTGTTAGGTGTAATCCGAATGACATTACTTAATTCTTTATTATAACTTCAAACAATTATCTCGGGCTTTAAGTCAAATGGACAATCATCTCGTTTATGAAAGAACAAGAGTTGAAATTTTGAATGATGTTCTTGTTCAAGTTTAAACCGCCCAGTTCTTGTAGGTTTTGGTCCTACAATCTAAATACTAGGACTTTTCAAATTTGTATATATCGGCTTTATATTTACGGACTGTTAAAGTTATTTGTCATTTAAGAATACGTACATTAGGCGAGATATATTATGTATTAATAATTACAATACACCAATCGCAAATGAGAGACAAGACTGCCATGAAAGAACTTTCCTGATGGAACTTAAGCGATAATGAAGAGCAAAACATAAAGCAACTGATAATGTATATCGGTTGTACTCTAGTGTGGAATGTTAGGTTACTTTTATTAGAAAGACGAGTTGAATGATATTTAAAGCGAATTGCATTACTGCTAGCAATATATCTCCTCTCCTGAGTATGATATCATTTAAAATGAAATGGAATCAGAGGAATGCATTTCCAAACAAGGTGTTCCGGCATCAGTGCTTTTTCTCAATCTTCTCGAATATCTGCTTCCCAAAGTCGTAGTGTCCCTATCGTCTCATCTAAAAGCATGCTCACATTAACTTCATAATTAGCTTGGGTCTCTAGTACTGTTACATATCTTCCCCCTAAAAATACGACTGTCCTCAATCATTGAACATTTAAAAGTATCCCATGTTTTTGTGTTTGTTTTATAATTTAATTTGTTCTAAATTTCTCTGTTCACTTTTGACAACATGACTCAGTACGACAGTATGCTGATCAGTAATGACTACGACATCAGCAAAGGCAGTAATAATGCATACATGTTAAGTCAATCGAAAATAGTATACCAGTTACCTATCAGTATTTACATGTACTTGTACAATATTGTTAATAAGGTCAAATAAACACAGACCCTACAACCATTATCAGTCACTGATTCAGACAAGGTGTGAACTGTGCTATAGTTTTCTCTTACAAACATAGTTTAATAATGGTCAGTTACATTTAATGGCTCTCCAGCATTCCGTCTCAGGAGATTATGCAATTTGATCCATTAGCAATCTACTATTTGAATGACATATTTACACACCTCAGTGATTGTAATCATTGTCTGGAATTTTACATACGTGTAAAGTGACACATGAATAACAAAACGAATACGCAAGCAGTATTACAGAACTAAAACGTAACCTAAGAAAAAATGATACAATAGACACCATATACATCTATATGAAATCGTGTGCTTGGTTAGCTTCTGAATTAATTCCAAGTGTGAATAGATGCAATAAACTGTAACTACCGGCTTTTTATGGTAGTACTATGGCGACTGTACTTTTCCTCAAAGGTAGATCAACTGAGACGGAACCTTCTTTGGTTCTACCCTTTTATATGTCCTTTACATTAATACCTCTTTCTGATATTCCACCTTGGAAAATTCGTATGAAAGTATCACGTAGTTCTACATTATTTGAATATTCTAGATCTTGATAATTATCTTCAGTCTCGGTACAACTGTCATAGTGATTTATATAGTCATGTTGGTGCCTATTGAAATAGCACAGGATCAGCGAAAAGGCATCCGTGTCTATAAACAGTTCCAAACAATTTGCGGGTACAATTTGTTTAGTTTGATTGTTCAGTGTGTTTATTGTGACAACGCTCAATCTGATTACTGACTGGTGATATTTTCACATTTATTATATATGAGCAGAGTGACCTGGCTTTCTGGCTCCCGAACACAATCAGCTAATAGTTGATATTTTGTTTGATTCGAGTAAATGTGTCTTAGAATTGTGTTAGAAAATTTGTGTTGTAATCAGCTATCCCTTAATATGTCGTCTCCGAAAATGTCAAGTCGATACGCAGACGAAGACGAGCGTCTCCGCAATGCATCATAAATAAATGTTGTCTTGTGTAGAATCCAGAAACTTCTCTTATAAGCAAACAAGACATAAGACATTGACTGGCTGCAGGTTTGCTGGTACAGCAGACACAGGATTTGAAGCAAAAGTATTTGTCCTTAAACATAAAAACCCAGTAGAAAATATATTTCATCTTTTTGGCATGATTTTATTGAATTTAAGATGTCCAGCAGTTACATCATGGCACCCGTGAATTACATCATCAATAAATGAGTGCAGTATCATTGGTTTGTGCATGAGTCCACCAACTGTTTGACCCAGGTTAGCATATGTGATTTAACATGCAATTTATCAGATCAATGCTGCTGCCTTGGCAACCACCTTTCTCGCATTTCTTGTGTGTGTGTGTCAAATTAATGACTGTTTTCATACGAAAATGAACATATTTGCCCCCATGAATACATTTCCCGTGCAGGTTAATACAGCAAACGTTACTGGTTTTAGGGTTCTGTGGAAAGCTGATAGAAAGGTCCAACAGAGTTCAGATGGTTGCATCATTAAACAACATAGTCTAATGACTGAGTCTATTTATAAGGATTTTGGCTTAAATTTATTTGTTTATTTTTCTTTAGCTATTGTGTACTGAGAAACTTGCAGACTAATTCGATAACATAAACAGCACCCAAATTTAAATTATCACTTAGTTTCGGTTTTGCAATTGAAAGTACTTTATGCTTGATTTATCCATCGTTTTATGATCTGACTATGATTTTCATAACAGTTAAAATCGCTCTTTGAATATTTAGTACCTTCGCAATAACGTTTTTTCTAGAACAAAGCGGTACGGCTTGTTTCTGAGTGTAACAGTCTTACGATGCTGTATGAGTGATATAGATATAGCACTAGGACACGGATGTTCAGTCAATGAAAATATGTAAAACTAATTACAAAAAATGTAATAAATACAACCTATCTTTTCTTGTTAGGGGTTCATGTTTCCTTCTTCATGGCGCCTCCTCTTTAATTACAAAATCTTAATCTTGAGGGTCATCAGTCGTGAAAGATTTTGAGATCTGTTAATCCTGGTGAGGCGGAGAAAGTGGAGAAAGAGAGAACAAGGTATAAAATTGGCCTAAATATGGAATTACAGGTCTGGATAGCATTTGCAAGAGCAGATATATATATTTCGTCGTTTTCGTTGACGTGTCCTTTTACGTATCAATGATGGTCTAAATGTAACAATGATGATCTAAATGTAACAATAATGATCTAAATGTAATCATGATGATCTAAATCCAAGACGTGACAAGCACGTAATCGTTTCTGTCCTTGAAAAACACAAACATGAGAATGAAGTTTATGTTCATATGTTTAACCTGTCTTCCACTATTCACAAGTAATATCCGGTATGTTTGAACTACTGAAGTGTACGTCTATCGTAACGAGATTAACACACACTGAATTATTACTATTCTTTCTGGAACAGGAATAGTCGAAGGCCAATCAGTAACAAAATAACTGTTCATGCTGAACCATAATTTGCATTTCTCGCAGTATGATGTGTATCTAAGAAATCTGTTGATATTAGTAATAAGAGGGTTTTGGATGATGTTATGTGTTAATGTATCTTCCGTCTAGAAAACTGAGTCATCCAAAACGATGATCTCCACGTATCACATGTTTGTGAATTTTCTCTTTAATTTTCTGCCGCTATTGACATTCGTGCACTGTCTCTTGCAACTCCATGTTTGTTTCAAAAAGTGTGTCTGCTTCACAGTGTTATTTGGGCTTGTGCATTTCTGTATCATTTATCAATAACCGCGTCGATTCTTAAACATTGTTTTTCTTTGATTCATCTCTAGTTACGACTCTGTCTTAACCAAAACTCATGTTGTGTTTGTGGTTGGTGATCTTGTATGTCTTTCGTTTGAGAGGGGAAAGATAATGAACGGATAATAATTTGCAACTTTTACTGCCAGTAAAATATGAATCATACACACAGTGATGTTGAATTTCTTCTTAGATTGTTGCAAAGTTTGAATCATGTCGGTGATCATCAGAACCATGAATTCAGTACACTTGCTACATGTAACCCTTACCGGAGATTTCAGTAGACAAATCTGTTTTAACCTACATAAATCTAACACTGCATTTTAGAGATATTGTTCAACAGTTTCTGGAATTCAGATTTTCTTGCATGTTTAGTGTGAAAATACAATTTGAGTGCTATAGGTGCACTTGGGCAATGTTGACATTCTAGGTCGTGGTAATGTGGTGGTGATGGTTCCGATGCAAAGAAGTCAACCGTCTCATAATCGATGTTGGTAGGGAACTCTTGCTGTAACACCATTCTCTTCGGTTCAGGTCACAAGGTGAAAACGTTCAATTTCCTAAATGTTGGTGAACATTCATGACAAAAGATTGCAATTTATACCTAGAAACGGCAAACCTCTTTATATGATTTCATGAATTGATTTTCTCGTGTTCTTTCCTTGTTTCTTCGTGTTGCTTGAAACAGTTACGTTTCTGGGAACGCAGCCGAATATATGAATGGTCTTAACAGTAGCAAAAACTATCCTGTGCTAATGAACATATGCTTTATTTGCGTCTTATATTTCTTACAAACTGTAAGAAATATAGAAATGAATGTACACGCATCGCAATTTTTGGTAACAGCTACTATAAGCTTCTGAAATGCCATAATTTCCATCAAGTTGTAGAGGGATTGTCATTAGCTATGATTTCCATACCAACACTACAAATATGTTTTTTTGACTGATGTTGTCTTTAAATCTGACTACACATTTTATAACCTAAACTATTATATCCTACATAACACTTTACATGCTTTTAATAGGATTACTAAACGTGATTAAATAAAAATACACTGTAACATATGCATCTTATTTCAACTTGTTTGTGATTTTGAATTTCATTCCTTCTCTTTATCTCTCCCTTTTCCACACAGACACATATATTCTCTCCCTCTCGTGTTAGCTGATCTATGCTAACTAATCTAACAGTGAAGTAATAGTGAACAATGTAAAATTTAATATTTGATGAGCGTAATCAAAACATTGTAAAGATATCAGAATTTTCAGAGCACAAAAATGTAAAATCTAGATCGTGCGACTAAGATTTTAATTTCTTTATCCTTTCATGTGCTAAGTACAATTCTGAGATCTTATTACTACTAAAATTGGATGTTAAGTATATGTTTTGGTGTGACAAATAAAACACAATTTTGGCTGATTTAAGTTTTGGATTCCTTAACAATACCTCTGACTCCATTACAGACATTGAAACTTCACCAAGACATGTATATTGAACTCTCGGCATGTCAGCAGTTGAGAAACACAAGAACCAGCTAATTATACAGTTACTATATATATATATATATATATATATATATATATATATATATATATATATATATATATATATATATATATATATATATATATATATATATATATATATATATATATATATATATATATATATATATATATAAAGCTTACCCATAATACAAGCAAATGTGTGTGCAAGCAAAACCGCTACAAGTTTGTCATCCTGGATATAGGATAAATATTATACCCTCGGTGTGATACTGATTTAGTTAAACAATGATTACAAACATATTTTTGATAATGCTTTGTTTTGTCTACATTAACCAGTGATTTTTCTTTGCAAAGTTCAAAGGTCAATGTTGAAAACAATAATATATAGTGTAAATCCTAACTGGGAGGTGGCTAGAGATTTATTGTTGTAAAAGAAGCACAACATAACAATGTGGTTGAGATAGGAATCATTGAGGTAAGATGGGTCGTTTTCAATATGAAAATAAGAGTCTTTGTGACTGTGTTAGAACTCATCATGGAAACAAATTGTGTAGAGAAGTGTTTATTTTTTTAAATTATTTTTGCCATGTTAGAGATATGTTGCTGGTTAATGGACAATACTGTTTGTCTCTTGATGGTATGCTGATGGTATTTGGACAATTACTTTTGTCTCTTGAGGGTATGCTGATGATATTACAAAAATGTAACTCGGCTCGAATGAACCATGTGAATACCCATTGTGTGTATTACATTATTTTCCAGCGTTGAATAATAATGGAACATATTTATCTTTCATCATGTAACTTCCCTCTTTTACTACATGACTTTCTGCAGCGCAAATAGTGCAAACTGGCATATGACCGCATAATGGCACCTGCAATGTTAAATACATGATTTTAATGATAATTTCAGTTTCATTTACATTAATAAAGACAAATATTAATTGAAATACACCGACAATCTAAACTGATAGATGGCTTAAATTAGTATCTGCAAACAGGACGACTATCTGTCTTAAACACCATCTCTTCTTATTCATAGCCGTATCTCGTTGAATTGCACGGTGTTTTCATAGTCGCCTTCACCTGAGAAAGAAAAAGAAAACAAAATATGCTATACCCAAATTGTTCTGCAGCACATATTTTACAATTTACTTCTTTGTTCATGTGGAAACAATAAAAATGAACTTGACCAAGGTCAAGCTTTTAATCTTCTCGGTAAATGGATCATTGAACATAAAATAGGTTACAAATTTCCAGATTTGACCATTACTTCATGAAAGATATTTATTATTCTTTCAAGTCTTCATGTTCATTTTATTTGTTTATACATACTATATATATATATATATATATATATATATATATATATATATATATATATATATATATATATATATATATATATATATATATATATATATATATATATATATATATATATATATATATATATATATATATATATATATATATATATATATATATATATATATATATATATATATATATATATATATATATATATATATATATATATATATATGCGTGTGTGTGTGTATGCGTTTATGTGCACATACATATATTCATATACGTATATCAACATTCACCTGCTCTTCATAAGTTCTTTTGTGATTATATTTTGGTTTTGTATTTTATCACCACACGTTAGAGTGCAAAAGAACTACTTTTGCTAACTTTGTACACTAACATGAAAACGTTCAAGCAGAGGGATACAAACATGTTATGCAATTGTCGTAAGATCTCTGACACTGACACAAGCTGGACACAGGAAAACATTAATTTAGCATCATAACATTTATATGCTTTGTTCAATAATTTTATTTAATTATACATGTTCTGGGGTTTATTTATTTTGTTTGGATTGTTTTTCAGTAAAAGCCCATCTTTAATTATGAATCAATGATGAAATATGTTGAATATTATTTTTAAATATTGATTTCGTTTCTCAGGAAAACTCAAAACAAAGACAAATATTTAACACAAATCATAGGAGTAATTTAACTTAAAGTCCTAAGACATTGATCCAATATTGCATTCAAAAGTTATCTATTAAGTAAATATAAAAATGAAATGAGAAGTACCACTGAGCGCTTCATACGGACTTTCCACTCTTTGTCTTGATTGCAGAACTTCATATTCCGTGGTGTCAATATCACTCAGGAAAACTGTATTAACATATTCAGGGGCAGCTGCCTCAGAAAACCTTGATATATAAAGGAAGGAAAACTAAACAGCATCTGAAAAGAGCTACATAAGTGTACACTAATAATAAAAAACAAAATAGATATTGATGCATGAGGATAATGTTGAATATTATCCAACACACCAAATGTGTTATTGATATTACTCATGTTTATCTGTGTTGTTAACTTTTAATGTAATTCATTTTATTTAAGATATATATATATATCTATATATATATATATATATATATATATATATATATATATATATATATATATATATATATATATATATATATATATATATATATATATATATATATATATATATGTTATAACATGATAGGAGTCGTTTGTCAAATGAAAACAGATTGTTATTTTGATCTTCACGATCAGCCACTGGTAATATACTCACTCATGCTAGTCTAACCTTATAACTTAAATAGTGTCTTCGATGAATCACATTCTAATATGATTAAACGTCAGTCAGATATTTTATCATTCAACATTTATTACATGTATTATCGGACTAACCAATACAATTTTGAAATGGTCTACTACAAATTAGAAACCAGTAAGTGCATTGTCATATGTGACACCCGACCTCTTCCCACCCATAATTTTGAAATGTGATGATTATCCGATCAACGAAAAGGTTATACATTTGTTATGTAATGAAGTGAGTGATTTTTGAAGCAGATCTGATACTCCGTATTTACCGCATGTTTTCGGACACCTTTTGTTTCAGGACAAGGTTTTTTGGGGGAGGGGAATATAATATTTCAATGCCTTTTAGGTTTTCAGACACTGCATCGCTATAATGTCTCCTACTGTTTATGTTTTCGGACACAATATATGAAGATCTGTTGCGTTTTTTTAATGTAAAATTCACAGCGTATTTACAGTTAATTTAACCGATACAAAGTTCGCTTCATTTGGTCGCAAATTATTTAATGTGATCATGAACTTCCATGAACTAATATAATTTAAATTTCTTTATCATATGTATGTATGTATGTATGTATGTATGTATGTATGTATGTATGTATGTATGTATGTATGTATGTATGCATATAGATTAACATATAGATATATAAACATTTTTATATTAAGCCATACACAATAAATAACAATATCACAGAATGAAAAGAACTATGATTTAATGATATGATATATTTAAATATGTTATTAAATTCAAGTAGCTTGTCCATAGGCTGTTTTACGTCCTTGGGCGAAAAATCCTCAAATTCGGTATCGTTATTATCATTGATATTGTTTAATTGTTTGTCATTTCTGATCAGCGCGTTTTCGCTTACGCTCACATTGACACTGATGCCGAACACCTTGAAAGATTTCATTATCATTGTGCGCTTTTTCTTCAATGTGTCCATGGCATTTGCATGGCATTTACAACCCAGTTCAATACAATATGTTTGCTGGCTGTCTTGATCCATCAGTTGCTGATTTCAACAGATGATTTTAATGCATTCGTAGCATCCCAGATGTATTCCGTCCATTTGGAGCAGAAGTAGCTCTTCACAAGTTTACTGATGCTCACGTCAAGAGGTTGCAACTTGGATGTGCAGCCTCCTGGTATTATTGCTGGCACAACATTTCCGCGCCGCAACTCTTTCTTCGCGTCATCAGTGATGTGAGCCCGGAACGAGTCCATAACTAATAGTGGTCACTCTCTTCTGGTTAATTGCAAATACATTTCTTCAATCCATCGCAGCATTACCGTTTCGTCCATCCATGTTTCACCTGCGATAATCCACCCTTTTGGTGCCTTCAGATCCAGATGTCTCTTTCCCTTGAAAATAATCATTGGGGGTAATACATCGCCAGAAACTGCAACGGTTAATGTGTCTCTTCTCCCCTCCAGTTGTACAATCAAAGTACATCGGTGCCTCGTCCATGTTAATAATAAACTTATCCTCAAACTCATTATCCTGACATCTATCCATCACAATCTTGTGGAATGAAGCAATCGTTCCGTCTAAATCCTTGGGTAAAAGTTGGGCAACAGAGGTCCTGCTTCTGAGCACAAACTCATGTCTTTTCATGAAACTCCCTCCCCACGAACGACTGGCATGGAATTTGCTCTCCGCAAATTCTGCTGAGACAAACTCCCTGGCATGTATAAATATTGCCTCAACACTTATGGGAATTTGTAAGTCACTCTGAGTGATCACCCATTGAGCTATCTTATCTTCCAGAGCTTGTCCATATGAAATGGTACGTCCACACTTAGGCAAATATCCGTTCAAGTTCAGATCAGCAGAAAAGTCAATTTTCATCCAGGTATTCACCGTGGATTTCGAAATCTTGAATTGTTCTGCTGTAAGTCTAATTCCCAGAATCTGCTTCACTCGGGTTCAACATAATCAGACTCGTCATCTAGAGGAGCTTTCTTCGTAAACGGTTCTTTTTGTGATGCATCCGCAGAATCATTAATTCTGTGGATGGCCTACTGGCCTCTTTGGAGACGATTTTGGCAAGGGAGTCCCTCCACGTGGGTCGAACGAGGCAACTTGCTTGTTTCATAACGTATGATAAACTTATCCATCAAAATTATAACAGTACGAACAATATTATGTTTCACAACGACATCTGTCCAGCATATAAACTTTTGATAGCGTCGGGTATTTTCTTTATACTTTATATTTTAATAGCTTGATTCGGCTACAAACTATGATTGGTTGTCAGTGCAGACATTGTTACGCACCAAACCACTTCAAACAGGTGTGGCAGTTTTGGCTTTTATTATAAACCATCGAACCTGCTTTATACCATTAAACAATGCATCAGAGTGTCGGTATGGATTAGTAACATTCATTGACATTGTGAAGCACAATTTAAACCCCTTGTCTCTGAGACAATATATAACAAGGTTTAAGCATAGTTATTGTTCTAAAGGTAATAAACCACTTTGTAGACGATACATATTGATTGTGGGTGCTAAATGTTTGGTACATCGTTTGCTCTTTTAATGCAATCCAGATGGATGCCTTTTATTATCGAACACACCTGTCAAAGAAATCCCACAAGTTGCATTATTAATAATTATCACCTAGACACCTTGAAATCTACAACATGCATCAAAACTTTCTTTGAGCAGTCGTATGCTCTGCTCAATTTGAAGTACCCTCGACTAGGTGGCAAAAAAGAAGAGAAAAACACAACAAATACAACACTTATACTTTTCTTCAAATACCAACATATTAATCATGCCGACTCGTATATTGCAAATCGCTTGTTATTTTTACCCTTCCTCGGCGTGAATACAACACTCACCCCATATGGAGCATCTCACCTTTGGTGCTCTATGTGTAGCCATCATACATGTATCCGTATTTCTACTCTCGATTATAAAATGTTTCTGTCATAAATATCTTAAGAATCTTAATTCCAAAATCTTTTTATTTAGTTTGTATTAATATCTTAATTACACAGAAATAAAGCTTGCGTGCGTTTGTAATGTAGATTTTAATGATCAATGATTAGCCGAGGATTAAACTGTGGATTCCAAGGTGGCGGTTCTTTTGCAAAATACGCACACAAGCGTGGCTCTAATATATGTATGGCTATGTTTTCTGGTGGATGGACATGTATCAAATATACATTAATAGGCACGTAATGCCTGTTTTTCATTCATTATCCTTTCCGTGGCATTAGACAAAATACTTTAGTTCATGGCAGCACGTTGTCATGTCTGCGTTGTCATGTGTGCTAACGGTAACTTCGCTACGGACGTGGGGGGTGGGGATAAAATCTATATTCACCTGTATGTTTCGGACACCTAAATAAAGAATTTAATATGTATTCGGACGACACAAAAATGGTAATTATTTTTTCCAGTCTGAAAACTTTAGGTAAATACGGTAGTCTAATAATTACTTCCAAAACTGTATTATTGCATCCCCCCCCCAAAAAAAAAATATACACCTGCCATTGTTTATGAATCCAACATTGAACATAGTTTGATTGGTTGATACATATATAGGGGTTTACTCGAGGGAGTATTATCTTTTGAAAAACATGAAGCAATTTTTTAAGTAAACTGCAGGTAGGTTGGATAATATTTCAAATAAATAAGCTTGTAATGAAGATAAAAACCACTACAACTTATATTGTAGCTGGTTTAGTTGTTATTCCCAGCAACACTGCATTGATAACATTTAGAATAATTTGAATTAATTAGTTAATTAAGAATCAAGTGTGTCAATATTCTACATTAACCCTCATGAAAGAAAATAAATAAAATACTTTGTCGAACTTGTTTGTGATTAATAGTATTTATTAATATTATTATCTAAATATTTCATTAAGTTTCGGCTCTATCACCAATACATTTCACCTATACTGTTTAATACACAATATTAAGAAGTGCTGAAAAGTTTATAAGAATGCCATACTTTAAAATCATGGACTAGTAATTTTAAAATAAAGATTATCTTGTCTTGAAACTTAAATGATGTAATTTCTTTTATTGCACACATGTTAGTGGAAAGCAAGACAGTAGTCACCTTTCTAGTAGTTTTGACATCAATAATAAAAATGTAAATCATTTTGTTAAAGAGTTTGTTTAAAATGATTTTTGAATCACCTTGATGTACTTTTTGTACATACAGTAAAAAACACGATTCACATGTTTCAACTTGCATCAAACCTATAGCAGGCATAATCCTAATATTTTTACTTGTGTCATCAAGTAAATTTATAAGTTATACTCTACAGCTTGTTATGTTCTAACCAAGGTTTTGTAAAAAAAAATGGGTAAAACAAGAAAAGAAAACGTGAGATGAAGACAGGATGATGTGTCTCTGCAGGAGGCATATAAACGGCAAACGTTGTTCATTTTGAAGGTGGCAGACGTTTGGTGCACCCAAATGCACACTGGGTGATAGGATCACTGGCCCGGTCGCTTCGTTACTATCTTGAAATCCATGACCCAAAACAACACTATCTTTGGAGGAAGAAAAGAAGATAATATAATTTATTAGGGATACAGTCCAAATAAGATTTGTACGAAGTGAACAACAGATCTTGAGTTTAATCAGCAATATAGTAATGAAAGGAAATATTCCCAGTAAGTTTACAAATGGGAGACCTGGTGATGACTGGTGGTTGGGATTTACTAAAAGATGGCCACACGTGTGGTTGTGCAGCCCCGATCATTACCCATTGATACTGAATATGTTTGGAGCCATCAGTGGTCAAGAACAACTTCTGTCTTCTGTCACGTATACTCACTAAATGAGAGTCGATACATGCCCCAGAGTGCATATTTAACTCTGATGAAATAGGTATGTTGAAAGATCAGAAGCCGCTTAAAGTTATATAGATATCTGAACATGATGCTTATTCACAGACAAGTGGCAATAAAACAAAACAACTGTTGCAGCTTGTGCATCAGCCTCCTCATCCCACCACAGGTGCTATTCATTTGTAAACATGGTATGGATCGTGATATGTTTCAGGGTGTGCCACATACTAGAGTCTGCAGCAGTCCAAATGGCTGTATATGTTCAGAGCTCTTTGAAATTTGGGTAAATGAGCATGTTATGAGGTACATTCCACCAACAAGACTATTATTATTATTATTAATGTATGGTCATAGTTCTCATGGCAAATGTTGTCAGTAAATATAAGGAGCTAGGCATAATTCTCTTTGCACTTCATCCACACATAACACACAGGCTGCATCCATTCGATGGGGGTAGTTTCAAACCTTTGATGGAAAATTACAAAAGGGAATGCAAATTATTTGCAGAAGAAAATCCTGGCAGAATAGTAAGTAGGTTTATATTTGTTAAGCTTTTTGGTAATGTTTATGCCAAAAGTCCTTGCCCATCGATAAATGTGATATCTTCCCTCGCTAACCAGAAGTCATTCTAAAGTTAAATGATTTGGCCGCATTACTTATTGGAAATACAGAGGTGAAGATCTCGTATTTCTGATGTATCAAACGCATTGGCGTTTATGAGAATATTTGACATATATACAAGGCATTCCCAAAATTTCGAACTGATGTTGCATGAGAGTCCACATCCAATGTAATGATTCAACAGGGTCACATTGAGCTATCTGGAAGGACAGTCGAGGCCACAGTAACATCTATTTTTACCAGGAACAGAGATAGCTGTTAGTAACACGTTTTTAAGTCTTTCGAATTACTCGGTCGGGGATTGAACCCACGAACTACCCTATCCGAGGCGGACGCTCTAACCACTAGGCCACCGGAGTGGTGCTTTTAAGGATGCAAACATGAGTGGCTGCACCAAACAGAAGTAGAAGAAGGGAACCTTAATGAAGCAAATAAAGAAAAGGAAAGGAAAAAATGAAAGAATTATGATAAGAATGGTATAAAAAAAACTATAAAAATATTGAAGTAAAACACCAAGAGACCATTAAAAAATAAGAAATTTCCCAGACGAAGAAGTCAGGTGGACATTGGAAGCAAGTAATGAAAACGATGTTGAATACCCTCACTGCTTGTGTGTATTCAATCAGAAGGCTTCACAGGAAATTCAGCAAGTGTGGGTCTGCTGCAATGTCTGCCAGAAGTGGATGCATGATGAATGTCTTCCAGTTGGGTTCTCAGTTAAAGTGGACAATCCTTTCAACTGTCCCACGTGCATCTGATTGCACACGTTGTGTTCTCTCTATGTATCTATGTAACTGTGGATAAAACAGGTGAAACAATTTTGACACAAAGTTGCACAAAGTAGGTAAATGCACTCAAAATACTTTGCTGCTTTCCAAGGCAGATTATTAATATGTTAATATATTTCTCTCAACAAAAGATGACACTGGAGATACTGCAGATGTCTGCATGCAAAACATGCAAGAGGTCTCTAAAACGCTTAATTACGCATATTTAGACGCAATGTGCTTATTTGGAACACATACAATCATTTAGACGGGAGTCCTTCCGTACGCATATAATAGATGGCGGGAAAATTCAAAGACTTGCCAGACTTGCTTTAGCGACCTGCTCAGTGGGAAAATATGTTGATGAATAAGATGTGCAGATATTTATAATGACATAATTCAGTGGCTGTAGGAGCCGCGATTTACGTTTTGCCATTATAAGAGTAAATCAAAAGAACATGATACAGTAGCTGGGTGGCAAGTTCAACGACCTTTTGAATGGAAGGCGGTTGGGAAAATGTACTGATATTTAAAATGATTGAATTCAGAGACCGAAGGACCCAGAGATGTATGCGTGGTCATTTATAAGAGTACACCAGAAAGAACATGATGCAATAGCTGGGCGGCAAGTTCAAAGACTTTGACTAGCTGCTGTGTTGAAAAATATGCTGATATTTACAGTGATTGAATTCTGAGGCAGAAAGGCCCAGAGATGTATATACATGTGGTTATTTATAAATCATCAAATAAACAACTTTAGTTTTAATTATTGTGTTCCTTTCTGTGTGTAGCTGAATAAGCAGTGAATTGGAACTCGAATTCAAGACATGTTGAGATTTATACAAAACTCCATTTGCAAATTTGGATATGTATTTTCAGGTTAAACGGAAAACTGACGAAGACGGTAATTATGTTCAGGAGAGTAATAGAGCTGATAATTCCTACGGGACAGTAGCAAAATGTAAGACAGTGTGTGATGCCTGGCTTAGTGTTGGAATAAGAGCTGTCTTTGGATTGACAAAATTTAGTCACATTTTAATGGACAACTAAGAGCTACATGTCAGAGGCATAACAAATTCGGAAATTAAACTCAGTGGCAACCAATAATTATTCTAATCAGCAAAGTTCACTTTGTCAGGGAGGGGACTGCAACTTTTGCTGGACTCCAAGTTTAAAATCCTAGCGAGATATCTGAATATGGTGCAGAGGTTGTAAGCAGAACAACCGGGCGACTGCAAATAAGTGTGGCTGCATTTAGATACAAATCTGGTAATGGATGACCTTTCCAAAAAGATTCCAAACACCAAACACATATGTTCTGTTTATGTAGTTTCCAGCATTTTGCATTGTTGCAATTATATGTTCTGTTTAAAATATTTTTCTTTCTGAAATGAGTATACAAGAATAACAAGAAAAAAACCCAACACATTTCCCCCAATAATTTCTTTACATTTGTTTCAAACATATGTTAATTATAATTTTAAAACACTGTCTTAATATCTAATTATTTAATGCTTTTGTGTTTGAAAATTAGATTCATAATCAGTTACGTTCTAATGTCTATAATAATGCGGTTTATTAATTAATACAATTAAAGAAAGCATTGAGGTAATACCTTCAGTTTTTGATACATTACATTGAACAAAATTACACACTCCGATGGATAATAAATCTTGTATAATTGTATCATGAAAGCTAGAATATCATTCATCTAAATTTAGAGCAATAAAATTAACTGCAATATCAGATATTACAATTACAGTAGATTGATACATGTAACCAACATTTTATATATTTACATTGGTTTCTTTTATAGTTTATTTCTTCTGTTCCCTTACTTTTAATATATTAGGGTGTAGCAATTATTTTTTTTAAAAACTGAATAAATGTCCGAGAATAACAGTAGTTGTCAGATTTTACACCGAGTTTAGCCTCTATTTTAGCAGCACAAGGGGGTCAACCAACCTAAGGGTGGCCTGACATGGGTGAAAATGACATAACAAATATCCAAAGCTCAGGGGTCATCCCACCTAATGGCGGACGCTCTAACCACTAGACCACCCAAGAGTAGATTTTAAGGATATGGCAAAGAAGTATAGGTAATAAAATGTCATTGATTTATGCAAACAATTTGAAAATATGTGTCAGGTGGTTCATCAATAATAAGTGCATTCAAGTTTTCATTAAAATGTATATTCATGTGACAATGATAAGACATCTGAACTAGGAGATTATGTGTTAGCCCTTCTCTATGCTAATCATAATTACTTGGATGATGAACATACGGATCTGTTTGATTTTTAAAGAGGTGAAAAGTGAAACAACCTAAAATAACAAGGTTGTAGGAGAGTGAAAAACATTTCATGCTGAAACTTTATGTTGAACTAACAGGAACCTATATGAGTGTTACAGTGAAATTAGCACTGTAGCAATACAAAATGAGAATTCTGATGAGTGTAAACAATATCCCAATTGATGTACTGGAATACAACATGGAAATAGGTGCAGGGGAGTGTGACGTATGGAGGCATGTAGCCAGAGTCACAAAACCCATTATGTTCCTGACTCGTGCTTTATACCCTGGTTGTATGGCTATATTTGTTTTACTGTAACAAGAGGGAGTGAAGTAATGCATACCTTGATCAAGTAGAAAACTGATACTCAGATAGTACAAATACGCCGTGATTGAAAAAAGTGTTCAGGTGAACAACAAACATATCTCTTTATTAAATATTAATTCTCAAGACTAGTCAACCACCTCTCTCTTGATCTAACAAATATGCAAAAGTTGGAAACATAAGATTGATGTGTTGGGTGCTGGTATTTGCAACCATATTGGAACTGCATCTATGCAATTAGAGGTTCTGAAATGTGGGTAGAGATTATTTAAGGGTATTGTGAGTTCTTCTTGTTTTAACTTTGTGGTCTGCACAATGTTTCTTTCATTCCGTGAAATCTAAACAGTATACTTGCATTTCATAAAGGACAGGCAATGATGCGTAGTAAGTTTAATGTTTGTATTTTCATGTGTATGCAGCATAAAATCAATTTGTTAATCCATGTCTCTTCTGCTTTTGCTATTATTCCTGCTGAAATGCCTAATGCCTGCAGCTTACTTCCTGTATTTGGCTGACTCTGCCAGATATTTGATATCATCATGGCTTCAGTGTGCAATAGTTCTAGTGCTTACGGATTTGCAACGGTTGCTGTTTTCAGTGTATATGCATTTTGTTGCATCGTCTTTGTGTATGTCAATTGATTTATTAATGCATCAAACAGCAATGATTAGACAGTATTTACCATTCAATGAACAATCGTATTTTATCAATCTCACATTGGTTAAAGCTGTTTATTCTGAATAAGAGGAAGTCAATGAAAATGGTTTCGACATCATGTGATCCTGGTAATGACTGTTATTGTGGTCCTTTCATGTGAAACATACACAGAATAATTGAGAGTTTTGGAACATTCTCAATTCATTATGATTATTGAGCATCTTCACAACGTCAAGAACATATTATCAAAGGAAATCCTTCAAGATGTTTTTTAACAGTTTTCATATCTTAGGAAACTGATTAGAATTATGCTAAGGGCTGTTCCATTTAAAAATACACGGTACTCAGGGAGGACAGTGTCTTTAAAATATAGGATAGTTTGATTTCTCAGAGTTCATATTAAAATGAAAAGAAAATTATAAATTGCACATATAGGTGAGTAGCGCACGTTAAATGTGCCTCTGTAGCTCTCATGTATGTTTTAATTGAACAACCCAAAGCCTCCAAAAATACTGAACAAATTAAACCTCCAATTACAATTTGACAGATATATTTGTTTCTGAATGCTAGAAACATGCTGAAATAAATATATTGTTTTAAAATATTATTTCATCCACAAACCTTCTTTATATATACATTATATTAATGTGTCTTTTGTTTAAAAAGAGTGGGAAGTTTATGTTTTCCCATCAATGGAGATGGTTAAGAATGTATATTTAATGCCCTACTACTACTAATACAACTACCAGTGCTACGGCTGATGATAATGATGATGTTGACCATTGAAATAACATCAGTAGAATTCATAATGTTGACTACAGAATTTAATCGTTACAAGTGGAAGAACAATTTTTCTTTTAGAAGCTACAACCATAATTAGCAACTGCAATAATGTTAATGGCTAAAAATGTACAATCTTAAATATACTTCAAAATAATTTAATATAATGGTATCTCAGACAAGGAATTAACCCAAATCATTTGGACGTTTAATTTTAAACAATTCTTCCTGTAGAAATGTTTCATTAAAATATGACTAATCATTATTATCAACAAGTTAAACATATAATGACAAATTTAAACCAGATTGCATTGGGTAGTTTACATGTATGCTGTATTATCAAGATAATTCATTGTTATAATTTTATTGTGAAAAATTTAACTTCCTGTTTGTGTGAAAAACCATTAAATAGATCCTACTCAGTATGGTATAACAAGTTTCATGTGACTGTGTATGCAAATAACATATCTGCCAGCCTAAAAGTTGAAGTGAAGTATAGTTGAATAGGTCATTTTGTAAATGTACTTTTCTTCGATGCTAAATATAAAATGAAGTCAAATCAATAGCGTGGCTTCATCTTTTCACTATAGTTTGTTTCACAGAGTATAGCATGGCGAATTTTATGTTATCGGTAACTCAACATATTTTCAGTTCAACATAATTAAAGTAGGTAAAATTACCTAATGGGTGCCACATACAGCATTTTAAAAATAATTATTGACTTTTGGCCACATCTGATGATGCAAACCTGATAACTTACTGTGTTACAGATACAGGGTAAAAATTGTGATGCTGTGACATTATGCTAGGAAACTATGGTAACATCCACTTTCATGAATATTAGGGCATAACTGCATCGCATTTCAGTATAACACGCAATAGGGAAATTGTATATCTTTTGCTAAAATGTTTTCTTCAACAGTTTTGTTTTGACGACAGAGAGGGAGGCATTTTTATTCCATTAAGTTTTCTTCTTGCACCTTGTAACCAAAATAAAATATACCCCGATATGAAAGATTTCACCTCTTCATCGTGACATTTTGTACTTAACTGATCATGCTTACCTGAAGTTTGTGTCAAAGAGAGAAAGCAGTACACAAACTAAAGAGTAAAGGGATACTATTAAAATGCACAATATTATCCTTCATTTTAAACGTTAAAAGATTCACAATAATTATCTCCATAGAAACCTTATTTAAGCATGCTGTGTAATTATTTTTGTTACATACAATGACTGATCCATTACCTATAGAAAAATGTACCATTTATCAGAAAATGCATGTACTGTATTTAGGTGGCATTGAATCTAATTTGTGCTCAGGCTCACGAATAAGTTGACAATTGTGATGTAACCAAACAATACAGTTTATGAGTGTGATAAAACATCTCTCTCATATCAGGGCATATGTATTTATCATGAAGTGCAAGAAAAATTAGATCTAATACGTTTCATTGTCCTAGTTATTAATTTCCCAACTTATATATTCTAATGTACATATATAATCACATTTAAACATTGTATATTGCTAGTGCTTAATACTTTGCCCCAAAACATGGAGAACCCACCTTGCGAGAACTCGTTCCAACCAGTCATATCAGAAGTTGTTGACCCATGGTGGTTGCATGGAGATATGGAGAGAGCACACTTTTGTACTCTGTAAATGTGCTCAATTTTCCGTGAAGAATGAAAGCTTCGGTTTTGTGTTTTGTAATATATTATAAGGAAGCAATTCTTCACAGAAGCTAACTAAGGCTTTCTCCAGTTTTGAACATCTCAATAAGCCTTTTACATTGTTGATGGGGGTAGGGTGGGGTGGGGTGATGCTCATCACTGAAGTAATTGGACATCCATACGGACTAAAATCTTCAGATAATCTCCACATATTTCAGTTATTCTAACCCAGGTTAATTTCTATCAAACGAATATTCAGTGATATAATTTATACGGGTTGACTGCTCCAACTACCATGGAGCGATATCTTATGATGCCAAGATGATTTATATAATTGGTGGTCGCTTCGCTAGTCTGTATCACAATTCAGTATAATGTACATTAATTTAATACTAAAAATCATTGAATATTTTTAAATCCTTCTCAATGTCAGATCCAATTGTTTATACAATCTCGTCTCCAAATTGATAATTATTGATACACATTATTTTCATTTTTTTGAGAATGTTTTCTGGCATGGGTAAAATTAAATTACATATAATAAATTGTTTTCAATGACATAATTCAAATATAAGTCGCTTAGAAGACTAAGCTCAGGTTTTATGTTATCAAGGAAGCAGCTTATATGTGGGTACATACGGAATAATCGTCAGGTTAGAAGTATCAGGCTATGAAATGTTATTAATGATGGCAGTGTTACATGGTCTCTTAAAATGGTATATGACACGCTTAATCAAACTGAATGTAAGCTATCAACTTGAATGATTCTAGTAGCCTTAAAACTGGAATAACATAATGCATTGTGGTTTACATACCTTTGAGTGTGTTCTCTACCCATGCTTTGTTCTGGAAAAAAAATGAAAAAATACCAACAAGCAATTTAAAAAAGATTCATGGGACTTGTTCGGCTCAGTTTTCAAAACAGTTTGACTCTACCAATCACTGCCATCTTTACTGTGCCAACATGGATTTCGAGTCTCGGGATCAGCCAATTTGGGTATACGAGAAAAGTGTCCAGTACCTTCCCATGGGTCTGTGGCTCTTACTGGGGTTTTCCCTGATTATTTCACCAACAGGTATACTGGTTACCATGTTTAACATAATATGTTCTGGAATTGGTGTTCAATCCAAAACAAGAACAACAGATATCAATAAGACTCCCTCAATAAGACTGATACACTACTGAGCAAAAATAAGTTCTTAAACTTCAAGATAAGAAAATACTGCATCTTGAATCGTACATTAGCACCATTTTCACTTAGGATCAAGTAGGCATGATTAGAAGTCTTGTGGTCAAAACCAACATCAGCATGACCATTGGATTATGGACAATAGTGAGCTTCATGACAACCATCATGCCACTGTATTGGATTTACAGGAGGCACTATTTTTGTTTAGAACCAAACAGCTATCACCCCCTCTGAGTCCATGTTTTTAGAATTGTATTGAGACAATCCTCGTTGCATGCTTAAGAGGCGATTGAATGAAGGCAACCTTTTGACCATGGGATGTTACCCATACCAATGCAGGTAAGGTTCCTAGTTGAGTAAACAGAAGACCCATGGATTGCAACACACTACTATGGCCTCCATTTTTATTAGACAGGTGGTTGGGATTTATCATGGTCTTGACACATCAGCGTGTCATCCTAAGCCCTATGAAGTCTTCTTTACTTTTAGTTTACTTTAACCTTTTGAGCTTCACTTTTCTTGATATGAATGTTGCCACATACAGAAAATTCAACTGAACACCCCAACCCCAAAACAAAGTAAGCCTCTGCCAGACTCTGATGATGAATCATTTGGCATGGATTCATTATATTCTCTTCATGATTAATCAGCCACAACATGCCTCAGACTGCTTTTCAAATTATTTCCATTTGTATCTGAAAAGAGTAGGCCTAAGCATGCTGGCACACCAAAACAATTAAAAACATCCAACTAAAATCAGGAAGTTTGCCTGTGAAGTGCGGGTGAAGAGTACCGGCTAAATATATCCAAAATAGTAAGACTTTATGATATAAAGGGTTTGAGTATCCGTATCGGATGCGGGATGTCACAGGTTCCAATCCCAGCTGAGACTTACCAAAGACTTATAAAAATGGTGCTAACAGCTGGCTTGCTAGGCGCTCAGCATTAAGAGGTTCATGTTAGGACTGGTTGGCCTGGTGTTACTGGGTGGAACATCATAGTACATATTTGCAGCATGATGTCACAGTTCTAGGCATCACTATAACCTGCCACACTTCAGACATCATAGCGATATGACTGAAAATCATTTAAAGCAACATTAAACTTGTAAATCACACACACATTAACTATAGGCATAATTTGCTGCCATGACATGTTGAGACTCATCAATACAGAAGTCATTGAATTTCATGAAGAACTAAACTGTCACTGTAATTTGTCAAATCCGTTTTAAACCAGATATACAATTGCAGGCCACCATCACAATTATACTTACCTACATCACAACAACACTACCAAATGTAGTAAAAGTTGGATTTTAGCAGGTCAAGTTTGATATACACAACCAAAATCCAGTTTTTTTTTATCAGATGTCAGACGTATAACCACTGTAAAGACAGATGCCCTAAAACCTATGTATGTCGATGAATCGACTACTCTTTCCATACTTTATACATTGTGAAAATGACCTTCAAGCCTACTCAAAAGACTACAAAACATGGGAACGGAAGTAAATTCAAAGAATGAAATGCACTTAAAATATCCCATTTCAGTGGCCATAAATGATGGTAGAATCTAAGAATGACTAACATGGTCCAATCTTCTCAGCTGAGGTAAATAATAGTCTGATAATTAAAAACGTTGAAACGACTCTGACAAATCCTCCTTATGTGGCAACACATTGCATTATTCCTCTGTATAAACCTTGGAAAAAAGAAACAAAAACAATATTCAATAGTGCTCCAACACTTAAATAACCAAATATAACAAAACATCTGAACTCTAACAGGAAGCACACAAGGTCTGATGACCCTATACAGCTGCATAACAGGTTTGATGACATTGGGGACAAGGCATCAGACGCAACTACCCTGTGTGCTAAATGTGACACCAGACAAGCAAACAAAACAACCCTATACTTGCTCCTGATAAGAAGCATATAGTAGTAGTTGTTGTAGTCGGGATGAATGTCGCTGTTTAGCCCATGATGGCCTATACATGGCAGACAGAATAACTAGTGGAAGTACAATTCAGGAGTACCATGGTAAGAACCACTGAACCACTGGAAGCTGCTGGCAAGCTTTCTCATACGCCCACATCAACGAAACCCTAGACCTGAATCCATCTCGACAGGTGAGACAGTACTGAGTGGTAAAGACGAGCACTTTTAATCACTCTGCTAACTTGGGTCTCAGGCACATAAGTCCCTTCCATAAGGTCTAACCTAATTAGTACACCGTCTCTATTATTATTTCATAACGATGAACACCGTTGAAAAATGGAATCGCTCTGGACTTACAGCCAACTACAAAGATATTTTTCTGCTTTTAAATAAACGCAATCCTACAGTACCACGTCGCCAGAAAAAAAAATCCTTTAAAAGTAAGGACAATATGACAATTAAAATTACTTCTTTTTAAACGCCTACTTTTAAGATGTTGACATGACTTCTGAAAGAGCTTCCTCGTTATGCCATTTTGCTGCGACAAAAGTTACTTGGCATTGTTGGAAGCTTTACAATTCATCATGTGATTTCATTTAATGTCATTAATATACCACCAAACATGAAATTATAATCAAATTAATCAGACATCTTCAATCAAGAGCTAATTGATACTATATTTGTTCCGCTCAGAATGTCAGTGACTATAACAGTTTTATGGGACTTAAAGTGCATAGGTAACTGAGGTAACAATGTAGAAGATTTCCTTTGAAGATATGATTTGTATCTAAATATCACCAGGTCACCAATGTATTTTACATCTGTAACAGGTACGTATCAATGTCTAGGTTTGACAGTTTGTTATTGCTCATCAACCTCTACTTTTGGATTATGATTGGAAGATTATTGATAGCCTTCACATCCCAATCTCTCTAATGAACATCAACTCTACCATCAGTGAGCCCATTTCACACTCAAAATTAACGTTTGACTGGGCCAAATTTGAAACACTTTGCTAGACATAACATATATACCTTTTTAAATGTTAATAATCTCGTTGAACAGTTTACATTTATTGTCCGCCAGACTACACAAGTCCTTACCTCACTGTTTTCCAACTCAAATGCAATACAGGATACCAAAATAAAACTGTCATCCAAAACCTTCAGCATTAGAGCATAGTCCAGTCTTGACAATAGCAAAATTGAACTTTCCAGTTTATGTAAGACCTAAATCAACACATAGAACTTTTCACTATGTAAGAAAACATCTGAGACAAATCCTTCCATGTTTCAATACTCTTATGATGAATTTCTTTACAAATTTAAGAACTACACAAAAATGTACACTGATGGCTGAAATGATTGTTAGCGGCTGTTGCAACCTTCATTTGTAGAAATTACACTATACAAATTAGGTTGCCTCAGAGACAAATCCTTCCATGTTTCAATACTCTTATGATGAATTTCTTTACAAATTTTTAGAACTACACAAAAATGTACACTGATGATTGAAATGAGTGTGAAAGGCTGTTGCAACCTTCATTTGTAGAAATTACACTATACAAATTAGGTTGCCTCATGGAGCATCAATATGTTCAGCTAAAACAGGTTAAAGAACCTTGCCATGAAGTATAGTGGAACTATATCATCTTCTAAGATGACTAACTTAATTCACTATCAAGCAATATGACTCACTCTGGAAGCATTTAGTACATCCCCATGTGAGAGCCTTTTGGCTGAAGCGAATGACCCACCTCAATCATGTCGTTAAGTACCATTTTCAAGTTTACAATATGTCCTATATTAAGATCCAATCCTTTGAACCTGGCTTTTATCTCTGTTGTCCAACTCAAATACAATAAAGCATACCAAAACTAAACTCATAACCTTTGCCAATAGAACATATTCCAGTCTTGACTATACAAAAGCTGAATTTTCAAGCTTTTATGACACCTAAAATAACCCAGAGTACTTTTCACTGTGCAAGAAGGAAAACATCTGAGACAGATCATTCTATTGTTTAATACGCTGATGATGAACCTTCTATGAATTTAAGAACTACACAAATATTTACACTGATGGCTCAAAGGATTGTGAAAAGACTGTTGCAGCCTTCATTTGTAGAAAGTACACTATACAAATATGGGTTCCTCCTGGAGCATCATTATTTCAGCTAAATTCAGGGAAATAAACATTGCCATGAAATATATTAGAACTATATCATCTTCTCTGATTTGCTATAAGTACTGTAGTCAAGAAAAAGTTGGTAAACCCATTATTGACTAGTAATCCCATCAATCATACTTAGCTGTGTACCATCCACAATTCATTATACCGTTGGTTACCCAGCCATGTCAATATTAAAGCTAATAAAATGACAGACCACACTAAACAAGACGGCCCCTTCTCTACAACCATATGAATTTATTTATAATGCCATACACTGATTGTCAAGGTGGCTAAGCTATAGTAGCCATCCAGTCCACTCAGACCAAAGGAGAGGTTATAAGATTATTATTTGGTCAAGTTATAATGTCTATATGACCAGTAACCCAATAAATGTCGCCATAAATCCAACAATAGTTCGAGATAATCACTGAGAAAGCCATAATGGATGTGACGACTTGCATTTATGAGCAACTGGGCATCACTGAATGTCTTTCTGTGAAAACGCATTTTGATAATGACCATTCCTTCATTTAGAAATAGTGATTACAAGGTTTTAAGTTGGCAAATAATGTAGCCATATTGGATGTAATAGCAGGATCATTTTCATTTTGGACCCATTAGACCTTGCAAATAAGTCTTTGTATAGTAAAAACCGATGTTGATAAGACTGGACTAGTGATATAAAGGTTCTGAAGATGGCAGCAGTGGCAACCAGACTGAAAGTGTGAGCAGTACCAATATTGTTTTGATAATAAGAAGTCTTCTGGGAAAAACATTAATGTTAATATGACTTTCCATGCAAGCATAGCAGGACAAACAAATTTAATATAACTTACAGGGCCACCCAATTTGTGAACAAACTGGCACCATTTTAATTTTAGGTCAACAAGACATGATAAGAAGTCTTTAACCTGATAACCGTACATTAATATGATCATCTTTTCTGGAGAAGTAGCAGTAAAAAGATTTACTTGAAAGCTACTATGATGGTTGCCACCATTTTGATTTACAGGAAACATGCCCATCACTGGTTTTACTTCCGTGGAGCATTGATTTCTACAATGCAAAGCTCATTTATACCGAACCACAACAATGTGGTAAAAAGATAAGATTTGCTTATGATAAATAGGGTTCCAAGCTGTGAGTAAATTATTAAATTTTGACCAAACGTTCTAATTGGCAAGTAAATTTGCAGAACAGTTGCCAGCAGATGAAAAAAGAAAGAAAACAAGGCTTGAGCTCACAGAAATGCTCCCAGTGTATGCAAAAGTTTTAAATGAATTCACACAGTTGAAACATGATGATACACGAAAATTCCATCAAAGCAGTGATATACAAATTCATTCTGCTCAGCATTATACAAGTTTATTGTGTTCTTATAAACAAAACACGTGTCTGAGCTGAGTTACTTTCTTTTTATATTTGCATGTGAAACCTTGGTCCCATTCTAGAAGGTGCAATCAACCATGTAGATACATACAGTTACTGAATATTTTCAAAATAAAGTTAGTAGTGGCGTGATGGTGGGATGTAAATGGAAACAAGAAGTGGTGGAGTTTCTCATGAAACCGAGGACGATATTTCAACAAGAATGTCAAATTCGGCGTTAGATATACCAGCAAAGAATAAACCAAAATGTGCTACAAAGTTTTAAAGTTCTTGGTTGTCAGAGTGCAAATGTATACTAGACAACTACAAGACAGGACGTATGTTCCATTAAAAAATGGAATAAATATATTACCAACAATATTTCTAAATGTTTCATTCAAATTTAATTGATGATTTGGATTTTAAAAAATGAAACATTCTTGCCGTAAAAATAGTTCTTCTTTTTTGGAAAGAAATGTTTAAAATAAATATCCATAAAATGTTAGAAAATAAATAAATGGTGTACGGTGCAATGCTTTATGTAAAAATCTACGTTATCTCTGCCCTTTGTTTACAAAATTTGCACATAAATTGTATTCATCTACCAAGAAAATATATCTGTTTTAGACAAGCAGCTGAATGAAAATATTTTAAACAAATTGAACAATGGAACAAATGTGCACAAAGTTGAGTACACGAAATAATTATATATTCATAGATTACATTTGGATAAGAAATTGCAGGATATGAAAAATGACATGCATATCGTACACTGATTCCTTGATAACTCACACACAATAGATTCCAAAATCATTGATCACACTATAAGCAAGGATGCGAGGTAACAAGGGACCTATAAAACCAAACAGAGGGATAGACGTCAATGGTGTGATGGAGGAAGCCAGCCTCCATCACGCCTTTCTACGTCAATGTTAATTGATACTTAATAAGTTTATCTTTGATGTAAGACCCCATCACAAATGAAACTTCCTGGTAAAAAGGTGTCCATGGCAAACTGAAATGTTGCCAGAGGTTTGAGGTGAGGTACATACATGCTCATGCTATATATCTATATATAATCGCAAACATAATGTGATTTATAAATAAATAATACAAAGCATTGAAAACAAGTCAACTGCAATGATTCATAATGATACATTATTTTAATCAGTAAGGAAAAATGAAGCAGGTCCTGCATCGATTGAACGTGAGTCAGATTTGCTCTTCGCAGGTCATTTGATGCCTGAACTTGATCAAATGAAAATTTGTTTATTTTGATAGATCTTGTAGTAAAGAAGGCACTAAGTAGTTTATGTCAGCTCCAGTTCTTTTCTATGACCTCATCATGGATGTATTGTTTCATGCCTTCTGTAAAGAGTACTTACAGAGTTGTAGAATAAATACAAATAAGGATGATTAGTTAGAATAATTAGTAGCCTTCTTTAAAAAGAATATGATTATTATCATTATCAAAATCAATATATTATATATTATTGTAGTTAATTTTAGAACAGGAGAATAATTCCTACCTGATAATGAAGTTCGTCTTCTTAAGAACAGTATCAAAACCATTATTACGACTAAAGCAGCTACACCACCACCAACTGCACTTCCAATAATAAAGCATTGTTGTGGACCAGTAGGCTGGCGTTCTTCCAGTTCTGAAATGATATACATGTAAATTAGTTCTATAACTGATACTATCCCTGCTTACAAAAGTCATATAATGGCAAGAGAATTCATCACTATCAATATCGCTCTAAAAACCAACACTTCTTTGCTCCACTATTTTCACCAGTTTCAGAAGTCAACCAATGTACAATATATATAATCCCGAAGAGACCTAAGGGTCTTATGGTATAACCATAGAGTGTGCCAGTATTAACAAGATAAAATTAGAAGGCATGCCGAAGACACATACATTTTAAACCGACTGTTTTACGACTAAGATTAAGAGCTACTTCATATTAATATTTATAAAGTCTGACTTTTGTAAGGTATCAATTTATTTTGTTGTAAATATCTTCGTTTCATAATTTACAAGGAGTGCTAGTCAAATATTTCTAATAAATCTAAACTGCCATTCAGGTCAAAATATTATTGAAGACCTTTAATTTCACACCCATGGATACATGCTTTCATAATGTACCACTTGGATACTTCCTGGATACCACATATATAGAGGTCACAGCGAAAGTCCTAAACCTTAAAGCAAATCCAGACCTGTTTATTCCAGGGGTTGGCAACATACGGCACACGTATCACAAGGTGGCAAATCAAGAGGTTTTGTGTCGGACGCGAAGGGCAGCCAAAACCCCCGCGAGAACAAATCCATGACTTTATGAACACCATGTGAACTGTTCATGAATGTGCATAACTTTTCATCAAATGTTCCTGACCAGTTAATCAAATGAGTTCATGCACAAATGTTCATTAAAGTTCCACAGCTATGTTCATGAATACTTCCTGAATTTTGATGCATCATACATGAAGTTCATGAACACACTGATGAACTTTTATGAACTATTATAATATCTTTAAAGTTCCTGAAATGTCATGCACTTGGTGTATGAACAATTGAAGTACTCTGATGCACCACTAATATATTCATCAAATATGTATGACATTTCGTTATCAATATATTCACAAAATGTTCATCTAAAATTCATTATACAAACTTGTCACAATATTTGTGAAATATAAATAAAGGTGAATATTTTTTTAAAATAATATAATACTGTATAAATGGTCATTGAGATCTTTTATTTAATACTTGTGTACTTAACCTGAGTAATTCTGGATTAATATTGGAAAATATTTTCTGGCCAACATGAATACAAAGCAGTTGCTATAAAAGCTTTCAATGACTTTGTGTTAACGTTTTCGTCCATTATTGTCATAAACTGCATATTATGTTTGACTTAAAAAAATTACCGGTTGCCAGTTTGCCGTTAAAACTGGAATATGTAAACAACGATTATCCTGACTGCATGACTGTGAAAGGAGACGTGATATTACTGGTTAACATACGCAGGTGAATTCAATAGCTGAGTTTTTTTTTTCCCCTAAAAACACAACAGAGCACACAAACAGTTCTGCAACAAATACAAACCTCGACCAAAGAACGTGGACGCACTCCAGCTGTATGGATAGATGAGAATATTTTCAATATCTTTTGTTTTAAGTAGAAGTGCAGAGAAGCAATCATGAAGAATATAAAGGAACTGATTTGGTGAGGGCAAAGTTAGGAGGAAATGTGTTCCCAGCCAGGATCGTCAAAAATACAGTATCTTTTTCTTTGGCGTTCATTATTATTTCAGAAAGAAGTTATGTGGATATTATATTGATTTGTATATGTCATCATATTAGCCTTAACCAAACTAATGACACATGATTTTTCAGATCAAGTTTAAACTTGCTGTTCAAATTTTTGAAAATCACAAACATTATCATATACCCCACCCCTTTTTCGATCTCAATACAAGACATGTTACTGCATAACGATCGGAATTTAGATGTTCGGTATCGTTTTCTGTTTCATGACATCACTATTTCTATGATCTGATGTAATTTGTTAAATTAAGACAAAAACAACTAAACTAGTTAATGCATCAAATTGTACATAACACAGACGCAAATAACAGAGTGATGAAACCAGAAGCAGTGATACGCAACATGCGTTGTAAGATTGGATGCATTAGTGACATTAGGGCCTATACCACACAAACCTGACGTTTTATCAACAGAAAACGGCTAAAAAATTACCCATAAATAGCCGCATTTGTACAAAATAATATGTTTACAGATCAGGTTATTGACTGTAATGATGTTGTCAAAAATTGTCATTTTTTATTGATTACAACATAGCGACCAAATTCTCCAAATAATATAAATGCTCATTAAGTTGTGTGTTAAGTGTAAGTGACTAAATAATTCTTAGTAGGATCATTATTGTTCTAGTAAATAAAGTGGGGTAAAATAATAGTGTGCTAAAAGCTGAAGACAATGTTGATCAGAGATTACCTGCAACTAACTTTATCTTTCTTTCAGATCAGACAACAGAAAAGTAAAATTAGTAGAGGATGAAGTTTGTAGGTTTAAGAAGAAAATTTTAAAACTGAAGGATCCTGTGGCCAAGATGGAAGAGACATTAAATAGTGACTGCTGCATCAATGTTAAAGATTCAAACAGTAATCGGATGGAACAGCTGAAGTTCAAGATGGAGACATTCATTAGTCACAATGGGCGGGATTTGATTAAATTATTGGCCCTGAATGTCTTCTTAAAAGAGTTATCTGACAGGTCAATCTCTGGGAAAAAGATCGGTCAAGTCATGAGAAACCCCAAAGACAGTCCCATGACGATGAAAGTTAAAAATGCTTCAACAGTTGATTGACACAATTGCACAAATATTCGTAAAATAATCTGAAAGAAAAATAACGAACATACAACAAGTGTTGCCAAGAGTACAAAAAGGAATATCCCTAGTCAAATCAATGTTCTGTGTGGCATATTAGAAATTTATCTGAAATTCAATACCAATTTTTAAGATAATATATTGCATTTTATATTGTTTTTGAAAACCCCACATCTAATGTTATTTTATGATTCAGAATGAAATGTTACTATAGGTATTTGTGAGTTTGTCAGATAATCAATTTTCTTATAGGAACTGTGAAGTCATTATTCATTCATGAGAAACTTTGTTCATCACATTTTATGAATATGTTCATGCACTTGTTCATTAATGATGATGAACCTGTTATTGAAATGTTATGAACTGTTCATGAATATTTCTTGAGCTGTTCAAGATTAGTTTGTGAAGTTTTGGTTCATTAACAGTTCACGAGTTCAAAATTTCAGGAATTCACCATTTTTAGTTCATACATATTCATGAACAGCTCATGAACCTGTTTTGAACTTCATAAATGGTTCATGAACCCAGTTCATGAATAATTATTGAACAGTTCATGCCAGCTCATGAATTGTTCATAATCATTTCACAGGTTATGTCTTGATTTAAACAGTGCTACTCTCTTACTGTTGGCATGCACTAGCTCATGTTGTAATTAATCTGGAAAAACGTGGCACACTATGTAATATAGGCTGCCAACTCCTGGTGTATTCTGACTTATAAGACATACATGTTTGACTTGTTATGGGATTTACCGGTCACATATACTATATTTTAATAAGACTAGCCATACAGGAGAGAATCCACTACAAAACAGCACCTAATAAGTTATACAACTTATCAAGATTTTTTCAACAATCACAGGTTGTAGTTTAATTGCATTCTTTCAATGCAAGTAAAGCGCGAAAACTTTTTTTTTTGGTACTTTCTTCTCTAAATAGTTTAGAAATATCTTCTGGCCATAGTTTCACATATG
The DNA here is from genome assembly GCA_028554795.2 of Sinohyriopsis cumingii. Classification (NCBI taxonomy): domain Eukaryota; kingdom Metazoa; phylum Mollusca; class Bivalvia; order Unionida; family Unionidae; genus Sinohyriopsis; species Sinohyriopsis cumingii. The sequence continues at coordinate 99,891,480 of CM068838.1, forward strand.
TATGTTGATTATCTGAGCAATGTCAGGGACTTCATTAATATCTCATGTTCATTTTGAGTTCTGATTGTTGTGAAATTGTCCAAGAAATTGGCTGTCAGAAAAAGAAAACAAATTTCTAAAGACACAAAGAAACAAAATACTGAATATAAGGTCTGAAAGCCAAAATACGTATGTGATCTAATTCAAAGATACGTCATGAGGCTTGAGAAAAAATTGGGCATGCAATACATGTTTCAACATCTTCTTATGGCAGTGTTTAGTGAGCAATCATGTAATTATCAAGGATAGTTAAGTCGAAGATGATATATGTACAAGGCCTACTTTGGTGTGGTAATGAGGATGTGTTTTCTTGGATTATATTAATTATAACAGTGATGCTGTCACTAGTATGATACTAATCATGAAAATGTAAATTTTTTGTACCATCACAATATTCTTAAAATGTGACGTTGAAGATGATATATGAATGAAGGTTACTTTCGTGTGGTAATGAGGATGTATTTTATTGGAGTACGTTACTTATAATAGATGTTGTCACAACTATGATACGAACTATTACAGTTTAAATTTATTGTACCTTCACAATATTCCTAAAATGTGATGCTGACTATGATATATGCATGAGGCCTAATTTCGTGTGGTAATGAGGATGTATTTTATTGGAGTATGTTAATTATAATAGTGATGTTGCCAAAACTATGATACCAACTATTAAAATGAAAATTATTGTACAATCACAATACTCCTAAAAATATCGATCATCAGAAAGAATCCAAGTTATTGAACAAACACGACAGTACAAAAAGTGCTCTTTATGATTCAGGGACTTGTACGTGTATGTTGACAGTTTCTTCATATCTCGAAATGTATTGATTAAGTATTTTAAAAAATGTCAAAATGTATTTATACAAATTTTTGTTTTCTGAAAATGGTTTTGCAATTACATACGAGTTCTGAAAGTAATCATACCATCATAGACCATTTACTACATGTGTTCAATGTCATCGACATAGACACATATATAAATATTTAAAAATTCTGTTATAACATTTTAATAATCAAAATTATTAAATATTGTGACTGAAGGAATCTTAATAATTACACTATTGTCGCAAAAATAGATTCCTGCAATGCATATTTAAATATATGCTAAATACAGAATATGATAGTTTTGAGGTAATCATTCTGTAATCATAAAACAATATGATTGTATATATCTATATTAGTTTTAAACTCTTTAATAAAATAGTCTGTCTCACACATATTTCACATTTTACTTTTTTATTGAGTTTGTGTGTTTACATTTCGTTTTTTCATGCAATATGTTTATCCCATACTAATGCCAGTATAAATTTTGTCCAAAAAGTAAGGAATGTGATAATTGTGTTGGCAAAATTAGAAAGAACATATCTGCCTTGATTTTGTAAAGTTATGGCTGGGGTTACCTCAAAAAGTAGATCATACATTCCATTATACCGTGAATGATAAGACTAGGCCTATATTACATCATGACATGTGTATCATATTTGTGTTGGTCATGTTTGGAATATATGGCTATCATTGGGATAATTGATTTATAATGTCAAATCTGATGTGGACAGGAAAGAGATTGTGACTGGTCACTAATCCGATAATGTTTTGCCTGTGATCACCTCATCTGCCAGTTCTCCATTTCCCTTGATATTAAATGCATATATTCTGAAGTAATAGACTGTATTTGGCTTTAGTTCTGTGATTGTATTATTAAGCAATTCTTCACCCTTTCCTCCAGGTACCAATGAAGCATTTTGCCATAAGATGTTATCCATGCTAAACTGTATAACAAAAGTCTGGTCGAAGCCACCATGAAAACCAGGATACCAGAACAAAGTTATTTGGTTCGTCTGTAAATTGCTGTAATTAAATTTGTAAGGTTGCCCAGGTTCGCCTGTAAGATGTTGTAATAAGCATCATTTAAATAACAGGAAATTAAATAAATTTATTTCTGAGAATACGATCACATAAAACCGGGAAAAAGATGCCCAGAATATTGTTAATTTTATAATTGCACACGATAGCATGTGCATCATGATATATGCAATGCACTCAACTGGCCTCAAACAATTTGCATAAATTCATGATTAGTAATTCTCTTTCTTGCTTTTTTCTATTTATCTGCTGAGTATTATAGCCATGTGAAAGTGCAATGGATCATAGGATGACCCTGGTCTACCGATACATTCAAGAAACAAAACCAATCTGATGTAAGCTTAATTCATATTATGTCTTGCTCTCTTCTGAAATGCATATAACTCTGTGAAAATAACCATTATTTCAAACTAGTTAATATGAAGAAACAAAACAAAAATCAAAAACAACAGAATTCTAATATCTGGAGAAAAAGCACATTCTTCAGCACTTTAAATCTAGTTTTTGTTCACGAATTGTTGCAAATAACCCAAGATCTTAAACAATCTAACTATACGTAGAAACATTTGGTAGAGCTGGATACCACAAACAAAATTTGTGTTGCTGTATTTCTTAATGTTCCAGGATATGGACCAGTACAGTAGACCACAATTATATTTGGGACCAACTTTTCACTGTTCTACTGCAAGAGTCTGAGACGTTTCCTGTAAGTTCAATCTGTGAAAAACTGTAGAATACCTTGCTCCGATTTAAAGCAATTATTAATCAACAAAAGTGAAGTGGCCAAATCAAGTCTTGCGAGATCGTAATATAGATACGTAACATGAAAAACTACTACAACACTAGTACTGTAGACACGTATTTGAGGTTGTACAGGGTATTATTATGCACAGCGATACACGAGTCCCTGTCTAAAATGATAGTTGGTCTGAAAAAGCACTTTAATACGGTTAAATTACTCGGTTGATTCCAGTATGAATAATGAGAATCCGTACATTTTAGTTTGCATAAATAAACTCAAAAGAGTAAAACGCCATTTTGATGTAATCAAGCATCTTCTTCATATTTGGTATCAAATTTACCTCAAAGTTAAATTAATACAATTAATACAAGCTTGTATTTTTACTGTAACAAAAAAATATTTTTTTTTGCCAATATGAAAAAGACAGACACAAAACTATTAAAGATTATTTAGGGCTAGTGATCCTGCTTACAGATTTCTGGTAGACTTAATATTGCATGGATATGTCTGTTTACCACAACTTGGAACCATGTGCGAATATGCTTGAAATAGCATTTCAAAATGGCACATTATTTTGAATTAGCTTTTATGTGGAGGGTGTCATGCACATTTTTCCATAAGACTCTTAACTTAAGATCTGACTTTTAGATGTACTGCCTTAACACAGGTAATAGCTTAAACACTAGCATCACCATGCTATCAAATAATACATTGCCAGTTTGAGTCTAACGACCAAAGAAAAACATTTCTTAAGTAATTCACATCTTAATGCGCAAATGGTTGCATATGTAGATATGAAAGTCAATATGATGTAAGGCTGATATCAGTTATAGATACATGATTCATACATGTGTATGCAAAAATAAAAATAAATGACAGTTCAAAGACAGAACCCATATTCCCAAAGAGTAACATAGAATGAAGATACAAGCTATAATGCCTCTAAAAGGGGTAAAGTAAAAATGAGAAGATGAAATAACTGTGCTAGAAAGAAATCTGTAATTGAGATTGATTAAGTAAAACTACATCTGATGCAAAATTTGCACATGCTGCAATCCAGAAGGGTGTGTGATTAGGATTTTTAACGTAGCTTTTAACGTTTTTTTTAGTCATATCGCTACGATGTCTGCAGTGTGGCAGTTTATAGTGATGTCTAGCACTTTGGCATCATGCAACAGACACGTATCATGATGTCTCACCGAGTCATATTATCCTGACACCAGGCCGATAAATGCTAACACTAACCTCTTAATGCTGAGCGCTACGCGAGGGAGCTGTTAGTATCATTTTTGAAGTCTTTGGTATTACTTGGCCGTGGTTCGAACCCACGGCCTCCCGCTTCCGAGGCGAACGGTCTAATCATTAGGCCACGGGAGCGGTGAACCACAGAAGAAAAAAAAACCGAGAAAAAAACACCATCAATTTCTGCTTTGAACTTCTGATTCACTTGCAGTTGAAATAACCAAGAAGAGCTGGGCCTGTATATGTTGGCATGGTGCCATTAACTAGCTTATCCATACTGGACGCTGGATATGTAAACAAGTCTATGATTGTACAGCAGACAGCAGGCCTACTTGATTTCTGTAATGCAAAATGTTTATTTCCATTTGCAGACTCTCAAACTGCCAAAACATCAGTGTGCTTTCCACATGGAAAGTAGGATGTTTGTCGGCTCATTTGTTAAGTTTTCAAAGCCAATCTCTATATTAATTTCATTCTCGCCATATTTCATGAAAGCAACAAGAACCTTATTTATATTAACGGCTCAGGATTGCTCATTCTCTTTGTTTTTACGTGTTGACCTTCTTTAAACGATTGTTTCTGACAGTAAACAAACAACTTATACCATTCACGAATTAACAAAACCTATACTCCCAGAATGCATAATGTTGTGTAAAGGAGACAACTGGTATTTGTATGCATTTAGCAGATGACATATCTACTAGAATCACGTGATGTTGTTTTTCCACAATATGAACAGCAGAACAAAGAAAATGCATAAACATATATCATTTTTCATAAAATTCTAGAAAATTTAAAATGTAATTACACAGTCAATGCCTTGTCAAAATTATTGAAAATTCAAGTCTATTCAAGGACAAGAAAAGGGATTTGAAAACCCGTGGCTGTTCAAAGTTCGGACAAACCATGAAATATGTAGCATGCTTGCAATCTTTGAAGGAACCTATGATTTCAATGGCCACTGGGGATCTAGTATGTCATTTGGTAATCTGGGTGCTTGTTTGGGGTTGAAATGAAAATGTGATAATCAATATGTACAGTACACATTAGCTGGATTGAAATAACCTCATATTTAACAGCTTAGAAGTAGTCACAATCCAATAGTCTCAAAAGTAGTAATTAACAAGCACAAATTTAACAGACATGTCTGCTTTAATATTAAAGAACTTTCCTCGTATATAATGGAGAACAATTATCTGATCGATTATTATAATATTTTGAAAGAACAGACCTCTCAACCAAAAGCATTACCAGAGGACAACCATATCAATATCAGGCAGAAAGGTTTACATCTCTGTTTCATTTGAATTTATCACAGACTTATCAAAGAGGCTCAAACAATGTTATGTACATTTTAAAACATATATTAAGAACATTATTCTAAACTGATTAACTTAGGAATGATCTTTACACAGCATAAATGGAGGCTTGATTAAGGTTTTGAGCAGAAAAGGATAAAACTTGATTTGATATTGACTAAATCACTTATTACATATGAAATATGTATTCCCTCTGATGATATTAGCATGGCATATTGTAGCAGGATTGACAATCTCCAAGTGCAAATCAATTAGATATGTTAGGTACTTAAATAACGATGCCATTATCCACATTCACTGATTAACAGTACATGTTTTACAAAATGACATAAGACATTTTTTCAAACGTACAGTAGCATGAGCACCTGAGGAAATTCAAAACATCTATAATCAGACACAAGGAAATATATACTGAGGAAATTTGCAATACATTTGACATTACTAGATACAGGTGCACGATATCTTTCTATTTTTGAGTGGATTTAATACTCAGTGATGGATCACTTGGGCTTTTTTGAGACCAAATCCTTTATGAAAGCTATTTTATCTAAATGAAATGCGCACAAAAATAGACAAAATAAGAGCTAGGATTGAAGAGAGGGCAGTTTCTGATCTTGGTAGAGATCAATAATTAAAGCAAGTAATTGATGGGATCTTCAATTAGAGAACAATTTTTCATTGTATATGTATGCCAACTGTGCATCTGTTAAAACAAATCACAGAAAAAATGCAATACCAACATAAGCCTGATTATATACGTTAATTACTGGAACTCATGCAGATAACCCACAACAGGATGCTAACGCAAGAGTAACGGTACTATAATTGAAATAATAAGTATGTGAGTGTAATATAAGACTACCAATAGGTGCAAAATAAGCTGACACACTTGTATTATTAGGTCTGTTTGAGAATGAATATAACCACCATTGGAATGAACAAACAGTCACTGGGAGGAAAGCCAAACCATCATTGCAATACATATTTCACTACTACCAAGGCTGATGCGTAATTTCGTGAACGAGTACGTCTCTGGCATATTACACATTCTATTCGTACTGAGGCTGCGGAAAATGCACAGCAAGTACATGTACCAGAATTAAAGTTTTAAAAGCACAGCAGTGAATCAGAAAATTATGTAGTGTATCCCATATGCATTCAAACCAGTAAAAGACTTTAAATAACTGTTATCAAATATGATTCTAGATAGTATATCGGCATTACACCACTATGGCTCCTCGCTAGTTAAAACATATATTGTCCTCAATGCACATTTGGTTATTCCACAAGGGCATGTATTTAAAATCACAACCCCATGGATTAACAGTGGTTCTCATACATGTTTGAATCATACATACATCAAAGCTATCAATGATGAAATCGAGTAAAGCATTAAAACTAATTTTGAAAAATTGGAAAAATCCACCATAGAAGGATCAGGATGAATTTTGGACATTTGCATATGTTGAGGTGCATTTTTCTCCCCACCAACAGTGTTTCATGGATTGAGTTATATTCCAACACCAAAATGTATCGATCTGCAGTCATTGATAAAAGGAATAAAACAGACGATCAATGTTTTCAGCGTAAAATTTTGTCATCATTTTATCTAGCTAGTGATAATCAAGACCAGCCGTGTAATACTAGCAACCACTGGGTGAACTTTATCTTGGCAATATATAAATTCCCATGCAGGCTGCTACCACACTGAACAAATGTGAAACAAATAACCCTATGATTCATGTTAGTGTTTTTACTTCAGGATAAAGGATTTATCCACTTGCGCATTCCCCACAATTTATTTTCTTCTTTTGAGTGATATGATTGGTCTAGAATTGCTGTTTCTTTGCGTATAGATAAATAATCTTACTCATTTGATTAACCAAAAAAGTAAGCACATGGGTAAAGTTTTCCTTGCAGATTTGCATGCATGTATTTAACACCCAAAAGGTGCTTGAAAACCATGACTTGTATTGTGTTAGGATCATTAAAAAACTAATTAATACTAATGATATAACCAGGCAAAAAAAATTTGAAATTTACTACACTACAAACAAAGATGAATATTTCCTATATCACATATGCAGATTTTAAATGTTTCAGTATTCCAGCCAAAAAAATATATGCATCCAATGACCATACAACAAATACAACACAAGTTATTGACAATCCCCCATGTAGGTTTTTTTACAAACTAGTTATGAGTGCTGGAAAAACTGAGCCACCAATGTCCTTTTATTGTCCTGACTCGCATGAGTTTTTTATCCTGAAGTTATGATGAAATGGGTCTGGCAACAGTTCTATTTACCAGTAGCTAAGCTTATGACAAGAGACAATATTCACGAGTTTTAGGATGCCACTCACTGCTGGATCTGTGAAGGAGTTAATGGAATTGAAAGTGGAAGTGTAGCTTCTTCAGTGTTTGATGACAGTCATATCACTGGCGTGTATTGAGGAGCTGCACACATAGCATGCAACTTACAATTACAAATGCACCCAAACAAAATAAAATTCCTGTATTGTTACATAATCTTCATGGGTATGACGGTCACCTAATAATGTGAGCATTAGCATCAGCATCAAAGGCAAAGCTTAGTCTTATTCCAAATAATAAGGAAATATAAATGACATTTAGACTCAGAGTATTACAGTTCATTTGATGTCATATTTTCACAATGGGGTTGAACATTACAAAAGCCACATATTACTCCTAGATCTAGAGCACTTCACTAAAATAAAATTTGTCAGACAAAGGTAAAGTACCCGATAACAAATTATTCTGAAAACTCCCTATCTTAATAAAGTTATGCATGTCAGAATCATCAATAAGTGATAAAGAATACACAAATTATTCATTAGTTTCCAAAACAGAATCAGACTATTGTTTTCAATACATGACCATGACACTAAACTCTTAGAAATAAGATAATTTGGAATAGACTTGTCTTTATTATGTTGCCAATTTTCGCCTCTACCAATCAGAAATAATGTGCCATATGTTAGATAATAAGTACAAATAGGAAGATATAAGGATTTCAGATTAGTCTTATCATAATTTTGATTTTTAAATTTTGATTGAAATTTGCAAGTGTATGTATAAGAATGTGATGAAGCTTACCATGGAACTGTTGAGAGGAAGACAGTGACAAATGAAACTTCATGAGTCATCAGTTGTGCAATCAGCATTTTCTAAAGTCTCCACTATTTGCTCACTGAGACAGATTAGTGGAAAATTACTGACATAAGAAACTATGTGAGGCAAGCAGCATTTTCTAAAGATTCGACCTTTTGATCATCTCGTTAGGGCTTGTCATCAGTGTAAATGCAATTATTGAACTCTTCAATTAATATGAGCTGTATGAAGTTATCGTTATCTTGATCAACCTTCTTTACCAAGTACCACCTATCAAATAGTTGGCTTTTTTCCTAGCAATTTAGACATATGTTTTTCAGCTGACTTTCTACAATTTCTGAAACCCATGTCAACATGACTCAGGTACCAATTCTTGACCTGTCAAGATATATTTTTTAACTACATCAAAATCAGCACTCTGCTTTACTGACAGTGAAGAGTAGATTTTACGAGCTTTGCCAATAAGTACGAGATGTAAAAACAAAGTCCAAGGCTTAATTGGAAATTTCAGGTTTTCTGCAACTTTCTCAACATGATCAAGGAAAGTATTAATCTAATTATTTTCTTCAAATGGGGGTCATAATAGTTATGATTTTCAGTATCAAAAGCTAATAAAGCGTGCTCTCCTTGCCAGTTTTAATTATTTTCATCTATATTTCATTTCCTTCCTTCCATTCCCCTCTCCTTTTGTAAATACTTCTTTTCATGTGGAATATTATTTCAAGACCTGATATATCGAACTGTGAGCATTACTGAGATATTATACTTTCCGGCTATCTACTTTAGGTAAGTTTCTCACCTAAAGGCACTGATATTCAAAACTTAAAAGTTTCATTTTTAGTATGCGTGAATAAGATGTAAAAGTTAAATAATTTTTCAGAATTTGGAAATTCCAATATACTATGCTTGATTATAACTAAATTTTGGATATAACATTGTATGGCATATCTCCTAATTTTGTATCCTTTTACTGATTTCACCCAGCTGGTCTATCATCTTGTCAGGTTGCTTGTTTGTTGGTTGGTTTTAAAGGTAGCTTTAACACATTATTGGCTATATAATGATGAATACATGGGAGCTATATGCCTTTCTCAAGGACAAACTGAGACAGCTGCCGAAATGAGCTGTCCTTCATGGGTCTCAAACCTACAACACTTAGATCATGAGCTCAACGGTCTGGCAATCAAACTACTGTCTTAGTAGCTTGATTGCCAGACCGTTGAGCTCATGATGTAAGTGTTGTAGGTTTGAGACCCATGACCCATGAAGGACAGCTCATTTCGGCAGCTGTCTCAGGTTGTCCTTGAAAAAGGCATATAGCTCCCATGTATTCATCATTATATAGCCAATAATGTGTTAAAGCTACCTTTAAAACCAACCAACAAATAAGCATTATACATTATACATTTACTGGAATGAAACCATTTAAGTTGAAGCAATGGAGTAATTTACTGTTTATTATCAAACATGCTACTTCCTGTGTTAGATTACAGTAGTGCATATCTTAGGATGAGTTATCAGCATATAGTTGGATCAATATAAAGCCTCTTGTTGAATTAATTCTTGTCATTAACCGAATCATTCTACATTGCCCATAAAATCAATTCTAACTCCTTAATATGGTGGAGATTAAGATACAAGGTCGATCCAATGTAGAGAATTTGGTCAAAGGGTTACACAAGTCTATATGAACTCCCACTCTCCAATTTATTTGAGTTAATGAATATATTCACTGTCCTGCATACTGTTTAAATATCTCTAAAACAGACAATATACATTTCATACGTACAAGTTCATTCCGTAGATATTAGGTATTCAGATTTGTTTATGCTTCCTTGTGCACATTTTTTGTCAGTAACTTCTAAATATATAATAAAATGTATATTAATTATTTGCAGTGATCTATTGCTGATTTTGTTATGAATGCATGGTTCACTGCCAAAATATAGACAGCAAATATGTAAACGTTATTCTGAATATTCTTCATTTAATATGCACCAATTTAGGTTAGGTCACTTAAACAACTAGCCAATTCTCCCTCCCCCATTCTTTCACAGCCAACTTAGACAATGGTTCCTTAAGCTAGCTTATCTCAGTCTTGCATGATTTAACATTCTGACCCCTTGACAGTAGTGAATGGGGGCTGTTTATGGACAATTTAAATCCCAGTAAAAAAAAGTCATGTGCACCATTAGGGACAAGGGGAATTTAACATGGGAAAATACAGAACTGGCACTTTGGGGACAATGGGACTTCAGTTTAATGGGACAACATCTAAGGTCTGCTGAGATTGTGTCCCCACTTGTGGACAAGACATACGTACCAATAGTGTCTAATCACACGTATGTCGACGAAATAAACCAGGTCACATTTGTCACCAAATCGTGGACTTGGAACACGAATGCTACGTTCAAAAATACCATTCCAAACAAGAAGAGGAAGCTGACCAGAAGAAAGGGAACTTCAACATTTTCGATTTCGAATGGATGCAACAGACCAACATTTACATTTCCAATTTCTGTGTGGCTCAGCGAGTGATCACCGTTTGAAAACCGATCCCGAGTTTAAATGCATCGTGGAAGGTTAAAAGTTGGTGGACCAACTAATCCCACGATATAGTTTGTACGGAGGACGGACGAATGCCATCTGTTTGCTGTACCACGCTCATGAATGGAAAGGAGAAGAAATCAAATACGTGCACGTGTGTTCCCTGTATCATTACATGTGAAAATAATGTCGCTTTCCCGTAGGGCACATTCAGTTGCTGACGGAACTCATTGACCTGAACAACATTCGACAATACGAAGGCTTGATCAAGTGCAAAGTCATGCCTCCCACGGACTTGTACCATCCCGATTTACCTCACCATTGCCAAGGAAAACTTACCTTGTCCCGTACTTGTGCCGAAACGTACAACCGAGACCAGCCTTGTCATCACACTTAGGAAGAATGAGCTTTGTTGGGAACGTGGGTCAACGCGGAATTGTTTAAAGCTCTGGATATGAGATACCAACTGTTAGAAGTGTACAAAATATACCACTTTTCCAAAACAGAACAGTACCATAAGGGTGAAGAAACTCAGAAAGGCATTTTCGCAGACTATATTAATAACTTTTTGAACCTGAAAGAAGAAGCCAGCGGCTATCCTTTTTGGTGCCACACTCTCGAAGACGAAATGAAATTCAGAGAGAAATACTGAGAGCAGGAAGGCATCTCGTTAGACCACGTGGAGAAAAACGAAGGAAGGCGATCGTTTGCCAAATTGATGTTAACTTGCTTGTGGGGCGAAATGGCACAAAGTTTACATAAAACGGATTATTTGACAGAACCTTCCCGGTACTTCCAGATAATTAACTACAAAGCCAATTACATGAAACTCATGGATGTCGTTCGTGAGGATTTGATCTTAGTCAATTACGAAGAAGAACTGGACTTTGTACAAGCTAATACATTTGGAAATGTCATCATTACGGCTTACATGACAGCCCAAGCTCGCTTAAAATTGTGCGAAGCTTTAGAACTGTTAGGTGATTGCGTCCTGCACTTTGACACGGCCAGCTGCATTTATCGCCCGGGTCAACGTCACCCTGACATCGAAAAAGTCCGTTTAGGAGCCTGGACACTTTACTTTACCGTATGGACATGTCGGTATAAAAAAAATGGCTCCAAGAGGATAGCCACCATGAAGAAGGATGACTTCGCCACTGCAAGAATCGATTGAGAGACCCAATGAGAACTCCAAGTTCAAGCCATACCATTTTCCTGTCTTCTTGCCTGACTATTGTGATTGTGCCCGTCAACGATGCAGCTATTCAGGAACATACTCGATGGTCTCCTCACTGGCTTGACCTTTATATGGCCTTTCCGCCCATCATAATGCAGTACATTTATGACGGTACCTTAGAGAAGGTTGTATATAATTGTACAGGAAGAAAAAAAGGAAGACTTCCTAAACTAGACATAAAAAGGAAAGATGTACAAGCTCGAGACTTCATTATGACTAGTATAAAAAGGGAAAACGTCCAAGACCGATAGTCAATTGTAATCATTTTAAACATACATCATTTAAGTTTGGGGACTCTCAAGTGGATTGCAATCAGTGCGATGAGTGCGATGCCGTACGATATGACCTCAGCGATGCAGTAAAGCATCAGGGAACTTTGTCGTTTGGGAAACCAGCCTGGCTAGGAGTCACAGGTTGGACAACACCTAGACAAGTAAACCCCATTTAAAAAAATAATATTCAGGGATTCAAGATCCGCAAGGAAGTTTGGCTGGGACTTGCCAGATCAAAATTTAAAGGGTGACTGCAAATCTTTTGTGTCGAGAAATTCATAAGAGGAAAATAAAAGAAGCCAAGAAACGTGTCAGATTTTTCTGGATTAAGTGTTCGTTCATCGTATTATTCCACTTTAGACCTTTTACATCAAAATATTTTATTGAGATTTTTTACCGTTACCCTGAATGGCAGTGGTCAGAAAATACTCACTATATTCATTAATTTAGCTTTAGGAGAAGATATTAAATAACATAATACTGTCTGACATAATTGATAATTTATAAGAGAATATTCGTGGTTTGCCTGTGGAGTTGAGAGAACGCATTTACCGAGAGCTGGTCAAAATACAAGTGTAACGCAAAGAACAATTGCATCCGTTACATCACCGGTGATAAAACCACTGGTACCTGAATGGCATTAAATGACTGATTCATTTGAAAAAGTTTCCAATGGTCGGATATTGTTCACCTGGACGAGGACCAGATGACTTTGGTGTCTACTCATCCTACTTATTACATATTAGCCATACTACAACGAGTTTCAAAGGATGATAGACGATTACCAAAACCTTTTACGTTATCGAATTTTGTCTTTAGAGGACAATTCTATGCGATGTGTAGTGTGTGAACTAGTGACTAAATCATTGATATTCGTCACTGGATCATCTCTGAGCATACGAACATCTCTGTGCAGAAATTACACTTATTACTTCAGGCAAAAGAGGATATACAACGGGCTACCATGCCACAACCTTTATCAGAAGTGTTACAGCATATTCTTGCGGAAGGAAATCACTGAAACTATTCAGACAGTGGAGGATTACCAACACTTATTACAAGAACTATGTGGTCATCGTGCAGTGTGTGTCTTTATGACTTCCTTTTTGGGATTTTGTTTACCAGCCGATTCCTTGTGGACTCTTTACGAACAGTACTTGCCTCCAAATAAAGCATATAAGTGGTTCCTTTAAATGAGCACGATAAACTCATTTTGTTCAAAGCCTTGCGTTTTCATCTGGATGCTTCTCGACATCTACGGGAAAAAAAGATTCGTCATCTTTTAGGCACCGACGATGTGTAAGATGATGCATGTGTAGCATGTGACTTGCACCCTCAATGGACATATGTACGTGATTTGAAACAATTGGGGCTTTGAGGCTTGGACCACAGAAGTGGCCCATTATGCGCATGAGTTGTGATCCTTAATTCAAACGTCCTATGACAAAAAGTAACTTTTAAACCTGCGTTGGAGTCAGTGCTAGAAGAATCCGTCATCGAGGACAACCACTCACTTCAGGACAGGACTGTCATGGACATTCCCGAAAGCCCATTCAGGGAGGACGCCTGTGTGACATTACCCTATGTAGAGACTGTAAGAACATTACACACTGTTAAAAGGACATATTGGTTACCAATAACGTGTTGTACAGTGGCTGGTTTATATTCCACTTAGATAGTGCCAGTTGGGAAGCGTTGTATCTGCGCCATCCCTTTAACATGTTAAATGCAAGACCTAGTGGTTCAGGAAAACCGAATTTATCAAGCGTTTGATCGAACATAAACATCATTTGATCGATCGTCAACCTCAACGAATCATGTGGTGTTACAAAGAGTGACAATCGACATACAGCCTCTTGCAAGAAATTCAAGGCGATTCCTTGTGGAAGGCATTCCAAGCGAAGACAACGGAATTGTGTTTGACCCCAGTCAAACCTATCTGGTCATTTCCGATAACATGTTAGGAGAAGACAAAGAAGAAATTAAACTGTGGTTTACGCGCAAAGTGCATCATCTAAATGCCAGTGTTATTTACATTACTCAAAATTTGTTTCAACAAAGTAACGCCCATCGCACCATCAGTCTGAATGCTCATTAGTGGGCTTGTTTAAAAGCCCAAGAAATAAATTACAAGTGCAAGTCTTAGCCAAACAGTTAGGAACGCCGTGGCTAACACTTGTGTACGACGATGCTACTCAAACCCCACACGCTTATCTACTCGTCTATTTAAAAACCACAAACTCTGATTAGTTGCGATTTCGTATCCATCTGTTTCACCACTGGTGTAAAAACGGAGGGTCTGTCCTGTACACGACCCCTTCGTCGATTTAAACAAAGACAAATCTCTGGGTCTGTCTCACAAAACGTCAAAGTAACGTCCGTTCAGTCTCAACTTCCTGTCAAATTGATTTGTACCATGTATGGCATCCGTCACAAAAAGAAATTGACAAAATCGTTCTCGTGTCTCAGAAGCTAGTCTCAAAGAAAGTCTTACGATGGTTTACGGTGACAGCATGTCAATTACTGCAAGGCATCATTCACATTCCTCATCAAACCTAATGCTTTTTGTGAGAGAAACAAAGTAGCCTTAACGAAACTGGCTGATACTCGCATCAAAACTCAAACTAAAAAGCAAATCTTTTTGAAACCTGGAGATAGTGGTTCTCTAGGATCCTAATGCTCCAATAGTTCTCCCCAATAAAAGCGTCACTCCCAGAAAATCCAAATAAGCCTCATGGAAGAAAGAGAGCAGTGGTGAAAAGACCAGGTCACAACCCCAGAAAAGAAAGCCCACAGAAAAATGTCCCCCAAAAAAGAAAAGCCCCCTGAAAACAGCTTATACACGCAAGAGAGACAATTTGGCCAGGATGCAACCTTACATTCACAAACCATGACCTGCAGTGACGGTGCCCATGTCTACAGTAGCCTCAGGTTCTTCCACTTCTTCGTTGTTGGCGATGCATGCCAAACCCAATTTGACACCAGTTCTTCCTCATGTGATGAAACAATGGAAACCCGCATCTCCAAAATCTTCTCCTACAGCGGAAACACCCTCCTCCTCTTTCGCTGCAGTAGCAGCTGCTCACAAGGTGCCTGCTCCCAAAATGAGATCGGACATGTTACGAAGTTTATTGGATTTGTCCAAGCAAGAAATGTCCCGATTTAGTCCGTTGCTAACCACTTCACGATGCATGATTCCTGTCATCAAGTTGATAAAAGGTAAAGACAACCAGTGGCGATCCGTTCCATTATTTAAAAGACCAGAGGCAAAGAATGAGCATCAGTGTTTTTGTGCTCCTGAACACCCAAAGATGTCACCTCCCAGACGTAATCCCTCTTCTAAACACAAAATAAAGAAAGGAAAGGACTGCCTCCTCGTTTAGTCAAACATGGGGACATTTCCGTCTTGTTCAAAGCTTCTACACCCATACAGCTAAACATCGTCACGTTCTTCACCAAATAGTTCAAAAGAAAATACCTATTCCTCAGAAGAAGATGTTGGAACAACGCGAAGAATTTTACCTCTGTTGTTAGGACCCTTGCTGGAAGGAATATTGGGAACAATGCTGGGAGGACTCGTGTGAGCAATAAAAGGGACCATTATAGTCCAAAGATCTCAGACGCGACCATTGCAATTGAATGGAGGGACGAAAACTGGCTTTAGTGTCTTACAAGCGATGAATGGATTACCATCTTTGGCAAGAACAACGGACCCCACATTTGCCTCCCAATCCGAATTTGACCGAAATGTTCCAGTTATCACACTATTTGCATTCGTTGATGGATTGCAACAATTTGTTTAAAACAGACAAATCGCAAAAGAACGGTCAACTCTTGCAATGACTACCCCTGTTTCACTAGACAGCTTTAGACGAAACAGCTTTGCCCACCATGAATGATTTTAAGGTTTTGATGAAAGGTCCATCACTCACATCACCACCACAAACATCATTTAAGACAGACACAGCACCACGAATGCACGCGGAAGAAGACGTACAATAAGTCTTTCAAATATCGTCAGCAGCTCCCATTCCTAGCAAGATCGAAACGTCCTTGTTGACCTTTTTCCCCACACCCCGACGAGAAGAACTGAAAGCTTGGGTTAAAAAGAGGATGTCCACTCCTTCTTCGACCGTAGCGATAAACAAAGAAGGGAAAACAGAAGTGAAAAAAGAAAAGAAGACCTAAGCCAGTACGTTACCACGTCCACCACTATCTTTGACTTCTACTCCTGTGGCACATCAGACACATAAATCCATTTCCAAACCACCATCTCGCCCCGTACAAAAGTAGCATCAACGAAGAGTGGGTGACTTATCAAAAAATATTGAAAGTGTTAGCCATCATTTACTACGATCAAATCCCATCCTGCTGGTTACGGAGGAGTTCAGAAATTGTATCGTGCTGGCAAAACCCATCTCAAAAGCTGCCTCGCTTGGAGCTCAGGATTAAGAGGTTAGTGTTAGGACTGGTCGGCCCGGTGTCAGGATAATATGAATGGGTGGGACATCATGCCACATATCTGCGGCATTATGCTCCAGTGCTAGACATCACTACAAACTGCCACACTGCAGATACCGTAGCGATATGACTGAAACATTGTTAAAGCTACGTTAAAAATCCTAATCACACATACACAACGTCTGAAAAGTCTCCGTTTACCTCATGCGCAACGATGGTTACAAGAACAAGCCACGTACACTTTACACAAACCCATTTGACGAAAATGTGCCAGAAGTCGCACCCGAGTGGAGGGCATCGATCATCAATGGCAAGCCGATTTTGCCGATGTCTCTCATAAGGCCACCTACATTCGTGGCTATAAATATTTCCTGCGTCATCGACGTCTTTTCCAAATTTGCCTGGGTCGTGCCATTGACTTCCAATGGGTTAATGCGAGCCCTCCAACTGGTGTTGAAACATAGCGTTTGTCACCCTCTTTGATGGCAAACTGACAAAGGCGGCGAATTTCTGAAATATGGTTTTGAACACGAATTAAATAATCGTGGTATTCAATGTTTTACCAACAAGAATACAGAAACCAAAGCCAGCATCGTGGAACGTTTTCAACGTACCTTGGAAGAACGCATGTGGAAATATTTTACGCATCAACACACTATCAAGTACATCGACATCTTACCACACATTCTTCAATCGTACAACCAATCTTATCATCGAAATAATTCAAGCGACTGTTTGATACGTCCTCGATAGTGGACAACTCCAAGAAAAGTGGAGTGTTGGTAGTAGGAGATTGGGTGTGCATTGACAAAACCAAACGCACTTTCGACAAAGGTTACTTACACAACTGGACAACCGAATTGTTTCATGTCACTGGACGAGTGCGTGGCCGTCATCCTACCGTCTATAAATTTGAAGACATGTACGGGGAAGTGTTAAAAGGAACGCTTTACTCATAAAAGAAGACGAGTTGTACGACAGCGAAAGCTATCTCGAACGCAGAACCCGTAAATGGGAAAACGTCGATCAAAGAAGTCAAAGTATGTTGGAAAGGATATCCTCCCATTTTTTATTCTTGGATCGACAATTCACAAGTCATCGACTATAAAAGGAAGTGACCATCATGCCCTTCCACACAACCTAAGCCACCGCTGCCACTGCAGTGACCACTCCTTCACCCAGTTCTTCTCTGCAAGATCTACAAAAGCATCCCTTGTGGGTGTAGTATGGAGAAAGTGTGCCGAAAACGCAAATCGTCTTTTTCGGCCAAATGTTTGTGGTGTATTTTGCAATCGGGGTTGCCATTGACAATTTGAGTTTGCAACAAGGAGACAAATAAGTGTGGACTATTTTACTGAGCAGCTGCATCGGTTACCTTCTACCCTATCCTTCCCTGAAATACTCCTCGAACGGACACAACGGAGTCTTGTTTCAACATCAATCAACACCCCAATAACAACAACATTTTGGGCGGAGATACTACTCTGACTTCGACTGACCCATCGGGCAGCAGAACTTTGGAATTGTGAATAACAACAACCACTTTTACTTAATCTTACCCAGTGACATTTCCATGGAGGTACTATCCAACAACACTTTATACTGTTACACGGCCAAATTACCTCAGGCCACCTAATTAGATCACGAAACCCATTGGGAAATGGTTTTGGTGGAAATCATTCACCCTACACAATTACTAAATGTCCTTCCAAATCAAAACATTTTTGAGGTCAAAGTTCATGACACACAAGTGCAAGACTACTTGTTTGCTCATTCAGAATATACTAATTTTAAGCATAACCGAAAAACATAAATGTACACCTGTATGTTCATAATTCCCCCAGGCTATTATTTTAGTGGTCAACATTTGGTGGACATGATTGCTGATAAGTTCAAGGCAGTGTTTGGTAAAGCCCTTGAGAAAAAGTAAAGTGTTAAGATAGAGTACCATAAAGTGGGCCTGCTGAAAGTGGTGTTCGTTGCATTTTGTACTGAATTGTTTGAGATTGTGGGTGGGGACGTTCAGTTGAGGATGAAAATGATCAGGAAAAATGAATTTCCAGCCATTTCCGACAACGAATGATTCCGATGTGGTGGAGTATAACGTGGTGGGACGCGACAGCAAGGATAAAGCAGATAGAGACGACAAAGAAAACACCCCTTCAGAAGTTGTCATACTCATAAAGCTAGAAAGAGTACGAAAAGAATGACCGTCGGTGACTTAGGCGTTTTTGATTATTCAAAACATAGAGACAAAAAATGATGCACCGAGAGTCTTGTGCCTGTTTCAAATCGGAACTGGATCTATTTGCCATGCCACCCACCAAGATGACCATGTAATAAAATTAATGGGTCAAATTTCATCCTATCTCCTCTTTGATAGATTCAGCACCCATCGAGTTTGAAATCAAAGGACAACCAGTATATTACATCGATCCAAAGAGCATTTACATGTACCTCAAAGTCAAAATTCTAGATAGGAATGGAAATACTATGGATGTCGATGAGAAAGTAGCTCCCATCAACAATTTCATGCATTCCTTGTTTAGCGGAGTGGACTTAAACTTGAATAACAAACTAGTCAGTAGCAGCATGGATACTTACCCTTACCAGATTTACCTGGAAAATCTCTTGAAGTATGGAACATATGCTAACGACACTCATCTGGATGCCTGCGTGCTATGGAAACCAGATGAAGCGGACAAGGTCGCCATACTATCAGATGACAATGATGGATTTGAACAGCGAAGAAACAAAATCAAAAATAGACAGATTTTAGACCTAATGGATCGTTTGCATTTGGATATGTGGTTGCAAGAGAAGTATTTGATGAACAGCGAGTCTGTCCGCTTGAAACTGAATCTCAGCAGTATCGATTTCCATTTGTTGGCTGATGCTGTCGATTACAAACCATTATCCAAGAAGTCAGACTCTATGTGGGACGCATGGAAGTGTTACCTAAAGTGGGAAATAACATCAGTCACACTTTGAGCAGAACAACCGATAAGTATCCGATACAATGCGTGGAAGCGAAAACCGTCACCAGTCCCAGGGGTCAGCGATCCATGATCAAAGATCATCAATTGCAGTGACAGCTACCCAAACGTTTAATCTTTGGTATCGTCGAGAATTCAGCCTTCAACGGAGCCCACAATCAAATTGCTTTCAGCACTTAGCCGTGTCAAAAATCGAAGTAATTTGCAATGGTAAGACCTTGTGTACAAGACCCTTCGAACCTTACTTTGCCAGGAAGAATTACTTGAGGTTGTACTTGTCCCTGTACGAAGCCACAGGACAGCTGGGGACCAAGAGTAGTCACGGCATTGCGTACGAGGAATATGATGGAGGCTACTCTTTGTGGACTTTTGATTTCACTTCAGACCAAGGGAGCGACGAGGGACATTTCCACCCTATAAAATCTGGCCAGATTCCATTTGAACTTCAGTTTGCTACACCTCTACATGAGATGGTGAAACGTCATCCTGTATGCCGAATTCGATAATACGATATATATCAACAATTTGAATGAAGTCATTCTAGACTATTACAAGTTATGGAATAGAAGTTTTCCTTGGAAGCAGAACCCCAAGACAAAGATGAAGGTTATATAGTGGTGAAGTCCAGATGGCCAGAGCAACAAAACATTTAGTCTCTAGTTTTGCCAAACACCTGGCAGAAAACAAAATACGAAATGTATCAAGAAAGATTGCTATGGATGTCAATACTATCATCCCAGTCAACTTCTACACGATAAATGTCTGCTGTTGAGTCAAGAAGAAAACTTGGATGAGTATCTGGACAAAGCTTATGGTTTCATCTCGGAAGAAGCCGTGTTGCATCAGTGGTATAAAGACTTGCGTGAACATTCCTCTCCTCCAGTGATGTCGATCACTTCGAAGCTCTCTTAGATTAGAGTGCAGAGACGAAATGAAGAAACGGTTACTTGTCAGACACTTTCAAAGAGAAATGCAGGATTGGACTGATGACTTGTCATTACCTGTGACCAGAAAACAACAAGACAAAAACAACAAAAACAATATAAAAGATGGATGCTGGGAACTTTATTACCTTTTGAACTACAGTTCGTACATTCCTTAATGGAATCCATCGTGTGTAGTAAAGACGAACTGCCTCATCGCAAACCTCAAGACCCATAAGCTTATGTCATCAACACGGACGACAGTCATCTCCCAGGAAACCACTGGGTAGCCGTCTACTTTCCTAAAGAAGGTTATGTGGAGTATTTTGATTCTTATAGATTGCAACCTTTGGAAGATGACATCATCGACCTTATGAGAAGAAATGCCCAGAAAACACCAGTCAATACTGTGAAAGTACAAGGCACATATTCCGTGGACAATATTGTGTGTATTTTCTTCATCAACGCCGTCTTGGATACTTTTTAGAACATTTATTGACTTATTTTGATATTCACTCTTCGAGAAGCGATGACAAAGTAGATCGATGGTTTTGTGAACATTATGGTTCTATTTTGTCTTTAGTTAGGAAACGTACTATAAATCAATGGCCCAATGTCTTGCAACAGTGGAAGTCTAACTTCAGTTCACAACGTTGTCAACCATGTCGAAAATAGAGTGTTACTTGAAAAACCTTTGTTAGTTTATTTGATTGTTAATTTAGAAATTTGCTGACTGTTGCTTGTTAGTTATTTGAATACAAATGTTGTGTTTTGAGAAAATGCGCCAGTCGTTTGTTTGCCATTTTTTTGATGAACCATGCTCTTTGACTTCTCTCTATCCCTCTCCCTCATATCAAAGTATCCTAGCATTCCGACATTACACTGTGTAGGTATGTATTTTATCGCGTCCGCGCTTGAATAATACAAACCGAGGTAGTCCCCAGTCTGACCATCCATTGTTGACTCATCCTCCTATGAAGATGTGCTGAATTTACATCGTGTCAGGCAAAGCCTGATACCGAAGCCTGCAGAGATATAGAATGTCAGAATGTTGAAAATGACCGAAAACCTGATAGAAGAGCTCTTCAGAGAGAAAATCAAGAAAGAGAAAGAAGAATGGATGTAGAAGTACAGACTTCAGAAACAGCAGAGAGAGCAGCCGCAGCAGGAACCATGCAGAGGTTTTGCTGACTGCTATGAGGACACCAAAGAGTTCTCCTTCTCTTTCCGAACAAGTGGACCCTATCCTTCGCGAAAGCCTACCACTAGACGGGGACGCAATCTTAGAAAATACAAGATTGCCATAGCTTCTCGTCCACAAACAACAGCCATTTTCAAGACTACCCAATAATCTAGAAAAGAGATACTAATTAAATTGCCAATGGTATGTTAGTAAGTTAGAAAAAATATAAGTGTGTCTATTGAACTTCTTTAGAAGTGTGTCTACAAGCACTTCGTTTGTTTGACTTTGCAGAAGTGCGTCTATAAGCAATTCTTTTTTTCCGTAGCTTGTCAAATAGTCAGTGAGTTCGTGATTTTAATTAGTGCTCGTAAGTAAAAGGTGAGTGAGTGTTTCTTTTAGGTATCAGGGGATGTTCTCCTTCACGTCCGTGCTTGACCATTATAAAGGAAACGTTTGTCAGTCTCGCTCCCATTGTTGATTCATCAACTGAGAAGAGGACAGAATAGAAAAAGAAGAGGAGAGAAAAAAGAAAACGAGGAGGAAATACAAAAACTATCCTGCTTCACGTAATGATGAGACCTGTCTGTGAGGTCAAACCAGAGGCAAGGACATCCCGCGGGGACAAACACCACAGCCACTACCAACACCACAGTCTTTATCAGCACCACAGCCGACAGCAGTAAAGGAGAGAGCAGAGGATATAAGGAGACCCCAACATCCAAGAGTGTGGAATAGGAGAAGACAGAGGTAGGTCTTCACTATCCCTGACCGTGAACACTGGGAGAGTAAAACAAATAAACCTCCCTCAGCGCTTCAAACCACAATGGTGAATTAGGAGAACGACTGGAGTAGACAAAATGTGTGTTGGGCACGGCCTTGGAGATGTAATCACTAACAAGTAGATCTGAAGCTCAAAAAACAGCCCTTCTCAGGGCTAACCAAATTTCTAGAACATTCACTATTCAAGTTAGTGTTAATTTGTGTGAATGTTGAGTAGTGTGATTAAAAACACTCACTCCTTTACTGATATAAGTGTGTGTGTGTTTGTATGAGCTCACGTACGATTGTGTGGAGAGTAGATTGTGTGTTTGTATAAGTGAGCATACGCTTGTGTGGATAGTAGATTGTTAAGGTTTGTAAGCGTTCGCGTACGTTTGTTTCAATAGTAGAGTGTGTGTTTTTTTCCCTTCCCTTATTTGAGGATGGTATATTTGTTTTTATTTTCTCCTTCCCGTGTGTGGATAGAATATTATGGTTTCGTATATAGTATAGTAAGGGCTTGTTTTTCTCCTTCTCATGTGTGGATAGTATATTTTTGTTTTTGTTTTTTCTCCTTCCCGTGTGTAGATAGTATATTTGCGGTTTGTGGATATTATATTAAGAGTTTGTTTTTTCTCCTTCTCGCGTGTATGAATAGTATATATAGGTTTTGTTTGTGCTCCTCACATACGTGTTGATAGTGTAATTGTAGTTAGTTTTTCTCCTTCCCGTGTGTGGATCGTATATTTTGGTGTTGTTGTTTCTCCTTCGCGTCCCTAGATAGTATATTTGTGGCTTGTGGATAGTATAGTACGGGTTTGTTTTGTTCTCCTTCTCGTGTGTATGGATAGTATATGTAGGTTTGATGTGTTGCTCCTCACATATGTGTTGATAGTATATTTGTAGTTAGTTTCTCTCCCTCCTGTGTGTGGATAGTATATTTTGGTTTTGTTATTTCTCCTTTCCGAGTCTAGATAGTATATTTGTGGTTTGTGGATATTATAGTAATGGTTTGTTGTTTTCTCCTTCTCGTGTGTATGCATAGTAGATAATATGAGAAGTGAGTGTAGGGGATGTTTCCCTTTCCATCCGCGCTTGACACTTATAAAGTCAAAGCGTTCGTCGTTTGCGCCATTCAACATTGAATACACGAAGATGGCAATATAGTTATTTAACAAGTTAAAGGACATTTTGTACTGGATGGTGGACGTCGTCTATGTGGTGGAAAGGCTACAACATGAATGGAGGTATCCATTTACCAAAGACGTTGTGAAAAATCAAGTGACCAGCCTAAAAGGAGCCAAGGATCTGGTCCAGGGCATGGTAAAATAGGAAGTCGAAACGTTACAACGCTTTATTCAACCAACATATGTGAGACTGGGCACATTGAAGGAGGCCCTTGATAATGTGATGAAAGTAAGGTGTTTTTTAGCAGAGATATTAGATTGGACAGAGTAGTCGTTTGTGAAGTGGGGACTAGAGAAGCTAAATAAAGCAGAAGAACCAATCAGCAAAGTGATGGAAGAAGTAAAGAATATAAAAGACAGGTGGTCTAAGGAAAGAAAGGACAACAACAACAACACAAAAAAAAAAAACAGAACGAAAATGAGGAGTTTGGCAGACTAAATAATAATTGGATGAATGTGCAAGATAAGTTTAGATTGATGGGCCATCCCGACTGGATGACAGAGAAAGAGAAAAAGAAGAAGAAAGGAATAATAAAGTGAGGAAATGGTGGAAAAACCGGAGAAAATAGAAGAGCTCAAAGGCCCTTTCCAGGACCAATCTTTTGCCTTGAAAAGATTTGCTTTCTTGCCTAATTTTTGTATAGTCTGTTGTATAGTTGTTTGTGGCTGCATATTGTATGTTGTCTGTGTTATCTCTGTTCAATTCCTATTGTCCATATACACACCCAATATTGGGGCCTCGAGTGGCCGAGTGGTCTAAAGCGTTCTCCGTTACCGATCACTGCCATCTCACCTCTGTCTGCGTGGGTTCGAGTCTCGGATTCGACCAATGTGGGTACGTGAGGAAGCTTGCCAGTAGCTTCTCGTGGGTCGGTGGTTCTCTCTGGGGTTTTCCCGGGTTCTTCCTCCACCATTAATACTGGCCGCCATGTATAGCCTATCTGGTGCTGAAAAATGGCGTTAAACCCTACAACAACAACAACAACAGCAAACCCAATATTGTTGTCCGTATACAGGCCCGATATTCCCATGTTAAAGTCGCATTGTCTCCAAAGTGCCGGTCATGTATGTTCCCATGTTAAATTTGCATTGTTCCTAATTGTGCCCACGACCTTTTTGACTGGGATTTCCATTGCAACTAAACAGCCTTCATTCACTACTCTAGACCATTGCGTTAAAGTGTAATATCATTGAGAGAATATCATACATGATTTTGGTCTTCCATATAAAAGCTGAAACATTTTAAGGGGTCAAGGGTCCCCCCCAACGGGGTCTCAAGCGCCAGAGCCCCCAATGTGGAAGTCCAGGGGGTCGAATGTCCCCGGCCAAAAATGCATTCTGCACTCATTAAAAACTGCTCCTGGTGCAACATATGATCATAAAATAAACCAAAATAATCATTCGAGAAACTAACAAACTTACACAAAATGCTCAAGACGTCAATAATTTCATAATATTTATAGTCACATGTATTTGTTCTCCAATGCAGTTGATGCTGAAGTTATTGTATGTGCATGTCAGTGTACACATCATAATTAAGTCACAATAATTTCTCAGTTTTTGCAGCAAAGATGTAATGATTTTCTCTTTTCATAACTACACTGTAAAAAGAAAAAACACCCAAGTACATCAACTAGATACAAATAATCCCATATATTCAGTTTTCTTTTTCTCCATTGGACATAGCATGTTGATATGCCAGTCAAGTTCTTTTTGTGGCTTTGGCATAGATTCATTCAGCCTTACCTTTTGTCACCACTGACCTTTTTGCTTTTTTTGGCTCAATTTGCAAGCGTTTCTTTTCCTTCTCAATGCTAGCCTTTTCCCTTGCAAGCTGGTACTTCTATTGGCGATATGCAGTGCGCATATTCTGACACACGGCTAAATCTGTTCTATCATCCAAGAAATATTTCTTTTTATAGTAATTAACTGCACTTTTTCTAGATGCCTTCTAAGCCCCAATATTTTCCTGTGCATCTTTTTTTTTGTAGGCGCTGTTCCAAACATGATTAACGTAATTTAGATATTTATTGCAGTGGTAACAAAATGCCAGCCCTCTAGCATTCAGTTGTCTTATAAACTGACCAGTTAAATATCCGTTAAGTTTTCGCTCTAGCCATTCCCATTTCCATATTTTTTTAAATCTGTAAACATTTCGTGAATGTTATCTCTCAACATCTCGGGACGCCATGTTTTGCAAGCATGCTTCTTCTTTTCATGGAGACTAGTTTCCGTTGCACAAAGATTCAGTGGATGAATTTAAACCTTTGACCAATCAGAATAATCTTTACGAGAGTCATGTGATAGTGTGATAACTAATATATGGAACGCACAATTTACAAGAGTCCTTGCAGAATGGGAACGGGCAGACTATTTTTAAAAAACTGGATCAGAGATAATAAAATACGGACTATATTAAGAAAATTCCGTTTCAAGTCAGGGAAAAAGTGGAATTCTGCTTTAAAATGTAGACAACTCATGTATAGTATATATATATATATATATATATATATATATATATATATATATATATATATATATATATATATATATATATATATATATATATATATATATATATATATATATATATATATATACTTATATATATTTATGCATACATACATATGTAAATACACACTCCCTCACATAATTTTTCCCCTTGATTAAATATTAAATTTAACCTAAAGAGGATCCCATATGATTGCACGTATATAAATGTTCCAGTTTCTTTAAAGGTTGTTCTATTTCACCATAAATCCAAAGCCCTTAATTCAAATTTTATTTGAAACTTACTCTCTGGTTTTATCTCCAATGTTACTTCATCAAATCCAATGATGTTGGTGACTTTAACTGTGTAGTTCCCAAAGTCTTCCTGGCTGCTAATGCTGATATAGAAATTTCCTCTGAAAACCTTAGCTGGAACGTAATGTTTGTAAACTGGAAGGTTGTCTGTTTTAATCTCCACAACACTGTCTGCTTTGTATACTTTACTTGAGTTTGAGTGTTGCAGGGTCGCATGACCAGCATCTGTGTTAGAATAATAATCTACGTGAATAGCAATGATTCTTCCAATACCACTTGGTACATTCTTGGGAATATTAAGTATCACTGGAGGAGCTGCAAGACGAAAGTCATATATTTTAGAAAAATAAATAATTTTCGGGAAAACAATTTAGTGTACAGAACATATTTATATATGACATGGAGAATACTGGAAATCTTCTAAATGATTTAATAAGCATGATATAACGTATAATGATGCATACCTCATACTCATGGTATTTGTATGAATGTGGTGCTAACATATATTTACATGTTTCCCACGCTTTTCTAAGTATAAATGTCCAGCTTTTTGCCAGGGTTTCGCCAGGATGAAATTAATTTTGTTAAGGTTAAAATATGACCATTATTGAATGTAATGAAAGAACAATTTGGATTATAAAACATGCATTTTTCAAATCTGAAGAAAGATGTTTCTCTTTCAAGACTCTCCAAAACATCGGTCGGAAAGTATGATCATGTACAAAACCACAAAATGAGTCACACAAAACAAATCTGACTATATTCCTATAATTTGGCATTTCAAGTCATTTCAATGTATATAATACAAAGTCTAACTTTACTTTGCTGACCTATATTATGCTGCTACATGGAAACAATTTAATGAGAATAAATTATTGTGTTTCCTTTTTTAACCTTTAATTGTAAAGAATTCCATACCAATATATGTGTATGTTATACAAAGTAAACATTTCATATCACAGTACGAAGAAAAGAATAACCATAAATGCAAAGTATTATAATCTTATCTTGTAACGAAAAAATTTTAACCATGATTTTATGTATGCCAATAAAATCTCAAACAAGATTTATCAGCAAACATAAACTCCTTGAGACAATTTGGTTAAACATTCCATCATTTAAAGACATTTACAAAAAAGAGTTGATTTAAATTTTGACAAAAGACCTTCAAAATTAGATATTGATGTATAAACAAGGAGTGCATTTTCCGTAAAATCAACTTGTCTTCTTGTAGTTCAATAAACCAGTCTCAAAATCTTTTTTGATACATGGGCTCTTATAGTTTATTGATATGTGATAAAAGGGACAACAGTTTCCCATTTCTCCTGAGTTCTGTTTAAGATCTGAAACCAATGCTTCAAGCTACATATCACTATGTGATAGTTTCGCACCAAAGTTCAGATCAGAGATTCAGCAAATTTTAAGGAGGGTTTCCTCGGAATATTTAAATCCCATTTTTCACATTTGGACATTTAGGATGGAGTGTGGGTTCAGAGCAATTACATATAAAGAATTTAGAATCTGCCGCCACCTTAAGATAGCTTACCACTGGGCCTAGCAAATTTAAACTATGTTATATCGATTTATAGCTGCATGAAATCGATAGGAAAATTGTTTATTTTCTCAAAAATGGCAAGTATTATAATCGTTGTGTCTTTAATCCGCTGGCAGACTATACGAAACTCGGAATAGATGAAACCTGACCCGGTACTCGCCATCTGAGTTATTAGTCACATCGCTTAACAACTCTCACACAACGGCATCGAAAGTCCAATAGTCACGTGATATCAACAACAAACTCAGTTTAAATATCGTTGTAATAAATTTCAATTATATTAAATGACAGTCTGATACCGTTTGTGAAAAACAGAAAAAAACATAATTCTCAACATATTTATTTCGAGAACAACGACAAGAATCTTGGCCTGTCTGATACATCAAGCAGTGTAGTCGGATTTCCTGCTTCGTATGTTCCATGCGTGAGAAAGCATATGTCAACTTGGTAGCCACGTGATACAACAAAACTCTAAAAGTTGGTCTGGGAATAAATATAGAGTTGTGTGCTCCTTCGTTTTTGTATTTGTATTACAATCAGTATACGACCTTCAATTTAATTTTTTCTACAACATTTTAAAATGACAGTTGTGAGATTAGGTGTGCTCGTGCGACCAGTTCAAATAAAAAAAATTGTGAAAGTCAAGAAAGATGTCATGCCAGAATATCAAGATCAACGTGTTTCGTCAAGGGAAATGAGGAATTGTTGGCTCATTACATGTAATAAAATATATTCTGACTGGCTAATATTGAAAAGTACAGTAGCGAGCAAAGAAAGCAATGATATTTTGGCATAAAATGCAGCTAGAGGGAAGTAAATACGGCACCGATGAGAGAAGGCGTACTCTGGGTGCGGTAAAACCCAAGAGAAAAAGCTTATATGTTTTTGTTCGACCTGTCGTGATCCAGTCTTTCTTACCACCAGTTATCCTGAGTGCAGCCTTCAATCGCCAATTACCAAAGAACAAAGGAACTGGTAAATAAGAACAGAGAAATAATACTAAGAAGAGGAAAAGATAAGCAGCCCGCCAATCCGTGAACAAATGAAGTGAACATAATAAAGGAACTCTCGAACAAAGGAACGATAGGAACACACAGTAAGATAGTAATATAGTAATATAATTTAAGCCTTACTGTTAACACTACCCTTATATCTTTATATATTCTAGAGAGGCGAGACTGTAGAGCAAAATGCAACCCAAACATAAGCGGGAGATTAAAGAAGATGTTTTTGTTTTTAAAGATATCTTTGTTTTGACGACAGAAAATAAAACTCTACATATATATGCAGCGGCAGTTAGTCAGTATGTGATGGTATATTTTCCATGTTATGATATTCAAATCAATTGATTAAATAGTTTATTTTAAATTGATAGCTAGGTTTTCGTATGTATTTAATAACATTTACGTAAAGTAATTTCCAAAAATACAATTGAAATCAAACAGGTTGACAAAAATTAGTAAATTACTTTCTTTTAAATGAGGATCATTATTTTATATTAACGTTTCCAAGTCATACTCATTTATCATTTTTAAACATAATTCTAAACAGTATATTAGATTAGGGATATCCATAGTGTATGTAAATGTATTGACTATAACTGTGCTGCAAATTATGCCTCATAGATAAACAATATGCTTTCATAGCATTTTATATATGAATTTGCTGTATTGTGGCAGTAAAAACACAAGAAGAGGCCAAAGTAGACCTCCTACTACTCATCGTCATACTTTAATCTAAAGACAAATATTGATATGTTCTGGCTAACGTAACTTGAATGATATCTTCCATTTGATCATTATGACAGTAATACAGTTGTATGAGTGGTCTTAGTAGCCCAGTCTTGGTAGAACATTACTTGTACATGTAATGTGAAACACTCCTACCACATTTGTTTTCACATTAGAAGTATTTTAGGAGAATTATGTATAACAAAATCTCTTACATATGCTATGAATATTATATGGATATTGGTAAAAAGATTACATAGGCACAACCTCTGTAAGAATTGTTCTTAAGTAAATTCATGGAAAACTAGTGAATTAGTGTTAGAAATGACACAACTTAATTTTCCATCGGGTCGCCATATAAAGCAGAAACCGTATGTTTCCAACTTTTATACTCGCCTTGACTATACATGATTATTCAATCTTGATGAAAAATGCTATGTTAGGAATATTTGTGTATGTACTATAAATGTGCATGTTTGTTCACTTGCAACTTTTCTATATGACATAATTCACATATATTTTATTAAAATGTGTTTTAAGAGACCATTTATCATGTCCTATATGCTATAAAGTGTATGTTTCTCAGAATTCACATACTTGATGTTATCTTCACAGTTGGTATGCAGCTGGTTTTCATATTAGTAGTAACCAATTAACTTTAATTTTATGTTTCAAAGCAAAAAGGAGAGTGATCAAATGCTAGATCTGGTCGAATATAACAACAATTTTATCTGGACATTGTTTTGAAGGAACCACCTTTACATTTTGTGAATCACCAACAGGAAAAGTGCAAAACAATGACTTAATATGCAACACCAGGAACATGGTAATACAACTTGATACAAAAGACATAAACATATACATATATGTTTTATGTTACATTTATTTGTTGTACATGTTACAATTGTTAAAATGTTTATAAAAAAACAATTGCGAAAGAGAAAGTTGAAATTGAAACATGGAACGATTTAAAATAAGGCTAACATTCTTGTGACTTGAACCATATATGGCCATTGACAAGTGATACAGAACTGGCTATTAACCATATCATACAAAGCAAATTAGATTCGTAAGATCTGTTATTTACTTTCCTTTGGACTGGTTCATTATTGCACGATATCAGTGTTTTGAGGAATATTAACAAACTTTTTCATCTTTATTGCTATAATGTAAACACAGGACATAGTCAATATTTATGTTGTCAAAACAGTATCATGACACTAGCTGTAGTTGGAGCCCCGAGCTTGCCAATAGTTTATAATGGGTTGTAGGTTCTTTCCAGGGTTTTCCCGGGTTCTTCCTGCACCATTTATCCTGAAAGCTGTGCATAGCCTATCTTGTGCTACAAAATGTCATTAAACCCTCCAACAACAATTTCCTGTGTTTTTTTATATACAAACATTGGATCTCACAATGATAACATTTTTAAGGATGACAAACTTGATGTACAAATGACAGTTTTCTTGTATCCTGATGTGATTTCAAAATAAAGTCAATACTTAGTCACATTTAATAGCATCAACTGTTCGTACCAGCACATATTAAATGCTATGTACATATTCAGGAATTATCTTATATATAATTATGCATGTGACCTGTTTAAAAATTTCTCATGCAAGCTACATGCATTGTTATGCATGAAATATATACTGATATGATTTTTCATGTTTTATTATTGTGGTAACAAAGTCAATTGGCAATTACTATGGACACACGATAAAGGTAAAAGGCAGTAAGGAATCGTTTAAATGTTGTTCATTTGACACTCTTGCAAACAATCATGCAAGTCGATAACAGGATTTATATGAATTGGCTACATAATGCCAAGTTATAATTGTAGAAGTTTGTATTTTCATACATGGTGATAGTAGAGGCTTAATCTGCTGTTTAAAAGTTGTAAATTGAAGTATCTATACCTTCTATTAAAATATAATATTATTACAAGGAGACTGATTTACTGTATTATATACACACCCAGGCTATGTAGTAATCTTGTTCAACTGAGTTCGGAGATCATCATTTTAGTAATGTTATTGTAAGATAAAGTCTGACAAAGTTGTGTCTTCTATGTAGTAATATAGCAACATTGCAACTAATTCATTTCATCGGCTTTATAAATCCAATTTATTAAAAGGTAATTGAGACATATAAATAAATGTGTCATACATGTCATGTGATAAAAATAAAGACTACATGAGTATAGTAACTTATTTCTCAATTTAGCCATATTCATGATAACAAATATCATATCTACCACCAAGTCACTAAGCGCGCGCGCACACACACACACACACACACACACACACACACACATATATATATATATATATATATATATATATATATATATATATATATATATATATATATATATATATAGTAACTTCACTACTTAAATAAAACTCTGGCTCTCTCTATATACGAGTTACACACTTTAGGCGTATGATGATTTCCAATCTATGCTAAGCTGATCCCAGTATAAGAGTATGTTCTGGGCTGATCTCATTTTATATATGCAAGTCTGGTCCTAGCATGAAGAACGTAATCTGATTGTATATTACATCCATAGGCAATACGGTACTCTCATCAGCTAGCATGTTGACATCAGAAAACGTTTTATTTCTTAACCGTTAAAATATCTTTATTAATGCATAGCTCATAACAGAGGTGACTGAAATAAGATATATGGCAAACATCCCTCTCCGAGAAGAGTTATACCTCTTATATATACTTTCATATCCTTACAAAACTGTCGTACACAGTTTTATCCTACAAAATGATGATTTGCAACACTTTATCAAGTAAATTCTGAATGCGGATTTTTGTGAATACATTTTTCATAAATGCATATAAAATGGGATATTTTACGTCTGTGAAAACTAACTACACTAAAATGTTATACCTGAAAACTGTATATGATGCTGGCTCACCAGATTCCTGAATACGACGCACAATATATATATATATATATATATATATATACATTGTGAATTGATGTAAGCACGTAAAGTTTACACGGACAACTTACCATCCTCCAATGACTAACATCCTTGCACATCGCACTTTTCCTTAACATAAATGTATGTGTGCCACTTATAAGCAGTGTATACGAAATGAAAGGTTTTAGAATGATATAGTTTACACAACTCACCTTTAGCATGGACATACACCAGCTGTGTCATGACATCCTCTTGTGTCCCAGCCACTTTGACACCATTGCTAGCCTGACATACATAAATACCACTGTCCTGGTAGGACAGTAAATTCAGATCTAATGTAGCATTATGCTCCTCAACATGCGTCGATGGCAGTAACCTCAGAGTTCCATTGTACCCGGGCCAGCGATGTTGCCATGTACCAAAGGTATATCTGTCTGGAACACCATGAGGTATGCATACCAGTTTTGTATGGACATCACTAGTTGTAACATTACTTGCAGACACGATTATATCTGGCGGATCTGTAATGAGGGAAGAATGGACTGACAATGTTTACAATCAATGCACTTGGGAACACTGCTGTTAAAAGAAGCAATATAAAATTTGAAGAAAATGTGTATGCTTAGATATATGCTAAATTTGCTCCCAAAATGTCCTTTATGAAATCAAATCTTATGAACTATTTCATGAGAATGAC
The DNA here is from genome assembly GCA_028554795.2 of Sinohyriopsis cumingii. Classification (NCBI taxonomy): domain Eukaryota; kingdom Metazoa; phylum Mollusca; class Bivalvia; order Unionida; family Unionidae; genus Sinohyriopsis; species Sinohyriopsis cumingii. Next base: position 99,925,115 of record CM068838.1, read on the forward strand.
TATCTCAACAAGCCTTTGTTATGACTTATCTGGCATGATCTGTACATCATATGAGGGCACTGAAAATCATTGGAGGGTCATTCAGACAGATGCAAACATTATGAGAAGTTACTATAAGAGATTGTTTTTAGAAGAAAGCATAAATACCAACCCTGGCGAAGACAAATTGTAATCCAGGTGGAAAAAGAGTAATCTCGAGCAAAAAGAGAGTAATCCATATATAACATGAAACAAATTCAACGTCTATTTGAAGAAAAAAACTGACGTATTTACCTCTTTGGTCTTTTAAGATCAATTACCCGCTTCAATTTTCATATTAAGCACCCGTAGCTTTAAACATCAACAGACTCTCATGTTGTATTTCAAAACACTTTGTAGCAGCTAAGACTATAGATGTTTTGCAAACCAGTAGAGCACCAAGTACTGGGTTACCGGGACTGGATCAACATTTGGTTAAAAATACTGACCAGTTTCTCATGGTCAGCATTAGAATCGTAAGGAACCAATATTCTTTGCATAACCTGACAAAGAAGAGAAATTTATATCTACAGTTATTGGGTCTTTTGGTGCCGCTGCATGTCAACTCTGCATGAATTACATTTCCGGGTGGGAAGCCAACTTGATACTTCTGGAATTCTCCTTCTAATTTATCAGTAGATTTTCCCACATGTTGCATCAACTGGCAGGGATAACCTGTTATGTACACTGATGGGGACATTTTCAAAATATAGGATGCAACTCCTTTATGAATTGTAGTCATCACTGATGCATTATCAGCTGAAAACCCCATACAGTTCTGTCAACGTATATCATGTTTATTCAAAGCATTATCAAGCAAATCAAACATGTTTTCTCCAGTGGAATCTACGGATAACTCTGGTAATGGAAGAAGAACTATCCATTAAGGTCATGCCTGACAACATAGGTTTCATTTCCATTAAGTATGTATGATAGTGATCAATGACTGGATTATCAGGGATGACAATGGCAAATTACTGGACGCCCAGATTATGGAGCATTTCATGCTTGAACAAGCAAAATTATATTTAAGCACGTTATCAGGGTTTGTAGCACGTACACAAATATGTGTGAAGCTGCTGAGTAGTACGTGACCCCTGTCGTTAGTCTAGCAAAGCATCGGAAAAAACAAACTGGGCGGAAACCCATGCCGACTGACATGCTGGGGAATGTCCTGCAAACATGCATCGAGTTTAAGGTAATTGTAAATATAGATATGGCTGCCTTTTAGCTCTATATGGCTGACTATTATCTGGGAATGAAAGACTGAATAATTAACCACCCAAGGAATTGGAAGACAGGAATGGCTCTTAATGAACCATTTGCTACAGCAGATCTAATTGGGTTTGCACATCAGCACTCATGGGCTTTCAAGTCTTCCTGCCATTCAGTCATGCCTGCCCGGTGCAGTAAGCCAGAACATGAGTCAGTCTGTAACCACTATAGCTGAACCACCACCACACTTCTGCGGTCCATAATCCAGATGGAAGATTTCATGCATTTCATGGAAGCAAAGTCCATCATCTCGTACAAGAAGCAAAGGTATGGCTAGTGAAAGACAATGTACTAGGACACATTATTATAGGCATTTGACAGATGACAATGAATATTAACACAGATGTATGAATTGTCAGCTGATAAGCGGAAATATAGAGCTGGATTGTCTGGTGTGCACATGCCAGGAGACCAATGCTCTGCTTGAGTATGTCAAGAAACCTATGGGGCAAACCATCATGTATTACAATGGGATGCAAACACAGTACACACACCTTCAATCATCCAGGCCATGTGGACATTAGCCTCATCTGCATGCTATATTTGTTTTTCTCTAAGGCTGTGCTGATTACAACCACCTCTATTTACATGAAGCCAATGCCAGTGAAAAAATATATCTCTGCTAGACAGTCATGTTCAATATCTGTCCCAAAATGAATCTTCAAAAACTCAGAAGAGTCAAATTCCTTTCTGTTTTACTTTTATACTGCTTTTGACGAATACTATTTATTTTCCTCCTGCCAGATGCCTGCAAGAAAAGTTCAACAGTACAGGACAAAAATACGTGGTGATTTCGACTAATATATTTGACTGCACAAAGCCGGTCATCCAGATATTGGATCTACTATAAATACTGCACGAAAATTTGTCACTTGTCCATAGTTCGCCATCTGCTTTTCCAGGCATATAGGTAGATGATCTTGATACATTTAAAGTAACCCTAACTGCTGACTCAGGCAATTCACAAACAAGGAAACGTCTAGTGCAGCCAGTTTTGCTGACAATCATAGTGTATTGTGTCTGTGAGTTACCCAGATTGCTATCTTTTTGTAGTTTTACAAAAATCAATAATTTACCAGCTGACCTAGGCACAATATAAACATCCTGAGATTCAAGCTTTAACAAGGGCCACGGACTATTTCAATAACTCTTGTCCGAAATTAAACATTATGCAAATATACATAAAATCTGGCCAACCATTTTGTTCTGGATATGTGGTATTTTTCTGTTGCTATAGTTAAAAGTACTGATGAATCTATTTTTCACAATGTTATTAAAGAATGTACTTGTGGCAAAACATATACTCTTGCACTAGTGATGATATTTTATCCTGTATTGGCCAATGTTCTAGTTGGCATGATGCATCTACAATAAGTGATACAAATGGGCTCAACTATGCATGAAGTACTCAAGGAAATGTTGTACAGACCAGTTGATGTCCTGGAATGCACTATCACCTATGAAGTTAGGCACAAGTACACTATAAGTATACATGGTCCTGATGTCTTTAGTCCTCACAATGCAGTCACCTTGGCGTCATCAACCCCTGCCCTTTTCTCACAAGAGGCAGGAATCCCTGGACATGTGATTGTCAATGCTATGCATTAGCACTGTAATGATAGACAAACCCTTCTGCCAAAATGATATAACTGGTCTTTCAATGCAATTTGTCTCTTATGACAGGTCATAGCTCTATATAATCAATATATATGTGCATGGTCTCTCAAGACAGGTGGTCTCTCATGGTAGTGGTCTCCCAAGACAGGTTTTACTGTAATTGCTCTTGCCGCCTTAATGGACATGCACTTCACATGAATCAGATCTGTTCATGAGGATATAGAAGTGTACTAGCCCAAATAACAATTTTTATTTTCATTACCTTTCACAAAAGTAATCATGATGATATTGTTTTACCTAATTACATCTTACACTTGCTACTTATGGATTATGCTGTTTGGGTACATTATAATCAACAACAAAAATCAATCAAGCAACATAAAGTTGTCCCTGTCATTTTTTATCATGTCTTCAATCACACAGATTTAATAATTTTGAGAATATTCTCAAATAGAAGAATGGTGAGTAAGAATAGCATAATAGTGCATTTGATCTCCGTGTAATGTCCTCATTTTCTATATAATGCAGCTGTATATTAAGCATTCCCAAGAAAATAGACAGGTTTCTTGAAACTGAAAACTTTCATTACAGATTCATTATATTGTAATAAAATATTTAGGTGCCTGACCAATCAATGTTTTAAAATAATGGTCCCGGATGTAGAGCAAAATAGATATTAATGAAGTGACTCATGGATGTTACATGACTGAAAATGTTAGAAGAAGAATATTTTTATAAGTCAGACCATGTTGGATCAGAAAATGTACAAATCATTAGCACTTTGCATCGTTAAGTGCGAAAGTGTCACGATCAACACACAGCTGGACGGATAATCAACTATTTTATTCTTGTCGTTTTTAATTAGAACTCGCTTAGCTTAAGATGCCATGGAGGAGCAACCATATATAGACTAGGAACATATATCGCTGGTGCTGCCTGCTCATCCCGAGATCAGTGATGGAGTATTCATGCAGGCTGCAAAACCAGTGCCTGACAATGACAAGAAATATAAGCCACTGGTGCAAGAGAATCAGTGTCTGTGGTTGAAATATACTGGATCTCCTGCTGTCTACTAGGTGTAACAGTGCTTTGATTTTGGAACCAAATCCCACAATACTCCCCTCTTGATGTAGGAGAGTCACATACGTCATGGTTACTAGAAAGACAATGTGGCATTTGGTTAATATCCATTCATCATTACAGTTATGGTAAAGCCATCTGTCACTTGTCTCACCAACAAAAATCATAATGTGACATTCAAAAGGATGTTCTGTTGCATTACAGTAATTGGTCAGAAACCACTAAACCTGTAAAGAAAATGCATGCTTGTTATGACAAAAGACAAATGTATTTGCTGGTATGTTAATGGATGTAATTGGCAGGACAACATATATTAAGGAAATTTACATTTTCTTTAGCATCATTGCCATCTTGCTAATAGACCACAGTGGCTAGTTAGATGTGCCTGTACACACCACAATTCCGGTGGTAATACATCCCTTATACCAAGCTTTTGTCAGAAAACCATGTAAGTCGAAGGCTTTTTTGATCTTTCTTAGTTTTGTTTTTTCAATGTCCAGCATTCTGATTCCGTTGTATGTGGATAATCCTGGAACCGTTGCCAGTCTATATTTTTCTATCCTTATACCGAATATTTTTCGAAACAGGCGACATTTTCTTCCAGTGATATTTCCATAGGGATATCCGATAAATGGATTATCCTGTCTGTTTCTTGATCTTTTTAGAGTTGGTGCTGGGTCTTTAACTATTACAGTCTCTCCAGAAATACTTATTTATCCAGACTGTAATACTGGCAATTTCCCTCTTGGTCATAATATGTATCCCTCATATCCTTTCCTGTTGATGGAGTAAATTGTTCTAAAATGTCCTGATTCCTAATGTTTGGGCTATTATTACTGTGGACGTTGTAGGCACTCTCTCTCTCTCTCTCCCTCTCCCGGTACGTGTCTCGTATCTAATTCCTGGGTACCTTCCTGATACTTGCATTCAAGATATGACAATTCTTCAGCCTCAATTATTCTTGTTTAAAAAAAAAATATTGTTTTCTTATTGTGTTGTGAGCCTCCACAATGTTTTCTTGTTTTTCTTGCTCGTGAGTAGCATTCCCTGTATGTTTTTTCTTCTGTATTTTTGTATGAAATCTTGTTTATGGTATTATACTAACGTATACAATTCCATAGATTCTGTATATATATATCTTGAGAGTTAGTGTGCCTTACGAATCTCTAGTGGCAAATTCAAACTTTTTGATTGGCAATAGTCTCTGACTCTCCACCGCAACATAAATGTCCAAATGTCAAAACTGGGTTGAGAAGGGTTAGGGGAAATATAGATTAAAATGTTAGTTGCTACCAACAATAGCCCCAGAAACTTGTTTTATTCAGTAATCATCAAAAGTCACAAACAAAAGGTGACTGTCGTTTGATCTTGGTGAGTTTGAGCAAAAGCTTAATCCATCAATTGTTTGAATTGTGAATACTTGTTTTCATGCCTAACAGGAATGTCAATAATATGTTTCACATTAACAGGTCATCTGTCACTTGGCAATTTTAATTAGGATCCATTTCTATTGATAATTAGATAAAATTGTGAGGGTTGGGTGTATGGGTCTGTGAGAGAAAGAAATGAGTGCATGTACACAGTTGTAGTTTTCTTGAAATAGCTAACTAAATATATGTTTCTTGGAAGCATACTATAACTGCTAATAATACAATTAAAATAATAACGATAATGATACTGCTACTAATAATAATGCTAATACTATTTAGAACATAGCACATGTATGCATTTAACCAAGTCTGGGTGCTGTATCTGTCCAATGTGAAATAATGGTTACAAAATATCAAAGTACGAACATATAATTTCATTAGATGTCCGAAATGCCTAAATCAACAATAGTTTTTAAATGGAAAATGACAATAACAGTTACTGATCGAGAATAAGAAGGATTTAAGGAAATGCTAATTAATTATATACTATAATATTATAAATGAATATATTATAAATACATCAGAATAACGTGACAAAATGTGGAAATAGAAGAATCCGGTGGATAAGAACAGCTGTATTGGTTACTATTCACTGCAGCGTTACCGATGTAAGCACGTTATACGAGGTAACAACACATTTGCATATAATATCTGAAATTTCACCAAATTAAATGAAAATGTAGTATGAATTACATAATATGATTGTTAACATACTGCACCACCAGCAAAGGATGTTTGATGGCTAATAGAAAAAAAAACAGAAATTCACTGATCCTCAAAAGTATGTTGACAGTTTCCAGCGAAAGTTAATACTGATGATGTCCAGTAAATAGAGAGCCATCGTGTGGGGCAATGGATAATATGTAAGGGTTACTTCGTATGTCTATACAAAACAATGACCGACTTTTCAGATCTATGGGAGGGCTGGATTCAGGACGTAGCAGAAGTACCAAAGGTGTGATTGAGTAATGGATTTGACAGAAGGGAGGGAGTGACAGCGCCATCCCTTACGATTTAAAATCAATTGCATTCAGTCTCTGGAATAAAGCGTAAGATTGGGTCATCTGAAAGGTCTATGGTAGGATACCAAATGGCAAATAAGATGGTTTGAATTGCCAAGTGTATAGTCTGGTCAACCTTTATACTTCTTAAGTCTTGTAAGTAGATTTATGTAGGTTGGCTTGTGTCTCCAGTCTTTATTCCTAGTTCCTGCTTCTCGAGTTATCCTAGCCTACAGTTCTCTGTGAAACGCCGTGGAACGCACAGGAACCGGAATTTTTGTTGGGGGGAAGCCTGCATCACTTACCTGAGGACACCATAAACACGAAGTATGAAAGTTATGTCGCAAACTAACTTTGCTAAGTGAACCTGACACTACAAAATGCCTCATGCCCTCACGGACGACGTTTTGTCTGTATGTCTGTCATCATAATGCAAAGGCGTACACGAAAAAATCAAATGAATGATGTGGCTATACCATTTCCAACCTGGTGGAGAAATACATTCATCGATGATAAATTCTGAGGTGATTCTTTATGAAATCAATAGCGTTATGCAGCATGTTGTTGCAAACACAACCTCGAGCCCTATCATGACAGTTAAGATCTTGTCTATAAAGTTAGAATATCACGTGACTTTATCGTCACCAATATGCAGCTTCTAATATCACCTACATTTTCTTAGTGTTTGAAATAGTGGGGGATTTTAAAGCAGCAAGCTGATGCACATGAATTGTCAACTGATTTTGTTATGAATTTCAATAGTCCTGGTCCTGACTGAACAGGTGAATTGTTTATATTTATATAATCTTCCTTACATTAACACATTCATTAGCTGCAAATGACAGTCTTGTCAGCTATGTGCATCAAAATTATCAAGCAAGTAACTACATTTAAATGATCCCAATGACTGTCAATTATTTAAATATAAAATTCTCAGTAATCATGGTCAAGAACATTAGTCTGACACACATTGATGAGTATATCAAATATGGGTCCTAAATTTCCTGATTGTATTAAGGGTAATAGAAACGTTTTGAACTCAGCCATATTTAGCACCACCTGAAAATACAAAGCTGTGCAGATTATCCTATGCATCATCTAGTATGTTCATCTGAAAGATAGTTTGTTCAGTTAATGATAGACTGATACAAAAACAAAGATTCCCAATAAGGTTTGACTGTGATTTTTTAAATATCCTAACAAAAATGCGATGACAGCGAGAGATTACCTGTGTATTAACCCACATAAAAAGTATGTGGTTTAATCCATGCAAGATGAAATTACTTCCCGATTTGACAAAGTAGAGGTCAATACATGCATTCAACTTCATGCTCACAAGATATTCACGTGAGACTTCACCTATCTTCCAAAGGCAGCTAGTGTCGCGACCGCAGTCACCACAGTATTACAGTGATATATTCAACTGAGAACAGACTTTGTCAGCAAATGAACCTTTCATCTTTCCTCAAATATTTTGATCATCACATTTATGTGAAACCAATATATATAATCGTATATTAAGTGCACATATTCCTAATGATATTAGTGCATTCTCAATGTCTCATAATTTCCCAACACTCTTCTCTCTGCATCAGTGACTTGTCATTTTCTAGCGACACATCACTTTTCAAATACATCTTGGAGACAATTAATAATAGCACTATCTTTTATGAAGGTCATATTTTTATATGCATTTCATAGGCGATGCTGCACAAATCTGTAATAGTAATGGATATTTTAAATAACTTAAGATTGAAAAATAAGTTTGGTTAGTAAAATCCACAATCAGCCTTACACCAGTTAATCATGTAACTTACACTGTACACGAAGAGAAACGTTTCCTTGTCCATTTGGTGATATGCCATTATTGGCAATACAACCATACTCTCCATAATGTGTCCTGTTCACTTGAACTATGGTGAAAGTGTCTCGATTGTCTGACTTTGGTACCGTCGTCTTCAGAATCACATTGTCCTTGACCCAAGTAAAGCTGGACAAAGGCTTGCTCTCCGAAACACATATGATAGTTAAATTGGTGTCCCCTTCTTTGACATCTAATAATGATCCATTTGAAATCACTGCGAGTGGGTTATCTGAAGAGGAAAAGTTGAGTATGCAAACTACAGTTATATAATTAATCATTACCTAAATAAAACCTAAACCTCTTGACACTAGTTTTCATTATATTTCATGGTTTGGTTAATAGTACAGTATAGAAGAGAAGAAAAGAAAAGAAAGATGGTTAGTATAGTTAATTTTGTAAGTGCATCATTCAAAATTAAACATCATAACATTATGCCAATATTATTCAATGTAAAAGCTAACTTTGGGGATGCAATTATTTGGATGAGAAAAGTAAGACATGACACCACCACCAACAACAACAGACTTTCTTTCACTGTACTAATTGGCTGTCTGAATAAATCTTGAAGATTAAAGCCGAAACGATCAATACTATGGTTAGGCCACGCATGAACTTTGACTTGAAACTTATTTATTAGTACGTTACTCAAGAAATATGGCACTCTAACTGGACTGACTGAAACAGAAACATAGGAAAGGAACACTGAAGTGATTGGACAAATGCATACACCACTCCCTCGATAACTCGTGCCCTTATAACTCCTGAACCAGCTTATAACGCGGGGCCGGACATAGATGCCATTTTTTAAACCAGGAAACACCTGAAAATGTAATCCCTATTTGTTGAACTTGAAGAAAATCGCGATCAAAATTGGTAAAGGAAACTATGATGTATCGCTCGTCTTATCGTCGAAAACGCTAGATAGGACCTGGAAATTTTAATCAACACTATGAAATGTCAAATTTAAAAACAGGTCATATAATGTTTTACATTTTCTTTCCAAAAGACATATCTAGTACACCGCAATTAATGATATGTAAGGAAATTTCAATCAATTAAAATGTCACTCACTCCGATTGGAGGTAGTACTTAAATAAATAAATACAGATTAAATAATTTTATAATCAATTGAAATGTGTGTTCTAGTTCTATATTTAGTTCCTATTAGGTGTAATCGTCATAAATGCAGTCTGTCCTCTTGTAATTAAACGTAAAATGCGTCAATCGACCGTAACAGCTATACCCACGATCATTTCTCTGAGAACCTAATTAAGTGCCAACCATGTTTTGATAACTGACTTCCGGAAGTATTTGTTGTATTGCAGCATTGCATTAAAAGCTGGCCTCCTTTGTATTATCACGTTAATTATGTCTTTTGAATCAAATAAAGGAGGTGGAATAAAATAAAGGTTAAAATGCATGAAAATACTCAAGCAAGAATTTTAGCGGTCCCCCGTCGTATGTCGGGTGAACTCACTTCATTTGATCAAACACTTACAAATGTTATTGTGTATTTAACATAAGTTACCTTAAATTAACCGACTCTTTCATAACTGTGATAAAAAGTTACATGCCAGCCAAGCGAAATGAATACTTCGTGAAAGAAAGAGCTTGATTTCACAGAAATGGATCATTGTGGGCAAGCGAGTTTCAGAGAATTCTTGAACTGGCACTTAGAGATATCCTCGAGGATGATAAGTTTCATTATTAATTCCAATTATTTAATTCACGACAACAATATTGTACTAATTGAGCAATACAAAAATTAAGTTTGAGCATAGGCGATTGTCTCACGAAATAAATGTCGCGCGTGTTTTTTTTTTTTTTTAAAAAAAGAATCTTGTTTGGCTGTGTATCAAGAGTTAGTCTAGTACCCTGCTCTGTGGACTCCCGATTTGTCAAGATAATATTAAAGACCATTACGGGAACCAAGCTCATCAAGAAAACAAAATGCACTGACATAATACTCAGGTTTTTTTTCGTGTTCAATTCATGGTTGCTGAAACAGTTGGAACAATCTTTCAGATGAAAATAAATGTTGATTCAACAGAATAATGAACAATTTCATTAGAAAAAGCGCGTTATAAAATTGTTATCGACGTGATTGTAAATAGAGGACTCAGTCAACAGTTTTATTCAGGTCTTTAAATTATTATGAATTGTGTATGTAACTCTTTCATTCTACTTCATTTTAACTTGACCATATCAATTACAATTATGGAGACATGTTACAAAATTAGCTCCAATATCATATTACTGCCGCAGTTTTAAATTGCTATTACAGTAACCCAGCATTCTTGTATAAATTTCAACACATCCAAAGTTAGACTACAATAAAGAGAATTTACAAAGAAATGTGAACCATATGGTTTTTCCTTTAACAGTGATGATAGAGTCACCAGGCTGAATATACATGTACATAGCAATGGACCACTTCAATTCTGATTGCATGCATACTGTATAGGTCATTTTATTAATGGGACTATATTGTTCTTTCCAACAGAAGAACGTTCATTCATCAGAAGTGACAATATATAATTGTTTCAAGTGAATAAGGGAATCAGAAAGTGTGAATTTGTGCATTAAGTTGGACTACAATTGTTTTCAAGCTCGTCAATACCTATATAAATTTAAATGGATTTTCTATAATATAATCTTGGCTTCAGGGGTTGTTTTATCAAATTACATTAAACTAAGTAATTAATAATGGACGTTTGGTAACTGTTTCTAACTATTTGTAGGTATTTATCGTTTTACCACGGATCAAACATGGGATGGATTAAGTCGTCACAACAACACGTGGGATCCAAAAAATAATTTAAGCTGTTTTATACAGAATTGTAGCAATTTTAAGAGATGCAAAGCTATATAAAACTAAAAAATGCAACATTTCATTTTTCTTGATCTTAATTTAGGATGACATTCAATGACAATAACAATTTAAAAAGAAAATGATGAAAACAATTAGCATCTCCAAAAGTGGGTTTTCATTGGTTACATTGGCACAAAAAAATAAGTTCATGTAAACACTTTTATCCAAACCAACATAATGCCCTCCATAAATATGTTTCAAAATGTTTATACTGACATGAAGCTTTGCTTTGATACAACCAAATGGTTAGCAGTAACATTCATATGACATGAAGCTTTACTTTGCTACAGAAATATGGTTAACAGTAACATTCATATAATTATTGTATATATGCTGTTAGAAATGGTAAAGGGCGCTGATATACAATGGCTCCAACATGGTCATACTGTTTATGAAACTACTTGTTTTCTAGTAAAATATTTATTTGTGAATAATTACCGAACCATACTACCTAAGGTGAACTACTACTACCTCGCAAATACAGCTCTACCAGGTTAAACAATTTTAGCTCAGGAACTAAAAGTTATCTGTCCACATAGTTAGCAATTGAGAAGAGTTATCTCCCCTTGATACAACTTGAGACGCCACATGCCATGAATATATCAGTTATTAATGGAGGACAGGCTCTCTATATGGATGTATCTGTGGAGAGGCTGTGATAGTGTAAGTGTCATATAGATGGGCACGTATTTCCGCAGAAACATATTCTACAAAATATAATAATGTCTTCTTAAAATTCTACTTCCAACAAATCCAGCAGAAATCATTAAGTCACGTCTTATGAAGCTGTCGAATAACCTGGAAAAATGACCTATTGCACCATGGCTATAGGTCCCATCAGAACGAGTTGAGCCCCTGGAGACAAAATATCTCAGAGGTAAAGACCGGAAAATGTGGTCTATCTTTATTCCTATATTTTCAGTTAGAGAACAGTTGTAGTCAAAGGCTATGCTCATGACAACTAGTCTAACCTCGAGAACCAAAATGCATAACAAATTTATCGAGCTGGAGTTATTTCTCGATATGCTGATTGAATAATCAACTTAATGCAAGACGAAATGGTCTGTACTGTTATTTTCCTATTCCTGTTTGAAAGGTAAAAATAAGCATGATCTTCCTTGATGTAGTATCTATTTTAAAATGCCACCTTAAACTCGTACTGAATTTTGTAGGTTGGCTTGAGTTGAAGTGTGTTGAGTAGACAGTGATTTCAAAGAGGATTTTGTCACTAATGAAACTGTACCACCTTTCATCAAAAACTGCATGCACTTTGGCTCCACTAATACGGTTGCATTCTGCCTATCATTATTGTAAATGTGGAAACAGGTCTTTTATAACAGGGGAGCCAATGATGCCCTTGCAAATGAAGGATTCATGAGTGCTCTTGATCTATCATGTTGGACCTGCAAGTAGATGGGCTCACCATTAAATGTAGTGCCGATGTTTGCCTGCCAACTTCTATAGTAGTGACGAAGCAGAACTTGTATGATAGGTGAAATAGCAAAGCTTTTGACAGCAGTTCAGATGGTGACCTGTCCAGAAAAGTTAACACGCAATAAAACTCAAATTGAACAATGGTCCAGTGCCATTGTCCATGTGATTCTAAACTAGTCTAATAGAAGATTAGACAGGTCTTTGGTTCAAGCAATATCCTCTCTTCTATGATCACCCTTGCTGCTAGTGATGGTGAAATGGTAAGTTTAACTGTGATGGGTGCTAACTGTTTCTGACCCAAAAGCCTATAAAGTTAGCTATTGTGGCATGGAAGTCTCCATTGGAATAAAGTGTTCTGGTGTGAACCAACGAGATTATATTTCACTGTTGTATTATATTGAACCAGTTAAATCTGCATTCACTATTTTGGTTGATAATCAAAATGGAAAGACTATACTATTGTTGGATCCTGTATCACGTTAGAATCCAAGGTGTTTGAATGTATATACATTTAGTTATTCCAAAGTATTGAACATTAATTGGCCAGGCTTTTGGGCCAAGGATTAGTGTGACAAAGGATGGGATGGTAGCCCCTCCACATTGTCGCTAAAATCAATCACATTGAGATGTATTGCATGAAACTGAGGGAAGAACAGGTCATTCCATTTGTACGAGATCCAGTTTGCAAAAATATGAGTCTGCCAATAAATTAGCCAGCCTAGGATAAGTCGAACTGAAAGCTAGATTGCTGTAGAGGACACTGGTTTAGAAAATCCCCCAAAAAGAAAAAAAGTCTGAGTACCTGATCAGCTTTGGAGTATGAGATCAGCCACAATGATGAAGTTGTAGGGCAGTGGACAGTGTTAGTACCCATTGTTGAATTGCATCACAAATTCGGGAGTGTAACGGTTCATTAAATGCGCTTTAATCTTACGGCTATGGTCATGACAAGGGATGAATTGCTGCATCAAAGCTAAAAGAGCTGTGGCCAAATGCTTAGTACATGCGCAGAACATGATACCATGTCCCAGAAACTACTGTTGAATCCCCATGTCGCCATGGCAAATCTTCTCCACTCAACTATGAAAGATTGGAGTCTTCTTCCTACCGGGATCTGAGACAATGGCAGGATGTGGGACATTTATGTATATATGTTGTCAAGACATGGATGCTTTTGTGGAAATGCTAATGAAAACGATGGAACTCCCTCTACCTCTTCCACTTATTTCAGGAGTTGAACGACTGTTTCCCAGGGCATGCACTCTAGGGACATCCTTGACACCGTGTTAGCTCCTTGTAAATCACTCCACTATAAATGAAACTGAGAGGGACTGGTGGTAGAGAGCATTGAATCTCTTCCAATTGATGTAAGTTCATAGTTATTAGGGCTATAGGATGTTGTATCTATACGTTATGAAATGAACAATCCATAAAATATTCACCCAATTTATGCACTGAGATTCATAATGGAATGATATAAGTTGTGTTCTGCATATTGCGGATGATTAAAATATTGGATACACGGACATGAAGTTGTGAATCGACTCATGATTATATCAATTGAAAACAAGAGGCATAGATGCTTGGAATTTGTAATGGACGATGTGCACAATCTCAAAATGTCAAAAACTCTTCAGACTGTGAAAGATATTAAAAATAGATTCTTCGGTAGATAATTCTCACCAGATGTCAGAACCTTTCTGACCTGGCGGGTGATGTAGAAAAACGAGGACAGGCCTATTCTAAGTAAGGTATAACAATGACTAGAGCATTGGATTGTCCATTGTGTCATCTAAAGACTATGATAGTGACGTCGTTATTTACTGTAGTAGCTGCAAAGCAATTGAAGAACAATGTCGATGATGATGGTCCACTACACCTGCAGCACTCATATCTTGGAGTACATTACATCTAATGTATTACTAAGCAGGGAAACAGAAGACCGAGGGAGAGTGAAGCACTTCAAAGTTATATACGTTCATTGTTGCTATTATGGTTATAATATGTTGCACCTCTGTGTTATGAAAAGGACACTACATTGAGTGTCCATTTCATAACATAGAGGTAGAGCATCCTATGCCTATTTATAACTGGTTTAATTAAGTGGCTTCATTGGTAACACACACTAAACTGAGTATCATACATGGGTAGAGCTTTGCAGCTCTATGTGATTCATGCAATTGGACAAGTTGTTTGCTGATGGCTGATACTGTATGTCCAATTCTGAAGAAACATGGCCATCTTGGCTGGCATGAAACAGTCCAGTTCTTGAGGTTAAGATTAGTTATGGGATGTTTGATCCAAGTACCTGATCCATAATTTTCATTAGTGAGACTGTAACTTATCCATGTCAAAGTTCTCTATCGCACTGCTCATGAATGGTATGATTCAAACCATTTGGGTGTAAGCGAAGTTTTCGTACTCAGGCTGTGATCTACTTCTGTCCATAAGGCACGTCCGATATGTATTGCATGCAGGAATGACAAACATAGGAAATTACACATCTAGACCATATATACAATTGGTGGAGTTAGTGTCCTGCTTTGAAATTGTAAGAAACCGTATAGGGTTATCCACTTTGACCAACACCTGTAGAGGGGTACACGTGACCAGTACAGGCAGAAAAATATAATCAGTACCAACTGCAAAGCGACAAATCAATTCCAGTAAGAACTAACCAAACGAAGGGCAACTACTGAGATGCCTATACTGATACATATCACTCAACCATCGCTTATAGTAACACTGCATTATATAGACACTACTGAGTAAACCGTGTATACACCTGTACTTACTTGACCAGAAAGGAAGCTATGCAGTAATCTAATAATGCACACGAAAAACCTGCAAATTAATAAGTAACTGTGCCGCACAGGTTCTATAATATCCATTTTTATGAGATAATTTATCAATTTATCTACATAGCAACAATTAATAAAGTGCTAGCAGATGGTCTAATGAAGGCGATGAAGGATTAACATATAACATCAGCTCATTGCTACCTGTATGAAGACTCTTAACGATGGCCTGTATAGATACTCATTGAGACTTGGCACCCAGATGCTAAATACATGTAATACACAACTACCCTGTATGTATCCGGTCATAGTGTAAATTATACACACGCAAATAGTTTTATATAGCCTACTACAGACTTGCATGTACATATCACTTTAAAATATAGCCAGAATTACTGTGAAGTAACGTAGGCTATTAGTGCAAGTACATAAATAAAAGCAGGTGACAGCAAAGTGTTTTAATGTAAAGGCAGAACATTGCTGTCTTAGAAAGAAAGAAAAGGGCAAAATATTACAATGAGTATACATCCCTTTGAGGTAAGGACACCTTCAACTTTGGAGTGCTGGATTTCCACAGGATTTCTGCAATGTCCCTGTTGACACGAGCATGCTATTTGACAAAAGGAGAAGTAACAATTGATATATTCATGGAATTTGGCGCCAATCCTCTGACGTGGGGTGAACACTCTGACCGGCTGCCACCTATGTAGGCATATAACTTTTAGCTTGTTAGCTTATTGTTAGCGTATTAGCTAAATGATTTTAAATTGGGACTGTATTTGTTAGATAGCAGTAGTTCTCCTAAAGTATAACATTTCAGTAATGTATTTTTAAAAAAAATCGTTTTAGTGGGTGAAAACGCTTAGATCAATGAATTAAAGCAATAAATGTGTAGATTAAACATAAATTAAAGCATAGTGGGACCTCAAGCATGCTGACGGAAATGGTAGAAACTTGCATTTGTATTATAATTGTATACTGACATACAAACATATCCATATAATTGGTCCAATCAGACTAATCTGTTGGGACTCCTTCAAAACTGAAAAGCACAATTTGTTCCATTACTGTAGATATACACAAAAACAGAAACTAAGTAAGGTAGCATAGCTTACACGTCACATTGAGGACGACACTGTCACTAACACTTGGTACAGTAGTCTGTGGGTTCTTAGCTGAACAAGTAATAATATTTCCATCCATGTAGCGGGTAGGAGTGATGGTCAAAGTTTGGAACCCAATTTTTCCACCATATTTCCCAGACTGTTCCAAGATGGCACTCAGTTCTCCAGTAGGGACACTCGTGCTGTTCAACCAACGTATTATAGCAGTTGGATTGGAGACCCCAGTGGTACACCTCAGACTCAGTTTATCTCCTGCGGTTACTTCTCTGTTGTTGGTTATGCTCACACTGGTAGGGGGGACTGAAATAAGTTGTATAGAGTAAATTAAGTCATTAATATCATTATCCAGTGCTTTCTCCATGAAAAATGATTGCATGAATTAAACAATAAATAAATCTGAAAAGTAACGAGAAAATCATTCACAGTTGTGTTTTACATCCAATAGTGTGTGGATTCCTGTTTAGCAAGTGAAAGTTCAAAATTTATTTTAAAAATTCCGAAATGTAACAGCCAGATAAGTATATATGTTTAGTTTGTTCGAAATTTGATTAAACTCATTTTTATGAACGATAAACACTAAATATACATACACCATACAGTTAGGTTCCTTGATGTAACAAGACTTGAGCTTAAAGCAGGGTGTGTGATAGTACACTGTAATGTAGCTCCATTGTCTTGTCTAGTCACTGTCTTACTGTATGCAGATGTGATATTAAAGATCTCTGTGACCTTGTCCTCAGTGACGGTGATGACATCCGTTCCAGCTCCAGACCACGTGATGTTTGCTGCAGGTCTACATTTGTATACACTGCATGTGGAAGACAGTGTGGCATTCTCTTGAAGGTTGCCTAGATCTGACATCACTGGTTCACTTGGCTTTACTACATTTGAAGAATTTGAAGAATGAATATATTTATATATATATATATATATATATATATATATATATATATATATATATATATATATATATATATATATATATATATATATATATATATATATATATATATATATATATATATATATATATATATATATATATATATATATATAGATAGATACACAGTAAAGATAATTTTTTATGATCTTATATACAACAATTTATTGGTATACAGTCTGATGGGTATTGCAAAGGTTTGTTATAATCTTCCTTAATTGCAATTTATTTAATTGATTATAACATTTGATTTGTGGTCTGCCTGATAAAATTATCTGAAGCCTGTTAACCAATTGCAGTCATTGGTAAAGAAAATCTAAGTGAAGTCCCCCTTGGGGTTACTCACCAAAATCTAATACAATTGTGATTGCACTGATGAAGCTAGGAGTGCTATATTCATGGTACTGAAAGACTAGTAAATTGTTACTGTGTATAATCACAAAGCAAGTTCATGTATAAGCCAAACCCCCAAACCGATTAGGTATGAACATTAAAAGTACATGACTCATGCATAAAACGACCCACAGATCCAATACAAACAACATGTGGATCAAACAGAAAGTTGTAATTAATGCATCAGTTACTTCTTTCTCCAATTATGTCAATGAAAGCAGTCCAGGCAGATGCACTTTCTTTATTCGTTGCACCTCTTCTAATGCTTCTGTTCTACCATTCCCGTAATTGCTTCTTGTGAACAAATTTCAAATGTTCCAGAAGTTATTTGCCTCAGCATATTCAATAAACTTGAGGCTGAATACCATATCATAACCGAATGCTTTCTTTTATTTTCAACACTATTAATTTTTACTATTACTTTACATTTGTAGAACGAATAAATATAAACAAATTTTGATAATGGTAGATAGGTATCATATTTATACTTTATATTGTAATTTCTCCATATGGCAGGTTCTTATATCAAATTATATTGGATAATTGTTTATCATTGTTTCTATATTTTTATATGTTTCAATACTGGTAGCTTCATTCAGTTAACACAAATATAATTGGCTGTCAGCGTAGTCGATGCCATATATGAATCCCCATAAGGCAAATATAATAGTTAGAGTTTGATCGCGATTTACACGATCTCAATTTACACGAATTCAAAATAAAGCGAGATGGGAAAAAAGGCGAAAAAGATCTCTACTATTGAGATAACTCTCTTATACATATATATTGTGCCACCGTCACAGGCAAACATTACCCACAATGTCCAGCTCTTACGCCCGCACCATTCTGTGTATTGTGGTCCAAGTGCTGTGTCCGTATGTACATGCACAGACTGTTTGTTACAATTTTGGAACGTCGTTAGTGATGGCATCTAAAAGACAAGCAAGTGATAGTCCGAAGAGACCAAGGAATGCTATTCCTTAAGAGGTTAAACTTGAAGTAGTGGAAAGTTATCAAGCTGGTCAGATTACTACCATGATAAAGAACCTAGTGAAAGTACATATAGAACAATACATATACGTGACATTGCTGAAAAAAATTAAAGCAAGTGTCAAAGCTGGAACATCCCTTTTGAACCATAAATTATGCTATACCCGCCCCAATATAGTGTACAGGATGGAAAGGATGCTGGCAACGTGGCTTGATGAACAATACTGTTCAATGCAGTTTTCGTGCTTTAATTACACGTACATATGCTATATTAATTAAAATTCATAATTTCAAGCAGTAGAGAGGGCGAACAGACCCAAGAATTCCGACAAAAAAATAAAAGCTCAATGAAAAAATCACCTCGTAGAAAGGTCCAGATTTTTACGAATAAACGCTTCCTTGAGATTATTTATTTATGTAATGGTCGATTATATTAATACAACCTTAGTTCGAAATAGTGGCTGAAAAATAAAGTACTCTACGTGTTTATTTATTTTTGTTTATTTTTTGACGACCAACATTGGTAGGCGCCCTCTCTACTGCTATTAATTAAAAAATTGTCATATTAAAAATAATGGTACATCCAGAATCTCATACTGCAAGAATAGCACGAGAACGATTAGAAGCAATTACAAAATTTCTTGGTGTCAGATACTCATTCAGAAAAAAATGTAGTTTTGTGGGGTTTAACGCCATTTTTCAGCACACGATAGGCCATATATGGCGGCCAGTATTAATGGTGGAAGAAGAACCTGGGAAAACCCCGGAAAGAACCACCGACCCACGAGAAGCTACTGGCATGCTTTCTCACATATCTACATTGGCTGAATCTGAGACTCGAACCGGCCAGAAAAAATGTGCAAGCGCAACAAGAAGCACAAGTTGAGTACGAAGAGGACACTAAAAAACTGTTTAAACCCGTCACTGCAGCTACTGAAAAAGTTACAACTGTCATCAAAGAAGATCTTCCGGTATCAAAACAAACACCAGAACAAACTGAAAAAATAGCAAGAAGATATTATGAGATCTTCCAACTGATATAGCTGCGGCGGCTCAACCTCCACCTGATGATGAGAAAATACTTGAAAGTATTAGAAAACTTCGTGCTGAGGTCACCGGCGTGAAGAAAGAACATACACCTGAACCCGGGCCAGTAAAAGAAAATATAAAATTAATTGCAAGATTCAAAGAAGGGGTTGTTGAAAAAATTAGAAATACTGAAAGAGAAAAATTACCCGAAAAAATATTAGATTATATATCTGACAAATCTGGTATTTTAAACCCCCCTTATGAAAAAAAATGATGATCTTATTAAATGGATATATCGCGTATATAGAGACAAAAAACATGTTAAAAGTGATGATTTGGAATATAAAGCTCTTTATAAAGAAGTAGAAGTACTTCATAGAGAGAAAACAAGACAACAAAAACAAGAAGAACTCTCCCAGTATCAGCCTCCTCCACCTCTGCAACGAAGAGAACAAGAACAATTGTATTCACCGATGATGTCGAAAATTAAAGAGATATTTGTAATGACACCACCTAAAACATCAGAAAAAGAAAAAGAAGTATGGGGAAGTGGTCTGGGAAATGATTTTATTTGTCCCGATAATATCATTAATGATGTGTCACGGTTAGAAGTTCTCATAGGAGGAAAACGTGCCGGAAATAATTCACCAGAAATAATTAATGAAGCAGCTGATATTTGTGGACGATTATTTCAAGTCGGTATCATGGATATCAGTGTTTACCGAGAGCTTATCGATGAACTTATTGATGACTAGTTGTTAGATAAATAACAAATAAAATAAGATGATCATACATAATAATCATCGTAAACCTGTACAGGTCAGAGCGGTAAACTCACGATTACCAGTCTATAGAGCAATTTACGGAGATGGACTTGGTGATGTTATTCAGGGATTATTCACAAGGATAGCTCCAAAAGAAGCACCTGTTGCAAAATAATTATCGATGCTATTGATATTGTTCGTGAAAAAGCTCCTGGTGCAATTGTCAGGCTTTCTCGGCAATCAGAGAAAGACTAGCACGATTATTGCGACGAAAACGACAACCATCAGTGAAACTAGCAAGTACTGATGTGATGCCCAATGACGTAAGTAAAATAATACATCAGGCTGCAAATCAAAAATTAGCAGAATTATCTGAAGAAGCAGAAAAATATAACAGCAAATTTAATAGCAGGAAGCCGTCTTCGTCGACGATGATTTAGATCATCATTTGGAAAAATGGTAATTGTAATAAAAATGTTCAAGCGCGAATCCGACGTAGCATTTTATATGGAGGCACCTGTCATTAAATATGAATCGGTACGTGATTATCAATTTTATTCCTATGACGCAAGACAACCAAATCAGCGGGGGAGAATCGAATTACAGGTTCATGATACAAGTAGATATTTCTTGCCCGCTGAGGCGTTTATTGAAGTAGAAGGTAGATTTGTAACGAATGTTGTAGCTAATACGCCATATGATGCCAATTTGCGTGTTGGTTTTGTCAACAACGGAATTATGGCGTTGTTTGACAGCGCCACATACATGATTGATGGAAAAAATATTGAATCAATTCACAAGGATGTTGATTTTGCTACAACAATAATTGGTCTAGCGAGATATTCTGATGATTACAAAAGATCAGTCGGTCCAACAATAATGTTTGCTAAGAATATTACTGATCACGCTGATCATGCTCAGTATATTAAGTTACGGACACCACGAGATACTGCAGTTGTTAATCAACCAGATGATTTTGAGCATGAAGATAAACCAGCAGGTGAATTTGATATTATAAAAAGTGTTAATACGAGATACAACTTAGGGTTTGCAACACGTCGAGCGGTGTTGTCAGGAAATAATATAAATTTTTCGTGTGCAATTCCATTATCTCACATCTTTGGATTTTGCAGAAATGTTAGAAAGGTCATCTTTGGAGCTAAACACAGTTGTGCTTGTAAGAAAAGGTGATGATAATGATGCAATCTGGCGAGTTAATGGTATTGCTGATGGTAAAGTAAATATATCAAAACTTTCATTGTGGATGCCAGTAATGACTCAATCAATTACTGAGGAACAAAAATTACTCTCTTTTATGGATCAAGGCGGTAAATTATTGCTATCATGGTTAACAGTAACCACATATGCTGTTCAAAGTAATGTTAATGGTTTATTCACATGGAATATAGCATCACAGCAAGGTGTGTCTGCGCCGCGACATATTTTTATTGCTCTGCAAAATAATAATCGGACGAATAGTCAAGAACATTCACATATGATATTTGACAATCTTGGAGTTAATGAAGTTTCCTTGCGGATAAATGGACATCAAGAACCGTCTGAAGATATATTGGTAAATTTTGGTCAAAATCACGTAGCGCGTGTATATCATCGTTTAATGTCATTCATGGAACGTAATCAAACTATAGATACTGGTTTGCAAATATCACAACTAGATTTTACAAATCTATATCCGATTTATTATTTTTCACTGGAACATCTTGATTTGTCCAAACAGTCTGTCGTAGATATACACTTTCGAGCTCGTGTTACTAACCCGCCAGGTGGTGGTGACTTCCACAGAGCAATCGCGGTCATACTCAGCGAAAAAGCCATGTTACATGGTCGAATGAGAGTCGTTGATGCACCAGTGCAAAACCTTTAATCATGTTATTTAGAAAAATATATTTTATATAAAAATGTCGTATAGTCATGTTAGTGTTACTCTGACTCCTGGTCAGGTAAAAAAGCTTCAATCAAAAAACGCCAGCAGACGTGGAACTAAAATATCATTAAAACGAGATCAGATTAGTGGTAGTCCAAACAAATTATCGTTGACAAATAATCAGATTAAACATTTCAATAAAGCCCGAGAATCAAAAACCGGAGTTCAATTCCATCTTTCTCCGAGCGCCATCAAGGACATGGTTAAAACGGTGGTATATTTCCATTTCTTGCGGCTATTCCAGCGTTAATAGCTGCTGCTGCTCCAGCCGTAGCAAAAGCAGCCGCATTAGGTGCTGTTGGAACAGCTGCTAGAATGGCTCTAAAGAAAGCAACAGGAAAAGGATACAAAAAAAGGGACGCGGCCTAAGATTACCGGATCTCGTTGGGGAGGAGGTCTGAGGCTTCCACGTTAGATACTCCAGGATCAAATTTTGATTTACTTGATGTTGCTAAAAAATTAAAAACAAAAGCCTTTAGAGGTGTTGTTATGCGAGATCAATTACCGGACCGACGGAACAAACTCGAAATAGGCATTATTAATCTAGACTCGAATTCAGGACCCGGTACTCATTGGGTATCATACGCGGTTGATCCACGTGGAATCGTTTATTTTGATTCGTACGGGTTAGCTCCACCTGTTGAATTTATCAAGTACGTCGCATCACTTCACGCGCAAGTTTGGTATTCAACGCTACCCACACAAACAATGACAGATCCGCCAATATGCGGCCGTGAGGCAATTAATATACTTAACGCTATATCAAAATCATCCAAACCGCCACATAAAGTCGTGAATGATTATACAAGCAACCGCTTCGTTGCGCGTAAAGCGTTTTAAACAGATCTTAAATTATAATGGTTGATATTTACGGAAGAAGATCTTAACGCGTTAAGAAAAAACTCGGCGACGTTGATCTGTCAAAGTACGCGACTAAAGATGAACTCGCTGATATCATGAATCTTGCTGGAGTTGACCCAGATGAGGTTGTTATTTTTCAGGATCGATACGGAAAACTAAAAACGAGCAACATCAGATGGAATGATATAGTTCGACGAGTACTCGGTGCAGTTACGGATAATATCCCTGTATTTACTGACAGCGGCAAAATTAGGGATTCAAGTATGTCGCTTGCAACCATCGGAGATGAAATTGCAAAAAATGTTGCTAATCGTGTAAAAAATACCGGTGACATAATAACAGGTGAACTTAGCATGAACGGGAATAAGATAGTAGTATTAAGAGATTCAACATCTGACGAAGACGCAGCAACAAAAAAATGCGTCGACGTCAACTATGGCACCGTAGATGGTAAATTATCCACGTTGCGGGCCAAGTATGACGTTCACGTAGGCGCTTTTGGAAGATTTCGAAGAAATTTTAAAAAAACCGATGAAATCCATAGATAAATTCTTCGGCACTCCGCACGCCATTGACATAAAACTTTCTGATATCAAAACTAACCTAGACACGATCAAACTATCACAGCAAGACATCGTAGCGGGGATTCCTGAGATCGTTAATAAAACCAATTTGATTAACATTCCAGCCGGAATAACTCCCGGGCATATCACAAACATCGTATACACTGTATCATCGGGATTCGCAACGTGGTCGCAGCAAAATAAAACTATCAAATATACCGCAACAGTCACTGGCGTGTACAGGCTATCTGTGTTCAGTGCTGCAAAATTTGAAATATTTACAACGTATCCATGGCGTCATTCAACGGATCAATTTTCCGGGGTTGTATCTGTTATATTAAATAGCGGAACCGAAGAAATATTTATTCTGGAAGCAGCTGATAAGAAATTAACCGCAACATCTTACTGGTGGTGTTTGGAATTTGTAGCTGAAACACCTCAATTGGTTACTGCATAAAACTGTATGGACGGTGCACAATACAGGTATAATCAAGCGCGTGAATGGCAGGCAGCATTAAAAGATCGAGTCGAACAATATACAGTAAAAGTAAAGAAATATCGACGACGATTAGTTATCGTTGATGTGATTGTTTATTCAGTATCCGCTGTTGTTGCTGAAACAGGTGTTATATTATCAGCGGTGACAATGATGGCACCAGTAGCCGTAACTATTTTGTATTTCAGCAGCAACAACTATTGCAGGTGTGCTCAATATCATCGCAAACAAATATGTACTTGCACGAATGAAACATTATCCGATTACATAATAAAATTACACACAAGAACGGTAGCATACTCGAAATTGTCCTCGTTGTTATCAGCAAGTCTCAGTGATGCAATTATATCGATTTCGAGTTTTCAATGATGGCTAAAATATATGACGAGGGTATTGGTATTAAAGATACAAGTACTAATAATGACATAATTACTCCAGCAGATCGTGACTAATACAACTCCGTCAAAGATAACGATGCTCTCGGTAAGTTCAAATAATCCTGAATTTAGTATTAACTTTCCTACTCATTTAATGGTACATCAGCAAATAATTCGCTTGTATTTGCTGACAAAAACAAACCAGATGGTACTCCTGACTGGATTGTTGTTGGAATACCCACTGGGAGTTATGAGATTGAACAAATTAATGAGGAATTTCAACGTAGAATAGAATCAATAACCGGAAAAGAAGGGAAAATATAAATCAACGTTCATGAACCGACGCTGTCCTCGACGGTTGAGATACATTTTCCTGATTACGTCGTTGATATTTATCAATCCACGATAATATCCGTACTAGGTTGGCCTGAAATTCCGCCAGTGTATGAAGGACCACCAGAACCAACTCGGGATGATTTTACATCATCGAAAAGTTTTCATCATAATATTAAAATGAATTATACAAGTTTCTGGTGGAAGATAGAAAAACGGGTATGGGAGAAACGGGATCAATTTCGTGTCAATAATATTGGTGAGTACTATTGGCTCTTACACAACGCTGATGGCGGTAATTCATTTTACGATATAAATATCAATAATGTCATCAGTATCATAAATTCAGATCACAAAGAACAACTGGTTAATTTACGTACTCTTTTTACTGAATATTTGTCCGATTTGACATCAACGCGTGAAGAAATTATTAAACGAGTAGAAATTTTAAATAATATAGCTGATACTATTGAATATTTTCATAATAGAATCATAAACTTAGTTTTTGAATCATCGGGTAGTTATAAAAGGTTTTTCGCAACCAAGTACAAAATATCCGAAGCTGACATTACAACGTTTAAGTTCCCTGATTATAATCCGGATAGATTAAGAAAACCTGTCAATGATGTTATTGATGAATATTTTTCTAAAATACTCGATGCATGGAGAAAAATAACCCCACTAGCAACTGTTCTCAGACATAATAATGATCCACACGGCGGCGGCAGACACGTATCTCCGAGAATCGTTAATATAACCAGCACGATCGTGGTCAATCTGGTTGGTGACGTAATTGACGGTAGCTATCAAATAGATCTCGGAAGATCAAATCAGGCTCAGCAAGGATATATTTATATACATTTACACCACAAGTATCCCCTGGAAGTTTAAACGTGCAAGAACCAACTAATCCTGTGTATCTGCGGTGTCACAGTAATATGTTAACACGAATAAATTTTAAGCTCACAGATCACCTTAATCGCTTAATTGACATGCGTGGAGAAGAGCTTGTAATAAATCTATATCTGAAATCATAGATCATTGATTTTAAAGATACAGTAAATAGTATATAATGTACCAGCACGTGATGTTTTTTATACATGACAAAGAAGTACTTGAAAACGCCATGAGAACAGCGTTTTCACAACCTCCAAACACGGAGCAATTTAACGTTAATTTAGTTATTGATGAATACGGAAACGAGGATTTCTTATTAACACAGGAACAGTTAGATGAGCTCCGTCGAGAACATATTATAGAGATCATTTGTAGCAGAGATCAGATTCTAAATTATGCACACTCATGTATTAAACTCGATCAACTTAAAAAAATATTTCTAAATAAATAAATAAAAAATATTTCTAAATAAATAAATAAATAAAAATATTTTTAATTATTGATACTCAAAATTATACAACTTAATCAGTTTTGTAATTCTGATGGGGTGATTGGTACTCAAAATTATACAAATCAATCAGTTTTGTAATTCTGATGGGGTGATTAGATCTTTGATCTTAATATTTTATTTTATTTTATTTTATCAGAAATATTTTATTTTATTTTATTTTATCAGAAATATTTTATTTTATCAGAAATATTTCAACATTTTTAGTCAAATTTGTTATTTGTTCAGCTATTTTAGTCGATTTGTCAAGGAAAATTTGTCAAATTTCAGTTTTTTGTCGGGTCAAACCTTGAGCGATTCTCTAATTGTTTATCGATAAATCGTTAAAATCCTCATTTTTTTAGAAAAATTACCAAAAAATGTAACAAAAATCGCATGAAAAATCTCATTTTTTGAGCTAATTTTACTGATTTTTAACGATTTCTCTATGAAACAATTAGAGAATCGCTCCAGGTTTGACCCTGATGATGTTGGAAAATTCATCAATTTTCACTGACAAATGCTGAAATATTTTATTTTTTTTCTGAAAATTTGATCATTTTTCTGAGTACCAACTAGCCCATCAAAGTTACGAAATTGATTGGTTTGCATGATTCTGAGTACCAACTAACTCATCAATGTCAGAATAAATATATAATATTTCAGAATAAATATATAATATTTCAGAAAAAATATAATCTTAGAATAAATATAGTCTCAGAATAATATTTCTGATCAAAGATCTACCCAGTTACCGAAACTTTCATTTTCATTTTCACCAGAATTATTTTGTGCTACTCTAGGTTACTCGCTGACATAATTTTTCTTAAGTATCTTATACGGGTACTGATTGTTTTTTTTTTCGTTTCGTACTCGTTGGATAATCCCGATCTGACCTTTTCTACTGCAACAGAAAGAGAAATAAATTCCTTTACTTGATCATCGCTCACCACAGCTAGTGACTGGAACATAGCTGCCTAAATCCGCTTTATGAACTTATATTGAGATGATAGAACATACTTATTTTCATTTTTAAGTTCTTCTAATGTTTCAAAATCAGATATTATTTTTTCAGGATTTAGTTCATCAGATATATTAATTCCGTTTTCTTCTAGTTTTTTAATAGCATAAATAATGTCTTTGATATTTTCATGGTTCATTATGTAATATATAAATATATAAATATATAAATATTTAAAATAAAAAAAATTATCCCTATAGAACCCCTATCGAGTGTTTTAGCGAGTTCGGCGGGATGTTTCAAGGACGGCACAACATATGCAATGAATATATACAATGAAATGAGTGTATACAATGAAATGGATATATGCAATGAATGACGAGCCCCTAATCGAGTGATGTAGCGAGCTCAGATTATGCATGTAATGAATGAATGACGAGCCCCTAATCGAGTGTTTTAGCGAGCTCAGGACGGTACAAACATATAACTTAATTAAGGACGGTACGAACAGATAACTTAATTAAGGAAATGAATATATACAATGAAATGGGTATATAAAATGAAATGGGTATATACAATGAATGAAGGACGGCACAAACAAACAATGAATGAAGTACTGTACAAACATACACGCTCAGCAGAACACCCCCGCCAATAATCAGCCCGTGGGTGATACAAAACATGTATCAACCACCAGTTGATATGTGGTTGGAGGGTTCTGCTGGGGGGGGGGGTGGCAGTACCCCCAATTATTATAAAATCGCAATTATACGCACCACCGACAGTTGTCAGCCATGGGCATTTGATCCTGGACCGCGAGCGTCACATTCTAATCCATTGCCGATTGAGCTATCGAACCTTCTTACAAACATATGTTTCGGAAATTAATATATAGCTAATAATCATTGACAAGGAACTAATTTCAAGTATGTTTGCTCAAAATACAATTCTGATCAAGAAATACGTTTATATATTTTCACCAAACAAGTTAGTAATTTCCTATTTACTATACCACTCATGATCCACGCCATCGATGATAGAACAATCTGGTCCAGATCTTATAATTCCCCTAACTGTTAGATGTTTCCATCCTCTCTATAACTGTTCAATGGAGAAATATATATTACGAGATTTCCCACTCGTAAATCTGTATCCGTGAAGAACATGGTCAAAGGGAGTATTTAGTTGTAATTATTACTCGATAAAAAAAGAAAAATAAATAACCACACATACGTACATAAATACATATCACATATATTTCTGCACTGAACAAGGAAAATGCAACTGATTTTTAATTCCAAACATTATTATACACGTATTTCTGTAATCGAGTCAATATAGGCAATATCCCCGTACTGTACTGTGGATCTAAAATTAACCCGCTGCGATCGATACAGACTAGGCGCTGGTTTCTGCACTCAGTAAGCTGAAATATACATGCCGGTTTTCTGTAATTTAGATGAAATATACATGCATTTTATGTGCTGTCTATGTATAGTACGCTGTTCTAAATGTTTCTCGAATAGAGCAGAAAATACACAGATATAAACACATAACCGTATATTTTTGTAACTTAGAAACCATAAACGGGTATAGTTACTATGTAGATGATTATGACCATATACCGAGAAAAAAATTACCTCCCTTGGTTTAAGTCGAAAAATAAGTAGCATAATAATGAGAATTTCTGACAAAAAAGATAAATAGCTAATAAATATAATTCGAGGTAGTGATGATAGTTTATCTCATTAACAATATTGGAAGATGATTCTTTGATTATATTTACTGGAAAAAGTGGATTTATATATATTTTCCGCGAGAAATTGTACCGAACGCGGATTAATATCAAAGTATTTCGCAGCCGCGTTCATTGAATGAAATATAATTTCTTCGCTAGTTTATGTGTTTGTAGATTTGATGACCCTTCTAGAAGCTGTCTTACATCTTCCAGTATTAACACGAGCAGAGTTCTCGCTCTGTGTGACAACTCGAAGGTTAGATAAACTATTATTTTGAGGATTCCCGTCAGCATGATCGATCACAAGACCATGTTTGATTAATCCCTTGTGACATTCATACACAAATCGATGACAGAGATAGGTTTCTTCCTAGGAATAAACAATAGATAACTACGATTATTAATATAACCAACCGGTACTTTTTTCTGGCAATTTCTAATCACACCATTACGATCTGATTCGTAATTCTTGATGACAGGATGTGGGACAAATTTATTTTGCTCCATTATACAATAATATTATTTGTTTAAATCATTGTTTGCCTGAAATCTTGATATATAATCCTCCACGGATTTTATAGCGTTTTCATCATTATTTTTTTTTGCCATAATATCTCTTAAGTTCTCTGAACCGTTTTGCGCAACAATTTGCAGATAATTCTGTTTTTCCTCGCACTCCAATACCACATCGCAGACACGGTATTGGTCCTAGACTTCTTCGCCGTATACTTTGTAATTGCATCCAACAAAATTCCTTTCTGCAGGATTTGTTGCAGCGATTTACTGAGCCGATCATGAACCAAGTACAATGATTCATAATATATATATTATCTTTATTTAAATACTTGTTTTAATTATATGAACGAGTTTGAGAGACTATCCCAAACTAGGCCTTCTAAATATAAATTTAATATCGACAGATTATCTCCTGACCTACCAGTGTGAGATCTGGTTGATCCGGAAAATAAAAGTTTGATCAATAAATTTCATGACGCCAAGAAAGAATTTTACAAGGATGTTGCATCTCATGTATGGTCAACGTTCAAGATTATTCGCAACACTGTCAAGGATGCTACAATGAATGACAAAAGAGCGGCAACTATCATTAACTACATCGCTGAGTACGAGGGTGATCAAACATATTTCTTCAGAGTAAACTTTATTGTATTAATAGAAACAAGTAGCTGGATTATCCGTGATAAATATGATCCTGTCGTTGGTAATAATAAAATTGCTATATTAAGTAAAAATTCCAGACCGGGTCTATTGACTGGTTTTGACAAACCGTATTTTGAGCAAGCGTACCCTGTAACAGCAGTTATTTATGGAATCTAAGAGATAAATAAAAAACCCAGCGTTGATAAACTGGCACCCATGAAATTTTCAAGGTTAAATTGTGTAGCCGAACGAGTAATAGAACACTTTACAAACGCGATGCGTGGAAACGGATTAACTGATTTAAGACGTGAAAAAATAAACTCGTGGGCTGATTCAGTTAAGGATACCGGTGCTACAATAAAAGATGTTTGCTGAATTAGGAAAAATATTAAAGTTTCCAATAAAAGTATCAATGATAACGGGAGAAGTACTGTACGAATCAAAATATAAATCAAAAGGAGCTCCAATAAATATTATTGATCATAATGCGCATGCATGGACTAGCGCAGTAACAATATTTCCACATGATCGAACTGTTAGATTTTACCCCTCAGATATGGGAGGATTCATGTTTGATTTTATCAACAAAATAAGTAAAAACGATCCTGTATCGGTATGGTTTTTTAAAAGTGATGAGGAAGATGGATTTGATCAGTTTGTTAGACCAAACGGTGAAATATATCGAACAGAATATCTCCACGACGAGATGAAAAATCTCGCGGAGAAGTTTTTCACGGAAAATAATAACAAGTTACTAACTAATTGTTTTACCGTTCCATCTGTTGCGGCTCATTTCGCTAGAGAAAAAAAAAATTATGGAAACCAACACGATTTGATCTAATCGAGGACGTGCGCGCAAGTTGCGTCGAATACGGACACGGCGGATTGTGGAATACCAAATATAATTACAATGATGTTATTCCGGTTGATATGGTTGCATGTTATCCGGGAAGTTTTCTACGGAGATTGTTCTGTGTACTTTAAAAGATTCGGTCACCCTAAAAACGAGATGACGCGAGTGGCAATTAATGGACCTTTACCTGATTTTGCTCTGACTGGATTCGCTTGTGTTGAAACATTCGAGTTTAACGAAAAACTCCACCAAATTTGTTATGTTTGGTTTAGTAGACATTTTTGTAAAAGACGTTGGGCGCCTATAGTTTTATTACGATATATGCTAGATTGTGCGGTACTGACATCGTTGGTTGTCAGTGAAGCAATTATATCATATCACGCGCAGACCGAAGTTTGGTTACCCATGCCAGATTCTATCAGTCTCGATGAAGTCATTAAGGAATTTAAGGAAAAATGTCCTGGTGTTTCCGAAGATGATATTATCAAAGAAGCTCATAAAATTCTCGAGATTAAACTTAAAAATAACGAAAAAACCGCAAAAGATCTCGATATAAAAATTATAGGTAAATTTACTCAGGGTGGTGCATATGATCATAGAAGACATCACGCACGATTAATTCTAGATGATGCCGAGTACGATTTTATAATTGCTGATACAACAGCGAGAAATATATTTGTAAATCGAGAAAGTGTTTATTATCCGACGGAACACAATTAAGTACGATCGTTAGTTACATAATTATGTCTCCTCACAGTATACTCATCTAAGATCTTCTATATTTGGCTTATGTTTCAATAAATTTATTATAGATGATTAATATATTTCCTGAGACTGCAGTCAGAGTCGCAACAGATTCGTTTTATATTTCGAGTAAATATTTAGAATCTGTTATGGAATTTATAAGTAATGATGAACGATGGAGTTCGAGGAGAATAAAAAAGAAATATTACACAATTATGCAGGATCAGCAGATGTTCCGATGAGAAATTTGTATCATAAAGGTAATAAAATATCAGAAATGTCGAAAGCGCCGTCAGTGAGTGACCCAATAACTAGATATAAAACAGTATATCTCAATGGACCTGGTGGATGCGGCAAGACGACTCGAGCAATTAATGTTTTTAGAAATTCAGATATGATCGTGCTGACACCCACACATAGACTTTCACGAGAGATGAAAACAACGGCAAGTACAATCATGCACGTATCATAGTTTCTTTCGGTGGCGCGGGGATACATGGACTCCTGAACGAATGGGAGAAAAATATATACCTAAAATAATTATTTGGGACGAGATATGTACGGTCTCATTGAATACATTAAAAACGTTTCTTGATTGGTTGTTGACGAAAAATACCGCTATAATAATATGTGGCGATCATGGTCAGCCGCCGCCTTTTATTGGATAATTGGATAAAAAATTTCGTTGATTATTACGAAGAAATAGATGATGATCATAAAGCTCTTGATGAAAATTTAAAGGAATTTAAAAAATTAATCAGATTACAATCAAACAAAATTCAGTGTGAAATAATACGCGGAGTAATCTCAGAGACCTCAATGAACGATTTTTTGAATTCATGGAGACCCAACGGTTTGATAGTAGCAAGCAGAAAAATAATCAGAGACGCTTTACAACAGCAGATATTTCAGCTGCATAAAGAAAAATATGCAGAATTGCCCGTACCGTTATGTTATAGACCATCAGATACACGAAAACAGAATATTAATGTTGATATTCCAGGACAGACTGAGAAACAAAATCTCGTAATAAATGATATTGTCGCTGTTGATATCAGTGTAGTCGAAGATGCATTACGCGCTGACAAATCTTCATCGGTGTTGGAATACGCTATGACGATCCACTCGTCTCAAGGATTAGCTATTTCTGATACACGAATCTGGATTGTAGACGATCGTATTGAGTGGTCAAATTTAGTCTATTTAGCGGTGTCAAGGGTTAGAAAAATATCTCAAGTACGGAGAATTATAATTCCTGAAATCGTTAATAAATTTAACATCGTCAATGATGATATAATAAGAAAAAAATTAATCGGATACAAACAATCTGATAAAAATAAACGCGACTTTGATCTTGATGTTGAATTTATTATTGAGTTAAAACAGCAGCAGAATAATCATTGCGCAAGTTGTAATTGTATAATGCTGTGGAGGTATTCGAGTAATGATTCAAGACTATTTACCGTAGATAGAAAAGATATTAGTCGCGGTCATACACGAGAAAATGTTATGTTGACCTGTCTCGAGTGTAATCGACGTAGAGGCTCTAGTTAAGTGATCGCGGTGGTAGTTGTGTATCCTCGGGAATTATTTGTAGTTGTTCACGTATAAATCCACGTTGAGGAGCAGTTGAATCTAGTCTGTAGATTGCGGGTCTACCTGGGGATCTTGTCACGGTGGATATTTTGTGTGTGGTAACACTCCAAATAGGATCAGTAGCTCTTTTTTTACCACTTCAAGTTCACCCAGTTCATATAAATATCTAACTGTAACATCATCCAGTATTTTTTGTTTTTCAATATCCTTTCGTTGTATTGGTATATTTTCTCTTGTAATTGCATTAATGGGTTTCATGTTGGTTGTTCGTGTGATCTCATTATTTAATGCAGCTATCACACTTGGTAATCCTGTAACCCATTCGCGAGATCTCGTATCCTGAATACATTCATTTGCATATTGATATCCAAATAACCGCTCGACAAGTGTTCGATTAAATCGCTCCACAATTGCAGTATACCCTCGTCGTATTTTGGTATTATGTCGTTTCATCAATTATGATACTGGACCAAGACATTCTTTGCCAGGATCAACCTGTAATAATTGTGGCCATCGTAATGGTCCTCGTTGATAAATTCGTTCAAACGCATCAGCTACTTCAGATGCTGTTTTAGTTGATAGCGGCTCTGCCTCTTTATACCTACTTGCAACATCAACAACAGTCAACGCGTACTTGTATGCTTTTCTACGTACAGTATCATGTGGTAAAAACAGAATATCTGCTTGATGAACTTCATTAGGAACACTAACATCGAAATATGCGTACTGAATTCGTTTCGGTGGTGGTAGGTAAATTTGCCATATTGCTTGCCTGGATAACCACGCTTTAGCAGTAGAATGTTTAACCGCTGCTGCATCAGCAAGTTTACTAATTGCAGCTTTGCCTCTCCAGTATCCTCTTGGTGAATAATAAATTGATTCCATTATATATTACCAGACCCAAGCGCTAATTTACCTTTCATCGCGGATCTTACTAACCAATTAGCTAATTTTTTATTTGATATTTTTATTTTTTATAGAATCTAGCGCGTGAATTAATTTCACATCTGCAATATGCCTATCTTGTAGACTTTTACTTTTATACGCAACATCATGAGCGTGACAAGCTCGATCAATAGCGTTTATTGGTTCCTCACCTAGTTTTGGTTGATCCTGATTATCAAACTTGATATCAAGTCTGGTACCAGGACCGCAGTAATTATATCCTGGTAGATGTTTTTCTCCTGGGTATTTAGACCATGGAGCACCTGGAAACTTTGACATCAAATTAGCAATATCACCACCGCGCTTACTAGGTGAAAACGAAAATTTCTTTCTACCGCATACAGAACATTTTCCACCATACGCTATTTTTTTATTTTTTGTTCTAACCGTAGTTAAATCAGTAGTTGGAGTTTTAACTCTGCAGCGTAAACAATATAAATTCATGTTATAAAATATATGGATATAATTAATTTCTCAGCAACTCGGCGACGAGAGCCAGTTAAACACCACCCTGCGTTACCAAATTTCATCAGAATGATTATCATAGGACCATCTGGATCGGGTAAGAAGCAATTATTACTTAATTTAATAATGAGATGGTTGAAATGGGATAAATTATATCTGGTAGCACCATCCGTTGATGATCAGAGGTGTTATGAAGTAATAAAAGATTTTAACGAAAATGCAAGATTGATAAATGACGGTAAAAATATTATTGATTTTGTAACAGATATTGATGAAGCACCGTCCGTAAATGTTTTAGACGGATTTATTGATAATTTAGTTGCATACGACGATGTGATGCTAGATAAACAAACAAACCCAGCTAGAATATTTTCTTGCGGCAGACATAAAAATACAGATGTGATCTATGTTACTCAACGGTATACACAAATACCAAAAGTGATCAGAGACAATTGTAATATTTTAGTTGTTTCTAATGGCGTAGATGCACACACGATGAGAAATATTCATCAAACTTGGTGCAGCGGTGACATGGATATAATTAAATTTAAAAACTCCTTTTCATGAGCGCAATCTACTCCGCATGGATTTATAACAATAAATTTGCACGATCCTAGAACAAGATATCGTGTAGGTCTTGATAAAATATTTGGATAGCAGCAGAGAGGACGCCTACCAATGTTGGTCGTCAAAAAAAATGAACAAAAATAAATAAACACGTAGAATACTTTATTTTTCAGCTACTATTTCGAACTAAGGTTTTATTAATATAATCGGCCATTACAGAAATAAATAATCTCAAGGAAGCGTTTATTTGTAAAAACCTGGACCTTTCTACGAGATGATTTTTTCATGGAGGTTTTATTTTTTTGTCGGAATTCTTGGGTCTGTTCGCCCTCTCTGCTGCTTTTTAAGTTTTTATTTATGTTTCCTATTCCTACTTTTTTAAAAATCTACTTTGCAGAGGCATCCCCTAATTTTAACATACTGAATTTATATGGAGAAAATGATCTCAATGTACATGAATCTCAAATTATGCGCACGCTTCAAAAATGTAACCCTCATATAAACCGCAATAACACTATGTAATTACTAAGCAACTAAGACCCCTGCCTAATCTTATTGAACAATACAACAGGGAGTTGGTACAGACCAGTAAATTCATATCCATTGTGTAAGAAATAAACCGATATATCCGTGAGACACTATGTGCCATAGAATATGCATAGTTAAATCAAGTGCATTTTAAACTGTCTTTATTTCCCACACTCCGGTAAAATGAAATCCACAAAGAATATGCACATCAACATATTAATCATTCTAAATTGTACACTGCTAAATATTATTTAAACTAACATATAACACAAATCACTATTGAGTGTCTCATAAATGTTGCTTAGGAACCTAACAATGATGATTGTGTTTCTATCCAATACCAAACTTTTTTGTCATGAAAATATATTCAGAATCCTAATTGCTGAAATAAAAGCTTTGTAGTTAGTTTTTCACATATATTATGTACACATTTATAAAGACTGCATGTGCTAGTATGGTAGACAATATTGATCACTCATTAGCAGATAACTAAATATTGGATGGAGATACTATAATATTGAATTCTTATCGAAGCTATACATACAATTGATGGCTTAATATATTTGACTAGGCTGTACTTCCTGGTGGATGGACATGTATCATTTTCTGGTGGATGGACATATATCAAATAGACAAAATAGTCAAGTAATGTGTATAGTTTGTCTTTTATCCTACCCAATACATTGGAATAAATTCATGACAGTACACTCATTACCTTCATGAAGATGGTCTACTTACCATACTTCTTGTGAAATATTGGGTTCAGAGCTATGCAAGTGACTTATTAATTGGGAACGGATTGCCTGTGCTATAAATAATCACATGGTATTAACATAGTGTTATGTATACTTAGTTTGTATTTGTCAGCTTTCAGGCATTACATGAAATTGTAATGTAACATATTATGTTGGTCTTAACCTTATCCAACATCAAGATCTGCTAGCTCATCTCATATCACATACGCAGACAAATCATATATACATATATATATGTGTGTGTGTGTGTGTGTGTGTGTGTGTGTGTGTGTGTGTGTGTGTGTGTGCATACGTGTGTGTGTGTGTCTATGTATGTCGTGGTGCTGAAACTCCCTAATGTGATGCTATTTGCCATGTGAATAACCCAGCAACGTTACCCTGGACGCTGTATGTGGTCATCGTCAACCACGCCAGCTTTGAGTTACTACCGCTATCTGTGAAAGAGAGCAGCTGTTTTTCTTCAATGAGTGATGGTGTCATTGTCGACATCACAACTTACGTTTTGTGAGTTTCACTTTACCATCATCAACACCAGGTGAATACCAGATTGCTTAGTTGTCCGTAGCTTTTAGAACTAATACTATTGTGTGTTTAACATTGAAAATAAGCTTCCTGATATCTCTTCTGAATCCAAATAAGTGCGACAGTAGAAATGTGCATGAAAATTCTTCATTGCCATTTAACATTGGTCGGCGTGCGCAAATCCCTGGTTAAAATTTTATTCACTGATGTGACTTCAGCACCGTTCATCGTCACATTGCTGCTCTCGGGGTGATCATATGTATCTGTGTATATCATCACTAATGGACCCTCAGACCACAAATAATCATTATAATATCTTCCCAGACCCAATATCGTCCTGACAACGTCGGGACATGATTCAATATTCGTTCCATCAATGCTGTAGGTGGCATTGCTAAATAATGTCATAACACTGGCCGAATATGCATTGTATACTCATAAAATACTGTTTTGGTTAGACCATAGAATACTAAATTAGAACATTATTACTTTATTCAAAAGAAAAATATTTAAAAAAAATATCTTTTACAACTTTCGATAATACTTGTATAACGTTTCAATGTTCATTGTCACATAAACTTTATCACCAATAATATTAGTCCTGAAGTTATTACATGAGTGTGTCAGTATTCACACAGTAAGTTTATTACAATAGTTTGTCTATATTTGCAGCAAATGCTATATTACATTTATCTCGTTTAAACAGAAATCTGTTAAAGAAAGCAATAACAATTTCTATACAAATAATTACATGTATTCATGTTTTTTACCAAACTGGACAAAACCTGCTGAAATAGATATGCCGGTCTTGCTCTTCCGCAACCTTGGATATTTCCTTTGCTTTCCTTTCTGTCACCACTGACGTTTTTGACTAAGTGTTCAGTTCTTTCTTACTTTCTCAAAAAGGGTTGTCTTTCATTTCATGTACCTCCTTGTATCGGCTGTAACTTGTGTTTCGGACATTAGATTTCATAATAACATTTTCTGTATAATTCTTCCTACCTCGATTCGCATAATTCAAATCTTTCTTAAAAAGATAAAAACTGCCAGTTCGTTTGCAAACAGTTTTCCTATGAAAGCTTCCAAGTTATTTCCGTCAACTTTCTGCTTGAGCTATTCCAATATCCACACATTTATTGAACCTTTATCCTAAAATTTTGCATTATTTTCTCTCTTAAAACTCAAGATGCTATGTTGGCAAGCATGCTTCTATATTTTGATTTCCATCAGTTTCCGGGATAGGAAGATGAATCGGATAAGTAGGAACTTTTGACCAGCCAGAATACTCTTTAAATTCATCTTGCACAAACTAATAAATGAAATAAATACTTTAATTTGAATATTATTGAATAATTCCAGACAACCAGACAGACTGTTTTTTTAAAAACCGGATTAGGGATGATATAAAAGCAGCTACATTGAGATTCCGATTTTTCTCATATGGAGAAAAGCGGAATTACGATTTAATACGGAGAATTATCATATCTGAATAATGCAACTGTCCAGGAAAAATATAACAGTACCGTGCAGGCAACAACATAAATTGACAATACTGCCTTAACAAATAAGACCATCCCATTTGTATAGTATCATTATTGCATTAGGAATTATATTTTTAAGCTGAATTACTGAATCAACCTCTAACTTCACACTTCTTGTATTTTGTTTATATAAAAAACAAGTATCTGGTGGGAATTGCTTAACACCTCACTTGTTTTCATTATCTTGTTCATTGTGATACATATAGACATTAAA
This sequence comes from Sinohyriopsis cumingii, assembly GCA_028554795.2. NCBI lineage: Eukaryota > Metazoa > Mollusca > Bivalvia > Unionida > Unionidae > Sinohyriopsis > Sinohyriopsis cumingii. Next base: position 99,964,290 of record CM068838.1, read on the forward strand.
CCTAAAGTTGCAATGAAATATGAGACAAAGGACAAATCACTTAAACTTGTGGCTGTGGATCATCTTGTCAAACAATCTTTCAGAAGCTTCAGTCATACATAACATTATCAAAGGCAAAGGAACAAATGTGAACGTGCTTAGTTTCACATGTGGCCAGCAGTAATGCTAAACATTACTTGGGAATGCAAGGTATGCTATGAGACCAATCTTAGAATTGTGATGACCACAATTTAGAATCATTTCCCGGCTGGCGACATCTTCCTCTGCATCCTATGCGTGACTAAGATTGCCAGATTAACTCTTTAAGATGATAAGAACGCTGTACAATGACTATGAAACAGTTACAACATTGCAACTCTTGTCCATCATGGGATCAAACTTTCTCTTATTACCTAATCACTTACTCGTGGAAAACATTATTAGAAGCGGGTGCTCTTTAATATAAATGATAATTATGCCCATGGTGTGCATGTCAGTCATGTCCAGCCACAAGTTAGTTAGACCTTTAGGGGTCAACAAATTAACAAGAAGGATGCAGTTTTCACATAAGTATGCAATTGATGCTCCATCATCATAAAACTTGTCATTCGTACTGTACACATATAGATTCAAGATACCTTCCTCATAGCCACTGAATAAGTCAAATGAAAGTATCAGCAAGTTGTCATTGTCATTGTTGTTGTTTTTCTTGTGGGGCTTAATGCCATTATTCAGCACACAATTGGCTATAATGGCCGCCAATATAACTAGTGGAGGAAGAATCTGGGGAAAATTATCAAAAATCACCCACACACAGGAAAACTACTGGCAAACATTCTCAAGTACCCACAATGGCTGAGTCTGAGACCTGAATTCCCGCAGACAGAGGTGAGACAACAATGATCCACAATGATAAACAATTAAGACTGTTTAGCCAACCAGGGCCTTCGTGGTCATGGTCAAATTCGTATATGTATCCAATGGCATACCCATCTTCTAGACAACTTGTGTCCCTGGCAAAAATTGTTGTTGCTCAACAGTAAAATACACCAACATAGCAAACTTTAGTTTGCCTACTTCTGCATAACTCACTGGATAAGCAGGTTATTGGTCTTTTTTTTTTCTCAAACTGCTCACACCCTACATGTGCTTGCAGTGCATGTGACATGTTATGGCATATTGATCATATGGTTGGTAAACTTTGCCTATAGTGAGTGCAGTTTCATAATTTTGATATTATAACGTGAACATATCACTTCACCTGGTTCTGATTGGTCCAAAAAATCCCATGAACGTATTTTGCAGCATTCTCTTTACTGATTGGCTACAGTTGTAGAAAACTTTTTTAACCCCATGTTCTGGAACGTTTTGCTGTCCATGAACATTTAGGCCGACATTTTCTTATTCAATTCACCAAAGGAATTCAATACAAAAATGGTCTCATCTGACTGAATACACCTAATTTACCATTGCAGGGACTTGTTATATCATGTATACCATATCATAAAAATAAAAATCGATAAAATCCCAAAGCAAGAACAAGAACAAGAAGAAAAACTAAGGGTATTGCTAAGTTCTTAGCAAATGAGTTAGTTGGTGTTGGAGGAGAGCAGTAAACCTGAAGTACGGAATCCACCATATACACAAGTGTGGCTTAATTGTTAGCTTTCAGAAGTAAATAATCTCACATCTGTTCAAACAAGTATGTGGATATAAACCGGATATAAACAAACTGACAGAAATTTATGTAACTACTGCATATTTATGTGGTTAATATGCGATGCAATTCTGACTCAAAATGACATTTGTTTAACTTACATATTTTGAGGTATATCATTCAAAATCAAACTCTGGAAATATCATGTCAAAAATACATTACAGGAAATTTGGGAATTTCTGCATCTAGGAAACCTTCTTTTGAATAAATCTTGCAACAACGTATGTTTTTGTTGTGAAAGTGACATGCTAGGTTATGTAGACGTGGACCATCTACTGCATTATAACTGGTACCTCATCAACCAATGTGACATCACGATCATTGGACATTCGGTGTTGAAAACAATAATTTTGTCTGTGTAAAATGTTGTTTATTCTGATGTATGATTGTTCTTTGACTTATGTAATGCAAGAAAAGTATAATCTACTTTTAAACGTTATACTAGATCAACTTTGTTTGGGACTTTTATACGCACAACACATGAAATGTCAAAATATACGATATTGTTTTTTTTCTACTTATATTAATTTGCAATGAAATAAAAACTATGTGATGAATAAAAGTCTCAAATGGGTAATGATTTAATACTAAAGTCATGAAACTTATTTAATAATCTCCAGCTTTTCCTTGCCTAGGCTCGTAAACGCTGCAATTATTCAACTCGTTTCATTCACTTTTAAATCATTACCCATTTGTCATCGTCTATATAATGCAGGGGCACCTGACTATATAATTATTTGTTAGTGTTATTTAAGGTCAAGGTCTAGCCTTCTTTACCAACTTTTGAAAGTTCTGCAAACATTTAACCTACATCCTAGTCATTTTATTGTGTCTTGTGTGTTTATATGGTTGTTGTGATCATAATTATTGACTTTCGGACTAAATCACTTTTGGGGGAATTTTTTTATTTTATTCAAGGTCTTTCTGGTTTATACCTTAGTGATACATCAAGATTGTTTGCATATCAGCCTATTCAAGGCTATTAATACACAGGAACATTCAATATTGTAGTTCATTTGGAACAATGTAGTTTTGGATCTGCGTTAGAGCTTTTATGACTATTAGGCATTTGATTCACAATACTATTAATTCCTTTCAACTGTTAATTTTATATTAGAAGGAATTTAATTATATGTTGAATTTTATGAAGCGTATTGGGTTTGCTTTCTCGAGTCATGACAATTGAGATTATGACTATAAATGCCATTAATCCTCTAAATCTCCCCATGCATTTCTTGTAAATGAAAATTTTGTATTGCATTTCCCTTCAACAGTTCTGTTACCTCATTTTTAGGTCATTATTTGTCCTATTTAGCATCATACCCCCATCTCTTTCATTTTGTGGCACAAGTCTTCATTCTTCCTTTCTTGTTCTTTACCTGCTGTTTTATGCTTTTTCTTACAGCATTTTAATCAGTTAGCCAGATGATCATGCTAAATTTAAAGTCGAAAGAGTGCAACCCAGGAGAGCAAATAGGGTGGGCAGCTACAGAGTGAGACTGCTCTGCTTCAGTGCCTCTTGGCTCTCTGCATGTCCTGTGGAAATAAGCATTGTTTAGGAAACTAAAAATTGTGCTGTCTTTGCCTTGACTCTCCTTGCTGTACAAAATTAGACTCCTTGTGGGTCAGAGTATCGCATGTCATTATTTAAGGACAGTCATATATTACAACCGCTGGTATGTGCAGCACAGCCCCCAAACCAAATTTGTCCACTTTGAGCCATTCATTAAGAAGAAGTAGTGATACATTACATTTGGGTGGCACATTCATTTTCACTTCACAGCAATCCCTAAAGTAGCTGAGCGGGAGTTTTGATTGGTATACAATGATCATCGTGCAATGTGACACTTACAAAATGAATAATTTAACACATATGTAGTGGACTTATTGACAAAATTATAAAATCAAAGGATATAACTCTATTAAATCCAAGTAAATAAGCTCTACTTACATGTGAGATACAGTTCCACTGAGGCATTTTGTGGAGATGTCCAAGTTCTATGTTCAGCCTGGCATAGATATGTGACTCTGTCTTCAGATCGTGTTGCCATTATAATCACTATTGATGTTACATCATATGTGCCATCTGCATTATATTGTGAAGAATTACTCGCAGGGACCTCTGAACCAGTCACGCCACCACGTAACCATTTCACATAAGATTGTGGGTTACCTCCCCTGACCTGACAGACAATGGTGATCTGACTGTTTTCTGTTACCCGTGATACCCTCCTCCCTGACCCAATGTCCTCTGTTGCGTTAGTAATTACTGGATTTTGGGGTGATACTAAAGGTAAAAATTCAAAGGTTTGTAAACCGTAAAGGCAAACCAATTCATTGTTTGAAGATATAGTAGTAGACGAAAGACATCAATGTGCATGGAATATTGATGACTTTAAAGGTTTATGCAACACTAATAATGCTATACAGGTTTAACATTATGACATTAATGGGAATCCATACTCCTATTCTATGGCAATTATTAGAAAATAGTGTACATCTCACATGTATTTCCAGAACCCCAAGTAACACAAATGGTGAGGAAAGAGTAGAAAGGATTAAGAAACAAATTCACCACTATCTCCCTGCACGTGCTGATGAAGTTGCCTTGGCAGCTCATGAAGAACTTCTCTGCACACCACGCTTTCTCGCATGGTCGTCGAGGATGACCATTGTTAAGTGACAATGGTTTCAATCAAATGGGAATGGTTTACTGTATATGAACCCCTACAAACATCCTCTATAGTGGTTCATGGAGAGAGAGAGAGAGAGAGAGAGAGAGAGGAACCAATTTGTTTATATTGTTATCACATGATTAAATATGTCTTAGTTCTTATGAAAATAGTGTCATAAATATAATGTCAAATCAAATTTTACATTATACTGACATAGACGCAATGACTCAAAAACTGTACTAATACTTCAGTACTTTTTTATTGAGGAGAGGCTGATTGACACCTTCTGAAACAAGTTTACGCTTTTACTGTATTCCAATACATCATAACAAAAATAAACACAGACTTAACAAGACTTCAATGAGTTTCTCTTTGACAGTGTAAAGTTATCCTACTGTTTAAACATGAAAGGTATCCTTCGATATATGTACATTTAATTTCCCAATGACATCCGCTTCTGTTAAAATAAAACACGAAACAAAACAGAAAATATTGAAGTTACACTTAAACGATATCCGCATTTTCGTACTTATCATGTAATGATACAGTCCTGGAACTGAACATGCATGTACACAGCTATGAGCTTTAGTGCAATTCTAACTGTATTTATAATGTATGGTAATATACTGGTCATTTAATCAATGGGATTATATTGTTCTTTTCAACTGTTTTTAAAAAATGTAATTGTTTCATTTATCACAAGTTTTGTTTTCTTCAAATAAATAGCCCAATAGAAAATTAAATGATATCTCCATAATAAAGACAGTTTGAGCTGATCTTTTGCAGACTTAAGGCACTGTACTTTTCAAATCAAATTATAGTTTCTTGATTAACCTCAAAGTTTGTTGAAATGGATTATAATGTCGAAAAATATCAATTCTTTTGTTCAACCAATTTAAGGCATTCTGCATGGTTGTGTCCACGTGTCCTAATATTTGATTATTCATATAAGGCAAAATATAAAAACATTACTATCATAATAGAAAAAAAAAGCCTAATCTGTCAGATGGGAAATGTTGAGTCAATAACCAAATCATAATATATATCTTATACATTTAACTATTTCAATGCGATTCCCCGCTTGAAAGTAATGGCGCATCTGGCTATATTGACAAACAAATGAAACAAGCAGACCAATTTCTTTCAAGATCATTTAGTGGATTTCTGTATTTGGTACAATGCATTCTAACTAAAATTGATTAAGTGGAAGACATGTGATACATGCCCCATCTCCATCTCTCTCTCTTTCTCTCTATCTCTAAAGTGATGGATCTTAAATTTATATTTCTCTGACGGCCTACCTTTCCTCGAAACGTATACTGTATTTATCCATTTAATCATATCGTGCATAATGCCCAATACGAGTCTCCAAGAAATAAAAGGACAGTCAAATTTCATGTGACTGTATATTTCTGTTTGTTCATTTCTGGTTTTAATTTAGTGGGAGGGAGCAGATCATTACAAACCTATCCCCACTTCTTATCGTGGTATGTTGATGAAGGTACATTCATGGACTCAATAACATATCTGGGGGCAAGGAACAAGATACATGTAAATGTAGGTCAGTCTCAGATATATATGTATGTGTGTATAAAGCATAGAGATACAAATATCAGTATTTCCATGGGTGGCCGACATTGACTGGCTGTTCAAAAATAAATCAGAAATGCCATTCAGCCGCTCCATGGTCGAGAAGCCATAGATGTCTCGGTCAATGCATGGTGGTGAATTTTAGTATATTATTGCTCCATTAAGGAGCGTCATTGCAGGGCAAACATTGTATGATTAAGAACGCAACTGCAATGTGGGGTGTTCTGGAAATGCATGTCAGCTTTACTGCAAGTGGTTATTTTAAGAAAATAGCTCTTTCTGAAAAAAGATGCATTAACATGGCACAATAAGTCATAGTTGTGTCGATTCAGTCAGAAAAAGGCCATAGTTCAATCATTTATTGACTTTAATGCTTCTCTGTGTTATCTATGAATACTTACAGTAATAGTATATTGAGAACAATGAAATCCGGACAAACAGTATGTTTAAAAGTCACTTGTGCATTCTTCTATGTACATGTTATATGGGTTGCTTCAAAGTATTTTATAAATAGGGTGGCACATGTCTATGTTTTAAATGCGCTTATCTTTTACATATGTGCATATTATAGATTCAGAAAGTGAGATGCGGATTGATGGATGGATGGATGAACAAGAGAGTATAAACATAAAACTCTTACCCAAGACTGCGAGCTGGACATAATGCATAGGACCTCCAATATTACATTTATACAGATTGTCATCTGACCTCCGAGTGTTGTTAATGATCAGAGCTCCAGTTGTTGGTTGCACCGCCAGGCGGGAAACAAACTCAGCTGGTAGTCCATTGATATTAAGTGTAGTCGTCCCTCTAATGTTATATGCAGTTTCGCTATGTGGTCCACTCCAAGATAGGCCTTTTATCACGGACGTCAGAGGACATGTGAGCACAGACTGGGTGCCCTCAGTCACATACACTGTCGTATTGGGGTCTGACAAAGAGATGAAAATGTATCATAACAAAACATTTATTAGAATGAAGACCATCACAAATATTACAATACCTGATACTTTTCTTTCATTGGCTCACAAGTTTAGTACATGCACCATGTTTTTCGGAATAAAACATTGGACATGCAATCCATCAACACACAATTAAATATAGTGACCCAACGTTTTGGCCCTCGTGATTTTTGAGGTTTTTAGGTGTATGTTTAGGGCTAAGACTGTGAATGAAAGGCATGTATTACTGGATTACCTTTTAATATATATACCATAGTTAATCTGGTTCCCTGCTTTTGTATGCTCCCTGCATTGCATTCTGCTATACGAGGTCAAGTGAACGCCGATGCCATAGTGCCATGTGATCAAAACAAATGTCAGCATATGGAGAGATCGAGTTAATCTAACTGCGACACATTTATTCCTTTAATATTCTGTTTATTAGTGACACAATGTGAACTTTACTAATGCTTTCGATTTGAACTATCCTTGTACCTCGTGCAAGCGCCTTTGGACGCCTCTACCCGATTTCCATACAAGTGCCTTTTGGACGCAACTACCGGATTCACATACAAGCGCCTTTTGATGCATGATGTAAATAGCCATTTTAAGCAGGTTTTCGTAGGCCACCTTCGGTGAAAACCATATATTAGATACTAGATTTATTTTTGTCAATGACCATTACGTCAGATCACGTGGTCAGTGTTTAAGCTCTGGTTAAAATCTGCTATTTAAAGTAATTTGGTCGTTTTATCCACTCTTCAAAATGGAGGTCGCTGATTTCGTTCAGTACTTACGAAGTTTTCAAGATTAGAATCACAACTATGAAAGCTTTAATAACTTAGATAAAAGTTTTAATATTGGTGTAGGCAGCAATTAGTTTTTCTAAATTATCAAAATTCAGATGAATTAATGATATAGACGCGGACAAATTGTTTTTGAAAATTTCGAGTACGAGAAATAGCAGCTGCGATTGGTCACGTGGCTTCACTAACTTGACGGTGAACGAGTTCTCTCAAAATTTTAAAGCACATAGAAAATTATTATGTAACAAATAATTATACAGCTATAATGATCGGACTTTACTCTTACAAATGTCCATATATAATAGATGTGTACCAAAAATGTAAAATGGTTAAATTGCTGTTAAACGTAGCATACACTACATTGCTTAAGAGTTAACAGACAGGACTATGTGTATGGAGTCGATTAGGTAACATGTGTTCTATTTATAGCTCACTTCACTGGGTAACTTTGCTACATGTGTATCGAAGAGCTAAAAGGCAATATGCTCTATGAGGTAAAGGGTTATAGTAGTCATTCTCTTGCGTTTAAGCTTAAGCACCATTTCGTTCATATAATTATTTTTGCAAACATTTTTCTAGTAGGCGAAAACGAAGGAAAAGGTTATACACAACGATATGTTGTTAATATTGCACATTTTATTCAACGTCATCTCATGCTTCCTTTTCCACTCGATTCCTTGGTAAATTGTACATCAAAATTGGTATAAATCGATGCACGACAGCCTAAATTAAGCCAAATATTAAGACGAAGCTATCACTTCTCCTTTTACAAAGGGGTGGAGTAACGGTAACGATTGTTTTCGAACTATTGCAGTCTTCACACCAAGCCATCTAAATCATTCTAGCTGGAATACATTCTTTGATCAATTTTACATCGATATTGATATTTCGTTGTACATAAAACCTCAGACTTTCCCAGATATTGGGATAGAAATAACAAACCTATTCCACGTGTAGATGATTGTGAAGATATAGGGTCCAATATTGTACATTCCTAGTGCATCACGTAATTTGTAAAAGATTCCATTTTCAATCAATTCCTTGATACCATTTACAACATAATTGATTTAAAACAAGAGATGACGGTTTAGTTTGCAAAATATTAAGATCATGTAACACTTTTAGATTGAATCTTTATGGCATTAAGTTAAATAAATTAAAAATCCATTTATATAAAGGAGAACTGTAATATTATTGTACGGTCAATTAATGTCACTGGATTCTAATCTGTATTTTGTTTCAGAATACACAGGACTGATTTTTGCTACTTAGTGACAATATAAAGGATTTGAACTATGTGTCAGCTGTTGTTTTATGAATTGAAAATTAGTTATAGTGTCATGCACCCGAATACTATTGTTTAAATACCTCAAGGAACCAATTATATAGGTGTCTGACCTCAGTTAAATAAAATGTCAATTGTAAGACAAAACTTTCTAATAAGGCACAACTAAATATATATTACCACTATGTACATGGTTATGTTTAAATTTCATTTATATTACAGGTGTGCTCGTGAGTTTTAGCCGTTGAAGGCAGTTCAACTTGTTTCTAGATATTTTAGCAATTTTGGTAAAAAAAATTAAAACATTATTTGTCTCAATTTCAGGTGAAGGATATGCATACATATCAGTACAAAATTCAACTGACATCAGTTGTGATAAATCTTTATAACATTTTGTTATCTGACTAAATAAGTCACTGATACAACATGTGTATTTCAGTAAGTCAGGCATCAGTACAAAATTCGTACTGAAGTAAAATTAACGAGCGGTGTAGATTTGAATAAGTAAAGCACTGACATGAATGAAGGAAACTTGAAAGTGATACCAAATTTGTATTCAAGTAAATCAGACAGTGACTCCATATTTGTATGTAAGTAAATCTGTCATTGATAACAGTTATGTATATGAATAAATCAAACAGTGATACTAGATGTGCATATGAATAAAGCAGGCAAAAAGAACCAGATGTGTATCTGAGACTTAGCAGGTTAAAAGTTGAATGAGTAGTGGTAAAATATAATAAATAGACATGTATTTGGAAAAAGTCAGAGATACCAGAGGTGTATTGGAATAAACTTTTTAGCAGTGTTACCACATACGTATTGATTAAATTAGGCACTGATAACATACATGTATTGAGTAAATTAGGAAGTGATAAGACATGTGAATTAAAATAAATCAGACAGTGACACCATATGTGTATCTGAGTACAGCATACAGTGACACCATATGCGTATCTGAGTAAAGCAGACAGTGACACCATATGTGTATCTGAGTAAAACAGTGAAACAATGTGTATCTGAGTAAAGTAGACAGTGACACCATATGTGTATGTGAGTAAATCAGTCAGTGACACCATAAGTGTATCTGAGAAAAGCAAACATTGACACCATATGTTATCTGAGTAAAGCAGTGCCACCATGTGTATCTAAGTAAAGCAGACAGCGACACCATATGTGTCTGATTAAAGCAGACAGTGACACAGTATGTTATCTGAGTAAAGCAGTTACACAATATGTGTATCTGAGTAAAGCAGACAATGACACCATATGTGTATCTGAGTAAACCAGACAGTGACACCATATGTGTATCTGAGTAACTCAGACGGTAACACCATATGTGTGTATCATTATATGTGGTTGTTTGGGATTTTTAACGTAGCTTTAACAATTTATCAGTCATATCGCTACGACGCCAGCAGTGGGACACTTTTTAGTGATGTCTAGCACTGGAACATCATGCCGCAGACACTTAGAATGATGTCCCACCCAATCACATTATCCTGACACCAGACCAACCAGCCTTAACACTAAACTCTTAAAGCTGGGCGCCAAGCGAGGCAGCTGTTAGTACCAGTTTTGTAAGCCTTCGGTATGACTGGGCCGGGGATCGAAACCGCGACCTCCCGCATTCGAGGCAGATGTCCTAACTACTAGGTTGTAATTAAAGATGTGCCACCATATGTGTATCTGAGTAAAGCAGTCAGTGACACCATATGTATCTGAGTACAGCCGGCCTTGACACCTTATATGTATCTGAGTAAAGCAATCAGTGACACTATATGTATCTGAGTACAGCAGGTCTTGACACCTAATATGTATCTGATATGAGTAAAGCAGACAGCAGGATGAAGTGTATCTGAGTAAAGTAGAGAGGGACACCATATGTGTATCTGAGTAAAGCAGTGACACCATGTCTATCTGAGTAAACCAATCAGTTACACAGTATGTGTATCTGTGTAAAACAGTGACACTGTATGTGTTTTTGAGTAAAGTAGACAGTGCCACAATATGTGTATCTGAGAAAAGCAGACAATGACACCATGTGCACCTGAGTAAAGCAGTGACAGCATGTGTATCTGAGAAAATCAGACAGTGACACCATATGTGTATCTGTGTAAAGCAGACAGTGACAACATGTCTGTATCTGAGTAAAGCAGACAGTGATATGAAGTATGTATCTGAATAAAGCAGACAGTGCTATAACGTGTGTTTCTGAAGCTCAGCAGGTCAAACTAATAATGGTAGTCATGGAGTGTTATTATTTGCACAACAGTTTAAAAGAGCATCATATTAGGATGTCTCCATTCAAATTTGATCACTTCTGTTCATCAATAAGTAGTTGAAAATAGCAAATGTCAATGGACAATATTTAATAGATGAGGAACCGTGAACTCTTGTAATCGATGTAGTATAACAGCAGCAAATGGATGATAAATAACAGGAAATACTTTTTTTTAATGCATACCCGTGATTTGAACTGTAAATGTATAGTCACCATCACCATTATTACAAGCATATGTACCAGCATCTGTCTTCATAGCATTAGTAATGATTAGGCTGCTTACACTGGATTCTGATATAAACACTTGAACATGAAGCCTGTTTCTCCGTGGCACAGAGTCGAGAATCAATGTCTGCCCTTGACTCGTGTATCTTATCCTCTGACCAGACTCATCAGGACCATACCAAGAGGTCACTGTACTTGAGAAAGAGTTGCACACAATGTTTGCATTGTCATTCAATACCGATGACACAACAATTTGTTCCGCTGAAAAGAAAATGATTATCATTACAGTGGAGAAAAAGCAAGGATCATCAAATACCTTTATGTATGGTGATATCGCCAAATCAATTCTAATATTCAGAAATTTTTATGACGCGTCACATAAAATCCAGTTGTAGTGTTATGAGTCTATGCTCTTAAAATAAGTAACAGTAAACTAAAAAGAAACGCAGCAAGTTTTGTAAAATTCTACAATTCATTTATATATTACATGGTAAAAATGAAATAAAAAAACATAAGGTGTAGTGACTTACCTGGTAGTTCACAGAATAAACAGCGAATTACAGACAAAAAATCCTAATAAGGAACGTTTTGTATAAACCTTAGTGGAAATCCAAATTAAGGTCAATGCTGAACGTGTTGATGTACCTTTGATGGCCTGTATCATGTGTTTGTATTAATATTCTTTTGTTGAAGCACAGTTATGCAATTCCAGGTTTGAATTTACTGTAAATCCCAATGAATGAATGTCTCTGTCAAAGGATGTTATTGTTTTAAGAGCATTCATTATTTCCTGAGAAAAATTAATAAATTGAGGAAACAAAGTGCAGCCCTAATGAGCATCAGGTTACAACAATAAATATAAATTGATTCCATTAAAAAGCATAAATGAAAAATCATTTCAGTAACAAGATTATTTATTCAATTCGTCATGAAAGTCGCGTATAACCATTAAACTTTAACAGTTGTCAAAGAAAAGAGTTAATACCTTGCGTAACCGTTCGTGATTGATGTTTAATTCACTAATCCCTAATTTAAAAAATCTTTCCCAAAGATATGCAGTTAACAAATATACAAAGAAAATAAACGTTCTGCCCCAAAATGAATGCTATATAAAATAAACATATGATGCAACCCCTTGATTCAGAATTTATCAAACTTCTCAAACTCCACTATTAAATTGTAACACAAATATCTGGAAAAAATAAACATTCATGTTCAGGCATTTTGGCTTAATAAACTCTCAGATTCTTTTTTCCGGACGATTTGGAGAACTACATATACAACGTCGTTTTCTTCCATGCCTAACATTCACACAAAAGCCAATAAAATCGTATACTGACTAAATTGTGTAATTTGGCTTATTACAGGCAACGAAAAAGCCAATTAGTTGTCAGATGTTTCACTATTGCAAAAACTAAATTATCATTGCCTTTGAACGATATGTACTGTACATAAAATTTAATAAATCCGTAAGAAACTGCCTAATACTGTCATGTTTTATTGTGTAGCTGTTTAGAGCTCTTTTGCGCGTGTGTTATCTTGGCAATGGAAAATCTTGTTTATTTGCTGACTTTTAAATGTTCTGATCGTGTAATTTAAAAGTTTATAAAAGAAGTTTGCTACTGAAATAATCACGAGACAAATCATTTACGTTTCCGTTATCTCGTATGTGACCCAGGTTATCAGAGTACTCGGTGGAAGAATAGGCTTGTTAGAAACATTAGAATGTCCGTTGGGGCATGGCTCAGCCCAAGCTACTGCAAAAGCATCAAAATTAACTAGGTCTATAGTAATTAACTTAGCAATTATATGAATTCACTTATATCTCAGTTTTCACGAAACATCTGATAAATAAAAATACATTTGATTTGATATATAAAAATGACGTTAAGAAATACACGAGAAAATATATACAAAGGAGTGTAAAACCCCAGAGGCTCGTATCGTTGCTTATAGTTTAACTGTCAATCATACATTATTTTAAAAAATCAAAGTATGATTTTATGCTACATTTATGACTGACATTTATATTATGATCAATGATACAAGCCCTGTGCGTACAACAAAATGTTTACTATTAATTCACCGTGTTTGGCGCATCAAATGAACTCAACAGATGCTGCATGCTAACCTACCGTGTATAATAGCACCTCAAAACGCAACAGACAGAGATTTGCGTGCGGGCTATTTTCACTTATCAAGGACCACACTGTTTAGGAGGAAAGTTATTTAACATTCTCCTGCAACATGTTTGCATTTACATATTTCTGGAACCTCAAGAATGTGGACATTGCTAACAAAAACAAAACAAACCAACATCAACATCTAGTTTAGTCCTAGATGTAAGACCTTGTCGATGATATATATGTTTTGGGCGTCATATCACTAAAACAAAACCAACATGTGATATGTATTACATTGTACGATAACATATAGTGATGTCCTCGCCGGTACTGATGTTAATGTCCAGTATGAAACAGAAGACATCGACGTGCGGTCAGCCACTGAGTGATAATTGAAGAATATATCATCCTCAAGGTTAATTACTCGAAAGATTGTTGCATTGGTAATTACATGTGAGGAGTGTGGCATGCTCACCTTAAAATGTAGGAAGCGGAACACCAAATGTTTTTCTGTAATTTTACATTTAAACTTTGAAAATAACATTATGAATTAGTGCCATTTTTAAGTTCATTAAAACAATTATTGTACTCTCTACTTTCCATAGTACAGTATGTGTACCTTGTCTCTTTAATTTGAATATATGATGCCACTTAATAATTCTAGAATATACGTTGGAAGAAATTATAATATGCATGTTGTTATGTTCTGGTAAGCCTGATCGCACATGACCAGCATACATGTGACTAGTACTTTGTTCACTTGTAATCTCTTTTGAGTTTTATATGTATTGATGGTTTCAATATTTTAGTCAAAGTGGGTCCTGATAAGTGCACGGAAATAAAAGAGAAACAATGACATATTAAAAAGAAGGAAACAAAGACCTTTTCTGAAATATCATTTATTAAGAATGAACATTCAATTTACTTTTTGATACAGAACAGTAGGGTTAAACAAAACACATTTGCTGCGTATCGGTAACATTCATGATACACAGTTTTTGATAATATACATTATCGATACACATATGAAATGGATGGTCCTTTCATCTTTGCAAGGTCTGTCAGTGGTTAGTGGTGTCCTCATATGTGGTTTATTGATTGTATTTGTATTATACAGATTACAAAAATAAACATACTTGAAAATATTTATATGCCATTCCCATCTATGACTGTATCACACAAATCCTTTCAAGCAGACTACCTGTTAATTGTCGAAGATTGTTATTCAACATTTTACGCTCTGTTTTAGCTAATTTTGATCAGATGCATTACTGATTGCAGCCAGCAGACATATGTCTTTTGATGAAATTAATATCTATACTTCTTAATTAATTGTTTCTTATTCTTCTTTATTCAATTTATCATAACCCATATTAAGAAAAGTTTGGTATCACATGATCCGGTAGAAAAAAATTGTTTGAGAAGATATGAAAGTTGCCTTCTATCTTTAAGATATCTGTAAAATATCAGATCATATTTAACATCATAACTGGGCTGAAAATCAGCAACTGGTATCTCCATTAACAATTTTCCCAAGCTCCAATAATATGATACACTTCATAACTTTAAACATTATTGCCATCATAACTATGATAAGCTATTATTTGTGGAATGAAATCACCTTCTAATGATGAATGCTGGAATTAGCCATTGGGTTTTACTAGGTGGCCAGCATTTTAAAGATGCAAGTTTATAACTTTCAACCTTTGAAATAATGCTTCATCCGGGGCATAACTTGTATATGATACATATCATTTTGTGTCGATTTTCCACCACTTGTAAATATATGTGTATTGGCAGTGCAAAAGTAATGATGCATCAATATATTAATGCATGCTATGTCTATAAATTATTTAATTATTAATTTACGGTGTGCAAATTTCTGCTTATGTACATGCCAAAAGAAACATATATATGAAATCAATCAACAAAGATATACATTGTAGCTAAGCAATTTTGTATGATTTAAACTATGGACAGGTGTCTAAAGGTATCTAAGACATTTAAAATCTCATATCTTTTCAGATATATGTATTTGTCCTTATGTATTGCAAGCTAGCCATTCATAAATACCACGAGAAGTGTTATCAGTACGGTTGAAATGATACATACATGCCACGTACATGCATCAATTCACCACACACAGTCTATGATATGATAAATTATCAATGCGTATATGAACTGTATCGTCTTTCCATTTTTAGAAGGTCCGTCAGTAGTAGGTGGTGTCCTTTTTATGTTCTGACATATTGGTTATTATAGTGTAAGCCTTAATCGAATTAGCTTTGAAATATCACTTGACTGTTAAAGTAATCAAATACTCCACATAGGACGAGAACTGATACACAGCAACAGTTGGTGTATGTTATACATTCACTAGGGTTTACGTTCCATGGCAAATATACTCTCAGGGCAATCTTTACTCCCTTTCTAGCTGTATTGATGTACAGCTGTAGTTCAATATTTACCTAACACTTCAATATCTGTCTCTCAGTCATCGTGATCCACTCTTAAAAAAGAATTCCATAAGCCGTTATATGTTTATGAGATTAATCAGAATTTTAGCTCTGTAGGAATATTGTTCTGTGCTGAGAGCCCACTTTAAGTCTTCTGTCTGAAGGGGCAAATGCACTGTTAGCTTAGTATGCTTGAGTATACTAAGGAACTATTCTTTATAGTTTTTATCTACAATATCCCAGAGCTCACGTGTATTATCTTTTGGATGCTTCTCCTCCAAAATGAGAATTTTCAATAACATAAGCTCTGCCAAAGTTTCACTTTCCAATCAGTACTTTACTGACTACTATATCAGATTTCGAATCAGCAGATTTCAAAATGCTGTATTTACTCATAGGACAGGTCCCAAAAATGGGATAGTCTCTATCCAATGTAATATGACACCCAAGCTGACATATAGTACTCTTTACGCCCTGTATGTCTTGCATTGTGATTATGTTCATCGCTATATATCCGGTACTTGTATTAGCTCTACAATGCAGGTGGAACCTAATGTTTATATTTGGTTAAAACATACAATGTACACACCGTAAGATTCATCCTAAACAATTTTTAGTAGCAAAGCGCAGATTTCGGATAATTTGTATACGTATAGAATAGTTCGTTTATATAGTTATTGATAAATTGTGGAAACAATCACACATCTGAGCAACACAATCGTCCAAATGGACAAATGTAAATACTTCCAAATGTTTAAAATATCTCGCAAGGTGATTTAAGGATACATGCAGTATCAACTAAAAGAGTGTGGTTCTGTAGAGACATACAGACAATCAGGCAGGTATACAACAAGTGTCAAAACAGATCATAATATTATAGAGAATATATATTTCTTTAGAAGTGAATTGGTGAAAAGCATGTGTTTTCCGGTAAATGAAAAATGCCTCAAGCTTGATATCTAATGACAAGCCTTTTATACATTACGTGAGCATGTTTCTCCTTTGCATTTGGCATCCACTGGTTACTGGAAATATGCGCTCAAGTTTCTTTTTTTTTACAAGACCATCGATTCAGCCTTTAACATATTTTGATCATTTAGAGAGTGTTGATCCCTTAATTTCTCACAACCTTACTGCATTAGAACGATGTAGGCGGAAACCATTTTTGTTTGTAATTAAATTTAATCAAAATTATCTGTCAATCTCTTTCTTTAAACGGTTGAAAATCACTATGAGCTTAGCATGTTGTTTTAAGTAATGGGTCATGATCGACGTATAACTGACTTCTACGTAAAATATTCTGACTGCCCCATTTTGTATTATACTAAGAAATTTTATGAAGATTTATTTATAGGATATCCGATAGCGCGACGATGTTGTATCATTGTATACATAAATATGCTCATCACGTACCTAAAATGCATCAATGAATCGGGAATATTTAAAACATTACTTTTTTAATAATTCCATTAAAATTAACAATGAATTTACAATTTAACATGATCTTGGATATATTGCAATATTAAGCAAGATTTCGATACATTTTGCTGAGTTACTGCCCTTAAGTTACTTTGCATATTCTGATGATACAAACAGTGAACATATGAACCGAGGGAACACCATCTAAATACATTGATGAGATACAGACTGATTACAAAGATAACTTGTAGATATAGATACAGATAGTTATGGTGCAGGCAATTTCATATCAATGATATTAATAAATGCAAGCAAACACTGAATGAAATGTAAAATATCAATGCATCATTCTAGTTAGTACTTTGAATGCATCACCTTTTAATGCATGCATTTATTTTGTTTACTTTGTTTGGCTGTATCTTTGTATCATAGTGTAAGTGAACTTTCTTGTACTGTATTATCTCTTAAGTAATAAGAGTTTGCTTCGTCCAAGCACTAGACTATTAGATAGACAAATTGTGATGAGATACTTAATTTATATTTGCACGTGACCTGGACGGATTAGCTGAGCATCACATCGAAACACATTATGAGGGCTTCATTTTTGTTCATGTTTGAGGTTGTATCGTGAAACAAAGTGTGCATAATATGCAAAACGGATGATGGCTACTGAGATAACGAAACAAGATGTCGTCTTTCTCCGAATTTCAAGAGCAATACGGACATATCAACGATCATATCAGTAAAATACACGATACCAATAGATTATTATTGCACAAATAACATTATATATAATTATTTATTTACTTATTTATTTATTTGTTTATTTATTTATTTATTGATTAACAATAAATAGCAAAAACAAGTAAAATGTGTGACCCGTTCGCTTTATTGCTTCATTAATTTTGTTGAGATATTTACCTCCTACTTGAACGTGACTTGGACAGATTTACATGACATGGACATATTAGCTGCTTATCACATCGAAACAAATTATTAGTACTTCATTTTTGTTCCCTGTTTTAGGCGGTACCATGAACCTATATTGTAGAATGATATGCAAAACGGATGCTGGTTATTGTGATAACGATTCAGGATGTCGCCTCGCATCGACTTTCATGAGCAATTCGTACTTGTGAACGATCACATCAGTAAATTACTATATATATATATATATATATATATATATATATATATATATATATATATATATATATATATATATATATATATATATATATATATATATAAACCGACAACCACATTTCTCTTTCTTGTCAAACAAAGGATCGCGAGTTCGAAACTCGCAGCAAGCCATATTTTTATTTTTATTTTCACTCCATTTAAATGTTTTTTCTTCAAACTTTCTTTTAAACTCGAGCATTCGATTTCTTTTGCTCCTTTCTTTTTATGTTTAAACTGTCTTTATGAATCCCGTCCTGGGACTGGTAATTACGCCTTTAAAATATATAACGATACCTATCATGAACCATCACCAGCATTTTCTAAAAATGTCCTTGATACTTCCAGGTCATAGATGTATATGGATACGCATTTTACGGTAAGAGATAAACAGGCAATTATAGAAGTTAAGAAGCAAATAAAACAAATATATCCTATGTTCTAGAGTTTAATAAAATGTATAAGATATATATATATATATATATATATATATATATATATATATATATATATATATATATATATATATATATATATATATATATATATATATATATATATATATATAATCAGTTTGCATACGCTTCTGTCAGATCTTTGTATGTTTTATTGTTTTAATTATTTATTAAGTTTGTTTAGTTTAAGTATTCTGTACAAAATCCAACTTCAAGAGAACACTTATTAAATACAGTTAGGTGTCTTCTACTCCGTTTCGAAAATCTGCGCGTACTCTGTTTTGACAATTAATTTGATCTGAGAGAAAAGTAATGCAAAGTGTATTCATGTTTCAGATCGATTAAATATATTACCTTAAAACAGTGTTTTTGAGTTTTCTCCCTTTCAAGGAAAGTCAGGACTCTTTTGAAATTCAGTTCAGCCTAACACAAAATATCATCGAGAACCAATTTCAATGTAGCTATGTCGTCTTCTCTATCAAAGAAAGGTGGAGGATGGTGGCATAATAGTGGCGGTAACGGATGTTTATTTTAGAACTTGATACTCTATTATGCTACTATCAGCACCGCATACCACATTTTCATCTTTGTTTGTCATAAATGGTATCAGTATTTCTTTAAGGAGGACTTGAACATCTTGGAGAATATTTTTATCAGTATCAACTTTAAACCTAATATTTGAGTATTCTTCCTCCTCTTTCTATTCTCATCTTCTTTCATTCATTCCTCTTTATAAATTGGTTGTACATCCTCTTCATCCATTCATTGATATCGATATATGGCAACAAATCAAAGATACATTTGGATCATACAGGATGTTTTTCAGTTCCTCGAATGTATCCTCATACCGTCAGCTGATGTAATGGAGGTAATGGATCCATTAATGCCCTCTATATCTTCACTGGAGTTGTTTAGTGGGAAGTTCTCCTTTCTGTCGTTATTACTAACAGTATCCATTCTCTACACATCATTAATGGCTAAGGATTAAAAGTTTCGTCTAGAAAAAAACAGATATGATGCTAAAGTAGTTGATGAACAACTCATCTGTGATAATATATTGTATGAGACCACTGTAATTGCTGATAAATATGTTCAGAAATGAATCAACATGTTAATATAAAGAAGATATTTTTAAAGTGTAGATATCATCTGATAATCGAAGCCTGAAGCTGTCTTTAACCATTAGTGTTTATTATAATAAACACTAGAATGGGAAAGGAATGTCGAGCGCCATTCTCTCGTTATTTTAAGGTGGTTCACATCTAAGGGCGCCGCAAGCCAATTTTTATCTTTTTCAAACATCGAAAGCAAAAGGATTCAATAATTCAGAATTGCTCTAGGAGATCTTGGTCATCTAGACTAGGTGAATGGCACACGTAATGGGGTCAGAGAGTTTCAGATTTCATAGAACTTCTTGCTAGAAAAAGCTCACCATGCAGAAGGCAGCCTTTGGGGAAAGAAAGACAGGCACATATACCTTGTGACTTTTTTTCATAGAGACACGAACCTTCAGAGAGATATCATCTTATGTTTGAACATGATGTTGCATTTTATGTAATTCGATACCAATGTGATCACTACTTGATGTGCCCACACATTTGTGCAATGAAAACATTAATTTATGAAACTGAAGAACAATTATGTCTCTAAGAGCATTTTCTGTGTCGGTTTCTATATTCTCGGGTTGATGGATACTTTTCTGATGGATAGAAATTACATTTATTGCATAATCAGCAAACTTCCGATCAGCATATCGTTGACAGAACATGAAGCACATCTGATTGAGTTCCTGTCCCTTTTCTTAAAACTCTTTACTTAATCCAAAGAATTCCCATTTACTTTCCTGCTCATCTTCATAGTCTGACATTTCTTAACATCATTCGAAGCGTTGAATTTTAGTCCACTCGCTGTCGGTGAGCTGTGTTTTATAATCAATAATTAAACAGTGATGACTCACCCTTCATGTTTTGTTACTTTTTAATTGTTTCTTCATAGAGACCCAAAATTAAATTTCAACAGACGCTAGTTGTTGATAAAGATCCCATGTTGATTTGTTCGATTTGTTTGAAGATATAGACTGTGTTTGTTGTTCTAAAAGTTAATCACATACAATTATAGAAACTTGGAAGTAATCATAGTGATGAAACATATATCGAACGAAAGACGACAACGAAGCCAATTCATTTTCTTCTCTCAGGATTATCCCAGTAACCCACTTCTGTACATCTTGCAACATATTTTCTTCCTTCATTATTTTATTCATATAATTAATCGAATGGTTAGATTTAAGGAAATTTACTAGATCATCTCTGCTTTGAACGTTCCATCTTCTATTTTATTAAAGGGTACATACTCCAGTGATGGTATACAGATGGAAACCAGCTAAAGAATGAGATTATTTAACTATCTGACGTCAATACTTTAGTCAAATTAGATATGCACTTAAAATATAAAGATAGCATGTTTTTACTATGTTATATATATATATATATATATATATATATATATATATATATATATATATATATATATATATATATATATATATATATATATATATATATATATATATATATATATATATATATATATATATATATTGGAAGATAAAAGACTACAATTATTACTGATCAAAGAGATACGAAATGGACGTACATTTGAACTACAAAGGCGTATAACCATTGTATAATTTGCTTCCACTTGTTGCTTGATAGCTATTTACACAAGACTGGTGTCAGATATAATCAACGGTACGATTAAATGCTTTTATAATCTTCCATGTTCAATTATGCTAATGACCATATTCTCTGTCAATGTTATTAATAAACAGTAGAGCAGTATATTACTATCATCTAATGACGATACACTTCAAACATAAATAAACATACAATATCATGCATTAGGTACTTCTTGATGCAATTAGACAAATGAATGACCAACACGAGAATTAAAGCGACAATAACTCTGGGTTTCTTGATTTGTGGATTTTGGAGAGGGCACTGTTATTGAACTTAAGTTATCGTTATTGAAATGCTATTGAACTTAAACTGAATTGATACTATAAACAGTTGGCAATTACTGTGTTATAAAGTTATTAGATTTGTAAAATTTCAAATATATAGCATATCAAACAGACGTTTACGATAGGAGGTACATCGATGTGATACACTGAGTAAGTGATATTGCAAAGTACTGAATACAAGTAATATATAATTCTTACCATATCATCCTCTTGGAATTCTTCATTATATTACATACTCCGTGTCTTCAAGATTAAACCGTAAATATTCTTGTGAAAGTCACAAAAGTATTCAGACAATGTAATTGGAGCGCATGTCAATCAAGCACATAACAAAAACAGATCATCTTTTATTGGTACAAAATATAGACCCACAATCTATTATGCCCAACATAATATAGAAATCCCATATTTAAAACTAGCTTTCAAACACTGGGATCTGAAATAAGGGCATTTTAACTGGACAGTTAGCTGGGAGTCTAAACTCAGTTAACTTTGACACTAGTGAAATTCACGCTTACTGATAACTAGGTGATAACAGATGAAGGAAACACTGGATGGTAAGCATACTAATCTAGAGCTATGCAGAATTGGGGCCTGTCTTAGGAGTGTATTAGGGTTTTAGCATCATCATTCATCTGCAGCTTGGTACATGTCATACAAATTAACAAAGAATATGTACTTGTCACAGGAATAATAATAATAATATATATTTCAACATACCCAGGATGGCAGCCACATTCATAATCGAAGGGACACCAGTTTTATTTACCAGAAAAATGATCTCAGGAATAAACTTGTGCCAGACATCAATTATTTCTGCTAAGTAGCGTAGGACATGCTAACTAATTGATAATGAATCCTAGACAATACATTGACAATAAAATGAGCATTCTAGTCTTTAAACAGGAAAGGACAACATTAAAAATTATAAATCTTACCACGTAATGAAAATGTCATCATCAAAACATAACTGGTAAGGAATATAGTACTTGCTTGCCACATGATTTAAGGCTGCAAAAGAATATGTTTCCATTATAAAACATGGATAAATCAAATCTGGATTAAACCAGGAAAGAAAAGTTTGAAGTTTACTTGAACAGAACTTGTACTTTCACAATTAATTGTCACATAAGAAAAATGTAAAAAAAAAATATTTATCATTTTACAGATATCTTTTTATTGTACTGCCACAATGACCTTATATGTAAAGCATATTATAGATCAATATTTACTGCCATAGCGACTGCACTTGTAACACCTTTATATATGTAGCTGTTTTTTCATGGGTTAAAATTATGCAATACATACCCACTATTATGCAGCGTTATTCTGTTTTGTGTCAAGAAAAAAAAGGATCCAGTCAATACATCCTGCTTTAGAGTAGAGATCTGTAAATAAGACATGGTCAAATTGTACATACTGCATACATATAGATCTAGTCATCTTTTTACCTAGACAATGATTAGACCAGGACGTTGGAGCAGGGTGGGAAGAGTGCATTCAGCAATGACATTAAGAAATGAGTTTTACCCACAACAAAAATATGTTTTAATATCAACAATAACATATCCATCACAACTAAAAAAAAAACTTAATTTATCAGGTGGGCAGGTTGATTCGTTAAACTGATAAAAATATAGAAAAATATAAACTACTCACCAATGAGGGACAGATTCACTTTAAAGAATAATATGGGTCCCCAGGAGAAAATTAATGATGTGCAAGAAGAGAAGTTAGTATCGGATCGCCATAATGCTGCTTCATGATATCCTCCAAAGGCAGAATTATTTAGACAAGTCCATGAAAGTAGTGGACATTAAGTTCCAGAAAGAAAGGTCACTTTCGGTAAGGGACTCTTTTGGTTTGATTGTGGTGACAATTCACCTTAAGAAATTGGATCCCAAAATAAAAATTGAG
Organism: Sinohyriopsis cumingii; assembly: GCA_028554795.2. Lineage (NCBI taxonomy): Eukaryota > Metazoa > Mollusca > Bivalvia > Unionida > Unionidae > Sinohyriopsis > Sinohyriopsis cumingii. The sequence continues at coordinate 99,988,366 of CM068838.1, forward strand.
CCCTTAAGTAGAGGAAAACGGTGCTTACACTGCGTATTTTCATTCCATGTAATTTAGATTCAAACACGGTACCTTACAAGCCCTTCTTGGTCATCTCCAGCACATATCTGACCTAAATTGGTAACCTTTATAGCTGATGCAGCTACTGAAGGTAACTGAGTATTGGCAAAGTTTCCTGAATGACCAAGGAGGTAGCAGAATCAAATCAGCCCTTGAACTGGAAACAGTGTCAACAGACAAGACCGTATAGAGTGATCACGGTGCCCAATGCTAATAAATACCCGCACGTCTTATAGCTCATGTTCATAAAAAAATGTTTTCTTGTACAAAATTGAAAAGTGTTGTTCCGCTTAGGCTCCTTACAGGCCCAGGTCCAGGGGATATATTCATGGTTGCCCCAACCCTTTTTCGCCCCAGTCAACAGACGATACAATAATCTCACTGCATCTTCTCACAGATAAAGCATTAAGCAAGCTTCACTCAGTGGTTCATAACATGGTGTTAGTGAATGATCATGTAATATTTGATAGATTTTATGTGATTATAAGAGAGCCGGAGACATGTCACTAAGTAGGTCTCGGATGGATGACACTAGAGACTATCTTACTCTATTTTCTAAGTACGGGAATCGTGATCATTTGTAATAGTAATATAAAAAAAATGTTAGACAAATGGTGTATACTATACAAATGGAGCAAGGAAAACAATGTCAATGCATTTAGATCACATCCCATCTTTATGAATTATGAGGCACTGAATTCTGCTGCGATTAGGAAGTGTTGACAAAGAACCCCAGTCGTTTCTTTTACTAATGCCGGTTATCTCAGGTTTGGTGCAGGAAAGACAGGATAGCACTCCAATATATTTATTCAGATCGCCCTCTGAACCTGCTAGAAAGTATTGAAGCCTGTTAGACGTAAATAATATTCGAGCAGCTTATGGCAAGCAGTATGCTCAATACCCAGGAAATACCTGTCAATGAGAACCACCCGAGCCTGGTCATCTCCTTTAGTGCTGGCACATTACGTCATTTATATTAAAGAAATAATTTTTGTATAATGAATTAAGAAAATATTAATGAGATTATTTATGCAATTGAGCAATTACAACTCGCAAGTATACAATTTAATGACCAACATAATCCTGAAAAAAATCACATATGATGTAAAACATTACGTGAACGAAATTCCGAAGGATGATACACACTTCAATTTGGTACAGGTTCATCAAATTACGCCATGGGACAATGAGAAAATTCTCCGTGATTGTCAATAATATACAAATTCAGCAATTCGTTCCATTCACAATGAAGATGGAAAATATTATTTGGATTTGTCGGGTGAATACAAAATAAAAAAGATTGTGGGAAAGTGTGTAAGACAGTTAAAGAAATTTAAAATGGATCATACTAGTGAATATGAGTCTCCGTTAGAGAGCTAGCGATGGACCGTTTTTTGGTATACTCTCTATCTAGTACATATAAACGTATTACGAGTTGTACATTGTGTGTGTCAGGTAAATGTTTGCTCTGATTTGTTGGTCCGACATGTATCCATGAAAATAGCGGACTATGACATTGTAAATAAACAAACGAGGTTCATGGATACTGTCAATGCGATAATGTCGATATCTGGAGATATATGTCATCCTGAATCAGCAATGCCATTGTTGTGTCGAAGAACAGTTGATGTTGACATATCTCAGATTTTCTCTCATATGCTAATGAGCTTTAGAAAATATTCATCGATTATATCACTGACGCGCTGTTGCAGGCGCTTATTGTCAAAACCTGGCAGTGTGAAAAATGGCAGTTACGCTTCCGTGATCTTTTAATAGTCAAGAAAGAGCTGCCTAGTTCATCTAAGCTCGGCAGCATTAGCGTAAATCATAGCTTCAATGGTAGATCGGTGTACAAGCTCAGAGGAAGATCTTATCTGGTTTAGATGTTGTATGGCTGCAAAGATCTGATGTTTTAGATACTCTTTGGAATATATTCATTTACGTACCTGAGAAACAGCTGATGTAAGCCATCAGAAACTCACTGGTGGTCATGTGTGATGCTCTCAAAAAGAATTTTGTATAATCTATAGCAAATCCATCAGTATTATTTGGTCTCAACGTTATCATTATGCCAGGCGTAACTTTGCAATCAATCAACGAAATAGGATGTCATTCAGTTTTGCCACGTACCCATTTCCACATATTCCCATAAGGTAGCACTTCGTTGATCTTTTATTTGCTTGAGTATTTTTGTCGTCTGATAACCTGTGCACTGTGGTTGTGGTACTGGTGCTGTTGGTGGTGTTACCAATGGCCATCCAAGCACTGTTCTAATCGAACTCGTGTATATATCAACGCTGTAATCTGTTCTTGAAATTTATATGGTGGCTGATAGCATTGGCTCATGTACTGTTATAGCGAGTTTTAATTCCCAGCCCATGATAGATTTAATTCTGCGTTGAAACACAGAGTTTATTTGTTCGATTTGTTAACTCCCAGTCGGCAAGCTAACCATGGTCCAGTGAGGAGTTATGTTGGATTTATTCTTTTGCACAAATACGAATGATTTTTTTGTGGACAATATTCCTAAGAAATTTAATCTAATATTTGGGCAACTATTATAGAATAGCAGTTGTGCAAGTGCGTTTTCAAGGGACCCCTGGGATCCACTGGACGCTATATGTGCCATTATCGGTGTTGAAGACAGTATCAAATTATGGTTCCAATGACATCACTGATATCATGATTACTGTTGGTGCTTTTGTATTAGCGACAAATTGTTCCAGCAGTTGGCGGGTGAGCTGTTGTTGGTCTCTCATTATTACTTACACTGATCACAATAGAGCGTGTATGCTCAGAGTGCTCGCAGCCTGAATGTTAACAGTCAGATTACATGTATCATAATACATTTTGATCATTTCTGCAAACTCACTCTCATATATCCATCAGTGAGTCCCGTAGAGGTTAACGATGACAGTCGCTCATGGGCGTGTTACACCGTTGATATCACTTCTGTATGTTCATGCAATTTCTCAGTTGCTAATGTCTAAAGTTTTTTGCTATGATATTAAGAATAACAGCAGTGTTGTCGAGCACAGCAACACCGACTCTTATCACTGCCGCTATCATATGTTGCCGATGATGTGCCGAATAAAATCGTTGCACCAGCAACTGCGGCTGATGATGCGTATACAGAAACGTCGATAACCCTGATGTATCTGCTGTGGGGGGGGGGGAGGGTTTGCTATGTCGCATGCGTGTCGATATTTTTCAAAGCTGCTTGCCACAAGCTCGCTTGTTTAAATCTGTACGCATTTATGAGTTTCCGAAAATTGAAAGAATCGTACTGATTCCAGTCCCTAATATTCACGAGATGGTAAGTACGCTATTGTTGGCTTGGGTCTTGTGGATCCTGACGCGACAATTGCATTCGACAATGGAGGCTATTTATTGCACTGCTATTAACCTGACTGCCTGCGGTGAGTTTGATGTCGGAGTGCTCTTTATATAAGTACAGTCTAAGTGACTAATTGACAAATGAAAGACATCACCAGTACGTAGTCGCAGTTAGGTTATTTTATTCGGGCTACAATATGAACATTTCCTTGGTATTTTGATTTAACACGACAAACATAGTGCAAACAACTCATCAGTGGAATGATGTCATTGATTTGTCGTAAATATCCTAAACGTAGTTATGCTGAACACAGGGATCCTGTACACACTAGTGAACTAAGTGGTATGTTTGATAGTGTTATTTAGCAGCAGGGAGGGCAAACAGACCTAGGGTTCCCGACAAAAAATAAATCTTGCACAGAAAACTCTCGTAGAAGGGCTCTATTTATCGAATAAAGGCTTCCTGGGGAAGCTTACTGGTTATTGAACCCCGTTCCATTAATGAAACCTTAGTTTGAAGATTTAGCTGAAAAAAAGTACTCTACGTGAATTTTAATTTTTTTTGATTCTATATATACGACCGACTTTGGGTAGGTGCCCTCCCTGCTTCTGTCGTCATTTGAGTAGAGTTGTAATTAGAAGATTACGCAGAAGATTACAGTCAGAAAGTTATATCAGAGATAAATATCAACATTAAAAGATTTTATCTAGACCCACTCGATATCTTGACCTGGGATCAGATAAATTTACTGTTACAAATCCATAAGGAGTAGCTTGAGCTCGTGAGAAAATGTTTCGGAATTTATTTATATCCATGTCGCCACCGCACCAAGTTTGATGAATATTTCTAAGTGTATGAGCATCAACGCCGTTAAAAACAACTAAAATATTACAGTTATCTCTGATCAACTTAGGTATCTGAGTATATCTCTGAGTTACATAAATAACATCCGTGTTTTTGTGTCGACCACGGGAGAATATTCTAGCTAGATTAGTCTGTTTATCTAGTATTACATCGTCATATACAACTAAATTATTAACTGAGCCATCTAGATCATCAACTGAGGGGGCCTCTTCGATATCTGTTATAAAATCAATAATACCATTGCCATCATTTAACAACGCTGCGTTGAAATTAAATTATCTTAGTACCCGATAACAGTGTTGATCATTAACAGATGGTGCAATCAAATATAACTTATCCCACTTCAGCCATCTCATTATCAAATTCAACAACAGCTGAGTTTTTCCACTCCCTGATGGTCAAATTATTATCATTCTGATCGAATTAGGTAACGCAGCATGGTGTTTAACACGAACAGATTTTTTGTAGCTGAAAAATCAATTACATTCATGATATAATAAATATTATGGATCTGTACTGTGTTAGATGTAAAACACGCACACCAACGGTAGATTTAACTACGGTTGTTACTCGCAACAAGAGATCAGCTGTTACCGGTAAATGTGAAAAATGCAAAACAAAAAAGTTTAGATTTACCTCATCAACTAAAAAAAAGATTACACGGAGGTGACATCACCTCAAAGTTATCATCGTTACCAGGATTCCCCTGGGCTAAATACTCAGGAGAAAAACACCTACCAGGATACAGCTACTGCGGACCAGGTACTAGACTCGACATCAGATTAAATAATCGAGATCAACCAAATTTCGGTAAGGAGCCAATTGATGCAATTGATCAGGCCTGTCTGGTTCATGATATATCATATCGAAATAAAGATATTCAACAGCGACTTCTCGCTGATGTAAATTTAATTCACGCAATAAATTCTACAAAAAATAAATCTATCAGGGAGAGATTAGACTCGTGGTTAATTAAAAACGCGATGAAAGGTAAATTAGTTTTCGGTGCCGGTAAATAATATGGAAGCGATTTATTATTATCCTGCTGAATTTTGGCGTGGCAAACCAGCTATCAAAAAACTTGCAAAGGCTACTCGAGTAAAACCGTCAACGGCTGCTGCTTGGTTATCCAAACAGGCTATATGGCAAATTTATCTACCACCACCTAAGCGAATTGAATATGCGCATTTTGATGTTATTGTGCCAAATGAGATTCATCAGGCTGATATAATGTTTTTACCACACGATACCGTTGATGGTAAAACTTATAAATACGTATTAACCGTAGTAGATATTGCTAGCAGATACAAAGAAGCTGAGGCATTAACTAAGAAAACAGCCGATGAGGTAGCTGATGCATTTGAGCGAATATATCAACGAGGACCACTAACATATCCAATTTTACTTCAGGTCGATCCGGACGGGAATTTCTTGGTGCGGTGACCTCATTAATGAAACAAAAAAATACGAAAATAAGACGCGGTAAAGTTAATATTCATAATGATCAGGCAATTGTTGAAAGATTCAACAAAACGCTAGCTGAGCGACTTTTTGGTTATCAATACGCGATAGAATTTATTCAGGATAAACGATCTAATGATTGGGTTGTTAGGCTACCCGATGTTATTTCTGCGATAAATAATGAGACAACAAGAGCTATATCGATGAAACCAACAATTGCCATACAGAAAGATTTTATACCGATAAAGCGACGCGATTTTTCAGCTCGACCTGTTCTTGGTAGTGGCATCGTCAGATATTTATACAAACCAGGTGAGGCTGAGGGTGGTAGAAAAAGAGCAACAGATCCAATCTGGAGCACGACAACACATAAGATAGTATCGGTGACGAGATCATCAGGTAGACCAGCTATTTATGTACTCGATTCGTTAGCACCTCAACGAGGTTTTACTCGTGAAGAATTACAGGTAATACCAGCTGATACTCAGTTACCACCTCAGTCACTTAGATGATCAACTCAAAGTCGATTACACTCTAAACACGTCAGAGTAACATTAACGCGATTGTGAACTAAATCATTATTTATTCTATCCACGGTAAACTGTCTGGAATCATTTTTTGATAATTCCATGTCCTTATGCAATTTCAACCGGCATAATGATTTTTTTTTTTTGTTTTTCTTTCAGCGATAAAATAAATTCAACATCTAAATCGAATTCGTGATTATTTTTTTATCGGTTTGTTTATAGCTAATCAATTTTTTTCAATCACATATTCGTCAATTTCATCGTTAATAAGTATTCTGTCTAAGACAATCCGTCCTAGCTGACTTATTTTTCTGACTCTAGATACAGCTAAATACACCAGATTAGACCATTCTATGTGGTCATCTACAATCCAAACTCGAGTATCGGTTATAGTTAATCCCTGTGAAGAGTGAATCGTCATAGCATATTCTAACGTCCATGGAGATTTTTCTGCACTCAACATATCACTTACAAAATCAATATCAACAGTGACGATATCATTTACACAAGATTCTGTTTTTCTTGTCCTGGTATATCAACATCATTATTTTGTAATCTGGTATCAGCTGGTCTGTAACATAGCGGCACAGGTATCAACGTAAACTTTCTTGATGTAATTTAAATAACCTTTGCTGAAGTACGTCGCGTATTATTTTTCTGCTAGTACAATCAAATCATCTGGAGTCCACGTTGATAATAAATCTTCCATGGATGTTTTTGGAATTATTTCGTGCATCACACTACACTGAATTTTATTTGACTGTAATCGAATTATTCTCTTAAATTCACTCAACCGACCATCAAGAAATCTATAATCGGTGTTAACTTCTTCATAATAATCAACACAATTCTTTAGCCATTCATGAGGTGATTCTCCATCAATAGGATTAGGTTGACCGTGATCACCACACATGATTATAGCAGTATTTTTTGTTAGCAACCAATCTAAAAACATTTTAAGTGTTTTAACGAATACAGTGTAGATCTCATTCCATATAATTACTCTGTTCACATATTTTTCTCCCATTCGCGAAGGATTCCATGTACCACCATTATACTTGAAAAAACTATGATACGTGCATGAGTTGACGCCGCGCTGTCTCATTTCTCGCGCTAATTTATGTGCCGGCGTCAGCACGATTACATCAGAGTTTTTAAATAATTATATAATTCTAGTCGTTTTACCTGATGCACCCGGTCTATTCACGTAAACTGTTTTGTATCTCGATGTGGGATCATATGCTGATGGTGCTGTTGATGATTCTGATACATTATCTGAATAATAATTATCCTCAACAGGTACATCAGCGTTTTCGCAGTACCATAAAATATGTTCGTCTTTTACTCCCCATGTACCCCATGATCCACCACCTGTTAATTTTTCTAACTCTTGCAGGTATTTTTCATCAACATAGAATGAGTCAGTAGCTACCCTAACAGCGCCATTAGGGAATCTGTTTATCATCGATAATAAATTTATGCTCGCATACGCCAACATTGACGATCTTAAATGAGTATACTGCGGTGACTCTCCCTCAAGATAACAAACTACAGTGCCTAATTTTGTTTCGTTTGATAAATAAATACTCTCTCGGTCACAAAATATACCTCGCTCAGCGGTATCAGCGATTCAGCTTCATTCATGATCAATCTACAGTGATGTCGCTGATGATCACATGCTCCACCCTGAGTAAACTTTCCGATTATTTTTCTACCTAAATCTTTTACATCATCATGTTCAGTTGGTAGCCAAACGTCATTTTGTTTTTTATATGATATGATAGCCTCGCTGACCGTCAACGACGTTAACATCGCAGAATCCAACATATATCTCAATAACACTATTGGAACCCATTTTTGCTCTGAAAAATGTTTACCAAACCAAACGTAACAGATCTTATGTAAATCATCATTAAACTTAAACGATACAACACGAGCGAATCCTGTCAGGGGAAAATCTGGCAGAGGAACATTAATAGATACACGAGTCATCTCATCAGTTGGGTGACCAAATTGAGTAAAATATTTACTGCACTCGCCTAATCCGAGAAAACTACCGGGATAACACGCTATCATGTCAAATGAAACCATCTTGATAGGATTATATTCAGTATTCCACAATCCGCCGTGGCCGTACTCGATGCAACTCTGTTGTGTATCTTTAAGAAATTCACGTCGAGTTGGCTTCCACGAATTTTTCTCTCTTGCTGCGTGAGCAACAACAGATGGAATCGTAAAACAATTGACTAGTGAATCTTTATTCGCAGAGTATTTTTCTGCTATTTTTATCATAGAATTACGTAAAATTTCACTTCGATATAATTCTCCATTAGGCCGTACAAACTGATCGTATTTCTGATCACTAGAAAACAACCAAATAGATACAGGGTCAGATTTACTTATCTCATGAATAAAATCAAAAATATACCCACTGTAAAATTTAACAATACGCTGTCGGGGGAAAATATTTACTGCACTACTCCATGCATGAGAATTATGATCAATTATATCGATAGCAGCTTCTATGGATTCATAGGCAGACGAGTATAAAATTTCACCTGATATAGTTTTTACTGTAATAGGAAATTTTAATTTTACTGATAACGCAGCGACGTCACTTACTGATGTTCCGTCAGCAACTGACTCAGCCCATATATTTATTTTTTCTCGCCGTGAATCTGTTAAACCGTTTCCGCGTTTTGCGTTTGTGAAGTGTTCTAGTACTCGCTCAGCGACGCAGTTGATCTTCGCTGACATTTTCATCATAGCGAGATTATCGACGGTAGGTTTATCTAGTTTATATATGCCATGAACAACAGCTGTAACAGGATAAGCTCGCACGTAGTATGGTTTGTCTATTTCTGTCAATAATCCCGGTTTAGAGTTTTTACTTACTGTTGCAGTTTTTTACCCATTAATTACAGGATCACGTTTGTCTCGAGTGATCCACATGTCATTTTCATTATACACGATAAATTTTATTCTGATTATATATTTGTCATCACCGAGTAGATTGATTAATGTTTTAGCTCGTGTATCACTCATCATGTTATCGATGTCGCTTGTCCTCCATGTAGACCATACATGAGCCGCTCCATCGTCGTAAAACTCTGCTTCAGGAATAATATATTCAGTATCATCAAGGTCAAATATCTTCATTATTATATTTTAGACAAATGTTTAATAAATAAAATGAATACATGCAAATGGCTGATGGTCGGTTCATTAAATTGCTGTAACAGGTCATGTAGAAAAGAATATTGAGGAATACATATAGCTCACATGAAGCGAGATGGAGTTGGACCAACCAGATGCATCAGATGCAACGTCGGAGTACGGGGAAAAACACGTATTTGTTTAGACTGCGCGGGAAACGATACAGAGAACTGAAACGATATTATAATAAAAAAATCACAAGATAGTGATATCGCTATCAAATGTGAAGAAGATTATTTAGATAGATTTTCAGACAAACTTTGATTTAGACAAATGGATTATTGTATAATGAATCCCATATTTATGATACATCCAACCATTGATAACCATGAGGCATCTAGCGACGGTGTTGTTAGAAATATCAAAACAAAAAAACCGGTTGGTTGTGTTAGTAATACCGGCTACCTGAGATTTACTGTCAACGGTGAAAAGAATTATCTTAACCACAGATATATGTATGAATGTTTTCACGGACCAATCAAAAGCGGTCTTGTGATAGATCATATTGATGGAGATATACTTAATAACTCCATAGATAACCTTCAGGCTGTAACGCCCAGCGAAAACTCGCTGAAAGGTAATACTGGTGGTTGACGAAAGGTTTCTAAAGCAGTTAAATCAGTTAATATGGAGACCGGCGATGAGATATATTTTCAGTCCATGACATTAGCTTCAAAATATTTTGTTATTAATGCAGCTTCAGTACGCGGAGTTGCAGAGGGAAAATATAAATCAACTTTTTCATACAAATTTGGCAGCTGGATTAAATTTAGTTATTTTCCTCTCATATTAAATGAATAAAATTATTTAGAAATAAGCTAATATAAAAAATGAATCAAGAGAATATTGACGAAATAATTAAATCCATTGAGGCGTTGAAGGTTAAAAAGATTCCATTATCAGATGAACTAGATGCTGATAAAATCGCCATGGATTTCGAAACACTAATGCAAAACAAACAGGAAGGTAGATATACTCTGTCGTCCGAATACAGATTTATTAAAAAGATACAATCTGCGATGTACAAATCACTAATTAACATCGACGACACACAAATATCAGATTTTACCCCATTAGCTCGTGCTGTTGAAAGAATTCGATCAGTACTGACTGACGAGTACGAGTCTAAAAATATGATTGATACTCGTGCAAGACAATTAAGAAAACTGATAGAATTCCAGTAAAAAAAAAATTATTTTATTTTATTTTATATCTGTTTTTTTTTTTCTGAAAGAATTTGAAAAAGTCAGCTATTTTGATGAAAAATCGACCGTTTTGATTGATTTTGTCAGGGAAAAATTAACAAATTGCAGATTTTTATCTGGTCAAACCCCAAGTGATTCTTTTATTGATTTATCGATAAAACACCAAAAAACATTAAAATCAGCTTAAAAATCAATAATCCATGGTGGGGTTTTTTTGATAATTTTCTGAGAAAAAGTGATGGTTTTTAATGGTTTTTAGTGATTTATCCATAAATCAATTAGAAAACGGCATGAGGTTTGGCCTAACAAAATCAACAAAATTGTGAATTTTTTCCTTGACAAAATCACGTAAAAAGGTTGATTTTTTCACCAAAATGGATGATTTTTCATCAAAAACGACCGAATTTTTCAAAATCCTCAAAAAGAAAACGGATATAAAATAAAATAAAATTATTTTTTTTTTGCTACCAGTAACAAAATTAAGATTTTATTAGCAGATTTATATTCAGAGTCTCGTCACGCAGATCTAACAAATTCCCAGTGCATCTTGAGAATAGATGGTGGCGGTAATCTTTTTCTTCACGCAGCGTGTAGTTTGGGAAACAACTCATCGATTATATCTTTGAGAGATTTTTTTAACTCATCTGCGTTATAGCCGGGTAATATAAAATCTGGTAATGTCTCCTTGGTCAGTGAATAATTTGTTAAAAACTTAACTTGCTGTTTGTTGTATCATCAATCACCGCCTGAATTAATTGTTGATTGAAGTATTCCATATCAGCAGCGAGTTGATTTAATATCTCCACATATTTGATGATCTCATTTGATTTTGATATATCAAAAATATAATCCTGAAAATATTGACGCAGCAAATTTAAATTTTCTTGATGATTTTGTTTAATTTCCTTAAATATCTCACTGCCTCATCGCCGTTATAAGAGATTATCACACTGTCTGTTTTTTTTTTTTTTTTTTTGTTTTTTTTTTTGTTCTTCTGTTAGTTTAATGTAAAATTCCCAGTGAAAACGAGATTTTTTCTTAACAGCAGTACTCACAATGGTATCCAAACCCATAATCCATAATTTACTGCCTATTTTCATGTTTTTAATCTCAGATAAATCAGTCATATATCTAGAGGATAACCATGATAAAATTGTTTGTCGGTATCAAAATCTTCTCTTTTAGGTTCTGGTGGTGCTGGTGGTGCTGGCGGCGCAACCTCAGGCCAGCCTAATATGGTTCTTATTGAACTTGCGTATATATCTACGCTGTAATTTGAGCTCACTTCAATAACTGAGGTCACTGTTGGCTCATGCACAGATATTTTTATTCCGGGACCCTCTCCGATTATATTTTGTATTCTCCATGTCAGTTCGTCATTGATCTGATCGATTTCATAACTGCCTGTTGGTAATCCAATTACTGTCCAATCAGGTGTTCGATCGGGTTTAGTTTTATTAGCAAAAACAAGAGAATTATTCGACCGCAGGTTCCCAATGATTTAGATCTGATATTTGGCCAGCTCTAATAGACTCTTAACTGCGCTAGTGCTATTTCACTAATAGAAATAGGTGTTGGAAAAATAATACTTAACTCGGGTTTAGTCGAGCTCGCTGATATCATTGTTGTTTTTTGCGGTAATGTGTTTGTCGCTATCTGCGTCAGTAATTCTGTCATTATTTATATTGATGTCTTTAATTGCTTGATTGTAAATTTTAGTCATCAACGAGAACTCAGCGTCAGATACAATGCCATCATTGAGACTCTCCGATATCATCGAAGATAATTTTGAGTACGCTGCCGTCGCTGTGTTTAATTTATCTTTGTATTCGGTTAATTTTGCGCTGGTACATGAAGATATTTTTTTTGTTATTATACCGAACACACCAGATAGCGCAGTAGTCACAGAAACAACAATAGCTACCGCTACTGGCGCTATCATCGTTAACGCGGATAATATTATTCCAGTACCAACAACAACAGCAGATACAGAGTAAACGGTAACATCAATTACGACTAACCTGCGCTGGTATTTTTTATTTTTATTTGATAAATATCGATTATATTTTTCAGAGACTCCTGCCAAACACGAGCCTGATTGTATCTGTATTTTGACGCGCTCATTTTATATTAATTAGGACGTTTTAAATATAAACTCCAACACGTATGAGTAAGTTGCTGCAAACAAAACATTATCAATTGGCTGTAATTCAAATACTCTTCAGTATCTTTTTGTAATTCAACTGTTACCGAGTGAGGCGATTCTACTGATAATCCAGCTATAATTATTTTAAATTTCGTTGGACTACTTACTGATAATCTGTATATGCCAGCAACAGCTGGAGTATATTTTATTGTATTATCTGTTCTTGTCCACGTTACAGATGTAGATGATGTAACACACGAGCCACGTCATCGAGTAATTTCTTAATTTCTGTGAGTTTTATACTAACTACAGGTGGTTTTCCAAAAAATTCAATAGTTACTTTGTTTAGTTCTAAAGTATTTCTTCTAAAGGTTGTAAAAGCTGAGAGTGTATTTAGGTGTTGATCATATTCTTCACGTAAAATACCTAATTTTAAATTTACATCATCGACGTATCTTTTGTTGAAGCACCCTCACCTGCTGTTGGATCTCCTAGTGAAGATATGTTATTTTTACCCATGTTGAGTTCTCCTAACATCGTATCGCCGGTGATTTTTACACGATTATCGAATTTTACATTAATCTCGCGAGTATTCTCATTAACCTTTTTCATGGAGTCATCAATTTTTTTATATCTTCCTTAGCAGCATTAAAAACACCTACGTGAGTATTGTATTCGTCTCGTTTGATTATATCGCCTATCTTAACGTTGCTGGTCTTTAATTTTCCATGCTGATCCTGAAAAACAACAACCTCGTCAGGATCTGTTCCTGCTATCGATAAAAGATTATTTATATAATATTTTGTCACATATTTAGATAAATCAACATCAACAGATTTTTTTCTCATGCGCGATATCAGAGATCTGCCGTAAATATCAACCATTATTTATAATCTGATGGATCTAATTACCTGATGTGTACTCGTGGACTGTTTTATGGTATGGTTTATCAGATTTAGATATCGCATCGAGTATATTAATCGCCTCATCACCGCAGATCGGAGGATCAGTTAGTTTTTGTGTTGGTGACGTAGAATACCACGTTGGTATATTTAATTGAGATACATAATTAAGAAATTCACGAGGCGGAGCTAATCCATATGAGTCCGCGTATATAATTTCACGTGGATTTATCGCGTAAGCAACCCAGTGAGTACCTGGTCCGGTGTTTTTATCGAGATTTATAATTCCCGTTTCGTTTTTATTTGGACGAGCTGGTAATTGATCTCGCATAAATATACCTCTGAAGAATTTTATTTTTTGTTTTCTAGCGGCGTTAATTAGATCTAAATTTGACATCGGTGTTACCATGGAGGTCTTGCTAATCGGAGACCTGCTCCGTACGGGTATCTTCTCAGATAGAGTCCTCGACCTTTTTTTTGCCGTATCTTCCACCGATTATTTTCTTGACGGCTAATCCTCCTAGTGATCCAGCAGCGCCTAACGCAGCGGCCTTCGCCAGAGCTGGTGCTGCCGCGGCTGCTATCGCGAGTAGTGCTGGTATCGCAGCTAGCAGCGGGAAAATTCCGCCTGTTTTAACCATATCTTTAATGGCACCAGCAGTTAATTAACCTGAATTCCTGTGTTACCTGATTTAGCTTTACTGATACGTGCTAGCTGCGTTTTAGTTAAAGATAATTTATTTGGACCGCCCTGAATTTGATTATTCTTCAGTGTTAATTTTATCCGGCAGGTTTCTGTTGTATTCGATTGTAATTTTTGTATCTGACCCGGAGTCAGAGTAACGCTAACGTGCTCGTACATTTTATAAATAAACTGATTGATTTAAATTACATTTTTTCCACGGGAGCGTCAACTATTCTCATGCGACCACCAACACCCTCAAGAATCATGGTTCTGTCGCTGAGTATAACGGCGAATGCGATAAATTCATTATGATGTGGATTGTCTATTCTCGTCTTAAAATAGATATCAACAACGGATTGTTTTATCAAATCTAAATGCTCCAGTGAAAAATAATAGATAGGATATAAATTTCTGAAATCCAACTGAGATATCTGCAGGCCGGTATCTACATTTTGATCTCGTCCCATAAAACTCCATAACTGATGATACACACGAGCTAATTAATTATTAGCGTAATCCACTGAAATTTCTTCGGATGGTTCTTGTCGTCCGTTTATTCCCAGTGAGATCTCGCTGGCGCCAAATTTATCAAATACTATGTGATTTCGAGTCTGATTATTAGCTGCTCTTCTTTCTGCCTGCTGGATAGCTATAAAAATATGCCTCGGCGCAGATACACCCTGCTGAGATGCTATATTCCAGGTAAAATAATTACCGGTCGTCGAGGAGATACTATCTGTGATAGTCGTTAACCATGATACAACAACGCTACCACCCTGATTTATAAAAAGTTAATAGTTTTTGTTCCTCAGTAATTAGTGACGGAGTCATCATTGGCATCCACAGAGATAATTTAGATAATACAACCTTCGCGTCTTGCACACCAGCAGTATCTTCTCTCCAAATAGCATCGTTACTATTAGCTTTTCGATAAAAATCTATCGTGTGTCTGGCTCCAAAGATAACTTTTCTAAACCATCTACAAAATCCAAAAATATGAGATAATGGAATAGCACAAGAAAACTTTCTGCGGAGTCTCTCTAGCATAGCTTTGCGTGTGGTGTATCCGAGGTTATAATTTTCATTAGTATTATGAATATTTGCAAAATCACCAGCTGGTCGGTCTACTGTTACAGCCACGGCGGCAACCGTAGCATTCTCACGATTCAGTTGTATCTTAGTAAACTGTCTGTCGTCAGCGCGATCAGAATTATCCTTAGCAAACACCATGCTGGGACCAGCCGATCTGATAAAATCATCAGAGTATCTTGCTAGGCCGATAATCGTTGTGGCAATATCTAAATTGTTATTAATAGACTCAATTTCTTTTCCATCTATCATGTAGATTGTACTATTAAACAGCGCCATGATACCGTTATTAACAAATCCAACTCTGATACCCTCGCCAAAGGCAGTATTATTATCAGCTCTAAGAATCTCACCAGTAACCTCAATAAAAGCCTCATGGGAAAAAAGTATCTTGTCGTATCATGTACTTGTAACTAAATTCGTCCAACTGCATCAGGTGTTTTAGCATCATATGAGTAAAATTGATAATCCTGAACATATATATCTCTACCTACTGCTTCACCCATAGCAAAAGCGTCGTTAGATGTCGGTGAAAACATTTTATTAAAAATATTTATCTTCTAAAACGAATATTACCCCCGAATGCGCTGACATTAATTATATCTTGCTGAGGTTGTGCCAGTAGCGGTTGTGTTAGCTCACGTAGCGACTGTATTAGTGCTTCCTGCTGTGCCAACTCTGCTAGGTTTTGATTAGCTGCGTCATTCACTACCTTACTAATCTCGGCGGGCATCTCAGCAGTACTCTGTAATTTTACAGCGGGTTTTTTTCGCTGTACTAATCTTAATATTCTTTTTTTGACGGTATCAAAAGCTTTACTGTCAGCAGAACCAACAACATTAACAGCTTTATCGCGAATAACACCTATGGCTTTCATTGATAACTGCTTAGCAATAGGACCAACCTTAGGAGCTATCCTGGTGAAGAGATCACCTAATCCTGACCCGTATTTGTATTTACATACGGGTAACCGCGAGTTTACAACACGAATTTGTACTTGTCGCTGATTATATTTATGCATAATCATTTCGTTTATTATCTGATTTGTTTAATCGCTGTAGTCGTCAGCTAGTTCATCTATGAAATCACGGTAGATATTTATATCAATAATACCACCCTGGAATAATCTTCTACAGATATCAGTCGCCTCGTTGATTATCTCGTGTGAATTGTTTCCAGCTCGTTTCCCTCCAATTAAAACCTCCAATCGAGACACGTCATTGACAACGCTATCAGGACAAATAGTATTATAACCACTACCTATGGTTTCAGGTGCATCTTGGAATTCTTCTGGAGACTGTGGTCGCTGAGGTTTTTCTTTACTTTTTTCATAAGATTTGTAAATTTTGTATATTCAGAATCTTGAATATTAACAATTTTATCTGTAGCAGCAAAATACAATCTATTATTCCAATTAATAGGTTTCACTTTATCAAGATGTTCTTGTTTTACAAAATTTTCTCTGTCATCATAACCGAATGCAGCTATATTAATTATTTTTTCTCTGTCTTTAAAAATATCAAGAGCTTCTTTTGTAAATATATATGATGGTGATTTTTTAGGTTGAGGTTTTTTTTGTTATATCTGCACAGGTGAGGGTTTAGGTTATTTTTTGTTATATCTGCACAGGTGAAGGTTGTTGTTGCAGCGATTCAAGATATCTATTTATAGCATCATTATATTCAATACATCTTGAATCATTAGACATAGCTTTGTTAGTCTGATAATATATGTTATATATCCATCTATACCATTTCTCACGATCTACTGGTTTATCAGCGTATTCAGGTTTCAAGATTTTTTTCGCTGATTTGCATTATATGATTGCACAGCAATCGCAGCAAGTATATCAATTTTTTTGCCGACCTTATTTCGGCAACACTCTCTTCGGTAAATTTATCAATAGCAGCAACCCTGGTAACTAATTGTCCTGCATCGTCATCATGTTTATCATCAGCTGCAGCTTCGGCTACAGGTGCAGCTTCGGCTACAGGTGCAGCTTCGGCTACAGGTGCAGCTACAGGTACAGGTGCAGGTTGTGGTCGAGTTTGCTCCTCAGTTTTTTTCAATAGAGGGAGAACACCACGTTCTTGATCTTCAATATCTTTTGTATCACCCAAAATAATTTTTTCGGTGGCCTCGGTAATTGGTTTAAATAATAATTCGGTTGACTCAGCAAATCCCTGTTTTGCAACTTCAACGGCACGCTTGTTTCTTTTAACTGATTCTCGCAGAGGTATATATCTTTTTAAAATTTCTTGTCTTTCTCGAGCTATTCTTGTGCGGTGAGCTTATCCAACATCCATGTTTTATTAAATCAATATTAATTTTAATTATATAATTTTCTGATATAACTTTCTGACTGTAATCTTCTGCATAATCTTCTAATTACAACTCTACTCAAATGACGACAGCAGCAGGGAGGGCACCTACTCAAAGTCGGTCGTATATATAGAATAAAAAAAAAATAAAATTCACGTAGAGTACTTTTTTCAGATAAATCTTCAAACTAAGTTTTCATTAATGGAACGGGGTTCAATAACGAGCAAGCTTCCCCAGGAAGCCTTTATTCGGTAAATAGAGCCCTTCTACGAGAGTTTTCTGTGCAAGATTTATTTTTTGTCGGGAACCCTAGGTCTGTTTGCCCTCCCTGCTGCTAAATAACACTATCAAACATACCACTTAGTTCACTAGTGTGTACAGGATCCCTGTGTTCAGCATAGCTACGTTTAGGATATTTACGACATATCAATGACATCATTCCACTGATGAATTGTTTGCACTATGTTTGTCGTGTTAAATCAAAATACCAAGGAAATGTTCATATTGTAGCCCGAATAAAATAACCTAACTGCGACTACGTACTGGTGATGTCTTTCATTTGTCAATTAGTCACTTAGATTGTACTTATACAAAGAGCACTCCGACATCAAACTCACCGCAGGCAATCAGGTTAATAGCAGTGCAATAAATAGCCTCCATTGTCGAATGCAATTGTCGCGTCAGGATCCACTAAGGTTTCATTAATGGAAAGGGGTTCAATCACGAGTAAGCTTCCCCAGGAAGCCTTTATTCGGTAAATAGAGCGCTTCTACGAGAGAGTTTTCTGTGGAAGATTTATTTTTTGTCGGGAACCCTAGGTCTGTTTGCCCTCCCTGCTGCTGTTATTTTGTTTCGACCTTGTTACTGATCCATATAATTATTTGTATACTACATAGATGAACGGGGTCGTATGCGGTACGCCCGCCTCAACCCTTCTGACACGATCAGCAAACGTCAGGGATTCCACTTGATATATATGCGACAGGTTTTTTTTTTTTTGATAAGGCAACTGATGTTTGAGTGCTTTTATATTCATTAGTGAATTGGGTGAACTGATCGTTAAATTTGCAAAGCCTCATGCTGGCGACCATTGCATTTGCAAAGAAATCATCGATAACTTTATCGAGCTACAGAAAGTTTTTGCGAAGATTTGTAAATATATTTACATGAATGTCATACTCAGCTCGCAATGTGGCTCATTTATCACTAACTGTAGTGTCGCTGTCATCCACGTATATCTTCGTTGCGGCATCATCGTCCGATGCTGGTTCTCTCCAGTGAATGATTTTATTGTTATTCATGTTAAGTTTGCCGGTCATTGTATCACCGATGGATAACAAACAACCAGCAACGTATTTACTGACCTAACTGCGGATCTCATTCTGATCTTCGTGATTGATATGCTCAACTCTCTGATTCTTCCGCCATCAGTGAATACTGCGATATTATTAGTGACTTCACCGAAAACTCGTCTCATTATATGACTCCACAAAATAGTTGTCGTTTTAATCCGTGCATGCTGATCTGAAAAACAACTTCATTCTTGTCAACCCCATCTAGGTACATCATATCCGCGACCTTATCTTTGGTTGCATACGCTGATAAATCAACATCACTGGGTTTCTTATCACTTGCATTCGCGCAAGATCTTCCGTAAATATTTACCATTATAAACTAAAGGCTCTTTAAAACGACGACTAGTATACCGTTCACTAGTCAACACGTGCATGACTGTATGCGGTGGTGGGCCACCAATGATCCATGACCTTGATATAACATCTATAATTGCTAGCAATTCATGACCACATATAGGTAGATATATTAGTGTCTGTGTTGGCAATTTTTTAATAACAGACTGGAATGCTAGTAGATCTACTGATATATTTGAGAAAATCTTTTGGAGGCGCTAGTCCATGTGAATTAAAATAAATAACACTACACCAGTCCCTCCATAACTCGCGCCCTGAAAACTCGTGAACCCGATTATAGCATGGGGTCAGGCGTGGATCCCATCTGTTAAACCAGAAAATACCCACACAATTGACCCCGCAATTAACAACATGTAAGGAAATTTCAATCAATACAAATATCAATCATGCCGAGTAGAGGCAGTACTTTACAATATAAAAGCAAATTAAAAAAAAAAATATGTTATCAATTGACATGTGTGTTATAGTTCTCTCTTTTTGTTCCCTTTAAGTGTAATCGTCATAAATGAAATGTGTCCTCATGTAATTAAAATGTGTCAATCTAAAGTAACAGCTATATCCGCAAGCATTTTTCTGAGAAGTTAATTAAGTGATGACTGTGTTTTGATAACTGACGTCCGGAAAATGAGGATTCAGTCAATAAACAGCCTAGTTCTCTAACGTTATTCCCTAACGGTTTATCTCGAGGTCAAAGCGACTTTTTTTAAATCAATTTATGGAGGTTCCTTGGTATCTCACGCTTCACTTATAGTGTGGTTTATGTTTGTGAACCCCGTTGTGCGTGACTTAACGAGGGAGAGGTGTAACTGGATCAACAGCATATGCAACCCGGACCGGAATGACCATCAAGATTAATGAAATCATTTTCAATACGATTCGGTTGTTTTGGTAATTGACCAGCAGCATCAAACAAATCAAAATCAGACACTGGAACTCTTTGTGTTCTAAACTTGTTTAGTGAAACATTCATCTTAGTCTCAGTCCATGACCATACCATGAGGCTGGAGTCCTTGGTAATCGTAGAACTGAGCTCCAAGCAGCTCATTCCCAATTATGTTTTTGTGGTCAGATCATTTCCTGTCCCTTTCTTCAATGCCATCCTGGTAGCATTTACAACAGCACCAAGGGCAGCTGCTTTTGCAACAGCTGTGCCTGCAGTGGCTATCAGAGCTGTTTAGCTGCCAGAAGTGGAAACATAACTGTTTTTCTAGGTCTTTTATGGCAGTCAAGTCGCATGCCAGTATGTGATCGTTTGTCTTCACTGTAGTGTTTTAGCTGAGGCCGAGTCGTTGTTAATCTATTAGAGCCTTAGAACGCCACTAGCGATATTGTTGATCAATTTTTTTCCGATGCCAATTTAGCTTTTTAATCTGACATGGGGTCAGTGTAACATTCACTTGATGATATGACATTATAATATCATGGACAATTTAAATACTCATTACATTATATTACAGAGCAATATACCATTAGTGATCCGGTTACATGTTTTTCACCAGTGCATCAAAGACTCATTCGGCAACCAACGCCTTCGAGTAACATTGTTCTGCCTGATAATATAACAGCGATTGCTCTAACCTCAGCAACAAGAGTTGGTCATGTCATACAAGCTTGGAAATGGAGATCGACGACAGACTGTCTGAACAAATCCCAGTGCTCCAGTGAGAAAAGGTAAATCAGATATAGCGTGTAGTCCCAGTGAGAACTGTGCAAATCAGAATTAACGTTTTGATCATGACCATGGATTTCATCAATTTGAAAATAGAGTAATATTTCTTCGAATGGTTTTCGATGTCCATTTATCCTCAAAGAAACCTCACTAAACACGAACATGTCAAACACCATAGTGATTTGTGTCTGTGAATCTACTTTCTCAATATCCTAAAACACAATGAATATCCCAGTTAAAGCGATGACAGCGTTGACTTGCCGCCACTATCCATGAGAGCAGCCATTGCACTTCAGTCATTTATGGCGTCATTGCTGTCATCCACAATGAAAGCTGTGTTAGCATTACTTTGCCAACATTACTGGTATCGGGGCGCTGGAATGCATCATTGCCGGTGGATTTTCTCACAAACACTGCACTGTGTTTAGCACCAAAAGATAACTTTACTCGCGTTACGGAAAAATCCAAATATATGTGATATTGGAATCAAACATGATAATTATTCATCATTGTTTAACATTAATTGACGTGTTGTAAGTTGAAATCTTCATTCCTCCATGCGACCTCAGCTATAGTGGTGTTCATTCTCAAGTTACGATTCTCGGGGTGATCAATGGTATCCTTCGCGATAATTGATGGACCAGCGAACCATGAATAATCATCGCTGTATCGCGCTAACCCGATACACGTCGTAGTTGTATGTAGCTATGATATTGTTTACAAAGCCGACTAGATCTAAACATCTTTATGGAGTATCATCTGTTTTCACAAGTTTTCCTTCGATCTCATTGAAAGCCTCAGCGGGCAAGAAATATATGCTTGTATCCTGTACTTGTTTCTCAATTCGTCCAGGCACGTTAGGTACGCGTGCATCGTAAGAACAGTATAGAAAATCATGCGCCTAATCATCCATGAGTACTGGTGTGTCCATGTCAAATGCTGTATCAGATATGCGCTTGAACATCTGATTTATATTCGCTGTTATTTTAAATGATGTTGATATTTCACTACTGAATTAAGACCACTTCCTGCTATCTGACTTGCTGTTATATATTTTATCTCTCGGAGGCAGCTTGTTTTGTCAGTGATAACACACCAGCTAATTCTTTCGACCGCTCATTGCCAGCTTGATTTGTTAGTGTAACATTCCGCGTAATAATTGTACCAGTCGGATTGCTGATAATGCTTTGTCAGCGATATCACCAAATGTGCCAAGCGCCTTGTCAAAATGTCAATGGCTTTCATTCCAAGTTGTTTTACAATTATAACTGCTTTTGAGGCCACAGTTCTGAATAGAACTGGAATAACATCCAAAATGTCCATCTCGGTAGGTAACTTTATATACTGGTACTCGTGAATTTATCACCCAGATGTGTTAAAGTCCACGTTAAGCGGTGTGTACAGTCATTAGTATTGGGTTATCGCTAATCTTATCAATCAGTCACTGAAGTAGTAGTCAACAAATTCATTGATGAATAACCTTATCCATGACACCACCTGTGAACAGTCGCAGACCAATCTCAGCTGCTACATTGATGATTTCTGTATAATTATTGCCAGTCTGTCGCCCTCCAATCAGCAACTCAAGTCGATCAACAGCAGCAAGTGACATTACTCGGGTTGACTCAAGTAAGACCGCCTTTTCGGGTAGTAAGGCCCGTTCGGGGGATGTCGGAGTGTTCATCGCTCATGGGCCCTGTCCTCCAGAGCAGTTGCACCCGTGGCTGGCATTTTGGGGTTGGGGTGAGGGACCTTTCTTCGCTGCCCACTGCGATTTATCTTTCTCTCAAACATTTAAGCTTTGTTTCTTCACGCTGCCGTTTTCCCGGTTCTCTTAATGCAGTAATTTACTCGTAATGCAGTGATTTACTCGTAATGTAGTAATTTACTCGTAATGCAGTAATATACTCATTGAACTCCTTGTTAAATGTATCAAATCTACTTGAGTCTCGAGTCTTCAGGCCTGCCGATCCTTTGAAAATTATTGGCGATTCGAAATACAGCATTTCTTCAACCGTTGTGTCTCATAGTGCCAACATACATGGGGTTTTACAAAATGAGATCATTGCACTAAACCGCAGCACTATGCCTGTTATGAGAGCAGCAATACATTCCTGGGTAAATTAATATAGTATCAACTCTAGCCGGTTTGGATGATGATGGCTGATATAGTGGTAGTAGTTCCAGTGTGAGGTGGGGGTCGGGAGACTTTCTGCAGTAACATGACCAGGATCCACATCAGAATCACTCTTAGTCACATCGTCGATATGGGGCAGTCCAAATTATGGTCGCCCTCGTGGCATTAAATCCCGTCATAATGGTTACTAACAACTTCCTTAACTTGTTTCGTTAATCGTGTGAATTTAAGATCACCACCTTTTCTCCTGATTTTTGATATACCATAGAGCATTCAAAACACAAAGGAGTCCATATTGATCCTGGAATATAGGCAGATCTTGGATCCAGCAGGTTTTTGCGAGCTTGATGTCCTGCCGCAGCAACTCCTATAGTATTGTTAAACATTATTCGGCAAATCAAGTTTTTTTTTAGGTTGCTCAGATGGTTTACCTGGCTGAAAAAGACCAGGAAGACTAGCACAAATGCCTCATGAGTTTTCTGTTACAACCATCTTAGTTGGCTTCCTGACACACGTGTAATTTCTGCTTGACAAAATCACGGACAGGGAGATATTTCTCAATCGCCTCCAGTTGTTGCCGTGCTAATTTAGCTGTACGAGATTCCATGGTTAACACAGAATCGCTCATTATTATTTTTACAAAGACGATTTAATTCCAAATTTATCACCGGCGGCAGCTTCTGATCGTAGCCCAGCACCCGGCTGTAAACATCCGGCTGTAAATAGCGGCTCCGACAATCAACGATGATGTACCACCAGTAGTTCCGCCATCATCTAGAGCAGCAGGTAGGAAAAGCGGGCAGGTCTAGCAACCTCTGGACATGTTAGAAGCCTAGAGTTATCATTCTAGGCCATGTATGTTCATTTTTACCCTGTTCTCTAAATGGGTTTTCTAATTCATAGACCTAATGGCTTGTCCAGTCTCCCTGCTGTTTTTTTTTTTTTTGACATTACTGGTACTGTCAGGTACTGTCAGGAAAAAAGCAGAAATCTATTTCTTGATGTAAATGTACCTGAGGCTGGGAAATGAAAGTTCCAAAAAATGTAATTGTCACATATAAATCCAAGACAAAATTGTATATTTCAAAGGCTGGGAATCAGCCAGGCATTTGGTTCGATTCAACCGGCATTGCGGGGCTAACGGGACCGTAATTAATAGCATTTACCGAAAACCACCAGAAACCTACCGCAAACCACCTTTATAAATATATTTTTATGTATATCTATATTTTTGTAACTCCTGGTACACGATATGTTAATTTATATTCATGTCTGTAAATAATACAGAATATCTGTAGTTAAATTTTACTTACGTGTCTTGAGTATCGTAATAGTTTAGTATTATACAGGATCTAGAAGTTTTTGTATGTGCTGACATTTCTTAATAATAATCTTAATAACACTGAAATGATGCTAATGGCTTAATCTCTCAGTGCCTGTTGGGGTTTTGAAATTTCCAGAATAATTATGTAACTTCCCATTGGTTGGTGTAAAGTAGGTTACATGAAGAGGCAGATTTGATGCCAAATGAGTACACTATTCTGACAGGTGGGATCTATTGCAAAATACAGTCACAATTAAAAGACAGTGTATATACAAAGATAGAATTGAGCAATCAGTTTCTTTACGATGTGCAATCCTTAATACTTCTTGTGTTCCTGTTGTAAATCTGCAGACGTGTTTTATGGTTGCATTTAGATATCATTCGAGAAGAAAAACAATTGTTTTGACTGCTCAGTGGAAATAAAAAAATGTTAATTATTTGAACTATAATATTATCTGGAACTGTTATAGCTTGATTGAAGGAATTTTCGACAAATCCATCTTGACGATGTCATAGCTCTCGGATGACCAGTATATTTCCCGTTTTAGATGGCACTTTTCATTGATGTAGGACGTTCACAGACCTTTATAAGGAGTACATAGTTTGGACTCATTTGATAATACTGTAAGCTCCTCTCACATTTTCGTTTATAACTTTGATTAAATTGTTAAATTTTGCTAAACCAGTTGAGTTTGCTTTTTATATTATTTGTTTGTGACTATATAGGCCTAACAATATTGGCTCAATTTTATCTCATAAAATGTGTCTGAAGGGGTTAAAACATATATACAATAAAGTATTGAATGTTAAAATGCACTTAAGTAAATTTGAAAATGTCAAATGAAACTGAATATGTGCATATTTTTTGCACCAGTTTCCATTGTCAGTATAAAACATGTGTCATCGGGTAGTAGTTTATTCACAACAGTTAGATGGTGGTTTATTTCAACTATATGTAAGTCGGTCCATACATGGCATCAAATCCTACAAACATTGATAAAATATCAGATAGATTCCCCCACTCAAACCTAGGAAAGTTTATAACGAATTAAAACATGAGTACTCTTTAAATTAAAAATAGAACGTCCAACAAGAACCAAAACGCGTAAAGAAGAATGTAAACGAAAATAACAAAACCAAAACACTTATTCAGAAAATGTTTCTACTAAGCTGGTAGGGATAATTGGTATGTGTGGGGAACATCC
Organism: Sinohyriopsis cumingii; assembly: GCA_028554795.2. Lineage (NCBI taxonomy): Eukaryota > Metazoa > Mollusca > Bivalvia > Unionida > Unionidae > Sinohyriopsis > Sinohyriopsis cumingii. The sequence continues at coordinate 100,014,224 of CM068838.1, forward strand.
GTTTGTAAACTGAATAATACGAGAGAGAAAAAGTGCCATCCATCATATTATATGTAGACAACGATATAAAAAGTGGGCAAACAATAACAATTGGACAGATTTTTCATTTGGAAAGACTTTATATCACACGAATAGTATAACAAACCAAAGTATCATAAGCAAAGATACCAGTGAACATGCCATTTTATTTTGGCCGCAAACTTTTGCACAAAAACACAAGTTATGAGACATACAGAACATTAAAATCCCACATTGAATCCAAATTTAAGAACATGAGAAGTGTCAAAACAAGACAGCACAAGCACTTGTTATATGGTACAGATTAAAGAACTCGCCCTGTGGAGATATCCGTCCCGATTGTGTCTCAGGTGCAATGTAGAAAGCACATGAAGAAAAACATTAAATCGCAACTGCAAAAGAAAATCTGGTGTGACTGGGAATCTGAAGAGAACAGTCATGGATACAATATTTGGTGACAATAGGTTGGTTAATTTGTACAGCTCCGTCGTCTTGAGTGGAGGTCATTAGAGATGAAGCAACTGTTTCGTGACGACCGTCTCTTCATTAAATAGTATGATGGTATGTAAAAGCAAAAATGCGTTGCCATGTAACTGAACCATGCAGCAAAAATATCCAGTTCGTTGGTTTTAGATATGCACTGCACAATGAAAGCAATTATCATTTTCACAGTGATTATGCTGCATAATGTGTCAACAGCGTAGTAATGCGTTTCAAAACCGAGAAGAAAAGCAAAGATAGTGCTTCAGAATTTGAAAAAATAAAATGCAAGACATAGCAGAAACAGTTACAACCAATGGAAGATTCCCAGTTTCAAACTGAGCTAAGAATATTACTCGAAAGCCAAGCCAACAGAAAGATCTAGAAATGAAAAAGCAACAGCAATTTAAACGAATTGACAGGAGATTGGCTTTGACTACTAAATTTAATGTATCTCTCTTCTGTTATCTGTGCCACAATTTGATTTTCTTGCTTATTGCAATGCTGAACATTAATATTCTAAAGGGAAGTGCTACTGCCATATGTACTTAACAGATGTTTTAACTCCTCAGCATATGGTCAGTCACTATAGTTTTAAATCCTCCTTAAGTCATTCATAATTCATTTATTATAATTGACCATATATTTAGTTTATAAGTTTATAAGAAAGGTAGCATATTTGTTTTGTGTGAGGATCTTCCTTGCCAGTAAACAGTGAGTTAACTATGTGTGTATGCATGTGTTGTAAAGTGTTTTTTAATCTTATTTAAAGAATATTTGTGAAAAATATGTATTGGTGAAAATAATGTTTTCTCTGGTTCTTACATCAAATAAAAGTAATATACAATTTCCGGACAGATGATCTGAAATGGTTGAATGATATGGTAGATGCAGGTATTTAGTTCCCTTTAAACATTTCTGCAGTGCCATACAACTAAACAAGAACGCAAAACTGGAAATATGTTAATTAAACAGATTTCAGAATCAAAATTGCTTCTTACTGGTCTTTTCATACGGTGTAATTTGTAGAAGTCTGCAAAATGACGAATTGTAATCAATATCACGGTCCCAATCGCATTATATATAATTATTTTGTCCGCATGATTTAAATTTCATTACTAAATATCAAAGGGAGGGGCAACGCTTTACATCTGTTAAAGAGCAGAAAATAATATATCTAGTGAAATGCTGTCTAAATAACCTCTCCTTTCTTGACATGCCACCAATATATGCAATTTCAATGGAAAATTGTAGAAAATAATAATAAAAACAATTATGCAAGAAGAAATGCACATCAAGTTACTAAATAATACTAATATTTGTACCCCTACTTCATGGACATTCCTGCTACCACATCGTAGCCACAAAAATGCATTGAAACATAGTAAAACACACGCAAATATTCTCAAATATATTAGTCAAATAAAGTTAGTTATTCCAGTTATCTAATGAATGTTATCGATATTTTAGCGATTATGAAAACAAACAATGCACATATAGTAACAATACCTTCAAGCTTCACATCGGATTCGATGTAAAATGAAGTCTCATTTCAAAATTTGTTCAGATATTGTATGATAAGTTTCACATTTTTGAACTTATACATAAGCATTATATGGTATTTTAAAGGTAGTTTGCAGTTGGCATGCGGTGGTTTGCGGTAAATACATGGACCCCCGTAATTAGGGCAAAATCGATCTGACAATATACAAGAATAACCCAGAACAAACTGAAAATTCCGAAACCAAATGATAATACCGGAACGAAAATAGATAAATAGTCGAAAACCTAAAATTTGTTTGGCGAGGTGTTTTATCATTTATTTGAAACATGTATAAATGTAAAATAAAACTGATCACAGGGCCATAAAATTAAAAAAAAAATCATTTATTCAGGGACAATATAACTGTATAAACTGATGTCTTCATTGAGCAACTGGATGTATTATCCCTACAGCAATTCCAAGCAAGAAGCCCTTTTTAGACACACCAATCCCTCGATACGTTGCGCCCTGATAACTCACGAACCCGCTTATAACTCGGGGTCAGGCGTGGATCCAATTTTTTTTAATACCAGAAAATACCAAAAATAGTGTTCCCTATTTCTTGAACTTGAAGACAATCGCGATCAATATTTGTAACTGGAATGTTAATATATCGCTTGTTTTATGATCGAAAACGGTATATAGGACATGAAAAGTTTAATCAACATTGTTAAACTATCAACTTTTAATAAGAAGTCACATGATTGGTTATATTTTCTTTCCAAAAGACGTTCATAGTACACCGTAATTAAAGATCTTCAAGGACATTTCTATTAATGAAAATTTTATTTACGCCAAGTGTAGGCAGTACATTAATATTTAAATACCAGTCAAGCAATTTTTCTTAAGTACAATTTGTGTTTCTCTTCATCTGTTAGTTCCTCTTAAGCGTACTCATTATAAATACAATATATATGTAAACATTAAGTGCGTCAGTCTACCATAACAACTATGTCAGCAAGCGTTTCGCTGACAACCTAATTAAGTGCAGAACGTGTTTTGATAACTGACTTGCGGAAGTATTGTATTGTCGTTGCACTGAATTAAAAGCTGACCTACTTAGTATTATCAAATTAATTATATCTTATGAATCAAATAAAGGAGGTCGAATAAAGAGGATTTTGTCAATGTTTAGCTGTCCCTAGGTAACTCGTGCCCTCGTTTATATTGATGTCTATGTTTGTGGACCCCATTGTGCATGAGTTATATTTTTTTAAATCTAAAGGGGTGTGTCCGTGAGTCCGAGTCTCTATCTCTCTCTCTCTCATATGAAGAACAAACTAAATGCCAGAAAGGGAGAATTGAAACAGATCAAATTACAATTCAGTCCATATTCACAAAACTCCACAGCTAGATTGCACACACATACATACATACATACATACATACATACATACACACACACATACACACACACATACATACATACATACATACATACATACATACATACATACATACATACATACATACATACATTCATCCATAAATACATCCAAACATACACGCACACACGCGCGCACGCACGCACGCACGCACGCACGCACGCACACACACACACACACACATACATGCATAGATACATACATACATACATACATACAGGCATTTCTCGGAGCTCTAAAAAGTGTGTTTCTTTGTTTATTTTTTTTATCTCTGAGGTTGAATAATTGTTTTAGTAATTTGTGCATAAAACGATAATACAATTGTAGGAAAATTGTATAGGGACAATTATTATATACACCTGGACCTTTTTTCATAGAACTTAAATATAATCAAAATATCAAGCAACTGGGATTCCCCAAAGTTCTGTTGCTAGAGCCTTTACTATTACTTTTATGTCAGCGATAAAGTAGACGACTTCAACTCACAAGCAGTACTATTTGCTGATGACACTTCTTAATTATGTTGCAATTTCTTCTACAGACACGTCACAAGTACGAAGGACTAAAAACAATGATCTTGACAAAATTTACTGCATGGACAAACAAGATTATTTCCTCCTTCAACACTTCAAACACGGACATTAATCGCAAACAGGCAAACCGACTTGTCGTATCCGAATTTCTATTTTGACAAAATGCATTTGCTTCCTAGTCTGAGTCTGAGTCATATATACTTTGGACTAGCATTACCCACTGATGCTAAACGAACTTATAATATTTTTTTTGTTATTCATAATACATGTAAATATATATATTGACTACAAATTTCTTTCGCAGTAAGCTTTGGTGAATGTATATACTGAAGATACGGAAAGTTTGGAGAAAACAAAATTTTAAAAATGATTGCGCACGATTCAGAGTAGTTACATATTCCATAGTGATTTCTGTTACTAGTGTAAACTAAGAATGTAGCTAATAGCACATAGTACACATATAGTTGTATGATATATGCTTTCAAGCACATCACATCGTAACCTATTGTGGAAAGAGTTTGTGATATCGGATAGTTGCAGAAATGGAGTTAGTACACAAAGACAATTTTTTGGAACATATTTCAAACTGTATTTGTTATATATATATATATATATATACATATATATATACATATATATATATATATATATATATATATATATATATATATATATATATATATATATATATATATATATATATACAGAGAGAGAGAGAGAGAGAGAGAGAGAGAGAGAGATTATACAAATAAGGCAAGTGCTCTGACATAAAATACTATTAAATATTATGAACAACAAAAATAATAACATCTCATGTTACGCAGTGATACTGAAAGTCCGTGGTCTCATCATGCCGACGCATGAACAAAGCATATATATATATATATATATATATATATATATATATATATATATATATATATATATATATATATATATATATATATATATATATATATATATAATAATAATAATAATAATAATAATAATTGTCACTCTCCCGTACTACATATCCCAAACAACAATTTACTAGTTTATACCTGTTTATATACAAAACATCACATAACCTACCATACAATTATATAAGTCTTATTAATATGAAATTTAAACCTTATCAAAAACATGAAGAAGGAATGCGGGCATAATAAATATGGAAATGGTTTAACATGCTGATTTTGCATGTTTCTTTGTATTTAGATCATTCAAATAATTGTCCGCGCATAAATCTTCATAGATTCACTTACACTGTACGGATATTGAAATTGCTGATTTTCACAAAGTGCATACATCCCGGCATATTTAATAAATCATTACTAATACCATATTTATTAGTAATAGGTTAAGCATTAAACTTATGTTAAAGTTTTATTAGACACTATTAATTGTAAACTTTATTTTCTTTCGAAAATGTCGCATATTTCACAATTTCCATCTAGGGTATATACCCTATTGCGTGTCGGTGTTTTGATTGCCTTGCGGCTTTTCGGTGCGTTCTGGCGTTTTGGTGCGTTTCAGTGTTTTTATGCACCGGTTTTAATCAACGGTCCCCACGTAACAGGTCAAGTTGCTGGTTTCACATTTAACACGAGGATGTATGTTGTTAAATTAAGGCCCTGCTTTATATTGACATGGAGCAAGTTCATGTCGTAAGTGGATGATAATAACTTACCAAGAAAAGTGGCGAGAATTGCACAGACATTTTATGCATGAGGATACCTATGATGTCACACTCCCAAAACACAGTTAATTGGGAGTGTGTCATCATTGCTTTCTCCATGAATCAAGTGCCTGTGGAGAATTGATGTCCAGCCAGTACGTCATAATTTCAGTCAAATCTAGGGGTCAGATCGAGTACAAAAAACAAACATTGGGTTTCAAAAAAAATGCTGGATAAATGATAGTAAAGGGAAACATTTCTTATACTTACCTTAGTACGTTTTCCCCGACATCAGTTATTCAGTACTGATTGTGCCCACGTGTACTGGTGACTGTCGAAGCCTAAAAACATAGCTAAACATGTATACTTCCGGAATTCTCTCCGCTATATCTTCGAGAGAAAAAAAGCATCGAATGTATGCAGTAGTTTAAAGTAGTCTATATAGTTAACTCAGCGCTTCGTTTAACTCAATTACATTCAAATATGCATATTAAATGTATCTTTTGGTGTATATTTATATATGTAGACCAGTTTAGTCGTTAACTGATGAATTCAACCAATGCAAGCCTCCACTATCTCTATTATTAGACATAACTGTTCACGTGATTTGCATCCACTCTATTAATAACTACGAGGACTGGTAACGCTTGATACCTACAGATGGTATACACAACACTAAATTGGAAGGATACGATTTTATTCGTTAACCTTTACTTCTATTTCCATTCCTTTGTTTTGGAAATTTTTTTCTTGAAAATATAAAACGCATTAGTTTATAATAATTAGAATTCAATTTCATCGATATCTTTAATTTGCTTGATAACTATTTACATTTTACACATGTTGTATTGAGTATTGATCTTTATTTTATTCAAATGATGTTCTAACATCATTAAATTAATATAAATAAAAACACAAAAAACAATACAAATTGGAATGAAGCATATGGTCTTAGTCCCGCGTACAGATCTAAGAAAATAAATTGACTTCACTATGTTTTGGACATTTGCACTTAATAGCATGTCTATATTATCAATTGGAATAATATGTATTTGTCTGGATCAATACATGAACTTTCATATATTGCTTCTGTAATAATTACTAAAGTGATATCAGTGTAACCTTAATTTATACTTGTGAGTATGTGCACTGAATGGTGAAATCACATATAATAATAATCACATATAAGTATTTTTAATAAGAGCCTAATTTCTAATTTGTTACTTGTTACACTGAATGCCGGAAGTTTTGCATTACTCACAGTTATGATTGGCAAATTCTGACTGACCTTGTGAATGAGGTACACATATGTAATTCGTTCGATATTCGTTTTTTTAAATCTGGACAGCAATCAATGAGGTGTGTGCTTAATATGTGGCCCATTTGGTTCACAAGAATATCTTCAACCTTCTTCTGAATATTGTTCTGTTCTCGATTTTTTTCTCACCAACTTCACTTAAAATTCCTCGTCCCAAAAGAGCCCGAGTATCACGCTGGCCATATGGAGAGTGCAAGGAGGATGCTAATAGTATTATATGTGAGGCATGTCAGATATGGTTTCACTACAGCTGTGAATATCTATCCAGTGAGACTTTCAAGTTTCTTGGTGAGACGAATGACCTTACCAGTGTCGGACCAGCACACTGCAGGAGATTGGACCATCACCGTCATATCACTTCTCATCTGGATTTCTGCAACAGGTACTGAGAACATGTTATTCCTGATAATACTGATACATTATCTTCAAAACTTATTGATGTTTTCTCTTCTAGAAATAACCAGTAATAACCAATAATTCGTTAATTTTCCATCATCCGTGTACTGTATATACTCGCATATCACCAGTGTAAATTGGACACCCTGCAAAGTGAAATTCTGTTGAAAAAAAAATTAAAGTGGATAATTACTAGTCCGATAAATTCAACGCCTCCAAATCTGTGCTGATGCTTATGGGCGATATGTGTATATTGCTTCCATTTTGAAACCAAAAGGCTATGGTTAAACATGTGCATTATTAATTGGCCCTGAATTGAGAGATAAATTCCGAATTTGGTTAATAACCAAGTCAGACAAAATCGTACAATTCCGTTTTATGTGATTTATGTTTTTCATCAGTAATACGCATTTGTATTTTGCCACTTTATGACATTATGTGGCTACTTGAGAACTAGCCATATATGACGATACTCTATCGGATACAGACATTGCAAAATATTAATATACATTTTAGCTACGATTTTGTCAGGTTTCGAATGCCTTTCTAACATTCAAGGAATTAAGAATTTGTATCCCACATACCAGTCATGCATTAGATTATATGTTGCAAATCTAATATTTTTCTTTTGGTAATCAATGCAGGAAACACAAATACCTACACCAATAGCACACGATTTCATTATCACGCCCTTCCTGCTGCCAAGATTTAAACTTGTCGACATATATAAATTTACTACATCCGATATGTTCAATATGTGTATTTGAGTGTATTTTAGTATATTTGAGGGCATTTGAATGTATTTGTGCAACATGAAGCATCCTCTCTTTCTTATTATTTTAATTAAACATGGGCGGTAATTACTCGTTTAGGCCACGAAGCAGGAGTTTATAATATAATAATTTGTTTGTCGGAAATTTCTCTGCAGAAAAGACAAAACGAAAATGTGGATCATCGCGATTATTTCTATGGTAGGATTAACTGTAAGATAAACCAAGGAAATATGAATGAAACAATAATCCTAGTATGGTTGTTTGACTGATCTCCTCTTTGTTACTCTTGGTCGATATGGGACAGTTTCGTCCATTACACCTTTAGTAATAACGCCAAATAAAAAAGTTTAATGGAGAAAGAGAGTTCAGGGTACCATACTAAAGAACCTTCTCATTCACTGAATAATTTCCCGTCACAAGGCAGCTAAAAGAATCAATATGTGCCTTATGCATGAATACAGTTCACTAGTACTATAACAAAGTATCATACTTTTTATCACGCCTCAACTATCTCGCGTTTTTAATACTTACCTCTTTAATGGACATACGTAAATACGAAAGCAAAGTCGGCTGCTCATTTTCAACCCAAGTTACCCATTTGATCTCCAGTGCTAGTCTAACTGTAAAAGGCAGTCACCATACAATCCAACCCATTTCCAAGCCTAACTCAAAAAAAATCTCAACCACATTACATATTTAGTTTCTGAGTGAATTTATAAAGGCTAGGCTTATGATAATTAGGTTCATGCCTTCTAACTTAAAACTTAGGGATACGAAACTATCAATCCATATATATGTGTGTGTGTATGTATGTATGTATGTATGTATGTATGTATGTATGTATGTATGTATGTATGTATGTATGTATGCATGCATGCATGCATGTATGCATGTATGTATGTATATCTGTCTGTCTGTCTGTGTGTATGTATGTATGTATGCATGTATGTATGTATGTATGTATGTATGTATGCATGTATGTATGTAGGTATGTATGTATGTAAGTATCTATGTAGGTATGTCCCTTTACTATCATTTATCCAGCATTTTTTTTGAAACCCAATGTTTGTTTTTTGTACTCGATCTGACCCCTAGATTTGACTGAAATTATGACGTACTGGCTGGACATCAATTCTCCACAGGCACTTGATTCATGGAGAAAGCAATGATGACACACTCCCAATTAACTGTGTTTTGGGAGTGTGACATCATAGGTTTCCTCATGCATAAAATGTCTGTGCAATTCTCGCCACTTTTCTAGGTAAGTTATTATCATCCACTTACGACATGAACTTGCTCCATGTCAATATAAAGCAGGGCCTTAATTTAACAACATACATCCTCGTGTTAAATGTGAAACCAGCAACTTGACCTGTTACGTGGGGACCGTTGATTAAAACCGGTGCATAAAAACACTGAAACGCACCAAAACGCCAGAACGCACCGAAAAGCCGCAAGGCAATCAAAACACCGACACGCAATAGGGTATATACCCTAGATGGAAATTGTGAAATATGCGACATTTTCGAAAGAAAATAAAGTTTGCAATTAATAGTGTCTAATAAAACTTTAACATAAGTTTAATGCTTAACCTATTACTAATAAATATGGTATTAGTAATGATTTATTAAATATGCCGGGATGTATGAACTTTGTGAAAATCAGCAATTTCAATATCCGTACAGTGTAAGTGAATCTATGAAGATTTATGCGCGGACAATTATTTGAATGATCTAAATACAAAGATACATGCAAAATCAGCATGTTAAACCATTTCCATATTTATTATGCCCGCATTCCTTCTTCATGTTTTTGATAAGGTTTAAATTTCATATTAATAAGACTTATATAATTGTATGGTAGGTTATGTGATGTTTTGTATATAAACAGGTATAAACTAGTAAATTGTTGTTTGGGATATGTAGTACGGGAGAGTGACAACTATTATTATTATTATTATTATTATTATTATTATATATATATATATGTATATATATATATATATATATATATATATATATATATATATATATATATATATATATATATATATATATATATATATATATATATATATGCTTTGATCATGCGTCGGCATGATGAGACCACGGACTTTCAGTATCAGTAACATGAGATGTTATTATTTCTGTTGTTCATAATATTTAATAGTATTTTATGTCAGAGCACTTGCCTTATTTGTATAATCTCTCTCTCTCTCTCTCTCTCTCTCTCTCTCTCTGTATATATATATATATATATATATATATATATATATATATATATATATATATATATATATATATATAACAAATACAGTTTGAAATATGTTCCAAAAAATTGTCTTTGTGTACTAACTCCATTTCTGCAACTATCCGATATCACAAACTCTTTCCACAATAGGTTACGATGTGATGTGCTTGAAAGCATATATCATATATCATACAACTATATGTGTACTATGTGCTATTAGCTACATTCTTAGTTTACACTAGTAACAGAAATCACTATGGAATATGTAACTACTCTGAATCGTGCGCAATCATTTTTAAAATTTTGTTTTCTCCAAACTTTCCGTATCTTCAGTATATACATTCACCAAAGCTTACTGCGAAAGAAATTTGTAGTCAATATATATATTTACATGTATTATGAATAACAAAAAAAATATTATAAGTTCGTTTAGCATCAGTGGGTAATGCTAGTCCAAAGTATATATGACTCAGACTCAGACTAGGAAGCAAATGCATTTTGTCAAAATAGAAATTCGGATACGACAAGTCGGTTTGCCTGTTTGCGATTAATGTCCGTGTTTGAAGTGTTGAAGGAGGAAATAATCTTGTTTGTCCATGCAGTAAATTTTGTCAAGATCATTGTTTTTAGTCCTTCGTACTTGTGACGTGTCTGTAGAAGAAATTGCAACATAATTAAGAAGTGTCATCAGCAAATAGTACTGCTTGTGAGTTGAAGTCGTCTACTTTATCGCTGACATAAAAGTAATAGTAAAGGCTCTAGCAACAGAACTTTGGGGAATCCCAGTTGCTTGATATTTTGATTATATTTAAGTTCTATGAAAAAAGGTCCAGGTGTATATAATAATCGTCCCTATACAATTTTCCTACATTTGTATTATCGTTTTATGCACAAATTACTAAAACAATTATTCAACCTCAGAGATAAAAAAAATAAACAAAGAAACACACTTTTTAGAGCTCCGAGAAATGCCTGTATGTATGTATGTATGCATGTATGTGTGTGTGTGTGCGTGCGTGCGTGCGTGCGTGTGTGCGTGTATGTTTGGATGTATTTATGGATGAATGTATGTATGTATGTATGTATGTATGTATGTATGTATGTATGTATGTATGTATGTATGTATGTATGCATGTATGTGTGTGTGTGTGTATGTGTGTGTGTATGTATGTATGCATGTATGTATGTGTGTGCAATCTAGCTGTGGAGTTTTGTGAATATGGACTGAATTGTAATTTGATCTGTTTCAATTTCTCCCTTTCTGGCATTTAGTTTGTTCTTCATATGAGAGAGAGAGAGATAGAGACTCGGACTCACGGACACACCCCTTTAGATTTAAAAAAATATAACTCATGCACAATGGGGTCCACAAACATAGACATCAATATAAACGAGGGCACGAGTTACCTAGGGACAGCTAAACATTGACAAAATCCTCTTTATTCGACCTCCTTTATTTGATTCATAAGATATAATTAATTTGATAATACAAAGTAGGTCAGCTTTTAATTCAGTGCAACGACAATACAATACTTCCGCAAGTCAGTTATCAAAACACGTTCTGCACTTAATTAGGTTGTCAGCGAAACGCTTGCTGACATAGTTGTTATGGTAGACTGATGCACTTAATGTTTAAATATATATTGTATTTATAATGAGTACGCTTAAGAGGAACTAACAGATGAAGAGAAACACAAATTGTACTTAAGAAAAATTGCTTAACTGGTATTTAAATATTAATGTACTGCCTACACTTGGCGTAAATAAAATTTTCATTAATAGAAATGTCCTTGAAGATCTTTAATTACGGTGTACTATGAACGTCTTTTGGAAAGAAAATATAACCAATCATGTGACTTCTTATTAAAAGTTGATAGTTTAAAAATGTTGATTAAACTTTTCATGTCCTATATACCGTTTTCGATCATAAAACAAGCGATATATTAACATTCCAGTTACCAATATTGATCGCGATTGTCTTCAAGTTCAAGAAATAGGGAACACTATTTTTGGTATTTTCTGGTATTAAAAAAATTGGATCCACGCCTGACCCCGAGTTATAAGCGGGTTCGTGAGTTATCAGGGCGCAACGTATCGAGGGATTGGTGTGTCTAAAAAGGGCTTCTTGCTTGGAATTGCTATAGGGATAATACATCCAGTTGCTCAATGAAGACATCAGTTTATACAGTTATATTGTCCCTGAATACATGATTTTTTTTTAAATTTTATGGCCCTGTGATCAGTTTTATTTTACATTTATACATGTTTCAAATAAATGATAAAACACCTCGCCAAACAAATTTTAGGTTTTCGACTATTTATCTATTTTCGTTCCGGTATTATCATTTGGTTTCGGAATTTTCAGTTTGTTCTGGGTTATTCTTGTATATTGTCAGATCGATTTTGCCCTAATTACGGGGGTCCATGTATTTACCGCAAACCACCGCATGCCAACTGCAAACTACCTTTAAAATACCATATAATGCTTATGTATAAGTTCAAAAAATGTGAAACTTATCATACAATATCTGAACAAATTTTGAAATGAGACTTCATTTTACATCGAGTCCGATGTGAAGCTTGAAGGTATTGTTACTGTATGTGCATTGTTTGTTTTCATAATCGCTAAAATATCGATAACATTCATTAGATAACTAGAATAACTAACTTTATTTGACTAATATATTTGAGTATATTTGCGTGTGTTTTACTATGTTTCAATGCATTTTTGTGGCTACGATTTGGTAGCAGGAATGTCCATGAAGTATGGGTACAAATATTAGTATTATTTAGTAACTTGATGTGCATTTCTTCTTGCATAATTGTTTTTATTATTATTTTCTACAATTTTCCATTGAAATTGCATATATTGGTGGCATGTCAAGAAAGGAGAGGTTATTTAGACAACATTTCACTAGATATATTATTTTCTGCTCTTTAACAGATGTAAAGCGTTGCCCCTCCCCTTGATATTTAGTAATGAAATTTAAATCATGCGGACAAAATAATTATATATAATGCGATTGGGACCGTGATATTGATTACAATTCGTCATTTTGCAGACTTCTACAAATTACACCGTATGAAAAGACCAGTAAGAAGCAATTTTGATTCTGAAATCTGTTTAATTAACATATTTCCAGTTTTGCGTTCTTGTTTAGTTGTATGGCACTGCAGAAATGTTTAAAGGGAACTAAATACCTGTATCTACCATATCATTCAACCATTTCAGATCATCTGTCCGGAAATTGTATATTATTTTTATTTGATGTAAGAACCAGAGAAAACATTATTTTCACCAATACATATTTTTCACAAATATTCTTTAAATAAGATTAAAAAACACTTTACAACACATGCATACACACATAGTTAACTCACTGTTTACTGGCAAGGAAGATCCTCACACAAAACAAATATGCTACCTTTCTTATAAACTTATAAACTAAATATATGGTCAATTATAATAAATGAATTATGAATGACTTAAGGAGGATTTAAAACTATAGTGACTGACCATATGCTGAGGAGTTAAAACATCTGTTAAGTACATATGGCAGTAGCACTTCCCTTTAGAATATTAATGTTCAGCATTGCAATAAGCAAGAAAATCAAATTGTGGCACAGATAACAGAAGAGAGATACATTAAATTTAGTAGTCAAAGCCAATCTCCTGTCAATTCGTTTAAATTGCTGTTGCTTTTTCATTTCTAGATCTTTCTGTTGGCTTGGCTTTCGAGTAATATTCTTAGCTCAGTTTGAAACTGGGAATCTTCCATTGGTTGTAACTGTTTCTGCTATGTCTTGCATTTTATTTTTCAAATTCTGAAGCACTATCTTTGCTTTTCTTCTCGGTTTTGAAACGCATTACTACGCTGTTGACACATTATGCAGCATAATCACTGTGAAAATGATAATTGCTTTCATTGTGCAGTGCATATCTAAAACCAACGAACTGGATATTTTTTCTGCATGGTTCAGTTACATGGCAACGCATTTTTGCTTTTACATACCATCATACTATTTAATGAAGAGACGGTCGTCACGAAACAGTTGCTTCATCTCTAATGACCTCCACTCAAGACGACGGAGCTGTACAAATTAACCAACCTATTGTCACCAAATATTGTATCCATGACTGTTCTCTTCAGATTCCCAGTCACACCAGATTTTCTTTTGCAGTTGCGATTTAATGTTTTTCTTCATGTACTTTCTACATTGCACCTGAGACACAATCGGGAAGGATATCTCCACAGGGCGAGTTCTTTAATCTGTACCATATAACAAGTGCTTGTGCTGTCTTGTTTTGACACTTCTCATGTTCTTAAATTTGGATTCAATGTGGGATTTTAATGTTCTGTATGTCTCATAACTTGTGTTTTTGTGCAAAAGTTTGCGGCCAAAATAAAATGGCATGTTCACTGGTATCTTTGCTTATGATACTTTGGTTTGTTATACTATTCGTGTGATATAAAGTCTTTCCAAATGAAAAATCTGTCCAATTGTTATTGTTTGCCCACTTTTTATATCGTTGTCTACATATAATATGATGGATGGCACTTTTTCTCTCTCGTATTATTCAGTTTACAAACGGATGTTCCCCACACATACCAATTATCCCTACCAGCTTAGTAGAAACATTTTCTGAATAAGTGTTTTGGTTTTGTTATTTTCGTTTACATTCTTCTTTACGCGTTTTGGTTCTTGTTGGACGTTCTATTTTTAATTTAAAGAGTACTCATGTTTTAATTCGTTATAAACTTTCCTAGGTTTGAGTGGGGGAATCTATCTGATATTTTATCAATGTTTGTAGGATTTGATGCCATGTATGGACCGACTTACATATAGTTGAAATAAACCACCATCTAACTGTTGTGAATAAACTACTACCCGATGACACATGTTTTATACTGACAATGGAAACTGGTGCAAAAAATATGCACATATTCAGTTTCATTTGACATTTTCAAATTTACTTAAGTGCATTTTAACATTCAATACTTTATTGTATATATGTTTTAACCCCTTCAGACACATTTTATGAGATAAAATTGAGCCAATATTGTTAGGCCTATATAGTCACAAACAAATAATATAAAAAGCAAACTTAACTGGTTTAGCAAAATTTAACAATTTAATCAAAGTTATAAACGAAAATGTGAGAGGAGCTTACAGTATTATCAAATGAGTCCAAACTATGTACTCCTTATAAAGGTCTGTGAACGTCCTACATCAATGAAAAGTGCCATCTAAAACGGGAAATATACTGGTCATCCGAGAGCTATGACATCGTCAAGATGGATTTGTCGAAAATTCCTTCAATCAAGCTATAACAGTTCCAGATAATATTATAGTTCAAATAATTAACATTTTTTTATTTCCACTGAGCAGTCAAAACAATTGTTTTTCTTCTCGAATAATATCTAAATGCAACCATAAAACACGTCTGCAGATTTACAACAGGAACA
The DNA here is from genome assembly GCA_028554795.2 of Sinohyriopsis cumingii. Taxonomy (NCBI): domain Eukaryota; kingdom Metazoa; phylum Mollusca; class Bivalvia; order Unionida; family Unionidae; genus Sinohyriopsis; species Sinohyriopsis cumingii. The sequence continues at coordinate 100,030,045 of CM068838.1, forward strand.
CAAGAAGTATTAAGGATTGCACATCGTAAAGAAACTGATTGCTCAATTCTATCTTTGTATATACACTGTCTTTTAATTGTGACTGTATTTTGCAATAGATCCCACCTGTCAGAATAGTGTACTCATTTGGCATCAAATCTGCCTCTTCATGTAACCTACTTTACACCAACCAATGGGAAGTTACATAATTATTCTGGAAATTTCAAAACCCCAACAGGCACTGAGAGATTAAGCCATTAGCATCAATTCAGTGTTATTAAGATTATTATTAAGAAATGTCAGCACATACAAAAACTTCTAGATCCTGTATAATACTAAACTATTACGATACTCAAGACACGTAAGTAAAATTTAACTACAGATATTCTGTATTATTTACAGACATGAATATAAATTAACATATCGTGTACCAGGAGTTACAAAAATATAGATATACATAAAAATATATTTATAAAGGTGGTTTGCGGTAGGTTTCTGGTGGTTTTCGGTAAATGCTATTAATTACGGTCCCGTTAGCCCCGCAATGCCGGTTGAATCGAACCAAATGCCTGGGTGATTCCCAGCCTTTGAAATATACAATTTTGTCTTGGATTTATATGTGACAATTACATTTTTTGGAACTTTCATTTCCCAGCCTCAGGTACATTTACATCAAGAAATAGATTTCTGCTTTTTTCCTGACAGTACCTGACAGTACCAGTAATGTCAAAAAAAAAAAAAAACAGCAGGGAGACTGGACAAGCCATTAGGTCTATGAATTAGAAAACCCATTTAGAGAACAGGGTAAAAATGAACATACATGGCCTAGAATGATAACTCTAGGCTTCTAACATGTCCAGAGGTTGCTAGACCTGCGCGCTTTTCCTACCTGCTGCTCTAGATGATGGCGGAACTACTGGTGGTACATCATCGTTGATTGTCGGAGCCGCTATTTACAGCCGGATGTTTACAGCCGGGTGCTGGGCTACGATCAGAAGCTGCCGCCGGTGATAAATTTGGAATTAAATCGTCTTTGTAAAAATAATAATGAGCGATTCTGTGTTAACCATGGAATCTCGTACAGCTAAATTAGCACGGCAACAACTGGAGGCGATTGAGAAATATCTCCCTGTCCGTGATTTTGTCAAGCAGAAATTACACGCGTGTCAGGAAGCCAACTAAGATGGTTGTAACAGAAAACTCATGAGGCATTTGTGCTAGTCTTCCTGGTCTTTTTCAGCCAGGTAAACCATCTGAGCAACCTAAAAAAAAAACTTGATTTGCCGAATAATGTTTAACAATACTATAGGAGTTGCTGCGGCAGGACATCAAGCTCGCAAAAACCTGCTGGATCCAAGATCTGCCTATATTCCAGGATCAATATGGACTCCTTTGTGTTTTGAATGCTCTATGGTATATCAAAAATCAGGAGAAAAGGTGGTGATCTTAAATTCACACGATTAACGAAACAAGTTAAGGAAGTTGTTAGTAACCATTATGACGGGATTTAATGCCACGAGGGCGACCATAATTTGGACTGCCCCATATCGACGATGTGACTAAGAGTGATTCTGATGTGGATCCTGGTCATGTTACTGCAGAAAGTCTCCCGACCCCCACCTCACACTGGAACTACTACCACTATATCAGCCATCATCATCCAAACCGGCTAGAGTTGATACTATATTAATTTACCCAGGAATGTATTGCTGCTCTCATAACAGGCATAGTGCTGCGGTTTAGTGCAATGATCTCATTTTGTAAAACCCCATGTATGTTGGCACTATGAGACACAACGGTTGAAGAAATGCTGTATTTCGAATCGCCAATAATTTTCAAAGGATCGGCAGGCCTGAAGACTCGAGACTCAAGTAGATTTGATACATTTAACAAGGAGTTCAATGAGTATATTACTGCATTACGAGTAAATTACTACATTACGAGTAAATCACTGCATTACGAGTAAATTACTGCATTAAGAGAACCGGGAAAACGGCAGCGTGAAGAAACAAAGCTTAAATGTTTGAGAGAAAGATAAATCGCAGTGGGCAGCGAAGAAAGGTCCCTCACCCCAACCCCAAAATGCCAGCCACGGGTGCAACTGCTCTGGAGGACAGGGCCCATGAGCGATGAACACTCCGACATCCCCCGAACGGGCCTTACTACCCGAAAAGGCGGTCTTACTTGAGTCAACCCGAGTAATGTCACTTGCTGCTGTTGATCGACTTGAGTTGCTGATTGGAGGGCGACAGACTGGCAATAATTATACAGAAATCATCAATGTAGCAGCTGAGATTGGTCTGCGACTGTTCACAGGTGGTGTCATGGATAAGGTTATTCATCAATGAATTTGTTGACTACTACTTCAGTGACTGATTGATAAGATTAGCGATAACCCAATACTAATGACTGTACACACCGCTTAACGTGGACTTTAACACATCTGGGTGATAAATTCACGAGTACCAGTATATAAAGTTACCTACCGAGATGGACATTTTGGATGTTATTCCAGTTCTATTCAGAACTGTGGCCTCAAAAGCAGTTATAATTGTAAAACAACTTGGAATGAAAGCCATTGACATTTTGACAAGGCGCTTGGCACATTTGGTGATATCGCTGACAAAGCATTATCAGCAATCCGACTGGTACAATTATTACGCGGAATGTTACACTAACAAATCAAGCTGGCAATGAGCGGTCGAAAGAATTAGCTGGTGTGTTATCACTGACAAAACAAGCTGCCTCCGAGAGATAAAATATATAACAGCAAGTCAGATAGCAGGAAGTGGTCTTAATTCAGTAGTGAAATATCAACATCATTTAAAATAACAGCGAATATAAATCAGATGTTCAAGCGCATATCTGATACAGCATTTGACATGGACACACCAGTACTCATGGATGATTAGGCGCATGATTTTCTATACTGTTCTTACGATGCACGCGTACCTAACGTGCCTGGACGAATTGAGAAACAAGTACAGGATACAAGCATATATTTCTTGCCCGCTGAGGCTTTCAATGAGATCGAAGGAAAACTTGTGAAAACAGATGATACTCCATAAAGATGTTTAGATCTAGTCGGCTTTGTAAACAATATCATAGCTACATACAACTACGACGTGTATCGGGTTAGCGCGATACAGCGATGATTATTCATGGTTCGCTGGTCCATCAATTATCGCGAAGGATACCATTGATCACCCCGAGAATCGTAACTTGAGAATGAACACCACTATAGCTGAGGTCGCATGGAGGAATGAAGATTTCAACTTACAACACGTCAATTAATGTTAAACAATGATGAATAATTATCATGTTTGATTCCAATATCACATATATTTGGATTTTTCCGTAACGCGAGTAAAGTTATCTTTTGGTGCTAAACACAGTGCAGTGTTTGTGAGAAAATCCACCGGCAATGATGCATTCCAGCGCCCCGATACCAGTAATGTTGGCAAAGTAATGCTAACACAGCTTTCATTGTGGATGACAGCAATGACGCCATAAATGACTGAAGTGCAATGGCTGCTCTCATGGATAGTGGCGGCAAGTCAACGCTGTCATCGCTTTAACTGGGATATTCATTGTGTTTTAGGATATTGAGAAAGTAGATTCACAGACACAAATCACTATGGTGTTTGACATGTTCGTGTTTAGTGAGGTTTCTTTGAGGATAAATGGACATCGAAAACCATTCGAAGAAATATTACTCTATTTTCAAATTGATGAAATCCATGGTCATGATCAAAACGTTAATTCTGATTTGCACAGTTCTCACTGGGACTACACGCTATATCTGATTTACCTTTTCTCACTGGAGCACTGGGATTTGTTCAGACAGTCTGTCGTCGATCTCCATTTCCAAGCTTGTATGACATGGCCAACTCTTGTTGCTGAGGTTAGAGCAATCGCTGTTATATTATCAGGCAGAACAATGTTACTCGAAGGCGTTGGTTGCCGAATGAGTCTTTGATGCACTGGTGAAAAACATGTAACTGGATCAATAATGGTATATTGCTCTGTAATATATTGTAATGAGTATTTAAATTGTCCATGATATTATAATGTCATATCATCACGTGAATGTTACACTGACCCCATGTCAGATTAAAAAGCTAAATTGGCATCGGAAAAAAATTGATCAACAATATCGCTAGTGGCGTTCTAAGGCTCTAATAGATTAACAACGACTCGGCCTCAGCTCAAACACTACAGTGAAGACAAACGATCACATACTGGCATGCTACTTGACTGCCATAAAAGACCTAGAAAAACAGTTATGTTTCCACTTCTGGCAGCTAAACAGCTCTGATAGCCACTGCAGGCACAGCTGTTGCAAAAGCAGCTGCCCTTGGTGCTGTTGTAAATGCTACCAGGATGGCATTGAAGAAAGGGACAGAAAATGATCTGACCACAAAAACATAAGTGGGAATGAGCTGCTTGGAGCTCAGTTCTACGATTACCAAGGACTCCAGCCTCATGGTACGGTCATGGACTGAGACTAAGATGAATGTTTCACTAAACAAGTTTAGAACACAAAGAGTTCCAGTGTCTGATTTTGATTTGTTTGATGCTGCTGGTCAATTACCAAAACAACCGAATCGTATTGAAAATGATTTCATTAATCTTGATGGTCATTCCGGTCCGGGTTGCATATGCTGTTGATCCAGTTACACCTCTCCCTCGTTAAGTCACGCACAACGGGGTTCACAAACATAAACCACACTATAAGTGAAGCGTGAGATACCAAGGAACCTCCATAAATTGATTTTAAAAAAATCGCTTTGACCTCGAGATAAACCGTTAGGGAATAACATTAGAGAACTAGGCTGTTTATTGACTGAATCCTCATTTTCCGGACGTCAGTTATCAAAACACAGTCAGCACTTAATTAACTTCTCAGAAAAATGCTTGCGGATATAGCTGTTACTTTAGATTGACACATTTTAATTACATGAGGACACATTTCATTTATGACGATTACACTTAAAGGGAACAAAAAGGGAGAACTATAACACACATGTCAATTGATAACATAATTTTTTTTTAAATTTGCTTTTATATTGTAAAGTACTGCCTCTACTCGGCATGATTGATATTTGTATTGATTGAAATTTCCTTACATGTTGTTAATTGCGGGGTCAATTGTGTGGGTATTTTCTGGTTTAACAGATGGGATCCACGCCTGACCCCATGCTATAATCGGGTTCACGAGTTTTCAGGGCGCGAGTTATGGAGGGACTGGTGTAGTGTTGTTTATTTTAATTCACATGGACTAGCGCCTCCAAAAGATTTTCTTAAATATATCAGTAGATCTACTAGCATTCCAGTCTGTCATTCAAAATTGCCAACACAGACACTAATATATCTACCTATATGTGGTCATGAATTGCTAGCAATTATAGATGCTATATCAAGGTCATGGACCATTAGTGGCCCACCACCGCATACAGTCATGCACGTGTTGACTAGTGAACGGTATACTAGTCGTCGTTTTAAAGAGCCTTTAGTTTATAATGGTAAATATTTACGGAAGATCTTGCGCGAATGCTAGTGACAAGAAACCCAGTGATGTTGATTTATCAGCGTATGCAACCAAAGATAAGGTCGCGGATATGATGTACCTAGATGGGGTTGACAAGAATGAAGTTGTTTTTCAGATCAGCATGCACGGATTAAAACGACAACTATTTTGTGGAGTCATATAATGAGACGAGTTTTCGGTGAGGTCACTAATAATATCGCAGTATTCACTGATGGCGGAAGAATCAGAGAGTCGAGCATATCAATCACGACGATCAGAATGAGATCCGCAGTTAGGTCAGTAAATACGTTGCTGGTTGTTTGTTATCCATCGGTGATACAATGACCGGCAAACTTAACATGAATAACAATAAAATCATTCACTGGAGAGAACCAGCATCGGACGATGATGCCGCAACGAAGATATACGTGGATGACAGCGACACTACAGTTAGTGATAAATGAGCCACATTGCGAGCTGAGTATGACATTCATGTAAATATATTTACAAATCTTCGCAAAAACTTTCTGTAGCTCGATAAAGTTATCGATGATTTCTTTGCAAATGCAATGGTCGCCAGCATGAGGCTTTGCAAATTTAACGATCAGTTCACCCAATTCACTAATGAATATAAAAGCATTCAAACATCAGTTGCCTTATCAAAAAAAAAACCTGTCGCATATATATCAAGTGGAATCCCTGACGTTTGCTGATCGTGTCAGAAGGGTTGAGGCGGGTGTACCGCATACGACCCCGTTCATCTATGTAGTATACAAATAATTATATGGATCAGTAACAAGGTCGAAACAAAATAACAGCAGCAGGTAGGGCAAACAGAAATAGGGTTCCCGACAAAAAATAAATCTTCCACAGAAAACTCTCTCGTAGAAGCGCTCTATTTACCGAATAAAGGCTTCCTGGGGAAGCTTACTCGCTATTGAACCCCGTTCCATTAATGAAACCTTAGTGGATCCTGACGCGACAATTGCATTCGACAATGGAGGCTATTTATTGCACTGCTATTAACCTGATTGCCTGCGGTGAGTTTGATGTCGGAGTGCTCTTTATATAAGTACAATCTAAGTGACTAATTGACAAATGAAAGACATCACCAGTACGTAGTCGCAGTTAGGTTATTTTATTCGGGCTACAATATGAACATTTCCTTGGTATTTTGATTTAACACGACAAACATAGTGCAAACAATTCATCAGTGGAATGATGTCATTGATATGTCGTAAATATCCTAAACGTAGCTATGCTGAACACAGGGATATTGTACACACTAGTGAACTAAGTGGTATGTTTGATAGTGTTATTTAGCAGCAGGGAGGGCAAACAGACCTAGGGTTCCCGACAAAAAATAAATCTTGCACAGAAAACTCTCGTAGAAGGGCTCTATTTACCGAATAAAGGCTTCCTGGGGAAGCTTACTGGTTATTGAACCCCGTTCCATTAATGAAACCTTAGTTTGAAGATTTAGCTGAAAAAAGTACTCTACAAATTCGTGTTGTAAACTCGCGGTTACCCGTATGTAAATACAAATACGGGTCAGGATTAGGTGATCTCTTCACCAGGATAGCTCCTAAGGTTGGTCCTATTGCTAAGCAGTTATCAATGAAAGCCATAGGTGTTATTCGCGATAAAGCTGTTAATGTTGTTGGTTCTGCTGACAGTAAAGCTTTTGATACCGTCAAAAAAAGAATATTAAGATTAGTACAGCGAAAAAAACCCGCTGTAAAATTACAGAGTACTGCTGAGATGCCCGCCGAGATTAGTAAGGTAGTGAATGACGCAGCTAATCAAAACCTAGCAGAGTTGGCACAGCAGGAAGCACTAATACAGTCGCTACGTGAGCTAACACAACCGCTACTGGCACAACCTCAGCAAGATATAATTAATGCCAGCGCATTCGGGGGTAATATTCGTTTTAGAAGATAAATATTTTTAATAAAATGTTTTCACCGACATCTAACGACGCTTTTGATATGGGTGAAGCAGTAGGTAGAGATATATATGTTCAGGATTATCAATTTTACTCATATGATGCTAAAACACCTGATGCAGTTGGACGAATTTAGTTACAAGTACATGATACGACAAGATACTTTTTTCCCTGTGAGGCTTTTATTGAGGTTACTGGTGAGATTCTTAGAGCTGATAATAATACTGCCTTTGGCGAGGGTATCAGAGTTGGATTTGTTAATAACGGTATCATGGCGCTGTTTAATAGTACAATCTACATGATAGATGGAAAAGAAATTGAGTCTATTAATAACAATTTAGATATTGCCACAACGATTATCGGCCTAGCAAGATACTCTGATGATTTTATCAGATCGGCTGGTCCCAGCATGGTGTTTGCTAAGGATAATTCTGATCGCGCTGACGACAGACAGTTTACTAGGATACAACTGAATCGTGAGAATGCTACGGTTGCCGCCGTGGCTGTAACAGTAGACCGACCAGCTGGTGATTTTGCAAATATTCATAATACTAATGAAAATTATAACCTCGGATACACCACACGCAAAGCTATGCTAGAGAGACTCCGCAGAAAGTTTTCTTGTGCTATTCCATTATCTCATATTTTTGGATTTTGTAGATGGTTTAAAAAAGTTATCTTTGGAGCCAGACACACGATAGATTTTTATCGAAAAGCTAATAGTAACGATGCTATTTGGAGAGAAGATACTGCTGGTGTGCAAGACGCGAAGGTTGTATTATCTAAATTATCTCTGTGGATGCCAATGATGACTCCGTCACTAATTACTGAGGAACAAAAACTATTAACTTTTTATAAATCAGGGTGGTAGCGTTGTTGTATCATGGTTAACGACTATCACAGATAGTATCTCCTCGACGACCGGTAATTATTTTACCTGGAATATAGCATTTCAGCAGGGTGTATCTGCGCCGAGGCATATTTGTATAGCTATCCAGCAGGCAGAAAGAAGAGCAGCTAATAATCAGACTCGAAATCACATAGTATTTGATAAATTTGGCGCCAGCGAGATCTCACTGAGAATAAACGGACGACAAGAACCATCCGAAGAAATTTCAGTGGATTACGCTAATAATTCATTAGCTCGTGTGTATCATCAGTTATGGAGTTTTATGGGACGAGATCGAAATGTAGATACCGGCCTGCAGATATCTCAGTTGGATTTCAGAAATTTATATCCTATCTATTATTTTTCACTGGAGCATTTAGATTTGATAAAACAATCCGTTGTTGATATCTATTTTAAGACGAGAATAGACAATCCACATCATAATGAATTTATCGCATTCGCCGTTATACTCAGCGACAGAACCATGATTCTTGAGGGTGTTGGTGGTCGCATGAGAATAGTTGACGCTCCCGTGGAAAAAATGTAATTTAAATCAATCAGTTTATTTATAAAATGTACGAGCACGTTAGCGTTACTCTGACTCCGGGTCAGATACAAAAATTACAATCGAATACAACAAAAACCTGCCGGATAAAATTAACACTGAAGAATAATCAAATTCAGGGCGGTCCAAATAAATTATCTTTAACTAAAACGCAGCTAGCACGTATCAGTAATGCTAAATCAGGTAACACAGGAATTCAGGTTAATTTATCTGCTGGTGCCATTAAAGATATGGTTAAAACAGGCGGAATTTTCCCGCTGCTAGCTGCGATACCAGCACTACTCGCGATAGCAGCCGCGGCAGCACCAGTTCTGGCGAAGGCCGCTGCGTTAGGCGCTGCTGGATCACTAGGAGGATTAGCCGTCAAGAAAATAATCGGTGGAAGATACGGCAAAAAAAGGTCGAGGACTCTATCTGAGAAGATACCCGTACGGAGCAGGTCTCCGATTAGCAAGACCTCCATGGTAACACCGATGTCAAATTTAGATCTAATTAACGCCGCTAGAAAACAAAAAATAAAATTCTTCAGAGGTATATTTATGCGAGATCAATTACCAGCTCGTCCAAATAAAAACGAAACGGGAATTATAAATCTCGATAAAAACACCGGACCAGGTACTCACTGGGTTGCTTACGCGATAAATCCACGTGAAATTATATACGCGGACTCATATGGATTAGCTAAGCCTCGTGAATTTCTTAATTATGTATCTCAATTAAATATACCAACGTGGTATTCTACGTTACCAACACAAAAACTAACTGATCCTCCGATCTGCGGTGATGAGGCGATTAATATACTCGATGCGATATCTAAATCTGATAAACCATACCATAAAACAGTCCACGAGTACACATCAGGTAATTAGATCCATCAGATTATAAATAATGGTTGATATTTACGGCAGATCTCTGATATCGCGCATGAGAAAAAAATCTGTTGATGTTGATTTATCTAAATATGTGACAAAATATTATATAAATAATCTTTTATCGATAGCAGGAACAGATCCTGACTAGGTTGTTGTTTTTCAGGATCAGCATGGAAAATTAAAGACCAGCAACGTTAAGATAGGCGATATAATCAAACGAGACGAATACAATACTCACGTAGGTGTTTTTAATGCTGCTAAGGAAGATATACAAAAATTGATGACGCCATGAAAAAGGTTAATGAGAATACTCGCGAGATTAATGTAAAATTCGATAATCGTGTAAAAATCACCGGCGATACGATGTTAGGAGAACTCAACATGGGTAAAAATAACATATCTTCACTAGGAGATCCAACAGCAGGTGAGGGTGCTTCAACAAAAAATACGTCGATGATGTAAATTTAAAATTAGGTATTTTACGTGAAGAATATGATCAACACCTAAATACACTCTCAGCTTTTACAACCTTTAGAAGAAATACTTTACAACTAAACAAAGTAACTATTGAATTTTTTGGAAAACCACCTGTAGTTAGTATAAAACTCACAGAAATTAAAAAATTACTCGATGACGTGGCTCCTGTGTTACGTCATCTACATCTGCAACGTGGACAATAACAGATAATACAATAAAATATACTCCAGCTGTTGCTGGCATATACAGATTATCAGTAATTAGTCCAACGAAATTTAAAATAATTATAGCTGGATTATCAGTTGAATCGCCTCACTCGGTAACAGTTGAATTACAAAAAGATACTGAAGAGTATTTGAATTACAGCCAATTGATAATGTTTTATTTGCAGCAACTTACTCATACGTGTTGGAGTTATATTTAAAACGTCCTAATTAATATAAAATGAGCGCGTCAAAATACAGATACAATCAGGCTCGTGTTTGGCAGGAGTCTCTGAAAAATATAATCGATATTTATCAAATAAAAATAAAAAAATACCAGCGCAGGTTAGTCGTAATTGATGTTACCGTTTACTCTGTATCTGCTGTTGTTGTTGGTACTGGAATAATATTATCCGCGTTAACGATGATAGCGCCAGTAGCGATAGCTATTGTTGTTTCTGTGACTACTGCGCTATCTGGTGTGTTCGGTATAATAACAAAAAAAAAATATCTTCATGTACCAGCGCAAAATTAACCGAATACAAAGATAAATTAAACACAGCAACGGCAGCGTACTCAAAATTATCTTCGATGATATCGGAGAGTCTCAATGATGGCATTGTATCTGACGCTGAGTTCTCGTTGATGACTAAAATTTACAATCAAGCGATTAAAGACATCAATATAAATAATGACAGAATTACTGACGCAGATAGCGACAAACACATTACCGCAAAAAACAACAATGATATCAGCGAGCTCGACTAAACCCGAGTTAAGTATTATTTTTCCAACACCTATTTCTATTAGTGAAATAGCACTAGCGAAGTTAAGAGTCTATTACAGCTGGCCAAATATCAGATCTAAATCATTTGGGAACCTGCGGTCGAGTAATTCTCTTGTTTTTGCTAATAAAACTAAACCCGATCGAACACCTGATTGGACAGTAATTGGATTACCAACAGGTAGTTATGAAATCGATCAGATCAATGACGAGCTGACATGGAGAATACAAAATATAATCGGAGAGGGTCCCGGAATAAAAATATCTGTGCATGAGCCAACAGTGACCTCAGTTATTGAAGTGAGCTCAAATTACAGCGTAGATATATACGCAAGTTCAATAAGAACCATATTAGGCTGGCCTGAGGTTGCGCCGCCAGCACCACCAGCACCACCAGCACCTAAAAGAGAAGATTTTGATACCGACAAACAATTTTATCATGGTTATCCTCTAGATATATGACTGATTTATCTGAGATTAAAAACATGAAAATAGGCAGTAAATTATGGATTATGGGTTTGGATACCATTGTGAGTACTGCTGTTAAGAAAAAATCTCGTTTTCACTGGGAATTTTACATTAAACTAACAGAAGAACAAAAAAAAAAACAAAAAAAAAAAAACAAAAACAGACAGTGTGATAATCTCTTATAACGGCGATGAGGCAGTGAGATATTTAAGGAAATTAAACAAAATCATCAAGAAAATTTAAATTTGCTGCTTCAATATTTTCAGGATTATATTTTTGATATATCAAAATCAAATGAGATCATCAAATATGTGGAGATATTAAATCAACTCGCTGCTGATATGGAATACTTCAATCAACAATTAATTCAGGCGGTGATTGATGATACAACAATCAGCAAGTTAAGTTTTTAACAAATTATTCACTGACCAAGGAGACATTACCAGATTTTAAATTACCCGGCTATAACGCAGATGAGTTAAAAAAATCTCTCAAAGATACCATCGATGAGTTGTTTCCCAAACTACACGCTGCGTGAAGAAAAAGATTACCGCCACCATCTATTCTCAAGCGCTATAACGCACCAGACGGTACCGGACGGCTTATTTCACCTAATGTAGTAAATATAACTAACGTTGTCGCGGTTAATCTCAATTGTGATATCGTCGAAAACAGCTACAGCGCAGAGGCGTCTGTGTCAAATCAAGCAAAGCAGGGGTTTATTTTATATTCGTTTTTACCAAAAGAATCACCGGGATATATAATTATACAGGAGCCGATTAATCCGATTTATCTTCGATGTCATAATAATTTATTATCGCAGGTAAATTTTTCATTAACTGATCAGACTGGGAATTTGTTAGATCTGCGTGGCGAGACTCTGAATATAAATCTGCTAATACAATCTTAATTTTGTTACTGGTAGCAAAAGAAAAATAATTTTATTTTATTTTATATCCGTTTTCTTTTTGAGGATTTTGAAAAATTCGGTCGTTTTTGATGAAAAATCATCCATTTTGGTGAAAAAATCAACCTTTTTACGTGATTTTGTCAAGGAAAAAATTCACAATTTTGTTGATTTTGTTAGGTCAAACCTCATGCGATTTTCTAATTGATTTATGGATAAATCACTAAAAACCATTAAAAACCGTCACTTTTTTTCAGAAGATTATCAAAAAAACCACCATGGATTATTGATTTTTAAGCTGATTTTAATGTTTTTTTTGGTGTTTTATCGATAAATCAATAAAAGAATCACTTGGGGTTCGACCAGATAAAAATCTGCAACTTGTTAATTTTTCCCTGACAAAATCAATCAAAACGGTCGATTTTTCATCAAAATAGCTGACTTTTTCAAATTCTTTCAGAAAAAAAAACAGATATAAAATAAAATAAAATATTTTTTTTTAATGGAATTCTATCAGTTTTCTTAATTGTCTTGCACGAGTATCAATCATATTTTTAGACTCGTACTCGTCAGCCAGTACTGATCGAATTCTTTCAACAGCACGAGCTAATGGGGTAAAATCTGATATTTGTGTGTCGTCGATGTTAATTAGTGATTTGTACATCGCAGATTGTATCTTTTTAATAAATCTGTATTCGGACGACAGAGTATATCTACCTTCCTGTTTGTTTTGCATTAGTGTTTCGAAATCCATGACGATTTTATCAGCATCTAGTTCATCTGATAATGGAATCTCTTTATCCTTCAACGCCTCAATGGATTTAATTATTTCGTCAATATTCTCTTGATTCATTTTTTATATTAGCTTATTTCTAAATAATTTTATTCATCTAATATGAGAGGAAAATAACTAAATTTAATCCAGCTGCCAAATTTGTATGAAAAAGTTGATTTATATTTTCCCTCTGCAACTCTGCGTACTGAAGCTGCATTAATAACAAAATATTTTGAAGCTAATGTCATGGACTGAAAATATATCTCATCGCCGGTCTCCATATTAACTGATTTAACTGCTTTAGAAACCTTTCGTCAACCACCAGTATTACATTTCAGCGAGTTTTCGCTGGGCGTTACAGCCTGAAGGTTATCTATGGAGTTATTAAGTATATCTCCATCAATATGATCTATCACAAGACCGCTTTTGATTGGTCCGTGAAAACATTCATAAATATATCTGTGGTTAAGATAATTCTTTTCACCGTTGACAGTAAATCTCAGGTAGCCGGTATTACTAACACAACCAACCGGTTTTTTTGTTTTGATATTTCTAACAACACCGTCGCTAGATGCCTCATGGTTATCAATGGTTGGATGTATCATAAATATGGGATTCATTATACAATAATCCATTTGTCTAAATCAAAGTTTGTCTGAAAATCTATCTAAATAATCTTCTTCACATTTGATAGCGATATCACTATCTTGTGATTTTTTTATTATAATATCGTTTCAGTTCTCTGTATCGTTTATCAGTAAAATTAAAATTTCCTATTACAGTAAAATTTTATACTCGTCTGCCTATGAATCCATAGAAGCTGCTATCGATATAATTGATCATAATTCTCATGCATGGAGTAGTGCAGTAAATATTTTCCCCCGACAGCGTATTGTTAAATTTTACAGTGGGTATATTTTTGATTTTATTTATGAGATAAGTAAATCTGACCCGGTATCTATTTGGTTGTTTTCTAGTGATCAGAAATACGATCAGTTTGTACGGCCTAATGGAGAATTATATCGAAGTGAAATTTTACGTAATTCTATGATAAAAATAGCAGAAAAATACTCTGCGAATGAAGATTCACTAGTCAATTGTTTTACGAGTCCATCTGTTGTTGCTCACGCAGCAAGAGAGAAAAATTCGTGGAAGCCAACTCGACGTGAATTTCTTAAAGATACACAACAGAGTTGCATCGAGTACGGCCACGGCGGATTGTGGAATACTGAATATAATCCTATCAAGATGGTTTCATTTGACATGATAGCGTGTTATCCCGGTAGTTTTCTCGGATTAGGCGAGTGCAGTAAATATTTTACTCAATTTGGTCACCCAACTGATGAGATGACTCGTGTATCTATTAATGTTCCTCTGCCAGATTTTCCCCTGACAGGATTCGCTCGTGTTGTATCGTTTAAGTTTAATGATGATTTACATAAGATCTGTTACGTTTGGTTTGGTAAACATTTTTCAGAGCAAAAATGGGTTCCAATAGTGTTATTGAGATATATGTTGGATTCTGCGATGTTAACGTCGTTGACGGTCAGCGAGGCTATCATATCATATAAAAAACAAAATGACGTTTGGCTACCAACTGAACATGATGATGTAAAAGATTTAGGTAGAAAAATAATCGGAAAGTTTACTCAGGGTGGAGCATGTGATCATCAGCGACATCACTGTAGATTGATCATGAATGAAGCTGAATCGCTGATACCTCTGAGCGAGGTATATTTTGTGACCGAGAGAGTATTCATTTATCAAACGAAACACAATTAGGCACTGTAGTTTGTTATCTTGAGGGAGAGTCACCGCAGTATACTCATTTAAGATCGTCAATGTTGGCGTATGCGAGCATAAATTTATTATCGATGATAAACAGATTCCCTAATGGCGCTGTTAGGGTTGCTACTGACTCATTCTATGTTGATGAAAAATACCTGCAAGAGTTAGAAAAATTAACAGGTGGTGGATCATGGGGTACATGGCGAGTAAAAGACGAACATATTTTATGGTACTGCGAAAACGCTGATGTACCTGTTGAGGATAATTATTATTCAGATAATGTATCAGAATCATCAACAGCACCATCAGCATATGATCCCACATCGAGATACAAAACAGTTTACGTGAATAGACCGGGTGCATCAGGTAAAACGACTAGAATTATAGAATTATATAAAAACTCTGATGTAATCGTGCTGACGCCGGCACATAAATTAGTGCGAGAAATGAGACAGCGCGGCGTCAACTCATAGTTTTTTCAAGTATAATGGTGGTACATGGAATCCTTCGCGAATGGGAGAAAAATATGTGAACAGAGTAATTATATGGAATGAGATCTGCACTGTATTCGTTAAAACACTTAAAATGTTTTTAGATTGGTTGCTAAGAAAAAATACTGCTATAATCATGTGTGGTGATCACGGTCAACCTAATCCTATTGATGGAGAATCACCTCATGAATGGCTAAAGAATTGTGTTGATTATTATGAAGAAGTTAACACCGATTATAGATTTATTGATGGTCGGTTGAGTGAATTTAAGAGAATAATTCGATTACAGTCAAATAAAATTCAGTTTAGTGTGATGCGCGAAATAATTCCAAAAACATCCATGGCAGATTTCTTATCAACGTGGACTCCAGATGATTTGATTGTACTAGCAGAAAAATAATACGCGACGTACTTCAGCAAAGATTATTTAAATTACATCAAGAAAGTTTACGTTGATACCTGTGCCGCTATGTTACAGACCAGCTGATACCAGATTACAAAATAATGATGTTGATATACCAGGACAAGAAAAACAGAATCTTGTGCTAAATGATATCGTCACTGTTGATATTGATTTTGTAAGTGATATGTTGAGTGCAGAAAAATCTCCATGGACGTTAGAATATGCTATGACGATTCACTCTTCACAGGGATTAACTATAACCGATACTCGAGTTTGGATTGTAGATGACCACATAGAATGGTCTAATCTGGTGTATTTAGCTGTATCTAGAGTCAGAAAAATAAGTCAGCTAGGACGGATTGTCTTAGACAGAATACTTATTAACGATGAAATTGACGAATATGTGATTGAAAAAAATTGATTAGCTATAAACAAACCGATAAAAAAATAATCACGAATTCGATTTAGATGTTGAATTTATTTTATTGCTGAAAGAAAACAAAAAAAAATCATTATGCCGGTTGTAATTGCATAAGGACATGGAATTATCAAAAAATGATTCCAGACAGTTTACCGTGGATAGAATAAATAATGATTTAGTTCACAATCGCGTTAATGTTACTCTGACGTGTTTAGAGTGTAATCGACTTTGAGTTGATTATCTAAGTGACTGAGGTGGTAATTGAGTATCAGCTGGTATTACCTCTAATTCTTCACGAGTAAAACCTCGTTGAGGTGCTAACGAATCGAGTACATAAATAGCTGGTCTACCTGATGATCTCGTCACCGATACTATCTTATGTGTTGTCGTGCTCCAGATTGGATCTGTTGCTCTTTTTCTACCACCCTCAGCCTCACCTGGTTTGTATAAATATCTGACGATGCCACTACCAAGAACAGGTCGAGCTGAAAAATCGCGTAGCTTTATCGGTATAAAATCTTTCTGTATGGCAATTGTTGGTTTCATCGATATAGCTCTTGTTGGCTCATTATTTATCGCAGAAATAACACCGGATAGCCTAACAACCCAATCATTAGATCGTTTATCCTGAATAAATTCTATATGCAAAGTTAGCAAGGTCATCAAGATTCGTTATTGTTTTTATTAATTCTACCTCGCCATCCCTGAATTTATCAGCGTGGGGTGTTTTTTGACAGTTTTCTCAATTCTTTTCAGCAAGGGTATAATTCCCTCCTTTGTTATTTCTTTCGCGACCTCTGGGTCTTTTATATCACATATAAACGCCATTTCGGTTGCTTTGGTCACTGGTTTAAATAATTCCTCTGTCGTCTCGGCGAATCCTTCTTTTGCTCTTTTAATCGCTTGTATTCTCTTTTGTACCTCTCTTTGCACAGGTAGATATTCTTCTATTGCTTTTAATCTTTCCCGTGCTAATCTCGCGCTAAATGATTCTCCAACATCCATGTTATTTTATTTCATTTTGTATCTTGAAATTAAAAATGAAAATGTAATTGATACAATATTTTACTTTATTTTGATAGAATAATCATTCTAAAATTCATTTAAAGACGACAGCAGCAGGGACGGCAGATCAGTATATTTTGTCGACGAGAATACCCCCCCCCCAAAAAAAAAAAAAACAAAAACAAATCATGAGCGTCATTAATACGCAGCAGATTTTTCGAATAAAACGTTGACAAGTGACTGCGGATCAATAACGACGAAACCATCGTGGGAAACTTTTATTCGATAAATAAGATCTTTCTCCTGATGGTGTTTTTCTGGAGATGTTTTTGGTCCACCGAAATGTCAAGGTCTGTCTGCCGTCCCTGCTGCTTTCTTTCTCTAACTCTTTATCCACTACCGTATTTAATATAATTTTTCATACTCGACAAAAAGTATTAATTTCTGTGTACGAAAAATTATATGTAACAAAATAATAATTAATTTGAGTCTACGAAAAATTATATGTAAAATAAATAATTATCATTTGGCCCTACTGACCGTGTACAAAACAATGAAAGGATCGTACCTGAACAATTTCTTCTCGACAAACTAACGAAACAAACGTACAAATAAACGTATATTTTTTTTGTCACATTCTGCTCTCAACTCAAGAGTACATTTACGCTAAAAATAAAGTGCTCACAATATTTTTGTTGTTATTAGTGAACGAGAGAGAGAGAGAGGGAGAGGGTTATGTCTTGGTATGCAAGTTCGTCTGCGCTTATATTATATGTAGCTGTTATGTTGTGTAATGCTGGCAAAACGATTCAGATGGTTTGAACATGTATTAGTTATAGGTATTATTTATTGGTAAATTGTATGCAACGATATGATTCCACATCGTCAATAAATTATGTGTAATTTGTATTTTCACAGCAACAATAATTTCATTATCAAATTGCAATAAAAAATAAAGAACTTGAAATCACGTTTTAGTTAATACACGTGAGCGCAATCGCACGCGTGAGAGAAAAGATGAAACACAATTTTGTCAGTGTACAAGACCGTATTTATTCAGGGTGGTTTTTATTTTGTAGCTTTCTCAAAGAGGAAAAAAGACAATTTTCAGTTACCTGACGATTGTAATAATCCTCATATATTACGACCATACTATATGCCATTACCAATAAACTCCGCGAAATCAACACTTAATTCTTTTTATTAATTACGGTGTACATTGCCACAACAGCCACATGGTTATACAATGTTATTCACATGGTATTTAAAAATGCTGAGCGCTTTGGTTATCCAGTTGAAACCAGACTGAGGGCAATGATGGACAGAAGAGGTCAAATCAGCAAGGCTGCCGGTAGAGAAATGAGGCTCTCTTTAGGGAAATGCAGATCTCTAAATGTGCTATTCAAGCCGTTGTCCATATAGCAGATGTTATAAGGAAAAGCGATCATACGAATTACTTGTAATGCGAACTCGCCAATAAAGATAATAGTGTGGTATATCGTAGAATAGATTTGCAATAAAATGTTAATTATATTCAGGTCAAAAAAGAACAAGCTCTTAAAAAACAGAAAACGTGTCTGTACGAATCGATTAAGGGAGTCAATGACCTTCAAATTTACGATGGAAAATGATAAAGTTGTAATATTTTATGTTTGTATAACCATTATGAAACAATAAGACTAGCTGACTAATGAGATGTAATTTTTGTTGGGTAAGATAACATCAATGGGCCTCCGAACTCGTTTTAAAATGCACGTGGTGACGGACATAATAAGGATAACTAATTAACGATAATACTTAAAGGTATGGTTTGTGAAGTCCTTTGTCCATTTATTAATAAACACCCGTAGATATTTTAATGAGAATAAGAGAGCTTATGCACATGGGGTCCAGCAGGACTTTTTTGCGGGTGAAGGTCTCAGGAATTTTTGCATGAAAGGCAGTATTTACAAAGCGGTTTGAACTGACTTTTTGAGAGTTTTACAGCTTCATTTGTATGACTAAACTTCTCGGAATTATATATATATATATATATATATATATATATATATATATATATATATATATATATATATATATATATATATATATATATATATATATGTATATATATATGTATATATATATATATATATATATATATATATATATATATATATATATATATATATATATATATATATATATATATATATATATATATATATATATATATATATATATATATATATATATATATATATATATATATATATATTATTGCAGTATGAGTTGTTGGTGACCATGTGACACTCTTTTACATATGCTGCGCACACGCATGCTTATGCATCAATCTTTGTTTTTTCTCACCAACAATTTATGTTTAATTTTAGTAAAATTAATATGGCAATACGGTATTTTCGATCTTTTTTTGCAAACGTAAATTTTCTAGTATAAATGTTATGTTCGAGAATTTAAAGATTTTTTGGAAAAATAAAGTGAAATGTACACAAAATTCTGATACATTAAAACAATTATTGTTGTATCTGGAATGTGTACGAAAAATGAAAGGGTACGAAAACATACATGAATTATGATATATACACTGGATAATTGGGATTCGTGGTAATTTAGTATATACACTGATTGTTTGGGGGAGATAGTTATTCAGTATAATATACTGGTTGATTCAGGGTCTTGAAATATGTGTATGTGTGTAAATGTGCATGCATGTTTCTGTGTCTGTAAGCTTATATGTAATGGTCCAGATAGCCCAGGTGAGCTTTGATGAAGCACTTTGCATGAACTTCAAAAAATGTCAGGAGTTCCAAACGTTGTCACGGAGTACTTTATCTTACAGAAAATGGGTCATACGCCCATTGCGATCCATATACAGCTCATTCCTAGTTGGGCCACATCCTTAATAAATTAGTTATCATTGTATAAATGTAATTAGCAACGTACTGCTGCAAAGTGCCTTTGTTCCATATAGCAACTGTTGTTTTATTTGATCATCACAGTGTTATCACATTTCATTACTTTTGGACAGCATTTGCGTTTAGAAACTGATATATTGTATACAGTATTAACGGTTTGCATTTCTCACATAAATTCATGGAGCTAGAAAATTAAAGGAGTTTTTCAAGTAACTCCTCAGATTCAAGGATTTGTCAAGGTTATGTGGCCACGCTGGGGTATAAGACACTAACTAATTAGCAAACATATGAAAACTTAGCAATTTACAGTCTATACTGATTTTTGTGAAGACACAGTAACGCAATATGTACAAGACCCCCTCACTACTGGGACATTTATTATTATACATTTACTGCTATACTGTGGGTATAGTTATAGATTTTATTTTTATATGCAAAATGTATTTCATGTAAAGTCGTCTAACTATAAGGTGGTATTCCATGGCTCCCATCAACATCTCTATAGGGTGTGTGTGTATGTGAGTGTGTGTGTGCGTGTGATTCAGATTTGTAACATAGTTTTAACAATGTTTCAGTCTAGTCGCTACAATGTCTGCAGTGTGGCAGTTTATAATGATGTCTAGCACTGAGGCATGATGCCCCAGACATGTAGCATGATGTCCCACTTAGTCACGTTCTCCAGATACCAGGCCGACCAGTCCTAACACTAACCTCTTAATGCTGATGCTGAGCACCTTTCTTCAGAGTCAAGAGGAAACAAAGATTTCCAGAGTATATTCCTCCATCACAGCCAAACCAGTGCATTGCTCATTTAATCTTATCTGTCTGAGAAAATGGAGGCGATCAATTTGAACCCAAATTACGAACAATGTATGATTTCATTGGCTGATCACTATCAACAATCAGATTCATATGTAGTTTCATTCAATTGGACAAGTTTAGTTATGTCCTAAAAATGAAGATGAAGGATCTGAAAACTTTGTGAAAAGGCAACAAACCAACGTCATCTGACCTGATTCCTGATCATAACTTACCGAAGACGTATATGAAGCTCAGGCTCAAGATGTTGACAATCCATTTGTTATTTTACATTCAGTGAGGAACATCTATTCCATGCACACCTGAAAATGGACAATACAAGAAATTTGCAGTGTGGTGATATTTCCCAGCAAACAGACAACGTCAAGCAGGACTATCTTGTTTGCAATAATTAAAGATGATCAAGTGGTAGAGCCCAGCTTAACAAAGGAAATATAAGGTAATGAATGTGCCGGGTCATTGCAAATATTTTAAATAATGTCGAAATATTTAAAACCTACAATCAACATAAAATAAATGCATGATGTAAAACATAATGTTATACATTTCAGGACTTTTGCTGCAAATAGAAAGTAAGACAATTTTTAAATAGGCTTTCCTGCTTTATTTTTCTTTTTTAACTCCAGTGTAACATGAATTATAGCTCAACAGTGCTTAGCATTAAACACTATGCTGGTTATTGAATTCCTGGCATAACTCAAACCAAAAAGTATCACAATAAACTCCAATTTTCAAGTTGTCAATAGGATGAACGATCTTACTAAGAACAAATGAATTGAATCTGATACAGTCATCAGTTATATATCTCAGACTAGCAAAAACACCAGCTTACGCCATACACGAAATCTTTCAGAAAGATCCAATAAATCTTTATAAACTTTATTGCGACAAGAGACCTGCAGGAATGAATGGCACTGAGAGTACCGTATTCTCAGTAAATGTGGCAAACCCCAAACATGGGCAGTGCTGGTACAAATAGACACTCATGGGAATCAACAAGTTATAAGGGATGATGAGCGAGATGACGGGTGATAGAGGTCGCCCTCCCAATGATAAGCATATAACTCCTTATTCCTAAACACTTTTTTATCACATGTAAATTTCATGACATTCTAAAAGAAGCAATCTCATCAAAGTAATCCTCTTGAATTCAAAATACTTAAGATTTCTTTCCTAACCCCAAATTCTCATCAAATCCCTAACATAATAAGAGTCAATACAAATTTCCAATAAGGTAAAAATGTAGTAATAATGCCGAATCCCTGTATCATAGCAGCTACCTAGGTAAGAGTGTGTAAGGAAGTAAAGAAAAATGTAAAACTACTGTAAGTAAGCTATGAATACCTGCATGCACATACCACTGACATAGATGTATGTCTACAGTTTACAAACTGTATGTAAAGTGTTCTGAATCACCTCATCTAGAAGCTAAATGATGCAGGAATTCACCCAAATAATATAGATCAGACATCAGGATATTAAAAAATACACTGATTAATTACATCAACTTAAACTCTAATCAAAGTAGAAATAGTTCAAACATTACCTGCATTTATCTGTCATCCGGCCTGCCTCAAGTGTACCATCCCTGCCACTGACCATCAGCTTTTCTGCTAGACAATGGCAATCGCTTCCTGGCTATGAATTCTGTTTTTGTTTTCTCTAAACATGCAATGATTCGCCACAACATCGATATAAATATTCAACAAAGAAGTTAAAATCAGTCGCTTTCACATGCAGCCCAATATGTCAGTAGTACTGATGAAAAGGGCAGTGGAAGTGGACTAACACAGATAGTGGCTAAAATACACTGTATACTACATATTGTATACACAATTGAATGTTTATTACATGTTCATATATTCTTATCTTTTTAGCAAATTCACATTCATTCACTCAGCTTTCCCACCGATGTGAATTTTCAAAAATGGATTCTTGACTATTTCACTACAGCTTAATTTTTCAATATTTGCACATGCACTGATAAAAAGACAATTACACATTGATACATCAATGGTTCAGTTTTTATTATTAATAAATCTTGCTATCCTAAAACATGTAGTTTGTTATTATGCTAAGTACTGGTTCATTTGTATTAGTCTGGTGTAGAACTCATTTTGTGTACAGGTATACATAAAACAGCAGAAAATGCACAGTAAGAAACTGCCATTACCATATAAAAGAAAATCGGCTGGTATCAAGTAAAAAAAAAGATATTTTATCTCGTGCTTGAACAGCTCTACTATATTCACTTACGGCTTAACCATCCATGTTAATACTTAGTTTTTCACACACTCAATAAAAAATATTATTCAATCAATACCAGCAAATATCCCCTATAATTCTTTTTTAATGAAATAAAATGAAACAAAAATATAACATAAATATATTTCATTACAGTAATACAATTCAAATTATTAAACAATCGATCTTTATTTATCACTAAGAATACATCAGTAAGAAAATGAGTGACAGCCTCCTGCATCAATTTGGCTCGTTTTTGTATTGGATCCTAAACGTGTGGTTCCCAGCAACCACAAGATCCACAAAAATAGTGAGACATAGTAACATTCCCATGCAATCTGTTTTTAAAGTTTTATTTAGTCTAAATTTCATTTTTTTTTCTGAATGCCCCGTTTGACAGCTATACACTGTCCATGATGTTACCAAATAAGTCCAAGCCTAAGCTGAATATTCTTCACATGTGTTGCTCAAGTAATTTTCCCCATTTCATTAAATGATTTCAAATGATTTCAACATTTGATAGCATGCATCTTGGTGTTGTCCATTTGTGTGATTTTTAATCAACAACGACACATCTCATCATAAAATAAAAGAATAATAGCTCTCCTAATATGTCTATGCTTCTAGTATTTTGTTTACGTATTTTCTTATAGAAATTTGTCGGAACATTTTCAATACAGTCGGAATTATTTTATCCTTATATTTCATATACGTAAAGCTTCTAAACAACATTTAAACATTGAAGTATTAGGTATTATTGTTGGACATCATGTCAGCACAATACTGGATATACGGCACAATATCGTTAAAGAATCGAAGCAACATTTTGATGTGTATTGACATATTTGCAGGAAACTTTCAACTGCTCCTGTCATATTTCCTTGGCTATGTAAAACAACATCAGTTTTGGACCATTTGAACTTGGACATAAATATAATCCCTTTATATTTCTAAAAATGTAAAGTTAATAAATTCCTTCTTACAAATTTGTAAATCATAGTGACCTAATGTTCTAAAGCGCTTGCCTTTATTGATCATTGCCATCTCCCCCGAGACAATGTGGGTTCAAGTCGCTGGCTCGACCAATGTGGGTATGTGAGAAACCATGCCAGTAGTTTACCGTAGGTCAGTCGTTCTGAACTGGGTTTTCCCTGGTTCTTCCTCTACCTGTTAAAGTATAACTTATCATGTGATAAAGAATGAATGTAAACCCCAAACAAGAACAAAAACCAATAAATTCCATTTTTGTAAATAAAAAACCTTCCCCTTCTAAAACCTCTGCTTTTGTTCTACACTTATTTTCTTTCGTGCCATATTGATGGTATTAAGCTTGGAGAACACTGATATATTTTAAGAAGATATAAAGATGTCAGCAATGTTATTAGTATAAGCTAGAATGCATGTTATCTTAATTTGAATTAATCTATATAACATTAAAATAATTCATTTTCGACGATTAGAATTATTCATTTACACAGAGAATACAACGAGTCAGATGTATTATGTATCCCAGGTGAATACAAATGGAACACAAAATATCCTGCCAAACGATGTAGGTTTCATACTCGAGTTAAACTTTACAAATGACAGACTTAATAATGTTAAAGCCCCAATGTCACCATTACATGCAAAATGTCATACATGCAAAGTCATTTTAATAATACTGAATTTTGAAAGATATTGGTCTTAAACATATTCTTTTGCCATTAAAGCTAGATAATATTTAATTTCTCTAATTCCAAAAGCTGGCTTTTTTCACGTGTACAAATTAGTTCAATGTTAATCAGCGACATTCATGGGTCAATCAATTTCAGTTGAAAGCTGGAAAGCTGTTATCCCTATATATGGAATATGTTACTGTCATTTTGCGTTTGATATGATGCAATACTCAGCCAAGCATTTATGAGTATTTTTTCTTCAATGTCATAGCTGACACACTATATTTTGCACGTCCGTGTCGTATGCTTGCCACTTAATATGGAAATGTGCAGCAGCTGATCTTGTTCATCAGCACTATTTCTCCCTTTAAAGTATTCCATCACCGCAGCTAATCACCAATATTCACGTCACATTTGTATCTAATACATGCATTTTCATCTCAAATCTGCTTAGAAACAGTGGTCCTCCCTCTCCTCATTCCATCTCGAATTGATATATCTGCCACATATGAATGTTGTTGCTATTAGATTAATCACTAAAATACTTTTGGAGCACGACCAAGAAATAATGGAGTTACAAGTGACTTTGGGGACTCTATTAAGGGGTGGCACCTCTTAATTCAAAACTGAATAAATGAATGATGTTTAAACCTAATATCTGGATTATTTCAAAGAATAGTTAAGGTAAGATAGTTTCATTAACAAATCTTTTCCTTCCTTCCAAACGAATATTGACATTTATAAAAACGGAAACAGTGGGGCTTTAAAGTTTGCCATAGTTGTTCCAAATGTACAGCAAACAACTAAATGCCTTACATATTCAAGTTCTTGACAAATAATACAAATGCCCTCGTTTTACTGAAACATATTTCTGAATACAAGGATAATAAAATATAGTGTCTATTATGCTATATCCATTGCTAGATCCTTTCTTGCTTTTTAGAGAAACAATCTTCAGTATAGCCCTGTTTTTTTATTGTGTATAATCTTCATGATACCTTTTCCAAAATATAATGGTTGTGTGCATCCTTTTGTAATGGACAGATAATTATCTCGCACAGCGACTCTATGAAATTACGTGCTTGTAGAATTTAATTAAACAGTAATGACATGTACAAATGCATGATTAATAAAATTGGAAAACTTTATTTCAAGACAATATAACCTAAGTGCTGTATTACAATACTATCTATCCACAATTGATTTATTTTTTTGTACAGACTTGATAATTGTATGAACCACTTCCAGCCTGATAAGATGACCTAAATATACATGATTTTCTTCTAACTTTGTGCAAGTTTTCTTTGTTTGACATGTATTTTCAAAGTATGATTTTTACGATCGGAAATCATAATCTGAATTTGAAATTCTAATCTATTTTACAAAATAAAACTTTCCTTGTTTTAAAATTTCGCGTTAAATATCCCACCATATAAGTGGCCAGGATGGTTTGGAAAATAAAATATAAGTGTTACAATGGTTTCCCACTTATCTGTACCATACCGGCAAGAAGCTTATATCACTCTTTACACTAGTAATTAGTAGATTTTGAAACTTATCCAAAAATTAATTAACCTATAAACAATATAACATATCAATATATTAATTAGCCTATGAAGCAACTGATCAACTCATTAACCTATAATAAAATAATAGATACATAAATTCATTAACCTATACAAAAATGAACTGCTAAATAAATTCATTTAACATATAAAAATAACAGATCATTAAATATTCATTAACCTATTAAAAATATAAATGATCAGTGAATTTATCAACCTATCGAAAAACTCGATCAATACATTAATTAACCTACAAAACATGTATTTACTATATTTACAAACGGTTCTGCACAAGTAGTCATGATAGTATTGTGTTCTGGGGGAGATAACTCAAAAACGCCATGTTGGAAAATTATCAAATTCATCTTTATCTAACACTAAAATCCATAATCTTATCAAATAAATGTAATGATGCCAACATGAAATCTAAAACACTATTATCACCACTACTGTCAAGTATCTTACATATTTGATCACTCTAAATCAACCATTCAAAACATGAAGTTTTTTCAAAATTATTGACAATTGTATTGAGGTAAGCTACATTTTTAAAACAGCACTAGTATCCACATAAGTAAAACGATATGCTTCTATCACCGAAAATTGTGCAGATGTTGAGTGCACTATTTGGAAGACCTTTATACTATTTAGCCTATCCACAATAAACAAAAGCATCCTCTAATCTCCCAAAATCTTTAAGCAGTCTTTGTTCCAGTAACAACAATACACTTTAATTTTCAATCTTGCAGATACCCTCTGGAGACATGTAAGGTAAACGAAGACGCTTATTCTTGTCCATTGAATATTTGTCAAACAACTTAAGTATTACATAATGTGTGTTTAGACTTAGTATATTGACACTAAATCGCTTACAAAAGATGTTTATATATTTGTTTTTCAATGCTAGTTACATTCCAAAATGATCGGTTTTCATTAGTAACAATATATTAACAGCATCATGGTGACGAATATCTTGACAAGGTTCCTATTTAGTTTGAACACTCAGGCCAATATTGTTAACATCATAATCAAGATCACGGCCTTGACTGGGTCAATATTCAGATTCAACACCCATAGTAAGATTACTGAGATCATCATCATAATCAAGGCATTGACTGGGTCTCTATTCACTTCAAATGTTTAACGGAACTGTGAAAGCTAGAATGCGGAATATTTTACAGAAAATGAAACAAGAGAATAGGTTCGCATTTTACCAAAGTTAATTGACGGAGACAATACTTGGCATCACACTTAGAGTATAGACAAGGAGTTAATAGCAAGAATAATCTATATGACAGGATCCCTCCGGTGCCCTAGTGGCTACAGTGTCCGTCTCCGATACGGAGGTCGCGTGTTCGAACCAGGGCCGAGTCATACCAAAGACTTATACAAATTGTACTAAAAGCTGCGTCGCTAAGAGATTAGTGTTAGGACTGGTTGGCCTGGTGTAAGGATAATGTGACTGGGTGGGGCATCATGCTACATATCTGCGGCATGATGCCCTACTGCAAGACATCAATATAAACTGCCACACAGCAGACATCGTAGCGATATGACCGAAAAAAATTGTTAAAGCTACGATGAACAATTTCACATGATCCATGAAAAATATGCTTGCAAAATTACGAAACAATTCAACGAATTATGTTCATTCTGGAAAAAATATATACTATATGGATAAAACAGAATGTGTATATAGAGAATTTGATTGGTAATTTTTCATAAATTTCACTCAAATGAAACTACACAACAAATGGTACAGTGTGCTATTGCCGTAGTCTCAAAATTGCAAGCATTATCGCAAAGCAGCAACGAGTCTGGAAGAAAGTAAGTTACGGAGGAACAGTTTTTGCTTGAAAGCAGTTTCATACACCACTGGAGCAAACTGAAACAATACCTTTGAACTGCCATTGAACATATGCATCGCATAATGTTGTTGATTCACCATGGACAGTTATTTTGTTACTGATTGGCCTTCGACTATTCGTGTTCCTGAAAGTACACAGTAAATAATCCAGTGTGTGTTAATCTCGTTACGATAGACGTACAATTAAATAGTTCAAACATAACGAAAATTACTTGTGAATAACTGAAGACAGGTCAAAACTATGAACTAAATCTTCATTCGTTCTTCATGCTATATCTCTCGGTTGTCCTTATGTTTATATACTAATTCACAAATTCTTCTACATTATCCTGGCGGTCTTATTAGTTTAATTAATTTATTATTTCTGTAAATTGCTGTGTAGAACCGACACAGATAACCATATATATAAATATAAACTGCTTCTCATGGTAAATTGGGAGATTCGTTCAACTGTTTAGACCTAATTAAAATTGTAGATTTTGTTTTATGCTTAAGTTGGGTATAGCTAGCCCTCCTTTGCGTTTGGTCCTCACATATTTTATTTCTTTAGATAGTGATTTTTATTATTCCAATTAAAGTTCACTATTTTATTTTCAATAGTGTTAATCACGCCTTCGATGTTGCTAATCATGGCTTCTATAAGTTGCTACGTGCTCATTATATAATTTAGTTGGTTATATATGTAGGTTTTACCAACCTGTATACGGTCCATTAAGTTGATCTTGAGTGCGATCAAGTTTCTATTCTCTATTCTATGTTAGTAACTCACGCTAGATTTTGAGAGCAGAGTTCTTCCTAAATATTTTTCCTAGTTCTTTAACTGGCTCCTTAATCCGATTGGTGGGGAGCCCTGGGTAGTTACCCCGCCAGTTGCCTATTAATAAAATGTTCGTCTTGTGATGGTTAATTGATGAACCAGAGGTCTTTCCGAATTGAGTGAATTCATATTGTAGATGTTTAAAGGGTGATCCGCCTCTGGTAACGTTCGTGCAATCATCTGCGTGTAGTATAATTTTGAATTTGTTTTTCAAATTTGGTACTTTTATTCCCTTAATGATAGTGTTATTATTAATACTTATATTCAGGGATTATATGGCAATGACATATAACAGCTTAGATGGGGGCAGTCCTGCCTGACTGATCTTGTTATATTTATTTCTCCCGAAAAGGCATCCTTAATAATTACTCTAGACGTAATTTTCCTATAATGGCCTTAACCCAGTTAATAACATTTATGACAAAACCAAATTTTTCTAAAGTTGTAAAGATGACGTCATGCTCTGTTCTCCTGATCGAATATAAACACGACTCCATTCTCCCCCTTAATATTTAAAAAATCAATTATTGCTGATATTGACATAGTGTTATTTACAATGTTTCTCCCCATCCCAACCCAAGCTTTGGTTTATATCAACTATTTTATCTTGGCAATTTCTTATTATATTAGCTATTATTTTACTTAGAATTTTGTAATCGTTATTTAGCAGTGTTATTGGCCTTCAGTTTTTAGACTCGTTTTTGTACCCTTTCCCGTTAAAAATTAAAGTAATGATCCATTCCTTTAGACTTTTGGGCATTTCCCGTTAAAGAGTGTGTTATTGTATAGTAGTTCTAAACGATTTATGAATTCGTGTTGAAACTTAATGTAGAAGTCTGATGTTATGCTATCAGATCCTGAGGATTTCTTTTTTTCAAGACTATATATTGCTTTTAATATTTCTCATGCAGTAATCAATGTTTTGGGTTATATATATATATATATATATATATATATATATATATATATATATATATATATATATATATATATATATATATATATATCGTCATAATAATTTTTGATACATTCTGATATATTTTTTCATCCTTATAGGTAATATCGTTTAATTGAAAATACTCTGTCTTTTTAGCTCCCCCCTTTTAATTTCCATTCTTTTGTACAGTCCCTTAACATTTTTATATAAATGTCCAAATTTCCTAGCCCTAAATTTTATGTTATTTCTTCCAATTTTTCCCATTGTTTAATTAGTTTATCTTCCGATTCTTCTAATGCTTCATTTTTATTTTTAAGTTCAAATTATTTTGATTGAACGCATTGTTTTTGGATTAATTTTTTATTTTTTATTTTCATATAATACTTTGTTATGCGTTTAATTTCCAATTTTATCAGTTTCCAATCGTTCAATATTTCCCCATTAAGATTTTCTTTTAATTTATTCAGGTGTGTGCGAACGGTTCTCACATACTCGTCGTCGAGCATGAGAGCACTGTTCATTTTCTACATTACATGTCCACACTTAATTGTGTTCACAAACAACAGGTCCAGTGAGACAAATTTATGGTCAAATATTTTTTCTCGCATAATCACACATTTGTATTGCGTCAGTTTGCCCTTCTGATACATACAATTTATCTAAGCGGCTTTCCTTATCATCAACACATTTATATGTATATCCCCCAGAGTTACTATTTAAATGTCTAAAGGCTTTCCTTATTATCATCATAGTTATATGTATATCCCCTACAGTTACTATTTAAATGTCTAAAGGCATCTGTTAAATTATTCGTTTTTAAAAATATTCGGATCCATTTATGTATTTTTTATCGGTTTCAATGAGTCGTTCACTTTTATCTAAGGCAATCGTTACCCAATTAAAGTCGACTCGTAGTACACACGAGTCTAGAGAATATCGCTGACTATAGCGGTTTGCATTAACAATACAATTATTTCTTGGATTTGCTTCCGGTGGTACATATATATTGAAAATATGCCATTTATTCAAGTTTAAATGAACTAAGCCTCCTTGTAGTTTATCTGGTACTATATAAATTTCCAGATTTAAGCACTTGGCGGTCCGCCGATCTATGGTTGTCACCCCAGCTTTCGGTTTGGTGGTTATTGGTAAAATCTAATGCGTTAAGATCTAGTTTTTTCACCACATGCTCCTGCATTCCATGTGTTTCTTGTATTAGGATTACATCATAGTTTTTCGTTTGAATATAATTCTATGATTTGTATTTGTGATACCGTTAATGTACATAGTCAAGACATGCTGGGTTAGTCCCTCTATCTTGGCTATGTACCGGTATAATACATGTTTTGTAATTATTATCTATATAAGTTGATTCAACTGATTAATTGTTACGGTTGTTAGCTCTTAGTGGGCATTTCTCCTTGCTCTATATTGTTCCAAGCTGATACTCCTTATTTCGTCTCTGTTCAGGGAGACAGAGCGCCTTGTTTGTTCTTTTTCTTTCACTCTAGTTTCCTTGCGGGATTCTCTTGTTTCTGGTGATTTGAAACTTTAAACTTTTTAACAGTTCGGTTATGTCTGTTTCGGAAGGAGTTCGAGGTGTGGATGCTGTTCTTTTCCTTGTAACTGGCAACATGGGAGCAGACATCTTACCTTCCTGTTTTCCCTCTGTTGTTGGATTGGGGATTCTCCTCCTGAGTTCTTTGTTCGGGGTGATATTTCTCCTCTCCCTTCCAAATCGTTTCTGTCCCCTACCGTTGATGTTTCTTGGTTTTCAGTAAGTTCTGGATTCTTGAGATTCTCTCCAAATTGCGGCTCTTCCTAGAACAAAGAAGGGGCTGTGGTCTTTTCCACCAGCTTAGCTTTTCCCTCTCTTTTTCTCTGGACCTTTTTTCTTGCCCTGTCTTTGGCCCTTTTTATCTCGTCGGTGCTAGTTTGGTCTGCTTCTTCCCACTTCTCCTTGTCAAATGTTGAGTTCTCTGTCTGTCTTCTTGCGATGACTCTGTTGTCTTTTCCAATGTTTCCGGCACGGTTTGTGATGTCTCTATTTCAGTATTTTCTCGTATTTGTGTAGTAGTTGCTACAGCTGCGGTTTACGTTTTCGGGGCCGTGTTTGGAGATGTATTGGCCTGTGCCTGGTAGTGGCAGTCTCTGGGGTAATGGCCATTGCTTCCACACCTGTTACGAGGACGGTGGTACTCACATCCCTTATACCACGATTTGATGACGATACCCATAGAATAATGTGGGAATCTTTTTAACATCATCCATGGTAAGGCTCAGAACTCTGACTCCCGTATATATTGTCGGAAAGCCCAGTAGGTGGCTATGTGTGATTTTATAACTTTCACGCCGTATATCTTCTCCACCTTGCTTGAAGTTTTATTCGTGGGCACTTCTAGGGGTAATCCGGAGAAGTGAACATCCACCTGTTTCTCTCCCAGATTTCTTATTAGGGGTGGGGGTGCGTAAATCTTCACTGCTTTGCCCTAGAGTTATATGGGTTGGTTATTTCCATATATGGTTGTTTCTCCTTTTGCAAAAAGGAAAAATAGGCCTCTCGTCCCGTTCTGCAGCCCTGTAAAATCATTGGGTTTGATCCCTCTGGATACTAGATACTGTAGTATTTCCACCGGGCTTGGTCTTTCTGCTTCTGTAAAACTTTTAAGGTCAAGATCCTGACAGCCTGGCATCCTATGAGCTAACAATAGTCGTCAATGCTCTGCCACTTACAGGTTAGTTGGAGAGTAATTATTGAACCTTCCACCTTTCTCAGCATTGCTCACTCCACTTTCCCTCATGCTTGGGATGATATAGTTTGAGAACTACCCACTATAGATTGTTTAATGTGCCGGTTATATAATACTTTTAGAAAATATTTCAAAATTCAAAACGAAATAGGACAAATTTAAATTTTGTACAATACAAAATAATGAACAATTTACACCATGTAATTATGATGATTTATTTTATTATTTTATTTTATTGAAATAAATTTATATTTTGGAACCTTTAATGCTTATTAGATTTTATAATTTAAAAACCTACAGGTAAAAATTAGTTTGGTATTTCATTATATATCAACACATCGTTGTAAATCCTCAATAGATCGGTGTGCTTTGTTTTTGTAATGTTCTATATTTACCTTGATTTGCACAATTTTAAATATTTTCACGGTTAACTTTGTAGCTTTTCATGCCTAAATGAAATGGTTTTCAAGGGGAAAAAATGCTAGTTCAGTTGCCATTGTTGCTTTACACTCCTAGATGGAACGCTTTGTAAGGGAGATAATACTTTTCATATGGATTCAATTTCTCTGTGACTAATGGATCATCTGTAACGTAATCGATTACATGAATTGGAACTTGTTGATAGAGTTCTAAAATGCACAATCTCTGTTTCATCTGTGATTTTTTATCATGTTTTCATTTAACAACTCAATTTATTTCTTTACTATACAAAATAGAGTATTCCAACGTTAGGTAACACATCACCGATTCATGTGTTATTTCAATCTGGCCACGTTATGAAGGACTTTGGTTTGGAATTATGATATTCACCTTCATCAGCATATAATTCATGTGTAACCTTTATGTATCAACTCGGTGTTCGGTGTAGGTTATAGTTGTAGAGCAAACGTTCTTGATACCCTCAAAAAGTGAATTATTTGTTTTGGTGGAACGCGTGTCTCCTCATGAAGTCTATCTAATATTTCAAGTTTAAAATAATTCATCATATTTTGTACATGGTAACAGACGTCATCTGACGTGATCGAGCTAAAGTCGTACAAAAATATATTTTCTTGTAATGGATGTCGACTGTATCGTTCTAAGCTATCAAAATACTCATAGTGATAGCAATAGATGTCCTTTCTCTGACTATTTTCTGCATTTGTTGACACCAGATCCGTCAGCATTGAATGTTTTGTCCATTACGGAATTGCTTGACCCATAAATCGCGAGCTATCTACTACTACAATCGAAAGAAATATATTTTTCGTATGTGTTAGGGACACAACTTAATTTGTATATGTGTCGTGTCCCGCAAACTCCTTGATGAAGAGGAGTGATTCACATCCAGTTAAATAGGAACGAATAGGCTAAAACCTCAGTGTGTTTTGAATTCAAATGAGAGTAGGATCTCTGTTCTCTTTGGTCACATTATCATTATCGCGTACTTGAAAACCTGCAATCTCTGCCTCGCAAATGTGACATATGTTTGCTTAGGTAAAGGTGTCATGTTACCATTTGTGAACGCCAAAATATTTGGAAGTTGCAGTACTTGATACATAGTAATACTACACAGATCAAGCTATCCAACCCATCCAATTTGTAAAATACTTGAATATAGTCAGTACCTTCCTAACCAGCAGGTTACTAACAATCATGAATTACCTTGAGATAGATGTAGACACTTGAAGGAATAATTCGTTATTTTTCGTTTTCCAGGCCGGATCAACTACAGTACTGCGAAACGTATATTGTGTTGTCTACGCTACATAACAGTCTTTCAGTTTGTTGATTTTATCAAGTAATTTTTTTATAAAAGTGCCTTTGGGATGTGTATTTATTGTGAGTGTTTTGAAATAAGAAAGATCAAAATAATGTTACTTTCCTTCATACACACACACTCATTCTCTTTATTTTGTTTACCTTATGACGTTTGTTCTGCTTATTCTGAGTTTTTTTATGCCACATCCTGGTTGATCTTACTGAACCATATTTGCTATTTCGCAAAACTTTTAAGTTTTTCACAGACATTAACAGGTATATCATTTAAAAAGTTTTGATGTCCTTCTTTTTCATTAAACATGTATCGAGTAAAATGACCTACTTGTTTGTGTTGCTTTTGGTTGGTCTCATTGTGTCATTTTACTGGAGTGTTAAGACGCTCAATTGGTAGGGTATCGGACTCGTAATCCTTGGGTCACGGGATCGAAATACGCACAGTACTTGTTGTGTCTATGAGAAAAGTTGTTAATTCCTATTTCATCGTCATGATAATGCCAATAATGTGTTAAACATGCATTTTAAACCACGTCATCCACAAGTATGTGAAAGAAAAGATAATTGTAGGCATTTTGGCTTCCTTGAGAATACCATCCTTTCTTTCTTTAATCTCTTCGGATAATTCGACACATGAACTAGCATTTAAAGGTTCGTATTTGTCGATGAACATATACATGCTCTCAATTTAATCAAAAAGAGATGAGAGCTATCAGCTACCTTTTTGTAATTGTACTGGTCATAGACCAGAAGAGCTTATGGGATGGTATTTTGTATATCGTGCATCGTCCGACATGTTTGTTATCGCTACTCATCCCAAACTACTTGGATGATTGTGATGAAACTATATACACACTTTCAAACTATAGCCTTGTCATGGATGAAAATAACGCTGCTGGCACATCCAGTATGGTAGTCACCTTGACAGTCTTGGTATCGGCTACTCCTCCTGAATGGATGGGATTTTCACTATAACACATCATACCATGCATGTGGCCTACTTGGTACCAAACGAAACCTGTGCCGATTTCATGCCTACTATGGTCGCCACGGCATTGTTTATTATTAGAATCACGTTATCACTATTCCTCCGAGATTTCACGGAATCGTTTATGGTGATGTCTGCTTAGTCGTAAAATGAAGATTGTGCCGATATGTAGTGATATATAGGCTCCACAGCGAGAATCTTGAAAATCTTTTTGTCGCTATTCTTCAACATAAGGTCGTACGAAAGGACTCCCCATGATGTCTACTTGTTCGTCAAAGAAAATGGCACTGATGTGGGGTCTAATAAGGTTATTAAAGTAGCCAACATGAAAATCTTGTGATCACTACTTGTCATCAATGAACAGTAATATCTTCATGGGTTTCCACCATAGAACTACCTATCGTGTTTTGCGGATCTTAAATTGAAATATTGACATCGAACTAGTGGCCTTCTAAAAAAATCCGGTTTTGTTTAGGTATTTGCCTTTCAGGAAAAGTCATTTTTAATTTTTTTGTTATCAGAATGATAAGTATAGTCTCTACATGGTGCCAAATGAAAATGAGTAACTTTAAATATGTGACTGAGACCAACATTTCTATGTATACGTTATCCAGCCTTATTGCAATAAATTAAATGAAAGTTAGGATGAGTCGTAATTTTAAAGGCACACTTTACACAGCCTTGTTGTAATAAGTTGACAATCGTATGACAGAGTCGATATACTTTTCAATGCACACTTTGCGCACTCATTCAAGACGCTAATAGTAAACTAAAAGGCAAAATAAGATTCCAACTATCTGCATTTGAGATTCATAGGAATTCGCATTGGGCGGCGACAAGAAACCTTTCACTAAATACCAGGATACTCAAAAAATTTCTTGCATTTACTATTCTTGTTTTAATTTACATTTACCAATGTGCAAGGGAAATTATGATGCCATTCCGTATTTATTTGAAATATGCCTTACCGTGAATACGTTTCCCTTTTATAAGTACGTGGATGAAAAGAGTCGTGATTGTGGCGATGATTTTGGTTGTGGGAATGATTATCTGTATGGTCCCAAACTGACACTCTTAGACTGAAGACGATATTATTATTTACCGATAATGGTTTCTGATTTTACTAAAATAGGTACATCAATGGAGACAACAAATGCATTGATTCTAAGATAGGAACGGGTTATTTCCCCTGGAACGTATGCTTCATGGCTACTTCATCAAGTACCTTATACCTGGAAAAAAATGATAGATCCGTTCGACAAACACTAAGAGTTTAAGACAAGAAGAGCGAGATATTTGAAAAGAACCGACCATAAAAACACCTATGGAATGGAATAATTGTGATATAAAGAGGTAAATATTCTCACCGAATGGACATTACTATTCGTACGGATAGATGTGTACATTGTGAAGGGATTTTTATATTCAATCACTGCACGCACATAAACAAGAAATAAGTTATATGTTGTACGAAAACTTCGCTAATCATTACTAAGTGAGGAATATAAAATTTAATTTTATCCTGATGTCAAGACGAAATGATTTACATTGGTACAACAAAGAATTGAAATATATATTTTAGGGACAAATGAAAGCAAGTGTTGATTAGATTTATATTTCAAACTCAGATAAATGTATCCTAAATTGATTATGCATGTGAACAAATTGCTAAATTTAATATGCTGTAAAGTATTTTGGGCTTTGGCATTTTTCGTACTTTTTCTTCCATCAACTGATTTATCATTCCCATATCATATGTAGGAACTGAATTTTAAAGCTGTTTGTGTTTGAAAGCCGCGTTTTGCTTTGCTCTTTAAAACAGTATGTCACAATTTATACTCTCAAACTGATATCAAACATTACATATGGCCGATTGTTTAAACTCTGGGACTCAAGTTGATACATATTACCAATACAATGTAGAATCAGTTCTCAGTGAAACGTTTCAAATTATTGGATATAGTCGTCGTCAACGCAGAGATAAAAGGAGAAGGGATCCTTTAAGAACGAAGATTTGACTCAAGCATGTACCCCAAAACATTTATTTTCAAAGTCTCCTGGGCTGTTACTAGGTCATCTATTCTCAGAATGTTATTCAACAAGTACATATCGTATACCCTATTCTCTTTACTAACCTAAACAGACGACGAAGCGTATCCAGTTGATGTTTTTGAGGTAAAATTTCCGTTTCCAGAGGAGATTGAAAATAATCAAATACGGAGATTTGGATAGGCTTATTACACTGGTCAACAGTGAAATCATTACTGACTTTGAAAAGGCCCTAATCTGTAGTATTTTGGTGTGCCGAACACGAATATAACCGTGAAAAATTTGTATTGGCTCTCGTTTTGAAGATATTCATATACCTCATTTTCTATGTTTCACTGTGTAAATTTCTCCAGTAGGACTGCAGCAACATCCGGAATAATGATGTAACATTGCATAATACCATCATGCTCACATCATCCACAGTTGATTGCATCATTTTCTGATGCAATGCAATACTAATGCCATGCGGCTGCTGAAGTAAGTTGACGTCAGCAGTGTACTATACATGTGTAGGCCTATTATACTAATGCCAGGCGGCTGCTGAAGCTGACGTAAGCAGTGTACTATATAAAGCCCAATCAGATAGGTTCAGCATTTAAAATATTTTAGACGTTGTGCGAGACAGTTCAAGCTACTGTTACATAAAACTTATTATTTTATCAATTTACGTACAATAAAGAACAGTAATGCCTCGAAAGTGTGTTAATACCGCGGACAATTTTTGCTATATTTGTGGGGAAGTGACATTTGCCAACCAGAAGAAAAGTATCAATTCTCAAGTGAAGAAGGCATATCATCTTTACTTCGGATGCAAGGTTGGTGACCAAGACAAGCCTTGGGCTCCGCATATATGCTGTGCTACATGTACAACACAGATTTCACAGTGGTTGAATTGCAAAAGGTCATCAATGCCGTTTGCAGTCCCAATGGTGTGGAGAGAGCCAAGCAACCACCTAAATGACTGTTACTTCTGCTTGGTTCCTCCTCTTTCCGGCGGAATAACGAAGCGAAAGAAGTCGAGAATAGTCTACCCAAACATTCCGTCTGCATTGAGACCAGTTCCACATGGTGAGGGACTTCCTATTCCAGAACCTCCAGCAGAATATTCTCTTGATTCATCTGACGAAGACAAAGGTGAGTCGACCTGTTCTTCTCCTGGTCCATCAGCATGCAGTGATCCAGATTTTCACTGTGGTGCATCATCAACCCCACACAGAATAACACAGGAAGAACTAAATGACCTGATTCGTGATTTGGACTTATCAAAGAACAAGGCAGAATTGCTAGGATCAAGACTCCAACAATGGAATCTTCTAGAAGAAGATGTCACAATTACTGCATATCGAAAGCGCCACCAGCAATTGGAGCCTTTCTTCAGAAAGGAAAGTAATCTGATATTCTGTTCCGATATTGAGGGCCTCATGAATGCTTTAAAAATCACTCATGACCCACAAGAATGGAGACTATTTGTGGACTCTTCGAAACTGAGTCTCAAGGCTGTGCTTTTGCACAATGGAAACATTCTTCCATCTATTCCAGTAGCGTATGCTGTCCACATGAAAGAGACATACGATAACTTAAGGCAGATACTGAATTCCATTGAGTATAACAAGTACAGCTGGCACCTCTGTGGTGATTTGAAGGTAGTTGCCCTTTTAATGGGACTGCAGCAAGGATATACAAAATACATGTGTTTCTTATGCGAGTGGGATAGCCGAGCAAGGGAAATGCACTACATGAGGAAGGAATGGACTCACAGGCAGAATGTAGCCATTGGAGAGAAGAATATCCAACACCCAGCTCTGGTTGAGGCTCAGAAAATCTTGCTACCACCCCTTCACATCAAACTAGGTTTGATGAAGAACTTCGTGAAAGCCATTGACCGGACTTTGCCAGCATTCCGATACCTGCATGAAAAATTCCCTCGACTCAGCGAAGCAAAGATTACAGAGGGAGTTTTTGTGGGTCCTCAGATTCGAGAGCTTTTCAAAGATGACCGGTTCAACAACTTGCTGGAAGGTGAGGCGAAACAAGCATGGAATGCTTTTCGCCTAGTTTCTACAAACTTCCTCGGAAATGTTAGGGCAGAAAACTATAAGGAACTAGTAGAAGACATGTTGATGAAGTATAAGAAACTTGGCTGCAATATGTCTCTAAAGATTCACTTCCTTCATTCCCATTTGGATTTCTTTCCTAGCAACTGTGGTATTGTTAGTGATGAACACGGCGAACGTTTTCATCAAGATATCGCAACAATGGAACAAAGATACCAGGGAAAATGGTCCACTACAATGCTGGCTGACTACTGCTGGACACTCCTCAGAGATGCTCCCGAACAGCTGTACAAGAGACAGGCGAAGAAATCTAAGATGTAGTCAATGACTTGATTTTGTATAGGTAGGCTATTACAGTTGACCTTTTACTATTGGAATGCATTTCGTTATGTAAACATTAATTTCTTGCAGATTACAAAAAAAACTAGAGCCAATTTTGCAATTTGACTGTCATATTCGTGTTCAGCACATAAAAATTGATAAGAATTGACTAATTTTATTTCAGTAACATGACTTTTGTAAAAATTTGTTGTCCAGTGTTATTGTAATATTGTTACCAGAATAGCTGTTTGTTTAACAAAAGGTAAAGATAAACACATTACAAAATTTGGAGGTTAAGATCTTACAAAAATCAGAGTTGGCGCAGTGTATAAATACAAACTGCGCAAAACACGTAATTGATTAATATCTCCTAATCAGTTATTGATTCGAATTTGAATATTTCAATTTTAAAAAAGTAAACGTCATTATTTTACCTCACCATAAGATCATCTTCGGATGATCAGTGAACAACGATTATTTCATTTTGGTACACGGTACAATCACGAACCAGCTTAGTTTTTCACATCATTTCATTATTATCCTCACCTACCACCTGGCAAAATGTAATGACAGGCGGTACGTACGGTTTATGTTAAATTCCATACAAATGGTGTACATCTCTGGCAAAGCTTTCTTTTCTCTTTTTTTGTGTTCTACTTCAGACATCACTTTAAAATTTTATCTGGTGACTTCATCACTTCAGCACCTAAGAATTCCTTCGTATAATATCCCGTTTGAACCGTTTTGAACCGTTATTATTGTTACAAGCAAGGGGTATTTGCTTAAACGAGCGGTTTCAAACCCTCGTGTAATTCCGCTATAAGTCATAAGTTTACCCCAAATTTCCCAAGACTTCTATACAACTTCAGTTGTAAATTAGAAAGCCCCACGTGTCCATTGTATGCCTGTATTTTACACTAAACAAATCAAGACCACAAATCTCACAACTATCCAATTGTCTATCAACTGCACATCTGCATGGTTTCTCTTCATCAACTGTCCGTACCAACTGTCAGTAGTTCACACCGTGGAAACTATATAACTATCTCCTAACGAAGGGAACTTTTTTTCCTACGCCACCCATGGCCAGTCATTTCATAGTCTCAAGGCACATTTCTCCAGTCCAACTGCATCACATTTGCCACATTGGCGACATAAACGGTATCTGTCAGGTCCCTTCTTACTGATTCCATTGTGTAATTTACCGTCTCCTACCGTCATTACTGCCACTGCAGTCATGCTACCAATATACATCACTAGACTTTAATAGTGACTAGGGACTGACAGGGACATTCATGCGGTTTTGACCTGAATTCGCTTAAAGTGAAAAAGACATCATGGAAACTCAGTAACACTTCACTCCGTAACGTTTGTTCCTAGTAATTGGCTACTTATTTTGGGCTAATGAATATTTCCATTGCACCGAGTTCCAATGATCAGAAAAGTAATCACACAAATCTAAGTATTCAATGATGCGGGGCGCTATATCCAAATGCGCATACTCCAAATTTATACACCATATTGAATCAATTTATGACATAGTTAAAACTACTTACCTTTGACCAGATTGTATGCCGTTTAAAGCGAACTTCTTTTCGTAACTACTTTGAAAGAGAGATTTGTATTTAACCATAGAATTTAATTTCCTGCCTCTATCCAAGAGTGATATGTGACAATCCTTGGAAATGTCATGCAAAAATGCCTGCGTCATGTCACAATCCCAGAAAAGGTTGAATATTGTTCATCCACTGTAACATGTAGTTTATAAATCCTGTGCAATGTCACAATCCCTGAAACAGTTTCAATATTGTTTATCCATTGCAACATGTCATTCAGAAATGCCTGTGCTATATAATAATCCCATAAAAGGTTGAATATTTTTTATCCATTGTAACATGTCATTTATAAATGCCTGTGCTATGTCACAATCAGAGAAACAGGTTGAATATTGCGTATATATTGTACCATGGGTTATGATTATCTGTACATGTGTAATTTATGTTCATGATTGTAACTTGCAATAATCATCTATAATCAAAATGTTCGATAGCTCATTTTTTTGTACTGGGGAAAAATATTATTTTTTAAGATATTATTTCTGTGGAATGCATATATTCTATAGGTAGAAGTTTGTGTAGGTTTTTATTATTATTAATAATAATTATATATATATATATATATATATATATATATATATATATATATATATATATATATATATATATATATATATATATATATATATATATATAGATATATATATATATATATATATATGGATAGAAAGATAGATATATAGATGCCGCCAACCTTGTGTCTCTGATGAGCTGATTATAGTACTGCGATACCATTTGGAGATGACACACATTGCATTGCAATGCACTTCACTCTTTCACGTATTTTGTACAATAATGAGAGATTGTCAAATCAGATTACAAACACAAACAATCAAAGTTTAGATTTATAAATTCAGATAGTTTGTCATTAGAGACGTTATAAATGCAATGTTAATATAGTTGACTTGAAACGCGATGCTACGCGGTCATGTTCCCACCACAAGCTAGTTTTGAAGTGGCCGATCTATTAGAATGCTCACCATGCCACTTGTTTTTAACAAGAATATTTATATGTGCGCTTCTTGTAAACAGAAACAGAGCTGGCTTTGAAAATTTCAGACTTTCAATGATATTTTATTTATTAGAGAAATCCAATCTTGTTGAAAAATGAAAGAGGTAATATATGTAGACATTTGAAAAAGAAATCTGATCTACTAAATTGTGACGTTCAAAATTTCGTATCCAATAATTTACAATCAAGTATTTGAACATTTCCCATTAGTCCGACCATTTTTATCTTAATAAATCATACTTGCTGAAGCTGAGAGACTTTGAAATTCGGGTTGAACTTCATACGGGGATGTTGACAATTTTGTATTGCATCGCTCGGCCATTTCCGTTAGATTGTTCAATGTTTCTTTCTTGATTGACGGGATATGCTGAAAATGATCTGAATGTATTATAGCTTGCCGTGTTACCAAACCGTTGTTGTAATAAATGATGATATCCATTCATGACGTTGCCTTATGTTATGGAAAAGAATTATAGTCCAGTTATATTCAGTAATATAGTTTATTTCCTTTTGTATTCAATTCTTAACATTTTGTTGGAAACATGTAATGTTTGATATGAATGGACTTTACGTGCAAGCGCGCATCATGATTGGGCATTTTTGGTTTGTTTATCGTTTTTGCAATTGCTCGTATGTCATGATTTCTATCTTTCACTAATAAATTGCAAGTTTTACTTGTGCTTGGTAAAATATCCACCAAAATGAGCATTTTAATTGGGTACCTTATTATTATAAGGGCGTCTGAGTTTATCATGAATTGTTATTGTATGTATTATTGGTATTATTGTTCTTGTTTTTGTACATCTTGTTATTAGAGGGGGTAATGGCAAAGGAGGCGATAGTCATGGGGAAGATTTGCATTAATATAAATATTTTGTTTACAAGTTTGGATGAGCTTAAATTTTAGTAAAAGTTGGTTGTGCTGCATAATATTGAAAATCATGACAAGTGTTTGATCTTGTATTCAATGACCACAAACAGCATCATCTTTGATAACCAGATGATCACTATAAGCAGCAGGGAGGGCGAACAGACCAATGGTCGAAAAACGTCCAAATGTCGAAAATAAGCCTTCCTACAAATAGTCAGGAAAAAAGCGGCTACAAAATTTAAAAAAGCGTCGACACTTTACTGGGGGAATCTCTATGAAGTTTCTAATTGGTATTACTTCATTGTCGTTTGTGATTTTTCTAGTTTGTTATGCAGCGCTGTTTACGCGTTTACATCTTAATTGAGGTCGCACCATCCCTGCTGCTGTTAAGTTAATTAAATCATCATCATATGAAATAATGTAAAACATCCGAAAAGCATATACCACTAAATTAGAGCGAGATCGATTAGAAGCAATCAAAAAATTTCTTCCTGTTCGTGATTCTGTAAAAGAAAAACTTCAAGCTCGACAAGAAGCACAAGTTGAATTTGCAGAAGGTGCGGAACAGTTATTTAAACCCGTCACAAAAGTTACTGAAAAAGTTGCAACAGCTACTGAAAGTCTTCTTCCATCAGTTAAACAAACTGCTGAACAAACTGAAACAATAACAAGAACAACTAAACAAACAAAACGAGATCTTCCATTTGATATAGCTGCCGCACAACTTCAACCCCAACAACAAGATGTTGTTGTAGACCCTGTTGCGGAAGAGGATGTTGTCGTTGACCCTGTTGCGGACAAAAAAAAGGGAAATTGTTTTCTGGAAAAATGTACTGAAAATGGTATAGAAACAATAAAATAATTTATGTTAAAAACTAATGATGATATAATGAGCTTTGGGGCGTTTGCTTCTGGAAGTTATCCATCAAGACATAATTTTTTAAAACCTGAGTATGTAAAAAATGTAAGTCATGATATATGGGTTAATTGGGTGTATAAAGTAAATCGAGGTATTAATCGGATATCTAAACATGACGATATGTATGCTGCTTTTTCATACGGAGTATCATTGCATGATAAAATACAACAGGAACAGAAAGAACAAAAATATAAAGAACGAGAACAACAAAAAGTACAAAAACATAAAGAACGAGAACAACGAAAAAAAAAAAAAACAGAAACAAATAAAGCAGGATTCTTCTTA
The DNA here is from genome assembly GCA_028554795.2 of Sinohyriopsis cumingii. NCBI lineage: Eukaryota > Metazoa > Mollusca > Bivalvia > Unionida > Unionidae > Sinohyriopsis > Sinohyriopsis cumingii. The sequence continues at coordinate 100,074,989 of CM068838.1, forward strand.
TAAACTTCCTCCTCCTCTGCAACAAACAGAAGAAGAAGAATTTTATGATCCAGAAGAGCCTCCCGGCACCATAGGAAGTGGTTTCGGAGGTAATATTATTTGACCTGACAATATTCTCAGAAATAATAACTGGAGGAAAACGAGTTGGAAATAATTCACCAGAAATAATTAATGAAGCAGCTGATATCTGTCAACGATTATTTCGCGGCGGTATCATGGATATCTGTGTTTACCGGGAACTTATTGATGAGCTCGATGACAACTATCACATTGACTAATTGTTAGATAAATAAATAATTAAATAAAAAAATGATCATACACAGTTCTCATCGCAGACCAATCATGGTCAAGGCGGTAAATTCACGATGACCTATATATAGAGTAACTTACGGAAATGGATTCGGTGATGTTGCTAAGGGCTTATTTACAAGAATAGCTCCTAAAGCAATACCAATTGCAAAACAATTCTCAATGAAAGCTGTTGATGATGATCGTGATAAAGCTCCTGGTGTTATTGGTAACGTTGCCAGTAAGGCATTCATGACAATCAAAGACAGACTAGCACGATTAACACGTAGATCAAAAGTGGTCCAGCCAGTAAAATTACCGAGCACCGAAGCGTTGTCCGCAGATGTCAGTAAGGAAATAACTCAAGCCGCAAATCAAAAACTAGCGTCACTAATAAATCAACAAGCTGAACAAATAACTATAAGCCTGATGGCGGGAAGTTGTCTTCGTTTTAGACGATAACAAATTATAATAAAATGTTTAAACGCGAATCTGACCCAGCGTTCGACATGGCCGAACCGGTTCTTAAAATTGAGTCAGTGCGTGCTTTTCAGTATTATTCTTATGACGTACGAGATCCAAATCAGCAAGGACGAATTGAATTACAAGTTCAAGATACAAGTAGATATTTCTTACCCGCTGAAGCATTTATCGAAGTAGAAGTTGAAATTTTAAAAACAGAGAATACAGCGTACGTCGCCGATGTTAAAATTGGTTTTGTGAACAATGTAATTATGGCCTTGTTTGAAAGCGTCACGTATCTCATTGACGGTAGAACAATGGAATCAATTGAAAATGATGTTGATGTAGCTACAACAATAAAATCGGTCTAGCAAGATATTATGATGATTATGCAAGATCAGTTGGTCCATCAATGATGTTTGCTAAAGACACTACTGATCATTCTAGCAATGATCAGTACAATATAAGACGGCCAATAAACAAAGAAAACAACGCCGACGCTGATGTATGGCCGGTGGTTTATAGTGCTAATTTTCATGTGCAATTCCGCTGTCACACATATTTGGATTTTGTAGAGATGTTAGAAAAGTAATTTTTGGAGCAAAACACATGGTTGTGCTTTCTAGAAAGTCTGATGACAATGATGCACTCTGGCGACCTATGGGTGATGTTGGTAAAGTAGTACTAACACATCTTTCGTTGTGGATGCCAGTAATGACCACTGCAATTGCTGAAGAACAACGATTGCTTTATTTTATGGATCAAGTCGGTAAATTGTTGCTATCATGGCTTACAGTAACCACTCATAGTGATCAAAGTGATGTCAATGGTTTATTTACATGGCATATAGCATCTCAGCAGGGAGTTTCTGCACCGAGACATATTTTTATTGCTCTTCAATATGTTACACGAAGAAACTCACAAACACGGAGTCATATGATATTTGATAATCTCGGTGTTACTGATATTTCCTTAAGAATAAACGGACATCAAGAACCATCTTAAAATATACTACTGAATTATGAACAAAATCATGTAGCACGTGTATATCATCGTTTGTCAAAATATCCGGGACGTTATCTAAATATTGATACTGGTTTGCAAATATCACAATTAGATTTTACGACGTATTATCCAATTTATTATTTCTCAATGGAACATCTTGATTTATTTAGGCAATCTCTCGTTGATATACACTTCAGAGCTCAAGTGACAAGAGGAACTATAGCTAATTACAGAGCAATTGCGGTCATACTCAGCGACAAAGCGATGTCACATGAGGGTGTTGGTGGTCGGATGCGAGTCGTTGATGCGCCGGTGGAAATTATTTAATCCTGTTATTTAAAAATACGAGTATTATCATAAGATGTCATGCAGTCATGTTAATGTCACTCTTACTCCAGGTCAGATGACAAAATTACAATCCCAAAACGCAAGCGTATGTGGAACAAAAATAACATTAAAACAGGATCTGATTTCTAGTGGTGGTTCGAATAAACAATCACTAACCAAGAATCAGATTAAACACTTCAATAAAGCACTAAATAAAATCTGGAGTTCAATTTCATCTTTCCCCGAGTGCTATTAAATATATAATTAAAACAGGTGGTATTTTTTATACTTCTCGCGGCCATTCCAGCGTTAATTGCCGCAGCCGCATTAAAGAAAGCAACATGAAAGGGATACAAAAAGCGGCGCGGCCTAAGATTGCCAGGATCTCGTTGGGGAAGAGGTCTGAGGCTTCCAGGATCAATCCGTTAGACATTCAAGCATCAAATTTTGATTTGCTTGATGCTGATAAATAATTAAAAACATCTGCCTTTAGAGGTGTTTTTATGCGAGATCAATTACCACAACGACCAAACAACGTTGAAACAGGTATTATTAATCTTGACTCGAATTCAGGACCCGGTACTCACTGGGTATCATACGCAATTGATCCACGTGGAATTGTTTATTTCGATTCATACGGATTGGCTCCACCCGTTGAATTTATCAAGTATTTTAAGCCACTTCATAAAACAGTTTGGTATTCGACATTGCCAACACAAACAATGACAGATCCGCCAATATGCGGACGTGAAGCAAATAATGTACTTGACGATATATCAAAATCATCCAAACCGCCACATAAAGTCGTGCATGATTAAACAAGTAACTAGTTCGTTGCGCGTAAATCGTTTTAAACAGATCTTAGATCTTATAATGATTTATATTTACGGAATATATTCCTATACAAGTAACAAAAGTAAGACAAAATCCGACATTGATTTGTCAAAGGACGCGAATAAAGATGAACTTGCCGATATTATGAATATAGCTGGAGTTGACCGAGATGAAGTTGTTGTTTTTCAGGGCCGATATGGTGTTTTAAAAACGAGTACCATTAAGTGGAATGATATAGTTCCATAGTTCGTCGAGTACTCGGTGCGATCACGGATAACATCCCTGTGTTAACGGACAGCGGAAAAATCAGAGACTCAAGTATATCATTTACAACCATCAGAGATCAAAATGCAGAAAATGTTTCTGACCGCCTGAAAAATACCGGGGACACAATGACGGGCGAAGTCAACATGAGTGGAAACAAAATAGTAGCTGTAACAGATCCAACATCTGACGAAGACGCGGCAACAAACAAATACGTTGACACTGTAGATGGTAAATTGTCCACGTTGCGGGCCGAGTATGATGTTCACGTAAGCGCTTTTGAAAGACTCCGTAGACACTTTGAAAAATTTAACGAAACCGCGGAGGAATTTTTTGGCACTCCATTGACAGTTGACGTAAAACTCTCTGATATCAAGACGGCTATTGCAACAACCAAAAAAAAAAAAAAAAAAAAACACAAGAAGACATCGTAAATTGAATTCATGAGATCGTTAATAAAACGTTCACCAATTTCGGCAATGAGTCTAAACTCGAGATCAGTTTTGAAACGTCAATTGCACTGGTGCTCTCACATTTCTGCCACTCGCTATCCTTGTGTTCCAACTACATGCTTCGTTGGTAAGTTTTTCCGTCCATTTCTTCCATGGCTTAATTTGAGAATTGACTTTTCATGTGTCGTTGATAGTAACAAGTAGGGCACCCGTGAGAAAAGCATCTATGTAATTTGTATACGATCTTGCGGTATTCTAAATCGCCTCTGTTTCGGGCACGTTGGATCCATTTGTATCCCTTTATGCTATAGTAATGTAACCAATGCATATATTTGGTAGAGTATCAGCTGCTGATAAACTCAGAAGTTTGAGAGGATATGATGGCTCGTGTGTTCTTGGGCATGAATGTGTTGCTGGAGACTTATGAGCACACTTTGTCAAACGTACAGGCATCCTTCAAAAGCACTGATTATTTTGTGCCCCAGAAACAATGGTCGAAATTTTCCAAAAGAAAGGTGTACAATTTCAAGGTCAGATCGGCAATGCTTTAACATTTCGTTTGAAAGGGGTTAGAATCGTAAGATTAGTAACAAGCTTAAAAGGCTTCTTGTTGTTCGGTGTAGCTGTTGTTGGGATCGTAATAATGAGCGCTGAGGACGGCGTGTTGATAGGCTTCTGCATTATAATTAGTGTGGTCAATACCCTTTGGTCATTTCTATCATTCCACTTATTTTAGGTATCCGACTAAGCGGCATAGCCAAATAAATCATATAATCTTTAAATTCTACTTTTAATGTAGGTGAGTATGGCTCCGTTCATGGTAACGTTGTGGTATTTGATACCTTGTTCTTCACAGTATTTTAGAAGAAACTGTCCATCGTATTCATATAAAGTTTGAGCCCTCACCTAAGAATAGAACTGACATTCTCATTAACGTTGTTTGTCCTCTTCGCTGCAAGTGTAGTTGATATGGTCTAAGATACATTGTACAAAATCGGTAAGAGTGCTGGGACCTTGAACGATTATTTTTGTCACATCCTCCTGGAGTCTTGCTACAATTCAAACAATGATAAAATATAGTTTTTTGGATACTTCTCATAAGCCTGATTAGCGTCTAAGGAATGAATGATCTCACTGACGGTCTCCTTAGTACATTCGAAATAAAAAGGTGAAATTCACTTAGTCTTTTTTTCTTCTTTTCATCCTCCTGATGGTTTTATAGTTTTGGATGCAAGATCAATGTTCAAGTTCTACGATTTGGCGACATATAGGTCATCATTTGTTTCTTCGACAAACATTGTCTTTGCCATCTTAGTGTTAACTAGAAGTCTTCAGGAAGAGCGCAATCTCAATAATTGACAAACAATGTTCTGCTCTTGGCCTTTAGTCATGAGATCTTGGACTGCCAAAGAATTGATGGCAGAAAGAGTAATGAATTCGTTCTTTTCCTTTATGAACGAAGCGTTTAGACTCTAACAACCTTGGTATTTCTCTCTTAAATGAACGTGTTGCTCCCGAGTTGTAAACCCTTGGTCATATTTCTTACAATCATAATTATATAATTATATTCGATGAATCGGGTCATACTAGTAATGGTATCGAAAAAGCTAATGATAGATGATATAAGTGAATGTATTTTCCGTGGGAAGTTGGGGCCTCGAAACATCAACGCACCCGAACCACTTCAGGATAGACGTCTTGAAATGTATGCAATTCAGAAATGTCACATGTTGCAGCGGAAATCCTGCTTCTCTTTGGTGTCTGAGTCAGTCCGATTTTCGAACGCACTCTCAGGTTCTTTTTCATTTTGCTGCTTTGGTTTTGTCAGCATATGTTCGCCTTAAGACCATGGCTCGAGCTATACACATCTTGTCTTGGTAGTTGCTAATTTGAACGATGTTGTATTTGGCCACGTGAATGTTGTCCACCAATAACACTTGTCTGTGTCCGCTTTATCTCAGAAGGAAAACGTGTATTTTCCATCGCTGATGTGAAACTCGTCTTTGGATTGACGGACGTGCTGAATTTTGTCGAAGAGTTTGGATGATTTCAATTGTGCTGGGGTGCATGAATTCATCCAGACGAACGATTTTAAACTGAATTTTTCGCTTCACATTGTGGTCAGTGATCCTAATCAGGAAACACACAAATCGGTTATGAAACCAATTACTTTATGGGCTGTACTTAAAACTTGAATTCTAGAATTCACAAGAAATCCAAGAAATCCAGACCACGAGAAGAAACAGCAGGAGAGCTTATGCCGGTAAATGAAAGCGAAAGAAAATGGACTTTTGCAATTTGTTGTGACATTTATATTGGGATTTCAAAAAAAGGAAAACACCAAAAGGAAAACCTAAGTGCCTCTTATTATACTTTGGATCAATACCCACGCACTCATACACGTACATATTCAATCATCATGAAAAAAATATTTCAGTTTAATTGATTTGGCAATCATTTGATATTATCTCTTTTGTACGAAATGTGTGTGGCCCTGAAAAGAACCGATGGATGGTTGCTTTTACACGTTCATGGACCTTATACGACGAGTTTAACTGATTTAAGTCATTACCAAGACCAAGACCAAATCCGACTGCTACTACTGATGTTTTTCTACTGGTAGTAACTGCTCCTGACATCTCAGTGGTAATGAGTATAGATATAGTGATCTTTGGATTGGAAAGTCTCTTTATCTTGAGTTGAGTTAAGGAAGTCTAATCTACATTTGCTTTAGGTTCCTTAACTATGCCAGCTTGTCATGTAGCACATCCGGGTCCGTAAATAATATCAATGATGTAAGCAGCTAGAGCAGTTAACTATCGATGCTCAGTGGCATCAAGCTTGCTAGTGTAATAATATAAGAGAGCTGATTGTTCTCATTGTACAACGAAAGGTACTGTCCGTAAATGTAATCACTGAATTTCTCAGTGATTGTCCACTTTAATGACAGGAATTTCAGTCGATGCGCTGAATAATGTCACGCACCTTTTGTTAACCCTCTGCTGGTAAAACTGATCACTCGCTTGATGCCATCTTGAATCTGATAACGAACTGCAACGAGGCCATGTTAACTGGCATCGGTGTGCAGCTCGAAAGATTGCCTATTGTCAATGTAGCCTAGAATAGGTAGTGCAGAGAGGGCATCCTTCAGTTGTTGAAAGGCTTACCCGCTTCATTCAGAGTGCTTGGCATTAATTTTGATAATGGTTTGGCTACTTTAGAGAAGTTTGTCATAAGCCTGCGGTAGTAACCAGCAAATCCAAGGAATTTGCTTACTTCCTCAGGGCTGTTTGGAGCTGACCAGTTTATGATCTTGTCAGTCGTGTTGGATCTGCCTAAACATCTGCCTATAACACAACATGGCCGACATAAATTAACCTTCTCTTGAAGTAGTGGCACTTCCTTGGGTGATAACTTTAAACCACACTCCCTAACGCCTTGTTACATCCTACTCCATATTTTAAATGTTCCTAGCTTTTACCGAAAATGACGATATCAAATACGTGGACCACGCATGTGGTCCGAGGCACTCTTCTATCAATCTCTGGTAAGAACCGGGTGCATTACAAATCCCCATGGGCAATCTCTCAAATTCGTAGAATCCTAATGTACCCACTGTTAAGGCTGTCCTTTCCTGATGAGATTCATTTAATTCAATTTGAGCATACCCTGACGTCATATCCATCACCGTAAAATATTTAGTTCTAGCCAAACAGTCCAAGATATATTCAATCCTAGGCAAAGTATGGGAATCATCGATTGTCATATCATTAAACCGCCGAATTTTTCCCCTAACTGTACATGAGATTGATGTGATGTTTTACAGGCACCGTTAATACTAGATCTGTTTCACTTCTTAAAAAGATGTTTTCACATTTCTTTATAAGCTCTATTTGTTTGGTATATCATCTTTGGACAGGTGTTTCGAAGTGATGTCATCTGATTGAGAAGGTCATCTACTCGTTCCCTTCCAGCCACATATGCTGGGATATTAGCCAAATACAATGGTTGGAACCTACACAAAATAGCTCCGGGTGGAATACTGATTGACCTTGCCGTCACGTTTGACACATGAACTTGTATCATACCGTTCCTAATGTGGCTGTAAGTCACAAGACTTGGAGAATATCTAAGTCTTTATTTACTGTATCCATCACTGAAATTTGAAGCAGATCAAATAAGAATGTACCTCTTTATCAATGACGATTAGCCCTATCAAATTCCTATTGCTTTCTGCAACAATGTCATGTAACTCTGCAACCTTCAAAACACGCTAACAAAAGTTTATATTTCCTCACTTCGTTTTCGCAAAATCAAATATCTTAATGTCAAATACCACGAAGTTGGCAATTGAGCTGTCTGTATAAATCTTACTCCGTGCTTACGTTTGTATCCCTCTAGAGCATGCATCATGTAGTTTTTCCTAGCAACCAATGAATGCGACTACTATAATTGCAGTCTGACACGCCTAGCATTAGACAATGTTGTCTTTCCATATTTGGCAGAATAATACTTTATGTTTCAACTTATATGTAGCCATTATATAATAACATATCTCCATTCACACATTCAACACTCAAAAGGTCGGTAATGGGCTCAGTTGGAGTCGTATTCAACTGCGTGTTGTAAAATGTCTGGCTAACTGTTGATAGGTTCATCCGCTATCAGTCAGTGATTTTACTCTAATGCCATTGATGACAATACAAACATCGTTAGCATGTCCCATCAGCTCTGTCGTGTCAGTTCCCTTATGCTTCTTGTGTCAACCCCTTGGAGAGCCTCCTTCTTGCCACCAGCCATAGACCTCGTGAAATTTAAATCCTGTTTCGAATGGTCCAGTGGAACAAGACAAACTGAAGTAATATGACCGATTTGCCCGCAACGCCAGCATATTCGGTCTCTCCTTTCATCAGTATGGTCTGGATGTGTGCATGGAGCCCTAAATTGATTTCCAGAGTGTTGCTAGTTGTAGGATGATACGTATGCTGAATGCTCCTTAAGCATCTTCACTTCGTGTGACAGATGCTGGTCAATATCCCTCATTTCACTAAGATCCTTGTTTTATGATGTGGTGGAAGTGAATGCCATATTCAGATGGCTAGTTTTCTTGGTGCGTTTCAGCTCATCTTCTCGTTGGCTGTGTTCATATTCAATTCGTAAAACGTCATGAGTGATTCATCTTAGGGCCTGACACATCCTTAAGTGTCTGTTTATGTCATGTTGACTTCATAGCCCTTAACATGTCAAATGTCTCACTCGCCTTCAGTAACCCATTTTGGACGGTTTTGTTCAACAAGTCTTCCAGGCTAGAATTCCGTGTAGAAGTATCTTCGTCCTCTTTTTGGCGAAAACTGTAGAAGTCGGCTACTAAAGTCTCCTTCAAATCTACATTGCCATCCACTCTATCCAGCTTAGATAATAACTCAGTCATAGATGTTGTTGGACCCAATCGCATAGCAATCCGTCCAGATTGTCCTCTCAAGCAACATCGGATAGCCTGAGATACCTGGTCTTTTGGATATTTGCCTTCGTGTAAACATGTAGCTTCAAATCTCCCTAATTCATAAAATGTTTCACCCTTCCTCTCTTCTGAAAATACCGACATCCTTAATTCATCGTAGGGTGACAAATACAGGACCTCTGGATACAGATGCTAGTGCACGGGATGTTGTAAGCTCTTACTTGACAGGAGATGACTCAACTAAATGGCAAAGTCTTCCATCCACTCTGTGAAATCTTCATGTGTATCAGCCTTTGGCTTGACTTTAAGACGTTGAAGGCACCTACTATATTTTTGAGCTTCCTGTTCCGTAAACTCCATATATACTCACAAACTGCGCGATATCTATGTATCTATGTATGTATCTATATATCTATCTATCTATCTATCTATCTATCTATCTATCTGTCTATCTATCTATCTGTCTATTTATCTATCTATCTATCTATCTATCTATCTATCTATCTATCTATCTATCTATCTATCTATCTATCTATCTATCTATCTATCTGTCTATATATTTATTGTATGAGCAAAACATATGTATGGCGTTATAACTGAGTGCAGTTTGCGTAAATTTACCAACACAGTCAAAATTCAAGAAATATCAGGGCAAAGAAAGATATAGGGCCAGCTAAGCAACGATATTGCCAGAAAAGATATCGGTCTGTAAGAAATATTCTTTTTTAAATAATGAATAGTGTACTTTTAAATAAATACAATGTATGGGAAAATAGATTCTTGTAGAAACAAGTGAATCAGAAATACCTGTATTCTATCTATGATAATGCAGATTTTAATATGCATAATAAATCTCAACTTCCAAAGTAACAAATATCCTGAAATAATACTAAAGACAAGAAACTGAATGGCAACAACATTAAATAAGTCAGCAACAATTAAAGTTCAGGAAGAAAATTCCATTAGCATGGATATATGTTATGATGGGTTGTTTTATTATGGACTTTATATAGCAAATGTACACAAATAATATATAGCAGGTTCAATTATTCGTAGTTGTATCTGTAATAAATACAAAATAATTGAACTTGCTCTGATAGTAACCGTCCTTACGTCATCAAAGAATAACTTGGTCCAGGTTAAAGGCACATACATAGTATAAGGTGTCATAATGAGTCAATACACATAAATATCAGTCTGTATAGGCACATAATGAATATTACTCATAATCACATGGTCCAGATGATCCGCAGAGTATGACCGAAAATTGTCACACAAACTTTTCCTGAATCCCATGAATGTAGCAGCGAATAAACAAGGCCATAGTTCCATGTGTATTCTTCTATGGTGAAGTCTGTTATAAAGTTATGCGACTGGAGTACCTATATGTGCATATCCACTGGCAGCTTGACAGTGAAAGGGATTGCATCCACGACTATTTATTTTAGTCAGCTTGATCTAGTACTCCTTCGATCATGCACATGTTTGCCTACTGTTACAACACTCGTCTTCTACTCCAAGAATCAAAAATACAAGTCCAGTATTTGTTGCAATACATTGCAATACATGCACAATAATCCTAATGTATTGCAACAAATACTGGACTTGTATTTTTGATTCTTGGAGTAGAAGACAAGTGTTGTAACAGTAGGCAAACATGTGCATGATCGAAGGAGTACTAGATCAAGCTGACTAAAAAAAATAGTCGTGGATGCAATTCCTTTCACTGTCAAGCTGCCAGTGTATATGCACATATAGGTTCTCCAGTCGCATAACTTTATAACAGACTTCACCATAGAAGAATACACATGGAACTATGGCCTTGTTTATTCGCTGCTTCATTCATGGGATTCAGGAAAAGTTTGTGTGACAATTTTCGGTCATACTCTGCGGATCATCTGGACCATGTGATTATGAGTAATATTCATTATGTGCCTATACAGACTGATATTTATGTGTATTGACTCATTATGACACCTTATACTATGTATGTGCTTTTAACCTGGACCAAGTTATTCTTTGATGACGTAAGGACGGTTACTATCAGAGCAAGTTCAATTATTTTGTATTTATTACAGATACAACTACGAATAATTGAACCTGCTATATAGTATTTGTGTACATTTGCTATATAAAGTCCATAATAAAACAACCCATCATAACATATATCCATGCTAATGGAATTTTCTTCCTGAACTTTAATTGTTGCTGACATATTTAATGTTGTTGCCATTCAGTTTCTTGTCTTTAGTATTATTTCAGGATATTTGTTACTTTGGAAGTTGAGATTTATTATGCATATTAAAATCTGCATTATCATAGATAGAATACAGGTATTTCTGATTCACTTGTTTCTACAAGAATCTATTTTCCCATACATTGTATTTATTTAAAAGTACACTATTCATTATTTAAAAAAGAATATTTCTTACAGACCGATATCTTTTTTGGCAATATTGTTGCTTAGCTGGCCCTATATCTTTCTTTGCCCTGATATTTCTTGAATTCTGACTGTGTTGGTAAATTTACGCAAACTGCACTCAGTTATAACGCCATACATATGTTTTGCTCATACAATAAATATATAGACAGATATATAGATAGATAGATAGATAAATAGATAGATAGATAGATAGATAGATAGATAGATAGATAGATAGATAGATAGATAGATAGATAGATAGATAGATAGATAAATAGATAGATAGATAGATAGATAGATAGATAGATAAATAGACAGATAGACAGATAGATAGATAGATAGATAGATAGATAGATAGATAGATACATAGATATCGCGCAGTTTGTGAGTATATATGGAGTTTACGGAACAGGAAGCTCAAAAATATAGTAGGTGCCTTCAACGTCTTAAAGTCAAGCCAAAGGCTGATACACATGAAGATTTCACAGAGTGGATGGAAGACTTTGCCATTTAGTTGAGTCATCTCCTGTCAAGTAAGAGCTTACAACATCCCGTTCACTAGCATCTGTATCCAGAGGTCCTGTATTTGTCACCCTACGATGAATTAAGGATGTCGGTATTTTCAGAAGAGAGGAAGGGTGAAACATTTTATGAATTAGGGAGATTTGAAGCTACATGTTTACACGAAGGCAAATATCCAAAAGACCAGGTATCTCAGGCTATCCGATGTTGCTTGAGAGGACAATCTGGACGGATTGCTATGCGATTGGGTCCAGCAACATCTATGACTGAGTTATTATCTAAGCTGGATAGAGTGGATGGCAATGTAGATTTGAAGGAGACTTTAGTAGCCGACTTCTACAGTTTTCGCCAAAAAGAGGACGAAGATACTTCTACACGGAATTCTAGCCTGGAAGACTTGTTGAACAAAACCGTCCAAAATGGGTTACTGAAGGCGAGTGAGACATTTGACATGTTAAGGGCTATGAAGTCAACATGACATAAACAGACACTTAAGGATGTGTCAGGCCCTAAGATGAATCACTCATGACGTTTTACGAATTGAATATGAACACAGCCAACGAGAAGATGAGCTGAAACGCACCAAGAAAACTAGCCATCTGAATATGGCATTCACTTCCACCACATCATAAAACAAGGATCTTAGTGAAATGAGGGATATTGACCAGCATCTGTCACACGAAGTGAAGATGCTTAAGGAGCATTCAGCATACGTATCATCCTACAACTAGCAACACTCTGGAAATCAATTTAGGGCTCCATGCACACATCCAGACCATACTGATGAAAGGAGAGACCGAATATGCTGGCGTTGCGGGCAAATCGGTCATATTACTTCAGTTTGTCTTGTTCCACTGGACCATTCGAAACAGGATTTAAATTTCACGAGGTCTATGGCTGGTGGCAAGAAGGAGGCTCTCCAAGGGGTTGACACAAGAAGCATAAGGGAACTGACACGACAGAGCTGATGGGACATGCTAACGATGTTTGTATTGTCATCAATGGCATTAGAGTAAAATCACTGACTGATAGCGGATGAACCTATCAACAGTTAGCCAGACATTTTACAACACGCAGTTGAATACGACTCCAACTGAGCCCATTACCGACCTTTTGAGTGTTGAATGTGTGAATGGAGATATGTTATTATATAATGGCTACATATAAGTTGAAACATAAAGTATTATTCTGCCAAATATGGAAAGACAACATTGTCTAATGCTAGGCGTGTCAGACTGCAATTATAGTAGTCGCATTCATTGGTTGCTAGGAAAAACTACATGATGCATGCTCTAGAGGGATACAAACGTAAGCACGGAGTAAGATTTATACAGACAGCTCAATTGCCAACTTCGTGGTATTTGACATTAAGATATTTGATTTTGCGAAAACGAAGTGAGGAAATATAAACTTTTGTTAGCGTGTTTTGAAGGTTGCAGAGTTACATGACATTGTTGCAGAAAGCAATAGGAATTTGATAGGGCTAATCGTCATTGATAAAGAGGTACATTCTTATTTGATCTGCTTCAAATTTCAGTGATGGATACAGTAAATAAAGACTTAGATATTCTCCAAGTCTTGTGACTTACAGCCACATTAGGAACGGTATGATACAAGTTCATGTGTCAAACGTGACGGCAAGGTCAATCAGTATTCCACCCGGAGCTATTTTGTGTAGGTTCCAACCATTGTATTTGGCTAATATCCCAGCATATGTGGCTGGAAGGGAACGAGTAGATGACCTTCTCAATCAGATGACATCACTTCGAAACACCTGTCCAAAGATGATATACCAAACAAATAGAGCTTATAAAGAAATGTGAAAACATCTTTTTAAGAAGTGAAACAGATCTAGTATTAACGGTGCCTGTAAAACATCACATCAATCTCATGTACAGTTAGGGGAAAAATTCGGCGGTTTAATGATATGACAATCGATGATTCCCATACTTTGCCTAGGATTGAATATATCTTGGACTGTTTGGCTAGAACTAAATATTTTACGGTGATGGATATGACGTCAGGGTATGCTCAAATTGAATTAAATGAATCTCATCAGGAAAGGACAGCCTTAACAGTGGGTACATTAGGATTCTACGAATTTGAGAGATTGCCCATGGGGATTTGTAATGCACCCGGTTCTTACCAGAGATTGATAGAAGAGTGCCTCGGACCACATGCGTGGTCCACGTATTTGATATCGTCATTTTCGGTAAAAGCTAGGAACATTTAAAATATGGAGTAGGATGTAACAAGGCGTTAGGGGGTGTGGTTTAAAGTTATCACCCAAGGAAGTGCCACTACTTCAAGAGAAGGCTAATTTATGTCGGCCATGTTGTGTTATAGGCAGATGTTTAGGCAGATCCAACACGACTGACAAGATCATAAACTGGTCAGCTCCAAACAGCCCTGAGGAAGTAAGCAAATTCCTTGGATTTGCTGGTTACTACCGCAGGCTTATGACAAACTTCTCTAAAGTAGCCAAACCATTATCAAAGTTAATGCCAAGCACTCTGAATGAAGCGGGTAAGCCTTTCAACAACTGAAGGATGCCCTCTCTGCACTACCTATTCTAGGCTACATTGACAATAGGCAATCTTTCGAGCTGCACACCGATGCCAGTTAACATGGCCTCGTTGCAGTTCGTTATCAGATTCAAGATGGCATCAAGCGAGTGATCAGTTTTACCAGCAGAGGGTTAACAAAAGGTGCGTGACATTATTCAGCGCATCGACTGAAATTCCTGTCATTAAAGTGGACAATCACTGAGAAATTCAGTGATTACATTTACGGACAGTACCTTTCGTTGTACAATGAGAACAATCAGCTCTCTTATATTATTACACTAGCAAGCTTGATGCCACTGAGCATCGATAGTTAGCTGCTCTAGCTGCTTACATCATTGATATTATTTACGGACCCGGATGTGCTACATGACAAGCTGGCATAGTTAAGGAACCTAAAGCAAATGTAGATTAGACTTCTTTAA
The DNA here is from genome assembly GCA_028554795.2 of Sinohyriopsis cumingii. Lineage (NCBI taxonomy): Eukaryota > Metazoa > Mollusca > Bivalvia > Unionida > Unionidae > Sinohyriopsis > Sinohyriopsis cumingii. The sequence continues at coordinate 100,090,015 of CM068838.1, forward strand.
CTCAACTCAAGATAAAGAGACTTTCCAATCCAATCATCACTATATCTATACTCATTACCACTGAGATGTCAGGAGCAGTTACTACCAGTAGAAAAACATCAGTAGTAGCAGTCGGATTTGGTCTTGGTCTTGGTAATGACTTAAATCAGTTAAACTCGTCGTATCAGGTCCATGAACGTGTAAAAGCAACCATCCATCGGTTCTTTTCAGGGCCACACACATTTCGTACAAAAGAGATAATATCAAATGATTGCCAAATCAATTAAACTGAAATATTTTTTTCATGATGATTGAATATGTACGTGTATGAGTGCGTGGGTATTGATCCAAAGTATAATAAGAGGCACTTAGGTTTTCCTTTTGGTGTTTTCCTTTTTTTGAAATCCCAATATAAATGTCACAACAAATTGCAAAAGTCCATTTTCTTTCGCTTTCATTTACCGGCATAAGCTCTCCTGCTGTTTCTTCTCGTGGTCTGGATTTCTTGGATTTCTTGTGAATTCTAGAATTCAAGTTTTAAGTACAGCCCATAAAGTAATTGGTTTCATAACCGATGTGTGTGTTTCCTGATTAGGATCACTGACCACAATGTGAAGCGAAAAATTCAGTTTAAAATCGTTCGTCTGGATGAATTCATGCACCCCAGCACAATTGAAATCATCCAAACTCTTCGACAAAATTCAGCACGTCCGTCAATCCAAAGACGAGTTTCACATCAGCGATCGAAAATACACGTTTTCCTTCTGAGATAAAGCGGACACAGACAAGTGTTATTGGTGGACAACATTCACGTGGCCAAATACAACATCGTTCAAATTAGCAACTACCAAGACAAGATGTGTATAGCTCGAGCCATGGTCTTAAGGCGAACATATGCTGACAAAACCAAAGCAGCAAAATGAAAAAGAACCTGAGAGTGCGTTCGAAAATCGGACTGACTCAGACACCAAAGAGAAGCAGGATTTCCGCTGCAACATGTGACATTTCTGAATTGCATACATTTCAAGACGTCTATCCTGAAGTGGTTCGGGTGCGTTGATGTTTCGAGGCCCCAACTTCCCACGGAAAATACATTCACTTATATCATCTATCATTAGCTTTTTCGATACCATTACTAGTATGACCCGATTCATCGAATATAATTATATAATTATGATTGTAAGAAATATGACCAAGGGTTTACAACTCGGGAGCAACACGTTCATTTAAGAGAGAAATGCCAAGGTTGTTAGAGTCTAAACGCTTCATTCATAAAGGAAAAGAACGAATTCATTACTCTTTCTGCCATCAATTCTTTGGCAGTCCAAGATCTCATGACTAAAGGCCAATGGCAGAACATTGTTTGTCAATTATTGAGATTGCGCTCTTTCTGAAGACTTCTAGTTAACACTAAGATGGCAAAGACAATGTTTGTCGAAGAAACAAATGATGACCTTTATGTCGCCAAATCGTAGAACTTGAACATTGATCTTGCATCCAAAACTATAAAACCATCAGGAGGATGAAAAGAAGAAAAAAAGACTAAGTGAATTTCACCTTTTTATTTCGAATGTACTCAGGAGACCGTCAGTTAGATCATTCATTCCTCAGACGCTAATCAGGCTTATGAGAAGTATTCAAAAAACTATATTTTATCATTGTTTGAATTGTAGCAAGACTCCAGGAGGATGTGACAAAAATAACCGTTCAAGGTCCCAGCACTCTTACCGATTTTGTACAATGTATCTTAGACCATATCAACTACACTTGCAGCGAAGAGGACAAACAACGTTAATGAGAATGTCAGTTCTATTCTTAGGTGAGGGCTCAAACTTTATATGAATACGATGGACAGTTTCTTCTAAAATACTGTGAAGAACAAGGTATCAAATACCACAACGTTACCATGAACGGAGCCATACTCACCTACATTAAAAGTAGAATTTAAAGATTATATGATTTATTTGGCTATGCCGCTTAGTCGGATACCTAAAATAAGTGGAATGATAGAAATGACCAAAGGGTATTGACCACACTAATTATAATGCAGAAGCCTATCAACACGCCGTCCTCAGCGCTCATTATTACGATCCCAACAACAGCTACACCGAACAACAAGAAGCCTTTTAAACTTGTTACTAATCTTACGATTCTATCCCCTTTCAAACGAAATGTTAAAGTATTGCCGATCTGACCTTGAAATTGTACACCTTTCTTTTGGAAAATTTCGACCATTGTTTCTGGGGCACAAAATAATCAGTGCTTTTGAAGGATGCCTGTACGTTTGACAAAGTGTGCTCATAAGTCTCTAGCAACACATTCATGCCCAAGAACACACGAGCCATCATATCCTCTCAAACTTCTGAGTTTATCAGCAGCTGATACTCTACCAAATATATGCATTGGTTACATTACTATAGCATAAGGGGATACAAATGGATCCAACGTGCCCGAAACAGAGGCGATTTAGAATACCGCAAGATCGTATACAAATTACATAGATGCTTTTCTCACGGGTGCCCTACTTGTTACTATCAACGACACATGAAAAGTCAATTCTCAAATTAAACCATGGAAGAAATGGACGGAAAAACTTACCAACGAAGCATGTAGTTGGAACACAAGGATAGCGAGTGGCAGAAATGTGAGAGCACCAGTGCAATTGACGTTTCAAAACTGATCTCGAGTTTAGACTCATTGCCGAAATTGGTGAACGTTTTATTAACGATCTCATGAATTCAATTTACGATGTCTTCTTGTGTTTTTTTTTTTTTTTTTTTTTTTTTGGTTGTTGCAATAGCCGTCTTGATATCAGAGAGTTTTACGTCAACTGTCAATGGAGTGCCAAAAAATTCCTCCGCGGTTTCGTTAAATTTTTCAAAGTGTCTACGGAGTCTTTCAAAAGCGCTTACGTGAACATCATACTCGGCCCGCAACGTGGACAATTTACCATCTACAGTGTCAACGTATTTGTTTGTTGCCGCGTCTTCGTCAGATGTTGGATCTGTTACAGCTACTATTTTGTTTCCACTCATGTTGACTTCGCCCGTCATTGTGTCCCCGGTATTTTTCAGGCGGTCAGAAACATTTTCTGCATTTTGATCTCTGATGGTTGTAAATGATATACTTGAGTCTCTGATTTTTCCGCTGTCCGTTAACACAGGGATGTTATCCGTGATCGCACCGAGTACTCGACGAACTATGGAACTATATCATTCCACTTAATGGTACTCGTTTTTAAAACACCATATCGGCCCTGCAAAACAACAACTTCATCTCGGTCAACTCCAGCTATATTCATAATATCGGCAAGTTCATCTTTATTCGCGTACTTTGACAAATCAATGTCGGATTTTGTCTTACTTTTGTTACTTGTATAGGAATATATTCCGTAAATATAAATCATTATAAGATCTAAGATCTGTTTAAAACGATTTACGCGCAACGAACTAGTTACTTGTTTAATCATGCACGACTTTATGTGGCGGTTTGGATGATTTTGATATATCGTCAAGTACATTATTTGCTTCACGTCCGCATATTGGCGGATCTGTCATTGTTTGTGTTGGCAATGTCGAATACCAAACTGTTTTATGAAGTGGCTTAAAATACTTGATAAATTCAACGGGTGGAGCCAATCCGTACGAATCGAAATAAACAATTCCACGTGGATCAATTGCGTATGATACCCAGTGAGTACCGGGTCCTGAATTCGAGTCAAGATTAATAATACCTGTTTCAACGTTGTTTGGTCGTTGTGGTAATTGATCTCGCATAAAAACACCTCTAAAGGCAGATGTTGTTAATTATTTATCAGCATCAAGCAAATCAAAATTTGATGCTTGAATGTCTAACGGATTGATCCTGGAAGCCTCAGACCTCTTCCCCAACGAGATCCTGGCAATCTTAGGCCGCGCCGCTTTTTGTATCCCTTTCATGTTGCTTTCTTTAATGCGGCTGCGGCAATTAACGCTGGAATGGCCGCGAGAAGTATAAAAAATACCACCTGTTTTAATTATATATTTAATAGCACTCGGGGAAAGATGAAATTGAACTCCAGATTTTATTTAGTGCTTTATTGAAGTGTTTAATCTGATTCTTGGTTAGTGATTGTTTATTCGAACCACCACTAGAAATCAGATCCTGTTTTAATGTTATTTTTGTTCCACATACGCTTGCGTTTTGGGATTGTAATTTTGTCATCTGACCTGGAGTAAGAGTGACATTAACATGACTGCATGACATCTTATGATAATACTCGTATTTTTAAATAACAGGATTAAATAATTTCCACCGGCACATCAACGACTCGCATCCGACCACCAACACCCTCATGTAACATCGCTTTGTCGCTGAGTATGACCGCAATTGCTCTGTAATTAGCTATAGTTCCTCTTGTCACTTGAGCTCTGAAGTGTATATCAACGAGAGATTGCCTAAATAAATCAAGATGTTCCATTGAGAAATAATAAATTGGATAATACGTCGTAAAATCTAATTGTGATATTTGCAAACCAGTATCAATATTTAGATAACGTCCCGGATATTTTGACAAACGATGATATACACGTGCTACATGATTTTGTTCATAATTCAGTAGTATATTTTAAGATGGTTCTTGATGTCCGTTTATTCTTAAGGAAATATCAGTAACACCGAGATTATCAAATATCATATGACTCCGTGTTTGTGAGTTTCTTCGTGTAACATATTGAAGAGCAATAAAAATATGTCTCGGTGCAGAAACTCCCTGCTGAGATGCTATATGCCATGTAAATAAACCATTGACATCACTTTGATCACTATGAGTGGTTACTGTAAGCCATGATAGCAACAATTTACCGACTTGATCCATACAATAAAGCAATCGTTGTTCTTCAGCAATTGCAGTGGTCATTACTGGCATCCACAACGAAAGATGTGTTAGTACTACTTTACCAACATCACCCATAGGTCGCCAGAGTGCATCATTGTCATCAGACTTTCTAGAAAGCACAACCATGTGTTTTGCTCCAAAAATTACTTTTCTAACATCTCTACAAAATCCAAATATGTGTGACAGCGGAATTGCACATGAAAATTAGCACTATAAACCACCGGCCATACATCAGCGTCGGCGTTGTTTTCTTTGTTTATTGGCCGTCTTATATTGTACTGATCATTGCTAGAATGATCAGTAGTGTCTTTAGCAAACATCATTGATGGACCAACTGATCTTGCATAATCATCATAATATCTTGCTAGACCGATTATTGTTGTAGCTACATCAACATCATTTTCAATTGATTCCATTGTTCTACCGTCAATGAGATACGTGGCGCTTTCAAACAAGGCCATAATTACATTGTTCACAAAACCAATTTTAACATCGGCGACGTACGCTGTATTCTCTGTTTTTAAAATTTCAACTTCTACTTCGATAAATGCTTCAGCGGGTAAGAAATATCTACTTGTATCTTGAACTTGTAATTCAATTCGTCCTTGCTGATTTGGATCTCGTACGTCATAAGAATAATAAGAACCGGTTCGGCCATGTCGAACGCTGGGTCAGATTCGCGTTTAAACATTTTATTATAATTTGTTATCGTCTAAAACGAAGACAACTTCCCGCCATCAGGCTTATAGTTATTTGTTCAGCTTGTTGATTTATTAGTGACGCTAGTTTTTGATTTGCGGCTTGAGTTATTTCCTTACTGACATCTGCGGACAACGCTTCGGTGCTCGGTAATTTTACTGGCTGGACCACTTTTGATCTACGTGTTAATCGTGCTAGTCTGTCTTTGATTGTCATGAATGCCTTACTGGCAACGTTACCAATAACACCAGGAGCTTTATCACGATCATCAACAACAGCTTTCATTGAGAATTGTTTTGCAATTGGTATTGCTTTAGGAGCTATTCTTGTAAATAAGCCCTTAGCAACATCACCGAATCCATTTCCGTAAGTTACTCTATATATAGGTCATCGTGAATTTACCGCCTTGACCATGATTGGTCTGCGATGAGAACTGTGTATGATCATTTTTTTATTTAATTATTTATTTATCTAACAATTAGTCACTGTGATAGTTGTCATCGAGCTCATCAATAAGTTCCCGGTAAACACAGATATCCATGATACCGCCGCGAAATAATCGTTGACAGATATCAGCTGCTTCATTAATTATTTCTGGTGAATTATTTCCAACTCGTTTTCCTCCAGTTATTATTTCTGAGAATATTGTCAGGTCAAATAATATTACCTCCGAAACCACTTCCTATGGTGCCGGGAGGCTCTTCTGGATCATAAAATTCTTCTTCTTCTGTTTGTTGCAGAGGTGGAGGAAGTTTATAAGAAGAATCCTGCTTTATTTGTTTCTGTTTTTTTTTTCGTTGTTCTCGTTCTTGATGTTTTTGTACTTTTTGTTGTTCTCGTTCTTTATATTTTTGTTCTTTCTGTTCCTGTTGTATTTTATCATGCAATGATACTCCGTATGAAAAAGCAGCATACATATCGTCATGTTTAGATATCCGATTAATACCTCGATTTACTTTATACACCCAATTAACCCATATATCATGACTTACATTTTTAACATACTCAGGTTTTAAAAAGTTATGTCTTGATGGATAACTTCCAGAAGCAAACGCCCCAAAGCTCATTATATCATCATTAGTTTTTAACATAAATTATTTTATTGTTTCTATACCATTTTCAGTACATTTTTCCAGAAAACAATTTCCCTTTTTTTTGTCCGCAACAGGGTCAACGACAACATCCTCTTCCGCAACAGGGTCTACAACAACATCTTGTTGTTGGGGTTGAAGTTGTGCGGCAGCTATATCAAATGGAAGATCTCGTTTTGTTTGTTTAGTTGTTCTTGTTATTTTTTCAGTTTGTTCAGCAGTTTGTTTAACTGATGGAAGAAGACCTTCAGTAGCTGTTGCAACTTTTTCAGTAACTTTTGTGACGGGTTTAAATAACTGTTCCGCACCTTCTGCAAATTCAACTTGTGCTTCTTGTCGAGCTTGAAGTTTTTCTTTTACAGAATCACGAACAGGAATACATTTTTTGATTGCTTCTAATCGATCTCGCTCTAATTTAGTGGTATATGCTTTTTCAATGTTTTACATTATTTCATATGATGATGATTTAATTAACTTAACAGCAGCAGGGATGGTGCGACCTCAGTTAAGATGTAAACGCGTAAACAGCGCTGCATAACAAACTAGAAAAATCGCAAACGACAATGAAGTAATACCAATTAGAAACTTCATAGAGATTCCCTCAGTAAAGTGTCGACGCTTTTTTAAATTTTGTAGCCGCTTTTTTCCCGACTATTTGAAGGAAGGCTTATTTTCGACATTTGGACGTTTTTCGACCATTGGTCTGTTCGCCCTCCCTGCTGCTTATAGTGATCATCTGGTTATCAAAGATGATGCTGTTTGTGGTCATTGAATACAAGATCAAACACTTGTCATGATTTTCAATATTATGCAGCACAACCAACTTTTACTAAAATTTAAGCTCATCCAAACTTGTAAACAAAATATTTATATTAATGCAAATCCTCCCCATGACTATCGCCTCCTTTGCCATTACCCCCTCTAATAACAAGATGTACAAAACCAAGAACAATAATATCAATAATACATACAATAACAATTCATGATAAACTCAGACGCCCTTATAATAATGAGGTACCCAATTAAAATGCTCATTTTGGTGGATATTTTACCAAGCACAAGTAAAACTTGCAATTTATTAGTGAAAGATAGAAATCATGACATACGAGCAATTGCAAAAACGATAAACAAACCAAAAATGCCCAATCATGATGCGCGCTTGCACGTAAAGTCCATTCATATCAAACATTACATGTTTCCAACAAAATGTTAAGAATTGAATACAAAAGGAAATAAACTATATTACTGAATATAACTGGACTATAATTTTTTTTCCATAACATAAGGCAACGTCATGAATGGATATCATCATTTATTACAACTACATTTTGGTAACACGGCAAGCTATAATACATTCAGATCATTTTCCGCATATCCCGTCAATCAAGAAAGAAACATTGAACAATCTAACGGAAATGGCCGAGCGATGCAATACAAAATTGTCAACATCCCCGTATGTAGTTCAACCCGAATTTCAAAGTCTCTCAGCTTCAGCAAGTATGATTTATTAAGATAAAAATGGTCGGACTAATGGGAAATGTTCAAATACTTGATTGTAAATTATTGGATACGAAATTTTGAACGTCACAATTTAGTAGATCAGATTTCTTTTTCAAATGTCTACATATATTACCTCTTTCATTTTTCAACAAGATTGGACTTCTCTAATAAATAAAATATCATTGAAAGTCTGAAATTTTCAAAGCCAGCTCTGTTTCTGTTTACAAGAAGCGCACATATAAATATTCTTGTTAAAAACAAGTGGCATGGTGAGCATTCTAATAGATCGGCCACTTCAAAACTAGCTTGTGGTGGGAACATGACCGCGTAGCATCGTGTTTCAAGTCAACTATATTAACATTGCATTTATAACGTCTCTAATGACAAACTATCTGAATTTATAAATCTAAACTTTGATTGTTTGTGTTCGTAATTTGATTTGACAATCTCTCATTATTGTACAAAATACGTGAAAGAGTGAAGTGCATTGCAATGCAATGTGTGTCATCTCCAAATGGTATCGCAGTACTATAATCAGCTCATCAGAGACACAAGGTTGGCGGCATCTATATATCTATCTTTCTATCCATATATATATATATATATATATATATATATATATATATATATATATATATAATTATTATTACTAATAATAAAAACCTACACAAACTTCTACCTATAGAATATATGCATTCCACAGAAATAATATCTTAAAAAATAATATTTTTCCCCAGTACAAAAAAATGAGCTATCGAACATTTTGATTATAGATGATTATTGCAAGTTACAATCTTGAACATAAATTACACATGTACAGATAATCATAACCCATGGTACAATATATACGCAATATTCAACCTGTTTCTCTGATTGTGACATAGCACAGGCATTTCTAAATGACATGTTACAATGGATAAACAATATTCAACCTTTTATGGGATTATGACATAGCACAGGCATTTCTGAATGACATGTTGCAATGGATAAACAATATTCAACCTTTTATGGGATTATGACATAGCACAGGCATTTCTGAATGACATGTTGCAATGGATAAACAATATTGAAACTGTTTCAGGGATTGTGACATTGCACAGGATTTATAAACGACATGTTACAGTGGATGAACAATATTCAACCTTTTCTGGGATTGTGACATGACGCAGGCATTTTTTGCATGACATTTCCAAGGATTGTCACATATCACTCTTGGATAGAGGCAGGAAATTAAATTCTATGGTTAAATACAAATCTCTCTTTCAAAGTATTTACGAAAAGAAGTTCGCTTTAAACGGCATACAATCTGGTCAAAGGTAAGTAGTTTTAACTATGTCATAAATTGATTCAATATGGTGTATAAATTTGGAGTATGCGCATTTGGATATAGCGCCCCGCATCATTGAATACTTAGATTTGTGTGATTACTTTTCTGATCATTGGAACTCGGTGCAATGGAAATATTCATTAGCCCAAAATAAGTAGCTAATTACTAGGAACAAACGTTACGGAGTGAAGTGTTACTGAGTTTCCATGATGTCATGGTTCACTTTAAGCGAATTCAGGTCAAAACCGCATGAATGTCCCTGTCAGTCCCTAGTCACTATTAAAGTCTAGTGATGTATATTGGTAGCATGACTGCAGTGGCAGTAATGACGGTAGGAGACGGTAAATTACACAATGGAATCAGTAAGAAGGGACCTGACAGATACCGTTTATGTCGCCAATGTGGCAAATGTGATGCAGTTGGACTGGAGAAATGTGCCTTGAGACCATGAAATGACTGGCCATGGGTGGCGTAGGAAAAAAAGTTCCCTTCGTTAGGAGATAGTTATATAGTTTCCACGGTGTGAACTACTGACAGTTGGTACGGACAGTTGATGAAGAGAAACCATGCAGATGTGCAGTTGATAGACAATTGGATAGTTGTGAGATTTGTGGTCTTGATTTGTTTAGTGTAAAATACAGGTATAAAATGGACACGTGGGGCTTTCTAATTTACAACTGAAGTTGTATAGAAGTCTTGGGAAATTTGGGGTAAACTTATGACTTATAGCGGAATTACACGAGGGTTTGAAACCGCTCGTTTAAGCAAATACCCCTTGCTTGTAACAATAATAACGGTTCAAAACGGTTCAAACGGGATATTATACGAAGGAATTCTTAGGTGCTGAAGTGATGAAGTCACCAGATAAAATTTTAAAGTGATATCTGAAGTAGAACACAAAAAAAAGAGAAAAGAAAGCTTTGCCAGAGATGTACACCATTTGTATGGAATTTAACATAAACCGTACGTACCGCCTGTCATTACATTTTGCCAGGTGGTAGGTGAGGATAATAATGAAATGATGTGAAAAACTAAGCTGGTTCGTGATTGTACCGTGTACCAAAATGAAATAATCGTTGTTCACTGATCATCCGAAGATGATCTTATGGTGAGGTAAAATAATGACGTTTACTTTTTTAAAATTGAAATATTCAAATTCGAATCAATAACTGATTAGGAGATATTAATCAATTACGTGTTTTGCGCAGTTTGCATTTATACACTGCGCCAACTCTGATTTTTGTAAGATCTTAACCTCCAAATTTTGTAATGTGTTTATCTTTACCTTTTGTTAAACAAACAGCTATTCTGGTAACAATATTACAATAATAAGCCTATCCAAATCTCCGTATTTGATTATTTTCAATCTCCTCTGGAAACGGAAATTTTACCTCAAAAACATCAACTGGATACGCTTCGTCGTCTGTTTAGGTTAGTAAAGAGAATAGGGTATACGATATGTACTTGTTGAATAACATTTTGAGAATAGATGACCTAGTAACAGCCCAGGACACTTTGAAAATAAATGTTTTGGGGTACATGCTTGAGTCAAATCTTCGTTCTTAAAGGATCCCTTCTCCTTTTATCTCTGCGTTGACGACGACTATATCCAATAATTTGAAACGTTTCACTGAGAACTGATTCTACATTGTATTGGTAATATGTATCAACTTGAGTCCCAGAGTTTAAACAATCGGCCATATGTAATGTTTGATATCAGTTTGAGAGTATAAATTGTGACATACTGTTTTAAAGAGCAAAGCAAAACGCGGCTTTCAAACACAAACAGCTTTAAAATTCAGTTCCTACATATGATATGGGAATGATAAATCAGTTGATGGAAGAAAAAGTACGAAAAATGCCAAAGCCCAAAATACTTTACAGCATATTAAATTTAGCAATTTGTTCACATGCATAATCAATTTAGGATACATTTATCTGAGTTTGAAATATAAATCTAATCAACACTTGCTTTCATTTGTCCCTAAAATATATATTTCAATTCTTTGTTGTACCAATGTAAATCATTTCGTCTTGACATCAGGATAAAATTAAATTTTATATTCCTCACTTAGTAATGATTAGCGAAGTTTTCGTACAACATATAACTTATTTCTTGTTTATGTGCGTGCAGTGATTGAATATAAAAATCCCTTCACAATGTACACATCTATCCGTACGAATAGTAATGTCCATTCGGTGAGAATATTTACCTCTTTATATCACAATTATTCCATTCCATAGGTGTTTTTATGGTCGGTTCTTTTCAAATATCTCGCTCTTCTTGTCTTAAACTCTTAGTGTTTGTCGAACGGATCTATCATTTTTTTCCAGGTATAAGGTACTTGATGAAGTAGCCATGAAGCATACGTTCCAGGGGAAATAACCCGTTCATATCTTAGAATCAATGCATTTGTTGTCTCCATTGATGTACCTATTTTAGTAAAATCAGAAACCATTATCGGTAAATAATAATATCGTCTTCAGTCTAAGAGTGTCAGTTTGGGACCATACAGATAATCATTCCCACAACCAAAATCATCGCCACAATCACGACTCTTTTCATCCACGTACTTATAAAAGGGAAACGTATTCACGGTAAGGCATATTTCAAATAAATACGGAATGGCATCATAATTTCCCTTGCACATTGGTAAATGTAAATTAAAACAAGAATAGTAAATGCAAGAAATTTTTTGAGTATCCTGGTATTTAGTGAAAGGTTTCTTGTCGCCGCCCAATGCGAATTCCTATGAATCTCAAATGCAGATAGTTGGAATCTTATTTTGCCTTTTAGTTTACTATTAGCGTCTTGAATGAGTGCGCAAAGTGTGCATTGAAAAGTATACCGACTCTGTCGTACGATTGTCAACTTATTACAACAAGGCTGTGTAAAGTGTGCCTTTAAAATTACGACTCATCCTAACTTTCATTTAATTTATTGCAATAAGGCTGGATAACGTATACATATAAATGTTGGTCTCAGTCACATATTTAAAGTTACTCATTTTCATTTGGCACCATGTAGAGACTATACTTATCATTCTGATGACAAAAAAATTAAAAATGACTTTTCCTGAAAGGCAAATACCTAAACAAAACCGGATTTTTTAGAAGGCCACTAGTTCGATGTCAGTATTTTAATTTAAGATCCGCAAAACACGATAGGTAGTTCTATGGTGGAAACCCATGAAGATATTACTGTTCATTGATGACAAGTAGTGATCACAAGATTTTCATGTTGGCTACTTTAGTAACCTTATTAGACCCCACATCAGTGCCATTTTCTTTGAGGAACAAGTAGACATCATGCGGAGTCCTTTCGTACAACCTTATGTTGAAGAATAGCGACAAAAAGATTTTCAAGATTCTCGTTGTGGAGCCTATATATCACTACATATCGGCACAATCTTCATTTTACGACTAAGCAGACATCAACATAAACGATTCCGTGAAATCTCGGAGGAATAGTGATAACGTGATTCTAATAACAAAAAATGCCGTGGCGACCATAGTAGGCATGAAATCGGCACAGGTTTCGTTTGGTACCAAGTAGGCCACATGCATGGTATGAAGTGTTATAGTGAAAATCCATCCATTCAGGAGGAGTAGCCGATACCAAGACTGTCAAGGTGACTACCATACTGGATGTGCCAGCAGCGTTATTTTCATCCATGACAAGGCTATAGTTTGAAAGTGTGTATATAGTTTCATCACAATCATCCAAGTAGTTTGGGATGAGTAGCGATAACAAACATGTCGAACGATGCACGATATACAAAATACCATCCCATATGCTCGTCTGGTCTATGACCAGTACAGTTACAAAAAGGTAGCTGATAGCTCTCATCTCTTTTTGATTAAATTGAGAGCATGTATATGTTCATCGACAAATACGAACCTTTAAATGCTAGTTCATGTGTCGAATTATCCGAAGAGATTAAAGAAAGAAAGGATGGTATTCTCAAGGAAACCAAAATGCCTACAATTATCTTTTCTTTCACATACTTGTGGATGACGTGGTTTAAAATGCATGTTTAACACATTATTGGCATTATCATGACGATGAAATAGGAATTAACAACTTTTCTCATAGACACAACAAGTACTGTGCGTATTTCGATCCCGTGACCCAAGGATTACGAGTCTGATACCCTACCAATTGAGCGTCTTAACACTCCAGTAAAATGACACAATGAGACCAACCAAAAGCAACACAAACAAGTAGGTCATTTTACTCGATACATGTTTAATGAAAAAGAAGGACATCAAAACTTTTTAAATGATATACCTGTTAATGTCTGTGAAAAACTTAAAAGTTTTGCGAAATAGCAAATATGGTTCAGTAAGATCAACCAGGATGTGGCATAAAAAAACTCAGAATAAGCAGAACAAACGTCATAAGGTAAACAAAATAAAGAGAATGAGTGTGTGTGTATGAAGGAAAGTAACATTAGTTTGATCTTTCTTATTTCAAAACACTCATAATAAATAAACATCCCAAAGGCACTTTTATAAAAAAATTACTTGATAAAATCAACAAACTGAAAGACTGTTATGTAGCGTAGACAACACAATATACGTTTCGCAGTACTGTAGTTGATCCAGCCTGGAAAACGAAAAATAACGAATTATTCCTTCAAGTGTCTACATCTATCTCAAGGTAATTCATGATTGTTAGTAACCTGCTGCTTAGGAAGGTACTGACTATATTCAAGTATTTTACAAATTGGATGGGTTGGATAGCTTGATCTGTGTAGTATTACTATGTATAAAGTACTGCAATTTCCAAATGTTTTGGTGTTCACAAATGGTAACATGACACCTTTGACCTAAGCAAACATATGTCACATTTGCGAGGCAGAGATTGCATGTTTTCAAGTACGCGATAATGATAATGTGACCAAAGAGAACAGAGATCCTACTCTCATTTGAATTCAAAACACGCTGAGGTTTTAGCCTATTCGTTCCTATTTAACTGGATGTGAATCACTCCTCTTCATCAAGGAGTTTGCGGGACACGACACAATTACAAATTAAGGTGTGTCCCTAACACACACGAAAAATATATTTCTTTCGATTGTAGTAGTAGATAGCTCGCGATTTATGGGTCAAGCAATTCCGTAATGGACAAAACATTCAATGCTGACGGATTTGGTGTCAACAAATGCAGAAAATAGCCAGAGAAAGGACATCTATTGCTATCACTATGAGTATTTTGATAGCTTAGAACGATATAGTCGACATCCATTACAAGAAAATATATGTTTGTATGGCTTTAGCTCGATCACGTCAGATGACGTCTGTTACCATGTACAAAATATGATGAATTATTTTAAACTTGAAACGTTATATAGACTTCATGAGGAGACACGCGTTCCACCAAAACAAATAATTCACTTTTTGAGGGAATCAAGAACGTTTGCTCTACAACTATAACCTACACCGAACACCGAGTTGATACATAAAGGTTACACATGAATTATATGCTGATGATGAAGGTGAATATCATAATTCCAAACCAAAGTCCTTCATAACGTGGCCAGATCGAAATAACACATGAATCGGTGATGTGTTACCTAACGTTGGAAGACTCTATTTTGTATAGTAAAGAAATAAATTGAGTTGTGAAATGAAAACATGTTAAAAAATCACAGATGAAACAGAGATTGTGCATTTTAGAACTCTATCAACAAGTTCCAATTCATGTAATCGATTACGTTACAGACGATCCATTAGTCACAGAGAAATTGAATCCAGATGAAAAGTAAGCAGCAGGGAAGATTAACAGACCTTTTTTCCAAGCAAAATAAACGCTCCTACGAGAACTTTCTCCGTAGAATGCCCAGAATTCAAAAATAAAGCCTTCCACGAGAGCTAATTTTTGTACGATTCAGACTTGGTGCATCGGGTGTGTATGCCAAGTGTGTCATAAAATATAATACCCGAGGCAGAAATAATCCAGGTTGGGATATTTTTTTGGGTTATTGTTTTTTGTTGCATGTTCGGGCTGCTTTGGTCCATTTTACGTCACATTAAAATAACATAATTAAAAATAATATGAGTCCGAGAACTAGTACAGTTGGAGAACCGCATTCTGCTAGATTAGCGCGAGAACAATTAGCGGCAATAAGAAAACTTATTCCCACGAAAGAATTATTTAAGAAAAAAGTGCGTGATTACGAAGACGCAGAGCAGGGATTTACCGAATTATCGTCGAAATTATTAAAGCCAGTTACCGAAGCAACCGAGCGAGTCTTACTTGATGACGTTGAAGATCCGGATATCAGAAAACGCGGAATCCTTCCTGTGTTGAGAGATATTGAGGAACACACACGAATATTACCGGATCTTCCAGCACAAATACCGCAAGGACCACCGCAGGCACAAGGTCCAGTAGTTACTATAAAAAGAATGTTTCTCGAGGAATTTAAGAAAAATTTTACCGATAGCGGTTGGAATGCAATAATGAAAATACCGATCAAAACTTCCAATGACCTTATATTATTGGGTGCGTTTGCTGAAGATTCCTTCCGCGAGAGAAAAACATTTTTGTCACCGGAGGGATTTAAAAAAATTAATTCGCGTGATATCTGGTATAAGACGATATACAGAATTAAATTTGAAAAATCGCGAATAAGCAAAGATGACGCGCTCTTTAATATATTTTTAGCAAGTGCGCGTGAAAAATCGGATCGCAATAAGGAACAGGCGAAATTATTAAAACCTAAATCCTCACGAAGAAAAGCAAAACCAAAAGAAAAAATTCAACCACAGGAGTTTGAAGAAGAAATTCAACCACAGGAATTGAAAGAAGAAATTCAACCACATGAGTTTGAAGAAGAAATTCAACCAAAGGAATTGGAAGAAGAAATTCAGCCACAGGAATTAGGAGCTAGACCAAAGGAAAAAACTCAATCTCAGAAAAAGGAAAAAAAAAACAAAAAGGAAAAAAGATAAGGCCGAGCCCCAAAAAAATGGTGACGACGAGGTTCGAGAATTAACTGATGAAGAAATAAGAGCTCTTTCGGGAAGAATATCTGATCCTGATGAACCAACTGCCGATCATTATTTGAGGAAAGAACATATCGATGAGCTCAAAGATGATTTCACAAGATTGGATGTCGCTTCGGATTATTCCCAGTTTAATAGAGGAATATACTTGCGAAGGGAATATTTTGATTCAATTGGACCAGGAACATGGCCGGCGGTAATTTATTTCGGTAGTTTGAGGAGGCCGATGAATTTATACGATATCGGATATTTAAATTGTTTAAAGGAGGTTGATGATCACAAAAAACTACTTGGACTATCGCCATATTCAACACCAAAACCTAAAACAGGAAGCGGATATACTATTTGCCCTGACAGCGTTGTCAACGACGTATCTCGCCTCGAAATACTAATAGGAGGAAAGCGAGCCGGAAACAATTCCTCCGAAATAATCAACGAAGCCTCCGATATTTGTCAGCGATTATTTCGCGGCGGTGTTATTAATTCCTACATTTACAAAGAGCTCGTTGACGAACTCATCGATTAAAACAATCACATTTAGATAACATGATAGTTCACAAGCATCAACGTAGACCTAGACAGGTCCGCGTGGCTAACTCTCGATTGCCCGTATACAAATACATCCACGGCAATGGATTCGGCGACATCGTTAAAAGTTTCGTCACAAGAGTGGTACCTAAAATTGGACCCACAGCTAAGCAAATTGCGTCAAAAGCAATAGGAAAGATCGGCGAGACTGTTATTTCTGGCGTTGGTAATTTGGCCAGTAAAGGCTTCGATGTTGTCAAAAGCAAAATATCAAATTTAATGCGTAAAAAAAATCAGCCTGTCAAATTACCTAGCACCAGCGAAATGCCCACCGATGTCAGTAAAGTTATAAATGACGTAGCAAATAAAAAAATAAATGACCTAGCAAAGGAAGTTGCAAATACAAGTTTCATATCGGGCAGCGGTCTTCGTTTTAGACGATAATTTTAATAATACATGTTCGCACAAGTGTCAAATGAAGTATTTGATATGGACGAACCTGTAGGTAAAGACACATCCGTGCGTGATTTCCAGTATTACTCGTACGACGCAGTTGAACCAAATACACCTAATCGCTTGGAAATTCAAGTTCACGATACGACAAGATATTTTCTTCCATCTGAGGCATATATCGAAGTTGTCGGGGAAGTTGTTAAAGCGGATAATACCGCCTATGCAGCAGATTTTAGAGTCGGATTTGTTAACAACGGCATTATGGCATTATTCAAGAGTGCCACTTACATGATCGACGGAAGATAAATTGAATCAATTACCAATGATGTTGACTTAGCAACGACGATAATAGGTCTAGCTAGATACTCGGATGATTTTACTAGATCAGCTGGCCCTAGCATGATGTTTGCCAAAGATAATTCTAATCGTCCCGAAAGTAGGCCGTTTATTATAAGACAACCCAACGATCGCGCCGCTCCTCCTGTTGCCGTTCCAGGTATCGAAGATATGATCATTAAACCTTATCCTGATTATAATCTCGGATTTGCCACGCGAAAGTCTATGCTAACAGCAGATCGCAGAAGATTCTCTTGTGCTATTCCGCTATCCCATATATTCGGATTTTGCAGACATTTCAGGAAGATTATCTACGGAGCAAAACATACCGTTACGTTTGTCAGAAAGGGAAATAGCGACGATGCTATCTGGCGAGAAGGTGCTGTCGATTACGCTACTGGCGTGATAGGTCCCAATGATGCCCCGAATAATAACGGTATAATAAGATTACTTAAATTTACCTTGTGGATGCCAGCGATAACTCCATCAATAATCGAGGAAGAAAAATTATTATCGTTCATGAACCAGGGTGGTAAATCTGTTATGTCATGGCTGACAACAACAACAGATTCCACAAATACCGATATTAATGGTGATTTTACCTGGCGCATTGCATCGCAGCAAGGTACCTCTGCACCTAGGCATATCTTTATTGCTTTTTTGCGTACCGGAAGATATCATCAATTATACAGTCACATGATATTTGATCACATTGGAGCAACAAATGTGTCGCTAAGAGTAAATGGTCAACAAGAACCATCCGAGGAAATATCAATTAATTTTGAAAATCATTCTACGGCTCGCGCGTATCATCGCTTGTTGTGTTTTATGGGTCGCGATCAAAATATCGATACCGGATTGCAAATATCACAGCTGGATTTTAATACACTTTATCCTATCTACTATTTTTCCCTCGAGCATCTTGATTTAGTAAAACAATCCGTCGTTGATATCCATTTCAAAGCTAGAATTAACACGGGTGGTAATTTATATAAAGCAATCGCGGTGATTCTCAGCGCTAGAACGATGATCCTGGAAGACATCAGCGGCAGAATGAGAGTCATCGACGCGCCTGTCGAGAAAATGTAACACCGAAGGTTTCTAAATTTAGATTAAAACGATATTAATATGCCATACGAACACGTCAGCGTAACTCTGACCCCGGGTCAGATGAAAAAACTCCAGTCAGCGATAGCAAAGCGATGCGGTGTGAAATTAACCCTGAAAAATGATCAAATTCAGGGCGGGCCTAACAAACTATCGCTAACTAAAAATCAACACGGACGTTTTACCAAAGCCAAATCAGCAAATTCCGGTGTTCATGTAAATCTTAGTATAGGTGCCATCAGAGATATGGTCAAAACAGGTGGATTTTTCCCACTATTAGCCTCTATTCCCGGATTATTAGCCGCAATTGCTCCGTCGATAGCAACCGGTCTAGCATCAAGCGCGGCTGGATACGCAGGCAAAAAACTACTAGAAAAAATAGGAGGGCGATACGGCAAAAAAAAAGGAAGCGGCCTTTATCTAAGACGCCCCCCTCCGTACGGATCCGGCCTAAGATTAGCACGCCCTATTCAAATTTAGATTTATTCAGCGAAGCAAAGAATAAAAAAATAAAATTTTTCAGAGGCGTATTTATGCGGGATCAACTACCAGAAAAACCAAATTCCACCGAGACAGGAATAATAAATCTCGATTCAAGTACTGGCCCTGGTACACATTGGGTTGCCTACGCGATTAATCCTCGCGAAGTTGTTTACTTTGACTCATACGGACTAGCTCCACCAAAAGAATTTATCGATTACGTATCAAAGTTAAATATTCCGATTTGGTATTCGACACTTCCGACGCAGACACTAATGGATCCACCAATTTGCGGCCCTGAATCAATTAACGTCCTCGACGCAATTTCAAAATCATCCAGTCCGTATCACAGAATCGTATTTGAATATGCCGCAGATAAGTATCATGGTTGATATTTACGGAAGATTTCTTTACAGGAAGAAGGAAGTAGCTGACGTCGATCTATCAAAGTTCGCCACGAGGGAGGATATTAATAATCTTTTGTCGTTGTCAGAAGTAGATCCTGACGAAGTTGCCATTTTTCAGAACAAAGAAGGAAGATTACAAACAAGTAACGTGAAAATAACCGATATAATCAGGCGGGACGAATATAACGATCGTATTAATCAATTACTCACCTATCAGAATCAGTGTCAAAATCCATCGCTGATATCGCCGATCTTGCAGCGAAGTTGCCCTTGAAGGCCGATATCGCGGATGTGGAAAAAAAAGACAACGAATTATCAGCAACGTTGCTTCTGAAGACCGATAAAACATTACACGACGATCTTCAGGACAGAGTGATAAAAAGACTTAACAGGCTAAATAACGATCTTAAAAAACTCGACGATGCCTTAGCTAAATTTAGCAAAAAATTCGACGAGGACATAAAAACATTCGGTGATAATTCATCCGCCGCGCACGAGCTAGCAAAGAAAAAAGTCGATCAAGCATCGCACGATGATCTCAGCAAGAAGGTAGGAAAAATCAACAAAGACATCACTAACATTTTCGCCGATATTACCGAAATAAATACCGTAATGAGTCAGAAAAATGATAAAACATCGCACCATTACCTTGACGAGAAAACAAGAAAAATCAACGAGGATATTATTAAAATTAACGAGGAAATTTCCACGATACGTGATTTGGCGCGTCAAAAGATAGATATATCATTGTACGACGGAGAAATTCGAGACTTGAACGCGAAACTTCTCGACGCAGCTACAAAAATTAACGATATTAGCACAAAAATATCGTCAGTGAATCTTGAAAAATTAAATCGTATTATTATACCACCGGAGGTAGAAACTAAAAACCTTCGTTGTGACATGTCATTTGTGTTAAAAATACAAAAAGGCAAATGGACCCCCGAAAATAACACATTTATCTTCGCCGTGCCAATTACTGGTGTGTATCGAGTATACGTTTTTTCCAAGATAAGATTCAAGATAATACCAGAATCATACAAATGGTACCATACCTCCGATGAATATCTCGGATTTTTAAATGTTTTGTTAAATGAAAATACCGTAGAAATATTCAAACTAGAACCGCCAGATAGAACAATAACAAACCCGATCGATTATTTTGTAATTTTCGAATTTATTACCAGGACATATTCATTTAGTTGGACAAGTTAATTAATAAATGACCGCGTCGGATTATCGATATAATCAGGCGCGTTCATGGCAGGATTCATTAAAAAAACTCCTCGACGAATATCAGATAAAAATAAAAAAATATCAGCGTAGATTAGTTACCATCGATGTTGCCGTGTACGCGGTAAGCGCAATAATCGCCGGCGCAGGAATAATCTTATCCGCGGTTACAACAATCGCGCCGATCGCAGCAACGATAATAATCTCGTCGACAACGACAATCGCAGGTGTTCTCAATATTATCGCAAAAAAAATATCCTCATGCACGAGTGAAAAATTATACCTGTACACGAGTAAACTATCCCAGGTCAACGAGGCGTATTCGAAATTATCATCGTTTCTTTCTGAAAGTCTCAACGACGGAGTTATATCCGATCTCGAATTTTCCGTGATGGTAAATATCTATTCTGAGATTGAACAAATGAATATCAATAATGTCGGAACTAGCTCAAATCGTGACAAACACAACACCGCCGATAACAACGCTGATATCGGTAAGCTCAACCAAACCCGAATTTAGTATCGATTTCCCAATACCAATTAGCGTTAAAGAAATTGCGCTGTCACAGTTACGCGTCTATAACAGCTGGCCCAATGTTAGATCGAAATCATTTGGTAGATTATTATCGAATAATTCGCTTGTTTTTGCCAATAAAAACCGTCCCGATGGAACTCCCGATTGGATCGTCGTTGGCATACCAACAGGCAGTTACGAAATTGAGCAAATCGATAAGGAATTTACCAGTAGAATATCGAATATAACCGGCGATGTTGAACCGGGAATAAAAATATCTGCGCACGAACCAACGCTGTCATCGATAATCGAGGTAAAATCGCCATATATCGTCGATATTTACCAGTCATCGATCAGGACAGTGCTAGGTTGGCCCGAAATCGCACCTCTGGCAAATCCAGAAAAATCTGATTTTATTATTCCAGGTTGGCACGAAGAAGCTCCTCCAGAGCTACCGGAACCAAAAAAATCTGATTTTATTACCGATGAAGGATGGTACGGAACTATCAGACACAAGCCTCTAATCCACAGCGCCATTAATCTCATGAACAGCTACAAATTTAACCTGGTAATGTTCGCTTTTACTTTCAGGGACAAAAGAATTCTCTCGTGGTTGCCTCTTCCCAAAATCCCCCCCGTGTGGAAATCTTCGACGCTACCAACATTAACAGGATAATAGCCCCCATAGACGGTATCTTGATAAGAAGAACCATCGACGAATTTAATCAAGAACATAAATTACAATTAAATTTACTGCGGGAATCCTTTCATGAATGTATCTTAAATAAATCAGGTTCATGTAGCGAAATTATCGGACATGTGAAGATTTTAAATCAATTTGCGAATGATATTGAATATTATCACGGTATGTTCATTCGTGCGATAATTGATGATATATCAATTGCCGATTATGTTCTTCCTATTAGCAGCTTCAAGTTGATCAAAAATTCAGGAGAAAAACAAAAATTTATGACCGTATTCGGATTAACCGAGGAAACGCTACCAAATTTCAAATTTCCTGATTATGACGTTGATGAAATGAGAAAATCCGTCACTGATACCATCGATGATTCATTTCCGAAATTACATGCCGCGTGGACTAAAAAAATACAATCAGAATCGATTCTCAAACACAATAATGATCCAACCGGGCAGGGGCGGCATATCTCGCCGGGTATCGTTAATATAACGGAAGTTATCGCGATTAATCTTCACGCGGATGTCGTCGAAGGTAGTTATAATGTAGATTCATCTACGTCAGAACAGGCACAGCAGGGATTCATCGTATATTCGTTTTCACCTAGCGCCTCACCGGGATTTTTGATAATAAAAGAGCCAGTAAATCCGTTTTATCTGCGATGCCATAATCGATTATTGTCGAGGATAAATTTCAAACTGACGGATCAGAATGGAAATTTACTTGATATACGCGGGGAAGCATTGAGTATCAACTTGCTGGTAAGATCGTAAAAATTAGAATCTTCGATTCTCAAGATTTTTAAGTTCTACCCCGCAGAAAAAAATGGCAAAAAAATAAATAAAAATCAGGGAAAAATAATATTTTTTTACAAATACGCGATTTTGACTACCAACTACCCCGTCAGAAATAAGAAAAAAATAATATTTATTTTACAAAATACAAGAAAAATACACAAATTACTTGATTTTGACGGGGTAGTTGGTAGTCAAAATGAAGAAAATTCTAACTTTGTCAAATTATTTTTATTTTTCATAAATAAAATTTATTTATTAAGAATATTATTTTTATTGAAGATTTATTTTTTTTACTAAAATCAAAGAAAAATACACAAATTACTTGATTTTGACGGGGTAGTTGGTAGTCAAAATCAAAGAAAAATACACAAATTACTTGATTTTGACGGGGTAGTTGGTAGTCAAAATGAAGAAAATTGAGCAATTTCGTTATATTTAGTAAAAAATAAATAAAATTTCAGTAAAAATAATATTCTTAATAAATAAAATTTATTTATGAAAAATAAAAATAATTTGACAAAGTTAGAATTTTCTTGATTTTGATGGGGTATTTGGTAGTCAAAATGAAGAAAATTGTACATTTTTCTTGTATTCTGTAAAATAAAATATCAATTTTTCTTGTTTCTGACGGGGTAGTTGGTAGTCAAAATCAAGAAAATTGAGCAATTTCGTTATATTTCAATTTTTATTCTCCTCGACTAGCTTTTTTAGCTGCCTGACGCGCGAGCTAGTAATTTTTCTTGACTCGTACTCATCGGATAAACTCGACCTTACTTTTTCTACCAGCGTCGATAATTTAACAAAATCCTCGATTTGATCATCGCTGACAATCGCGAGTGATTGATACATCGCAATCTGGATTTTCTTTATGAATTTGTATTCGAATGGTAGCGTGTATCTGTATTCGAGTTTACCTTGAACGATCGTCTCAAATTCGGACCGGATTTTATCTGCGTCCAAATCCGAAGATAAATTTATGTTTTTATTTTTCAAATCCTCGATGGCTTCGATGATATTATTTATATTTTCCTCGTTCATTATATAAATTTGTAATATTTAATTAAATTTCCGAGTCTGAAATTATCGGAATATAATAAAACTCGATCCACTCGCCAAATTTGTAGGAGAATGTCGCGTTGATCATTTTTTCTGTCGCACGATGCACCGATGCTACTTGAATACCGAAATACCTTGCAGCTGCATACATCGACGTGAATACAATTTCCTCGCTTGTCTCTATATTTATTGATTTAACCGCCTTAGCTGGTCGATATCCACCGCCGTTACCAAATTTAAAATTTTCACTCGGAGTTACTGCTCGGAGATTGGACAGTTTGTTGTTAAGTTTATCTCCGTCGATGTGGTCAATAACAAGACCGATTTCGATTGGCTCGTGGAAACATTCGAATACAAACTTGTGATTGGAATAACTTGTGGATCTTCTTTTCTTGTTTTTGTTGATGGTAAATTTGAGATATCCATGTTTATCAATTATACAGACATGTTTCTTTGTTCTGATATGCCTAACGATGCCATCCGGTGACGCCTCGTATCCCGTGATCGTAGGATGAGATTTAAACTCGTATGTCATTTTCTCCGGAATTATTGATTCCAGAATCGCTGATTTTGGATTCATATAGGAATATCTATTTGTCTAAATCGTTATTAGCTTGAAATCGATTAATATAATCTTCTTCGCAAGTTATAACCGAGGAAGATTTTTTTTCGTAATATCGCCGCAATTCCCGGTAATTCTTTCCTCCACACGCCAGACACAATCGAGTTTTCCCTCGCGTGCCAACTTGACAAACTAGGCATCGCTGTGGTCCTTTACTACCACGCCGAATCGCATGTATATGAGCGCCTCAATAATCGCCTCTGCAGGATTTGTCACAGAAATTTGTTGAACCGATTAATAGCCATTTGCATTGATTCATATTATTTAAACATTTGTCTAAAATATAATCAATGGATGCATTTAATCTTGACGAGGCAGAATATATTATCCCTGAAGTTGACCGAGCTAAGAAAGAATTCTTCGATGATGGAGCGGTTCACACTTGGTCGACCTGGAAAACAAATTCCATCGATGCCACGATGAACTTGGAGCGAGCTAAGAAAATAATCGAACATATAAAGACGAACATCCCGAAGAGCGATTTATTTTTGGAATAAAATTTATCGCACAAATGCCTGACGATACTTGGATTATTCGCGATAAACGAGATCCAGTGCGTGGTGGCAAGAAAAATGTTATTCTCGACAAAAATTCTAAACCAGGATTGTTATTGGGAATCGATGGTCCTTATTATGCTAGATCGTATCCAGCTAGTGCTGTTGTTTATGGTATTTATCGGCTAAATAACAATCCGGATATAAAAAACCTACCTGCGATGAAAGAATCATCGGTGATAAACTGCGTGGCTGAACGTGTGAAAAACGCTCGACGTGGATCTGGTTTGACACAATTAAGGTTAGATAAAATTAATGCGTGGGCAAGGACCGTCGCTGATGGTGCATCGGTGGACGACGTAGCTGTGTTGAGTAAAAAACTAAAATTCCCCATCACGGTGAAAACGTTATCGGGAGAAATATTATACTCGTCGCCGTATAGATCCCGAGGAGCACCAGTCGAGATTATCGATCATAACTCCCACGCGTGGTCGCATTCGGTAATGATATTTCCGCGGGACCGTATAGTTAAATTTTATCCTGTAGAAAATTCTACGGAATTTTCTGCGGAGAATAATAATTCCGATGCCATGTTCAGATTTATTAAAAAATTAAGTGTATCGGATCCGATATCGATATGGTTATTCTCGAGCGAGGAAAGATACGATCAATTTATTCTGCCATGTGGCGATATTTACAGGAACGAAATATTACATGAATCGATGAAAAAACTCGCGGTGAAATATTCGTCGAATCCCGATCAGTTACTGACAAATTGCTTTACAATTTCGTCCGTTGCTGTTCATGCCGCTAGAGAGAGAAACTTGTGGAGACCAACAAGAAACGAATTTCTCGCTGATATTCAACTTAGCTGTAGCGAATATGGCCATGGCGGACTGTGGAATACCAGGTACGATTTCGAGGACATGATTTCCGTTGACATGAGCGCATGTTATCCTGGAAGTTTTTTTGGATATGGCGATTGTGCAGGGTATTTTGCTAAATTCGGCCATCCTACCAGCGAAATGACAAGAGTAGCAATTAACGGACCGTTGCCTAATTTTGTCATGACCGGATTCGCTTGTGTCACGTCATTCGAGTTTGCTGAAAATTTGCATCAAATCTGCTATATTTGGTTTGGCAGGCATTTCTCTCAGCGTCGTTGGGTTCCTACGGTGTTGTTGAGATATATGCTATATTCGTCGATGTTGGTGTCGTTGACGGTAAGTGAGGCGATTATATCATATAGGAAACAGACCGATGTGTGGTTACCGACGATGTGTGGTTACTCAGGGTGGATCCGTTGATCACAAGCATCGACACGCTAGATTGTTTATCAATGACGCTGAGATGGATTTTATAATCGCCGATACGGTATCACGAGGAATATTTTGTAGCAGGGAGAATATTATCATTGATGGAGCAAAGTTAGGTACCGTGATTAGCTATCTTGATGGAGAATCAGCGCAATATACGCATTTACGATCATCGATGCTCGCCTATGTGAGTATAAATTTGCTCTCGATGACAAACAAATTTTCTGATATCGCAGTAAGAGTCGCAACAGATTCGTTCTATATCGATAAAAAATACCAATGTAGGCTGGAAAATTTAATTACCGATGGTAGCTTGTGGGGAACTTGGAGAATAAAAAACGAGGATATTCTAGATTATTGCGAAGACGCTGATGTTGAAGATTGCGATGAATTTCACCGAGGTAGATTTGGAGAATCTTCGACAGCCGCATCTGCGTTTGACCCAATTTCGCGCAGTAAATTCGTTTACCTGAATGGACCTGGCGGTAGCGGTAAAACAACGCGAGTAATAAATTTATTTGCAAATTCTGACATGATCGTGTTGACTCCGACACATAGATTAGCGCGAGAAATAAGGCAGCGTGGCGTTAATTCTTGCACGTATCATAGTTATTTCAAATACAGCGGTGATCATGGGACTCGGTGCGCATGGGAGATAAATATATCAATAAGGTTATAATATTCGATGAGATTTGAACGGTGAATTTAGATATATTAAAATCGATTTTGACTTGGCTGTGGGGGAAAAATACCGCCGTGATAATGTGCGGCGATCATGGCCAACCTAATCCGATTGATGGTGAATCGCCTCACGAGTGGCTCAGAAGCTTCGTTGATTATTATGAGGAAATTGACGCTGATCACAGATCGACAGATAATTTACTGACCGAATTTAAAAAATTGATTCGATTACAACCGAATAAGATTCAATGTGACGTCATGAGGAAAATAATCGATGAGACTCCGATGAGCGATTTTCTAAATTTGTGGCGTCCTGATCATTTGATTGTCGCTAGTAGGAAAATTATTCGTGATATCATCCAGGAAATGTTATTCAAGCTACATTGTGAGAAATTTCCAACGTTACAGGTACCGTTGTGCTATAGGCCCGCTAATACTCGACGACAAAATATCAGCGTTACTTTGCCATGTGGAGAGGAAAAAATCCTAGTCCTGAATGATATTATCTTTGTTGATATTAATCTTGCTAATTACGCGCTAAATGCAGAAAAATCACCATGAAAATTAGGTTACGCAACAACGATACATTCATCGCCGGGATTAACCGTAGATTGTCAAGTTTGGATCGTCGATGATAGAATATCTTGGTCAAATTTAGTATATTTGGCCGTGTCGAGAGTAAGAAAACTATCCCAGCTAGGACGAATTCGAGTAAACTACCTTAGTGACACTGGTGGTAATTGAGTATCTTCGGGTACTATTTGTAATTCCTCTTTGGTAAATCCGCGTTGTGGCGCTAACGAATCTAGAATATAAATTGCCGGTCTTCCTGACGATCTTGTTACAGCGGATATTTTGTGGGTTGTGACGCTCCAGGTTGGGTCGGTTGCTCTTTTTCTTCCTCCCTCGGCTTCGCCTTCCTTATACAAATATCTGACTGTGACCGTACCTAGTACAGGCTGAATTGTGGAATCCCGCTTTAGGGGTATATTCGATTTTGTGATAGCAATTGCAGGTTTCATTGATATTGTTCGAGTCGTCTCGTTATTTAGCGCGCTGATTACGTGAGGCAATCTTGATACCCAATCGTGAGATCTATTATCCTGAATGAATTCACGCGCGTATTGGTATCCAAATAATCGTTCTGCGAGCGTTTTGTTGAATCTTTCGACGATAGCTTGATTGCGATGAACACCTACAATACCGCGACGGATTTTAACGTTATTCTTTTTCATCAACGAGGTAACCGCGCCAAGGAATTCTCGACCTGGATCAATCTGGAGAAGATTCGGCCATGTTAATGGGGATCGGGAATAAATTTCGTTAAATGCCTTAGCAATTTTGTTGATGTTTAATTCGATAATGGTTCTGCTTCTTTATACCTGCTAGCGATATCGACGATAGTCAGAACATACTTGTATGTGACTCCGTCGACGGTATCGTGAGGAAGAAACATAAAGTCCGCTTGATGAACCTCATTGGGAACGCTGAGGGTGAAACTCGCGTATGATATTTTTTTAGGCGGAGGGAGGTATATTTGCCAAATTGCCTGTTTTGATAACCACGATTCAGCGATGGATTTTTTTACCGATGCGGCTTTGGCGAGTTTGGCGATTGCTGATTTTCCTCGCCAGAATCCTCGCGGAGAATAATATATCTGTTCCATATTATTTACAAGCGCCGAATACTAATTTGCCTTTCATCGCGCCTTTTATCAGCCAGGATGCTAATTTCTCTTTGAAATTTTTGTCAGGAATCGCGTTTAATGCGTGAATTAGCTTGATATCAGCAAGATGCCTTTGTTGTAGATCTCCGCTGTAATATGCGAGGTCGTGGTCGTAACAAGCTTCATCAATGGCGTTTATCGGATTTTCACCTTGTTTTGGTCGTTTATTCTTGTCGAGTCTGATATCAAGCCTCGTTCCGGGTCCGCAGTAATTGTATCCTGGTAGATGCTTCTCTCCGGGATATTTTGCCCAGGGTAACCCAGGTAGATTTTTCAAGGAGGCTGCGATGTCTCCTCCGGTTCTACCTTTTTTTTTACAAATCTAAATTTACGTGTCTTACAAACTTCGCATTCTCCTGCAATCGCGTTCCTGTTATTGCGTGTGACGATTTCGGTTGGATTTATCGTAGCTGTGTGCGTGCGACACTTAACACAATATAGATCCATGTATTTTAGTAACATGAATGTAACTGATTTTTCAGCCACGAAACGACGCGAACAGGTAAAACATCATGCGGCATTACCGAATTCGATCAGAATGATAATCATTGGCCCGTCAGGATCGGGTAAAACGCAATTGTTACTGAATTTGATCATGAGATGGCTGAAATGGGACAAGTTGTACTTGGTTGCACCATCCGTTGATGATCAGCGTTGTTATCAAGTGCTAAAGGAATTTAGCGACAATACCGATGAAGGCACAATCGAATTCATCACGGATATCAACGAAGCTCCATCCGTGGAGAATTTGGACGGTGATATTAATAATCTTGTTGTTTTCGACGATGTTATGCTGGATAAGCAAACTAACCCGGCTAGAATATTCTCGCGTGGCAGACACAAGAACACCGATGTTATTTACGTGACACAGAGATATACGCAGATTCCCAAGGTGATCAGGGATAATTGTAATATTTTATCTGTGTTCAATGGCGTAGATACGCACACGCTGAGAAATATCCATCAAACCTGGTGCAACGGTGACATGGATATAAATAAATTTAAAAATCTATTCAGCCGCGCTCAGATGACGCCGCATGGTTTCATCACGATAAATCTGCATGATCCAAGTAGTCGGTATCGTATCGGCCTTGATCAAATTTATTCATGAAGATGCAGCCCCGCGTGGCAACAAAAAACAATAACACAAAAAAAATATCCCAACCTGGATTATTTCTGCCTCGGGTATTATATTTTATGACACACTCGGCATACCCACCTGATGCACCGAGTCTGAAATGCATGAAAATTAGCTCTCGTGGAAGGCTTTATTTTTGATTTCTGAGGCTTCTACGGAGAAAGTTCTCGTAGGAGCGTTTATTTTGCTTGGAAAAAATGGTCTGTTAATCTTCCCTGCTGCTAAAGTATTATCTCCCTTACAAAGCGTTCCATCTAGGAGTGTAAAGCAACAATGGCAACTGAAATAGCATTGAAAACCATTTCATTTAGGCATGAAAAGCTACAAAGTTAACCGTGAATACATTTAAAATTGTGCAAATCAAGGTAAATATAGAACATTACAAAAACAAAGCATACCGATCTATTGAGGATTTACAACGATGTGTTGGTATAGAATGAAATACCAAAAGAATTTTTGCCTGTAGGTTTTTAAATTATAAAATCTAATAAGCATTAAAGGTTCCAAAATATAAATTTATTTCAATAAAATAAAATAATAAAATAAATCATCATAATTACATGGTGTAAATTGTTCATTATTTTGTATTGTACAAAATTTCAATTTGTCCTATTTCGTTTTGAATTTTGAAATATTTTCTAAAAGTATTATATAACCGGCACATTAAACAATCTATAGTGGGTAGTTCTCAAACTATATCATTCCAAGCATGAGGGAAAGTGGAGTGAGCAATGCTGAGAAAGGTGGAAGGTTCAATAATTACTCTCCAACTAACCTGTAAGTGGCAGAGCATTGACGACTATTGTTAGTTCATAGGATGCCAGGCTGTCAGGATCTTGACCTTAAAAGTTTTACAGATGCAGAAAGACCAAGCCCTGTGGAAATACTACAGTATCTAGTATCCAGAGGGATCAAACCCAATGATTTTACAGGGCTGCAGAACGGGACAAGAGGCCTATTTTTCCTTCTTGCAAAAGGAGAAACACCCATATATGGAAATAACCAACCCATATAAATCTAGGGCAAAGCAGTGAAGATTTACGCACCCCCAACCCTAATAAGAAACCTGGGAGAGAAACAGGTGGATGTTCACTTCTCCGGATTACCCCTAGAAGTGCCCACGAATAAAATTTCAAGCAAGATGGAGAAGATATACGGCGTGAAAGTTATAAAATTACAGCATAGCCACCTACTGGGCTTTCCGACAATATATACGGGAGTCAGAGTTCTGAGCCTTACCATGGATGATGTTAAAAAGATTCCCACATTATTCTATGGGTATCGTCATCAAATCGTGGTATAAGGGATGTGAGTACCACCGTCCTCGTAACAGGTGTGGAAGCAATGGCCATTACCCCAGAGACTGCCACTACAAGGCACAGGCCAATGCATCTCCAAACACGGCCCCGAAAACGTAAACCGCGGCTGTAGCAACTACTACACAAATACGAGAAAATACTGAAATAGAGACCTCACAAACCGTGCCGGAAACATTGGAAAAGACAACAGAGTCAACACAAGAAGACAGACAGAGAACTCAACATTTGACAAGGAGAAGTGGGAAGAAGCAGACCAAGCTAGCACAGACGAGATAAAAAGGGCCAAAGACAGGGCAAGAAAAAAGGTCCAGAGAAAAAGAGAGAAAAGCTAAGCTGGTGGAAAAGACCACAGCCTCTTCTTTGTTCTAGGAAGAGCCGCAATTTGGAGAGAATCTCAAGAATCCAGTACTTACTGAAAACCTAGAAACATCAACGGTAGGGGACACAATCGATTTGAAAGGGAGAGGAGAAATATCACCCCGAACAAAGAACTCAGGAGGAGAATCCCCAATCCAACAACAGAGGGAAAACAGGAACGTAACATGTCTGCTCCCATGTTACAAGGAAAAGAACAGCATCCACACCTCGAACATGTCTGCTCCCATGTTACAAGGAAAAGAACAGCATCCACACCTCGAACTCCTTCCGAAACAGACATAACCGAACTGTTAAAAAGTTTAAAGTTTCAAATCACCAGAAACAAGAGAATCCCGCAAGGAAATTAGAGTGAAAGAAAAAGAACAAACAAGGCGCTCTGTCTCCCTGAACAGAGACGAAATAAGGAGTATCAGCTTGGAACAATATAGAGCAAGGAGAAATGCCCACTAAGAGCTAACAACCGTACCAATTAATCAGTTTAATCAACTTATATAGATAATACTTACAAAACATGTATTATACCGGTACATAGCCAAGATAGAGGGACTAACCCAGCATGTCTTGACTATGTACATTAACGGTATCACAAATAAAAATCATAGAATTATATTCAAACGAAAAACTATGATATAATCCTAATACAAGAAACACATGGAATGCAGGATATAATCCTAATACAAGAAACACATGGAATGCAGGAGCATGTGGTGAAAAAACTAGAAGATCTTGACGCATTAGATTTTACCAGTAACCACCAAACCGAAAGCTGGGGTGACAACCATAGATCGGCGGACCGCCAAGTGCTAAAATCTGGAAATTTGTATAGTACCAGATAAACTACAAGGAGGCTTAGTTCATTTAAATTTGAATAAATGGCATATTTTCAATATATATGTACCACCGGAAGCATATCCAAGAAATAATTGTATTGTTAATGCAAACCGCTATAGTCAGCGATATTCTCTAGACTCGTGTGTACTACGAGTCGACTTTAATTGGTTAACGATTGCCTTAGATAAAAGTGAACGCCTCATTGAAACCGATAAAAAATACATAAATGGATCCGAATATTTTTAAAAACGAATAATTTAACAGATGCCTTTAGACATTTAAATAGTAACTGTAGGGGATATACATATAACTATGATGATAATAAGGAAAGCCTTTAGACATTTAAATAGTAACTCTGGGGGATATACATATAAATGTGTTGATGATAAGGAAAGCCGCTTAGATAAATTGTATGTATCAGAAGGGCAAACTAACGCAATACAAATGTGTGATTATGCGAGAAAAAATATTTGACCATAAATTTGTCTCACTGGACCTGTTGTTTGTGAACACAATTAAGTGGGGACATGTAATGTAGAAAATGAACAGTGCTCTCATGCTCGACGACGAGTATGTGAGAACCGTTCGCACACACCTGAATAAATTAAAAGAAAATCTTAATGGGGAAATATTGAACGATTGGAAACTGATACAAAAGGAAATTAAACGCATAACAAAGCATTATAGCAAACCAAAAGCAAAAATCTCCACAAACGATGGGTTGAATCAAAATTAGTTGAACTTAAAAATAAAAATGAAGCATTAGAAGAATCGGAAGATAAACTAATTAAACAATGGGAAAAATTGGAAGAAATAACATAAAATTTAGGGCTAGGAAATTTGGACATTTATATAAAAAGGTTACGGGACTGTACAAAAGAATGGAAATTAAAAGGGGTAGCTAAAAAGACAGAGTATTTTCAATTAAACGATATTACCTATAAGGATGAAAAAATATATCAGAATGTATCAAGAATTATTATGACGATATATATATATATATATATATATATATATATATATATATATATATATATATATATATATATATATATATATATATATATATATATATATATATATATAACCCAAAACATTGATTACTGCATGAGAAATATTAAAAGCAATATATAGTCTTGAAAAAAAGAAATCCTCAGGATCTGATAGCATAACATCAGACTTCTACATTAAGTTTCAACACGAATTAATAGATCGTTTAGAACTACTATACAGTAACACACTCTTTAACGGGAAAATGCCCAAAAGTCTAAAGGAATGGCTCATTACTTTAATTTTTAACGGGAAAGGGGACAAAAACGAGTTTAAAAAAATGAAGGCCAATAACACTGCTAAATAACGATTACAAAATTCTAAGTAAAATAATAGCTAATATAATAAGAAATTGCCAAGATAAAATAGTTGATATAAACCAAAGCTTGGGTTGGGATGGGGAGAAACATTGTAAATAACACTATGTCAATATCAGCAATAATTGATTTTTTAAATATTAAGGGGGAGAATGGAGTCGTGTTTATATTCGATCAGGAGAACAGAGCATGACGTCATCTTTACAACTTTAAAAAAATTTGGTTTTGTCATAAATGTTATTAACTGGGTTATGGCCATTATAGGAAAATTACGTCTAGAGTAATTATTAAGGATGCCCTTTCGGGAGAAATAAATATAACAAGATCAGTCAGGCAGGACTGCCCCATCTAAGCTGCTATATGTCATTGCCATAGAATCCCTGAATATAAGTATTAATAATAACACTATCATTCAGGGAATAAAAGTACCAAATTTGAAAAAAAATTCAAAATTATACTACACGCAGATGATTGTACTAATGTTACCAGAGGCGGATCACCCTTTAAACATCTACAATATGAATTCACTCAATTCGGAAAGGCCTCTGTTCATCAATTAACCATGACAAGACGAACATTTTATTAATAGGCAACTGGCGGGGTAACTACCCAGGGCTCCCCACCAATCGGATTAAGGAGCCAGTTAAAGGACTAGGAAAAATATTTAGGAAGAACTCTGCTCTCAAAATCTAGCGTGAGCTACTAAGATAGAATAGAGAATAGAAACTTGGTCGCACTCAAGATCAACTTAATGGACCGTATACAGGTTGGTAAAACCTACATATATAGCCAACTAAATTATATAATGAGCAACTTATAGAAGCCATGATTAGCAACATCGAAGGCGTGATTAACACTATTGAAAATAAAATAGTGAGCTTTAATTGGAATAATAAAATTCACTATCTAAAGAAATAAAATATGTGAAGACCAAACGCAAAGGAGGGCTAGCTATACCCAACTTAAGCATAAAGCAAAATCTACAATTTTAATTAGGTCTAAACAATTGAACGACTCTCCCAATTTACCATGAGAAGCAGTTTATATTTATATATATGGTTATCTGTGTCGGTTCTTCACAGCAATTTACAGAAGTAATACATTAATTAAACTAATAAGACCGCCAGGATAATGTAGAAGAATTTGTGAATTAACATATAAACATAAGGACAACCGAGAGATATGGCATGAAAGAACGAATGAAGATTTAGTTCATAGTTTTGACCTGTCTTCAGTTATTCACAAGTAATTTTCGTTATGTTTGAACTATTTAATTGTACGTCTATCGTAACGAGATTAACACACACTGGATTATTTACTGTGTACTTTCAGGAACACGAATAGTCGAAATCCAGTCAGTAACAATATAACTGTCCATGGTGAATCAACAACATTATGCGATGCATATATTCAAGGGCAGTTCAAAGGTATTGTTTCAGTTTGCTCTAGTGGTGTATGAAAGTGCTTTCAAGCAAAAACTGTTCCTCCGTAACTTACTTTCTTCCAGTCACGTTGTAGCTTTGTGATAATGCTTGCAATTTTGAGACTATGGCAATAGCACACTGTACCATTTGTTGTGTAGTTTCATTTGAGTGAAATTTATGAAAAATTACCAATCAAATTCTCTATATACACATTCTGTTTTATCCATATAGTATATATTTTTTTTCCAGAATGAACATAATTCGTCCAATTGTTTCGTAATTTTGCAAGCATATTTTTCATGGATCATGTGAAATTGTTCATCGTAGCTTTAACAATTTTTTTTTCGGTCATATCGCTACGATGTCTGCTGTGTGGCAGTTTATATTGATGTCTTGCAGTAGGGCATCATGCCGCAGACATGTAGCATGATGCCCCACCCAGTCACATTATCCTTACACCAGGCCAACCAGTCCTAACACTAATCTATTAGCGACGCAACTTTTAGTACAATTTT
Organism: Sinohyriopsis cumingii; assembly: GCA_028554795.2. Taxonomy (NCBI): domain Eukaryota; kingdom Metazoa; phylum Mollusca; class Bivalvia; order Unionida; family Unionidae; genus Sinohyriopsis; species Sinohyriopsis cumingii. The sequence continues at coordinate 100,125,920 of CM068838.1, forward strand.
TATAAGTCTTTGGTATGACTCGGCCCTGGTTCGAACACGCGACCTCCGTATCGGAGATGGACACTGTAGCCACTAGGGCACCGGAGCGATCCTGTCATATAGATTATTCTTGCTATTAACACCTTGTCTATACTCTAAGTGTGATGCCAAGTATTGTCTCCATCAATTAACTTTGGTAAAATGTGAACCTATTCTCTTGTTTCATTTTCTGTAAAATATTCCGCATTCTAGCTTTCACAGTTCCGTTAAACATTTGAAGTGAATAGAGACCCAGTCAATGCCTTGATTATGATGATGATCTCAGTAATCTTACTATGGGTGTTGAATCTGAATAGTGACCCAGTCAAGGCTGTGATCTTGATTATGATGTTAACAATATTGACCTGAGTGTTCAAACTAAATAGGAACCTTGTCAAGATATTCATTACCATGATGCTGTTAATATATTGATACTAATGAAAACCGATCATTTTGGAATGTAACTAGCATTGAAAAACAAATATATAAACATCTTTTGTAAGCGATTTAGTGTCAATATACTAAGTCTAAACACACATTATGTAATACTTAAGTTGTTTGACAAATATTCAATGGATAAGAATAATCGTCTTCGTTTACCTTACATGTCTCCAGAGGGTATCTGCAAGATTGAAAATTAAAGTGTATTGTTGTTACTGGAACAAAGACTGCTTAAAGATTTTGGGAAATTTGAGGATGCTTTTGTTTATTGTGGATAGGCTAAATAGTATAAAGGTCTTCCAAATAGTGCACTCAACATCTGCACAATTTTCGGTGATAGAAGCATATCGTTTTACTTATGTGGATACTAGTGCTGTTTTAAAAATGTAGCTTACCTCAATAAAATTGTCAATAATTTTGAAAAAACTTCATGTTTTGAATGGTTGATTTAGAGGGATCAAATATGTAAGATACTTGACAATAGCGTTGATAATAGTGTTGTAGATTTCATGTTGGCATCATTACATTTATTTGATAAAATTATGGATTTTAGTGTTAGATGAAGATGAATTTGATAATTTTCCAACATGGTGTTTTTGAGTTATCTCCCCTAGAACACAATACTATCATGACTACTTGTGCAGAACCGTTTGTAAATATAGTAAATACATGTTTTGTAGGTTAATTAATGTATTGATCGAGTTTTTCGATAGGTTGATAAACTCACTGATCATTTATATTTTTAATAGGTTAATGAATATTTAATGATCTGTCATTTTTATATGTTAAATGAATTTATTTAGCAGTTCATTTTTGTATAGGTTAATGAATTTATGTATCTATTATTTTATTATAGGTTAATGAGTTGATTAGTTGTTTCATAGGCTAATTAATATATTGATATGTTATATTGTTTATAGGTTAATTAATTTTTGGATAAGTTTCAAAATCTACTAATTACTAGTGTAAAGAGTGATATAAGCTTCTTGCAAGTATGGTACAGATAAGTGGGAAACCATTGTAACACTTAAATTTTATTTTCCAAACCATCCTGGACACTTATATGGTGGGATATTTAACGCGAAATTTTAAAACAAAGAAAGTTATATTTTGTAAAATAGATTAGAATTTCAAAATCAGATTATGATTTCCGATCGTAAAAATCATACTTTGAAAATACATGTCAAACAAAGAAAACTTGCACAAAGTTAGAAGAAAATCATGTATATTTAGGTCACCTTATCAGGCTGGAAGTGGTTCATACAATTATCAAGTCTGTACAAAAAAATAAAGCAATTGTGGATAGATAGTATTGTAATACAGCACTTAGGTCATATTGTCTTGAAATTAAGTTTTCCAATTTTATTAATCATGCATTTGTACATGTCATTACTGTTTAATTAAATTCTACAAGCACGTAATTTCATAGAGTCGCTGTGCGAGAGACTTATCTGTCCATTACAAAAGGATGCACACAACCATTATATTTTGGAAAAGGTATCATGAAGATTATACACAATAAAATAACAGGGCTATAATGAAGATTGTTTCTCTAAAAAGCAAGAAAGGACCTAGCAATGGATATAGCATAATAGACACTATATTTTGTTATCCTTGTATTCAGAAATATGTTTCAGTAAAAAGAGGGCATTTGTATTATTTGTCAAGAACTTGAATATGTAAGGCATTTAGTTGTTTGTTGTACATTTGGAACAACTATGGTAAACTTTAAAGCCCCAATGTTTCCGTTTTTCATAAATGTCAATATTCGTTTGGAAGGAAGGAAAAGATTTGTTAATGAAACTATCTTACCTTAACTGTTCTTTGAAATAATCCAGATATTAGGTTTAAACATCATTCATTTATTCAGTTTTGAATTAAGAGGTGCCACCCCTTAATAGAGTCCCCAAAGTCACTTGTAACTCCATTATTTCTTGGTCGTGCTCCAAAAGTATGTTAGTGATTAATCTAATAGCAACAACATTCATATGTGGCAGATATATCAATTCGAGATGGAATGCGGAGAGGCAGGACCACTGTTTCTAAGCAGATTTGAGACGAAAATGCATGTATTAGATACAAATGTGACTGGTGAATATTGGTGATTAGCTGCGGTGATGGAATACTTTAAATGGAGAAATAGTGCTGATGAACAAGATCAGCTGCTGCACATTTCCATATTAAGTGGCAAGCATACGACACGGACGTGCAAAATATAGTGTGTCAGGTATGACATTGAAGAAAAAATACTCATAAATGCTTGGCTGAGTATTGCATCATATCAAACGCAAAACGACAGTAACATATTCCATATATAGGGATAACAGCTTTCCAGCTTTCAACTGAAATTGATTGACCCATGAATGTCGCTGATTAACATTGAACTAATTTGCACACGTGAAAAAAGCCAGCTTTTGGAATTAGAGAAATTAAATATTATCTAGCTTTAATGGCAAAAGAATATGTTTAAGACCAATATCTTTCAAAATTCAGTATTATTAAAATGACTTTGCATGTATGACATTTTGCATGTAATGCTGACATTGGGGCTTTAACATTATTAAGTCTGTCATTTGTAAAGTTTAATTCATGTATGAAAATTACATCGTTTGGCAGGATATTTTGTGTTCCATTTGTATTCACCTGGGATACATAATACATCTGACTCGTTTTATTCTCTGTGTAAATGAATAATTCTAATCGTCGAAAATGAATTATTTTAATGTTATATAGATTAATTGAAATTAAGATAACATGCATTCTAGCTTATACTAATAACATTGTTGACATCTTTATATCTTCTTAAAATATATCAGTGTTCTCCAAGCTTAATACCATCAATATGGCACGAAAGAAAATAAGTGTAGAACAAAAGCAGAGGTTTTAGAAGGGGAAGGATTTTTATTTACAAAAATGGAATGTATTGGTTTTTGTTCTTGTTTGGGGTTTACATTCATTCTTCATCACATGATAAGTTATACTTTAACAGGTAGAGGAAGAACCAGGGAAAACCCAGTTCAGAACGACTGACCTACGGTAAACTACTGGCAAGGTTTCTCACATACCCACATTGGTCGAGCCAGAGACTTGAACCCGCATGGTCTCGGGTAAGATGGCAATGATCAATAAAGGCAAGCGCTTTAGAACATTAGGTCACTATGGTTTACAAATTTGTAAGAAGGAATTTATTAACTTTACATTTTTAGAAATATAAAGGGATTATATTTATGTCCAAGTTCAGATGGTCCAAAACTGATGTTGTTTTACATAGCCAAGGAAATATGACAGGAGCAGTTGAAAGTTTCCTGCAAATATGTCAATACACATCAAAATGTTGCTTCGATTCTTTAACGATATTGTGCCGTATATCCAGTGTTGTGCTGACATGATGTCCAACAATAATACCTAATACTTCAATGTTCAAATGTTGTTTAGAAGCTTTTCGTACATGATATATAAATATACAAGAATTCCGACTGTATTGAAAATGTTCCGACAAATTTCTATAATAAAATACGTAAACAAAATACTAGAAGCAATGACATATTAGGAGAGCTATTATTCTTTTATTTTATGATGAGATGGATCAGTTGTTGGTTAAAAATCACACACATGGACAACACCAAGATGCATGCTATCAAATGTTGAAATCATTTGAAATCATTTGATGAAATGGGGAAAATTACTTGAGCAACACATGTGAAGAATATTCAGCTTAGGCTTGGACTTATCTGGTAACATCATGGACAGTGTATAGCTGTCAAACTTGGCATTCAGAAAAAAAAATGAAATTTAGATCTAAATAAAACTGTAAAAACAGATTGCATTGGAATGTTACTGTGTGTCACTATTTTTGTGGATCTTGTGGATGCTGGGAACCACACATTTAGGATCCAATGCAAAAACGAGTCAAATTGATGCAGGAGGCTGTCACTCATTTTCTTACTGATGTATTCTTAGTGATAAATAAAGATAGATTGTTTAATAATTTGAATTGTATTACTGTAATGAAATATATTTATGTTTTATTTTTGTTTCATTTTATTTCATTAAAAAAGGATTATAGGGGATATTTGCTGGTATTTAATGAATAATATATTTTATTGAGTGTGTGAAAAACTAAGTATTAACATGGATGGCTAAGCCGTAAGTGAATATAGTAGAGCTGTTCAAGCACGAGATAAAATATCTTTTTGTTACTTGATACCAGCAGATTTTTTTTTGTATGGTAATGGCAGTTTCTTACTGTGCATGTTCTGCTGTTTTATGTATACCTGTACACAAAATGAGTTCTACACCAGACTAATGCAAATGAACCAATGCTTAGCATAATAACAAACTACATGTTTTAGGATAGCAAGATTTATTAATAATAAAAACTGAACCATTGATGTATCAATGTGTAATTGTCTTTTTATCAGTGCATGTGCAAATATTGAAAAATTAAGCTGTAGTGAAATAGTCAAGAATCCATTTTTGAAAATTCACATCGGTGGGAAAGCTGAGTGAATGAATGTGAATTTGCTAAAAAGATAAGAATATATGAACATGCAATAAACATTCAATTGTGTATACAATATGTAGTATACAGTGTATTTTAGCCACTATCTGTGTTACTCCACTTCCACTGCCCTTTGCATCTATACTACTGACATACTGGGCAGCATGTGAAAGCGATTGAGCTTAACTTCTTTGTTGAATATTTACATGGATGTTGTGGTTAGTCATTGCATATTCAGAGAAAACAAAAAGAGAATTCATAGCCAGGAATTGATTGCCATTGTCTAGCAGAAAAGCTGATGGTCAGTGGTGGGGATGGTACACTTGAGGCAGGCCGGATGACAGATAAATGCAGGTAATGTTTGAACTATTTCTACTTTGATTAAAGTTTAAGTTAATGTAATTAATCAGTGCATTTTTTTATATCCTGATGTCTGATCTATATTATTTGGGTGAATTCCTGCATCATTTAGCTTCTAGATGAGGTGATTCAGAGCACTTTACATCCAGTTTGTAAACTGTAGACATACATCTATGTCAGTGGTATGTACATGCAGGTATTCATAGCTTACTTACAGTAGTTTTACATTTTTCTTTACTTCCTTACACACTCTTACCTAGGTACCTGCTATGATACAGGGATTCGGCATTATTACTACATTTTTACCTTATTGGAAATTTGTATTGACTCTTATTATGTTAGGGATTTGATGAGAATTTGGGGTTAGGAAAGAAATCTTAAGTATTTTGAATTCAAGAGGATTAGTTTGATGAGATTGCTTCTTTTAGAATGTTATGAAATTTACATGTGATAAAAAAGTGTTTAGGAGTAAGGAGTTATATGCTTATCATTGGGAGGGCGACCTCTATCACCCGTCATCTCACTCATCATCCCTTATAACTTGTTGATTCCCATGAGTATCTATTTTGTACCAGCACTGCCTATGTTTGGGGTTTGCCACATTTACTGAGAATACGGTACGATCAGCGCCATTCATTCCTACAGGTCGCTTGTCGCAATAAAGTTTATAAAGATTTATGGGATCTTTCTGAAAGATTTCATGTATGGCGTAAGCTGGTGTTTTTGCTAGTCTGAGATATATAACTGATGACTGTATCAGATTCAATTCATTTGTTCTTAGTAAGATCGTTCATCCTATTGACAACTTGAAAATTGGAGTTTATTGTGATACTTTTTGGTTTGAATTATGCCAGGAACTCAATAACCAGCATAGTGTTTAATGCTAAGCACTGTTGAGCTATAATTCATGTTACACTGGAGTTAAAAAAGAAAAATAAAGCAGGAAAGCCTATTTAAAAATTGTCTTACTTTCTACTTGTAGCAAGAATCCTGAAATGTATAACATTATGTTTTACATCATGCATTTATTTTATGTTGATTGTAGGTTTTAAATATTTCGACATTATTTAAAATATTTGCAATGACCCGGCACATTCATTACCTTATATTTCCTTTGTTAAGCTGGGCTGTACCACTTGATCATCTTTTATTATTGTAAACAAGATAGTCCTGCTTGACGTTGTCTGTTTGCTGGGAAATATCAACACACTGCAAATTTCTTGTATTGTCCATGTTCAGGTGTGCATGGAATAGATGTTCCTCATTGAATGTAAAATAACAAATGGACTGTCAACATCTTGAGTCTGAGCCTCATATACGTCTTCGGTAAGTTATGATCAGGAATCAGGTCAGATGACGTTGGTTTGTTGCCTTTTCACAAAGTTTTCAGATCCTTCATCTTCATTTTTAGAACATAACTAAACTTGTCCAATTGAATGAAACTACATATGAATCTGATTGTTGATAGTGATCAGCCAATGAAATCATACATTGTTCGTAATTTGGGTTCAAATTGATCGCCTCCATTTTCTCAGACAGATAAGATTAAATGAGCAATGCACTGGTTTGGCTGTGATGGAGGAATATACTCTGGAAATCTTTGTTTCCTCTTGACTCTGAAGAAAGGTGCTCAGCATCAGCATTAAGAGGTTAGTGTTAGGACTGGTCGGCCTGGTATCTGGAGAACGTGACTAAGTGGGACATCATGCTACATGTCTGGGGCATCATGCCCCAGTGCTAGACATCATTATAAACTGCCACACTGCAGACATCGTAGCGACTAGACTGAAACATTGTCAAAACTACGTTAAAAATCTGAATAACACGTACACACACACACACACATACACACACACCCTATAGCGATGTTGATTGGAGCCATGGAATACCACCTTATAGTTAGACAACTTTACATGAAAAACATTTTGCATATAAAAATGACATCTATAACTATACCCACAATATAGCAGTAAATGTATAATAATAAATACCGCAGTAGTGAGGGGGTCTTGTACATACTGCGTTACTGTGTCTTCACAAACATCAGTATAGACTGTAAATTGTTAAGTTTTCATATGTTTGCTAACTAGTTAGTGTCTTATACCCCAACGTGGCCACATAACCTTGACAAATCCTTGAATCTGAGGAGTTACTTGAAAAACTTCTTTAATTTTCTAGCTCCATGAATTTATGTGAGGAAATACAAACCGTTAATACTGTATACAATATATCAGTTTCTAAATGCAAATGCAGTCCAAAAGTAATGAAATGTGATAACACTGTGATGATCAAATAAAACAACAGCTGCTATATGGAATACAGTCACTTTGCAGCAGTACGTTGCTAATTACATTTATACAATGATAACTAATTTATTAAGAATGTGGCCCAACTAGGAATGAGCTGTATACGGATCGCAATGGGCGCATGACCCATTTTCTGTAAGATAAAGTACTCCGTGATAACATTTGGAACTCCTGACACTTTTTGAAGTCCATGCAAAGTGCTTCAACAAAGCTCACGTGGGCTATCTAAACCATTACATATAAGCTTACAGACACAGAAACATGCATGCACATTTACACACATACACATATTTCAAGACCCTGAATCAACCAGTATATTATACTGAATAACTATGTCCCTCAAACAATCATTGCATATACTAAATTACCATGTATTCCAATTATCCAGTGTATATATCATAATTCATGTATGTTTTCGTACCCTTTCATTTTTCATACACATTCCAGATACAACAATAATTTTTTTAATGTATCAGAATTTTGTGTACATTTCACTTTATTTTTCTAAATAATCTTTAAATTATCGGACATAAAATTTATACCAGAAGAGTTAGGTTTGCAAAAAAAGATCGAAAATACCGTATTGCCATATTAATTTTACTAAAATTAAACATAAATTGTTGGTGAGAAAAAACAAAGATTGATGCATAAGCATGCGTGTGCGCAGCATAGGTAAAAGAGTGTCACATGGCCCCCCAATCATACTGCAATAATATATATATATATTCCGAGAAGTTTAGTCATACAAATGAAGCTGAAAAACTCTCAAAAAGTCAGTTCAAACTGCTAAGTAAATGCTGCCCTTCATGCAAAAATTCTTGAGACCTCCACCCGCAAAAAAGATCCTGCTGGACCCCATGTGCATAAGCTCTCTTATTCTCATTAAAATATCTACGGGTGTTTATTAATAAATGGACAAAGGACTTCACAAACCATACCTTTAAATATTATCGTTAATTAGTTATCCTTATTATGTCCGTCACCACGTGCATTTTAAAACGAGTTCGGAGGCCCATTGATGTTATCTTACCCAACAAAAATTACATCTCATTAGTCAGCTAGTCTTATTGTTTCATAATGGTCATACAAACATAAAATATTACAACTTTGTCATTTTCCATCGTAAATTTGAAGGTCATTGACACCGTTAATCGATTCGTACAGATACGTTTTCTGTCTTTTAAGAGCTTGTTCTTTTTGGACCTGGATATAATTAACATTATATTGCAAATCTATTCTACGATATACCACACTATTATCTTTATTGGCGAGTTCGCATTACAAGTAATTCGTATGATTGCTTTTCCTTATAACATCTGCTATATGGACAACGGCTTGAATAGCACATTTAGAGATCTGCATTTCCCTAAAGAGAGCCTCATTTCTCTACCGGCAGCCTTGCTGATTTGACCTCTTCTGTCCATCATTGCCCTCAGTCTGGTTTCAACTGGATAACCAAAGCGCCCAGCATTTTTAAATACCATGTGAATAACATTGCATAACCATGTGGCTGTTGTGGCAATGTGCACCGTAATTAATAAAAATAATTAAGTGTTGATTTCGCGGAGTTTATTGGTAATGGCATATAGTATGGTCGTAATATATGAGGATTATTACAATCGTCAGGTAACTGAAAATTGTCTTTTTTCCTCTTTGAGAAAGCTACAAAATAAAAACCACCCTGAATAAATACGGTCTTGTACACTGACAAAATTGTGTTTCATCTTTTCTCTCACGCGTGCGATTGCGCTCACGTGTATTAACTAAAACGTGATTTCAAGTTCTTTATTTTTTATTGCAATTTGATAATGAAATTATTGTTGCTGTGAAAATACAAATTACACATAATTTATTGACGATGTGGAATCATATCGTTGCATACAATTTACCAATAAATAATACCTATAACTATTACATGTTCAAACCATCTTAATCGTTTTGCCAACATTACACAACATAACAGCTACATATAATATAAACGCAGAGGAACTTGCATACCAAGACATAATCCTCTCCCTCTCTCTCTCGTTCACTAATAACAACACAAATATTTTGAGCACTTTATTTTTAGCGTAATTATACTCTTGAGTTGAAAGCAGAATGTGACAAAAAATATACGTTTATTTGTACGTTTGTTTCGTTAGTTTGTCGAGAAGAAATTGTTCAGGTACGATCCTTTCATTGTTTTGTACACGGTCAGTAGGGCCAAATGATCATTATTTATTTTACATATAATTTTTCGTAGACTCAAATTAATTATTATTTTGTTACATATAATTTTTCGTACAGAGAAATTAATACTTTTTGTCGAGTATGAAACATTACATTAAATACGGTAGTGGACAAAGAGTTAGAGAAAGAATTAGCAATGTTAAGCTGTTAAGTTTCTTGGAAGTTTTCTAATTCAGCTTATTCCTGACATACATATTTATCATTCAAGTTTTTGTAATTCAGCTTATTCCTGACATATATATTTATCATTCAAGTTTTCTAATCCAGCTTATTCCTGAAATAAATATTTATCATTCAAGTTTTGTAATTCAGCATATTCCTGAAATAAATATTTATCATTCAAGTTTTCTAATCCAGCTTATTCCTGACATGAATATTTATCATTCAATTTTTCTAATTCAGCTTATTCCTGACATAAATATTTATCATTCAGATTGTAAGGAATTGAAACCTATTATATCAAATCCAGATCAGCAAAGAGCAACTATGAGCACAAGTAGAAAAGACAGTATCTTTCTGGAACAGAACAAGATGCAGTGCAACAAGGAAACCCCATCATTTCAGTCTCAGAAATATTGTGAGGGGAATATAGTTTGTGGCCCAAATTATAAGAGCTTTTATGCAAAGAAAGTCTTCTTCAGGCATAGAGATAAATGCCACTTGAACAAATGTGCATTTTCAAAATCAATTCCAATGGCAATGCTAGCTACTGAAGGTGATACAGTACATACCAGCTTTCAAGACCTGTTGAACTCTTTTAGGACAGAAGAAGTAGGATATGTTTGTCACAACAATTTACTATAAAGCTGATAGGAGCAGGTTTGTGAGAACAAACAAAACCCAAGCAGAAACAACAATAGATGTGAGAAAAGGTGTTCGCTCAGACATCAGAACATTTTGATGTCTGTATGTAGAATTAAAATCTTTTCAGAAAAATGAATGCATATAATCTGTAAAAATGTTCAACAGTGAAAAAATAAATTGTCTTAAAAGAGCTATTTACATAACAAGAGACAAAGAAGATTCCAGCATCAAGTATGGCTTAAAAGACGATATCTACTTCTTACTGAAAACAAGTGCGGGAATCTTGAAAGGAGAAGCATTGCAGGGTAAACAGGTGAAGTAAAGGCAAAGGAATTGGACTTCTTTGTCTCAGTTTTAAAGTTGACCAGACGAACAGTTTTTGGTGATGCAAGATATATGATTACCCAAAGTAGGCAAGAAAGGCTTAGATTGCCAAATAGACTACCAGATGATGAACCAGTGGAAAAGCTTCGAAAATACACACTGGAAGTAATAACAAAACACAATGAAGGCAAATTTGATTTCAATGGAAAAAATGACTTTGTAGAAATGCAATGCAGTTAGTTCCAGGCTCTTGAGGTGGAAAACCCAGCAGATTGAAGACTGATCACTGGTGCAATAGATGAAGAATTTGGATTATCTTTTACCAGTTGAGAAGAAAGTGTGTTGTGATATAGAGGTCACATTCATCAGGGAAAATGGAACCAACTTGCACCATGTTTGATACCTGTCGATTGCATGAAAACAATGGACATACGCTGTGACAGAAGTATTCGTAAGGATGCAGGTATTTGATAAACAAATGAATTCATCTTTCCAAACACTGTCATCACCAATCCATGTAATTGGATGGGACTGCATAGATTACATGTGTAAAAAGTCTGGAATTGAAAATTCAAATATCAATGACAAACAGCAGAACTAGGTTAAGTACTATGTATGCAGCACTTTAAGTCAGTCAGAAGACAACCTATTTTACCAGCACATTGTTCATACAAAGGAAATGAATGAAAATGTCTACCAACGACCATTGCTAGTTATGACTATCGCCAAAGTGGGATTGCATTTGCAGAGTTTTGACAACGATTAGTACCTCGGTCTTTTTAAAGTGTAGTAATCTGGAATAAATTCAAGTGGCACTAATAACAAGTCACACACTCTTGCTTAGTACGGCACATTAGTAGTATTATATTAAACTTTGAACACCCCTCCAAGTGATACCAATATAAGTTCAACAAATAGCACTACCAGTGTCATCCCATGTAAAGAGGCCACCATTCCCACAGGGATTGCGAACCAAGCTACTTCAGTTGACACTGTTAGTCACCCTCTCAGTGACATAGCTAATATGACCAATCAAGCAGGTATATGTTTTAAGTTTAAATAAACTGCTAGGACTATATTTTAACTTTTAAACTTGTTGCGTCTACAGTTTAAGTGTGGGTGAATCAAGAGATATACATTTGTGACACTTCCAGAGCTATTTGCTGCTGTGATTTTCAGATAACTGTGTCAGTACGACAGGTAGCTTGCTGTTTTAGACAATATTAACTATTATAAAACCAAAGAAAATAGAAACCTGGGCTGTCTACATCTTGCACCCAAAGACGATAAATCTCACATGATGACATAGTAAATATTGACAAGAAAGATGAATATTAAACATGACCAAATCTGGTATTTTGTGATATTAAATTCAATATGAAATACGAATATAATGATATGGACAGCTCACTAAAATATCATCATATAAAACACCTCTCCCTCGATGCCTCACACACGACAGGGTCCACAAACACAAACTGCAATCTAAGCGAGTTCGCGATTTACCGAGGCACCTCCAAAAACTGAAAACAATCCGCTTATTCTTTGAGAAAACCGCGGGTAGGGTGTATTGAACTTTGCTGTTTAATGACTCAATCCTCGTTTATTAATCACGATAATAATTGTTAATGACCCGCTTTTCTAATGAAGTTGTTCGAGATATTCTGTATAAAGAAGATTCATTTTCAAAATGTCCAACATGTGAAAGATCATTCAACTGGTTTCAACAACCATCACGTGTGAGCAAAAGCGGGTGGTTTGTACTTGGGTAAGGAATAAAGCTATTTATTTGTGGTCATAAGGTAAATCTTTAATATAGTTTTGATGGTTGACTGACTTGTCGCAGCTCTTTCAATACATGATTGGTTATTGTATGCCAAAAAAATCGGAACTAAGTGTCATTCCCAAGAACACATCAATGCAGCTGCTCTAGATTGACCTCAGTTGTTATCAAAAATCTGTGACCTTTCGAGTATGATTCTGATGCTGTTAAGTGAGCTGATGCCATAGACTTGGACTTTTGTTATGAAAACTTGCTGACCATGATTAAACCAAAGTAACCTAAGATAGACTAATGAAATGTAGGCATGTTTGTAAACATATGTAGGCAACATTGTTTGATTTGCTTCCCTGTTGGAACATTCTGTCACATTTTTATGATTTTTTTAAACATTTTAGACTTTGACTTTTTATAGTGCAAAAACAAATAGTGTTGGTTGTCAAACAGTGGCATAAACAATTGTTTTATATCACTAAAGGTGAATAATACAGCTAGATACACAAGCTCAATCACCTGTGTTTCTCTCCTGCTCACTAATTTGCCTATCTATACATGCATTCATCACAGAATGAGCAACAAAAAAACATCTTACCACATACAAAATTCTGCATTATTTTGAATTGGGGAAAAAAACATGATATGAATTTGTCATTGCTATTTAGAAAATTAGGGGAGTAAGGAGAAAAAAGAGACATGTTTAATTTACACAGTGTATTGGCCACTTGTACCCATGTTGTAATTACTCAGTTACACTTCACTTTGCAAATAATGTTAAGTGAATAATGCACATTACTGTCAGCGACCTGGTTGGTGAAAATAGGTGCCTATGACTGAAAAAAGTTAAACCAGAAACTACATTAATTTTTATGAACAACAAATGTGCTGCATGAAGTGCACACCTGTATCAACAGTACTTAGCAGATGGTTACTGGGTGCAAGAGTGGTGACAAGGGAAGTTCTGCAAAGGGCCATCAAATCAAACAGCCACATGAACCGTATATATTCATATAGTTACATATGTAAAGTTGTCAGAAGGTTTTTTTGTTGTTATTTTGCTGCAGCTGGTTTGTTTTATTTTCAAAGGATGCTTTGATCGATGCAATGTTTTGAACAATTGGTGATACCTGAACATAACATGATGTGCTGTGAGTCTACATTTTCATGTCCATGCTATCTGTTTATGCAGCTTTTTTTACAGTGATATGCTGTAGTTCATTTTTTCATCCAATCCATTTATTCATCCTTGCATTTATTGGACTCCCTGGTATAAATGAATATTTGATTTTGTGACATCTGCTTGTTTTGTGAATGAGTGATCGAGTGTCCATATATTTTCTAACACTGAACAAAAACATGTTTTTTTATAAAGTTGTTTCAAGGAAATTATCAGAATTATTGAAGTTAAACAATATTGGGATGAAGTGTATTGTTGCTGATCGACTGATCTTCAAAGATTTAAAATAAAGTTATTCGTACATGATAATGGAATATAAATAACGTTTTTCCTACGTAATTTATCAACACGGTGATATACAATCATCGAAACTGGTTTCAGCATTTTATAGTCTAGTATTAATTCATGCAAACTGCAAAGCAAACGTAATAAATATGAAAAATGAATCAGAGAGGGAGAGAGAGGACTTTCAGATATATAAACCGTTTGGATTACAAGTTCATTAGAAACACTGCGAAAACATGCTCAACACCTGCACGATTGTTGTCTAGTACAATGCTTTTTAGATGCAGTAGTATTTTATGGTCTCTGTCATTCACGTAAAACGGCAGTGGAGCAATGCATATTGAAAAGCGAAATCAAAGCACAATAAAGACAGAACACAACTAATGAACATGAAGAGCAAGAAAAAACCATGCAACAACTACAGAAAATTTGTGTACCTTAAATGCATCTTCTTGGAACCCTCGTGTCAATCCATCCATCCTTCTATCCATTCATCCCGCACACTCATATTAATTCAAACTAGTCCTGTTTTCAATGAATTGCCATCAATTTTTTAAATATTATAGGCATCACGCCATGATGATCATATAGACAAATGACTTTGTTCCGCAAATTTAATAGGAGTTCTCATTTCTTACTTGCAACTAAATTCCTTGTATGACAAAGTCTTCTAAACATAATTAATTTTCATTTTTTCAGTGGATTGCTATGAAACTTGGTAACTATTGTAGACATAAACTCATGATGTGCATATCAACCAATAACTTTGCTCTTTAATTATTGTCATTTGTATTAATTTAGCTAAATACAGTGTATGTCATAATCTTGTAAATGCAAATAGTCTGTTTCTGATGGATCGCTGTGAAATTTGATAATATTATGTTCATCATACGAAGATGCACGTGTCAACAAACTATTTTCCTCCTGAAACAGTTGCTGGAATTATTATCTTTTACATGTTGACTGATGTAGTGCCTAAATGAAGCTTGTGAATGGAACTCATGTCAAAGTTTTAATTTCATCTCCATAAAAGATAATTTAAAAATGCACATTTCATCAAATTACTGCCGTCCTGCAATTTTTGTTGTTCGATTATTGTCCTTTTTTCTTATAATGACAGCTTCTTGTGTATATGACTAGTCCTGAAGTTTTTGTAACATCACCATGAATGTTGGGTACATATAATGTAAATATGGTGCAGATATCAAAACCTATTTGACCTTGTGTTCCAGTGAGGTCATAGCATGTATTTTTGTCCTTGGCCATAACGTAGATCTCCATATACAATATGAATCTTCTCCACACTTTCTCCATATGCTTATGGAGTGGTATGTCATCAGTCCATCCATTAGCACAAGCTTATTATCGCTACTCTTCCTAAACTACTCCAGGAATGCCAAATAACTTTACACTATGGCTACCACAGATTCCATCTTAAACATTTATATCTGCTCCTACTGAATAGATGAACGTCTTTTCACTATAAAACTTCTTGTGATACAAGTTGGACCTAAAGGAAAATGGTGACGATCTGGAATCCAATAGTACCACCACAACATCCATCTTGACAATCTTGTCATCACTACTTATTCTGACCAAAAAAAATATTACGATGGAGTTTTCTCTAAAAGTATTCTAGTTGGTTCTAAATTAAAATGGTGTTACCTGCACATACCATATGGCCACTGCAGTGGTCATCTGGAAATCTTATTGCTGGCCATCCTGAATGGATAATCGTACAGTACAAAACTGCTTTGAACGACCATCTGTCACTTCCGACCACAATCATAATACACGGATCGATTTTATTATATAAACGCTCTTTTATTAGGGACCATCTGCTGAAGGTGACTAGCGACCGAGATGTCTTGGTAAAATATGCATTTCGACACTGTTATGAACAACCGCATCGCATAAACGAGGACAGAATCCACCAATCTTTATTTAAAAAAGGGATTGGTGCTTCCGGTAATAGATGCTACATTCCGTAAACCAGGCTAATGTCCATGTCACAAATTGCCGTTGGAGTGCTGAAGTTGAGGTAGTGGTTGCTTATATTGTTTATCTTAATAGGTAATCCGTATTGCTGGGGGTGAATAAGGTCATTGTCTATTAAATCAGCAAAGGAGAATCTTTTCGGGTTTCGATTGATTGTGTTCAAGACTTGTGATATTAGTTGTATTACCACCAAGTTAATTGATTACACCCAATCACAAAGCTGTCGTCTATTCAATTTGCTCTGTACGTGTTACACACTCTGTTTATACAGTTAGTTCCTGTATGCCATATTTGAATGAAGCCCTTTACTTTTGTCTCTGAGTAAACTGTTCTCTTTCTGAATGAGATAACTGTTAATTTTGATTTCATTAAGTGTTAGATATGCAATGCAAATGTATAGATTTTTCATATTTTCTTACAGCCCAGTCAAAACTGTCTTTACGTTCGATATTAAAACTGAGCACTAATAATTTTAACACCTAGAACCTTACTAACAATGGACGAACATCTCACTAAAATGAAACACATTTTAAGGCTGGGAAAATAATTACTGTAACTAAATGAAGTGAAAACGTCAGGAAAACAAATGTATGGTGTTATACAAGAAAACGAGTAATTCAAAAACGATTTCATATAATAACATATTTGATCTTCAAAAGTAAACGCGATTGCATGTTAATGGTAGAAGCATATCTTTATTGCTATATAATTTGGTTTGTGGATGAATGCATACAATATTTTAGCAAGAACTCTTAATAAAGAATATAATATATGTATAGTGATTGTGGTTATTGTTCTTGAAACTGGTCTTTTGTACAAACCTGCTATGAGAGACGACCTGTCTTGAGAGAAGAATTTTTGTTGGCAGAAGGGTCGGTCTCTCATAACAGGTTTCACTGTATTAGCATTTCTTAAACCAAATGACGTCTTGTAATATCTATTTGGTCCTAAATGAAAAAGTTGCTATACAGACATCCTATATAGCTGCTGCAATTACCTTTTATAAAATCTCGTTATCACTATTATTATGACATGTTCTTATCTTGAATTCCTGGAAATTCATTTTCGTCAGTGGTACATCAGTCCCTGAGGATCTCTTGTTTTTCATACGGAAAACATAACACTGAACTGGGCCATTGTATTATGCAGGAAAACACGGAGTGTATGTCTTTCCTATTTTTCACAGTGGCATACAAATGTGGCATGTGGACTTACAATTCAACATGGGCAGAAATCAGAATTTACACCCGCATTAGACTCCAGTATACATATTTTTTTAAAAATTGGAGCATTAAAACATAGAAGTATATATATTTTATAAGAATGCCACATACAACATTTCTTAAATGCATTTAGTCTTATAATGTCAATCTAACTACCATATTGTGAAGTTTGAAAGCACAGGTCAGCTAAATTCTGATTCTTGGTAAACTTTGGTGAGTTTTAAGTGCTTTGAGTCTGATCCTTAGGTTACAGATGGGTATCAAGAGTCACGTTAAAATGTTTGTGTCGAATGGTAACAAAATTCGAGTTTTGCTTTTAAATAAATAACGAGGATAATAATTTTCTCTTATATAATGGCATGGGGGAAACAAACTTGGTTGAGGGTGTTGAAGGTTCAATATACTACTTTTGCTGTCCAGCTTCACTAAGAAATATTAGTTCGACCAAATAATATTCACTATATTTGCGATATATTTGTCCTATATGGATATTCAAATGCATTTTGAGCAGAGTTTCTATTTAGTGTATTCCAATGGATTTGGACAAAGGTCAAGACTTTGCGGGGAGGTTGAAAGACGGTAATATAAGCAATTGACGGCGAAAGGAAGTATCTATCTGATGCACTTACTTAATTCGAAGGATCTAGACTGCTCTCGTTGGCAACAGTGATTATGTACATGCATATTTGGTCCATGATTCTGGGAAGGCCTCTGATTTTTAGCTCTACTGGTCACAGTCTTGTTGGATGGCCTGTTGTCCATGGTCCACCTGTGAGCAGTCGTTTATTATCGTTTCTCGTAATTGATCTCGCATGAAAACACCTATGAAGGATTTTAGTTCTAGTCGTTTATCAGCATCAAGTAAATCAAAATTTGATGCTGGAATAATTAACTTAGAGTTTTCAGTTTTCTTTTTCTGATATAAATTCCTGGAAGCCTCAGATCTTTTCATGATAGGTTCCCGGTAATCTCAGACCGGTTCCTTGTTTTTAATCCTCGTCCTGTTGCTTTCTTTAATGCCATTTCAGCAGCTATTCCAACAGCACCTAACACAGCTGCCTTTGCTACGGCTGGAGCAGCTGCAGCTATTAATGCTGGTAACACAGCAAGAATCGGAAATATACCACATGTTTTAACTATCTCTTTAATAGCAACCGGAGCAAGAACAAGTTGAACTCTAGGTTTTGATTTCAGTGCTTTATTGAAGTGTTTAATGTGTGTCTTAGTTTGTGATAGTTTATTTGGACCACCACTAGAAATCTGATCTTGCTTCAACGTTATTTCGGTTCCACATTTTTTGCGGAATTTGATTGAAGTCTTTTAATCTGACCGAGAGTCAAAGCAAAACTAAAATGAGTGTATGACATTTTATGATAATACTCGTGTTTCTACAGAACAAGATTTTCCACTGGTGCATCAAAGACTCACATTCGACCACTACCACCTTCAAGTAACATTGCTTTGTCACTGAGTATAACCGCGATTGCTCTGTAAGGACCATACACAACTGGTGGGCCAGCCACGAGAATTGGCGGTATATCAACTTGAGCTATGAAGTGTATATCAACAACAGATTGCTTGGATAAATCAAGATGCTGCAGCGAAAGGTAATAAATCGGATACAGATTTGTAAAATCTGTGATATTTGCAGCCCAGTATCTATACTTTGATCACGTCCCATCAACGTCATCAAACGATGATATGAGCGTGCCACATGATTATGTTCATAATTTAATATTATATCTTCGGATGGTTCTTGTTGTCCGTTTATTCTCAACGAAACTCCGGAAACTTTTAAAATATCAAATATCATATGAGAACGTTCTTGATTATTTATCCGATCAGCATTTTGATACGCAATGAAAATATGTTGTAGCGCAGAAAAGCCTTGTTATGATGTTGTATGCCAAGTAAATAAACCCTTAGCAGTACTTTGAAAAGCATCTTTGCTTACAGTTAACCATGATAGCAATTTTTTACCACCTGTATCCATAAATGACAATATTTTTTGTTCATCTGCGATTGATGGAGTTAATACCGGCATTCACAATGAGAGTTTGTTATATTTACTTTACCAGCATCAGCAACACTAGCACCTCGCAAGATTGCATCATTATCATCACTTTTTCAAAACTGTGTGTTTAGTTCCAAAGATGACCTTTCTAACATTTCTGCAAAATCCGAAGATGTGAGACAGTGGAATTGCACATGACAAACTTCTATTATCTCCTGACAACATTGATCGACGTGTTGCAAATCCTAAGTTGTAAGTTGTATTAACTTTTCCCATAATATCAAAGCAACACCTGGTCTAACTTCATGTTCAAAATCAACTGGTTGTGGATCGACTGCATGCAGTACCCTGTGCTGTCCGTATTTTAGTATATTGAACATGATTAGCGTTGTCGGTAATATCTTTAGCGAACATACTTTTGGACCGGCTGATCTTGTATAATCATCAGAACATCCCGCTGAACCAATTATTGTTGTAGCAACATCGACATCCTTTTGAATTAATTCAATATTTTTTCCATCAATCATGTAGGTAACGCTATCAAGCAGTGTCATGATCCCGTTGTTGACAAAACCAACTCGTAAATTGTCAGCGTATGGTGTATTAGCCACAACATTCGTTACACGTTCATCTTCTACTTCAATAAATGCATTAGCGGGTAAGAAATATCTACTTGTATCCTGAACTTGAAGCTCGATACGACCTCGTTGATTTGGTTGTCTTGCATCACAGGAATAAAATTGATAATCACGTACTGATTCATCTTTGAGGACCGGTGCATCGATGTCAAATGCTGGGTCGGATACGCATTTAGTAATTTATTATACACTTTCGATTTAAATCAAAGTCGCGCTGACTTTGTCAAACGAGGACGAAGTCCACTTCCTGCTATTAAATTCGCAGTAATATTACTTTGTACTTCATCAGATCCCTGATCCATCAATTCTGCTAGTTTTTTATTTGCGGCTTGATTTATCATTTTACTGACGTCTGCAGGCATAACTTCTTATTAATCGTTCTAGTCTTTATTTGATTGCCGAGAACGCTTCATCAGCAATATTAACGATTGCACCAGGAGGTTTTTCACGAAGTACATCAATAGCTTTCATATATAACTGTTTTGCAACAGGTGCTACTTTTGGGGCTAACCTTCTAAATAACACTGAACAACATCAGTAAGTCCATCTCCGTAAATCGCTGTGTAGGTTGGTCATCGTGAGTTTACTGCTCTGACCATTACTGATCGATGCTGACTATTGTGTACGATCATCTTATTTTACTTGTTATTTATCTAGTCATGGTGACAACTAGTCACTATAATCATCAACGAGTTCATCGATAAGTTCTCGGTAAACGCCGATATCCATGATGCCACATTGGAATAACCGCTGACAAATATCAGCTGCTTCAATAATTATTTCCGGAGAATTATTACCAGCTCGTTTTCCTCCTATCAGGATTTATAGTCGTTGTACGTCATCGAGGATATTATCAGGACAAACAAGACCACTTTCAGTAAAACCAATTCCGGTTGCTCCTTCTTCATCTGTTGTTGTTTCCGCCCTTTTTCTCAAAGAGTTTTAAGGGAGATCTTTCAATTTTTGCCTTTATAGTATCTCTTCAGACCTTTTAAGTTCCGACATCAACTTTTGCGCTGCGGTGAAGAAGATTGTTGTTGTTGTAACTGTTGCTGCGGTGGTGAAGGTTGTGGTTGCTTATTAAGATCTTTATCAAGTCTTCTTATTTTTTAAACAAGTGTATCAAATTTAAAATCATCATGTCTGACTTGTTTTTTGTAGTAATGTTCACGATATATCCATTTAATAAAATTCTCATCATTTACGGTTTCATAACCGTTTTTTAATACTTTAGATTTATCATACACACCAATTAGTATTTTCGCAGGGAAATCATGTTCTCTAGTATTTTTAATATCCTCAATAACCTCTTCATTAAATTGTTTAATCAATTCATTGTTTTCTTTTCTTGGTTTAGGTGCAAGTTCTTTTTTCAAAGACGAATATATATATATGAAATTTGAATGTTTCGCAATGCTTGTGTAAGGTAAAGATATCCGTCTGGAAAGGTAAACCACTGGGGTTCAAATCTAACCAATGATAAACAAGTTTTGTTATTCCTTTTGTTGTTATCTGCTGTTTTACATTGAATAAGGAAGGAGCATTTTTCGTAACTACTGATCTTTTATGTGCAAATATACAAAAAACACGTGTTTGTTTGATGATGATATTTGATAGCGCTAAATGAACCAACTATATTGTGTTTGTAAGCGTATTAAATGCTTTAAAGTAAACATGTGTTATTATCTTGTATTCAGGTTTGAATGTCCAGTCATTTCCTATCGGTTTATATGAAAAGAGTTTATTCTGAATTGGACGATCTTACTTTGGAGTGGTGGTGAGCGCACTGCCCCCTACCTACAAACACCTTTTTCAGTCTCAATAACCATCTGAAAATATGGCATGTATGCCATTATAAGGCCCGCATCCATCTGTCGACAGTTGCCTCTAACCATCCTGGAGTCCATATTCTGATCCAATTTCAGTTAAACATGAAATATAGGTTTTTATCATCAAAATCTCCGAAAATTTCAATAATAAGTAAGATGCATGCATATTAATGAGTTTATCTTGCACCCAGTTGGCTAAACGTGTTACCACTCTGTAGGCCACATATTTGTTTATCTGATTTTGATCAAAATTGGAATATATCCTTATTCCATTAAGATCTCTCACAAGATTTTTAATGACCAAGATCCATGCATGCTAATAAGGTGAACATGCATTTGATTGGTTGAGCATGTTACCACCAATGAAAGCTATGTTTTTTTATCTTATTTTAATCAGAATTGCAATAGGGGTTTATATCATTAGGATCTTGGATGGAAAAATAAGAGCTACATATATTAATCAAATAATCATTCATCTGATTGTCTTAGATTGTTACCAATCTGAAGGACACATTTCTAGTCCCATTTTGATTAGGTTTGGAATATATGCTTAAATCATCAAGATTTTGGTCAACAGTGGCAGATACAGGAATATTGTTGGAGAGTGTAAACAAGTTGGCGTAGGGTCAGTAGGATGGAAACTATGATGGTGGCCCAGGAGGCAAAGGCCCTGGAAAGTCCTGCATTATACGTGTTTCCAGGATATAATTTTAACCATCTATAAATTAAAATAAAATACTCTTGGAAATGTTTCAGTTCTTCATGCTCATTATTGTGGAGGTGGGGGTGCATGTCGTTAAAGGTTAAGTTCAAATTAACAATAAGTGAGATCCACGCATATTAAGATGATGATCTTGCATCAAAAAGGCTGATCTTGTTACCTCTCTGAAAGCCGTTTTCCTGATTAGATATTTATCTGACAAGGGTTTTAATCATCAAGATCTTGAATAGAGTTGGCATTGAGTAAGATCCACACAGATAATCCTTTGCATTGATTGGCTGACCTTGTTACCACTCTGGAGGCCAGATTTCTGATCTGATTTTGATAAAACTTGGAATATATGCATATATCTTCCAGATCTCATATGGATTTGATGGTGAACGAGATCAACGCACATTAATAAGGTGAACTTGCACCTGTTTGGCTGAATTTGATACTACTATGGATATCATATTTCTGATCTGATTTTAATCAGACTTGGAATACCTAGTTATATCATTAAACTCTTGCACAAGTTTGATAATGAGTGTGATGAACACATATTGATGAGTACTGTCTACTCTGGCAAAAATTCATTTTCCCTATTTTAATAACTGCTAAAGTTACCGGTAGTGTACTTTGGACTATTTCAACTTCTTTTCACGAGCAAGTGGTATCAGCAATTTTGATCAACTGTCTTCTTTCGGCAGCCTGTTGTTTCTCTAATGAGACATATTAAGAAATTTTAGTCACAGTAAATGAAAGTTGCATAGAGGTATGTCAACATTTTCTGCACTGAACTTGTTGCAAATGCAAGCAACTTTACCTTGTACCAGTCACGGTTTCAGAAGTATTTAATAACCAGAGCAGAACCATAAATATCAAACAAGTGTTATTATTTGTACAATTTAATGTTGGTAATGTAGGTGAAATATTGAAATAGTGAGCATTTAAACAGTCCTTTTGAATAATTATTGTGCATTTCTTCCACAGGGCAGTATGTGTTGGTCCCAAAGTCGGACACAAGCCCCCACAGCCCAGTCCGTGAGGAAAAATGGGCTTTTTAAAAATGCATATTGCATTTTCTCAACAAAGCAACCAATATTATGCTAAAGACAGTTACACTACACATACCACACTTATTCTTGAGATGTCATTGAAAAACTGTACATGTTGAATAGAAACAGAACATATCAGGTTCATGGTGGTCAAAGGGTACAATGTTCTCTTCTTCCAACACTTAGATGTACATTTTAATTGCTCTTTATCTACCTGTATGTTTATAATCTATCATATTTTGATTGTATATCTACCTACCAGTAAAATATATCTTTCAGATATGGCATACACACATATATAGATACGCAAGGTCCTCAAATGACAATGTTTGTTATACTAGAACAACAAATGAGTTCAAGTGACTATTTACCAACTCAATGTGTCAGTCATCAGGCATGAGGTGTCCAAAAGTAGCCCATACAGTTATTTCGCCATCATATTTTGACAATTGTTTAAACACCATACAGCCACAAAGTGTAAGATAGCAGGGGCATGAAAGCTGTTTTCATGGACTTACCAAATGCCTATGCTTCAACAATTGTTTAAGGATAAATACTGACATTACATCTAATCCATACATCATGCACTTTATAACTAGGTTGTGTGGCAGTGTCAGTACCTATTAGACCTTTAAAATAAAATACTTGATTTTCTTTGTCTTTGGAGGCTGTTGGTTTTCAGACACCAACAATTGTTTGCCGAAATGATTTATAATGCAGTATAATTTTGATGTGATATGTTACAAAACAATTTTTCATGAACTTAGTTTTCAAACACAATCTAAATAGAACTTGTGTTATTTTCAAGTAACATTCTCAGTGCATTTGACAGTAATTTAACAATTCAAAATTTATCTTAATCAGTCATGAATAGGAAAAGTGAGCTATTTTAAAAATGCATATTGTATTTTCTCAACATATCAACCATTATTATGTTAAAGATAGGAACACAATACTTACCACATTCATTCCAGTGATGTCACTGATAAAATGTATAGGTAGAATAGTGATGAAAAACGTCAGATTCACAGAGGTAAAAGGTTACAAAGCTCGCTCAGTCTTCTAACTGTAGTATAATGAATCAAGTGAATCTGCCTTGTAATTATTTCCTCATTTTGTTAGAAATGAATGAAAATAAACATTTTTTCTCACAATTTTCTTTCACCTAATCAAAGTTTATGTTACTTAGTGTTCTAAAACATTTAGTTTCCCCACAATTGGAAATATTTCAGGCACAATACTGCCACAAAACATTGTATCAACAACAGCAAGATAGGCTGATTAGCTTATTCTTTTTTCATAGCCTAACATTAATGTATGAGTTTATTGAGAAAATCATACATAATGATGTGAAAACGAGAAAAGCAACTGCACAAATGTTCATCTTTTTTTTTAGGTTCCACTCTACAGTTTCGTAGTTTGCACAGGGTTTGACTTTTTAAAGCAATATAATTTACCAGGTTTTCCTCATTGGTTATACTGGCTTTTTAAAAAAGACCTTTTATACTTGATGTATGATTAAAATAATGTTATATTTCCATTGTTTTGGTGTATGATTGTTGGGTGTAAATAAGGTTATAACGTATACAGTTTGGCCTTATTTCAGATATGCACCTCTCAAAGGACTATTATCTCCGCTTGGTCACCTTCATCTCCTGGACTTAACAGGTAAATTGAAGAGAAAAAAACTAACGTTACTTTTGTATGGCTCTACTGGTCACAGACTAGAGGAGCTTATGGGATGGTCTGTTGTCTGTCATCCATTCAACATCTGACTGTCTGTTAGCATGTTTGTTATCATTACTTCTCCTACACTACTCGGAGGATAGCCTTGAAACTTTACACACATTCACCCAATGATCTAGTTGGTCCTAAATGAAAATGGGTTTGCTTGGACATCCAATATCACTGCCACAGTGGCCATCTTGAAAGTCTTTCTATCACTACTATTCCTGAATGGATAGTCATACGAACACGGGGTTTCACGAAAAGACTTCTTATATTGTCAGGTTGGTCCTGAATAAAAATTGCACCTAACTGACATCCAATATGGCTGCCACAGTGAATACCTTGACAATCTTGTTATCGTTACTGCTCCTACATGGATGGACATATCAACATGGAAGTTTCACTAAAAGACTTCTTATGATGTCTGGTTTGTCATAAATAAAAATGGTTCTGATCCGACATCAATTATGGCCATCATGTCAGCCATCTTGAAAAATCTTATCGCTACTGTTCCTAGATGGATGGTTATATCAACATGTGGTTTTCACTAAAAAGACTTATTATGCTGTCTAGTTGGTCCTGATTGAAAATCGTGCCAATCTGACGTCAAATATGGCCACCATGGCAGCCATATTGAAAATCGTGTTATTGCAACTAATGCCGAATGGATGGTCATGTCAATGGGGTTTTCACTAAAAGACTTCTTAATTTATCTGGCTGGTCCTGGACGAAAATGATGCTGATCGGATGTTCAATATGGCCGCCACAGAGCCATCTTGAAAATATTGTTATTGATCCTCCTCCTGAATTTAAAGTCATATCTTGAAAATATTCTTATCTTTACTCCTCTCCAATGGATGGCTATATAAACATGGGGCTTTCACCAATATAATTCTTACAATACCTTGTTGGTCCTAAATGAAAATGGTGCTAGTCGTATATCCAATATGGTTGCCACGCTGACTGTCGTAAACATCGTAAGTCTTTTAGTGAAAACCCCATGTTGTACGGATGATGATTGTGATGGGGTTTTCACCAAGTCCTAAATGAAACTGGTATCAGTACTGCATCAAAATATAGCTATCACGACGATTGACTTCAAATTTTGTTGTCACTATTCCACTTGAATGAATGATCATTATGACACGTGGTTTCCACCAATACACTTTTAAGAATGTCTACTTTGTCCTAAATGAATTTGATGCCAAGTTGACATCCAATACGAGTACCAAAGCCGCGAATTTTAAAGTCTTGTTATTGCTGAAGGATACGGGCGATGGTTTTGATATTCGACAGTTAAAATGGTACAATTTTCTTATCTTGAATTCCTGAAAAGTTATTTTGCCTAGTAGAGCATCAGTCTCATTGAGGTTATATTTTTATTTCATTTATTGCACGTTTAGAAGTTAGTATTGTCTACTGTCACAACATTAATTTTTCCTTATTTTAATAACTGCTAAAGTTTGTGTACATTTGAATATTTCATGTTCATTACTCGAGCACATGGGTGAAACCATTTTTCGATCCTCTATCTACCTTAGGTAGCATGCAGTTTCCCTCATGTCACATATAAAGACATTTTCAGTCACAGTAAATGGAAGCAGAATAGAGGTGTGTCAACATTCTCTCCATTCTGCTTGTTGCAAATACACCCTTCACCTTATACCAGTCCGGGTTTAAGAAGTAAATAATGCTAACAGAGCAGAAAGTTACATCTTTGTGGTTTCAGAATTCTTCATTGTGAACAAATGATGAAACCAGATATATAAAATAAATTTTAGAATACAAGATGCATACGTTTCAATAGAACAATTTAAAACATTAGCAAACCAATCCAACTTAGAGATGCAAATGAATAATATGTATCTTATAATTGAAGAAAATGTTTCAGATATAAATACTGTTAGGACAAATGTACAATTGTTGGCTAGCATAAACTATGTGTAATGTGGTAATGAAGGAGCAGAGTATAGTTGCACAATTGTATTTTATGTAAAGTCATGTCTTAGTTTATGAATATAATTACATCAGACACCAATCTGTCTACAAGTGCAGTGGTGTCAATCAGGTATCGTTGCACTTTATTTTGCCTTCCATATTGATTACATGTGTTTACAGTAACAGCTAAAACACAGACTGTTGAACGAGACCACCCTATATACCGTAAATGTATTATATAGTCCTACCCTTATTGTATCTTTAAAGTAAGGTTTGCACAACATACTACCTGGTGATCATAAAACTGTTTAAAAATATATTCGTATCCTCTATAAAATTGCAAACATTTATACAAAACGCCTTTACAATTTATTTTGAATTTCCAAATATATCATTTAAGTAACCTGAAAAGTAAGCTGTGAGATTAGTGTAACATTAAAGTGTATACATCTCATTATTAGAGTCAAAACAATACAAGGGGATACACTTTGCAAGTATGTATCAGAAAAGTATGCCCATCCAATAACTCTGTACGTACATTTACTATAATATATCAGTTTGACTAGTGTACTTCACTTCTGGAATTATAAAATATCAATGTTATTACACTAGCCGCCAGTGCTATAGTTCTTTTAAATTAGATATGTTGTGTTTTGTTTTATAATTGTTGGTATACTTGTGTTACTTGTGTTGAGATTGAAACAAAGCACTCTTCACAATACAATACAAATAAAGTTGTATACATCCTCAATTTATTCAAGTAAAGCGGCTCGAAAATGACGAAGTCGCCACGAAATATTTAGTAAGGTAATTTATCACCTAAATATGTGGAAGCATGTCAACAAAGCAGGGGTAGATGCTCATAGCCCATAAAGTAGCTTATCAAAGCGATATTTAGTAAATAATACCAGCTTTGTGCTGCCTTTTAATAAAAGAACCTAACGGCATAGATAAATTTAGATTGCCGACAAAAATATTAATTAATATTACATTTGTGCAAATCTGTGGTTGTATATGAATAGTAAGACTTATTTACCTCTAAGGAAAAATTAAGTATCGGCGACAAATGAAGAGTTATTTAACTTGATACCTACACATTTTATATACTGTTGGATAGCTTAGACTTATGCTTTATAGCTTTAGTATTATCTCCAATTTACGTGGAAACATCATAACAAAGCAAGGGTACAAGCGCATATCATGAATATTTATATCCGTAAATTCGCTTAGCTAAGCAATATTGAGGAAACAATAACAACTCTTTTTTTGCATTGTTTCACAACTTTAACACATAGATCGATTTAAATTGGCTGGAAACATATAAATTTATATGAAAATTGTCCAAATATGTGGTTGTATACGAATGGTAAGACTTATTGACCTATACGGAAAACTTATGTATAGGCGCACGCACAGACAAATGAAGACTTATTTTCCATGATACCTACACATTGTATATACTGTTGGATAGCTTAGACTCTATGATTCATATGTTATCACAACAATTTGTGAAACCCTATCAACAAGGCTAAATTGTGTGAAATGAGCAACTGCTTTTCTGAAAGATGGGACGCTAAACCGCCAGTCCGACACTTCTTTGTGGTAACTCTGCTGCTTGAAATTGCTCTCACAAGGGACTTTGTGCGGTCGCCCTTTGATAATGGGAATTGTTTATGATCTCTCTGATATTAAAATGTGAACCACAAATACGCTGGGAAAAGTATTTTGAATATGCACACTGAGTGTGCAGACCATGTGAACATACAACTTTTTTCACAATTATTTATTTTCATATCTCTTTTAAAGCTAGAAGTTATTTTACTAAAACATGATGCCATATTTGTGCGATTTAGACATGTAACAAGATACAACTTACCAAAACCGTTCCTTGTGTAATATGACGTGCTTATAAATAATGTTGTTTCAATTTTGTGCCATAAAACTAACTAGACAAGGATTTATTTCTGCTTTAACGTCTCATAAGTTTGGACACTGCAATAACCTTATCACTCCACCAATTTGCACATGAACAAAAAAATCCAAGAAAATAAAATGTATCTTAAAATTCAAACCGACAGATTACTCATTGGCACATTTCATTTTTTGAACGTATAATCCAGTTGTCTTGCAGTCGGCTTTATGAAAAGCACCGCTTTCAAAATAATAAGACTTTCTTTTATTTATTTTTTTAATTTTTTTTTTGTTTTTACATTTTCTATATAAAAATGATATTAAAATGTATCTAGAAAGTAAGCATAACAATCGCGATACTTTAAAATTGAACTTTTGATCTTGGTCTTAATAATATATATAATCTAGGTTACTACTCACGTATTTGTACTTATTTATAAACGAGTGAAAGAGGAACTAGTTTAAAAATGTAAAAGTGCGATTTTGCGCATTTTACAGAAGGGTTTATTTGTTATTGTCTTGGTATAATTCTCCCAGCTTTAAACTGCACATATACAGAACTTACCATTATGTAAGACAGCTGTTTTAAGTTTCAATCTAAAATCTCCACACGGGAGTAGAGTTAATTAAATTACCGTTTCCATAGTTACACACTGAGGAGATAGAGAAGTTTACCACACGTATTATTCCCGAATGGTGAATTGGAAGCCAAGTAAGCTGCATTCATTCTGTACCCTACACTGGCTATCCATTCGATCCAGAATCAAACACAACATTTGTTCTCTGTGCTACATTTCACTGTCGGAATATAGTCCAACATAACTATCCAACCTCACCCATGTGTATACACCAGCAAGATACCTACGTTCCTCTTCTGACAATCGTATGCTCATTATTCCCACTATGAAAACAAAATCATATAGACAACGTTCTTTTGCATTCCAGGGCCCAGCAACATGGAATGAATTGCCCACTGAATTTAGACACAAAGACAGTGATCCCATTAAAGTTTGCTCTCAAATCTCGACTGCAAGAACAAACATAAAGACCTAATAATGTTTCCTGCCTTAGATATTCTCAGCATGATTTTTATGTTTACCAGTTTCATTGTGTTTAGTTTTTCTAATCATATGATTATATATGGGGTTTGATAATGATCTGCGTATCAGAAGCCGAGCTTAAACACATAAATATGACAGATAATAAATATTATCCATTTTTCGAATCTGACTTTTGGCAAAATGGAGAAAAAGCCAGTACGTAAAATCTAATATCGACCTGACGAGAGAAAACATTGTAATCCTAAGGAGTAGATGGGCGTTGTATTATCTTTCCAACAGTATCAAGTACTTCGCAGTAGCAATTACAGTTGTGTAAATTGTCATACAAATGTTGACACCGACATATGAGCCATAAAGAGCGATTTTTGGGAGAAAATCACTTTTGCATTATTATTTATCAAGCTATTAAGGCGATATTGATGTCACAATGAGGAGAACAAAACAATTGGATAAATGTTTTTTGATTAAAAGACACGAAGCAAGGAACATGACATTAATGTTTCATTTTGTTTTTAAAAAAATTAAATACGTAAATTGACCTGATTATTAATTGTTGAAAATATAGGTTCAATATAATAAATAATGGTAATTGAATATCTTTCGGTAAAATATTTTAATCGCGATTTCAAAAAAGTCCTGAAAAAAACAAAAAAAAAAAAGAAACCGGTTGTACAAGTTGAGAATTTTAATATTTAAATTCACAAAATTTAATCGTGCAATACACAGTAATTTCTTAGTATATTATACTGGTTGAATCAAAGCCGACAACATTTTACTGGTAAAATTTTATATTGAAAATTAAGAAACATCTAATTCGATATTGAACATTTACTCAAATTAATACAACAAGAGGCAAGTTTGACATGGACTTCATTTAGCTATCATTGCTATCAAATGCAGTTTGATTTTAAAATAAAAGTAGTAGTATGCACTGTCCATAATAGCAGTCATTTTGTAAATACGGTAATATGATTCATTTAAAAAATGAATCAATACATACATGATACGGAGATATAAACAGATAATGTCCGATTTAGAATCAAGTTCGGATTTTGTCCTCCATATACATACAAAATTCGAAATAGCAAAGCTGGCAGACACAGCTGTCTTCGATACGTCGGATTTGGGAACCCTAGCAAAGTAAATGTTTACAGCTTTCAGCTTCGTTCGTCGGTTTGTGGCTCTTCGTGTCGGATTTTGGCCATGATACAGGACAAAAACCGACCAAATGTAGTTATACAATTTTAACAGTGCAGGATTAGTTTAAAAGTGACTTTAATAAATTTAGCGCATACGCAGTTAAAATAAATATGACGGGTTATATATAAGTAGGTATTAATTAGTTATAGAACTCGGCAAGGAGTAAAACAAAAATTTAAATAACTTATAAACATACAAAAACCATATATAATATCAAAGAGAGGAAATAATTATATAGCGACTTTTCATTTAAAAAGATAATGCAATAAATTATGGGATCTTACTAAGTAATATACGGATTATTAGAGATTTTTCACAAATAGCCAGCAAGGATAATATCATTAACATAACCACTGTATTTAAATGAATATGTTGAATAGCACACAGGGCATTATAAACAATGCTGTCTGGCTTAAGTATGTCGGGTTTTGTCCTTATGGCAGGACCACATCCGACGTAACAAAGCTGTATATCAGTATTATACGACTAGAACAGGGGTGATTTTAATATAATGAATGCATAATTTATTAAAATAAATAGGCCCGGCTGTGCATAACTACGTCCCAATTAGTTACAGAACTGGGCGGGGAGTAAAACACAAATATATGTAACTTACACATCTACAAAAATCCTATATCATATCAGACAGAGCGGATCATTATATACCGACTTTTCATTAAAACAGAAATTCGATAAATCATGGGATTGGGCTCATTTTATTGCAAGACTTGCATATGTACGTATTGAAAATTAGATAAATAGCCATAAAAAACGTACAATCCGTGTTAATATGCATGAAATAACCAATGAGTAATAACTTACGCATTAAGCTTCGCTCTAAAATTCGATGTGTAGAAACATATGCATCTCACAGGGCCAAAATCCGACATTCAAAGCCCATTGCGTTGCAAATTTACGCAGCCAAACCGTGGCTTTAACCTAAATCCGATAGCTTTGACCAAAATCCGACAAACAGTGCTGGCAAGACAACCTCAAATTGCTGCATAGTTGTCCGTAATAAAGTGACTTCATACAATTTTGGGTGGTCATGAAATTCCGTACTATTATATAAAAACAAACTTTTTCGTTAGTGCATGAATTCATATATGCATTTAATTGTGATAGGGTGCTGTTATACTCATAGATAAATTGTTGTTAGTTGGGTCTTTATAGTCGCAGTTTATAGCAGCTACGGAATCCACAAAACTGTCACCACAACAATATTCAACTGAATAAAAGTTTTGTCGGCAGGATTCAGGGCAAAACGTTTAGCACTTGCACAAGTTTTTGTAGTTACAAAGGAGGGATATTTTCTGAGTTATTCTCTGGTTAAGCGTGACTAATTCGCGGAAATGAGCAACAACTTTTGAGATGAACATATATTACATTTATTTTTTTTCCTCCATACATTTACAATGCTCTCAAAGCACCCTCATATTCAGGTAAAGTTATGACCGTTACCAGGCGTTACTGAGTTGAAAAGATGCCTAGTGAAACTACGAATTACGCCAAATACAATGTATAAACAACACATGGCAACTTCTAATGATAACATTTAGTGTTTTTATTTATTTACTTATTTATTTAGTTATCAGAACTCTTTGAGAACAAGAATGTAACTACCGATTATACAGCTCGCCTCTACGAAGCTTTTCGTAGTTCCAAACTGCCATGCATACAATAAGTTAATGCCAAAGTGATCGTGACCTACAACATGTTGACCATTGTTACAGGGTATAATATTCATTAAAGAATAAAGAACATTCCTTTCAGCTTCAGAAACTATTATTATTGTCTGCCATGGAAGAAAGATTTTACAAGGTGGAAATCACTGTCAGTATCCATGGAATAACAACCGGTATGACAACTCTTACACGTATATTTTGCGCATCAGTACATAATTTTGAGTAGCCACTGCAGCTAAAATACATGCCGTCCATTCATCGAATAACTCCTATGCATTCACTGTATAATACACGTTTTACCTACTAAGAATAACGTATCACAGTATAAATCGGGAAAGTTTATAACTGGATATGCATATTTATTTCTATTTTAAACTGTACGGTCATAAAGGTACTTCTGAGAAGGCTAGTGTGTATACGTCATGATGAAAGCTTATGTCGTTATCAGTGTTCTTTATTTGGTCTTTACAAAAAGTAATTTTAAAAAATCAAAATACTAAGACTTTCCTTCAAATGTTGTTGAATTTCATATTTTCTTGAAATAAAAATTAAAATGTATCTGGAAAGAAAGCATTAAAATCTACGATACTTTATAAATGAAATATGGGTCTCGGTCTGAAGAATTTATATATTCTTAGTTACTGCTCAGATATTTTTAATTATTCATAAATGAGTGAAAGAGAAACTAGTTTTACAATGTAAAAGTGCGAGTTTATATTGCATAGTAAATAAAAGCATCAACTAAAATCATTTCTTTAAATTTTAAATAAGTATAAGAAATTATTAAACAAAAGGAGATACATGCATATGATGTAAATCGGCTATTTAATTGGGACTAATGTCTTTCATACTATGGCTTGGGGGAGACTGAAGTTCAATTCATTCTTGTTATCTACTAGTAAATTATTTTGTCTAAATTATCTTAATTGTTGGTTTATGTCATTAAATCACAGGTGACATATGTACATGTAAGTCTGACCCTATGTTAGGGTAAATTAATGAAATAAGAGGATGGAAGGAAAACTTTAGGATTCTAGATTTATCTGCTACCATTTTTTAGGGCACGAAAAGAAGACAGGATCATTTTTTTTAAAACGTTTTCCTTCCATATTTTAACATACATAGCGTCAAGCTTGCATCCACCACATTTATATTTACCTTATTTGTCTAAGCATGTGTGCATATATGTAGGGTTTGAAGGTACATCAGTACTATCTTGACTATATGCAAGGATCAGAATTTCAGCTCCAGAACTGTAAAGGTGATTTTATGCTACAAATTTGTGGGATATTTTGTGGCATTTTAAAGTTACTCCCATAAGGCATTTTAACAAACGTAGTGCCAAGCTTGCAACTGCCACATTTGTATTAAATACCTTATTTGTCTGTGTATGCACGCATGCGTGAATAGGGTTTAAAGGCACATTCGTGTTAATGTGTCTGCGAACCCTATAAATGCATGCATACATGCACATACAAATAAGATATTTAATAAAATCGGCTTCGCAGTTTTGGAACATAATTTTTAATCTGCACTTATAGCAAAGATGTATTAATCCTTGCTATAAGTGCCGATTAAACGTTCTGTTTCTAAGCTGTAGAGGCACTTTTATTCTCCAATTTGTTTATTCTCCAATTTGTTGTGGTGACATAATACAGCTGAAACGGCATTTGCACCACTCTGAATTACACCTTTAGTATGAATCATGTAATTAAAACAATAATATAATTTTTGTTTTGATGAAATTGTGTGAACCAGTAAGCCTGTCATACCAACTAATGTGAAGTGTCACTGAATACGAGGTTTACTGGTTCATATGTATATTTAAGTGAATGTGTATTAAACAAATATTTAACCCAAAGTCATTTGGCTCAGGATGCCTGAGCTTGTGAGGTCATTCTGCACCACATCAATGGTGGTCAATGTTTATTTGTACTCTGTCCGTTTTATTATAAATGAAAACACAAGCATATTTACTGAGTATTAAAAGATATTGGGCCCTCATTCACGTGGAGTAGAATGACATCGTTAGTTCGTGCATCCTGCGCCACATGACCTCTGGTCTAATATTTTTTTAATACACAGTCGGTATCCTATACATACTTGCCTCAACAAAAGTCTGCAATATTGTGCAGAGGCAAAGTGACTTGCCAGTTGGATAAGGCAACACTTTGTGCCTCATTACATTCTTAAGTAGTGCAAAAATAGTGTACTTAACATTGTGCACCACATCCATGTTGCTTTCAGTGTCTAGTGGTTGGGCGGGAATATGGAGGATATGAATAGAGGAGGGTAGAAATAAGTAATACATCATGCAGAGCACAGTAATTTACTGCCTGGCAAAACCTCTGAATTGCAGCTGAACTTGGTTCCCATCTTTAAAATAATATTTTTGCACAATAAATGAATATGACATGTTCTATGGCTAAATATCTGAATTGGAATATCATATATCCTTACAGAGATCAGAAAGTAATATTCTGAAATTCCATGCTGTCTTTATTTGTGTAGCAACAAAATATCAAACATTATTGTAAACACCCTATCTAACAGGATGTTGTGCACTTTATTTCAGCTTTTTTCATCCACAATCTAGTTATTTTTTGAGTTGCTGTGGTTTACATGTAGGTTATCCCCGATGTGCACATGTGGTTTGTAAATAATATTATATGCTTTATTTTATATCCTGGTCATGGAGATTCTATAGAAAACTTTTGTTCATTTTGACAAATGTTGTCCTAGTATTTATAATGATAAGTAATACAGACAAAATATAAGTTTGGCTTATCACTAAGAAACATATGCGATCAAAACTGTAATATAGCTATCTGAATCAGTTGTATGTTAATGCCGGTTTATACATGGAGAAATATGATGAGATTCTTGGTTAGTCTAATAAATCAGCCCCCAAACCTGTACTGATTATGATGGACGGTTTTTGTAACGTTCATTAAATCATACGTTAAGTGCAGACATGTCTCTCCACAATGCATCACCGTACATTTTAGACACCTGTATTTGATAACAGCCGTATGTAGCCACAAGACTTAAACTAACCACAGGAGGGTAGGGTAGTGTTATTCCACGTGGATTTACAACTTATTAAACATAGGATTTGATCCAAAATATGTTGTAAACATCACCAAATGGACCCTTTCACTGACCATAACTCAAGAGCCAGGAGAAAATGCCTACAATGTACACTCATGTGTTGCTGACAGATGTATATGCTCCAAATTGTATGATTTAACAAATAGGTGACATCAGACTCAAACTGTCCATCATAATCGATACAGGTTTGGCGGCTGATTTTTCCGATAAAAACTTGATGTACAGGTGGATGAATACCTTGCGGTGGAATAAGCATACCAATCATCTCAAAAATCATATGGCAACTTAATAAAATTAAAAGTAATAAAAACATAATTATGTTCCACCAAAGTTATTTATCAGTCATTTTTCGCTCTTGCAATATGTTATGGGTTGAGTCTACAAATATTAACCTACAAAATGTTAAGTTTTTATAATTATTCTATTCAATAAATGTTTTAAAAATCGTATCGCTTATGAATGCCAGAAATGGTTTCAACACTTTGCAGTTAAAAAGAAGAAATGGTCTTGAATTCCTGGAAATTCGTTTCGGACAGTAAATGCCAGACCCATCGAGGGACTCTTATTTGCTTTTGCTTTTTGTTTTCCTGTTTTCACATCAATGGGGCTCTGTTGTTTAATACTGAGAACCACTTTCATCTGAAAAAAGGACACGTGATGAAGGTTTCTGTGAACATTGTACAACAACAATTTGAATACCAGAATTAAAACGTGTTGAAACTATAAATGTTCATATTACATTTCCTTCTGTATTTTATAACCATGATGATTGTATATTGTGTAATGTGTATATTTGACAAAGATGTATTTTTATTTAGTAGATGGCCTTTAAATAGATGTGTGTGCATAAATATGATTGAAACATGGCTAAAAATAGCCAGCGATGAACCCAAGAGGGCAGATCTAACATCCTCAGGTTACTCCATTGAATCGGCCCCCCAACAATCCAGCGGAGGTGTAATTGCTGTCATCTCCATGATCAATCATCTTAACCACACAACAATTCATTTTCCACCACACGTCGTTTCAACTAGTCCAAATCACAGTCACACTGGAACAAAGGTAAATCCATTTTATCTACCTTCAACCGCCGTCATCCTAATAGAAAAATGAAGCTGACTAAATTTCTCTTTCTGGAGCAGTTTCCAAATCTCCTGGAGCACGGAAATTCGATAGGTGGCAACCTGATTATTCTTGGAGATTTCAACTTTCACTTTGACTGTCCTTACTCTCCTCAACATCCATGCATGTGAAAACACATAGATTCCATTCACGTTTTCAACCTCAAACAGACAGTTAGCCAACCCACCAATAAACCTGGTCACATTTTAGACTGGATTCTTCATATTGTTCTACAGTCTTCACTTGTGTCCTATGAACTTGCATCAGATCTCCTCTGCATCATATGCTATCTCGATGTATCAGTTCCTAACCCTTCACCTTTATTTGCTACTAAGAGAAACCTCCATATTATGAATAGAACCCAACTAATGCATGCCATGAAAGCAAACCTAACAATTTCGTTACCTTCTACAGCAGAACAAATTGATAACTGCCTGCATTCATTACTTGACAAACATGCCCCAGCACCAAGTGCAGAGTATCAATTCAGCAGTGCTCTTCGTGGTATTGCAGTTTGAGGGACCAGCTTCGCACTACTAAAAGATAATACAGTAAGGCTGAGAGGCTTTGGCTTTCCACCAGACTCACTATTGATAAGCAAATATATGAAGCCGCTAAAAAGAATGTCACAAACATTGTCCATGCTGCGAAATCAGCCCACTACAGTACTATACTAAGATCACAGATAGTTCCAATACAAAGATATCTTCAATATTATTAACAAGCTAATGTCAAGGAATAAATGTACACCACTTCCAACTACCTTCTCTCCAGCTGATCTTCAGGACCTGTTTGAAATATTTATCCGTTACAAAGTACAAACTATTCGAGATAAACATGACAACACAATTTCAATTGATTCATCATCGCCATACACTTGCAATACAGAATTTCGGAAGCAAGATTTACCAGTATTTGGACTTGTCTCTATGGGCTTAGTATATGTAATTATGATGACGAGTGCCCAAAAGTCATTTGAACTTGAGCCGATTCCAACATCACTGCTGCTTGAGTGCTTAGATCCAATATTGTCTTCACTAACTGATGTTATTAATACCCTTCTGAAAGTAGTTAATGACCTCCTTTGTGCAATGGATAGTGAAAAGATTACAGTCATCACCGTCCTTGATTTGTCTGCAGCATTTGACACAATAGCCTATGATATATTACTTCACTGTCTGCAGCATGTTGTTTGGCATTCATGATATAGCCTTACTATGGTTCAAGTCATTCTTGGTCAAAATAACACAAATTGTGTCCACAAATGAACACACTCCAGCCTAGCTGATTTATGTTTTGGTGTTCCACAGCTGTTCTTGGACCTGTTCTCTTCATTATATAAACTCATCTGCTATGAAGTGTCATATACCGTCATCCAGTGAGTCACCAGTTGTACGCTGATTACAACCAAATATTCAAATATAAGTCGATGCTACCATCCAAGGCGTAGAGAGGTGCATTTCAGATGTGAAATCGTGGATGACATGTAACAAGCTGCAGATGAATGATGATGAAACTGAAGCCATTCTGATTACAGCACAACGACTTTCTCAATTACATCCTTTACCTCAAACAATAAGTATCAGCAAACCCAACATTGATTTCACACAGTCAGTAAGAAGCCTAGGTGTTACTTTCAAAAGTACTGTCTCACTGAACCAACAATTCATAAACATATGCAAGGATGTATATATGGAGCTGAGATACATCAGCTCCATTCACAATTTTCTTTCAGCTGATGCCACTAAAACATGTTCTCTGTGCTACGTTTTGTTGAATGGCTCCAGTCCAACACACCAAATCACCTCACCCATGTGTACACACGTAATATCATCTTCCAACACCTGTATTCTCATTATTCCCATATCAAAATGAAATCATATGGCCTAGCATCGTGGATCAAATTGTACACTGAACTTAGACAAAAATATACTGTGATCATATTCAAGAGTGCTCTTAAAGCTCATCTAAACAGATTTAAAAACAATGTTTCCTTACCATAATTATTTTCAGCTTGTTTTTGTTTCCTAATTTCATGGTATTTGTTTCGTAACCGTATCATTAAATATGTTTGCAGGTGTTATCTAATATTGTAAAGGACTTACAACCTATACAGATCAGGTGCTATACAAAGTCCTCATTATTATTATTAGTATCATTATAAATTAAAACCAGAGGTTGCTATATTTATTTGATTGCATATGACAGGAAAGATCAAACTACGCCATGAGAGATATGTAGTTTTACATGTATAAATGTTATAAACGCGTTTCCTTCTGTATTTATTAACCATGATGATTGTATATTGGGTATATGTGATAAAAGTGTGTATTCATTAGGTATATGAACTTGAAATAGAAGTGTGTACATAAATTAAAACAAGAGGATGCTATATTTATTTAATTGCATATGAAGGGAAACATCAAACTACAGTATGAGAGATCTGTAGTTTTACATGTATGTGTGTAAGAGTAAATGTATATATGTTCTTTTCACATCGTGCATTTTATGTTTGAACACTGTATGCTTGTATTTATTGACCATGATGATTGTATATTGAGTATATTTGATAATAATGTATAGTTATTAGGTAGATGGCGTTTAAATATAAATGTTTACAAATATAATCTGAGGGTGCCATATTTATTTGACTGCATGTAAGTTTTGTATGTATGTATGTATGTATGTATGTATGTATGTATGTAAGTAGGTATGTATGTATTTTTAGTGCATCATAACACATTCTGTACACTGTAGTTTTGACAGTCATCAATCTTAGTGTAATGTATACTGCTTGTGTTATAATTTTGACATTTGTTCGTTATTTAATTTGATAATAGTTAGAATGATGCTTGTAAATCTTCATCACGTGCGGCTCTTCACGTGGGGCGGCCTCCTCTTTGGCAAGAGCTAGACTTTAGTGGACCATAATTTCGCTATGAGCGTCTAGTATTGATTAATTGGCCCCACACTTTGTCATAATTTGTTTTGATAATTTTAGACCCATATTCGGTAATATAGAAAATGCAGTTAGGTTTTTCTGTTTCCTGTTTTGGTGATCCGGATATTTTATTGGTGATTTAAATT
This sequence comes from Sinohyriopsis cumingii, assembly GCA_028554795.2. Lineage (NCBI taxonomy): Eukaryota > Metazoa > Mollusca > Bivalvia > Unionida > Unionidae > Sinohyriopsis > Sinohyriopsis cumingii. Next base: position 100,166,448 of record CM068838.1, read on the forward strand.
TAATTTTGCTGAATTAAATATCCGTTATGGTGATTTCCGACGCCATTTGTGATTTTCAGTTATTCAAACACTATTTATGCATTTCTATAAATCCATTTGGATTATGTTTTGATAGTTCTAACTCCATTTCTATAATGCTAAAGTTCGCTCAGGTGATTTAGACCGTTTCAGTATTTATTAACATTGTTTCGGTGATTTGGATACAATATTAGCAATTTCAAACTTCATTTCGGTGATTCAGACTCCAATGCATTATTTCATATATGCATACTTTTCTAGCTATTATATTTGACAACATTAAACTCTAATTCAGTCCACCTTGGTAATTCATCAATATTTCATCAAATTGACATCAGTAAATAGTTTTTATTACCATAGAAATGACCGTCAAAGCGTATCTTAGTCTATCTGCTATTTGCATATAAAAATACACATTTAGGTGTCATGTGACCATGCTACTTGAAATCATGCTCTATTTTTAAACAGGGAAATCACTACATGTGTCTAAACTTGACCTCCTTTTTACATTGAACACTATCTCAGTTTCACAATTTTGACATCTTGAATATGACAGAAAGAGAGGGAAAGCACAATTATAACATGAACATTTATGTCCATATGAAGCACTTTCAAAAGTGGGAGGATTGCCTTCAAAGTGGGTGTATAAACTTGGCATCGATTGGATGTCCCCATTAAATGAATAATATTTAACACAGTTTTCAGTAAGGGAAAAGGAGAATCATGCTTCTTACAGCCATGAAATGCAAAACTTCTGATCAGTAAGCGTTCCTTGTCCTTGGCAAACACTTCAGCAGGAATTTAATTAGTAATGCCTGTTATTCTAACAATAGGAAATATGTTATCGTATAACATAATATACATCATTTCACATAAGTTGACATTTTGAGAGATGCTGGACCCATGAAGTCTGGACAGGATGTATGCCTTTTAATATAAGCCAGATCAATATGCATGATAGCCACACACAAGTAAGTGATTCAGACCTACTTGGGCCTCATGATGCTTGATATACTGGGGTCTCCTCTAAGCTGATGTTGTGTGAAGCGAGAGTTGGATTAGTCTCACGTTGATACATGTCATGCTGTATGATATGGACATGCAGTCTTAATAATGCAGCTCAAATAGGAAGGATGGGCACATTTCTTCTAGCACGTTTGAAACAAGTCATGGAAAATAAATTATAGTGACCAAATTTTGTTTGAAATATAAACATCCGAGGTCTGGCAGCAGGGCCTCAGTGTCGGAAAAAGTGAAACATAAGTGGCGACAGGGTTTCATATTTGACAAAATGGCAACAAGGCAGTATAGCTGGCAACAGGGCAACATAAGCGATATAGTTGGCAACATCAGTGAATGTTGGGTGATATGGCAAGGACAAGGAGAATCAGTCGTCACAATGGCAAGTCATTACCATTGCATGTTACATGAATGTGGTGTACCGTACCTTGATATTCGAAAGATATCGGCATTTCATATAGAAGTTAATGGAATTCCGAAGAACCGTCGAGTTCAGAAGGAAGGTGGAACAACCCCTGGATAAATGTTTTCAAAGAATGTGACTTTTTAACTGTGGATGTTGACCTTTGAACTGTGAAGTTTGAAATTTTGAACAATACATTTGGTTATATGAACCACAATTTCAAAGCATTGTCACATTATTGTGTCTGCAATGCTAAAATCTTTACGTATGATAACACCCGTATCATATAGCATATCATAATATCATCAGGTGAATTGTTTATAATTTAAGGGAGTGTCTCGCTCCTGCTTAGTGTCAGCATCTTTATTATACATACTAATCCTTTGTAATCAAATCTCTGCAGGAACGTTAACGCTACGTATAAAGCGATAAACAGTGTGTCTGGTTTTAAGTCTTGTTATAGTGTTCGTGGATTTTTTCCATTTGGTTGTTGTATTAATATTTTTGGTGAGGGTGTATAGAGACAATCATATTTTATTATCATAAACATTCATTCACACACATTGTGTTCAGTGTTTTCACTTAATCCATACATATTCGATTTCAATCTTGTTACAGGTTACAGTCATCCAGTTTGTGTGTATATGTTCATTCCAATATGCACACACAGTGCCAGTGTCATGTAAATATGTCTTAGCAGATAAGAGTTATAGTCTAGACAGAGAAGATGACTTAAATTTTTAAGCAATTTTAATATGCCTTGGAAACTAGAGCACAACAAAATCACTCTAGTAAGCAACACACATCCATCATTTAGTTCAGTTTGATGGCAGTAGGAGAGAAGGTATTGTGATTACAGTTCAGACACAAATTTTAACCATTATTTTTTGGTTCTCAGTAAACCTTGGAAAGTCTTTGGTACACAACCCATGCTCATCCAAAGTCCACTCATAGTGCAACAAGTTCAATGATAACAAGTGAAGAAGTATAGGAGTGTTAGCATGGACAAAGAAGACAGAAAGATGGACACACAGATGGACAAAGTAAATCCCATATCCTGCCCACTTGTTTATATGAAAGTATACAAATAAAATATTTTGAACTGGCCACAACTCTTGAATGATGGCTGTTTATCAAGGATTGTCTCCTTTAAAAAAAATTATGTGATTTGCATAACGATTAATGAAACATACTTTTAACAAAATCAAGTATAAGAGGTCCAAGTAGGCCTGAGATGGCGCACTAATCTTGTATTCAAATAAAAGTAAGAAAATAATAGCAATTTGCATGTAAAACTAGGTTCAGAGACTTTTGTACATGTTACACTGAGCTCAAGGATCGGCCATTTAATGGAGGGCAGGCGTCATCTTTTAAACTGAAAATTCCGGGACGCAAATAACTTTAAAAAATAATATTTATCTCATTTGTAAACAACAAGAGCTTGCTACATCTATTATATTAGCTGGAAAAATATCTCTAGATAAAACATAATAATTCTTGTTTGAAAGAATATCAAAGTCCCAACAAAGATACAAAACTTTCAAGAAATAAAAGTGATACAACTTTTAAAAAAATAAAGTTTGTCTTAAATTGCTGTTTTAAAAATACTGAAATATGTTCCCACATGGTTGATGTAAGGAGAAGTAAAGTCTTCATATGTTATGACACGTACAAATCAAACAGCGCGAATGTCCACGGCGATCCAGTGAAGAGTCTTGCTAATTATTTGTATATTTACATACCTTATCTACACTGATAGTGGTGGTGTGTAGTTGCATGTCCACACCTGTCAACTTGAACTGACTTAAACATACAAAGTTTCCTTTTTTTCGTCTTTGTTTGATTTTTTCATGTCATGTAGACCGGTGTGTGCAGGATTGCAACTGTGTAGAACCTTTCAGGTTTCCTTAGCCAATTTTTGACTTTTGAATTTTGATTTTGTTTGAATTTAATATAGTTGTAGGTCCTCGAAGGGGATCAGAAATATCAACGTGAATACCACTCAGTTTTCAAAGTCCTTTTCAAATTGAGAACCACTCACACCAAGTCACTGGATCAGACTGGGACTAGCACAATTCAACCAAGTGGAACTAAGCTTAGAGCTTACTTCAAAACCCAGATAGAAGGGATTGGGGATCACCAACTGCTTGTAGCTTATCACTCGTCGGGTTGCGAAATGATTGATTTTGGTGATACCACTACATGCCTGAGACAATCACAACTTTTGATGGCAATGAAAGTGAAGGGGGTATATGTAAATGCAATTGAGAAATGGGGGATAGGCAACAAATACATCTTACATCATATACCCAAAGAATTATGACAATCCACTGCTAGATTTCCAAGAGTTAAATGTTAAAGCATTAAAGCGAGGGTGACAGTAGCACCCCCATATGTAATAGAGGTAGAAGCCAAGCTAGTGGACATCTTTGTCTTAGGGCTCCCTCTGGAAACTGAGACTAATGAGATTACATACATGAGAGAAAAGAAATTAAAATGCCATGTTAAGCACAGCAATATGGCAACGGTATGGGACTTTCAAAATGTTAAATCCGGGGTCCTGATTGTCTTGAAGCAGGAGGCCGAAAAACTAGCAACGTACTTTTTAAGTCATGGGTTTCCTCTTAAAGACCTGACACAGGACTGTGAAATGGACATACTCTGTACCCGCTTTAAACAGGTGGGTTACGCCTCTAAAGATTGCAAAAATCAACTGTTAGCGGCGATGACGGTCACAACTGAAGGGATGCAAACAGAAACTAGCATGCTCTTAAAACAACTCAAACGAGGTATACCCCAAGAGCACCAACTCTCTCAAAACGGAGAAAATTCAATCCAAAAAGAGGTACAAGAGCAAGGTACAGGTGCTACAAATATAGAGAAAAGCAATACTGAGGAAAAATTCTAACCTTGAGTGCAACATATATAACAACCATGGACGGAACTGCAGCAAGAAACTTGGACTGGCAAAACTTCCTCAGCCCAAATAAAGCTGGTAGATCATACCGTGCCATAAATGAAGGGAATGAGGGGAACATTCTAGAAAAAAAAAACTTTGCCTTTTAAACAGTCTGCAGTGGGAAGAGGAAAATTCCCTGGAGGGAAAAGACCCATCCCAGTCTGAAGAGAGCACTGTGGACCTTATAGGTTTAAAGCATTTAACGTCGACACCAATTCCCAAACCAAGAACAAAGGAAAGAAAAAGTACAGTATCAGGATCGAGTCCATCATTTGGGAATGATTTCTCCATCAGGAGAGAACCAAATTTCCCAGATAGTAGGGACGCCTGATAAGTACATGCAGTAGGTAAAGAGAAGACAAAGGGGGAAGAATCCCAAACCGACAACACACAAATGGACACTCACGCAGACACAGACATGGACAATGACCTTGAAACTGGACTTGATAAGGAGAAAGGATAAAAAATTATAGAATGATCTAATTATGACTTAATCTTTACTCAATAGAATAACAGGAAAAATATACGAAATGATAGAAATGAAGCTTAATGCAACTTTGATAATCAATAATTATGTTAAAGATGAAATAATGGGGATTTGCATTGATAATTAGAAATAGGAGAGGTATAGTGTGGGAGAGGAATGAAAAAGGTGAATTATTTAAGGGCAGAATGATTCATATAATAGTTGAAGAATATAATTTTATAAATATATACCTTCCATCTGATAGAGATAAGAATTTTCTTTGAATAGAAAACTTGAATAAGTACTTAAACAACTATTCAATGGAAAACTTAATAATAGGCGGGGACTTTAACTGGGTAGGAGATAACATAGACCAAACATTGGAGCTAACACCCAGTGATACATCTGCTAAACGTGAGATGGAAAACGTTCTAACAAAAAATAAATTAGTAGACATATATAGAAACTTAAATATGCTAAGAACAGAGTTTACATACGAGTACAAGGACAAACAGGCCAGTAGACTGGACAAGAGCTATGTGACTAATTATGAAAATAACCTGTATAAAAATGCAAAAATAACCAGCGTTAAAATTTCAGGCCATACATTGATAAACATAGAAATAAATATAAAAAGTATAAATAGATGGGGAACAGGAAAATGGAAATTTAATAACAGGATCATGGAAGAATCTGAGTTTACAGGTATGATGAAAATAGATCTTTTGAAGGATGAGAGTAGGAACATTATAAAGGAATGGGATATTTGTAAAAATAAAAAACAGGAGCTGGAAAGAAATACTAAAACTGGAAAAAGAGGCTCTAATAAAGCAACTTGAAAAGGAAAATACAGAAGAAAGAAAGGAAGAAATAAAAAAAAACGTTTAATCCAATTAAAGGAAGTTGCATTAAAAGGAAGACAGATAAGAGCGGGAAAATGTACAGAACTGTATACAAAAGCTGAAGGCCAAGACAAAAGAAAGAAGATTAGGAAATGAAACAAGATATTGGACAAAATAAGGGATAAAATAAGGAACTAATAGAGAAACAAGAAATCATGGAGTGTATTTTCGACTTTTACAAAGAATTATATGCATCTCAAAGAATATAAGAGAATACCATAAATCAATATTTAGAGGATATAAAGTGCGAGACGATATCGGCAGAACATAGGAACATATGTGACGATTTCATCGCGACAGACGAAATTAAAATAACCATTAAATAGTTAGCCAAAGACAAATCGCCAAGCGGAGATGGAATACCATAAAATGCAAATCAGAGCAAGAAAAGCGAGGGATAAAATGGGAGAGAACATGGGGGCACTGATCCAAAATTAAATCATTAAAAATGCAACGTTTGATTTTTAAGTATTTACACAATGTTTGGTTAACGGGAGAAGTGGTTATAGGAAGGCACATTATAATAGTAATCCCCGTTATGCAGAAATGCGAACTTCACAAAAATCCATGTCATCACAGTGCGATAAAATGAAAAATGAGAGGCTAAGACTGATTATGGAAATAAGTAGTGGGAATAAGGACCGAATGAACAGCATTCTCTTCTTGTATGGAGACTTTGATAAGAATCTACTTATCAAAATTATAGATTATATTATGATGACCTATGGACAGGTTATGCATATAAGGAAAACTAAACTTCCAGAATAAACATACTAATACTCTATGAAATATTCGTGCAGCTTTTATCGTTAATATGCAATAGGGCCTGGGGGATATGGGGGAGGGAGATCCGGTTTACCTCCCGCATAAGGGAGTGTACCGTTAAGCACGAGCTGGATCTTTGACCTCATATCTCACCTCATGGAGGAAAAAAACAACATACATAGGTAAGAAAACCCAGCCAGGGCCTCAAAATTACCCAATCACCGGGAATCATTAACAAACAATCCCAGTCCCCCTTTTGTCTATAAAGAGGGAACATGGAATCTGCATGTTAGCAAATAATGTGGCACAGACATCCCGGGGCTATGTCACAAGGCGCTATGCGAAGTGAACAGGTCTTGGAAAGTTTCCCAGAAAAACTCACATGCAGAATATGGACAGACAATACATAAACACGAGGATAAGAATCCAACTATTATGCTCAAGCTTCCCTTCAATAAAAGATAATTACGCTTTCACTTCCATCTACCTCTTTTTCTCTTTATTTCTTCTTTTTAAATAAACCCATATGGAACATTCATCTTTGGCGATGATAATTAAAATAAGGAAAGGGCATATGATTGTGGCAAGAGAAGCACATTTTAATAAAGACAATGCGGCTTCTTACTCATGATGAGCCCATAGTACATTTCAATACTAAAATTAAATAAGAAATGGCACACATGATCACACACTTAAAACACTAAGGATGTATTTTAACTGTTATACAACACACCGCTTCTAAGCCAAATTCTAACTTGGCAAATAAATAAAATCAAGCTAAACAGGGTAAAGAGTCCTTGTTCAATATTATGACAGGACAACTGGGGATATATTTTGAGCCTACATGCCGTCCTTGCACACACATGTATAGCACACATACAACATAGCATAAACACAGATATCACACATAGCACATAGGATAACCTTTTCAAAGGTCACTAACAAAAACAAGGGTAGATGGTTCTGACTAGGAATACAAACTAGATCAGAGGAATTACCCTTTAGATAACACAAGTGCATAAATATCCCACAAAATTCTCTCCAATAAACTTTTATGCGAACTTTTTTTATAAACAATACAAACATAAACACCTACAGGGGATACAAACACATGAAAACACTTTTATTTGTCTCAGCAAAGTGGGGGTGGAACATCTTCTGTGCCCCCCCACAATGTAAAAGATAGATAGTTGATATGGTGGCTATGATGAACCATTTACTAAAACACATCAGATGAAACATTTCCTGAAAGGCAGAAAACATTAAATAATGTGGTTTTTTGAAGATGACAAAATTATGTTTCTCAGTTTGCATTCATTGAGACCAAAAACACGCTCATTAATTTGTAAATTATGTCATGATAAATATTTCCTTTAATTTTTTGTTTACAATTATACCGGTACATTTTCTCGAGAGGTAAAATTGTTTTTCTACCTGATCGCTATGGAGCTTGAATCGTTGCAATGGAAGCAATCAAAAACAAAATTTGCCTCAAAATAATTCTGGACAGTTTGACTAAATATGGCTGATTTTAATATTTCAAAGTATATTTTTGATCTGATTGTTATGTGAATTAAAATTATGTCACTCCCTACGTTCATGCAGGTCAGATAATAAATGAATATCATATAATACTGTTTGTGTTATATATCATTTTCTATGAAGCTACTACAAGTTAAAACAATTCTCGTATTCTTAACCTAAATATGTTCATGTGAGGAATAAATATTTCAGACTGCATGTATTATAGGCCATCTAAGGTATCATAATATCACGTCTTCCGTTGTCTGAACTTTATATAAATGCACTGTATATGTGGACAGAATGCTAACATACTTCATCCCTATGGGAAGAACGATATGTATAGTATTTCGTATTCTGTATTCAAAGGTCAAATCTGCCCACAATATTTATATATCTGCCCACTAAGTAAAATATTAGTAAGGTTAATAAATAAGTATATATACTGAATTTGAACAAATATATAGTATTATGGGAGGAAAGACACATATATACATAACTTTTGATTTGAAATGTATGTTAGATCACTGCCTTCCCGTAACAAATCTTTGGGGATGAAATCATACAACCCATGTAAAACTAGTATATATATGTGTGTGTGTGTGTGTTTGTGTGTGTGTGTGTGTGTGTGTGTGTGTGTGTGTGTGTGTGTGTGTGTGTGCATGTGTGTGTGTTCCTTTGATAGTGATATATCTCATTTCTTTTCAAATGTCAGTTAATTAAACAAAGTAGCAAATCATGCATATCTAAAGAGATATATATTCCTTCATACCATTGTTGCCCATCCTTTCACCAAGAAAACCCTATGCTTGAAATTTCAAGTATTGAGTCACTTGTTTTGATGAACTTCACAGGAAGCCACATCTTCCAATGACACCTGGTGTACAGATGCTCCAATAAAGAAAACAGAAGGAAAGTGGACACCAAGAACCTCGTTCCTTGAATCTACTGTATTGGGAACTTCACAATTTTTTTGCCTCTATAATAACTAATTTCTCTAGAATTGCTAAATAATCAGGAACAGTATACTTGATGTTGCAAAAGAAAGTTTAATTTTCAATCAAATATATTTGTATGATGTATAATTGGTCTTAAATGAAAATTTTGCAATGTCGTATATTAAATGTGGTTTCCAAAGTGACTGAATAATTTTGGCAACAGGACATTTGTTCGGATAATGTAAAATCAGATTTATAACAAAGATCTTGGTGACCAAGACTAGCGCAATTCATCTTGCATACAATTATATATATATATATATATATATATATATATATATATATATATATATATATATATATATATATATATATATATATATATATATATATATATATATATATATACCTGAGACATTATGATCGTTATGACAGCATTATGGGCTACTAATAGTATTGCAAATGTACATGTGTATCATCCTAGAAATACAAGACCCTGGGCACAGATCGAAGAGTCATGTATAACACCCCTGACTTTACTGGCAAAGTTACCAACAATAATAATATTAAACAAAAAATACATCAGACAGTTAATATATATTTAATATTTCTTATTTTGACGGTACATGTATAAGAAAATTGCACTCACTTATCAACCTCATGGCATCAATACTGTTAATTCTACACAATATATGCCCAAAGAGGCACAATTCTTTCTACATTTTTTAATCTTTTGCTGATAACATTCACACTAACTTAGGAAACTTCCGAAATCTTCTTATTTACCGCACAGGAACAACGAGTCTCACAATAGTTTTATGATAATAAAAGGCATATATCAGCCATCGGAAGTTTCTAAAAATAAAGTTTCTCGACTGTGCGGTCAGAAGTACTTTTTCACTATTAGCCATTGGTGCCTCATTGGTGTCAGGCTCATGTCAATTGTACTGTTTTACTATTAGCCATGCTTGTCCCATTCAAAGATGCCTAGTTCATAAAGTAATTTGTACTGTTTTGTCTGTTAGCTCTGAGCATTCCATTTGGAACTTTCATAGCTATGACAATTTATTTCCTAGGGGTGCAAGACGGAGGGTCAAACATCCATTTGTTGTCAGAACTGGTGGTCAGATTGAGTAGAAAACAAACTTTGATATAAAAACTGGGGATCAATTAAAACAATTTCAGGTTTCTCATGTACAAATGGGTAATTACTTAATTCTTCTGGTACAAATGTCAATACATTCGTAAGCATCTATTTATGGAGCCTATGTAATTATACACTTTTAATACTCCTAAAACAGCCCTTTTCCACTCACAAGAGTCGCTATAATTTACAGCAATGAATAGAAATTAATAAAACAATATCAGATAAAATCATTTACTAAGAGTTACAATATATATATATATATATATATATATATATATATATATATATATATATATATATATATATATATATATATATATATATATATAACTCTATAAATGCAATTTATACATCCCTTGCTTTGTATATGGATTGCAGTAAAGAGATTACGTAAAACATGTCACAAGGCTTGATTTGTTCTTTACTAGTTTTGATCTGTTCTTTGTATAATATACTTCAAACGTTTGTTTTCTTGTCTGAATGTCATGACAGATTAAAAACATCTTTTGCAAGACCACTCCATCTGCCAACAAATGTATACTTTCAAGCCACGTGGTCCCTCAAAACAGATTTGTACAGATGGATTAGTTTAAGGGATAAAATTCAACTAAATTTACGAAACAATCCCACCCATAATTACTGAAAATATATTTTATTATATGTGAATATATTTTGTTATAATATTATTTCCATTTATGTACAGAACATATTATAGTAATACGAATACATTAATCACAAACATTATCTGTTTATCTGAATTTGACATGCATTCTTTTAACATAAATTGCAAAGCTAACTATCAGGTAGTACTTTTATTCCGTAAGTAACTAATATAAAACTTACTAAAATCACTTATAATTCAAGGCCAAAACTGAAGTCACCCATTCTTTAGATAATAAATGAGTCATTACCATAAAAAGGGTTGTAGAATGATCTATGATGAACAGATAAAAGATAACATAGTATGCTTGGTGTTCTGTACAGGTTTTAACAACAATAACATAATGAAAGAACGATATAAGACAAACTTTACGAAAACATTAGAATTAACTAATAAAGAAAATATATACAATTTACCAAAAGAAACAAAAATAAAGACGCCATTAACCCTTTTCATTACATAATGTAATACTAGAGAATTTGGCACAAGTTGTTTGGAAGTTATTGAAATGGGGTCACATATTGCATAATACAAGGGAGAAAATGTCATACATTCCTAAAAGTGTTCAGTATTGCTTTATCTGCGTTACATGTAATCAATATTGCTTTACATGTGTTACATGTAAATAAAGTCATTTTATAAATAGATACCTATAATTTTGCTTTTACATGTTACAACACTATTTGATCCAATCAGCTGCCATTACATCTTTTTGTGGCCATAAGATTAAACCCAATAAAATGTCTTCTTTTCCTAAGCAACAGCATGCCAAATATCATTTTGGACATTTTGTATTCAGCAGTGTAAAATAAACACAATTTGTATTTCTTGCTTGCCAGCCAGCTGTCAAATAATAATCTTGGCATGAGCGATAAAGGTATTATGCAGTATGACCAAGGGAATCTACTACATCAATGTCAAAACAACCGCCAAACTCAAAACTGGTCCCACATTAACTCCCCTTGAGGTTGAACAAAGTCATTGAGGGACACATGGTGCTAAATATATGGAAAAATAGGAAGAATCCTGGAAATGGGTGCAATAGAGTATATATGTGTTTGGCTATCCAGGATTGCTTAGTACTGTAAGTTAAGTTTAAGGAAAAATAATTTTGTGAGGTCCTACACTAGTTGTAAGTGAAACCAATATAGACATTGTGTTATTTATGGAATCGCCTTCCTTTTACAGTCTTAACTTTGTAATACTGAGTACTAAAGTTAGCTCCAGACTCTTTGGTGCAGAATTGAATGCACATGTTTTAAACACACGTTGGTCCAGTAAATGCCATGACTCATGTTAAATATAGGTTTGGTTATGAGCACTCCGAAATGTAAAGTTTTCTAATTTTTTACTATCATGGTGTTTGCATAGGTTTACAATGGGAACTTAATTAGTACCATGAGTATGGACTAATCTGGAATAATAATACTTTGCTGGTACGTTTCGCAGCTATACAATGTTACAGATTAGGGTAAATAATATAGATTGTTAAATTTGCCTGCTCTGCATTAACTCTGGTGTGTGAAGTGTCACTTAATTGTATGCAATTCAAGGAAATTTCGGCTCTGTTGGCAATATATATACTTCCACTGACCACTATTTGTCTTTTCAGCCATTAGCATAAATGTGTTATAACTAATCCTACTAATTAGATAACTGGAAGGAAATACCAACACACGAAAAGCTACCGGCAAGCTTTCTCACATACCCACATTAGCCGAGCCCGAGACTCGAACCCAGGCAGACAGAGGTAAGACGCCAGTGATCCGTAACGGTGAGCGCTTCAGATCACTCCGCCACTCGGGACCCCATCAAAATTGTAATACGGTAATGGCAACAAAGGGTTTCACTGTAAAGCTCTTTAAAAGTGATGAAGAAGTAAGCGATAATTGATATTTTCATTTACAACAAATGAAGTTTTCATAATTGTTATTGCCTTGAATTATTGATTACATGTGCATAATATGGTTTAATGTGCATAGTTATTATGGTATGAAATAAAATGTTTGTATTGCCAAAATGTTTTGAAGTAAAGGAGGCTATTATGTCATATTGCTGATCTATACTTGTATGAATAACATCAGCAAATCCTGCTGCACCTTTCATGATAAAGTGTCTAATCCTTGGTATATGGTTGGAAAGGTTTGTAGACGTGAACATTGGTTTTATAATGTCAAGGCAGTCAATGTGAGCGTAACTAAGCATTAACTGCAGATGCTTTAGTCATGAATGATTCCTTAATTTGGAACATGGCACGTCAAGTTCTCTACTCAAAGCCTTTTATGTCAAAAATATTTTATGTTTGGACTGCGATTAAATTGGTACTTTGAAATAAGAAGAAGTTAATTTGTGTTTCATATAGATAAATACAAAAAGTGAATAGTTTTAGAAAACGCTTTGGAGTAAATTTGCACACTGAAGAAAATTGTACAAACTCATTTAACATATATTCAAACCATGTGATAGTGATATAAATTATACAGCTACCATACGCTTCAGAAATGCCATAATTTCCATCAAGTTGTAGAAAGATTGTTTTTGTTCGTTTTTTTGCCATTTTTCAGCGCATGATAGGCTATTCATGGCGGCCAGTATTAATGGTGGAGGAAGAACCCGGGAAGAACCAGCGACCCACGAGAAGCTAATGGCAAGCTTTCTCACATACCCATCTTGGCCGAAGCCTAGATTCGATCCCACGCATGCAGATGTGAGATGTCAGTGATCAGTAACGGAGAGCGCTTTAGACCACTCGGCCACTCGGGACCCCCGTAGAAGGATTGTGGGTAGCTATGATTTCCATACCAACGATACAAATGTGTGCTTCTGACTGATGTTGTGGTCTTTAAATCTGACTACACATTTTATAACCTAAACTATTATAATCCTACATAACACTTCACATGCTTTTAATAGGATTACTAAACGTGATTAAATAAAAATACACTGTAAAATATACATCTTATTTCAACTTGTTTGTGATTCTGAATCTCATTTCTTCAATTTATCTTTCCCTTTTCCACACATACAAACATATTCACTCCCTCTCGTGTTAGCTTATCTATGCAAACTAATCTAACAGTGAAATAACAGTGAACAACGTAAAATTTAAGCTTTTTTGAGCGCGATCAAAATATAGTAAAGATATAATAAAAAAAATTAGAGCTCAAAAATGTATAATCTAGATTGTGCGAACAAGATTTCAATCTCTTTATCCTTTCATGTGTTAAGTCCAATTCTGAGATATTTTGGTGTGACAAATAAAACAAAATTCTTGCTGATTTAAGTCTTGGATCCCTTAACAGGACAACCTACTCCATTATATACATTAAAACTTTACCTAGACATATAGATTTAACTCTCGGCATGTCAACATTTGTGAAACTCAAGAACCAGTTAATTATACAGTTAACATATTTATACTATATATATATATATCAAAGCTCAATGTTGAAAACAAAAACCTATGGTGCAAATGCTAACTGGTAGGGGGGCTAGAGATTTAGTGTTGTAAAACAAACACAAAACACGATGTGGTTGAGACAGGAATCATGGAGGTAAGAAGCTTCCTTTTGAATACGAAAATAAGAGTGTTTGTGGCTGAGTTAGAACTCATCATGGAAATAATATTGTGTAGATAAGTGTTTATAGTTTATAAATATTTTTGTCATGTTATAGTTATGTTGCTGGTTAATGGACAATTATGTTTATCTCTTGAGGGTATGCTGATGGTATTACAAAAAATGTAACTCGGCCAGAGTGAATCTTGTATATACCAATTGTGTATGTTATATATGTTTCCAGCGTTGAAAAATAATGGAATATATTTATATTTCATCACGTAACTTCCCTCTTTAACTGGATGACCTTCTGCAGTGAAAATAGTGCAAACTGGCATATGACCCCATAATGGCACCTGCAATGTTAAATACATGATTTTAATGACAATATCAGTTTCATTTCAATAATTCAAGATAAATATTAATTGCATTGCACTGATAATCCAAACTGATCGATGGTTTAAATTAGTATCTGCAAACAGGACGACTATCTGTCTTAAACACCATCACTTCTTATTCACAGCCGTATCTCGTTTAATTGCACGGTGTTTTCATACTCGTCTTCACCTGAAAAAAAAAGAAAGAAATATGCTACACCCAAAATGTTTTGGAGCACATATTTAAAAAATGACATCTCTGTTCATGTGGAAACAATAAAAAATGAACTTGAACGAACGTTTAAACCTAGACATTTTCATTTACTCGGTAAATGGATCATTGAATATAAAACAGCGTAAGCATTTCCATATTTACCATTACTTCATAAAAGATATTCATTATTCATGTAAGAACTCAAGGTCATTATATATACATATATATATATATATATATATATATATATATATATATATATATATATATATATATATATATATATATGTGTGTGTGTGTGTGTGTGTGTGTGTGTGTGTGTGTGTGTGTGTGTGTGTGTGTGTGTGTGTGTGTGTGTGTGATATGTGTGTGCGTTTATGTTCTCAAGCCTAAATTGATATATGTATATCAACATTCGCCTGCTCTCCATAAGTTATTTTGTGAATATATTTTGGTTTTGTATTTTATTTGGATAAGAACATTATGTGCACATGTCCAAGGATCTCTGACACTGACACAAGCTGGATACCAGAAATCATTAATTTAACATCATAACATTTATAAACTTTGTTCAATAATATTAATTAATTATACATGTTTTGGGGTTTATTTGGTTTGTTTAGATTGTTTTTCAATAAAAGCAAATTTTGAATTATGAATCAATAATGAAATATGTTGAATACTATTTTCATATATTGATTTTGTTTCTCAAGAAAGCTCAAAACAAAGACAAATATTTATAACACATCATAGGAGTAATTTAACTAAAAGTCCTAAGACATTGTTCCAATATTGCCCTCAAAACATATTTATTTATTTATTAAGTAAATATACAAATGAAATGAGCAGTACCACTGAGCGCTTCATACGGACTTTCCACTCTATGTCTTGATTGCAGAACTTCATATTCCGTGGTTCCAATATCACTCACGAAATCTGTATTACCATATTCAGGGGCAGCTGCCTCCAAAGACCTTGATATATAAAGGAAGGAAAGCTAACCAGTATCTGAACAGAGCTACATAGTGTACACTAATAATAAAAAACAAAAGAGATATTGATGCATGCGGATAATGTAGAATATTATCCAACACACCACATTTGTTATTGACATAACTCATGCTTATCTGTGTTGTTAACTTTTAATGTAATTGATCTTATTTAAGAAATATACATGTTGTAACATGTTAGGAATCATTTGTCAAATGAAGACATAGATTGTTATTTTTGTGTTCACGATCAGCCACTGGTAATATACTCACACATGCTAGTCTAACGTTATAACTTGTTTAGTGTCTTCGATTAACCACATTCTAATATGATTAAACGTCAATCGGATATTTTATCATTCGACATGTATTACATGTATTATAAGACCAACCGATACACTTCTGAAATTGTTACTACAAACTAGAAACCATAAATGCATTATCCTATGTGACATCCGACCTCTTCCCAACCATAATTTTGAAATGCCATGATCATCCGATCAAAGAAAAGGTTATAAATTCATTATGTAATGAAATGAGTGACTTTTGCGGCAGTTCTGATACCCCGAATTTACCGCATGTTTTCGGACATCGTTTCTTTCAGGACACTTTTTGGGAGGGGAAATATAATATTTCAATAACTTGTAATTTTTCGGACATTGCTTCGCTATAATTTTTCCAACTATTTATGTTTTTGGACACAATCTAGGAAGATATGTAGCGTTGTTTTAATGTAAAATTCACATCATGTTTGCAGTTAATTTAACTGATACAAAGTTCGCTTCATTTGGTAGGCAATTATCTAATGTGATCATGAATTTCCATGAACTAATATAATTTAAAATTCTTAATGATATGTATGTATGTATGTATGTATGTATGTATGTATGTATGTATGTATGTATGTATGTATGTATGTATGTATGTATGTATGTATGTATGTATGTATGTATGTATGTATGCATGTATGTATGTATGTAGGCAGGTATGTAGGTAGGTATGTATGTATGTAGGTATGTATGTATGTATGTATTTATGTATGTATGTATGTAGATAGGTAGGTAGGTAGGTAGGTAGGTAGGTATGCATGCAGATAGATTAACGTATAGATCAAATAATGACAAGAAATATGATTAAATGATGTGCTATATTTAAATCTTTTATTCAATTTCAAGAAGCTTGCCCATTGACTTTTTTAGGTCCTTGGGCGAAAAACCCTCAAATTCTGTATCAATATAATCAGCCATATTGTTTAATTGTTTGTCGTTTCTGATCAGCGCGTTTTCACTTCCGCTTAGGTTGACACTGATGCCGAACACCTTGAAATATGTCGTTATCATTGTGCGCTTTTTCTTCAATGTGTCCATGTAATTTACAACCCAGTTCAATACAATATGTTTGCTGGCTGTCTTGATCCGTTCGTTGCTGCTTTCATCAGATGATTTTACTGCATTCGTAGCATCCCTGATTTATTCCTTCCATTTGAGGCGGAAGTAACTCTTCAAAAGTTTATTGATGCTCACGTCAAGAGGTTGCACCTTGGATGTGCAGCCTCCTGGTATTATTGCTCGCACAACATTTCCGCGCCGCAACACTTTCTTCGCGTTATAAAGTGATGTGAGCCCGGAACGAGTCCATAATTAATAGCGATCACTCTCTTCTGTTGAATTGCAAATACATTTCTTCAGTCTATCGCAGTATTAGTGTTTCGTCCATCCATGTTTCAACTGCGATAATCTACCCTGTTGTTGCCTTTAGATCCAGATGCCTCATTCCCTTGAGAATAACCATTGGTGGTAATACGTCGCCAGAATATGCAACGGTTAAAACGACATTAATGTGTCTCTTCTCCCCTCCAGTTGCACGAATCAGAACGTTTTCCGTTCCTTCTTTGTCCACCGTCTTCTCTGGCACAAGATCAATGTACATCGGTGTCTAGTCCTTGTTAATAATAAACGTATCCTCTAAGTCATTATCCTGACATATATCACACAAAACGTGTTGAATGAAGCAATATTTTCTTCTAAATCCTTGGGTAAACGTTGGGCAAGAAAGGTCCTGCTTCTGAGCACAAACCCATCTCTTTCATGAAACTCTCTCCCCACAAACGACTGGCATGCAATTTGCTCTCCTGAAATTATGTTGAGACATGCTCCCTGGCATATATACATATTGCCTCAACACTTACGGGAATTTGTAAGTTACGCTGTGTGAGCACCCATTGAGCTATAACATCTTCCATAGCGTGTCCATATGAAATGGGTCGTCTACACTTACGTAAATGTCCAATCATTTTCAGATCAGCAGAAAAGTCAATTTTCGTTCAGGTACTCACCGTGGATTTCGAAATCTTGAATAATTCTGCTGTAGGTCTGATTCCCAGAAGTTTTACATTGTTAATGATATCCTTATTTTGCTTTAATGTATAGTGTTTATAGTGACCACGTACAGTACCTGGTAAAGCACACTCGGGTTCAAGATAATCAAACTCGTCATCTAGAGGAGCTTTCTTTGTAGACGGTTCTTTTTGCGATGCATCCGCAGAAACCTTAATTCTGTGGGCGGCCTACTGGCCTCTTTGGAGAAGATTTTGGACAGGGAGTCGATCCACGAACTAAGCAATTGCCTTGTTGCATAACGTATGATAAACGAATCGATCAACATTATAACAGTATTAACACAATTGTGTTTCACAACGACATCCATAAGCATACATTCTTTTGATAGTGGTGTGTATTTTAT
Organism: Sinohyriopsis cumingii; assembly: GCA_028554795.2. NCBI lineage: Eukaryota > Metazoa > Mollusca > Bivalvia > Unionida > Unionidae > Sinohyriopsis > Sinohyriopsis cumingii. The sequence continues at coordinate 100,185,127 of CM068838.1, forward strand.
TTATAATTTATATTTTAATAGCTTGACTGGCTAAAAAAAAATATGATTGTTTGTCAGTGCAGACATTGTTACGCACGAAACCATTTCAAACAGGTGAGGCAGTTATGGCTTTGATTAGAAACCATGACCCCTGCTTTATATCATTAAACAATACATCGGAGAGTCGGTATGGATTGGTAACCTTCATTGGCATTGTGCAACAAAACAAGCCCCTTATCCATGAGGTATTATGTAACAAGGTTTAAACATGGTTATTGTTCTAAAAGTAATATACTACTTTGTAGACAATACATATTGATTGTGAGTGCTAACTGTTTGTACATCGTGTGCCCTTTTAATATAATCCAGATGTATGCCATTTATTGCCGAACACATCTGTCAAATCAATCCCACAAGTTGTGTCATTATTAATTATTACCTAGACACCTTTGTAATGTAGATTTCAATGATCACTGATCAGCAGAGGGTTGAACTGTCGATTGCAAGGTTGCTAATATGGCGGTTCGTTTGGAAAATCTGCACACATTCGTGGCTCTAATACATTTATGGCTGTTTTCTCTTGGATGGGCATGTATCAGATAGACATTAATAGGCAAGTAATGCCTGTTTTTCATTCATTATCCTTTCCGTGGTATTAGACTAAATACTTGTTTTGGTTCATGGCAGCACGTTGTCATGTGTGCGTTGTCATGTGTGCGTTGTCATGTGTGCTAACGGTAACTTCGTTACGGACGTTGAGGGGATAAATCTATCTTCACCTGTATGTTTCGGACACCTAAGTAAAGAATTTAATATGTATTCGGCGACAAAAAACGCTCGGCAAATACGGTAGTCTAATAGTTACTTCTAAAACTGTATTATTTCATTCCCAAAAGAACAAACTACACCTGCCATTGCTTATGAATCCGACATTGAACATAGTTTGATTGGTTGATACATAAAAGGAACATAGTTTGATTGGTTGATACATAACAAGAACATAGTTTGATTGGTTGATACATAAAAAGTGGTTTATTCTAGGGGGTTGGTATTCCCAGCGAAACTGCATTGATAACATTTGGAAGAAGTTGAATTAAGTAATTAATTAAGAATCAAGTGTGCCAATATTCCACATTAACCCTCATGAAAGAAAAAAAAATATACTTGAACGAACTTATTTGTGATTAATATTATTTATTATTATCTAAATATTTCATTAAGTTTCAGCTCTATCACAATACATTTCACCTATACTGTTTAATACACAATATTAAGAAGTGCTGAAAAGTGTATAAGAATCCCATGCTATAAAATCATGGACTAGTAATTTTAAAATAAAGATTATCTTGTCTTGACACTTAATGATGTAATTTCTTTTATTGCACATATGTTAGCGGAAAGCTAAAACAGTAGTCACCTTTCTGTTAGTGTTGCATCAATAATACAAATGTGAATAATTTTTGAATCCCTTGATGTACTTCTTTATACATACAGTAAAAACATGATTCACATTTTTCAACTTGCATCAAAACTATAGCAGGCATACTCCTAATATTTTTACTTGTGTCATCAAGGAAATTTAGAAGTTAAAAGCCTCTTTTCTTTCTTGAAAGCCATTACCTAAAATAACGCTATCTTTGGAGGAAGAAAAAGATAATATAATTTATTAGGGTTACAGCCCAAAAAGAATTTGTAAGAAGTACAACACAGATCTCCAGCTTAGTCAGCAATATAGTAATGCAGGGAAATATTACCAATAAGTTTACAAATGGGAGACCTGGTGGTGACAGGTGGTTGGGATTTACTAAAATATGGCCACACGTGTCGTTGTGCAGCCCCAATCATTGCCCATTGATATTGCAATATGTTTGAATCCATCAGTGGTCAAGAGCACCTTCTGTCTTCTGCCACGTATACTCACTAAATGAGAGCTGATACATGCCCCAGAGTGTATATTTAACTCTGATGAAATAGGTATGTTGAAAGATCAGAAGCCGCTTAAAATTATATAGATGTCTGGACATGATGTTCATTCACAGACAAGTGGCAATACAACAAAACAATTGTTGCAGCTTGTGCATCAACCTCCTCATCCCACCACAGGTGATATTTATTAGTAAACATGGTATGGGTCATGCTATGTTTCAAGGTATGCCACATACTAGAGTGAGCAGCAGTCCAAATGGCTGGATAGATTCAGAGTCTTTGAAACTTGGGTAAATGAGCATGTTGTGAGTTACATTCCACCAACAAAACCATCATTATTATTAATTTATGTTCATAGTTCTCATGGCAAATGCTGTCAGTAAAGATAAGGAGCTAGGCAATATTATCTTCGCACTTCCTCCACACATACAGGTTGCAACCACTTGATGAGGGTGGTTTCAAACCTTTGAAGGAAAATTAAAAAAAGGAATGCAGATTATTTACAGAAGAAATTCCTGGCATGCTAGTAAGTATGTTTATATTTGGTGAGATTTTTGGTAACGTTTATGCCAAGAGTCCTTGCCCATTGCTACATGTGGTATCTTCCCTCTCTAGCCAGAAGTCTTTCTAAAGTGAAATGATCTGGCCGCATCACATATTGGAAATACAGAGGTGTAAATCTCTTGTATTTCTGATATATCAAACGCATTGGCGTTTATGGGAATATTTGACATAGATACAACGCATTCCCAAACTTTAGAACTGATGTTGCATGAGAGTCTATGATTCAGCTTTGTCGCTATCTGGAACAACAGTCGAGGCCACATTAACATTTTTTTACCAGGAGTAAAGTCCCAGTAAATATGATGAACGTCAAGCGAGTCACCTGTTAGTACATTTGTTTTAAGTCTTTCGAATGGCTCGGCCGGGGATCGAACCCACGACCTACCCCGTTCGAGGCGAACTCTTTAACCACTAGGCCATCGGAGCGTTGCTTTTAAAAATACATAGGATGAAGGGCTGCGCCAAGCAGAAGAAGAAGAAAGGAAAACAAATAAAGCAAATAAAGAAAAGGAAATGAGAAAAGATAGTAAAAAAACTAATAAAAAATGCAAAAAAACCTACAAGAGATTATTACAAAATTAGAAATTTCCCAAACGAAGGAATCAGGTCGACGATACATGCAAGTAATGAAAAATATGTTGAATACACTCGCTACTTGTGTGTATTCAGTCAGAAGGCTTCAAAGGAAATTCAGCAAGTGTGGGTCTGCTCAAATATCTGCCAGAAGTGGATGCATGACGAACGTCTTCCAGTTGGGTTCTCAGTTGAAGTGGACAAGCCGTTCAACTATCCATGTGCATCTAACTCCACAGGCTGTGTTCTCTCTATGTATCTATGCAACTGAGGATTAAACAGGTGAAACAATTTTGACACAAATTTGCACTAAGAAGGTAAATGCACTTATAATACTTTGCTGCTTTCCAAGTCTGATTGTTAATATGTTAATATATAACTCTCAACAAAATATGACAGTGAAGACACTGCACATATCTGCATGTAAGACATGCATGAGGTCTCTAAAAGGCTTACTCACGCATACGTGCTTATCTGGGACGCATACAATCACTTAGACGGGAGTACTCCGTACGCTTGTAAAAAGGTTGCGGCGAAAATCAAAGACTTGCCAGACTTAATTTAGCGACCTGCTCAGTGGGAAAATGTGTTGATGAATAAGATGTGCTGATATTTACAATAACATAATTCAGTGGCTGAAAGAGCCGCGATTTACATTTTGCGATTATAAGAGTACATCAAAACTACAAGACACTAACTTGGTGCTAAGTTCAACGACCTTTTGAAAGGAAGATGATTGGCAAAATGTACTGAGATTTACAATGATTGAATTCAGAGGCCGAACGAACCAGAGATGTAAGTGTGGTAATTTATAAGAGTATACCAGAAAAAACAGGATGCAATAGTCACTCGGCAAGTTCAAAGACTTTTACTAGCTGCTGTGTTGGAAAATGTGCTGATATATACTTACAGTGATTGAATTCTGAGGCAGAAAGGCCCAGAGATGTATGTACATTTGGTTATTATAAATCATCAAAAACAACTTTGGCTTGATGTATTGTGTTCCTTTCAGCTTGCAGCTGAATAAGTAGTTAATTGGACCTCGAATTCAAGACATGTTGAGACTTATAGAAAACTCCATTTACAAATTTGGATATTTATTTGCAGGTTAAACTGAAAACAACTGACGAAGACCGTAATGATATTCAGGAGAGTACTTGAGCGAATAATTCAGAAAGGAATGTAGCCAAATGTAAGAAAGTGTTTGATGCCTGGCTTAGTGTTTGGAATAAGATATTTCCTTTGATTGAAAAACCTTAGTCAAACTCTAATGGACAACCAAGAGCTACATGTCAGTGGTATGACAAATTCGGAAATTGAACTCAACCAATAATTGTTCTAATAGCAATGTTTACTTTGTCTGGGAGGGGACCTCAACTTTTGCTTTACTCCAAGTTTTAAAATCCTAGCGAGTTCTCAGAATATGGTGCAGAGGCTGAAGCAGAAAAACCTGTCCAAAGCAAATATGTGTGGCTGTATTTAGATACAAATCTGGTAATATGGATAACATGAATGACCTTTTCAAAAATATTCCAAACACCAAACACAGATGTGTTTAATGTAGTTTCCAACATTTTGCTTTGCTGCAATTATATTTTCTGTTTAAAATATTTTTATATTAGCAATGAGTACAAAATAAGAATAAAAAAACACGTTTTCCCCAGTAATATATTTACATTTGTTTAAAATATGTTTTAACTATAATTGTAAAGAAAAGTGTCTTCATATCAAATTATTTACTGCTTGTTGTGTGTGAATATTAAATTCATAATCTGTTACGTTCTAATGCCTTTATACATATATAACAATACGGTTTATTAATTAATACAATTAATGAAAGCATTGCGGTAATACCTACAGTTTTTGATACATTACACTGAACAAAAGTACACACTCGGACGGTTATTAAATCTTGCATAATTGTATCATGAAAGCTAGAATATCATTCATTTAAATTTAGAACAATAAATGTAGCTGCAATATCATATATTACAATTACAGTAGACTGATAAATTTAACCAAAATTTTGTATTCTTACATTGTTTTGTATTTTTATTGTATTCTTATGTTCCATTACATTTAATATGTTAGGGTGTAGCAATTATTTTTAAAAAACTCAATAAATGTCAGATAAATAGGATTTGTCAGATTTTACACCGTATTTTAGAAACACAGGGGGTCAACCAACCTAAGGGTGGCCTGACATGGGTGGAAATAACGTAACAATTATCCAAAGTTCAACAGTCAACCTACCTAAGGGCGGATAGACATGGGAGAAAATGATGTAAACAATGCAAGAACCTGATTCACTAACCACTTGTTGTAAGAAAAGTTGTCATTGTTGCCCGTTTTGCAATTTCTAGGCTTTATTCTGAATCAAAAAAGGTTGAATTTTTTAGCCACTGGATGACGAGACGTTGCACAAACAATTGGCAAAAGTAAACAATAGGGGCTGAGCTATTTTTTGTGGCAGTTTAATTATAATTCCTAGACAATTTACTGCCAGTTACACCAGTGCATGTGGTTTCTTCATGGATTACCCTTGAATGGCATTTTTGTTTGCGCCTCTTTATATCCATTTATGGGGTCCCTTCATAGAGTAGACTTCAATGAAATTTTCATTTTTGCCAATTTCTGACTTCATAGGGTACGTTCAATGAGGTCTATTTTAACTTTTTGGTTGTTCTGGTTATATTTCTCATTTATTTCTGGCTAGTTTTGGACTCATTAAACCCTGCTGTACATTGTTCCCACTTATGGTCACATGGACATACCCCTGGTGAATTCGTAGATGCGAAACGAAATGCTAGAAATTCAGAGGGTTGTCCATAAATTCGCCTACCCCACTGCCTCTACGTCAACAGGATAAGCACACATTACCAATAATTGTGTGCACACCCATCCCCAGGCAAAACCCACGGGGTGCCAAAACTCCACTACCAACTGTTTCGACTGGTGGTGGGTGTCTCCAAATTATTGGTAATCAATACAATGTATGGTTGTCATTTGTGTGTTTGGAGCACGACTCAGCAAAATTAATAAACATAGTGTTCCCTGCCAGCAATATGCCGAGCCCTGAGTTTGAACCTAAGAAGTATAGCCGTAATGGCGGTGGAATCCAATGAAAATTACCACTGGATCACGCAGCTTCAATAGATATTTGTTAAAACCTAACATAAATACATGCTGATGATAAATCAATAAAGTTTTAGATAATTTATAACTACCGCATGCCATAGAATGTTCATCTGAAATAAAATATATAAATTGTGTTATCTACAAATTATAAATAATGTATCAAAGTAAGTATTACGAATATGGCCGAGCCACACCTGTTTCGCTTGACTGGCAAAAAGTAATAACTATACTTGTGGACTACATATAATGTATAGGTAAGTGGTGCAACTGGGAATAAATCCCATAGGTCCTGGCCCGTAAGTGTGGCGTGGCTGGACAACTTTGCAATAGTATAAAATAAATATTTTGCTTGAAGAAGTACAAGGAGAGGTCATGGTGTTTCTTACCCAAGGGCACGTGATCGCTCTATTTGGCCGTGACTATCACTATATTCGAAAATGTTCTGGAACATCCCGTGGTAAAACGGGTGTTTTTCACAGAGAATATATTACTGTTATTATATTTGTGAACAGACAGATATGTAAACATATCAGAAATTAAACATATACACGTATTTATATAATGATCATCAATAATTTAATCGGTAAATCACGCCTGTTCTTGTAGTAGGTACCTATTTTGACTTGGGGAAGCCCACTATTAATAGTGTACATGTATTTTTTGGGCAGCCAGACAAGTGACTGGGTAATGCATATATAGCTGGGAATCACACGCGCTAATTAGTAACGCAATGCACATTTGTATTTTGTGCAGTCAAACAAGTCATGTGGACATAGCTAAATTGTGAATAGAACTGAGATTAGAGCAAATCCAGCAATTTGCTGTAGTTGGAAAAAAATATGTTAGGTTACTGCTGTAATACACTAAAACCTCTTACATCTGCTGACTTAGTGATCTGTAATTAACTGTTATTGTATAATAATAATGAGCGAGTATGCGCTTAACATGTAATCTCATACAGCTGTATTAGCTTGACAACAACAAGATGCAATTAAGAAGTCGAAACATGTTTACAGACTAAAACCTACCAGTCGGATCAGTCAAATATAAGATTGCTACTACATTCAGCAAGTCAGAAGGAATGACACTGAGTCTGAATCTTAAAAGTAACAGTATATGAATATTGTGAAAGAGTGGAATCAGAAATGTAAACAAAACAGGAAAAAATGAAGCACCAACTTGAAAAAGCAAGAGAAGAAACATTGAAGTCAAGTGTAAAATCCGGGTCTAAAATGATAAATTATAATAGCCAAGCTGCATCAGTGGCCCTCCAACAGCGCTTTCCTGAAACAGAGCTAGAAACAACTGAAGGAGCAGCCTGATGTGGCCTTGCCACTCGCGACAGACATCATAAAAACAAGCATCTCAGGTGATTTAAGATAAACTTTATCCCAATAACATCCTCACTGATGTTGATCGACTAGAAAATTTGATTGGTGGAAGTAAAGCAGGAAACAATCTTCACAAAATCATCAATGAAGCAGCTGCCATTTGTCTGAGTTTATCTACCACTGGTGTCATGGACTATAACGTTTATTGGAGCTGCTCGATGAAATTATCAACGATTACTAGTGAGTGATCAATTAGATGAGCGACAAAACGTAATATGATTACGCACAATGCCCAACGTGGAAGTGAAAGAGTCATGGTGACCAATTAACGATTACCTGTTTATAAAATATCTACTAACATGGACTTGGCGATAGTATTCTAGATTTAATTAAAAAGATAGCCCTTAAAGCTAACAATTAGGTATGAAAGCCATCAAAGTTGTTGTTGATAAGGGTATTGACATTATCGGAGATGTCGCTGGTAAGGCATTCTCAGCGATCAAAGAGAGACTCTCACGATTAGCACGACAAAAGCCACAGCAGAATCTGAAGCATTTCAGCACAAGCATTCTAGAAAAATTGCCCATCACCGAAGTGTTGTCATCAAGTGTGAACAAAAAAATAAATCAAGTTGCAGATGAGATTCTGATATACTTAGCGGTACTGCGAAACCCAATTGTGTTTCATAATATTGGGGTTAATGAAGTTTCTTTGAGAATAAATGGACATTACTGAATTTCGAAAACAAACGTTTTGTACGTGTATACTATCGGTTGATGTCAATAACGAGGAGTGATCAAAATGTTGATATTGTTTGGAAATTTTCAGCGTGATTTTTCAATGCTGTATCCGGTCTGTTACTTCTCGCTGAACTATTTCGATTAGTTTAGACAATCAGTCGTTGATATACATTATTGATCTCATGTAACAACAGCAAGCCATGATCATGATGTCACGTATAAAATGAAGATCTACAACAGCGAGTTATTGCAGAGGTCAAGATAATTCACACGCTGTATTCAACAGAGAATAAAAACATATAAGAATCACTCGCAGATTGGTTTAGCAATAAAAGGTAAATTATTGTTAGGAGCTGGCAACTAAATGCATACAATTACATACTGGAATCAATTTATTATAGTCTAAGAAGAGATCGGAGAGGTACATCAGCAATTAACAAAACTCGCCGATGCAGCAGGTGTCACACGAGCTGTTGCTGCAGATTGGTTGTCACAAGAGGCCACATAACCAATTTATCTTCCAGGTCCCAAAACAATGCAACATAGACAGTATCATGTCAGAACATGCAACGAAGTTTATCAGACATATATCTTACATTTACCACATGACACACATAAAAGGCGTACCAAACCATACACGTCCACCGTCTTAGACGTCGCAAGTATATACCAAGAGGCTGGACTTTTATCATCTTACACCACAGAAGCGTTTTAAGGAATGTTGTCATTAGGACCCTTACGAATGCAAAATGTATCACACTTTGGTCCTGGAAAAGATTTTATCGGTGCAATAACGATGCTGATGCAACAACATAACTTTGAAATCCGACGTGAACACACAACGATACATCCCGATCAGGCAATTGTTGACTGATTTAATCAACCCTTGCACAGTGATTATCTGGACATAAATATGCCCAAGAATTACTGAGCGGAACGCTGTGCGTTCAGGACAGATATCAGATCTCTTGAATGTTGTGCGTGTGGCCGCGTTTTACAACAAGCTCTCACTCGTGAAATTAGCATGAAACTTGTTGATGCAATTGCTAAAACACATATATCATGAAGACAATCACCAGTGGATCAACCACAACTCGTGTTGTGTAATAAATAAACAGCGAGGTTTTGATATCAACCTGGTAAACCAGAGGGTGGTAAACTAAGAGCCAGTGATCATGTTTGGAGCGTAACAACGCATACAATTTCCAGCGTGGTAAGATCTACTGGCTGTTATGCAGTCTACATTCGAGACTGAACAGCTCCTCAACGTGGATTTGTACATCAACAATTGCAGGTAATTCCTAAAACACCCAGTTACCACCATATTGGATACGTGCCAACAAAAAACGCTAACACGAGTCACATTTGTTGAGGAACGGAGCTCTTCTACGTCTCTTAAAGTCAACACATGTCAGAGAGACATTTTCCTGTGTGTGGTCGCAACTACAATAAATTCTGTTCATGGTAAATTATCGTACATCATTTGGAAAATATTGTCACAATATCATTGTGTTGCAGCAGACGCAGTTATTATTTTATTGTTGATTCATTTTCATGACAAATTGCAAGTCCAAATCAAATTGACACTGGTTTTTTGTGTCATCTCACCGATAACCAGCTAATGTTTTCTTCACCGCACTTATAATCCTGGTGACGCTGTTGTTTGTGACGTCAACTATGTTGTTGGCCTCTCCAACACGTAGTCAGCCCTGCATAAATGAGATATGTGTGTTACTCTAGACAGCCAGGTAAACTAAATTTGACAATTCAATCCATATATTGGTATCTGATATTAATCCCCGAGACTAATGAGTTGTTAGTACATATCCCAGAGTCCAGTACAATGGGTTTAATGACATTACTTGTTGTACAGTCTCTTCTGAAACTTCGACGATATTATTAACAACCAGTTTTTGTTTCATACCCATTACAGGAATATCAGCAAGTACTCAAACTGCTTGTATGTCCAGGGCACTAATATAATGGTCCTGGCTGAGCTGGAAATTTTTGTTTGTGAAGATCAGATAATTTACGCCGAGATAATTTTCGTAAAATTTTCCAGGATACAACTGTTATAACATTAGTGCGCCAGAAATTAAACATTGGTGTTTATGAGATTTCAGTATGCGTAAAATCTCAATGAATTGTTTCTGGTTGTAGTGTGGTTAGCGATTTTAACTGTAATAATGTTTCATCATGTGATCAATGATCACACAACTTATCTTGTAGTAGTCAACGTATTTGCTTAACCAATCATGTGGAGATTCTCCAGAAAATGGCGAGGATACCCTGCATCAGTACAAATAATAACGACGCATAATACTTTCCATGTTTGTCGCCATTAGATAATCAAACAATGTTTTTGAATTATCCTGAGACACATAATTGTATCCCAAATAATTAATCTCGGGATATTTGTCGCATTAATTTATGTGTCCATGCATCACCATGCAATCTAAGGAAACTATTACGCGTGCAAGCGCTGGCATCTTACAATCCCATCTCATTGGCAAGCCGGTGAGTTGGCATCAACACAATCATATTTGAATTTCAAAATAATTATATTGCACGTGTTGTTTTACCAGAACTACCTGGACAGTTAATATAGACCGTATTATGTACATGATTGGTTCATTCACTGATGGTGATGATGCCATATGTGATACATTATCGTTGCTGCAGTGGATATCATGTGATTTAATGTCAGCTGACTCGAGATAATTGCATATTAGTGTTTGTGTCCTTAAAAAAATAGGTCAGTGAGATTCATTTTTGATTTGTCGATATAACAGTAATACGCGGCATCTCGAACATCATTGGGAAATATATTGTTCATTGATCATATGTTTATTGACGCGTATGCCAATACAGATGATCTCAAATGAGTAAAGTGAGGAAAATTGCTGTAGCAGTAGTTAAAGATCGTGTCAGTTTGGTTTGGTCATCAGGTTAATATACCAGACACCAATGTCAATCTCAACGATTGTTGCGCAAACACTCAGCATGGTTGGGATCAAATAGTGTTAATATGATACATGTTCTATGCTAAATTCTCTCATATCGACTGTAACCTCTGCGATAATTTCATACAATCAACACAAAAAAATTTGGTTACAACAAGATGACAAAGATATTTACAAATTTTTAGCAAATTTACATCAGCAACATCATGATGTTGTACAAGATTAATCATCGATTATGATAATTAGGTTTTGTCATCAAGGACGCAGTGGCAAAACGTATGTTGGTGTCATGGAGAAATACAACAAAACGAGGTGGAACAACTATTGGTATTACAACATGAACGTTTGCTGAAAATTCGAATGAAAGAATCTCGGCAAATCCAGTAAGATCGATATTTGGTAGTGGCTAGTGTATTGCAAATCGTGTAATTTCATGTGTTGGATGTCCGAGTCATTGAAAGTATGACAATCACCTAGTCTAAAACAAGCCGCAAAATAAGCAGCGATTTTATTACCAGAAATCATGTCAGACTGATTATATTATGTGTTCCAGAGACCACACTGTCTACACGCAACACAAAATTGATGTTTGGCTATATGAGTAACACCAGATGACACTGTAAAACAATAAACAAGTTAATCATCGTTGTCGCTATCATATTTTACTGCAATGCGTTGCGTAGCACATTGGAGTGATGTCTTCCGATAAAAAAACTCCAGACGACAAAGTAAATTGATCAAATGATTCATTGTCAAAGCTACTTATTGAAGTGTCTTCTATGCCACCACTGTAAAATATTCAGGTTCGTGTTAACTTACGTTGTGAATTTCCTCAAAAATATCTCTGTTGTAAAATCTTGTTATACTTTCTCGTGGAAAATTCGTCACAGACTCTGTGCACTCATGGGAGTGATAATCAATTAATGTTATTAGAGTACCTATGCTTCCATAACTATAAGAGTCATATAAAATTTCATTTGTTATTACCTTTACGACAATCGGAATCTTGATTTTCTTTTTCACATGTGGCAACATTTTTTTAGCTTCATTTATAAGAGAGTTTTTCCAGTCACTTTTTGTGATTCTGCAAGTCTGTTTCCTTGTTTTGAATGTACAAAATATTCTCATACGTTGAGCAATACAGTTATGTTTTCATTGGTGCAAGATATCTATATCTGGTCCATTCAGGCAATAAACTTTGCGTAAATAACATCTGTCGCAGGACCAGAGTTCTTCCAGTATGTATTGTCAATTCGAGAATTATTCCTGGATCTGTATATTGGGCCAAAATGATTACTGATGCTGATATTTTTTATTTTAACACATATACATTATCACGTATGATTAATTGTGTTCCATCTGGCATTTGTTGCTCTGGTTCAGACGTATCCAAAAAAATACTTATTCTTGTTTTGTATATTTTGTTTTATTTTGTAAGCAAACTTTGTATTCATTGTTGAATCTATAAACAATCCATCAGCATCTATTTTAAGAATCGACCAAACATGAGCATCATCATCGCTGTAAAACTCATTTGCTGTTTTTATTTTTTCACGTAATTGTAGTTCAAATTATATTTGTTTTCAGGCGTCGTTCAGTCGGTCCAAATGAAATGTTGATGTTAATAGCTCAATATGTGTGTGTCTGTGTGTGGGGTGTGTGTGTGTGTGGGGTGTCTGTGTGTGTTTCTCTAATTAGGCTTTCACAAATAGTATAATGACTAACCAAAAACATAATGGTTGAAAATGGTTGAAGATGGGTTCTGCTCTACCATGTGAAAAATCATGGTTACAGTGACTAATCCGCGATCCACTTACAAAGTATCAGAAAAGGAAATAAAGGACCAAAACTTAGTCAGTTTTATGGCTCCGGAGTCCGATGTAAAGCACAATTATGTCTTACATGTGGTGGACGATGTTGTCGAGCGTTTAAAATATACTTTAAAGTAACAAATGATCATGATTACGTGAAAATAAAATACACTGCATATTATATTCTTGGTAAGTCAAACGTAAGGAAAATACTATTAGAGACAATCCCATTTTATAATGGAACAAACACAGATTGAATCAATAACATTGATGAGTTGTGAAGTTCCTCTTATCTACTAATTACAAAGCAAGCAAAGCGGGTGTTATATGACATTGTCGTCTAAAAATGAATGTAGGAAATATTAATAAGGTTGGTTACATTATGATCGGTATTGGAATTTCTGGACGTAAAAAATATACAAATTTATCTTGTCTACATATGTATTTACGAGTGTTTAAATGATCATATAAACTCAAATAAAAAAGATAACAACGTTGCAATGCTTCAAGCAATAACCCCAAGTGAGAATAGTAAAGTGGAAAAGCTGGAAAACACACAAAACCACCAATCTTTTTAAATCAACCAGTCTCCATACCGGTGACACAATAGTTTAAGTCCATGTGCCCTGCTGGAAAATAATTTGTTCTTAATACAGTTTCTGTACAAAAAGTAGCTACAGGTATAACCAATTCTGCTACATCGAAGAGGCTCTACCAAATAATAATTTTTCAGCGTATTGATCAGTAAACAACTACATAATCAAGATATTTTGTTAATACTAGCTATGTTTTGTAACCGGTGACTAAAAATAAGCGTTGTCTGGTTCAGTAGAATACAACATCGACGCCACAAAATTGAACAATTGGAAAATAAAAAAGTTTTTCCTACAACGATTGGTTACTGATACAGAGCCTTGGATATTTTTGTATATGTTAGTTTCACCTATGTCTGGGGCCCTTAGGTTGTTTGCTCCCCGATGCTGTTACTTTGCATGACGATGTACGATCACATACATGGATGTTGAACACAGTTGCTACAAAATAGCAAATGAGGTTATTTGTTTACGTTAATTCCGCTTAGCAGGAAAAACTTAATAGACAAGTCATGACATTGCATTTTATTTAGTATTCTTCCAATAATACCCCGATTGATGTTAACACCTTGAACCATTCAGGCTTTGTTTTCACGTATCTGTCATTGAGAAATATTCATTAAAGAATTGTTCTTTAGAAAATAATCATTTTATATTGTGACAAGCACTCAGTATACTTGTACAAGTAATGAGACTGAAGTTCAAAAGCAAACTATTGTGAAAACCTTTACAGCAACACCCCCTATATGATCACTAGCTTCCGTCATTAACATCTGTAAGAAGTTCTTTTCAAACTAATTAATTTGTCCCTCGCTTAAGGTTTTAAGTGGCATGCATTGGCTCATAGCTGACAGATATAAATTACTGATGTGATGTACATAACGATTTACAATGATATTCAAGAATCATGATCTCCATTAATTCTTAAACTGTCATTCTGGTATCTGCATTATTCATTACTTGATTCAGTATGCATGTGAAAGATCATACTCACACCACATCTAATCCAACTGGTTATAGACTGTCAAGAGTTTAATTTGTATGCCGACAATCTTTCAAACAGATTCATACGGCAAACCAGGTGCGCTGCTGTAATTAATTTTTTGTTTAGTCATTATTCTAGTGTTTCATACAGGCATCCATACAATCATTACAAATGTTACTTGGCAATATATTATCTTTCTTGATAATTGAGTTGTGATGGTAATATAATGTGTGACGGTTGGTAATCATCATTTGATGAGCTGAGATGGATGAAATGGGCATGTTGTTGGTAAGGGTGTTTCATGTTCAAAGTTATCATATATTTGTTACATGTCTTCAAACTCTTTTATAGTTTTAAACTTTCAACAGTGAAATTATTAGCCATTAAGTCCAAAGGGGTTTGTCCATGTGCTTAACTATCTATGGAACTAAATGCCATTTCTATTGTTTGTTGTGCTTTATTGGCCTTGGTTGAATACTTATATTGTTTGCTTATCCAAATCATGTTACATTTGTCAGGTAAACAATATCAAAGGGGAAAATGAGAAGAATCGAATGAGTTATTGTTACAATTCCTGTGATAGAGACTAGCTGATGACATCGTTGATCCTATCTTTCCGATTACTAACATGAGGAAATATTACATTGTAACCTTAATACGCCATTTGGTACCCATAGATTGTCTCTTCACCAAATATTGCAACTGAGTGCGTAGATGAGACTTTAGTAGAGCCATTCATATATCAGGGATACAAGCAGACATGATGTTGAGAAGTTTAACAGTTTTTCAGTCATATTGCTACGATGTCTCCAGTTTGACAGCTTATAGTTTATAGTGATGTCTAGCACTGGGGCATCAAGCCGCAGACATGTAGCATAATGTCCAACCCAATCACATTATCATGACACATGGCCAACCAGTCCTAATACTAACCTCTTAATGCTGAGCGCCAAGCGAGGAAGTGATTAGTAACTTTTTTGTAAGTCTTTAGAATGACTCGGCCGGGGATCGAACCCACAACCTGCCGCAACTGAGGCGGACGGTCTAACCACTAGGCCACCGGAGCGGTGCTTTTTAGGCTCAAATGAAACACGTGTTTTGCATGTGTACCTAGATACAAAATGTTTGGATCATCAATAATAAGTGTATTCAAGTTTTCATGACAATGCGTATTCATGGGACAATGGATAAGAAATCTGAACAAGGAGATTATGTGTTAACACTTATCTATGCCAATCATAGGTACTTACATGGTGAACCGATTTATCCGATTGATTTTGATTTTTGTTGTTATTGTTGTTGTTAGGTTTAACGCCATTTTCAGCACACGATAGACTATGCATGGCGGCCAGTATAAATGGTGGAGGAAGAACCCGGGAAAACACCGGGAAGAACCACCGACCCACGAGAAGCTACTGGCAAGCTTTCTCACATACCCACATTGGCCGAATCCTAGACTCGAACCCACACAGACAGAGGTGAGATGGCAGTGATCCGTAACATAGAGCGCTTTAGACCACTCGGCCACTCGGGGCCCAATTTTGATTTTGAAAGAGGTGAAACATGAAACAGCCCTAACAGAATAAGGTTGTGGGAGAGTGAAAACATTTCATGCTGACATGCTGAAACATCATGTTGAACTAACATGAACTTATATGAGTGTTAGAGTGAAATTAATACTGTATCACTACAAAATGAGGACGCTGGTAAGTATAAACAATATCCTAATTGATGTACTGACAAAAAATAAAAATACAAGATGAAAATATTTGCAGGGGAATGTGGCTTGTGGAGGCATATAGCCAGAGTCACAAAACCCATTATGTTGCCAACTCGTGTTTTATATCCTGGTTGTATGGCTAGATTTGTTTTCCTGTAACAAGAGGAAATGAAGTAATAAATACCTCGATCAAGTAACAAACTGATACTCAGACAGTATAACTACTCCGTGAATGAAAAAATGGTCATATCTCCTTATAAAATAGTAATTCTCAAGACTAATTACCCTCTATCTAGAACTAACAAAAATGCAAAAGTTAGTAACCTGAGATTGGTGTGTTGGGTGCTGGTACTGCAACCATATTGGTACTGTATCTATGCAATTAGAGGTTATGAAATGTGAGTAAAGATTATTCAAGTGGATTGTGAGTTCTTCATGTTTTAACTTTGTAGTCTGCACAATGTTTCTTTTATTTCGTGCATTTCATTTAGGACAGACAATGACGCACAATAAGTTCAATGTTCGTATTTCCATGTTCATGCAGAATAAAATCAATTCGTCAATCCATGTCTGTTCTGCTTCTACTACTATTCCTGCTGAAACGCCTAATGTCTGCATCTTACTTCCTGTATTTGGCTGAATCTGCCAGATCTTTCATATCCTCATGGCTGCATTGTCCTATATTTATTGTGCTTATAGATTTAAAAAGGTTGCTGTTTTCAGTGTATATTCATTTTCTTGCCTGAATCTTCTTTATTTTATATCGTCTTGGTGTCTATCAATTTATGTATGAATGCATCAAACAGCAATCATTAGACATTATTTACCATTCGATGAACAATCATATTTAGTCAGTGTCATATTGATACAAGCTTTGTATTCTGAATAATAAGAAATCAAGAAAAATGGTTTCGATATCATGTGATCCTGGTAATGACTGTTATCGTGGTCCATTTATGTGAAACATATACACAATAATTGAGAGTTTTGGAACATTTTCAATTCATTGTGACTATTGAGCATCTTCGCAACTTTAAGAACATATTATCAAAGGAAATCCTTCAACATGTTTTTTTAACAGTTTTCATATCTTAGGAAACTGATTAGAATTATGATAATGGCTGTTTCATTTAAAACTACATGGTACCCAGGGAAGACAGTCTTTTAAACAAAAAATGTCAGGATAGTTTGATTTCACAGATTTCATATTAAAATTAAAAGAATTTATAAATTACATATATTGGTGAGTACCCCACGTTGAATATGCCTCACTGATTCTCATGTATGTTTTAATGGAAAAACTCAAAGCTTCTAACGATACTGAAAAAATTAAAACTCCAATTACAATTTGAGAGATATACATGTTTCTGCATGCTAGAAACATGCTGAAATAAATATATTGTTTTAAAATATTATTTCATCCACACCTCTTCTTAATACATACATTATATTCCTGTTTCTTTTATTTAAATGGGTGGGAAGTTTATGTGTTCCCATCAATGGAGATGGTTTGCAATGTATATTTAATGCCCTACTAATACTACTTATACTACTACAACTACCGGTCCTACTGCTAATGATAATGATGATGTTGACCATTTAAACAACAGCAGTAGAAATAATAATGTTGACTACAGAATTTAATCTTTACAAGTGCAATAACAATTTTGCTTTTAGAAGCTCCAAGCATAAATAGCAAGTGTAAATAATGGTATATCAAACAAGGAATTAACCCAAATCAGTTTGGACGTTTAATTTTAAACAATTCTTCATGTAGAAATGTTTCATTAAAATATGACTTATCATGATTATCAACAAGTTAAACATATGATGACAAATTTAAAACATATTGCGTTGGTAGTTTACATGTATATTTTATTATCAAGATAATTCATTGTTATAATTTTATTTTGAAAAATTTAACTTCCTGTTTGTGTGAAAAACCATTAAATAGACCCTACTCAGTATGGTATAACAAGCTTCATGTGATTGGGTATACAAATAACATATCTGCCACCCTAAACGTTGAAGTGAAGTATAGTTGAATAGGTCATTTTGCAAATGTTGTACTTTTCTTCAATGTTAAATATAAAATGAAGTCAAATCAATAACGTGGCTTCATCTTTTCACTATAGTTTGTTTCACAGAGTAGAGCATGGCGAATTCTATGTTATCTGTAACTCAACATATTTTCAGGTCAACATAATTAAAGTAGGTAAAAGTGCTTAATGGGTGCCACACACAGCATTTAGAAAGAATTATGGACGTTTGGAAATATCTGAGGAGGCTGACATGATCATTTCCTGTGTTAAAGATAGGGTACCAATTGTGACGTCGGGCCATTGTGCTCGAAAACTATGATAACATCCAGTTTCATGAATATTAGAGTATATATGTATCGCATTTCAGTATTACACGCAATAAGGAAATTGAATGTCTTGTGCTGAAATGTTTATTTCAACAGTTTTGTTTTGACGACAGGGATGGAGGCATTTTTATTCCATTAGGATTTCTTCTTGCACCTTGTAATCAAAATAAACTATGCTCCGATATGAAAGATTTCACCCCTTCATTATGACATTTTGTACTTAACTGATCTTCTTTACCTGAAGCTTTCGTCAAAGAAAGGAAACATTAAAAGAATTAAAGAGTAAAGGGATACTATTAAAATACACACTATATTCCTTCATTTTTAAAGTTAAACGATTCACACTTTTTATATCCATAGAGACCCTATTTACATTAAATCTGAAGAATTACCATTTAGCATGCTATGTAATTATTTTTGTTGAATAGAATGACTGATCCATTATCTATAGAAAAGTTTACCATTGATCAGCAAGTGCATGTACTGTATTTGGGTGCCATTGAATCTGATTTGTGCTCAGGCTCACGAATAAGATGACAAGTGTCAGGTAACCAAACAATACAGTTTATAATTGAGCTGAAACCTCTCTTTCTCATATCAGGGCATATATATTTATCATGAAGTACAATGAAAATTAGATATAATACGTGTCATTTCCTAGTTATTCATTTTCCAACTTGTCTATTCTAATGCACATATATAATCAAATATAAACATTGTATAGTACCAGTGCTTAATACTTTGCCCCAAAACATGGAGAAGCCACCTTGCGAGAACTTGTTCTATGGGGAACTCACCCAGTCATATCAGGTGATGTTGACCCATGGTGGTTGGAGAAGCTGTCTAAATTTTATATGGAGATATAGAGAGAGCACACGTTTGTACTCGGTAAATGTGCTCATTTTTCCTTGAAGAATAACAGCTACGGTATTGTGTTTTGTAATATATTGTAACAAAGCAATTCTTCACAAAAGCTAATTAGGGCTTTATCCAGTTTTGAACAGCTAATTAAGCCTTTTACATTGTTGATGGGGATGTAAGTAATTGGACAACCATACGGACTAAAATTTTCAGATAATCTCCACATAATTCGGTTATTCTAACCCAGGTTAATTTATATCAAAAGAATATTCAGTGATATAATTTATACGGGTTGACTGCTCCAACTACCATGGAGCGATATCTTATGATGCCAAGATGATTTATACAATTGGTGTGTGCTTCGCTAGTCTTTACCACAATTCAGTATGATGTACATTAATTTAATACTAAAAATCATTGAATATTTTAAAATCCCTCTCAATGTCAGATCCAATTGTTAATAAAATCTCGTCTCCAAAATGATAATTATTGATGCACATTATTTTCATTTTTGAGAATGTTTTCTGGCATGGGTAAAATGAAATGACATATAATAAAGTGTTTTCAATGACATAATTCAAATATAAGTCGCTTAGAAGACTAAGCTCAGGTCTTCTGTTAACAAGGAATCAACTTATATGTGGGTAAATACGGACTAATCGTCAAGTTAGATGAATCAAGCTATGAAATGTTATTAATTGATGACAGAGATACAGAGTCTGTTAAAATGGGAGATGACATGCATAAAAAAATTGATGGTAAACTATCAGCATGAATGACTCTAGTAGCCTTAAAATTGCGATAGCACAATGCATTGTGGTTTACATACCTTTGAGTGTGTTCTCTACCCATGCTTTGTTCTGAAAAATAAAATGAAAAAATACCAACATGCAATTTATTACAAGACTCAAGGGCCCTGTGTGGTTCAGTGTTCAAAACTGTTTGACTTCACGAATCACTGCCATCTTTACTGTACCGACATGGATTTTGAGTCTCGGGATCAACCAGTTTGGGTATACGAGAAAAGTGGCCAGTACCTTCCTATGGGTCAATGACTCTTACCGGGGATTTCCCTGGTTATTTCTCCAACGCTTATACTGGTTACCATGTTTAAAATATTATGTGCTGGAATTGGCGTTCAACCCAAAACTAGAACAACTAACATCAATAAGACACCCCAATAAGACTGATACACTATTGGGCAAAAATAAGTTCCTAACCTTCAAGATAAGAAAATACTGGATCTTGAATCGTACATTAGCACCAGTTTCACTTAGGATCAAGTAGGCATGATAAGAAGTCTTGTGGTCAAAACCAACATCAGTATGACCATTGGATTATGGACAATAGTGAGCTTCATGACAGCCATCATGCCATTGTATTGGATTTACAGGAGGCACTATTTTCGTTTAGAACCAAACAGCTATCACCCCCTGTGAGTCCATGTTTTTAGAATTGTATTGAAACAATCCTCGTTGCATGCTTAAGAGGCGATTGAATGAAGGCAACCTTTTGACCATGGGCTGTTACCCATACCAATGCAGTTAAGGTTCCTAGTTGAGTAAACAGAAGACCCATGGATAGCTTATCGATACAACACACTACTATGGCCTCTATTTTTATTAGACAGGTGGTTGTGATGGGTTTGGTCTTGAGAAATCGGCGTGTCATCCTAAGCCATACGAAGACTTATTTACTTTTGTTATTTTTTTTACTTTAACCTTTTGCGCTGTATGTTTTTTTATATGAATGTTGCCACATACAGTTTCCTCCTGTCTTTTCCTCTCTGTATCCTATTCAGAAAGTATATCAATATACGGCAAGTTAATGTATCAATCTAGTGGTGAATATACCTGGTAAGTATACCATCTATCTATCCCTGTCAGTTGATTAGTGTTGCCTTCCTGAAGTATATGGTGGGTGGTTGAACATAGGTCATGAATTTACAACAAATGCATGATGGAAAATAATCAATAGTTCAACTGAATACCCCAACTCCAAAACAAAGTAAGCCTCTGCCAGACTCTGATGATGAACCATTTGGCATGGATTCATTCAATTATCTTCATGATCAAGCAGCCACAAGATGCATCAGACTGTTTTTCAAACTAGTATATTTGTATCTGAAAAATGTAGACCTAAGCATGCTGGCACACCGAAAAGATTTAAAAACGCCAATTAGAATCAGGTAGTTTGCCTGTGGAGTGCAAATGAAGAGCACGGGCTAAATATATCCAAAATGTTAAGACTTTCTGATATAAGTGGTTTGAGCATTCGTCACAGATGCGCGAGGTCAGAGGTTCAAACCCCAGCTGAGACATATCATAGACTTATAAAAATGGTGCATACAGCTGCCTTGCTAGGCACTCAGCATTAAGAAGTTAGTGTTAGTACTGGTCGGCCTGGTGTGACTGGGTGGGATATCATGTTACATGTCTGCATCATGATGTCACAGTTCTAGGCATCACTATAAATTGCCACACTTCAGACATCGTATCTATATGACTGAAAATCTTTGAAAGCAACATTAAAAATGGAAATCACACACACATGAACAATAGGCATAATTTGCTGCCATGACATGTTGGGACTCATCAATACAGAAGTCATTGAATTTCATGAAGAACTAAAATGTCACTGTAATTTGTCAAATCCATTTGAAAACAGATATACATTTGCAGGCCACCAACACCATTACATTTACACGACAATACTACCAAATGTAGTAAAAGCTGGATTTTAGCAGGTCAAGTTTAATATACACAACCAAAATCCAATTTGATTTTATCAGATGTCAGAAGTATGACTACCGTAAAGACAGATGTCCTAAAACCCCTGTATGTCGATGAATCAACTACTCTTTCCATCAGAAACATGATTAAAGAAAACCCATACTTTTTTATACATTGTGGAAATCACCATATCGTATACTCAAAGAACTACAACATCTGATGACGGAAGTAAATTCAAAGAGTGAAATGCACTTCAAATATCCCATTTTAGAGATCACGAATGATGAAAGAACCTAGGACCGGCCAACATGGTCCAACCTTCTCAATTATGGTGAAGAATAGTCTGATAATTAAAAACGTTAAAACGACTCTGGAAAATCCTCCTTATGTAGCAACACATTTCAATAATCCTCTTTATAAACCTTAGAAAAAAACACAACACATAAACAATATTCAATAGTGTTCCAACACTTAAAGCACCAAATATGCAAAAACCTCTGAACTCTAACATGAAGCACCAATGGTCTGATGACCCTATACAGCTGCATAACAGGTTTCATGACTTTGGGGACAAGGTAGCAGACGTAACTGCCCTGTGTACTAAAAGTGACACCACGCAAACAAACAAAACAACCCTATACTTGCTCCTGATAAGAAGCATATAGAAGTAGTTGTTGTAGTCAGGATTAATGGCATTGTTCAGCCCATGATGGCCTATACATGGCAGACAGTATACCTAGTGGAAGTACAATTCAGGAGTACCATGGTAAGAACCACTGAACCACTGGGAGCTGCTGGCAAGCTTTCTCATACGCCCACATCAACGAAACCCTAGACCTGAATCCATCTCGACAGGTGAGACAGTACTGAGTGGTAAAGACGAGCACTTTTAATCCCTCTGCTAACCTAGGTCTCAGGCACATAAAGGAGTCCCTTCCATAAGATCTATCCTAATTAGTACACCGTCTCTATTATTATTTCATAATGATGAACGTTGAAAAATGGAATTGCTCTGGATTTACAGCCAACTACAAAGATATTGTTCTGCTTTTAAATAAACACAATCTTAAAGTACAAAGTCTCCAGAAAAATCTTTTAAAATAGAGATAATACCCACAATTCAAAATTGCTTCTTTTTAAACAACTACTTTTGAAATGTTGACAGGACTTCTGAAAGAGCTTCCTCGTTATGCCATTTTGCTGAAACAAACGTTTCTTGGCATTGCTGTAAGATCCACACTTCATCGAATGATTTAATTTAATTTCATTAATATACCACAAAACATGAACTTACAAATCAAATGAATTAGACATCTTCATTCAACAGCTAATTGATACTATATTTGTTCTGCTCAGAACTGTCAGTGCCTATAACATTTTTTGAGAATTGTAACAATGTAGAAGATTTTATTTCAAGACATGATTTGTGTCTATATATCATCAGGTAACTAATGTATTTTACATCTGTAACAGGTACGTATCCATGTCTAGGTTAGACAGTTTGTTATTCCTCATTAATCTCTAATTTGGATTATGATCGGAAGGTCACTGATAGCCTCTCTTCCCAATCTCTCTAAAGAACATCAACTGTATCATCAATTAGCCCATTTCACACTCGAAATTAAAGTTTGACTGGGCCAAACTTGAAACACTTTGCAAGACATAACGGCGATACCTATTCAAATGTTAATAATCCCGTTGAATAGTTTTACATTTATTGTATGCCAGACTGCATAATAAACCATTCACAAGCTCTCACCTCACTGTTTTCCAACTCAAATATAATACAGTATACACAAATAAAACTGTCATTAACAGCCTTCAGCATTAGAGCATAGTCCAGTCTTGATAATATCTAAATTGAACTTTCAAGTTTATGTAACGCCTAAAACAACAAATATAACTTTTCACTATGTAAGAAGGAAAAATCTGAGACAAATCCTTCCATTTTTCAATACTCTTATGATGAATTTCTTTACAAGTTTAGGAACTAAACAAAAATGTACCCTTTCTTTTGAAAGGATTTTGAAAGGCCGCTGCAACCTTCATTTGTAGAAATTACACTATACAAATTAGGTTGCCTCATGGTGCACCAATATGTTCAGCCAAAATCTGGTTATTAAACCTTGCCAAAAAAATATGGTGCAATTGTATCATCTTCTAAGCCGACTAACTTAATTCATCATCAAGCAATATGACTCACTCTGGAATCATTTAGTACACCCCCATGTGACGGCCTTTTGGCTGTAGTGAATGACCCACCTTCATCATGTCGTTCAAGAATATTTTCAAGTTTACAATATGTCCTATATTATTTAGATCCAACCCTTTGAACCTTGCTTTTATCTCTGTTTTAAAGCTCAAATACAATACAGAAAACCAAAACAAAACTCATAACCTTTGGCAATAGAACATATTCCAGTCTTGACTATACAAAAACTGATTTTTCAAGTTTCTATAACACTTAAGATAACCCAAAGTACTTTTCACTGTGCAAGCAGGAAAACATCTGAGACAAATCCTTCTATTGCTTAATATTATTATGATGTACCTTTCTATGAATTTACGAACTACACAAATATTTACACTGATGGCTCAAAGGATTGTGAAAAGACTGTTACAGCCTTCATTTGTAAAAAGTACACTATACAAATTTCGTTGCCTCCTGGAACATCATTATGTCAGCTAAAATCAGGGTAATAAACCCTGCCATGACATATATTAGAACTATATCATTTTCTCTGATTTGCTATAAGTACTTTAGTCATTGCGCAATAAAAAGTTGGTAAACCCATTGTTGACTAGTTTTACCATTAATCATACCTAGCTGTATACCATCCACAACTCATAATACCGCTGGTTACCCAGCCATGTCAGTATTAAAGCTAAAAAAATGGCAGACTACACAATATATAATACCATACACTGATTGCCAAGATGGCTAAGTTTTAGTAGCCATCCAGTCCACTCAGACCCAAGGAGAGATTGTAAGAAGTTATTGTTGAAGGTATAATGTCTCTATGACCAGTAACCCAATAAATGTCGCCATAAATCCAACACTTTTTCGAGATAATCATTGTGGAAGCCATAATGGATGTGATAACACTTGCATTTACGAACAATTGAGCATCATTCAAGGTCATTTAGAAATAGTGTTTACAAGTTTTGAGTTGGCAAATAATGTGGCCATATTGGATATAACAGCTGGAGCATTTTCATTTTGGACCCAATAGACCTTGCAAGAAGTCTTTGTATAGTAAAGACCGATATTGATAAGATTGGTCCTGTGATACCAAGGTTCCTAAGATGGCAGCAGTGGCAGCTAGACTGAAAGTGTGAGCAGTACCAATATTGTTTAGATAATAAGAAGTCTTCTGGGAAAAACATTGATGATAATATGACTTTCCATGCAAGCATAGCAGGACAAACAAATGTAATATAACTTACAAGGCCATCCAATTTGTGAACAGACTGGCACCATTTTAAGTTTAGGTCAACAAGACATGATAAGAAGTCTTTCACCTGATAACCTCACATTGATATGATCATATGTTCTTAAGAAGTAGCAGTAACAAGATTTACTTGAAAGCTACTATGATGGTTGCCACCATTTTGATTTACTTCCAAGGAGCGCCTGATTTCTACAATGCAATGCTCATTTATACCAATTCACAACAATGTGGTAAAAAGATAACACTTGCTTATGATAAATAGGTTTACAAGCTGTGACTAAATTACTCAATTTTCACCAAACGTTCTAACTGGCAAGTAAACTTTGCAGAACAGTTGCCAGCAGGTGAAAAAGGAAATGAAACAAGGCTCAAGCTGACATAAATGCTCCCAGTGTATGCACAAATTTAAATATGTGCATGTGCAATCCCTGGTCCCATTCCAGAGGAGGCTATGAACCACGTAGTGACATACAATTAATGGCGGGGAGGTGGGAAATAAATGGGATAAAGAAATGGTGGAAACAGCAGATGATATTTCAACAAAAATGTGAAATTCTGAGTTAGATGTACCAGCAAAAAACCCCAGCAAAATGTGCTACTAAGTTTCAAAGTTCTCGGTTGTCAGAGTACAAATGTTTATTCGACAGTTACAAGACAGGAGATATGTTACATTTCAAAATGGAATAAATATATTACCATCAATATATTAAAATGTTTAATTAAAATTTAATTGATGATTTGGATTACAAGATGAAACTTTCTTGCCGCAAAAATAATTCTTGTTTTGGGAAATAAATGTTTAAAATAAATATCCATACAATTTTGGGGAAAAAAATAACTGGTGTATGGTGCAATTTATTTTCTAAAAATCTACGTTATTTATGTCCATTCTTTACAATATTTGCATATAAA
This sequence comes from Sinohyriopsis cumingii, assembly GCA_028554795.2. NCBI lineage: Eukaryota > Metazoa > Mollusca > Bivalvia > Unionida > Unionidae > Sinohyriopsis > Sinohyriopsis cumingii. The sequence goes on from CM068838.1 coordinate 100,211,775, forward strand.
CTTTATTTCTCTAACAAGAGACCAGCAGCTGAATATAAATGTTTTAAAAAATTGGAATAATGGAACAAATGTGCACAAAGTTGGGTACATGAAATAACTGTATATTCATAGATTAAATTTGGATAAGACAGTCCATGCTATGAACAAGGATATGCGTATCGTACACTGATTCCTCGATAGTTCACACACAACAGATTCCAAAAACATTGATCAAACTATAAGCAAGGGTGCGAGTTAACAAAGGACCTATACAATCTAACAGAGGGATGGACGTCAATGGTGTGATGGAGAAGGTCAGCCTCCAGCACGCCTTTCTATGTCAATGTCAAACTGAAAGTATATCTTGATGTCAGACCCCATCCCACATGAAACTTCCTGGTAACAAGGTGTAAATGGCAAACTGAAATGTTGCAATGTTGCCAGAGGTTTGAGTTGAGCTACATACATGCTTATACTATATACATATATATATATGTTTGTATATATATATGGATATATATATATATATATATATATATATATATATATATATATATATAAAATAGTACACACATACCGCTCCGGTGGCCTAGTGGTTAGAGCGTCCGTCTCGGATTCGGGAGGTCGTGGGTTCGATCCCCGGCCGAGTCATGCCAGAGACTTACAAAAATGGCACTAACAGCTGCCTCGCTTGGCCTTCAGCATTAAGAGATTAGTGTTAGGACTGGTCGGCATGGTATCAGGATAATGTGACTGGGTGAGACATGCTACATGTCTGCGGCATCATGCCCCAGTGCTAGACATCACTATAAACTGCCACATTGCAGACATCGTAACGATATAACTGAAAAATTGTTAAGCTACTTTAAAAATCAAAATCACATCACACACTAATCCTATACATAATGTGATTTATAAATAAACAATACAAAGCATTGAAAACAAGTCAACTGCGATGATTCATAATCATACATTAGTTTAATCAATAAGGAAACACTGAAGTAGGTCATACATCGATTGAACGCGAGTCAGATTTGCTCTTCGCAAGTCATTTGATGCCTGAACTTGGACAAATTACAAATTGTTTATTTTAGTAGATCTTGTATGGTTTAAGTAAGAGTATTGTTTACAATTGGCCCAATTATGTCACCATGCATGCAAGGCATTGCTATAACGACTGCAGGGTGTTGTTCTACAGACTGCATGGAATTGTTATACACACTGCTGGGCGTTGGTTTTCTTTTATAAAATGTAACATCTTGTATGGAACTGAGAAGAAACTACCAACCATAATATTAATGCTCAAGGTTAATTCAAAAGATCAACGCTTTTACACAAAAGAAGTACAATTATTTGTATTACTTGATTAAACGTTAGTGTAAAATGGTGCTGTCATTCCTGTTTAAATATAACAACTGGTATCAACGTACTGCATCCATTTTGAACACATGATTCATCTTGTGTATCTTCACGTGGACAGATCAAAATGAACTGACCAGTAAAGACAGACTATTTTGAAAAGACTTTAGTGTTGGGGTATGGGAATAAAAATGGCATTATATGACATAAAAGGACTAGTATTGGTGAACCAGTATCTGTCTTTTCACCAAACATTTATATGACTGGGCACACATTGATCATGTCCATAAAAGGTAAGTGTCTTCGATGGGTTTTTTTTAAGCATTAGTGATGATTTTGATGACAACAGAACATATCACAATATCAAACGCATGTTCGATTTCAAGAGTATGCTAGCAAAGAAGATACTTACTAACTAGCTTATGTTGGCTCCAGTTCTTTTCTGTGACTTTATCGTGGATTTATCGTTCATGCCTTCGGTATAGTGAGCTTGCATAGTTGTAGAATAAATACTAATAAGAGTTAGAATATTTAGCAGTCTTCTTTAAATAAAGTAAATGATTATTATCATCATCACAATCATTATGTTATGAATTATTGTATTTCATTTTAGAACAGGAGAATAATTCCTACCTGATAATGAAGTTCGTCTTCTTAAGAACAGTATCAAAACAACTAGTACGGCTATAGCAGCTATACCACCACCAACTGCACCTCCAATAATAAAGATTTGTTGTGGATCAGTAGGCTGGTGTTCTTCAAGTTCTGAAAAGATATACATGTAAATTAGTTCTATGACTGATACTACCCCTGCTTATAAAAATCATATCATGGCAAGAGACGTCATCACTATCAATATCAATCTAAAAACCATCACTGCTTTGCTCCACTTTTTTACAAGTTTCAGAACTCAGTCAATGTAAAATATGTATAATCCCGAAGCGATCTAAGGGTCTTATGGCATAACCATAGAGTGTGCCAGTATTAACAAGATGAAATTAGAAGGCATGCACAAAACACATACATTTTAAACTGACTGTTTTACGACTAATATTAAAAGCATTTTCAAATTGATATTTACAAAGTCTGACTTTAGTAAGGTATTAATTTATTTTCTAGTCAATATCTTTGTTTCATAATCTACAATGAGTGCTAGTTAAATATTTCTCATAAATCTAAACTGCCATTCAGGTCAAAATATTACAGAATGCCTTTAATTTCACACCCATGGATAAATGCTTTCATAATGTACCATTTGGATAATTCCTGGATACCACATATTTAGAGGTCACATATGAAGTCCTAAACATTACAGCAAATCCAGACCTGTTTATTCCAGGGTCAGCAACCTACGGCACGCATGCCACAAGATGGCACATCAAGAGGTTTTGTGTGGGACGCGAAAAGCAGCCAAAAGCCCCGCGAGAACAAATTCATGACTTCATGAACACTCTGTAAACTGTTCATGCATGTGCATGACTGTTCTTCAAATGTTCATGATAGTTAATCTTATAAGTTCATGAACAAATGTTCATTAAAGTTCCACAACTATGTTCACGAACACTTCTTGAATTGTGATGCATCATACATGAAATTCACAAACACACTGACGAACTTTTATGAACTATTAAAATATCTTTAAAGTTCCTGAAATGTAATGAACTTTGTTTATCAACAATTGAAGTACTCTGATACACCAATAATATATTCATAAAATATTTATGACATTTCGTTATCAATATATTCATAAAATGTTCATGAAAATTCATAATTTAAACTTGTCAATATATTTGTGAAATATAAAAAGGTGAATATCTTTTTAAAAAGGATATGATGCTGTATAGATGTTCATTGAGATATTGCATTTAATACTTGTGTACTTAACCAAAGTAATTCTGGATTAATATTGGATAATATTTTCTGGCCAACATAAATACAATGTAATTGCTATAAAATCTTCCAATGACTTTGTTCTAGCGTTCTCGTCCATTACTGTCATAAATTGCATATTATGTTGACTTAGAACAACCACTGGAATATGTAAACAACGATTATCCTGACTGGATGATTGTGAAAGAAGACTTTATATTATTAGTTAATATACGCACCATATTTCAGTAGCTGAGCCTCCTTTCCCCAAAAAAACAAAAGAGCACCCAAACAGTTCTGCAAAAAGTACAACCTTCAAACAAAGAACATGGACTCACTCCCGTGGAATGGATATATTAGATTATTTTCAATATCATTCAGTTTAAGTAAGTAGAAGTACAGATAACCAATAATGAATAATATGAAGGAACTGATAGGATGAAACCAAAAATAGGCTGAAAAGCGTACCCAGCCAGGATGATCAAAATTATAGTATCTTTTCTTGGGCATTCGTATCTGTTTCAGAAGGAAGTTATGTAGATATTATATTGATATATATGTCATCATATTAGTTTTAACCAAGCTAATGATGCACAGTTTTTTTCAGATCAAGTTTAAACTTGCTCTTCACATGTTATATTGATATATATGTCATCATATTAGTTTTAACCAAGCTAATGATGCACAGTTTTTTTCAGATCAAGTTTAAACTTGCTCTTCACATGTTTGAAAATCACTAAACATTATCATATCCTCCAGCCCTTTTTTGATCTCAATCTACAAGATATGGTACTGCATCTACGATAGAAATTTAGATATTCGGTATCGTTTTCTGTTTCATGACATCACTATTTTTATGATCTGATGTAATTTGCTAAATTAAGACACAAAAAAACAACTAAACTGGTATTGCATCAAAATGTACACAATACAGACACAAATAACAGAATGATGAAATCAGAATCAGTGATACGCAGCACGTTTTCATTGCTAAGATGCCAACTATTAAAATGTAAATTTAGTTTAACCATCACAATATTCCTAAAATGTGATGCTGAGGATGATATATGCATGAGGCCTAGTTTGATGTGTTAATGAGGATGTATTTTCTTCGAGTATGTTAATTATTATAGTGAAGGTGCGAGAACTATGATACCAACTATTAAAATGTAAATGTATTCTATCATCACAATATTTATAAAATGTGAGGTTGAAGATGATATGCGAATGAGGCCTACTTTGATGTGATAATGAGGATGTATTTTTGGAGTATGATAGTTATAATCGTGGTGTTGCCACAACTATGATACCAACTCTTTAAAGGAAAATTATTGCATCATCACAATATTCCTAAATATGGTGATCATTATGATCAAGGGACTTGTACATGTATATTAACAGTTTCATCAGATCTCTAAATATATTGATGAAGTATTTTAAAAAACACAATGTCAAAGTGTATTTATACACAGTTTTGTTTTGTGAAAATTACTTAGCAATTAGATACTAGTTTTGAAAGTAATCTTACCATCATATACCAATTAGTACACATGTCCAATGTCATCGACATAGACACGTAAATAAACATTAAAAATCAAAGCACGTCATGAATTCTCAGTTATAACATTTAAATAATCCGAAGTTTTTAAAAATGGTGACTGAATTAATCTTAATAATTACATTTTTTAGTCATAAAAATACGTAGCTGTAATGCGTATTTAAATGTCTGCTAAATAAAGAATATGATAGTTTTGAGGTAATCGTTATGTGACCATAAAACATTATGATTGTATGTATCTATAGTAAACCCTGTAATAAAATGGTCGCTATCACACATACTTTACACTTTATTTTTTGCTGAGTTTGTGTGTTAACATTTCCTTTTCTCATGCAGCATTTTCATCCCATAATAATGCCAGTATACATGTCGTGAAGAAAGTAAGGAATGTGTTAATTGTTTCTACAAAGTTATAAAGAACATATCTGCCCTGATTGTGTAAAATTATGGCTGGAGTTATCCTCAAAAAGTAGATTATAGAGTCCATTCTGCCTTGAAATATAAACTAGTCCTGTATTACATCATGACATGGAGATCATACTTATGTTGGTCATGTCTGGAATATATAACTATCATTGGGGCAACTGCCTTATAATGTCCAATCTGATTTGTAGAGCAAAGAGCAAACAGATTGTACCTGGTCACTAATCTGATAATGTTTTGCTTGAAATCACATCATCTGACAGTTCTTCATTTCCCTTGACATTAAATGCATATATTCTGAAATAATATATCGTATTTGGCTTTTGTTCTGTGATTGTTGCATAAAACAATTCTTCATCCTTTCCTCCAGGTACAAATGAAGCATTTTGCCATAATATGTTGTCCATGCTAATCTGAATAACAACAAACGTCTGCTGTAAGCCACAATGGAAACCAAGTAACCAGGAGATTGTTATTTGGTTCTACTGTAAATTACTTGAAATAAATTTGTACGGTTTTCCAGTTTCGCCTGAAACAATTTGTAGTAAATGCCATTTACATAACAGAAAATTGAATATATTTATTTCTAAGTTTAATATCGCATCAGACAGGGATACAGATTTAAACGTTTATCATTCAAAGTCCTGCATATAAAATAATAGTTCAAAGGATAATTAACTTTATACTATATATATATATATATATATATATATATATATATATATATATATATATATATATATATATATATATATATATATATATATATATATATATATATATACTATTTGAGCATCATAGGCACCATTTGGTTTTATTCTAAACAAGGGAATATACATTACATTTGGACTTTTGAAAAGTACGGTTCATCAGATGCCAGTTTATCACAATAGGGAGGAACATTATCAACGTCACACATAACTCCTTGAATTAGAACAGTTTTACTATACGAAGATTAGCCAGACAAATGTAAAGTACCTGAAAACAAATGACTCTGAAAGCCCTATCTTAACAGGATTATGCATGGCATAATCATACCTAAGTGATAAAGAACATAACAATGGTTCATAAGTTTCCAAAATGTTTGAGTCCTAAATGTTGATTGAGGTCTGGAAGTGTATGTGTGAGACGGTGATAAAGTTTTACGAAGTAACTACTCAGGGGAAAATATTGACAAATGAAACTTCGTTAGACATCAGCTGTGCAATCATAACTTATTGCTCAGTGAGATAGCTGAGTGGAAACTTTACTGACATAACATACTATGTGAGTCAGCTGTACCAGCAGATTATTCTAAACGTTGGAACTTTTTGTCATCAAGGTATGTCTTGTCATTACCTCTTGATTTAATATGAGATGTATGAGGGTATCGTTATCTTTATCAAACTACTTTACTAAACACCACTTTTTAAAATAGCTGGCTCTTTTTCCAAGCAATCTTTATCAGGCAGAATAGGGTTAGAATTGTAAATAAAAAGAATTTCACCGGCTTCCTCATTGGTTATACAGGCTATTTAAACATAACCTTGTATATCTTAGGTATAAGTGAAAGAACCTTTAATTCCCTTTATTTTGATGTATGATTGATCGGTGTACTATGGGTTATAGAGTATACAGCTTGGCCTTACTCCAGATGTGCACCTTTCAAAAACGTACTTGCTCGACATTGTCATTTTTATTTCCTGAACTTATATAAAAAAGAGCTGATCACTTTTATACATTTTATATGTTTGATAACTAATTCATTCCACTTTCAGAAGCTGGTATTATCTAGACCGGCCAAATTCATTTTTATGTTCTAATAGCTGTTATGTATAGTGTACTTTAGACTAATTCAGGCTGATTTGTTTTGCCTCAGGGAACATATATTTTAGTTAGCAGTGTGCTTAGATCATGTTCAATTTCCAAAAGTGCAATATCCAAAGAAATATCATTCACATAACATTAAGGTACCATTATATATATATATATATATATATATATATATATATATATATATATATATATATATATATATATAGAGAGAGAGAGAGAGAGAGAGAGAGAGAGAGAGAGAGAGAGAGAGAGAGAGAGCTTTCTCTCCATTGTGCACGTTTTAAATGCTTACATCTCCTAAAATATGTCACTCTCAAAAGTCCATAATAACTGGTGAGTGCCCCCTTTACCATTCATGACACAGACTTACTGTGGTTCAAGTCCTATTTGCTCAACTGGACACAAAATGTGTCCACAAATGGAATACACTCAAGCCAATTTAATATATGCTGTGGTGTTCCACAAGGGTCTGTTCTTGGACATATTCTCTTCAGTATAGACACTCAGCCGCTCTAAGTGTCATAGATCATCATCCAGTGTATCACCAATTGTACGCTGACGACACCCAAATATATAAATTTAGCCACCTAACTGAAATTGATGCTACCATCCAGTTTGTAGAGAGGTGCATTTCTGATTTGAAATCACGGATGACATGTAACAAGCTACAGACGAATGATGATAAAACATCGGCCATTCTAATCAAAACATAAAGACTCTCTCATTCACATCCTTTACCTCAAACAATAAATATCAATAGCACCAAAATTAAATTCACACATTCAGTACGAAACCTAGGTATTACTTTGGACGATTCACTCACATTATACCAACATGTCATGAACATATGCAAGACTGCATATCCTGAGCTCAGACACATCAGCTTCATTTGCAAATGTATTTCAGTTCATGCCACCAAAGCACTTGTGTGTTCATTAGTACTTTTAAAACTGGACTATTGTAACTCGATTATGTCTGGTTCATCCCAATATCTACTGCAGAAACTTCAAAAGATTCAAAATACAACTGCTCAGATAATGTTTGGAGTACCATGGTCAGAGCACACCTCACCGCTGCGCTGTACCTTACACTGGCTATCCATTCGATCCAGAATCAAACACAACATTAATTCTCTATGCTACTTTCCAATGACAGACTCCAGTCCAACATACCTATCCGATCTCACGCATGTGTACACACCAGCAAGATACTTACCTTCCTCTACTGACCATTGTATACTCATGTTTCCTACTATGAAAACAAAGTCATATGAACAACGTTCTTTTGCATACAAGGGCCCAGCAATGTGGAACAAATTGCACACTGAACTTAGACACAAAGACACGGTGATCCCATTGAAAAGTGTTCAAGAAAGACCTATTTCGACTGCAAGAACAAGCTTAAAGACCTAATTATGTTTCCCACCTTAAATATTCTCAGCATGTTTATATGTTTTTTAATTTCATGCTGGTTTTTTTTGCAATCATATCATTATATATGTTTTTGGGAGGGGTTTATGTTATAGGTGTTGTCTAATGTTGTAAAGCTTAGCCGCTATACAAAGTCCTCATTATTAGTATTTATTATTCAGGTTTGTTTTGCGTCTTTGTGCACATATTTTACTCAGTAACTGCTAATGATCTAATATAATGTATATTATTTATTTGCAGGTATATATTGCTGATTTTGTTACGCATACATAGTTCACTTCCCAAAAATAGACAGTAAATATGTAAAAGCTATTCTGATAACTGTTCATTTAATATGTATCAATTTAGGTTCGGTCACTAAAACGACTAGCTAATTCTCCCACCCTTCTTATTCTTGCACAGCCAACACAGTATATACAATAGTTCCTTAAGCTGATTCATCTCAATGTAGCATAATGTTACATTACATCATTCAACATTCTGAACCTTGACCATCATGTCATAAATTAATTTCATTATATATACATATATACACACACTCCCTTACATAATTATCTTCTTTGGTAGATGTTAAATATAATCTAGAGAGGGTACCATATGATGGGGGGATATTGCATGTATGTAAATGTTCCACTTTCTTTAAAGGTTGTTCTATTTAACCATAAATTCAAAGCCCTTAATTCAAATTTCATGTAAAAATTACTCTCTGGTTTTATCTCTAATGTAACTTCATCAAATCCAATGATGTTGGTGACATTAACTGTGTAGTTCCCAAAGTCTTCCTGGCTGTTAATGCTGATACTGAAATTTCCTCTGAAAACCTTGGCTGGAACATAATGTTTGTACACTGGAAGGTTGTCTGTTTCAATCTCAACAACACTGTCTGCTTTGTATACTTTGTTTGTGTTTTCTTTTTTCAGGGTCACATGACCGGCATCTGTGTTAGAATAATAATCTAGCTGAATGGTAATGATTCTTCCAATACCACCTGTTACATTCTTGGGAGTCTTAAGTATCACTGGAGGAGCTGCAAGACGAGAGTCATATGTTTTAGAAAAATATATAATTTTCTGGAAAACAATTTAGTGTACAGAACATTTTTATATATGACATGGGGAATACTGGTAATTTTCTAAATGATTTAATAAGCATGATATAACCTATAATGGGGCATAGCCAATACTCATGGTATTTGCATGGATGTGGTGCCAACATATATTTACATGGTTCCCACACTTTTCTAAAAATAAATGTCCAGGTCTTTACCAGGTTTTTTTCTCGGATGAAATAAATTTTGTCAAGGTTAACATGTGACAATTACTGAATGAAATTAACGAAACATTTGTATTATAAAACATGCATTTTCTAAATCTGAAGAAAGATGTTTCTCTTTCAAGACTCTCCAAAACATATGTCGGAAAAGATGATCATGTACAAAGCCACAAAATGAGTCACACAAAGCAAATCTGACTATATTCCTATATTTGGCATTTAAAGTCATTTAAATGTATAGAATACAAAATCTAACTTTGCATTGCTGACCTACAGTATATTGCTACGTTGAAACAACATAATGAGTATAAATTTTTAAGCGATGCTATATCGATTTATAGCTGCATGAAATCGATAGGAAAATTATTTATTTTCTCAAAAATGGCAAGTATCATAAACGTTATGTCTTTAATCCGCTGACAGACTAGACGAAACCCGGCATAGATGAAACCTGACCCGGTAGTCGCCAATTGCGTTAATAGTCACATGACTTAACAACTCTCACACCACGACATCGGAAGTCTAATAGTCACGTGATATCAACGACAAACTTCTTTTAAATGTCGTTGTACAAAATTTTAATTATACTAAATGAAAGTCTGATACCTTTTTAAAAACCAGAAAGAACATATAATTATCAACATATTTATTTCGAGAACAACTACAGGAAACTTGGCCAGTCTGATTCATCAAGAGAGTAGTCTGGTTCCCAGCTTCGTATCCTGCCTGCCTGCGTGATAGAGCAAATATCAGCTTGGTAGTTACGTAATACAACAAAACTCCGGAAGTTGGTCTCGGAATAAATATAGAGAATTGTTTGCTCTTTCGTTTTTTTTTTTTTTTTTGTATTTTTATTACAATCAGTATACGTCTTTCATTTAATGTTTTCTACAATATTTGAAAATGACTGTTGTGAGATTTTGTGTGCTCGTGCGTCTAGCACTCGAAATCGTTAGTACCAGCTCAAATCAAAACGATTGTCAAAGTCGAGAAAGAAATATATCAAGCACATCTTGATTCGTGAAGAGAAATGAGAAAGTGTTGTATCATTACATGTAACAAAATATATATTTGACTGGCTTTAATTGAAAAGTAAGGTAAAGAGCAAAAAGGCAATGATATTTGGGCAGAAAATGCAGGTAAGAGGGAAGTAAATGTTTGAGACCCGGTACAAGTGGCACTGAGGAGAAAAAAGGTACTCTGGGTGCGCTCAAACCCATGAGAAAAAGCTTATATGTTTTTGTTCGACCTGTCAGGATCCAGTCTTTCTTACCACCTGTTCTACTGAGAGCTGCCACCACAATCACCAATTACTAAAGAACAAAGGAACAGGAACAGGAAAAAAGAACATAGAAAAAATAATAAGAAGAGGAAAAGAATAGCGACCCGCCAAGGAACAAAGGAAGTGTACAGAACAAAGGAACTCTCGAATACAGAAACGATAGGAACACGCAGTAAGATAGTAATAGAGTAATATAATTTAAGCCTTACTGTTAGCACTACCCTTATATCTTTCTATTTTCTCTCAACTGACAATAACAATCTTATTCTATTGGCACTTCTATCCTAAAACAAGTACAAGTCCACTTTTTCTCACCTCTACTAAGCATAACTAAACTATTAAATCAAGAGTTAAAATCTAATTTAAAAAAAAACAAAATTCAATCAATACCTACTGCATATTACTGATAGCTCTACATTACTACAGTATTAACAAAGAATCCATCTTACATAGGAAATTAAATACAACAATGCCATAAAACCAGAATTTACAATTGAAACCCTCAATTGAAATCAATCTATACACAATGTTAACTAAACATAAAACTATAACTATCCAAACCTAAGGAATTTACAAACGAAAGGTCTCACCTTATTAGTAACAAATCATTATTCCCACTTAGTCAAACAACTATACATGATGGCTCAAAGCAAGTATACCAAAAAACATGGTGCTTAACGCCCGAAAAAACCAAGATGGGCAACATAACAATTTCAGGAAAATCTCACTCACCAACCAAACAGAAAATAATTCCCCAATACAAAAAGGACAAAGCTTGAGCCCTTCAATAAAGCAAATCCAACAAAAAATCTTACATTCGCTACCAGATCCCCACACAATCTGTTAATCACAGCAATAATTGATCTTGACCCGACTTCACTTATATACTTCAAGCGTCCTGATCAGACAAACGAATATGGAGAATTAGATGACACAATACCCACAAGCCCTCTCCGGAATTGGACCAACACTTAGATGTCAAAATAACTCTACAAACATGCAAACTACTTGAAATTCCCCAATTCAAACCACCAATTTGCATCCTGATAAGCAAAGAACCAATAAAAATACACTACTACCCCACCCAAACCACAGCTAAACCAACCTAATGTAAAAGACAAAGCAACCAATCTAAACGTAACACCTCCAACTACAACTACACAACAAACTACTACTCCCCTACACAACAAAATCCAGCAATAATGGAAAACAGGATGTCTCATAGAATAAACCAGAAAAATAAATAATCCACAAGAGCCAAACCCCAGGCCCCTCAGGGATAAATGAAGGTAATAAAACCAACAGCAAACCATCTAAAAAATAAACCCCCTAAATCCAACTACCCCTCTACTATAGACAGCCCCAGGGAACAAGTAACCTATTAAGTAAAGGAAATTCCTATGAATAAAAAAAAAACACCACCTCTCCAAACCAAACTGGGAAACAGGATGCAAGTACTAATAAACCCTCTCCCACAGGCAACAACCATGAAGTAAAACCAAGATTTAATTCACTGAAACATACGTTACTACATATGCAGTAGGTTTAAGCAACTGCTCCACCTAGGCAACAACAGAATTATATGCGCCTTTTTCCGAGGACACCATGGGCAATTTAGGTTATTTAGACCAAAAACTGACTACCTAATTGTTTACTGCAGCATGCTAGACATTATGATTCAAAACAAGTATACAAACAAAATGATGCTCAACGCCAGAAAAAAACAAGATAGGCAATATCAGGAAAATCTCAATCACCAACCAAACAGAAAACAATTCCCCAATACAAAAAGGACAACTAGACACTAGCATGTAACAAGACAATTATCAAATGCCCCAAGTGGAAAAATTCCTGTAACTGGAAAACCTATGCCACAATAGAGTTAAAATCGAAGGCATCCGAAAATACAAAATGAACCTACTAATCCTGACAGCAAAAAACCCTCTGAATCCAAACCAGACAACCGAACTACCGAGCCACCCCTGAATACGAACATCAAAGCAATACTAACCCTCAAAGGAAATAATAAGGATAGAAATGACCAAACACTGTTTAAAAACTGAATGAGAATGGTGCAAAAATAAAAAAGCATACCGACTTAAAAATCGTAAAGCACTATCCACCAAAAAAGCAGTTATAGATTCAAAATAACCACTTAGAATGTTGATAAAATTAGGTCCCTCCGGAGTAAAACACAGTAAAACCTTTTGAAAACAAACCCTAATTCTGCAACAAATGTCAGCATTGGGGACACTACGCCAAGATATGTCAATACAAATATAGATGTGGCCGCTGCAGGGGCCAACATAGAGAGGTATGTAAAACTACAATTATCAATTGCCCCGTATGCAGAGAACCACACCACCCCAGAGCATCTTAATGTCTCTATACTAAAGCAAAAAAAAAAACAAAAAACAATAGACAACAGCGCTAAAACTTCCATCAAATTGGAACAAACGAAGTTACCTAACCTCTCAACTCCAACCACAACAAAAAAATCTAACTCCAAAAAAAACTAATCCGCCCCAAACTGTA